>JAQQAF010000009.1:2720550-4073604 GCA_029747655.1 Ensete ventricosum
AATACCAAACAAAGAAAAAAGAGAAAAAGGACTTTCTAAACTTGTCCCCTAAACTATCAATGAGATCAAGTAGTAAGCAATATTAATAAACAGATGCATGATGATGCTCGACCATCCGACACAACAACACCAAACTGACGTCGGAAAAATTGCAAATTCATCGACTCAATCCAAAACAATTCGCCTGCTATAATGAAAGAAAATAGCATCAAGATGACAGGGATTGAATGATCCCGATGAACGTTGCACAGGATCATCTAAAGAAATATCAAGTAGCAGTAAAGAATAAAATCCTAGATCTTGTGTAACTATTTAAACACTAAATTCTTCTACCATGTAACATCACTGACTTCCTGTTGGATACAAACATAGACTAATGTGTAACTTCACATGACATTATCAAGCTAAAATGAGAGAGAAATATACAACAAAGAAAAAGGAAAAACCAGCCAAAAAACTGAACTACAAAGTAAGGTATGCACTGGACACTCATGCAGCTATTACACAGGCATTCAACTCATACCAATTTACACAAAAGTCATAGAAGCACAAATACAATTTCTAGTATGCTTCAATCATCTAGAAATTGGATTATATTATAGAGTATGCTTATTATAGGCTAGGTCCATAGCAAAGCACATAAGAAGAAAGACATGTAAGGAACACATTTATAATTGCAACCAAAGAAATTTTTACCACATAAGTTTAGAACTCATGCCACTAAAATATTACAGTAAGGCCAGCTATTGAGATCAAGCTGCAAAAGAATGGCTGTGCAGAATTGCAGATGTGTAGAATTGGACAGAAGCCATTTAGAACCTATCACAAACCACATCTATTTTAATATTCTTCAACATTGTTGCTCCTGGCTTCTCATAGTCATCTGGAAATTATACTGCGACAATCCACATTTGCTTGGAAGATTTTGACCCATGAAAATACAGAAGGCTTACAGTATCAAGATGCTAAAGCTCGAGGGGTAAGATCTTAAATTTTCTCTGATCTCTGCTAACCATCAGAAGCGAACATACCTTAGACTGTTAATTGAAGTTTCTGTTACAAGCAGTTTATTACTGGAATCAAAAGAAACCCCAAACATCACATCCACACAAAGAGAGCTCTGCCCTCAGATTAGCCGACAAAACTTCTCATTTTATAATGTATTTTTCAAACTTGAAAGGTGCTAGCTTAAAAGCAATAACAGGATGAAACTTAGAAGGTATAGGAGAAAGATTTAGCACAAAGCACTGTAGAAAACTTTGGAGCATGCACCTTCATTCCATTTGCTGCACATCAATGGTCCAAAATTGCATTGACTCCCATATGGCAAATAATGTATCAATCTGCAATATCTAGCTATAGGCTGGACAAAAATGTTAATTAGCATCCACTAATATAGAGAGCCCCATAAATTGTCACCCATTACAACGCAATGATGAACCAAAAATATAAAAACCTAATGGAAAATAAGGGTGACAATAAGTACCTACAAAATTCACAGAAAATAGATTGCATAAAAAGATTGGTGGAAGTAAGAAACTCACTAATGACTTTCATGTCTCAGTCTTTTTATCTTGAACCTACTAACACTTTGTCTTGGAATGAGGCTTAAGAAGCTATTCATCAGTTGGATAGTTGAAGTCCTCCTTTGATCCGCAGTTTACAACTAAGTTTTAGTTCAATTCTCTTATCAAGTACGAAGTCGTCCTCGGATCCACAGTTTACAAAGTTTTAGTTCAATTCTCTTAACATATGCTCTTACTGATAATGTCTGTGATTGTCAACCCAGCAACATTACACATGATGACTACAAGATGACCAGAATAAAACCAAAAGCTCCTTTCCTTATTCTTTACTAATTACTGAAAAATCAAAGATGTCAAGAAGTTTCCAACCCAGTGAGCAGTTTCTCTTATCAACATGAACAATAAAATAAACAAAAGCCTAGGGAAATGGAACATTATTCCATCAAACAGCAGGAATAATTTTTCATGTAACATTGAGCAGAGAAAGCCCCACATAAAACCACAAAATAATATTGAACTAAAGTTCTGGCAGGAAACAGAATGCAAAAAAATAGAACCAAAAGGTCTAGAAAAAAAAATACAAATATACACATTAAAATGAGAGAGACCCCATGTATGAGGCTCCCATACTTAGGGGAAAACACAATTAAAAACCTTTAAGTTGGAGATAAAAGGGCACAAAAAACCAAAAACAAGCTCTTGTTGCAAAATCAGTAAATAGGTTGGAATGGAGCAAAAGTCCAGGCAATTGGCTCTTGCAAAAGGGAAGAAGACAATGATAATTGTGATTTGGATCAAAAGTCGGTAAGTGTATAGGCAATAGCATCATGGGCACCTGCAAGAACAACACAGTGGAGATCATGCGCTGTAAGAGGCCACACAATCTAATATGGAATAGCCATCGATTTTGTTATCTGTTCAATTATACATTCTGTCCCAGTTTGTATCTTCCATCAACTCATTAAGGCACATTTTAAGATAAAACAGACTTAATACGTACCTTTGAATTTACAAGGGTGATGTAGAAATCTGCCTCCAATTGTATCACTACAGAGTTGAACTGTATCATTCACCTTAAAGTTGATGCCTTTCTTGCTGCCTCCACTTTTATCACTATAGTCAAATTGTTTCATGATGATACAATAAGCTACCTATAGTCAAATTGTTATTTTTTATCTTCTCCACTTCTATCACTTCAGATACAAATTATATCATTACCTCCTTTATGCGGTCAACAAATGTGCTAATAGGTTGATGCCAATTGGGATTGACCAAGGAGTTATTATTAATATTTCCAGCACTCATCTTTAACACCTCTAAACACACTGTTCATTTTATCTTAAGTAGTCGGAGACCGCTATCTTAGAGAGGGTGCCGGTTCTTGAAAGTAAGATTTTTCAAAAGCCACTTACAACTAAATTTGAAAGTTACTTTGGAAAGTGCCTCATCCAGAAAGTGACTTTTTTTTATTTCACCACTCAAGGATAACTAAGCAACTCTGGTGTGATATAACAAGAATGGCCAATATATCCTATAAAGAGGGACTATGGGATGTATTCAAGTTCAGAAGATGATAACATAAGGCAAATATCAAGTGAAAACAGATAGGCATTTTAGCATGCTAATCATCAACATTTGATGGACAGAATTTCAAAGACAACTATGATAAGAGTATCATTTGAAGACGAATACATTTCTCATATATGTACTATTTTCATAGATTCGGAGGCAAGTCACCAACTCTGTAGGATTAGTCTCCATCACTATGTTAGCATACATCAAGGCATAACAACTACATCATGCTCAACATATATCAGGTGAAGAATTTATTCTGTAACTACACGTAACACAAGTATTCTGACTGTAAATGATCAAGTTTAATCCATGAGACAGAAACAACAATGCTCACTCTATGGGAAAAACCAAAGTTTTAGATTTTCCACATGCATTCATTTCCTGCGTCTCTCGTCGTTTTGCTCAACCCGAGGATATGCCCTTAAACCAGAGCTTGCTTCTTCATTGTCTGATGATCCTGGCCTTTCAGTTAGGAACTGCTCCCAGAACACATCATTAACTCTAACTGGAGGAACCACAGGTGTTTCATTGCTAGTCCTTGGAACCTCTTGCAAAGGTGCAGCTCTTGCATCAGCAGAGATCAGCATGTCGAGTTCATTTTCCTTGGTTGTGACAATATTGTTCATCACTGTCGAATTGGCTTCCTCTCGATTCACTGCATCTGGTATCCTACTTGAATAGTCACTTCTATCTATTTGCATTGCAGATGATGCAAGTGTCAGACTCAAATGGCATGGAAAGATCCCATCCCCATCATCCACTGTCTTTGGAAACAAAAGAGTCTTCGTTGGACAAATGGATGCTCCTGTATCGCACAGCTCCAGCGTCTCAGGTGCCAAGGGAAGGGACTCTATCGTACAATGACCACGGTCGATTTGCTTTGGACGAGAGCTGCAAGAATCTTCGTTGGAGCTCTGAGTGCTTGCCATGACCACATTGCTGCTGTCTAAAAAGGCAGAGCACAGTTCTAATTTCAATTTATCACAAAAATCCTGATTGAGTGCATGGCCGAATTCAAGCTTGGACGTGCTGCAATGGTCATCGCATAAGCTGTTCTCCGAATTCTCCTGGCAGTGATCTGCACCAAGTGGCAATCTCCTCTTCTTATGGATCACCGAGAAGTCCATCGACCAGGATGACACCATCTTCAAAAGATTCTCCATCAACCCAGGGTTCTGCATGACGTGCTGCAAGAAGGCAACCATCTTGAGTTGCCGCTTCTCCATATCTGCCACTCTCCGCTCGACATCATCAAGCTGAATCCTAGTCCCTGATTGCAGCTGTTCAAACTTCTGGACAGCCATCTGGAGGCTGGCTTTCTCCTTTCTGAGCCGATCAATCTCCTCTTCCAAAGCAATCCTCTCGGAGTCAGCAAGACCACCACCCGGCGAGCGGCTGTGGCTGTGGATGGGCTTGCGTCTATAGATGTTCTTGAGCAGGTGTTTCTGCCCCTTGACAAAATCCTCGTTTGCAAACTCCCACCTCTCCGAATCAATCTTTCGGAACCCCTGCATCAACAGATTCGGTATGAACCTCAGATTCAGAACAATTTAGTCAATTCCTGAATCTAGCAAGCACAAAGGTGAGAAATTTCCCAAAACGCCTGCACAAACGTTAATACTTCTTGACCTCGTTCTCCGTTCATCACACAAACAGGAAATCAAACTCCTAAGATCATATGCCAAAATCAGATTTTGGGCTCAAATTTCTTTAGGTGATTCCCACTAGAACCAACAAAAAAACGCAGCAGCAGATTCCAACAAAATCAAGCGATCAAGGTGTCATGATCTCGGGGAATCAATCTCTTTCGCTTACGTAAGTATTGAGCTGGCGGATGAAGCTGGAGAAGTTGTTGTGCTTAAAGTAGGTAGGGAGGAGGTGGGCGGCGAAGTCGGGATGATTCCAGACGACGAAGCTCTTCATGGAAGGACTCCACGAGACGACGTCGTTGGTGGAGGCGTCGTCCACCATCTCGTACGTCTTGAGGAGGAAAGGAGCAGGGCCGCCGGCGCTGCCGCCGTGCTCACCTACCTCCGTTTCCATTCTTCCTTCTGGCCTCTTCCAGGATGGTGGAGATGGTTGGTGAAGACTCGGGAGGGTGCAGTTGAAGACTTTGTTGGTGCGACGCAGAAAACTCCTCCTCCATCCAATATATTAATCCGATTCCGTCCGCGCTTACATTTGGGTTGGGTTCGAAAGCATTTGGGTGGCCTTTGGATTGGGCTTCATTGGGCTTCTCCAAAGATTAAATTACCATATATATATATATATATATATATATATATATATATATATATATATAATCTTCTCTTATAATAACTCTAGAGTCATAATTTTAGAATGAGAAACTATCGAACTTAATCACTTATTTTGACAACAAATGTGCTTTATCTGTTATATGGAAAACCTTAATGATAAAATATGAAATCAAATAACAATAAATCTAAAAAATTATTATTATGCATACCTTTTAATGCTATTATTTAGAAAAATCTTCATATAATCTGAGTGTATCATCGAATTTAGAATCTACAATAATATTAATCTATAAGGAGACTCGGGCTTAACTTCTCCTCTAGAGAGAAGATATGTAATATTTCAATGATATTATATTATTATAATTGTTTATTATTCTTTGTGTATTTCAAAGATGTTCTGTTTGTTTATAGGCGAAAGTAGAAGGTCTAGAATAAATAATTAAGAGAATTATTCATATTAACTTCGTCTCCAAAAAAAACTTATCTTAATTATATTTACTTTATGTTGACCAATAATATATTTTATTTAATTGAATAAGACCACGTAATATAACACATTCTTTATAAATATTTATTTACGATGCACATGATGATATTATCTTTATGGAATATCGAAATTTCATCAATGATCATTGAATAACTTGAGAATTTGTGTGTAACTTCGACGATTGATAGTGTCGACCATTTTTATCGAGGAAAGAAGGTACGAGAATTATGGATAATTTGTTCTATAAACTAATCTAAACGTGGAGGAAGGTGTTATGAAACACTTTTTGAGTGTTCTTGAAATTTTATTAAAGTATAAATTGAAATTTATAATTTATAATTTTTTATTTTTACTTGTATCGTGGTCTCCCTGATCACAAAAAAGAAGATTAGCAAAACTCCATGGACATCAGTTCGTGGAGTTTTTTTTATTGTCAGCACATAGAACAAACGTTTACAGAATAAACGTTTACAGAAGAACTACAACACCAAAAGCTTCAAGAACTACAAAGAGACCAGCCGTAGCAAACACAGAGGAGCGGCAGCAGCGATTTCATTTTCCGCAGCGGTAGGATCCGTGACCGCACTCCCTTCCGCCGCCCGTATAAGGGGACTTGCCGTTGCAGCCACTCTTTAAACAGACTGGGCGATTCGGGTTGAGAGCATCTTTAACAATGGGAGTCCCGCCTGCAAGCAGCCTTCTGTTGATCTCGGAGTCCAACTCAAACTCCACGCCTTCTTCTTCCTCCACGACGCGGCATCCACGGCCTTCGGTGTCGTTGCAGGCCGAGAGTGCAGCGCCGGAGACGTCCCACGGCAGGACGTCGGCCAGAAGGACCGACGCACACAGCAGGAAGAAGTATGGCCGGCGCATCTTCCTCTCCCTTGGTTTCCGGCCATCCAACTCGTCTGAGCTGAGCTCTAAATAGCTGAAGCCGGCCGAGACGGGTGGGACGTCGCCGTCGAGGATTGCACGGGGACGTGCATTCTACAGCTCATATCGGTGGGATTACATGCGACGTGTATTTTACGGCTCACATTCTTGTACGTGATGGTCGGGATCATATTCTTCATTTAAATAAATTTGATTAATTCAGAGAATATTTTTCTATCATCTCAAATATTTTTATTTCGATTTGCTAAATCCTTCACGGAAGGAAAATGAGTGGAGAAATCAAACTTAGATTTCATCTATCAATAAATTAGTAAATTATTTTTTTAAGAAAAAAATTGAAAGTATAACATACAAATCTTCTTTAGAGCAACAAAATTTTGATTATGAGTTTCTTTTGAACCCGAGCAAATTGATAGTTATTTTTTAAAAAAAATTATAATTATCGGTTACTTTTTTTTTCTTTCTTCTCTTTTCGTCCTCTATTTTCCAATAAAATGCCCAAATTTGGATTCTTTTGACTTTTTAGAAGACACTGCGAGACTGTCACGAGCTTAGGTATGGGAAACAGCCAAGTCATACACGTCAACCTTTACACCCTTTTCTTCTCATTATTACACAAAAGACAATTCTTCGTACGTTCTTCCTACCTCCTATTCATAATTCTAATCAGAATTCACTTAAATCTTTAATATAATCTTCTCATCATACAATTTAATATATAAAATTTATCCCATAAACACTACCTCAACTTTGTTTGTATCATTTTTATACTTTTAACTCTATTTTTTTTCTTGTCTGTTTTCATCTTCATTAATATATTTCTTAAGAATAGTTACAACTACTACTACTATTATTATTATTATTATTATCATCATCTTGGTGAATGCATAACTATTGTTTGATGGAAGTGCTGTTTTTGGATTTACTCTATAAGACTGATTAAAAGTTTTCTCCTCAGCTTTGATTTGTGAGAGTGGGTAGCCTATAATTACCTTTTGGACGAGGGAGGATACAAGAAATATAGGGTATAATAATTATCATATATGTTGATGATATATATATATATATATATATACATATTTTTTGTATCAATAAGCAATCGTGTAATAATTTTATAAATGTTTTTATTAGCATAAAAAGAGCTTACAATAAGAAAAGCCAAATTGACTCAACACGATATCTTCCTTACCTTATCTCATGAAACTTATTCTTCACACAACAGAAATCTATGCAAGTTTGACCTTTTAAAAATTAGATGAAATTGCTATTCAAAATAATTAATGATGATAAATAAAAAGATATTGCAAGTGTTCCGTTGGGTCTATTTAGGCTTCTATTTCTATTTTTTTTTTGGGCCTCGTCGAAGGCAAGTGTGTCTTTGAATTCAATACATTGGATGGACTACATAATAATAGGATTTTGGTAGCAATTCAATAGTCATAATCAAACGTGTTTCATATATATTCCTTTGACATTTCTAATTTCAAGATTGGGTAAATTATTGAATCCACTACATTTGAACATATATAATTAATTACCCTCGAAAGTTACAACTATGTAATTAGTACTATGTAATTAGTTCAAATCATTAATTCCTTGCAGTGGTTCGTTCTGCGTGGAAATAAAGCTAGGAAAAACTAATTTAAACAAATTATGTTATGATGTGATATGACATATCTTAGCCCTCGGTTCCAAACGAACCGTCATGATAGAGCTAGCCAAGCATTCCGAGCCAACTCAATCCTACGAATCCGGGGCAACTCGACCATCTATCCTCTGTAGTAGCGTCATAATAAGTACGGGACAATGTAGTCTCATGTCTCGTCACTCGAGAAGCAAGGAGTAGCACTGCACGGTTCAAGCAACGTCAGCGCATCATATACGAGCCGATCGCCTCGCATTAAACAATCATGTGCGTCAACTCAATGCCAAAGGTATAAAAATCACTCCTATCAATAGTACGGGAGGTTGGAGTCTAAACACTTCCATATTACAACTCTCTTCTCTCGGACGATGAGGTTTTAGGGCTCTGGCACTAACTGACTTAAACATCAGTGGGGTCAAGTCGAGATCCCTTCACTTGGCTCTAACTTTTGTGTCTGTATCCTAAAGGTAGGAGAGATTGGAGGAATAACTTAATTATTGATGGTCATGTCAACACCTCCTTCATCATATAAATAAGGTAACATGATGGATAAAAAATTTATTGACATCCAACGAGACATGTTATGAAGGGAGGATGTTGTTGATAATAAATTTGATCATTCCTTGTCATAGTTTTTTCTCCTTGTCAACACCTCCTTCATCATATAAATTATGTAGCTTTTTATGCAAAATTATCTATCTTTACATATTTCTTTTTTTTTCTTATTTTTGTACTGGTGTCGGAATTTGAATGTAGATCCACAAGCCAACCTAAATTGCCTAAATTTTCTTTAAGATTATTATATTTTCGAGGAGGACGATTGAATCACCTACAAAACTACTCTAATATTCAAGTTATTTAAAAAATTTATATAAAGATAAAAAAAATAAAGCTCAGAATCTCGAATCAAGCCTAAAAGGCTTCTTTTTATACAACAATAAAAGAAAAATATTCTGAATAATATTCTTTCATCCGCTACATATATGATCACGCAGACTCCCACGCCATTTCGTGAATTAATTATGAGCAGATGAAATCGTACAACACAATTAAATTTGCATAGTGCTCCGAGAACGCAGATGACAGCAACAGTAGAATAACACAGCAAAATAGAAGCAGCAAACACAGAAATAATCCATGTTGTTTCAGCAGCGGTAGAGTTCGTGACCGCACTCCCTTCCGCCGCCTCTCTGACCCGACTTGCCGTTGCAGTTGTAGCTCCGGCCATTGCTGCTTACACAGACTGGGTGATTCGAGTCGAGAACGCCATAAACAATGGTTGTACTCAGGCCTGCAAGCAGCATTCTGTTGATCTCCGAGTCCAACTCAAGCTCCACGCCTTCTTCTTCCTCCATCACTCGGCAGCCACGGCCTTCGGTGTCGTTGCAGGCCGAGCGTGCAGCGCCGGAGACGTCCCACGGCAGGACGTCGGCCAGAAGGACCGACGCACACAGTAGGAAGAAGTATGGCCGGCGCATCTTCCTCTCCTTCGGTTTTGTACTTGTTTCAGCTCTCCTAAATGGATGAACAAACCCGAGACCGGCCGGTCGTAGCCATCCCTGATCATTTAGAGCTTTAAATGGATGAAGCTTCGGCAGGTGGGACGTCGCCATTATTTAGATCATGCATTCTACAGTTCTTGCGATCATTTTTTTTTATTTAAATAAATTTGATTAGCTTAGAGAATATTTCTCAAATATCATATATCAAATGATTGAAGAATCAAGTTTCTTAGGTTTTTTTTATCACTATCAATTATTTTTTTCTATCTTTTCCCTCATCTATATTCCAGTAAAATATAATAAAATAAAATATCCTCATGCTCCGTCAATTTTTGGAAGACGCAGCAGCGTCTCCGCCGACGGCTTGGACGAAGGTGCGAGCATCAGGGGCTTGCCAGTGGCCGTGGGAACCACCGGAGGCATCAATGTCGACATCCTTTTCGTCTCATTATCACACGAGACAGAACGACTCTTCGTCTTCATCCTTCCTTCGTCATTCTCCGACGTCTCATCCACCCTAAAGCCTTTTACTTCTTTCTCCTCCTCCCATAAAATTCGCAAGGTGTTTGCAGCGAGTACACTAAGACTGCTGCTCGTAAGGAAGCAAACCATGAAGACTTCGGTCTATCTTATCTTCGAAGATTTATCCTCTAAACTCAGCCTCCGAGGAGGACGATCGACTCCGTATGTGAATCCATATGTTCTAACTCTGTTTTTTCCTTTTCCTGCTTGTCTTCATCTTCATCCATATATTTATTTCGTAAGAAGAATAAAAATTTAGGGAACCTATGAAGCTTGGCTCGTCCGAGGGAGTCGTTCTTATCTGATCAAATCGAGATCTTATGATTAGAAAAGAAAAGCACTAATTGGATAACATCATCGACCAAATTTGTTTCTCAAAGCCAACAACACAAAGCAACGCATGCTTTCCCAAGGAAGATAAGGGAAATGACCACCAACGTCGCAACAAGCTTGTTTTCCGGGATCAGAACACAAATTTACCCAGATGAACAGCTTCCGTCGGTCACTCTCATCCAGTTTAAGAATGCTTTCACGACAAGAAGCTGGCTAGTGAACGGTAACAGCACACAGGAAGGAGGAGGAGGAGGAGATAACAGTTCATCCGATCAACTTTAATTACCCACGCGGCACTTTTGGTAAGCACTGCAGCCGCGGCTCGGCGGGTTACCCGACCGCGCTGGCAAGCATTTGCCGTAGGGCTGCCCACCTCCCGAGTTGCATGCCGGCCTGTCCGGGGCGAGGGCGCCGTAAGAGATATGCCCGCCATCCCCCAGGAACCGCCGGTGAGTCTCCGAGTCCATGAGGAACTCCGCCTCCGCGTGGCATTCCGCTATGGAGCCATTGCATCCGACGCCCGTTGCCGCTGGCCGCCTGAACTCGACGCCGTGGACTGCATGCTCCCAGCTGCTGACAGCAACGAAGAGGAGAAGAGATAGGGGAAGAAGGCGTCGCTCGTTCTTCATCGTCTCCTCCGCTTCTCTCGCTCGTCGGAAGGACGCAGGGATAGAAGTGGGAGGGAGGGAGCAGTGGGGGGGGGGGGGGGTTTGGGTGGTAATGGATTCTGGGCTCGGCGCGTGCGTTATTGCTGCCTACCGGCGACTGCAAAGTGGGTGGCGGAGATGACTCTTCTATCCTTCTCGCCACTCCACTGAGAAGATGGCGAATGTAAACTAAATCATCCACCAATTGCAAAATATAGTGTTAAAAAATAACCAAAAAAACAACATAGAACGAAAGATCCTCTTTGAGTTTAATATGATTTATTTTAACCTTCATTTGTAAGAAAAAAAATAAAAGAACAAGAAAGAAAACTATAATATCCATGTCTTTGATCACTCAAGAAACTCATCATAAAATAGTAAAGCACTAAAAAGAACATGAAAAAACTGTGCCAAATAAAAAAGATCAACGAGTAAGAGTGGAATCGAAATGAAAAGGTGAGGAAGGAAAGCAAGCAATAGAGAGGGGGAGTGATGTGGACGATTGAATAGTATTGCCAATAACTCAACTGAAGTCAATGGTTGGTGGCGTTGGGTGAGACATCACGTCACTGACATCGGTCCTACAATAATAATTCATTAAAGCATGTTAGGTTAGTGTCACGAGACCACATTGCGACTGTATTGGTCGATCCATAATGTTAAAGGAGATCTATAAAAGACACACCAAATGCTATGGTGGTGATAGCTAAAGGGAGTTTGGCAGGATATGGTTGAGACGAAAGAAAAATTAAAATAGGTTAGTCCACATCTAAAACGAGACCAGATTTTTTTTATTTCTTGGGGGGATTTTCATCTAATATTACCTGGCTGTCACGTCCCCGTGCCCTCGGACAATAGGTTCATCGACGTGGTCGACCCGACGTGTTAAAGTCGGCCTGACACAAGCATAGAAGCGCTAGTCGTCATACGATCGACCTGACAAGGGTAATGGGGGCAAGGTCGACATCCCCCAACTGTAGGAAGGACGGTGCACGCCTTATCGCAAGGACCATGGATGGCGTGGTGAGGTGCAACAGTGTGATAAGCAATAAAGAGGATAAGGGCATGAGGTACGGACGCCCCGTAACTATTATTATAAAAGCCCCTGCGCCTCTACGGAGCAGGGAGATCGCAAAATCAACAACCAAACTAACTTGACCGTCGGAGGTGTCATGTTGGGACCCGACCCGACCTGACCTTATTGCAGGAATTAGCGGTCGACCCGAGCTGAAACATTTCCCCCTGACCTGAGCTCCACCACTCCAGTAGCCGACCTCCCAAGCCAGACCCGGGGGCTCTTCCCATCCGACTGAGCTCCACCTCTCTGCTGAGACGACTGCGGGCGAGCTAGCGCACGCGGGCCTGAACCAGCAATGCTCGCTCAGTAGACACGGAGGCAGACCGCATCTACTGGGCAGACACAAAAGATTTTTCTCTATTATTTTGGTGCTAGAAAGAGGGCCCATGTCACAAGAACGCCCGTTTGGGAACTCGGGTGCGGAACATCGCTCGGAACCTAACCACTCTCAGCTGACGGAAGAGGTCACCACAGCAGCGCCGACTCCAAACAGATTTTGGAGAATGATGACCGACCCAGGGTTTCCCTCACCCACATCCAACCTTGCTCCGTTCGTCGTCATGGCCAAGGCTTTTCTCGGCCTCACTAACCAAGTCCAAGCACTAGTAGGTATGGTGCAAACCATAGTATCATACCTACCACAGCTCATACAATTGGTAACTCAACAATCGGCTCCCCCGACGTCATTTTCGCAAATGGAGTCGCCTGTGGCCCCGAACCGGGAGACCCAACTTGAGGCAGAGCCGCCACAGCGCCAAGTCACGGAAGCTCACACAGCCTCCCCGACTGCCGCACCAACTCGATTGCAAAGTCGCTCTTGCGATCCGGTTCAAACCAATCCCGACTTCGACACCCTATCGTCCGACATCGCCGACTCCCTGAGGGAACAAGTCCGCCAAGTCCATCAGCGGCTGGACGAGGTCCATAATGAGGTCTTTAAATCAAGAGGGGAGATTAGAGAAAGCTCTAAAGGCGGTTCCCCGTTCACTCCTGAGATACAAGGCAAACCTCTCTCGGCCATCTTTAGACTCCCAACCCTCGAGCCTTATGATGGCAGCGGCGATCTGACAGATCACATCGTTGCATTCCGTGCTCAGATGGCCCTGTACGGCACGTCTGACACGCTGATGTGTCGGGCTTTCCCGACCACCCTAAGAAGACCGGCTAGGACCTGGTATTCTCGTCTCAAACCCGCTTCTATATCTTCGTTTGATCTATTGGCAAAAGAGTTTGAATTAAACTTCCTGACGAGTGCACGCCCCAAACCAACCACCGCCTCCCTCTTGGGGTTGGTCCAAGGGAGCGACGAGCCCCTCTCCTAGTTTGTGGGATGGTTCACCTCACAGGACGAATGAATTCCAGATCTCCATCAATCCCTAGCCATCTAGGCATTATTAACAGGACTGAGACCATCAAGGTTCTTCTGGTCACTGATCGAGCGACCGCCCGCAACGCTACCCGAGAAGCTGCGATGGGCGCATTAATACATGGCCGCTGAGACGTTGGTGGCAGGCAAGTGAGACGAGTCGAAGCACCCCCGAGCAGAACAACCCCGAGGACACCCCCCGCTGCCACCGAAGAGGAGGGAGGACATGTCGGGCATGTTGCCGTCGAGACCCCCACCCGATTCCCCTCAATTCGACTTGAACAGAAATCTTCTTTCAAATCCGGGAGAAGGGCCTCTTAAAGGCTCCAAACCCAATGAAATCACACTCCGAGAGGCGCGACAAAAGGAGGTATTATCGCTTTCACAGGGAATACGACCATGACACAAAAGAATACCGCGACCTGCAATATCAAATCAAAGATCTCATCCGACATGGACACTTGCGTCGGTATGTCCGCTATCAATCCTCACTCCCCGATAGCCGACACCCTCGAGACTTGTCGCCCCGACCCAAAGGTCCGATCGAGAAACAAATCGATGTCATCTTCGGGAGGCCAGCCTCGGGCGGTGACAACTCCTCGGCGCGCAAGGCCTATGCACGATCTGAGGTCGGGAAGAGGCCGGCGCATGACGAAGACTACGACATCACATTCAAGTCGAGAGGCGTGGAGTACCCATGTCATGATGATGCGTTGGTGATCTCAATCCGCATGGCTAACACCTACGTCAAAAGAGTAATGATTGACACGAGAAGTTCGGCCAACATCTTATATTTTGACGTCTTTCAGAAACTGGGATTGACAGACAAAGATCTCGTCACCCTAACATCTACTTTGACAGGGTTTATCGGGGACTTTGTCTCTCCCGTAGGGGCGGCCACGATACCCATCACGTTTGGAGGAGAACCGAGATCAAAGACTCTTATGGTGTCGTTCATGATGGTAAAGCTCCAATCTGCGTACAACGCCATCATCGGGCGCCCGACCCTCAACCGGCTCAAGGCGGTCATCTCGACCTATCACCGGCTCCTAAAGTTTTCGACCCGAGCAGGGGTTGGCGAGGTCAGGAGTGACCCAAGGGAATCCAGACAATGTTATTTAATGGCAACAACATTATCCAAGAAGCCGAATGTCCAATCAGCCACTGTGGTTCCCAAAAACCCTGAAGATAGTGCTTGGGATCCCCACCCGATGGAGCAAGTTCTGGAGGTGCCCCTCGATCCAAGCCACCTGGACAGGCTGGTGAAGGTCAGATCGGAACTCACGGAGGGCCAGCGAATTCAACTGGTTGAATTCCTACGGAAGAATGAGGATGTCTTCGTGTGGCCTCCAAAAGATATGCTATGGGTCGACCCGGAGATCGCTCAACACTACTTGAACATCACCCCCGGCAAACAACCCGTAAAGCAACATACGCGCAAGTTCGCTCCGGATCGACAGAAGGCCATAGAAGATGAAGTCGGTCGCCTACTGGATGTGGAGCTTATCGAGGAAGTGAAGTACCCGACCTGGTTATCCAACATTGTACTTATCAAGAAAGCTAATAGAAAATGGCGAATGTGCATTGATTATACTGATCTTAATCGGACTTGCCCGAAAGACTATTATCCCCTTCCTCGTATGGACCAACTGGTAGATGTCATGTCGGGACATCAATTGCTCTCCTTTATGTATGCATTCTCAGGGTACAATCAAATCTGCATGGCTCTGAGAGACAAATAAAATACAGCTTTCATCACTCACAACGACACCTACTATTACAAAGTGATGCCATTTGGGCTGAAGAATGCTGATGCGATATACCAGTGACTGGTAAATCGCATGTTCAAGGACCAAGTCGGGAGGAACATGAAGATTTACATGGACGATATGATAGTCAAAAGTCGAAAGATCGAGGCTCACCTCTCCGATTTGGCAGAAACATTCCACACGCTAGGGAAATACAATATGTGTCTCAACCATGCGAAATGTACCTTCGGCATCACATCCGGAAAGTTCCTCGACTTTATTGCGCATCAGCGAGGGATAGACGCCAATCCCGACAAGATAAAGGCAATCCAGGAAATGTAATCCCCCAGGACGGTAAAGGAGGTCCAACGACTTACAGGCAGACTAGCGGCCCTGAGCCACTTCATCTCCCGAGCCGGGGATAAGAGCTCAACCTTCTTCCGAGCGCTGAAGTCGGCAAAAGATTTCAGGTGGACCCCCGAATGCGAGGAAGCATTCCGCCAGCTAAAGAGCCACATCGAACACCTGCCCCAGTTGGCGTCGGTGAGGGACAGGGAGCCTCTCGGCTTGTACCTTGCGGCATCTGACCTAGAAGTCAGCTCGGTCTTGGTAACACTCGACAAAGCCGGGCAAAGGCCGATCTACTACACCAGTCATGTCCTGGCAGGTCCCGAGCTCTGCTATCCTCCCATAGAAAGGTTGGCCTTGGCGTTGATCTTGACATCTAGAAAGCTAAGACCGTATTTTCATACACATCACATCAAAGTGATAACCGACCAACCCTTGCGTTAGATCCTCTTGAAGTTTGATGTTTAAATGGTTGGTAGAATTGGGGGAATTCGACATCGAGTACATGGCAAGAAAGATGATCAAAGGTCAGGTGGTGGCAGACTTCTTCTTGGAACTCACATCCCCGGAGACCCCCGCGAGCTCAGACCTTAGATGGACGCTACACATTGATGGGTCTGCCAACTCGGAAAAAGGAGGCATCGACTTGGTGCTCAAGGACCCCTTCGACCACATCTATGAGCACGCAGTTCGACTAGGGTTCAAGGCCACGAACAATGAAGTAGAATATGACGCGCTCCTGTTCAGTTTAAAAGTCGCAGCCGAACTGGGTGCGGAAGACATTGAAATATTTACTGATTCCCAGCTCGTTCCAGGCCAAGTCAATGGAGAGTTCGAGACCCGGGAAGCGACGATGATCAAATACTTGGCCAAGGCACGACGGATGATGGATCGATTTCGGAGGTGTACCATCACCAAAGTGCCCCGAGCCGAGAATTCATAGGTGGATGCCCTGGCTAGAATTACGTCCTCTTGCACGACCGACACGCTGCCGGGAGGAATAGTGAGAACCATCGGGCCTTCCGTCACCTTAGGGGTGCTATCCGTCAATGAGGAAGGAGGAAGCTGGATTACTGAGATCATCCGTTTCAAGCAAACGGAAGCCCTCCTTGAGGACAAGGCGACTGCTCGACGGATCAGGAGGACGGAGACGTGGTACTACATTATCGATGGTCGGCTCTATCGGCGAGGTTTTAGCTGACCCCTGCTTCGGTGTTTACACCCGACCGAAGCACGCACCACCATAGCCGAGACTCACGAGGGCATATATGGCGACCACATCGGTGCTCGGACTTTGGCGCATAAAATTATAAGGCAAGGTTATTATTGGTCTACCCTGCGTAAAGATGCTCGGACCTATGTGCAAAGCTGCGAGCCATGCCAGAAGCATGCCCGATTCCAATATCAATTGATAGTACCACTCGCAACCGTCGACTGTGCTTGGCCTTTCGCCCAATGGGGAATGAACCTCCTCGGCCCTTTCCCCCAACCTCGGGACAATGGAGGTTCCTAATAGTGGGAGTCGATTATTTCACTAAATGGCTCGAGGCCGAGCCATTGGCCTCCATTACCGAAAGGTAAGTTGAAGGATTCGTGTGGAAGAACATCATAACCAGGTTCGGCCTTCCTAGAGTCATAATCACGGACAACGAAATGTAACTCAACAATGCAAAGTTAAAGGCATTTTGTCAAAGTTATCGCATCCAACTAAAGTTTAGCTCAGTCACCGACCCCCAAGCCAATGGACTTGCCGAGGTGACGAACCGAGCCATTCTTGAAGTGTTGAAGAAAAGAATTTTCGGAGCCCCGGCCACTTAGGTGGAGGAACTTCCGAGCATTCTTTGGGCGTCTCGGACGACTCCAAAAACCCCAACGGGGGAATCCCCATATAGCCTGGCTTTCGGAACCGAGGCTGTACTACCTCCCGAGGTGATTTTCCCGACCCTCTGAATCCAAACCCACGACGAAGAGGCGTCTAACCAACAGCTACACAAAAACCTCGACCTACTGGAGGAGAAGTGAGCCGACGCTCATCTGCAGACGCTAGCTTATAGAAGGACTGTCGCCAAGCTTTACAACCGTCGAATGCACCCTCGGCTTCTCAAGATGGGCGACCTAGTGATACAGAAAGCCAAGGTCAACGACCCGACTCGATCCCGTGGGAAGCTGGCTCCGAACTGGGAAGGTCTTTACCGAGCTGGCTCCATGGGATGATCGGTACCAGATCATCTATGGTGAAGGGGTCCTCCTCAACCTCCGAGTCCGGGTGTAGGGCATGGAAGCGGGCGAACGCCACCCGATACCCGTACTCGTAAGTAACTCGGCTCATCCTCTTCAGCCCCTCCTTGAAGCCGACCGACTCCTTGTAACGGTCGACCGCTTGCCTAGGCAGCTCGGCTCGGGCGTTCTCCAGAGCCTTCATAGATTGTAGTAGCTCGTCGTCCATCTTCCGAGCTCTGACCCACGCCTCCTTCAGCAACCTCTGGATCTCAGCCAGGTTGCTCCGGACCTCACTCAGCTCTTTCTCGGACGCCTCGAGCCGCTGGAGCACCTCGTCTCGCTCCCGCTTGGTTTTCTCGAGCTCTTGTTCTAGCTCGGAAGCGCGCTCCTCGGCCTTGGCGACCGCCTCCGGACCCCCTCCAGACTTTAGGGCATTGAGTTCCTGCTGAAGGTGGAAGATCCGGTAATCCATGAATGTGATCAATCGGCCCGCATCATGGATTCAGTCGAAGAGCACCATCTGGAAGTGTTGGCTCTGCACAGAACAACAATTGATAAGAACTCGATCAAAAGAAAACTTGTGACGCTGAGACAAGGGTCGGGAATTTACAAAAACCATCTCCTTGGCAGCTCGGGCTAGCAAGACCTCTGAGGGGAGCGTGTATAGCTCCTGTGCCAGCTAAGGGTGGAGAAGTCCCCTCTCGAACTCTTCGGCAACCGACGAGTCGTTCCAAACCTTCATCGAGTTTTTCAACCCCCACCCCATATGGCCTTCATCACCTTGTCGAGGTCTTGATGGCTCAAATCGGACATATGCAGGGCATAGTACCCCGCATCATCCTTGTGGACCTTGGTCTTTAAAAGGTTCTTCATGGACCTCGGGCGGTGGTGGCCTGGCGACGCATCCTCCTCGTCGGATTCTATGGGCGACTCGGGCTCTTCGGCTGGTGCTACCGGCTCCTTGCCCTTGGAATGAGAGCGAGATCCCCCTTCGCCGTGTCGGGACTTGTGTCTCCTTGTCAGGACTTTCACTTTTTTCGGTCGTCGAGCTGGATCATCCACCTGCTTGGTCGGTGCATCGATCAGCCTCTTGGAAGAGGCTTTCGGGGCTTCCCTCGTGGAGAAACGCCGACCTCCCGGGTTGGCGTTGTAGTACGAACCGAGGAGGCTTTAACTCCAGACATTTTGGGCATTCCGTGCAAGTCACCGAGATCCATCCGATCTGCATCCTGACTTACAGGTTAGAAAACAACCCAAAGAGTTGAAATAGGGCAAACATAACAATACCCCTAGAGGCCGGACTGAGACCCGCCTTGACCAGCCAAAGTTCGGTCATCTCCTTGATCGCGCATGAAGATGAAAGAATTCCCTTCAGTCTGCCGTCGGGATGAATTCCTCCTCAAATAAGTACGGGGGGCGTTACTGATCGGGTGTAGGGACGCTGCTCGGGTTATGGAACATGCAACCCATATTCGGCCGGGAAGTTGTACCGCTCCCTAATCGCAACAAGTGACCCCTCTGTCACTGCTGTGTCTAGGTCATGATATGCCTTCATGACCTCCAGATCTCTTAGGGCCCTCGCGTCGACTCGAGAAGGGGGGCCCGAAGACGCTCCCGAAGGACTGGCCTCGGGATCACCCAGACTCACTCCTCCTGACCCCGGGGAAGAAATAACCCTAACACTACTTGAAGAGTCCGAGGAGGTCATTCCGACCTGTTAAAAAAAATACCAACTGAAGGGATGCTAGGTGGCTAAGGGGAGGTCCGAGGGAGAAGCAAAGAAGGACAAAATGAACAAGTGATGTCTCAACCTGGCCGTAGGAAATTTATAGGATCCAAGAGCATCGTTTCAGCTTCCCGAGGCAAAGCAAAGCGCCACCCCAAAACCACCCGGTGCGTAAAATGCATCAACGCATTGAATGTAAACCCACGCTGAGAGCACTACGACGCATGAAAAATAATAATAAAATATATATGTAAGTAATGAACAAAAATAATGATAATAGTGGGACAATGCAAGTCCCCTCTCAGCCAAATCCGTAAGATTTGTGCCCGAGTTCCCAAATCCCCAGAATTTGTGCCCGAGTTCATCCTCTCGGTCAAATCCCTAGGATTTGTGCCCGAGGCCACCCTCTCGGCCAAATCCCCAGGATTTGTGCCCGAGTTCACCCTTTCGGCCAAATCCTTAGGATTTGTGCCCGAGTTCACTCTCTCGACCAAATCCCCAAGATTTGTGCCCGAGGCCACCCTCTCGGCCAAATCCCCATGATTTGTGCCCGAGGCCACCCTCTCGGCCAAATCCACAAGATTTGTGCCTGAGTTCACCCTCTTGGCCAAATCTCCGATATTTATGCCCGAACTCACCCTCTCGGCCAAATCCCTAGGATTTGTGCCCGAAGTCACCCTCTCGACTAAATCCCCAGGATTTGTACTCGAGTTCGCCCTCTCGGCCAGTCCGTTCCTCGAGCCTCTGGTCGGTCAGATCAACTCATGCTCAGTCAGATCAATTCCCGAGCTCCTGCTCGGTCAGATCAACTCATGCTCGGTCAGATCAACTCATCAACTCATGCTCGGTCAGATCAACTCATGCTCAGTCAGATCGGTTCCTGAGCTCCTGCTCGGTCAAATCACCACCCGAGCCCTTGCTCGCTCGAAGCAACTCCCGAGTTCAGGACCCAGCCTCTGGGGCTCCTACACGGTCGGATCCACTCCTACTCAGTCGGCTTAGTTCCCGAGCTCCTGCTCGGTCGGATCAACTCATGTTCGTTCTGGTCGAAGACTACCCTGACCTCACTACAACCCGACGGCTCATTACAATACCTCATCTTCGGCACCTTAGTCAGGAGCCTCGAGAGGGTCTTCTCGAGGGGAGGGGAAAATTGATATGACAGATGTTGACCTGGCTGCCACGTCCCCGTGCCCTCTGACACAGGCCCGCCGATATGGTCGACCCGACGTGTTGGAGCAGGCCTGACACAAGCATGGAAGGGTCAGTCGTCGTACGGCTAACCTGACAAGGGTAATGGGGGCAAGGTTGACATCCCCCAACTGTAGAAAGGACGACGCGCACCTCGTCGCAAGGACCACGAACAGCATGGTGAGGTGCAGTATTGTGGTAAGCAATAAAGAGGATAAGGGCCTCAGGTACAGACGCCCCGTAACTATTACTATAAAAGCCCTTACGCCTTTACGGAGCAGGGGGATCGCAAAATTAACAATCAAACTAACTTGACCGTCGGAGGGGTCACGTCGGGACCCGACCCGACCTGACCTTATTGCAGGAATCAGCGGTCAACCCGAGCTGAAACATTTCCCCTCGACCTGAGCTCCACCACTTTAGCAGCCGACCTCCCAAGTCGGACCCAGGGGCTCTTTCCATTCGACTGAGCTCCACCTCTACGCTGAGACGACCGTGGGCGAGCTAGCACACATGGGCCTGAACCAGCAGTGCTCTCTCGGCAGACATGGAGACAGACCGCATCTACTGGGCAGGCACAAAAGATTTTCCTCTATCACCATCTTACTCGGGTATTAGATAGTTTAGCTTTTAGAAATTAATTAGTTATAACTCTATTTTTTAATCTTAGATAAATTATCTTTTCACTAAGTTTGAAATGTGTCAATTACGAATCGGATAAATGCTTCCTCCAACCCCAATAGAAGTAAAACATGTACGATCCAATAACATCATTTACATTAGTATTAAATGTTAACAATTTGATCCTTCGGAATAAATCTTATTGGAAAAATATTCTTCTTAAACCCATATAAGTTGGGTAATTATTATAAATAAAAATCTATGGTTAAGTTATAATTATTATATTAAATGACATACACGATGCTCCGTATTAATAGAATGTAAGATCTATCACTTGTGCAATGATGCACTAACTAAATCGTATATTTTAACTGAGATGATTCATGAACTAATCACTCTATTTATTTGTTGAGAGGGATAAAAATTTTAAAAAGTATCAAAAAATCAACAAAGAAACATATCAAAGAATCGATATAAGATTTAACGTGGTTCGGTAAGTTACGCGTACATCCATGCAAAAAAAACTAAATTCTTCACTATATGAGATAAATTATAATATTATTTAGTTATCCATACTCAATTATAGTTTCCTGTTATAAAGACTTGTACTTTTTCTCTTATGGTCTCTATAAATCCTATAGAGCACCCTCTCTAGAAACCATAGAACCCAAGAAACTACTCTCTCTAAAAATCCTCATAATACTCTTCCTAAATATCAAAATGAAAAGTCCAAAAGCATCAAAGTATTTGTTACTCACATTTTGCTCTCTCTATCAAAACCTAGATATACCTAAGATATTTATAGAAAAATCAAACTCTAACTTTTTAAATTTACTTTTATGGCGAGGACTCAATTTTTTACTATGATTTTTTGTCCTCCTAATATACTGGCTCACAAAATCTTAAAATATTCATTAATTTAAATATTTTCGAAATAATATATATATATATATATAAGATTCAACTAACTTAAATTTTGGAGGATCTCATTAAATATGCCAAATCTGAGATGCGATCAACAAATTACAACCATCTATCTATGTCTTCATTAATAGAATATGGAACTATTAGTTTAGTCAAACTTATGTGTGGAAGGGGGGATTAGTTACTTATTGCACTACCCCAATATAGTGAGACACTTCCAACATATTGATCCCTATATTTTAGAAAAATTATATTGACATCACTATTATGAAAGTAAAATATTTAAGTTTATTTATCCTAACATCATGAATTTTATCAACAAAAATATAAAAATAAATAATAAAAATATAATTATAATATTTTAGTTGATGATGGCAGACGATGACATTGTTTGGGTCGCAGGTGGCTATTGCGGAAGAGAAAAGTGGTGGCGAGAGATGATAACCGCTCTACATCTACATTTGCATCTGTATCAATACAGTTGTTTAGTAATAAAAGGGTCGTTTAGCACCTACATTAATGACCTTTTGACCACTCAACATTTATATCAACATCGACGCAGATCCAGAGAGACATCATTCGACAATTACGTCTATGTTGACACTAATGCAGAGTGGTCATCACCTCTCGCAATCACTCTCCTCATCCACAATAGTTATCTATAGCCCTTAGCGGTATCGTCGTCCGCCACCACCGATATCATCTGCCACCATCAATTAGAACGTTAAAATAATTTTTTTACCTTTTATTTTTATATGTTTCAATTCAAAAAATCAATAATATTAAAGTAAATGGATCTAGATATTTCATAATTAAAGAGATACCAATATAATTTTTTAAAATAAAAAATTGAAATGTTAAATGTAGCTAATTATAAATAATAATTTATAATCAGTCTAGACTTGGTGACGTGGTGGAAGAATGTCATCCATGGCAGAATGTCACAGAATACGCCATCACGTAACCATGCAAATGACATGGAAGGAGCTTTGCGCCATAGGATCAGGCAATATGAACCACGCACAGATCAAATTATACATATAAGTTTAAGACATTCAAGACTTATTAGCATTTTTCTACATCTACATGTCATGATGAATCACTAACATAACTAGCATGTGGGATACAACCAATTCACGGTACATATTGCTACACTTTTGTTGTTTGAGGTTACAACAATCTTTTCTTCTACTTGTGATACAAACACGGAGAAGAGATACCAGCCGAGAAATGTTTCAGATGTTGCATCGATCGTAGCCAGAGAACCATGAACTTGGATTTGTGTCCTTGGAAAAGTCTGCATCATCTCTGTTGCAGAAGGGCTCGAATTCCTCTCTCCATCTCTGATCAGTGGGACTCTCGCCTCCTTCGGTTTTAGCGACATTGAACACCGTATACGTGAGAGCTTCCCTGGGCAATCGTGAGTCTGCAAGAAGCTGATTTAGCAGAGAAATCTCTCTGTCATAATTCTTCTTCAAGTTATCAATCTCCTGGTATGCCTTCTCGGTCTCCTGCTCTGCCATACATGCCCTTTTCTGCAAGATAAATAAACAAGGTTGCTGTTAAACAGCAGTGCACCGGATACAGTCATTATTGTTTGAACTCCTTGCTCCACCAGGATATAGCTACCTAGAACCACAAGCTACGTATACGTAGGTAGCAATATCCAGTCATTATTGTTTGCTTGACGAAACAATTAAGTTTCTTTGGCATCAAATTGTTTTCTAAGTAATCGAACTTATTTAGTGATATATGTATTAGTGATGGCGAAAACGTAACCTTATGCATTAACAAGTTGTACGGAGAAAAAAAGTAAAAACATACCTCGCCGGTTGCAACAGCTTCTTCTGTTTCCTTCAGCCGCACGAGCAATTCTCCAGCAGCCTGTACAGCTTCAGCTGTATCTCTAAGTTGGACCTGAAGACCTCTATTCTCATCTCTCCAATATTGCCGCTCCTTTTCTCTGTCAACTCTAAGAGCAGAAATTTCTGCAGCAAGGGAGTTGATGAATTTTGACTCTGCTCCTTTTACCCCAGCTCTGGCAGCTGCTTTCTTCACATCCTCAATGCCATCCATGGTTTTCCTGTGCCTCGCAAGTAGACCAATATGTTTCTCTTGGAGGTCTGCATACTGCTCCAAAATCCTAGCATGCCCCTGCATTGCTGTCTGCAGTGCCTCCTTTAGCTCCTCCGTGCACTTCTTCTCTGAATCAAGTTCCACCTTCCTCTTTTCAGCAAGCGATCGGCTTGCTTCAAGTTCTAGTTTAAGTTCCTCAGAAAGTATGATCCATTCACTCTCCCTTTCGGTCCAGTTACACCCATCTGGTTCGATTTTTTCATTGCCACTTGCTTCAGTTGACTCTGATATAGTACAGAGAGGAGTTGAAGTGGTTCCGCATGAATGAGTAAGCTGAAGCAAAGGACTTTGTTTTCGAGATGAGTTGCAAGAAGAATCCAAGTAATACTGTAATTGACTTCTTAGATCCTGGATCTCTTCCATCAAGACATCCCTCTCACCCATATTAAAGAAGTTCTTAAAACCATCCAGTTCTTCTTGAACTCTTTTAAGCTCGATGTTAAGCCGCATAATTTCTGGGTGATTCTCATATTTCTCTTTGAGAAGCTGTTACTTGCAGAAAATAAATAAATATTAGGACACACTGTAACAAAGTAAAACTCTTGATAGTAGGCTTATCAGATAAACCGAAAATGAAACTCATCAGTTGATGCTGAAGACCTTGTGTTCATTCATGAGAGAAGCAAACTCTTCTTCCATGAACTCCTCTGTCGGCAAAATACCATCCATAAGGCTCTCAAGACGAGAAATTTTATCCTCACGTGTCTCAGCAATTATGGCACTGCATTCTCGCTCATGCTTATATTGTTGTAACTGCACCAGCCATAGCAATGAGAAATGCACTGTATAGAAAACCAAAAATCTATGAAAATGGAAAAGATACTCTACCAAACGATTTAGTTGCATGATTTCAGCAGCTTGCTTTGCACAGTGTTCTTCAAGAGCCATTTCTCGCCTGATAGAGCCAGTCAAGACCTTCTTCACTGCCTATAGACACAAAAAGACATCACCCTAAACCCTATTAAACAAGTTTAATTAATCCATGAACACTTAAGAAGAAATGAACAGAAATCTACGGTATATTCAACTTATGTTTTGTAATGTACCCGAGGAACTTTCATCTTCAGTTTGTCAGTCGACATTGTTCCATCAATAGTTACCAATTGAAGATCAGTGCCATTCTTGGTTTCTTCATTTTCATCTTGTAAGGCTATCTTCTTGCAACAACTACAAACATATGTAGACAACTGTTCCATTTCTTCTGGATCTTGAACGATTGTTTGGATGCCGATATCAACCTTGTTTATTGGCACCACTGGCTTGACATCAGTAAGTGCAACAGAAAATCTGAATGATGACCTCCTCATGAACGGGTTAAGCTGCTGGTTATCGAAAATTTGAAGACCACGTCGCAGACTGGCTGCTAAATTCTCGGTCTTGTTTGTTTGAGTTACATTAGTGTTTAGAGGATATGAAGATTGTGCTCCAGAGTCTAATTTCAAATCATCTGCTATAATCTTCTGAGATGCTGACATAGATGATGATGTTCTAAGGCTTTTTCTACTGAAATGTTCAAGCACAGGTGATTTACTCGAAGTATGCAGTTGAAGAACTAGAGATGTCTGGCTGGGCACAATGCCACTACTGTCTGGAGAAACTATGGAACTTGGGGAGCTAGAACAATTACAAGTTTGTGCTTCATGGATAATGTATTCCTTGTCCACTAACGGATTGATTTCACTTTGTGTGTTATCTGGCAAAATATTAGTCCCTTCATCAGCCATATGTACTTCACAAGTATCATTCAGTTGATCATCTCTTTGATCTCCAGTAGAACCACCATCAGAGTTCACAATGAGTTGGCCTGGCCCCATTTTCCTCACAGCACAATCTTCAACTGCAAAAGTTTGATCCTTTACACAGCCAGGATCCATCTTGCAGATTGACCTGGCATCCCTGGCACCTGTATCATTATCATTAATAGAGGACCTTAGCTCCTCTTTTGATGCAGAAAGATCAACAGTAGGTTTTCCTTCACAAGGTAAAGGTAGGCTTGCTTGAAAACATGGCATCTCAACATCACTCTCATCAATTTCCATCTCCACATCATTGTCATCTTTCACAATAGGTAGTGTTGTAGGACAGTTAAGACTCATTTTCAAAAGATTCAAGCTACGCCGAGCATTCCATGCTGATGAAAATTTTCCATTGTTTCCTGCAGATCCATTAGACTTCATGCGGAGAAGTTCATCCTATTGACAAGAAGATATGTTTGCATTTGAGATCTAAAACTTGATGATGCCAAAAGGATAAAATAAGTATCACAGAAGTACCACCTTTAGTTGGCGTATCTGCTCACGCAGGACATTAACATCATCCTGTGTTATCTCATTGACAACTGCTTTGTTCTTTATTGCTTTTGCTCGTTGTGCAAACCTTAAGGTGCTGAAAGTTTCACTTTTGCAGCTGCATATATCATATTTCTCAATCAACACAGAAGAAAGCCAGAGGGATGAAGTAAAGATTAAAAGCCTCTAACTTTTTATACCTCTGTGATGGTGAAACAGCACAAATCATTGCTAATTTGGCGTTACCACCAAGAGATTCTTGCAATAAAAATGTCAGCCTGGAATCACGATATGGAATGTGTCTCTGTTTCCCAGACTGTGAAACTTCTGCGAGAATATTAATTAAGTTTCTGTGACAACAAAATGCACTAAGTGTTAGCAAAATCAGATTAGAAAGAGTACCCTAATATACAAGAATGTAATTTTTCATCTGCAGCTTGTTGAAACCACAGATTCATAACATGGAAAATACTATGCAGATACAATTAAAGCTATCACATGCAAAAGCGAGGCCAATAAAGTTCCTAATAGATTAAGTTACTTGTTCATAGTTATGCAGATAATCCAATTAAGGTCACCAGTCTGCAGCTAAATTTGATATAAAACTGTAACAGTTTTTTTCTGTATTATATCAAAGCTTCACTCAAAATGCCAGTGCAATAATCAAATGGGAAATTGTGACATTCATGAACGATTTCAGATGGATAGTTAAGATCATTTGGGTGCCTTTTCAGGGCTTTCTGTACCAAAAAGCATTGGAGAATTGTCTACAGCCAGTTCAGTAAAATTGACTTTCAACGTGCACTTGAGCTAGGCTGCACTACCTAACTTCATGAAACTTCGATTGACTTTTACCAGACTAGTAAATCGGTCCAACAACATTTTGTTTTCTTATCCTTGTAGCGGCAACATTATCTTAAGACAGAATCCATGGAAATACTATGATTACTATCTCATGGTTATATCTTATCTTGAGAATTGGCAGAAACATTTCATAGTAACTCAGCTGCAACAGTCAAAATCTTAGTGCACTTGCTATCTTCCCGTCTTAGAGTTGCATATGACAACATGTGTAGGACAGTTGAATAATGTTCATATTTTCAGAATTGCTCTGATCCAAATGATGCAAATCAGAACCAGACACCTAAGCTGAATCTACAATTCTACATGATATAGCCCTTCCTGGCTCCACTAACATTTTTGGAATGGATCAAACAATTCCAACAGATACTATTTAGATTTTGGCCTCTGATGACTAAATTCATATGAGAGGTAATGAAGATGACTCGTTCTATGAAGTAATAAGAGTAAGCAGTGAGAAAGAAAGAGAGGGAAGGAAATTAGGACAAGAGAAAATGGAAGGGGATGGAAAGAAACTAGACAATGTCATCATGAACCACTGCTAGCTGATCGTTGTGGCTTCTTGCTTCCTGTTTGTCAAAATAGAAAAAAACAAGAAGGAAAGCCCTAAAGCACTCATGAGTTTAATATCTCATTGTTATGGACAACCTTTTAATTTTACAATTTAATTTTGTATTTTTTTAAGATTTAAGAATTTATAGATAAAACAATTTATCTTTTAGCATCCTATAATTCATATGAGTTAAAAGTTAAATAATGATAGAATTTATAGCTGTCTATCAGTAGTCAAGTCCATGACAAGCAACAATCAGATGTGCTTCCCACGATAAATCCTTGGGAATATTAGAAGAGAAAAGATCCAAGAAGTCAGGCGTGGTAACTGAAAGATTCTCACAAGTACAGGTTCCTAATAGAGTAATAGGTTCTTCAAAAAGAAAAAGAAGATTACTAGTATCTAACATTCATCAGGTTACATTAGAATGATTAATTGTGATTATGAACGTTGCACTATAAGCAATTAAATTGAAAACATACGAACTGAATCATACCCAAGTTGTGACAGGGAGCGGTTAATATTCCCTGCTTCCTTCAAGCGTTCCCCTGCTGCACCTGTTTGCTTTTGTCTTTCAGATCCTGCCAGATCAACAAGGTTGATCCTGCTGGTCCTTAAGCTGATTAAACCATCACCTATGCTCTATGAAATTACAAGTAAAGCACTTTGTAAATCAACAGTGCAACATAAAAGGCTCAACATATATTAATGTGTTGTCTATGATATAAGAACTTGAAATACAGTGTCGTTTTCACCATAAAATATTCCCAACTAATCAGCAAATATGAGTCAACCAACCATGCTTTATAAGATGGCCAAAAAGAACATTAAGTAATATGGGTTACTTCATTTAGATTTAAATTTAACTATGTTTTTCTAGGTAGAATATTATTAAATATCTTTACAAGGTGAACTAAGACAACACAAATGTGAAGCTTTTCAAGACTAAACAAAGCATGATTCCACAACCTTGCAAATAATTGACAAAAGTTTCACTGTTGAACAAGGAAGCGACCGTTTGACCTACATATATTTATATGATTTCTTAATCTGTTATCATCATAATGAAATCTTCATCTCCAAGTGAACTTTGATTGTTAACCATTTTACTACCTTTGACTGGGAATCAACAATGCAAGTAAATACGCAGTGAGAACGGGAACTCTCCATATTTACACTGGTAGCACCTGTTCGCCTGTTTGCTAATCCCTGAAAAGCAATTGAGGAGTTGTAAATATGCATATCATTTGCAGATATCATATCCATAAAGCAAAAATAAGAACAGCCATGCCATGAGTCTATGCTAAGCATCCAGGAATTTGCAAAATGGTAAAGCGGCAGTGTCAAACAATCAAACAAAAATAATAAATATACAAAACCATAGAAGATAATAAGATAGAAACCAGAATGTCAAATCTCAACGGCAAATGGATTTTCCATGACACTAGCTCAACTAAGTTATACATAATAGAACTTTGCATGAAAAGACTAAATGCATGCTAGAAGTAGCTCTAACAAAAGCATCATTTTCAAGAAGGGACTTATAAACATCATATAAACTACACAGGATAATTCAACTATCAATAGTTAAAAAAATCAAATGAGAAAAAATTTCACTAGTGCTGCATGTGAAAACACATGCACACAAATGAGCATGCACATACAAACACGTTCATGCACATGCACGCACAGTCACACTTGCTCTCATCAATACACCACAAGCATGCACATAAAAAATCAAACTTATCATATAAAACGATATCTACAAAATAAAACAAAGAAAAATTTATGTTGGTGTTTTCAAAGTATTCTATAACGAATGGATAAAAGAATACTCTTATTTATGATTTGAACATTTTTTTCTTTTGAACCAATAATCCTGAACACAACTCCTAAAAAGTTCTTTGAGAAATATTAATTGATCAACAAACCACAAAATATGACTTAGAAAAAAAGAGAATCAATGGACCTTTGTCAGCAGACGGATCACATCCTTCATTGTATACACATACTCCTCTGTCAAACAGTCAACATAAATGCCTGCTTTAACATCTTCCCTAATCTGAAAGACATGACAAAATTCAGAATTAAATGAGAAAACCAGAGTCAGATTAGCAAAAAGAGCAAACCTAAAATTAGTTCTTCACCTGAAGATTCTTTTGTGTTGGGTCCAAAAGGTCAGTAATTTGCTCATTGTAGATCTGTAATCTCAACAATCAGAGAGATTAAAAACTAACAAACCAACCAACCAAGAAGCACATGATTTGAAGGTAGCATCAGCACACTTGCCTCCAAAAAGGAACAATGACACTGGTAATTCAGCTGCTTGTCAGCGTGCTTAGCTTGCTCCTAGACATATATAATCCCGTAAGCATGAGTGGATCTAAAATACCATGTTGAGCAGGACTACAAAGACTACCTACTTCACTTATGCGAGAAAAAAGCCGCTCAAAAACGCGTGGAGTCAAACCCCACTCACTACTCGAAGAATCTTCGGACAAGGCGCTCGGAGGTCCCCACATCGTATACGTCTTTCCACTACCAGTCTTTCCCGCAAATTCAGTTCAAAACAACTTATCAGCATTCTCGATAGCTAATTGAGCAGAACAAAGAGACTTGGTAATGTTTGAAATCACAGAGCTGCACGTACCTGCCCATAAGCAAATATGGAACTGTTGAACCCAGCCAAGCAGTTCTCCACCAATGGAAGCCCGACGAGTCGAAATATATCATCCTGATAAGACACTCAAAGAGTTCAGAAGATGAGGACTTTATATGTTAAGAGTTAGGGGGTGCTCGAAAGGTAAAGGAGATGAAGAGAGATCCCTAATTCAAAGTGCATATATACTATTTGAGACTCGCCTGAGTGGAACTGGTATCAGCTACTGAGTCAAAGGTGAAGGTATGGTCAATGATCGAAATGGAGTTTGAGGAGATCTTTTGTACAATCGGATCCGCTTCTTCCTCTTCCTTACTTGGCGGTCGCACTCGCACAAGTACCTGATCCAACCACAAGAAACACGTAATTCGAAACCCAAACGAAGAGGTGAAAGTACGGCTTCATGAGGTCTCACCTGAACCCCGGAATCTGACGACATCGAGGGCGGACCCCCAGTGTCGGCGAGGGTTTCCAGGCTCAGCTTCCGCTTGAGAGGGTTGCCGCCGTGGAACGAGGGGAGAGGCGGCTTGGGGGGAACTGGGCTCCGGTTCCTGGCGGAGAGCGGCTTTCCGGGAGACTTGAAAGGCGAGGATTCCGGCGGGGTTGTGTTGGGGTCGACGTTCTCCTTTGGGGCCCGAGGAGGGCGCTGCTTCTGCGAAGAAGGGGTAAGGGTCTCGGAGGGCGGAACCCTTCCTCCCCTCGAATTTGCGAGCGCCTTCATCGAGAGATCAAAGAAGGGGGGAGAGAAGGGAGGAAGGCGGAGAGATCTGATTCCCTTGAGAGGTGGTGGGCGAGGAGAGGGGGAGGGGGAGAGCCGATTTGATTTGAAATTGAGGGGTGCAAATGTAATTTTAGGGATTTGTTTATTCAATTGAGGTCTTGTAATGGAGGAGCGGCCGAAGAGTGGCCGATGAAGCGAGGGGTTTGATTTGGACCGTCTGATCGTGTACAGTTCCAAGGTTCCATTGCAACGGTCCATTTATTTGGAGTGTTCCATTTCTCATGTGGGGAAGTGAGTATTGTTTTCCGTTACAATTTAAAATTGGAAAAGATTAACCATATTAAATTTTGACCCACTTTAGCTGCAACCTATACGTATAAAAAGTTGAGTTCGTCGCATGGGTTTTGGAAAAGTTAATTTTCTTTAATGCATAAGCCACGTGGCTTTCTGTTGGAATTGTGAATGAAGAGACTTGAAAATTTACAAGTTCTCGTATTTTAAGATGATATTGGATCATATATTGAGTGTGTTAATGCATGGTTCAATTATGTGAACATTACCTTTTTCATCATAATTTTCATTTAGAAAATATATAGAAGAAATCAATTTTTTATGGTATTATGAAAAATATTTTAAAAATAAAATCTCAATAAAAACTTTTTGTTTTTATTTTTTTAAAACATTCTCTCTTTTTATGAATATATCATTTTAGTCCTTTCTTGATTCAATCCATCGATAGCTTCCCCTTACATTGTCGCCTTCTCTTGAATTCGTTGTACGTAAATCTCGTGCATCGCGATCCTCATGAGAGGAAAGAGATGACATATAAGTGACGGTGAGTTTGATAGGACTAACAAGATATATGAAGCTAGTAACGACCCTCACGTCACCTTCTTCGTCATACAACAACAACAGGGGAGGCATATAGCGGTAGGAGTATGTGGAGGTAACAACGGTTCTTGTTGCCCCATTCTCATGTAAGCGTTATCAATATTAGGTCCAAAATAAAATTCAATATAGTTCACAAAAAGACGATAACAATCTTCGTGCCCCCCTTCTTCCTCGTGTGAGAGGGTTGTGGGCAAATACGATAAGATTTATGATGGTCGATGGGTTTATAAGGAAAATGGTCATTTATGAATATAAAAAAGGTACTCTATAATTTTTTTTTAAAGCATGCACACTCTGTATAAAAATTTCAAAAACAGAAGCTTTTTTTTCCAACTCGTCCTATTCTTAAAAATAAGTACTTTGGTTTTAAAAATTAGAATATTTACATCTCTTACTTTTCATAATTTAGTTTCTATTTTGGAAAAGTTTATGAGTTTTCTAAAATAAATTTATTGCCTTAGAAAATACAATAATTTCTCTGTTATTTATAAAACAAAATTTAGAATTATATTGTTCATTTTTTGAATTTTTCCTTTTTGTTGATAAAATAATTTTAATTTAGTGTTGAATTATTAGTAACCAAATTTCTCGTCAGTGTCAAAACAGAATTTTGTCATGCAAAAACATATTGTTTTTTTTTTTGCTACAAAGAGTTTATAGAAAAATATATAGAAATTTTTATCACACAAAAGAATCCCCATCATAAAACTCGTAAACATTTTTATTTTTGAATACAAAGAGTTTAATGTTACAAATAGTATTATGTTTCTAGTATTTTTAAAAATAATTTATTTTACATTTAAACATTTAAAATTCTTCAATTTGAATCTAAATTTCAAAATATTTTTAATTTTTATAAAATACTAAACCCTCACAAAACACTGTTTGAGACCGAGTGTTCTAAACAAACTTCATTACACGGTTTAGAGTAAAGTAAAAAACAATTATAGGTGGTCACTTAATCTTAAAAGAAAACAATGATGATCAAATTGATGACAACTTCAATTCCCATTAGATAGAAAAAGTAAACTTTAATATTTTGAAGAAAAAGCCATTTCTTCTTATTAATTTCTCAAGTTACATAGTCAATTTTTTTTTATATACACCTATTTAACTTTTTGGAAATACATGCTCATCTACTTGCATCATCTTCATTTATATCTATTTATTGTAAGCAATATTGAAACCATGGTTTTATACACATGTAATTGAATTGGTAATTAGCTTTATTTAGGAACTCAATAATAAATCTAAAATTAAAACTATATACATTGATGACCCTTCTTTAAATATTTGTATGATTTAATTTAATCATTGAGGATTGAAAGCGCATAATGTTTATACCTAAATGTCATGGTATATTAATGGGTCATCTTAGACATAAATCAATTATTTCAAGAAAGATTCAAGTAGGTCATTATGTAAATATCGACGAGGGGATGAGGATTAGTCTAAAATTAATCCTTGTTTAATCATTTGAAGGATGTTTAATATGATATCAAATATGTGAATCATATTAGAACAAATTATGCATTTTGGTGCATCTCTAATTTTGCTCCACGCTTTACCTCTTCATGATTTCAAGTATTTGGGTAAACTTAATCCTTGCGTTACGACTATGATTGATTCAGTTGATGAAAGCAATTATTGATGTGCTTATATGGAATTCTATATCAGGTTAGCAAGTGTTGGTGGTGAAGTGTAACATTAAACTCATGAGATTTTGCAAAGAAATCTTATATTAGTACAGTGAAAAGGTTTTGAGCTCATAAGATTAGCGAATAAAATTATAATATTACCAAAAAAAAATTGTGTTAATTCTTCGTGCGGTTACGTGACACTGAGAAAGTTGCTGTATTTAAGGCCAACGCTCGAATTCCCCTTTTCCAATGGATCTGCCTCGGTTCTCGTTCCTTCGTCACCTCGCTCCTCTTCCTCATCAAAACCCTAACCCTAGCCCAGATCCCATCCCGATCCCTCGCGCTGCCGATCTCCCGACCGCCATTTCCCTCCTCACCGACCTCACCACACTTGCTGAGTCCACCCTCAAGTCCGTCTCCGACTTCCTTTCCCTCCCCCCCTCCTCCGCTGCCGCCGCTGGCGATGGCTTCTGCCGATGCCCCTACGACCGTAACCACCGCATGCCGCCGGAGTCTCTCTTCCGCCACTCCCTCGTCTGCGCCTCCGCTCCCGGCGCCCGTCTCCTTGACCTCGGTTTCCTCGACGACCTACGCTATCCCGGCTCCCTCAAGTCCGAGGCCGAGCTCCGGAAGGAGAATTCCTTCGTCCAGTCTCTCCCTGCCACCGACGCCGACCTCTGCTTTTCTCTCGATTCCCAGCTCGGAGACCTCGGCTCCAACTTCTTCTACAAGGATTGCCCTGCAGTCGTGACGACACCGGAACCCGATGTGGCCACGACCTTCACGCTACCTGGAATCTTATCCGCGGAGTGCGCCAACTTTGCGAGCGATCGTGATGGAGAAAGTTGGGTTTTCGGGGAAGGTAAGATTCGAATCCTTCCATCGGAGTATTGGGCGTTGAGATGTGAGGTCGAGGCGTGGAATGACTTTCCGGTTTCTTACTCTTATACAGTACTTCGTGTCATGTTGAGCTTGAATTTGGTTGAGGAAAATGAGTTGTTAAAGGGGTGGGTGATCTCAAAGTCACCTCAATTTGGGATTGTGATCGATGTTGCCATGCGAGAACATATATATCTACTTCTGAAATTATGCTTGAAAGTGATTGGAAGAGAAGCTCGTTCCTCACTTAAGTTGTTTTTGGACAACGAGGGGCTTTTTGATCCCAAGTCTCTTAATTTTGAGTGTCCTAAATTGGTGGGGAGCTTCAGTTGGTTGGTTTCTCAGATGTCAATTTTGTACGGGGAGACGAATTCTAAGTTATTCACAACTGGAATGCTCAAGGAGTCACTGGTGCAAACTGGGTCAAGCTTGATGTTAACTAGTTTAGGCAGAGAAAGTATAGAAAACAATGGTAGCATTGTTGTCAATGATGCTTGTGTTGATGATACAAGGTGTGGGTCTGATGAGTACAAATCATATGAAGACATGAAACTAGAAAATCCTTCCATAGATGCTAGTAGGGGCCAAGTCTTTGTTTCTCAGGTTGCTGCTGCAGTTGCTGCATTGCATGAGAAGTCCTTTTTGGAGAAGAGGATCAAGGCCCTACGATTTTCCCAGCCACACTCCAAGTCTCAGCTGTATGATTTATTCTTGCTTCTATTATGTGTTTCTTTTCACCTAACATGTCATTCCGATGCTTGCCTTTGTCCTGAGGCCAGGCTTATGACCTTTTCTCCCCTTAATTTTTGAGAATTGTTTTGTGATAGTTCTGTTCTTTTTTTATAAGCTTTGGATCAATATTACGTACTTGCTCAAAAAATTGAAAATGTGGAATTTATGATCATGGAATAGACAAAAGTTTCTATCAGGCAAGAGAAGAAAGAATAAAGGGTCTTTGGAAAACAAGTTAACATGTTGTGGGGCTTAAAATGTTCTGTACATATAGAGTTATAAAACATAGGCAACTGACAAGATATGTATTTATCATTATTACAAAATCTTGATAATGTATAGTCTAATTCCTTTAGAGAACGAATTTATTTTTATTGGAGAGAAACTTAGATTTAAAAATAACAAACAATTAAACTGGCACCAAAGAATGAAAGGACAGTGTTAAAAGATCAAGATGAAAACATTTTGTATTGGATCTTGCTTGGGAATGAATTAATTGCAAGGAAAATAACAAAATACTTTACCATAGAAAGCAAAGATGAGTCAATTATAGGTTGCAGGAAGAGGAGACACAAAATTGTTCTCTTCGTTTTGTTGTGTAGTCAGAATATAGACACAAGTACCTCCTCTTTTGGAAAAATATCTTGAAAAGTTTCAGGAAGGAGGTTGTGGTGATGTTTTAAGAGTGTGCCTTGGTGTTAGTAAGTTTGGCGCCTTTGTGACTATTGGAAACAACCTTCCAACTAGCATTGACATACATTTATCATTGGTAGATGCCATATTGGCAGTACTTTTATGCAGTGTACATGGTGACTAGAGTTTGAGTCATGAAAACCTCTAAAGTTGAGATTGTACAAAGACGAGAACCATGTGCTTGTGCTGCCTCTTTTTGTCTTATCCACAAAAGAAAAATGAAAATGAACAATTAATTGTGTAGAGACATTAGGAAACATTAGTTCAGAACTTCAGATCGTTTTAAGATTTGCCATGAAACAAACACTAGAAAAAAAGTTTTTGAGGGAAAACACTTTCTTCGGAATTTTGTAACATAAACCTTACAGGAGTAAAAATAAGAGCCAAAGATTGTAGAGCCGAGAAAGATTCTTTGCTGCTTTCGTTTCTAGAAGATGAATTTAAAGAACATGTGTTAAGGTATCAAGGAATAGGAGTTAGAGGGATATTAAACACATCTATATTATTTAGAAGTGTACCTGTTTTTCAATTTCTTTTTGTTATATTGTTTTGACACTTGGCACCTTAATGTCTATGGGAAACACTCTCTTTACACCATATGAGAATAGAACAAGAGAAACTACAAATATGAGAGTACAACAAGAGGATAAAGGTTGTGGAAGTTGTTTGTACACACAGAAATTGTTAACTATCACCTTGAGGTAACCTATCAGTCTTATGGGAAGTCTATTGAATATTTAATTCATCATTGCCTTCTACTGACAAATTCATATTTAGTCATTATCTACTTCCATCAAACAAGCTTGAATATCCCCCTACTGTAACTGATTTGGAGATAATAAAAAGTGTGTTTAATATAGATGTATGCATCAACTAGAACAAATATTTTTGATGTGTTAGCATTTTTTTTTAGGTCTTTTGATCCTTGTTCATTCCACATTTCAATGAGATGTTTCAGTACTATGTCTAGTTAGTAAAAATGGTTACCAAAATCATGCAGCATTCCACTATGATATATCTTTTTATTTTCAGAATACTGGAACACTCGTATGCATTAGCAAGAGGTTTTGAAGAACGTGGAAAGCGCCCCAATTATAGGCCTGTTCTGGAACATGATGGGCTCTTTTGGCATCGAGCACAAAACCAGGTGAATTATGCATTGTCTTTTACTTATTCAAGTTATAAAATAGCCTTATAGACACATAGCAGCTACTGGATATTAGAATAACGAGAATCTTTTTACCTTACACGTGGATATTTTTTGTCATGCCAAGTGTAATATGATTTTTTGATCAATTTTTCGATTTAATTACACTTTAAGGTAGGCTCATGTTGTCAAGTTGTCCTATGAAGCACGGGAATTTAGCAAATGCCTTATTTTGTTATCTTGTCCTTTTAATATTCTAAAGCATATTTTTGTCATATTGCTTTCTTCTATAGAGATCAACAATGCTTTATGGATCCAAGTATTGGGCAATTAAGCAACAACATACACAAAAAGTTTGTGTTGTCGAGATGAGAATGCAGAGATGGATGTGTGGAGTTACTAAGAAAGATAGAAAAAGAAATACTTTTATTCTTGAAATAAAAATAATATTAGTGGTACGAGGAGAGGTAGAGGAAGACTAAAAAAATACTTTAATAGAAACTATAAATAAAGATTTAAATATTCTGAACTTAACTAAATATGTGACTTTTTACAGATCGCAATGGCGACAAAAGATCTATCTAGCCAATCCCAAATATACGGGACTTAAGATTTTGTCGATGTTGGTGTTGATGTATTGTTTCTTTTTGTATTTTTTTCTCGTTAAAACTATGTTAAATGTTTAGTGATTCACTACTTTCTTTGATTGAGGGGGAGCTATGGGGCTTGGTGAGTGGTTATTAGGATCAAATGGACAAGTATGTGAAGAAATGGGTGTGGGGGATTAATGTCATTAGTTATTTACTTCTTTGCTCAATTGATGGGGGCTTTTTAGGCAATCTAGGGTAATTGAAGAAGCAAGAGAAAGGTGTGCGTTGGATAGTGTGGAGTCCCAAGTGTAGAAGGAGGTGACCTGGTGTCAACTAAATAAAAACAAGAGGAGCAGGCCATCACGTTGTTGGATGCCCCCAGCCCGAGAGGGCAGAGATGAGCAGGAGAGCCTACCTTATTACACAGTGCGTAACTGTCCACCTACCACTTGCCACTGACTGTGCAATGACCCATGTGTGGTTTGCTCAATGAGTTGGCCATCATGTTGCTCGATGCCCCCAGCCAGAGAGGGTAGAGAAGAGTAGGAGAGCCTACTTTATTACATGGTATGTAGTTGTTCATCGACCACCTGCCACCAACTGTGCAATCATCCGTTCATGGTTTGCTCAATGAGTGCCACAAGTATTTAATTTGTGTCTTGTTAGGGTTTGAGTAGGGTCTATTCTATGATGAGATAGTAGTTGGTTTATTTTATATTTTTGTTCTATAGTCAAAATCATGGAGACCATTGGATCATTTGAATAAATAGTAGATAAATTAATCAATTGAGTTGGGTAGAATTGTTAAAAAAGGTCTGATTTTTTATTTGACTTCTATTAGTAGTTCCTTTTACCCAAGGTTTGCCTTACTGAGCGGTAAGACCCCGTACTGCCCAGTACGTACCTGTCCGACAGCTGACTAGTACTCGGACCGCCCGCTATCGGGCGGTACCATCAAAATCGATCATCGACGGTTGATTGAAGTAGAAATCGACTGTCGACGATCGATTGAGGGAGAAATTGATTGTCGGCGATCTATTTAGGGAGACAAAGGGAAGAAGAAGAAGAGGAGAAGAAGAAAGAAGAAGAGGATACGTACCTCCTTTCCCCGCGCTATCCTCGCCTGCTCGCTGTCGTGCCCACGCGTCGTCCTCGCCCGGTTGCCCCCGCGCCGTCCTCGCCCACAGGCGATTCTTCTCCTGCGCGAGGAGATGGAACGTCTCCCCGCACGGGGAGAAAGATCGAGGCGACGTCGCCAATTTTTTACCTTTTTAATATATTATTTTATTAATATTATATTTAATATTATATTATAAAAAATTATAATATATTTTAATGTATCAGGCGGTATGTACTATGCGTATTGCGCGGTACCATGTACCATATCATACCAAGATAATCTCGATACGTCGGTATGGATCGGTATGACAAACCTTACTTTTACCTATTCCTGTCGTCTCTCCTGTTCTTTCTTTCTTCTTCCCCTCTCTCATTGACTGTATAATATTCATCTTATCGATATCAAACAGCATGTTGGTTGATTAGAGCTTTGTGTTTTGAATGGTGAGTCCTTTCTTCTCTGTCATCCGTTTATCTCCTTACCTATCAATCAAACACCACTCTCTTACGTTATATACCCATATTTCGACTCTAGGAATACTAATTAGATTCTAAAAAGGGCTCTTTTGATTCATTAAAATAGCTACTAAGATTAATATGGTAATTACTTCAGAAGTCACAACATAATCAACAGTTTATTATCCTATTCTACTTGGAAGTCAGGTTGACAAAGCATTTTGAAGTCTTCCTTCCCCTCGATTTGTAGTTGTATGGTGATTTCAGGTCTCACAGAAAAAGTGCTGAATTCTCCTTTTGATAGTTACATTGTGCTCTTTCCATTATGTGAAGGACGTTAGGACTATTTGGATAAGAAATCGATCTTTGGACTGTCCTGGTTTTTTCCTTCCTCTCCTGGTCTAAAACATATCAAAACCCATTGTCATGAATTTCTAGTGGTTGTACGAGCCTTCACTGGTGTTGGTTTGGGAGAAGATTATATCATAACAAAATATCATATTACAGGCTGTGTTAGGTTCAGCTTCAAGGTAACTGGTTTGGATATTAATAACTAGCTAATTAATTTCAATCCCTTTTTTGTATGTTTGCTAATCTAGCTAACCGATCAGGTTCATCTGGGCTAGTTAGCGGCGAAATGAGAGGTTTTTTTATTGATGACTGTATGTGTCCCATATCTTCAAGGCACAAATAACACAAGCCACAGCCAAGTAGAGCCTACAACAAACCCCGCCACAACTGCCAAAAAGAACAGAGCAAAAAGCACAATAAGGTGCTTCTAACTATCATGTTTGTAGTCTGATACATGTATATTATTATTTTGCACATGTATCTTGGTCTCTATATCTGCTTTAGTACGAGTACATTGATACAATGTACCTACAAATACTCATTTCTTTTTTTTAATGTGTAATTCATAACAGTCTCCATAGGCAGGACACTATTGTCCTTGTAGATGCAATCCACATGTTCAGAGAATTGAGTAAAGCTATGACATAGTATAAGCTTTGAGGTGATGGTCATCGGAAGTATATTGTCAAATCTGCAGATGGAATTTTGCATGCATGGAGAGGGAAAAAGTTAACTCTTGATAATCTGTGGATTTAGCATATGTTTAGCTAAAAAACAAAATATATACCACAATATATACATTTTGTATATCTTAAAATTTTATATTATTATCTGTAATTTGCTTGTGCATTCTGAGGAGAAGAAAACATTATCTTTTTGCCAAGTTTTAAGCAGAGTATGAGGTGTAAAAATAACTAATTTATGAAGTGTGATATTCATAACTTATTTTGCAATATTAAAAGATGAATATGAAGGTGACCTTACATATGTTATTAGTACTTTTGCAGCTGAGGAATATTGTTTAGTGTGTGTGTTAATTCTTGTACATGTACATTGTCAACCTTTTAGGTATACAAAGCCGATCACCTGATGATGAGTAGGTTATTTCAGACCCTTATTTTTTTGTTCATTTTTTTGTTTAGGATCTTGGGAAAGCCAAGACAAGAGAAGAGCTACTAGCTGAGGAAAGAGATTACAAAAGGAGAAGAATGTCATATCGTGGCAAGAAGGCAAAGCGAAATCCAACAGAGGTATGCATTAATAAATTTGGTAACATCCTTAAAATGAATTTCAATCATTTGTGTTGTATCATTCTAGAATGAAGAATGTGTGAAGACTACTACTTATATTGTGACTTCCAACATCCTGATTTTTTTTTAACTTGTAAATAAAATTTTCAGTGAGTTCTTAATCATGCATCCAGATCCATAAATAGTTATTTTCTTAACATGAAGACAAATATAGCTGCTTTGGTATAGGTAACAAGTATTATGACTACACTAACTCGAATTGCTAGTTCATAACATGTTTAAAACTTAATTGTTTATATTATATTGTGCAACATGCTTTTTATCTCTGGATTGTCTATCTTGTGTTCACTTTCTTGTCTCAGAGCATTCTTATTGGAATGGTTAAAGGCCCACTTTGTTGCTTTCCGTATAGTCATATTGATCTTTGCTGATGTACATGTGAAATGCGTATTCACCTGTGCATGCAAGTTAATTGTAATGCATTGAGTTTTTTAATCTTTGTATATTTGATTCCTTTTGTCATTTTAGACTTCTATTTAAGTGCTAGCATATTTCTGATTTTATGTTGCTGAAGGTAATAAGGGACATCATTGAGGAGCACATGGAGGAAATCAAACAAGGAGGTGGTATCGGATGCGATATAAAACTCTCTGCTGATGCAGCAATTTTCCCAGTCAACCACGATTCCCAGAATGATGCAATTTCAGATCTTTGTAAGTTGCAAAGCAGTGACTTGGATGATCCAGATGCAAGAAGAAATACTCGTCATAAAGAATCACTAGATGGTGATGCTATTCAAAGTCATAGATCAAATGTGAACAAAGATTTTCTGAAGTCTCATTCAAAACTGAAGTATGAACAACATGAGCATTTGGAAGATCAAGATAAATATACGCATGAAAGATGGAAGAGTTATGGTTCTAGCAGCTCTTCCTTTCACAAAAGTTCTGCTTCATCACGTGACCGAATTGCACATGAAAAGGAGCATGGTGCTGCAGTTCCACCCAGCAGTAAATACGACAGTATGAATTCTGGATACTTTTCTAGATCAAGAGATCACATAAATCAATCGACTTTAACATCAAAGTCTTCCAGGAGGGAATACGATTACATATCACGAGATAAGAGTAAAGAAAGAGACCGAACTTTTCGACCACATAGATCAAAGTCAGTGACACAGGACACGTTTGAGGATAGATACAATCCTTCTGACTCATATGATGATTATCATGCCACCTACTCTAATGTTTCTGCAGACAGTACCTACTTCTCGTCAGACAAGGTTTACAATCCAAGAGAAGATGGCAAATATAATCATGAGCAGTGTTCTCAAAGGCGGAGCAAAGATTATAAATAGTTCAATCACTTTTTGATGACGTAAATACTAGTCCCATATCTATTTTATGATGTCAGTACCTGTTTTACCTTGTCATATATGGTATTGAGATTTTTTCCCTTACATACCTGTGCAGTATTTACTGAGGCATCATGAGTGTTCTCCACGTCTGTATCCTTCTCTGTATCCTCATGGTTAAAGATATCATGTTTGTCTTTCATCTTTGCTATACAGTTCCTTTCATGTTTAGTTGTGCCATATTACACCTAATCAACAAGGATCAATACACAAGTTGTGTTAAAATGAATTGGGTTGGGTTTCTCAAGTTGCTTAACTAATACAAGATCAGTTTTAGGTCAAGTCGTAGAACTTCTTTGTTAAGGTTTTAAAACGGTGGTATAATTTTGTATTTCTTTAGACTAGTTTTCTGCTGTTGATTTTACATTTTCCTTTGGAGCATAAATTCAGCCTGCAAAAGATTTTAGGCCTCGCAGCAGTGTGCTGCTACTGATGATGGTCTCCATTTACTTAATGGCTGCAAGATTTGGTTATTGGTCAAAATTCGATTAATCAATGACGACTGGGGTTGTGGATGTCTTTTGGCTGCTTGCTCAATCGCCTTCTTTGTTGCATTCTCTGTTTCCTGTTGAATGTAGTTAATGTTTATACATGCTTAGTCTTGCCTCTTTGAATTCCCTTGTTCTGCAGTTAATCGACAAATCATTCATACTCTATGATAGTTTTTTTCCTGATATTGGACAATCATAAGTATTGAATGCAGTGTTTACGATGGTGAACACACTTCTACTAAGAGAGCGATGTTGATTCTTTTGTGAAGCATTGTGACTTAGAATTTTGAGATTTTTATGGTTGTTGTGACTGATTTCAACATTTTTGATGTACCTGGATTTCCTTTGGTTTTCTGTGTGTCAAAAATGGATAGTTTCTTCAATCAGGTTTGTCTTAAGCAGCCTACCCTAGACAGTATTTCAGTTTAAGCTGCCTCTTTGTGTAATTCGTTACTTCTTTTGCCCTTCTGCAGTATTTCAATTATTTTGTCCTTCCTGTTTGAACTCTACAAGACAGTATCTCAATTAACTTACGAATTACAAAAGATTTGTTAATTCTTTTGCCCTTCTGCAGAAAGGACTTCCTCTTTGGTTTACTTCAAAATGTTACTGTGTGGATTAGCATTACTGGTATTGTATGGATTTGCTTAAGCATGCACCAAGTACATATTTCACAGAGAGCTTATGGTTGGAGGAGATTATGAAGTCAGCTGACTGCTTTGGGAGTAGTTACTAGAATGGGTTCTAGCCAGCGCATTATTAGGTATGCTCATCCTGAACCAAGTAATGTTTCTAATTTTGGGTTTTTTTATGTCAAATCCAAGAATTATTTTGTGGATGATTGCTCCATAAATTTTGACTGTTAATTCATGTAAGATGAACTTATTGAGCCCATAATAGATCAGCATTTGAGGATGGCAGCATGTAATTTGGTAAAATTTCATCTTTGTTCATCTGATTTTTTATATATCCCTCTCAAGTTAACACTGGTTGTTATGTCCACAGTGTTGATATATACATGTTGGACTACTATTGAGTTAAATACAGATACAAATAGTTAATTGTTCTGTATGTTTTTCCTTACCAGATAATTTTCTTAGTTATGTGGCTCCTGGGTCGGATGAGATCAAATAGATAAGAACCTAAGTACTATGGATTTGCATTACTTGCAATATAATTCATTGTAGTACTTTGGAGAAGTTAATTATATGGGTAGCTACATGTGGAAACAGGTAAAATTTACTCGAATAAACATTGGCTCTAGTGAACTCTAATTTAGTAAGCAAACTTTCATGAAGAAAACATTCGTAATTTAGATTTTAGAATTGTTAATAGGTTCTGATAGTACCTTCTCTATTTACTTCCAGTTTGATAAAATCATGTAATGTGGTGATTCAATTAGGAGAATAGTTGAATAAGCTTTTTGTCAGAATTAGAATAACTTTGATGGTGATATTGGAAAAGATGAAACATCAAAACGGTGATAGTCCAAGTGAAAGTTTGAGCGAGACAAGAAATAATAAATAGAAAAAAATAGTTATTCTGGGGGAAAATACAGAGTAGAAAGAAGTTAATATAACCCCTTTGATATGCTGAGAGGGTCCAATGAGTTTGTGACAATAGCCTTAGGTTTCCAAGACTCTTAAATTTGTCCTTAGTGTTAGGAGGGACTCATTAATGAAAGGTTTGGTTGCTGTCAGTAATCGATTGAAACAGAGTGATGATACCCTTTGGGCCATAAGAGGGAGTTATTAATTTCCTACTTTGTGATAGTCATGGGCTCAATAAATTTTGCTTTAATTGCATCATCTTTTCTTGCTAGATATTGATTTGTTGTGTTTTGATGCAAGTTAGGATTCTCTATGGGCTTGATCGGATATCAGACATGAGGGCCATATTCTAAGATGGAATAGATGCCTGATGCATTTGGATATGCTTTAGTGAGAGTGGTCAGTGGGATGTCATAATCCACAGTGACAGAACAGATGCTACAGGCTGACTAAAGGTCAAGTTTCCCACATCCAAATAATGCAAGTGAAGCCACATCTTAGAAGAGTGCAAAGTAAAACGTCAATCCCACTTTTCCTAATTCTGACCTCTGTCAATGACCATCGTAGTTATTTTCGGTGGCAACCAGTGGTTCACAAGATCCAGCTGGAGTTAGACCAAAAGTAGGCACTAACGAGCCATGCAACCGACAAGGATCATCCAGTCTTAACCTGATGAAGAGTGATTGACCCAAAATCACTATTAAAGCAGTTTTTGATTCTTCAACATGTCTCGAGCCAGCTTCGGTTTAAGCTCAATTTTGGAAGACAAATGAATTCATTAGCAGTGTGTTCGATAAAAGCCTCTTTTAGTCTTTAGTAGAGTTGGAAGAATAAGATAGGATTCAGATGATCAAAAAGCTTTAGGTCAATTAACATCTCTGAGGTTTTCTTGGGGAGCTTTGGTGTCATTGATATTGAGGAATTCATCTGCGGAAGCAGTCATGCAGGATTGTAGGAGTGTCATCATGCCGATCACCTAAATCACATGGCTGATGTGTCAAGTAGACCTGACATATTAGTAAGTGTTAGATTGATAATTATATGACGTTTCAGATGCCTACATGTTAGGTTCCTTCTAAGTTTGTACTTTAAAGTCTTTGGATTGTGAGATTATCCATATCTTGTCTGAGGATGTTTAGTGTGAATCATGCAAGGACTGAGGTTGCAATTTTGTAGTTGGCTACGAGAGTTACCTCTTGCCTTTGGATTTTTTTTTTTGGGGTTCCTGTGGTGTCCACCAGGAAAGTTATATGGAACCCATTTAACTTTTATTTATAGAATCTTTTCTTTGTTCTTGAAAAAAAAGGGGGTGTTTGATGCCCAACGAGGGATTAAGGGATCAGTTGAATCCCACATTATCCACGAAAAAGAGGTGGCCATGGTTGGTTGGCCCTAACACCACCTCATCCACTGGGGGAGGATAAGGACGTGCCCTAGAAGAAGAGACACATTGAGCAAGTCACTTGGCCTGTTCCCTGGGAGGTAGTACAGAATAAGCCCTATGAGTTGTACTACAGGACAACAGAAGCAGGAGAAGCATGGAGCAGGAAGAGAAGCATAACCTCATGGCATTCATGAGAACTACTTGTCTGTGTTCTCCCCTTATCTGCTTATCTTGTTCTCTCAAATAGGAAAAAAATATAGGGAAAAAAGGTTTCCAGGGTCAACATGTTTTGATATGAACCAAACTTGGTTTTTTGAACTAGATTTTATTGAATTAACATCAAGGCGGTCATAAAAAATAAAAATAATTGATAGAAACATACTCTAACTAGTAAAAGTATTTGACAATCTTAACACTCAAATGAACCATTTCAGATATGAACAATAATCTGCATTCATTGTTTTCTTTTGTTCCTTACAATTCAAGCTGTATAAGAAGTAACTTCCAGAATTGGGAGCCAATCAAAAGTCACTTAGATCTTGTAATCTTGTGCAAAAATATTGCTAGAAAGTACCAATTATATAGAAAAATAAAAAAATTGTGGAGCTTACAACTAGAATATTTGGTCTGGTTGGGGTGTATTTAATCTGCTTATCAAAGATCTATGGTTTGAAATTTTATTCGATAAATTTTTATATCTAAAATATTAGTCCAATTATAACATAGTGGATCCGCTCATAATGAGTTGAATGCGTGAATCATGACAAATTTTAAAGATATCAAACAACCTAGCAGGTAAGATTGATAAAAAGGATGGTGGTTAGGTGATATTCCTCATGCATGAGGATGGATGTGGCCTGGTAGAAAGACAATTCAGGTTCACATCAAGCACATCCATTTATGACAGCTGGAGTGTTAACCAAAGATTGTTTTCTAGATCCTTTCTGTTCACAGGTGACCATGGTTGTACCAGAAGTGGAGGAAAGCATGCATCAGAAGAATGTCTTCTTTTTTATGAGAATATAGTAGGATTAAACAATGCTGCATAGTTGGATATGGTAGAACTGACATGCTCATCAAAAGATGACGACACAGAGAAAAGAAGAAAAAGAGAACACAGACAAGCTGTGACTGCAGCTGCAGCAAAGCGCCAAAGTTAGGGCCAAACTCAGTGTTGCATAATTGGCAGTTACATTCTGCCGACAACTGTGATTGGTAGGTCTGGTTGTGGCTTATATCATCACAGTTTTCATCTCATCTCTCTCTCTCTCTCTCTCTCTCTCTTGTGTGTGCTTGTGTGGCACAGTGACAAGGTGGGGGAGTGTGGGGGTCTATTTGGAGACCATAGTCTGAGGTAGCTGACCATGCGAGGAAAATGATGTCTCTTCAGGACTGATGAGAGAGACTTGTAGTGAGAAAAAAAAATAAAGGAGCTCCCTGAGCTATTGCCAAGTATTGAGATAAGCATGTTCTTTTAGTGGTGTCCCATAGGAATCATTAAAGCCTAGCAATGGGGTCCTATCTCTGTCTATTACTGCCTATTGTCACCATTAGTTGATATCCACCTACTTGTTGTGAATTACTTGAAGATTCTATATGAATCTAGAAAGCAGGTAGGCTCACCAAACCCTTGGAATATAATGTCAAGAAGGATAGCAGTGTGGGATGACAATTAAGAACAACTCAATTTGTATTTTGTGATGAAATCAAGAATATTATTTTCCTTTACAACTTAGGTTGGTTAAGAAGATGAAGGGGAAAATATAGCTGTCTTTTTCCTGTTGGAATATATACTCTAGTATTAGAATTGAAAAATAAAAAAAGCAAACTAATATCACAATAGGAATGTTAGGATATTTTTTACACACCTCAAGCATTGTTCTCATACATACTTATTCATCTAAGGTTGAGAATTTGTTATCTTAGCTGATGATTTGCACACACACAAGATATTGTTTTGGTGATAAAGATGCATTAAACTCACTTCTCAAAATATAGTTGTGGGTTCAAAATGTCATCTAATAAAATTTCGATATATATATATATATATATACACTTACTTTCAATTAGAGTTTCAACTAAACATGAGGTCGGCTACGAGATAATATATGCATGTTCTTAGGTTTTACAAATGTGTGTATGACAAGCTTATATTTAGAGGAACTAATATAAAATTTATTTACTTCTGAGGGGTATTTTTAAAAGAAAATTTTTATTTTTTAAAAATAGAAAAATACATAATTAACTAGCAAAAGAATTTTTTTTTCAAAAGCATGCATCATCATGTATCAACAACAAAAAAATTTATTCGAAAACAAAATTGTATATATAAGTAATTAAGAAAAGTACAACGTCACCATTCGCATCCAGATGTGACCACCTCCTCTCTTCCATTCCTGTACCATTAGAAACATTATCCCTAGCATTTTTATTTTGCATGCAATCGATTAATCTCGTTAAGGTTGACCTCCTGCATCCTAACAACGCAAGACAGTGGCAGTCGCTTGTGACGATGGAGGAAGAAGAAGAAGACAATATGCTCTTTCCCATTTGGTCTTCTCCACTTTCAAGCCCAAGATTGGACGAAAAGGAAGCAAACGGTGGTCTTTAGCTATCTATCTATCATGCACCGATCCGGAATTTATGGTGGACTTCATGTGACTTGGAGGTTTCATTCCTTCCACATGCCCTTCCCATCCCCACATTTCATGGGAGAAGAAAGGGAAGCATTCGGTTCGAACTCCATTCCCAGTATGATGATTACATCTCACTCCCAAAGACTAAACAAAAATAAAGTAAAAGGTATCACTCACAAACATTTACTGGTGGATGAGTTGACGTTCCTTCCTCTCTTTTTTCTTCTTGTCTTATTCATTATTTACTTGTTCAGGAAAAAAAAAATCCTGCTCATGATGATCTTTTTCTTCTTTCCTTGCTTGTGAAGTTTAATATAGAATTTTTTTAACTGAGACTAGTTTTCAGGTTTTCTTTTTCTTTTTCCAGATGATACTTCTATTTTTAATTTTTTTGTTTAATGTCCTCCTAAATAAGATATTTATTTATATGATTTAGAAGATATATTTATTTACATAAAGCACAGCTTTGCCAAAGACCGATCGATGCAAATGCATATATATATAGAAAGACATAAGAGGAAAACAAGAAGAGAGAAAAGAAGATGCAAATGCCAAAGTGGATTGAGATGCCACTGAGAAGTGTTTTGGTGGAGGTGTCACACACAGTGCCACGCCACGAGGAGACCAATTTAACGGTGCCCATTTGGGTGGTGGCGCCCCCATCTCCCATTTCGCCTTTGACTTCCCCACCCCCACCCCCACCGAGACTGCGGCCACCTCCACAGTGACATGGCGGCTGCTTGCCACCTGATATGACGAGCCAGCTTGAGACACATCATGTGGTCGGAGGCTGCAGTGGACCACAACAAGGCTTGAGATCTCTAATGGAGCATCTCCACCATTTGAATGGATAAGATGGTACCTAATGATCACCTCTCTCTCTAATGCTTTTCTTTCCTTTTTCATGTTATCATCATTGCAATTCTTGGAAGTCCATCAGATGAGGCAATTGTGGTGGCCTCTCACTAGTCTTATTTGGTTACGTATATGTATATATATAAATGATGTTCGTGACAATTATATTTTAATTACGTACTTATTATTTTTGCAATCCAAATGACTATGACTAGTTGAACAATTGAGTACCCGTCGATGAATCCGAATGAAATCATATAAAAAAATTATTTACGATGTAAATTGTTGATCAATCGTCTAAAATACCCGAGTGATACTTTGAACAAAAAAGATTCGAGATGAAATATTAATAGTTCATCCATATTATTTAATCATTATGCGTGTTTAATAGTTGTTTTCGTTTTATCTTTTTTTGGTTTAAGTATATAAGTATTGTTTGATACGTAATAAATTTTTAGTTTGCCTTCGTACTTGCTAAATAATAATTGTTTGCTCGTGCATTCGTTTATTAATATCCTACTATTTAGTCTCAATGAGTATGAGATTATATAGTAATAAAGCCAACCTTAACACATACAACAATACATATTATACTCCCTAATATGTTGCTTTTGACTATCGTATCTTTTTCTTCTAACTCAAAATTTATGTTTTCCTTATATCAATCATGAACTAATGGATATACCAATTCAAACTACTGATCTCGAAAAATAATCACCTTCAAAAAACATTACATGTAATTATTTTTATAAAATCTCATTGTCAAAGACTGAAGATTGAAAACATAAGTTCTTGATGATACCAGCTGCTTTCTATTTATAGCAAGCTGCTGACGTTGAAACTTGTCTTCGTCACTCATAGCTTATATTAATTTTTTATTGCTCACACCAAAATTCCTAATTTTGATCGAGGACACATCACTAGTTTAAAAATGGTCTAATTGAGTCAAATATAGCAACATTATTATTATTATTATTATTATTGTTAAATTCAAAGTTCAGTGAATAACGATGTCGCATAAAAAAAAATATACTTAAATAGAAAACTTTTTAAGAGCTAATTTTTATTTGGATATTTTTGAATTAAATATTATATTTTGAATGTTTTCCGAATGGTATTTTCTCCTATTTTATTTATTTTTCAAACAATACATCTAATATAAAAAAAATCTAAAATACCCCTAAATATTTTTCTTCAAAATTTTCATTCATTTTTATCAGTTTTTAACTGTTACAATATTTTCATTTGGCTTGTTTACAGTGTTTCTCAACAGCATTTATAGTGTTCCTTGATATATTAAAACTATCATAATATTATTAAAAATATTATAAGTGACATTATATCATGTTTCTTTGATGGTCATTACAATGCTATATTTTTAAACCTATAGTTAGTTTGATTATTAATCTATTTAGATTATTTATAGTATTTTGAAGTAGATTTTATAATTTTTTTATTATGATGATTAAAATACTGTAGTATGCCTAAAATACTGTAATTTGTTTTTGAGGATAATTTGAGTATTTTAAATAAAAATATTGTTTTGAGAAAAAACGAGTATCGATTTGAAAATATTAAAAAATATATGTATTTTTAAAAAAAATCATATAAATATTTTTATTTATGACCTAAACATTTCGAATTTTAAAATGACAAATATACTGATTAAGTACATCAGACAAATCATTGCGAGTGTACCAACGCAGCCTATCATTCCATACGTTCCACCGAGATGCGATCAACTTATCCTACTCCGGCGGTGCAACCGAACGTTTAAGTTCAAAGAACGTAAATAAAGTTTATTTCTTCCTTGTTTTAGACTGACTTATTTATTAAATTTTATGGTCCGCGGGGCAGCGGCTTCGTTTACTTCAGCTTTCGGTTTCACTTCCTTTCTCTCCCCCCGCCGCCCCCACCGTCTCTCTCTCTCTCTCTCTCTCTCTCTGGGGAGATGATCGAAGCGGAGGGCGACGAGGAAGGCGGCGAAGTGAGAAGGTACCTTCCCTGATAACTTTTATCGCGTCATCTTCTTTGCGCAATCGAGATCTTCTAGCGGTGGCGCCGATGGCGAAGTCCGGGCCCGCGGAGTCGGGGTTGGCGGCGGCAAGGGTTGGGGAGTTGAAGAAGGAGCTCCGGCGGCTGGTGAGGGCGATCGCGGAAGAGGACGACGGCAGGATCGACACGTTCCAGGGGGCGGCGAGGGCGCTCGCTGCGCTCAAGGACCTCCGCTTCCGAGGGAGCGGGAATTCGAATGGGGTCCTGGCGAGCCAGCGGAAGGGGGAGAGCGAAATCGAGGCGATGGTCGTCCCGGAGCACTTCTTGTGCCCCATATCCGCGGAGCTGATGAGGGATCCCGTCGTCGTCGCCTCCGGACAGGTTCGATGTCTTTGGGATTCGGGTTTACCCCTTAATCGTTGGGTTCGCCGCGTTCTGACTGTATCGAATTCGTTCTCGATGCAGAAATGCTGTTATTGCATGAATTCTTCTTCTAAAAAGATTAGGCTTTTGAATGATTTCTCTTGAAGATTCAATTTCCCCCATCTACCTCGCTCTGTTTCTGTTCGTCTTCAAGTTCCATATTGCTGATTTATACTTCTTAGAGGAGTTCGATGCAGAAATGTGTTTCTTGTGTTCTTCTTGTCCCAAAAAGTTTAGGCTTTGATAATTTTCCATCAAAATTCAATTTTTCCCCGTCTGTTTATCTCTTTTTTTGCTCGACTTCGAGTTCCCTGTTGCTGATTTATATTTCTCGCAGGAGTTTGCGGGGGGCGGGTTGATTTGAGCTGCAATATCAAATAGACTTTTTGATAGATGATCTGAAACTGAAACCTTGTTTTCTTCTCATTCAGTCCAATGTTCATCCTCGTTGCCTCCTCCTCCGTATTGTCGGGCTAACTCACGTAGGGAACTATTCCTCTTATGGTCGGATTTACCTGTCATGGTCTCATACTTCACCACTTTGTCCATTTCTTGTGCAAACAACACCAATATTTCTTTCAAGATGTCAAAGAATGAAAGGTTGGATTTTGATTGTGTGCTGTTTCAATTGGATTCTTTAGATTGAAGTGAAGGAAAAGAGAAGACACCACCTACTACCACCACCTTGAAGCCTTATGTCTTGACTTTGATGTCAAGACTGTCAACAATGTTTTCACCTTTGCTACTCTGCTGCACCCAAAGCAAGGATTTTTTTTCTCTTCTTCTTCTTCTTCTTCTTCCTTTTTTGTCTCTGTTAATTTTGGATGAAGCACCGGAGCTTAGCAATTCACTGAACAATCCTCGATTTTTGCCGCCCAGATGTTGTATTATCAGTTGAAATTTTTGTTTGGCACACCCATGGTTACAAGTGCCGAGTCTTTTTGTGTGTTGTTTGTTGCAGACCTACGACAGGGCTTTCATCGAGGAATGGCTGAGCTCTGGGAACCGAACTTGCCCGCAGACTCAGCAGGTCCTCTCCGACACCACCCTCACCCCCAACCACCTCGTCCGCAGCATGATCTCTCAGTGGTGCATCAAGCACGGCGTCACCCTCCCTCCGCTGGACCGGGAGCAAGAGGAATGGTTGATCACAGGAAAGGAGCGGAACGCGCTCAGGAGGATCTTCGACAAGATGTCCTCTTCTTCCTCCGTCCCGGAACAGAAGCAAGCGGTCAGGGATCTCCGCCTGCTCACCAAGCGTAACCGGTCGTTTCGCGCACTCGTCGGGGAGAATCCCGACACGATCCCGCAGCTGCTGTCGGTTCTGTCTGCTCCTGGATTGAGGTGCGATCCGGAGGTGCAAGAGGATACCGTGACGACGATCCTCAACCTCTCGATCCACGACGGCAACAAGAAGATCGTGGGAGACAACCCCCAAGCCATCCCTTTGCTCATCGATGCTCTGCAGACGGGGACGATGGAGACCCGTAGCAACGCCGCCGCAGCGCTCTTCAGCTTATCCGCCCTCGACTGCAACAAGCTCAAGATAGGCGAGTCGGGGGCGATGAAGCCGCTGGTGGCGCTGCTGGAACAAGGCAGCCCGAGCGCCAAGAAGGACGCAGGATCCGCCATCTTCAACCTGTGCATGGTTCACGAGAACAGGGCGAGGGCGGTGAGGGGTGGCGCGGTGGGCGTGGTCTTGAAGGCCATCGGTCACCACTCGCTCGTGGACGAGTCGCTGGCGATCCTCGCCCTGCTGTCCAGCGACCAAGACGCGGTGGAGGAGATCGGGAGGGCCGGCGGCGTGCCACGCTTGCTCGGCATCGTGAGGGACAGCCCGTGCGCGCGGAACAAGGAGAACGCCGCCGTCGTTCTCTTCTCGATCTGCATGCATGACAGGACCAAGCTGAGGGAGGTCGGGGAGGAGGAGGAGAAGCTCGGAAGCATCTCTCGACTGGCTCAGAATGGCACGTCGCGGGCACGCCGGAAGGCGGCCGGAATCATAGACAAGTGGAAGCGAGCATCGCGCAGCACGCATTACTCGTGTTAGGGGTCGAACGTACGTAAAGAAATAAGGAAGTTGCACATCATGTAAATAATAGCCGCTCTTTTCATTTCGAGCTCCGTCGAGTTGTTGCTGTTCTATGAGTTCTTCTGAGACGTAGGACGTAGCGATAGAGATGGTGTTGGTTTTGCCTCGGAATCAGGCTGCTGCAGGTCCTGTCCTTCTTCTTCATAGATATGAACAGTTTGTGTTTGCTTGCCTTTTCTTCTCCTCCCACATCATCGATTACCGCTTACCATCCCTTCAACGCGTGTGACCTCTTAGGCCGCCTGACACGAGCTAAACCAAAGGAACGGCGGCGGCGGCGGCGTCGGTGGGTGAACCAACCGCACTCACCTGCTCCGCGGCGGTGGCACAGCAGGGAGGGACCCAGCGCAGCACCGCCGCTCATGGATTACGACCACCTCCCTCCCTCCTGCTGTTGCTTCACGCGCTCATTCGTCTTTTAGCTGCTGCTGCTGCTGCTTTCCATCTCTCTCACCCCCCAAATCACGGGTCGAAGGCCGGCGGGGCCCTCTCCTTCGGCGCATGCGACGTCGGACTCCGGCCGGCGGATCTTAGAGGTAGCTGACGACCACGGGCAGCGTCCCCACTTCGCCCTGTTTGCTCTTCCATCTTACCACGTACTCTTCAAGAGTATCCTAATGGAGAACTCGATTAGGATATCGACATTTCTCATTACATGCTCATGTTTAAATTCGATTTGTTCGCATCTTTACCCTTTTTAACTATGAAATAAGTTAATTAGATACACTATTATTAAATTAAATATGAAATACTTTATCAGATACACTATCATTAAACAAATATTAATTTTTTTTCTCATTTTTAGAAACCTACTAATAAGTAACTTCCGTACTCCAAAGACAGGAAAATGAAAAGAAAAAAAAAGACAAAAAATTACATATATGAGGTATTAATATAAACAATTGTAGTAAGAACTTGAGTAAAGGGCTGTTGGGCTGGAGATGGAAGTAGCCAAGCCCAAAGTGGGCTTCATGGGCCAACTTCTCCATTTTGTCTCAAACAGTTCAATGAAGACAACGATGGAGTCCTCTCTATTAGTTAGTGGCATCTGATTTAGGATAGAGGTCTTCTCCTTTTTTTTCTTCATTTTTCGATTTTTATATAATTTATTTATCATTATAAATTATAATATAGCATATATATATATATATATATATATATATATATATATATATATATATATATATATATATATATATTCTACTCCTAAAATATTGATATGGTATTTGGACTTACTCCTATATTTGTAAACCTAAAACATTAGTTTAACAATGATAAATTAGAGTTTAAAATCTCATCCAGTATGGTTTTAAAATATGTTATATATATTTTTATTTAAAAAATTTGAAAGGAAAGAAGAAGAGCGAATCATAATTGAATGATTTCTGCTATGGCAATTGAAACTTAGGTATAAATTTCATGAGAAATAACAAAATGTTGTATGAAATGGTTCGCTAGAGATACAAAAAAAATATAGGAAAAGATGTGGGGAATGAACCTATCAAAGATTCAAATCATTCTTTCATTGAAAAAACGAAAAAAACCCAAATAAATCACACAAAGGATTGACCCATCAAGTGCGTGAAGCATTACGAAGAACTGAGAAGTGGGATTCTAATTTCCATTACAGTCAATGGCCACCGAGAATGGAACAGTAGGAGAAGCTGTGGGCAAGTGGAACAAATATAACTCACAGGAGTCCATTGGTGGGTTCTGCCTTTTGGTACCACAACACTATACTAGTGTGCAGCCATCTACACTCATTCATGACCTCCCCCAAAAAACAATGCCATACCACCTTCTCACAGACACTTGATTCTTATTTTGATCAAAAAATTAGTTTCCAACCTTTTTTACATTATTCCATTATGTTTGTGAAACTCCTGTTAATTCTCTTGGACCAAACAATGTTCTTCCTGAATGATGTACTTGATTTTTGAGGTCAAAGCTGCTTTTTTGTTCTTGTTGGAGTGGCTTCTTCCTTGTTAAAGATTTAATTGTTAGGAAAGAATTTTCATAAATGCTTTGACATATTTTTATGAGCAATCTCATGATTTGTTTTGATCCATCTTTCAGAATTTGATGTATGTGATCACAGCTCTTAGGAGTTTGAACTATTAGAAAATGATCAATACATGCTTTGTCATTATTAGGGTATGGAGTTGCCTCACTGCCTCACTCCCCTGTGCTACTCCATCTTAACCTGTAGGGACAGGAGACAACACTTTTAGCTATAAGATGTTGGTTGATGTTGATGATGCAGAATGCTTTTTATTTCTTTTATTGTGGGATGAATGATAAATATGGTAAAAACACACTGAAAAAGTTGAATCATAGTTTATGTTTTGAAGATAGAAGCTGGCAATCTTATTCTCACTCAGTGGTGCAAGTTATTCAGCTAGAAATATTGGCTGTCTGTGAAGCAAAGCCAAAGACTGGGCAAAAGTTTACTGTCACACTATCTAGTCAATTCTTGTTCAACCTTTCACTTCATGGGTTAACCAAAAACAATCCGAAGGAAAAAAGTTCTTGCAAGAAACCACTAATCACCTCCTCCTCAGGGCACAAGAAACATTAATTAGTATGACAGGTTCAGAAGTTTCAGTAGTCCCAAGGTATTATTGATCACATCCTGGTCTGCTGATACAGTATCAACTTATTGCCTCTTCTGAATGCTTTGTTACAGACAGAATTGAATGAGGTATGAAATTGCACCAGCCAAAAAGGAAGAAAAGAAGGGAAGAAAAAGAAAAGACTACTGCTTTTAAGGATATATAAGATCATAATTTATCTCAGTAGGAATTCCTTTAGAATGGTTTTCTTGGTTTTTATTCTGCTATTTTTTGAGTGCTGAAAGCACCACCAGCATCACCATCACCATCACCAACACCAACACCAACACATGAGAAGTTAAACCCTTCCATTTGGGCAAGTTGGGAATGGCTGCAGAGGTATAGTAGGGTTTGCCCACATCATGATCACATAAGAATGGCATCACCAAGCTCTAGTGACACCCATGGCAACAACTCCTCGAATCCGCTGTCCTATTTCTTTTGGCAAGACTTTGAATGCTTTGATTCTTCCAACGCTCTCTTACATTGGCAGCCAATAAACTTTACTTGTGGGAATGAGAAGTATGAAAACTGGCCACCTCTCCCGTCTCGTTCGTTTCCACCAGCAATTTCTTCCAGAAGAAAACTGACCACCTTATATTTGGCCAGAGAGCCCATGGAATGGTACACAAGCTAAAGAATAGGAAGCAAGAGAGAGGAATGGAGAGAGAGAGAGCGAGAGGTTTGTGTGCGTGTGCATTGGATCATGATGATGAGGTGGTGGTGTTGCTCCTCTATAAATTCTGATCTCCTATTGAGATACCTCAACAATCAAACAAGCCATCAGCATAGCCTGGCCTTCTTCTCCCTTCTGCCACCTTGCAGCCGAACCCAAATCCAGTAGCCATGGGAGACCACAAGAACCCAGGCTTCCAGAACCCGAGGTCTGTGATCAAGAAGGTGCTCGCCAGGCCTCAGCACGAAGGTGACGGAGCCATTGTTAGGAGGAGCATCGGACGGTGATGATTCTTGACCTCTCCTACGTTACTCCTTCTTCTGTTCATTAGGTTTTCATGGTCTTCTTCTCATTGATTGGTCTTCTCCAGGGGAGAACTGAGAAACTTGGATCCCTTTCTGATGTTGGATGAGTTTTCCGGTGACCTACTGGATCTATATTCTCTTTCTTTGTCTCCATGCTTGTTCTTGCTAGTGATGTCTGATTCGATTTCCCTTATGCTTTTACGTATCTCACGCACAGTTTCTGCTCCTGCGGGATTTCCTGATCATCCTCATAGAGGTTTGACTTCAGTTCGCTCACTGTTTCTTGGTTTGACCTTACCATCATGTCATCGATCTATACATCCCCTCCCTTCTTCCCTGTGTTAATGTCAGGTTTCGAGACCGTCACCTACATGCTGGAGGTAATGAAGTTGCCGTCTCAGAAACATATAGATCAGATCAAAACGATAGCTGAAATGTGATTCTGATGGAACTCAGGGCGCCTTCACTCACCAGGACTTCGCTGGCCACAAAGGCACCGTCAGAGCTGGCGATCTGCAGGTACGACTCCTCTGAACAAGATTTCATCAGCTCATGTGGATGACCACCGGAGTTCTTCCTCAGTGGATGACTGCTGGTAGAGGAATAATTCACTCGGAAATGCCTGCCGGGGAGGGAGAGAACAAAGGATTGCAGCTATGGATCAACCTCTCCTCCAAAGACAAGATGTAACAGCTCCAACCCTCTTGACCTCGTTCTCATACCAAGCTCTTCTTACCTGACGTGCTCTTCTTGTTCTTCTCAAGGATGGAGCCCAGATATCAAGAACTGCAGGGCAAAGACGTAAGCAGGGTGGAGAAACATGGCGTCGACGTCCGAATCATAGCGGGAGAGTCCTTCGGCGTCCGCTCGCCGGTCTACACGCAGACTCCGACAATGTACCTAGACTTCACCCTGCACCCTGGCGCCGAAGTCCACCAGCACATCCCTCCACCTTGGAACTCCTTCGTCTATATCATCGAAGGCGAAGGCGTCTTCGGGGACCCGAACGCGTCCCCTACGACGCGCCACCACGCGTTGGTGCTGAGCCCCGGCGATGGCCTCAGCGTGTGGAATCGGGCGGCGAGGCCTCTCAGGTTTGTGCTCATCGGCGGGCAGCCATTGAACGAGCCGATCGTGCAGTACGGTCCCTTCGTGATGAATGCGCAGGCGGAGATACAGCAGGCCATCGACGACTACCACTACTGCAAGAACGGGTTTGAGAAGGCCAAGAACTGGAAGTCACAGCCGCATATGAACTGAGCTTGGTGGTGCAGTTGGGGAGATTGCAGCAGCAGATAGAGCAGTGCCAACATCATCAAGCATGCACTCCACTGATGTGATGAGGGGGCTGGAAGATTGAGGACACACAGTAGAATCAAGTCCATTATTGGAGATATCATCTTTTCTTGATCTGAAAGCAACGTTTTCTCTCTTTCTTTTCAATCATCGTTGTCATAGTTTACTCTTGTTGGAAGAGGTTGGTGTTGATGGCTGCCTTCACAGTCGGTCGCTCTTGAATCACCCATATCTGCAGGATTGATGTCTGCTGCAGCTTCCTGAACATGTTTTGTCTTCCCAGCTAATGCAGCAGCCATTTCATCTCCATCTCACTGTTTCAGCCTCATCTCTTATCAGATCATCCAAATTGGTTGTCATTTCACTGTAAAATATGAACTCAACTTTCAAAGATAATGTCGTGCCATTGAACAGTGTGCAGACTATTCTATCATTTGGGAGCAGTAAAATTGATCTGTTAAATCCTGGAGAATTTGGGAGCAGTAAAATATGAACTCAGCATTCAATATATTCTATCAGATATTTCAAATATAAAAAAATCTATAAACACAAATAACAGAAAAAAAACATTTTTTTGGAAAAGAGAAAACAATTTTGTCTACAATATGAAGTTTAGATTATTCTAATCATTAATGCTATTGTTAGCTTGGTTTGTGTAAATTGCACAAAATTCTCATGAGTCTAAATAGTACTTACAATAAAATAGAGTGAAACGTCATATTTAATTACGTGTTCACGTTTTGATTGAGCCAACTATGTCGTTGATTACAGCTCGGCCCGGCCCGGCCCGGTTCATTTCATCTGATGGGCCACATGCTCTGTATGAAAGAAAGCAAGGCGGTCACGTTTTGCTCCTCACCGTCGCTGCTGCGCCACCTCGATCGTCCCCTGCCGCTGAGTCGAGCCTCCACGAGACGAGATCCGGCGAGGGATGGCGGCTACCGTAAGTCGTTGTCTTCTTCTTCTCCTCCACCTTACCTCCTTTCTTGTTCTTCCATCTTCCATCCTCTTTCCTGACCAGCGGCGACGAATCCGAGGGGTGGAGGCCCAGATCGGCCCGTTTCTCGTTCGATCTCTTTGTGGGTCGCCCGATCCGGAGGCTGGTGTGATGAGGTCCCGGCTTCGATGCCTTTTCCGGTGTCGGCTAGGGCAGATTGGAACCGGATTCTGTTTGAGTTCTAAACCTTGATAAGTTTATCGTTTGTAAGTTGTTTCAGTATGATACTGCTGATGATTTCCTCTGTTCTTATCACTCTTTACTAACTGACACATTGATTTTTTGTTTGTTTTCTATGGAATTTTATCTTTGGCACGATTTGTAGAAATTTCTAAAAAGTTGTTCTAGAACAAAGTAAATTTTATTGGATGAGTACTTAAGAGGTCTTTTAAGATTCCATTCTAACTTTAGATAGTTGGAAAATGATTTCTTTTGTGTGTGATGAGCGTTCGTTTTTGTATCTCGGATTTGTGGAGTAAGGAACGTTTGTCTTCTCATCTCTGAACTGTTTTCATCTTTCTTACAAGATGTTTGCATTTACAAGATGTTTGCATGAATTGTGCATGCAGGACTCTTGCCCTTCGATAAAGAACATCCTTCTCCTTGACTCTGAAGGGAAACGTGTAGCCGTCAAGTACTACTCAGATGATTGGCCAACCCTTTCTGCAAAATTGGCATTCGAGAAGTCATTATTCACCAAGACGCAGAAAACAAATGCTCGAACTGAAGGTGACATATGGAAAGCCATTTAATTCACCTTGGATATTATTTGTATGTTTATACTTTACTTCTTACATGCTGAACCTTTTCCTTATGAAGTTTGCAACTATAGGTTGCCACAGATCTTGATGTAGAAGTTTAATGGAGCAATCCATTTAATGATTCTTAAGTTAACTCTTTGGATTAATTTAAGCAGGATTAAGAGATCTTTTTATGGTTGAATTTAAATCTTAACGTTGATGTTTTAAAAGTATGGATTATATTTGTTGTTCATCTGTACATTATTATTGATTTTTTTGATGATATACTTGGAGGTTGATCTCTTTTAGTTGCAACTTATCATGAAGATTTGTGTCACGTTTAGGTTAAGACAACAACAACAACAACAACAACAACAACAACATGATATTAGTCTCAGTTATTAAGGTTAGCAACATGGCTCAGTATGTTTCTTCATTATGGGCAGTCCCAGAATATTTTAATCGCCGTGTCTTGCAAGATATAGTGCTACTGCTATATAAACTAGAATTTAGAAGTTATTGTTAACATTTTTTCCTAAATCATCTCCAACCTTTTCATTTGTTAATGATTGTCGACTGCTATATGTTCTGAACCAGCTTGCTATGATGTCGTGGTTGGATTATTAACCATTGCTGTGATGTACTTTTATAATTTTTTTTCTACGATGATTGTTTTAGTCATGCATTTTTGGGCTAATTACATACTACCCCCTATAGTTAGCTACCTTTAGCATCCTCGTCCCTACACTATAAAAAGTTATTTTGGCATTCCGATACTTACAAAAGTGAAATATCTAGGTTCATTTATCTTAACGCCATCGGTTTTACCAACGAAAATAGAAAAACAAAGGGCAAAATGATAATTTTGACATTTCAGTTGGTGGTGGCGAGCAGTGGCATCGCTAGGGGCCGCGGGTGGCTTTTGTGGATGAGGTGGTGAGAGGTGAGGGCCGTTTTGCATCTGTGTCGACGCCGATGTAGATGCAGAGCAGCGAAAGGGTCGCTCGACGTCTGCATCAGTGCCGATGCAGATGCCAACGCAAATGCAGAGCGGTGCTGCTCGATATCTACATTGGTGGCCCTTTCATCGCTTGACAACTGCGTCGATGTTGACGCATATGTCGAGCAGCCCTTTTGTTGCTTGATAACTATGTTGGTGTCGACATAGATGTAGAGCGGTCCTCATCTCTCGTCGTCGCTCTCCTCATCCATAATAGCCACCCGCGGCCCTCAATGACGTCGTCGTCTGTCACCACCAACTGAAACATTAAAATTACATTTTTGTCTTTTGTTTTCATATTTCCGTTGGTAAAACCGATGGTATTAGGGTAAATGGACCGATATATTTCACTCTCGTAACTATAGGGATGCCAATGTAATTTTCTAAAGTGTAGGGATTGACATACTAAAGGTAGCTAACTACAGGGGGGTAATATGTAATTAGCCCTGCATTTTTCTGTAAACAAGACTTTCATCTAGGAACCCTAATGTGCTGTTTGTGGAAACGAGAAGTTAATCTGAAGGGCCTCAATGTGGTGTAGCTAACGATAATAATAAACAAATTGCATTTTGAACTCAAGGGAAGGATGGACATCCTGAAAGGTGCAGAAATATTTAATTTGAGAATGCATCCTTCTGTGGCATCTTTGAGTATGATATCCTTGTGTATATCAAACATTGTGATCAGCCTAACAGTTCACAATTTGAAATCTTACCGTTTTAGTAGTGCTTGTTGCTTGTTCTTCTAAGCAGTATAACCATGTTGAAAATGGAGTTCTTGAGATTGTGTTTGATTTGGATATGCTTGTCTTGGAACTTTTACATTACTGAGGTTAAGCAAGAGACTATAAGCTTTCATCAGAAGATTGGCAAGAAATGGGTTAGTAACTTGCTGTATTTGAGAGGGTTGAGCTTTTAAAGTTGCAACTTCTACAGGTGAAGCATTGCTCATGTTTTTTCTCTAGAGGGTAAATTGCTCACGTCGACAGGATTTTGGTAGTGTCTCAGAAAGCCTTCTGATTTCTCATTTTCACCTTGAAGTTGTTCATTATACTCTTGGAATATAGTTACAATCAAGGATTGACTTACCGGTTTATACCAGTGTGTCAACATTTTGTCGGTACCAGTACGGTACTGGTACCATACATACCATCCGGTATATTAAAATATAATATAAATATTTTATAATATAATATTATATAATAGAATATTAATATATTAAAATATTAAAAAAAAAAGAGAAAAAGCGGCGACGTCACCTTGATCTTTCTCCCCGCACGGGAGAAAAAGCGGCCGCGACCCGCGGGCGGCGACGGTGCACGGGCGAGGATCGCACGCGGGCGATACGTATTCTTTTTCTCCTCTATTTTTCTTTCTTCTTTTTCCTCTTCTTCTTCTTCTTCTTCCCTTTTCCTTGCTCAATCGACCGCCGATAGTCGATTTCTCCCTCAATCGACCGTCGGCGATCGATTTCTCCTTTCAATCGACCGTCAATGGCCGAAATCGACTGTCGACGGTCGATTTTTAGCCGGCGGTCTGCGTACTGGCAACCTGGCGAACCGGTATGTACCGCCCATACCAGGCGGTAAATGTCGAAATTGCAAACCTTGGTATGCACAGTGCATACCACGTAGTATATTAAAAAATAATAAAAAATAATAAAATATTATATTATATTATATATTATTAAAAAAATATTAAATATCTTTAGAAAAATCAGGAAAAAGGGCAACGTCGCCTCGATCTTTCTCCCGCCTGAGGATACGGAACGGCGATGTCGCCTCGATCTTTCTCCCCGGAACATCTCCCTGCGCGGGAGAAAAATCGCTCGTGGGTGCGGGCGACCTGCGGGCGGCGACGGTAGAGGTTATGTTTCTTCTCCTCTTCTTTTCCTCTTCTTCTTCTTCTTGTTCCCTTTTTCTCTGATCTCCGATCTCCCTCAATCGACCGCCGACGGTCGATTCTCCCTCAATCGGTCGTCGACGGTTGATTTTTGGTGGTACCATCCGGTAGCGGGCGGTCCACATACCGGTAAACTGATGGACCTGTACGTACCGCCCATACCGGATGATACAACTCGAAATTTCAAACCAACTTACAATTACCTAGAAATTTTTTCATATTTTGTGTGATCATCTGTGTAAATCAACGTGCTTAAAATTTTTGTTCCTGTCTATAAGAGAACATGAGGGTGTTCTGGTGTACCAGCTGTGTGTGGATTATACAACGCCTCACTTAATGATGAGAGTGGGACATTTTGTGACCTCAAATTATATTTGTTCTATCTTGTTGTGTATGTGCAGTGCTGGAGATTTGACCGATTTCTATAACACTGAATGCTACTGTGTTTGAGTTTTACAGCGGAGATAGTTATGTTTGATGGCTACATTGTCGTATACAAGTTCATTCAAGATCTCCATTTTTTTGTTACCGGAGGGGACGACGAGAATGAGCTTATTCTATCAACTGTTCTTCAAGGATTCTTTGATGCTGTTGGTCTTCTCCTAAGGTCTTGTCCATTGTTGTTACTGTTTGCTTTCACGAACTGGTTCCTCAGTTCATTAGCCGTTGGTCATGTCTATGTTGCTTCGCTAAGTTTCTTAATTGCATCTCATGGTTCCAGGAACAACGTGGATAAGAGAACAGCACTTGAGAATTTGGATCTCGTCCTTTTATGCCTTGATGAGATTATTGATGGAGGGTATGGCTTTCTACTTTTTGTGCAATCATTTTTATGATTATTCAACTGGGGTCACATAAACATGTTTACATGATAAATTCTGGTAATGTTGTATCTTTCAAAGTTCACTTGTTAGATTATAACAGTGATTCATTAAATTGAACACTTGTAGGATAACCTTGCATATCGAGGTATAAAAGTAACCAGTCAATTTAATTTTGTTAATTCTTGAATAACGTAAAACTGGTTGCACAAAAATCTGTCCTTTATAATGAAAATTTTTTTGTCGTTCACATGCCTAGATGTGTGTATATTCATGTAGCTGTATGTGGCAGCAATGGTTGTAGCAAGGTTGATATTGTTAGTGGAGGTAAGGGACAGTGAACTTATTTTCTTTTTCCAGCCTTTAAGGCGATAACAAGAAAGAGAAGTCCCATACGGGATTAACCCCAAACAATACAATAACTCCCTTAATATTGGTCATTTGCTTTGCATGTGGAAGAATGAAAAATTGGAACATAAATTTGTTGAGTTCCTAGTAAATTGAGTTCTTTCTATAATTGTGGCTATAAGTCTTTCTGCCTGCTTTGTGATCAAAGGCATCATCCTAAATGGGAGTTTCATTCTCATACTCTGTCAAAATTGAAGATTACCTAGCGCAAATGTTGGTAAGGGTGTTTCACAAGTGAGGATGTGTCCAAGGGCCTCATTGACATTCGTAAAAGAGTCTCCTATGGTAGATAGCCATGGCCCTGATCTATCTTAATACTCTGGATTTGGTAAACTGAGGGAACAAAATTATTCAACATAAAAAATTTAATGAGCAATGGTCCTCGTATTGAACATCACTTTGTAGTCCTGGTGAATTTTGTCCTAGGAGATTGCAAACCTCCATATGTAATCAATGCTTATGCTGTGATAGTGCACCTTGTGATCGGGATCATATTCCGTAGAAACAAATACTATATAAGCATCTTCATTATGGTTTTGTGTCCCCAACCGGAGAGACATGACTCTAGAATTATGAACTATACTGACATGTCTATCACTTGATACCTCTTTGTCGCACAGGATCATCCTGGAAACGGAAGCTAGCATAATTGCTGGAAAGGTTGCAACCCATGGCCTGGATGGAACAGCATCCTTGTCTGAGCAGGTCCATTTTTCTGATTCATCAAAGTCTATTCACCAATCAAATTGATATATATCTATTGCTCATTTTCATTAAATGCAATATCCTATCTTCTGCCTTTGCAGACTATATCTCAAGCCCTAGCCACAGCCCGTGAGCACTTGGCGAGATCTCTTCTTAAATGACACTCTTCCAATCTGGTGATCTTTTGTCCGGATGGATGGATGGATGGATGGGATATGCAAACCGAGTGTTCTCCTTAGAGAAGCTTGTTTTTGGATGTTGAAACATTTTCTTTATGTTTTTGCCTGTTGAAATATCACAATTAGCATACATGTCAGATATATTTGAAGCATCAAATGACTGACTTGATCGAAGAAACACATTGAAAGTAACCTACTTCGCCCTCATATTTGTTGTTTATTGATGTTTTGATCAGGTGAAGAGTTTCCTTTTGTTTCTTACACAGCTTCCATTTAACAAAAAGTTGCAGAAGTTTTCGTAGCTCATGTTTATTGTATATGTTCATCTGATTCCATGCATCTTAGAATTATATCCTGACAATGAACAAAGACTTGAGGGTTTGTATACCAATTCTAGCAGCTCCTCCACTGGCAGAGAGGAAGTCAAATTGTTTTCATCCCATCACCATGAAAGCACAAGCCACCTTCACACCAATTTCCACCCCATTTCTTTCCTATACCCTCGTTGAGACGTGCAGTTGCTGCCGCTGCAATTTCCACACCTCGACTGCAGCCTTTGTCGACATCATTACTTTTGAGATCTTCTCCACTAATTTTCCACAGTGAAGATAGATAGGATTAGTCCATCTCAGAATTGTCAACAGTTGTTGGTCATCATCGAAGAAGACGAAGAAGATAAAAAAGGAAGAAGAATATAAGCCAAGAAAAAGCAGGCACTGGCATTTCATTGTGTTTCATGGGAAATTTCCTGCGAGTCAATGGCTAGCATGAACTTGCTCCTTCCTGCGACCACGTCCTGTTCTCTATCTTCTTGTTGTCTTCTCTCCTATAAAGTTCCAACTCCATCGTCCCCTCACAAGAAGAACAGAGAGAGAGAGGGAGATCTCCTGCTTTCTCCATCCGCCCATCTGTAAGTCCCAAGCAACCAGAAAGAGATGGAGAAGCCGGTGTACTTGGCAGAGCCAGTAGCCGTATTACTCTTCCTTAACGCACTGCTCAGCTCGATCATGGTGGCAATTCAGAGCTTGTCCCTCAGATCCATGTCCTTCCTGCACACCTACGTTGCTTGCTGTGCATGCTTGTCAGCGGTTCCCGATGAGCAGCACCCCGTGAGCAGTGCAGCAGGTGAAGCAAGAGGAGGTGACTGCAATCTCCGGATCGAAGACGTGCAGATTATTCTGGGAAGAATGGGTTTAGGGGAGCAGCAGCTCCAGGAGAAGATGGAGGACTTCGACCACCTCCCTGATCTGTTCGCCGACGAGGAACCGAGTCTGGAGGAGGTGCAGCAGGCCTTCTCCGTTTTCGATGAGAACGGCGATGGGTTCATCGACGAGGTGGAGCTGCAGACAGTTCTCGCCAAGCTCGGGATCGCAGAAGCGTCGGACTTGGATGCATGCCGGAGGATGATCGCAGCTCATGATCGAAATCGCGACGGAAGGATTGATCTGATCGACTTCGTTAAGTTCATGGAGAACAGCTTGTGCTGAATGAAACAAGTTTTGTTCGTTCTTCTTCCGAGCTGTACAAAGAAGTGATTTGAGAATGAATTTTTAGGAAAGTATTGAGGTCATCTTCTCTTCTTCCGGATTAGTTGCAGTGAAGCTTCAGGGAAAGTGGCATTACCATTTATTTATAAACGTTTTGCATATTTGTCCATATGTGAACACTGAGTTGGCTAATGCATTGTTTTAAGTCTTCCAAAGACTTGATTAATTAATTTGAAAAAAAAATAAAAATTTGTTTGATTTTCTTATAAATATAATGTAGTTTTATTTATTTATTTTTGTGAGTGATGTCTATAAATAGAGACTCACTCACTCTTCATCTTTTTATGTTAACATGTGTTAGTAAATCTATAATAAATAACAAATTTCATCCACGACTTACAGAATATTTTATGATATATTTTTTCTTGAATAATAATAAGTAATTCAAATTTGTTGTTACTTAAATAGGACTGTAGTAAGTATAACTCCCATGCACGTGGGAGGCACACGAGTTATAACCAGATCCTCGTGGGTCGTGTTGGATGGACCGGGTCGAGTTAAAATGGACCGGTCTGTTAAATGATCGGGTCGATCCGCGGCCTCTCTTTAGTCTCCACCGCCTGCGTCTGGCTTCTTCCTTCTCGATCGAGGGAGGGTCGTCTCGTCGAATCACCGAACCCTAGGTTCCCAGGTACTGATCTTTGACCCTCTTTTGTTTCTCGATTCCCATCGGATTAGATCGATTGCAATAGCGCTCATTTTTTTGATCGGTGTTCGTCGCTTTCGGTGTGCTTTTCTTTACTGTGTTGGTTTTTAAGGCGACCTTTTCCCAGCCACTCGAGATTCCCAGCGAAGAAAGCCCCGCTGCCGCCGGCGACTTCCAGTCTGCCGGTCATCGCTCGCCGCTTTCCAGCTCACTCAAGCCTGCCGCTGTGGTTGCCGCCGTCGAGATCCAGCCGTCGCCGCCCGGCCGCCTCCCTCAGGTGCTCTCTTCTCTCCTATCCTCTCCATTGTCTCCGTGATGACCACCCCTCCCCGTTCCTTCTACTTCACCTCTCCTTCCCTCTTCTCTCTGTGAGCCGCATATCCGGCCCCTTCTTCCCAAATCTCGACGGCGTTACGATCTAGATACAAGCAATCAGCTAGGATTTGAATATTCATGGTCTCAAATTCAGACAATCAACATATCCGCAACATTTTTTTTAGTTCTACAAATCATACATTTTCGGAAATTCGTAGTTCATTTTGTTTGTTTTAGAGTTATGTGGTTCAGCCTTAAAACATTGTTTTAAACAATTTTTTTATCCCTAGCTAGCCTAAGGATGGTGCCACTTATACTTGTTGCATGGGTCACAAATAAGCTTCTTTCTTGCATGCTTACCATCTTGCAATCCTTGTGTGGAAGGAGTTTTGCTTTGGTTTGAGGTTTTGGATAAATTTCTCACACTTGGGAATCAATTTTTTAAGGCAAGTGTTTTAATCATTTTCTATTGCAATTCCAATCTCTGCTTTTGTCTTGATATGAGAAATTTTAAGAGTTCTCGCCTTGCAATTGATCTCTCTTGTTTATATGTAAAGATTTGAATTTGAGAAATTTTGAGATTCTGATTTTCTACTTTGTTTTAGCTATAACACTCTGCACCGATCTCCAATTTAGACAAAACTCATTTGATCTGAATATAGACTCATAAACCTTTCTTTTGATATTTATTTGAAAGATTTAGAGTAAATTTTTCTATGCAAACATCTAATTGAATCGACTCTATAAATTTGGTAAATCAGATACCAAAATTTTTGGCCTTTTGTTTCTAAATTTGCTTATAACTCTATGTTGGAAAATTTGATTTATGCAAAACTTGTTCCATGAGAAACTAGACTCGTATATCTTTCTTTTCATATCTGACTTGAAAGATTTGCAGCACATTTACCTATCGAACCATTTGTTTCAATTGGTCCTATCAATTCTGCTAAACATGGATGATAAATTTTAACCTTTCTATACTAAATTATTTGTAACTCCCTCTTAGAAACACAAAATCTTACAAATCTGGATTCATCTGAAAGTAGATTGATATAGCTTTCCAATGATACATTTCCTGAGTAATTTAAAAATAATTGGTTGTCCAAATAATTCATGCAATGTGCATCTCAAATTCTGCTAGAATCGAGTTTTTATCGATTTTATCTATTTTTGTTTCATCACTTTAGAAATTGATTTCAGCTAAAATCCTTTTTTCAATTGAGCCTAATATTATTGCTTTGAATTCTTGTATGCTCTTGCCCTTTAATTATTTTAATACCTGAATCTGTTATGAAAAGTTTTTGTTGCATCGTATTATTTCATATTGGCACATGTACATTTTTCGCATGTGCTTCCGATATGTGCTATTGTATTGTTCATAATGTTCTTTTTGTATCTAGTGTTTGTGGGATAATGTGAACATTTGCCAAAAATGGTAAAGGAAGTTATGTTTAGAGCCCGCGATGCTCTGCCGATCCCCAATGACTTCACCCAGACATGGGTGGATAAAGCTCTCAGACGTGGGAGACTTATGTCTGATGGTCATCTAGAAATGAATGGATCATATTCTGTCTGTGAACCCACTTCATCCTTTATGTTTTTGATATGATATCCAAAGCATTGGTTATGAATTTTTTTGTGCGCTTTGGATAAGAATGAAGTGAATGTGACGTCAAATATGACATTTGAGCTTCTGCTTATTTGTTATTTGATAAGTTTTGAAATAATTTGTACACTATTGATATGCTCCGAAACATGTTTACGCCTTTGATATGCTTTGAAATGTTTCATATACTTTTGATATGCTCCGAAACATGTTTACGCCTTTGATATGCATTGAAATATTTTATATATCTTTGATATGCTCTTAAACATGTTTACGCTTTTGATATGCCTTAATATTTCATATATCATTGATATGCTCCGAAATATATTTACGCCTTTGATATGCTCCGAAATATTTCATATGTCATTGACATGTTTCGAAATATTTCACCTGCCATTGTTATACTTCGAGTTGTTTTATACAACATTGATATGTTTCGAGATATTTCATGCCAATGATATGCTCCAATTACTCTTCCGCTATTGTTGTGATCAAAGTATGTTTTGAGTGAAATGATTTGTAATTCTGTATCTAATGAGATGCTATCTATGAATTGTTATAAGTCGTCATTTTTCTTTTATTTTTAACTATATATATACATATATATATATATATATATATATATATATCAGTGATTTAAATAGGCGCTCGGGGAGGCGAGGCGAGGCCCGAGTGCCTCGCTCGATCTCTAGGCAACGCGCTTCAAAGAGGCGTTGCCTAGGCGCTCGCCCGGGTAAAACAAAGCGACCATCGAACCAGGCTTTTAGCCTGGTTCGGTCATTCGCATTAGTTAGTTCAATCGAACCAACTAACGCAACAACATATACTTCAACCCTAATCTTCTCGTCTGGGATTACGCCGCCAACATCTTGCCGCTACCGCTGCCGTTTTCTTCTCCGCCATCGTTGCTTTTCGCCACCTTGCTGTTGTTGCTTCTCTTCGCCGTCGGCATTGCAAGCGCTGGTCTTCACCGTCGTCGTCGCTGCTGTCGCTCGCCGTCGTCACTGTCACTGCCGCTCCTCTCGCTCTTGGTCAGGTCAGCTCGTCGCCTTGTTTCTATTGCTCTCCGCTGCCAGCTATCGCTCTCGGTCAGCGCCTTGCCTCGTCTCTGCTCATCTCTACTGTTAACTTATTGTTAATAGTAGAGAAACACTAAAAAATCTTGTGTAACCCTATTGTCTTCCCAAGCAGACATCTCGGGTAGTGAACACTTAAAAATATATAGTACACCAGTGATTTAAATAGGCGCCCGGGTGAGGCGAGGCGAGGCCCGAGCGCCTCGCTCAAACACCAAGCGGCACGCTTCAAAGAAGCGCCGCTTGGGCGCTCGCCCGAGCCCAGGCGTCGGGCGCTTCGGGCGAGCGCCCGGGTTAATCCAGGCGACCGAACCAGGCTTTTAGCTCTGGTTCGGTCGTTCGCGTTAGTTGGTTTAATCGAACCAACTAACGCAGCTATATATCTTTCATTACTCAACCCTAATCCTCATCTCGATTCGGGATTACGTCGTTGCATCTCGCCGCTGCCGTTGTGCCGCCGTCGCTGCTCTTGCCCGAGCGCCCGAGAGTCTGGTTCGGTCGCCTAGATTACATCGCCGACACCATCACTGCTGTCGTTCCTCTTCGCCGCCATCACTGCAGTCGCTGTTGCTCGCTGTCGTTGCTGCAGTCGCTATTGCTCGCCGTCGTCACTGCTGCAGCTTGCCGTCGTCACTGTTGCAGCTTGCCGTCGTTCACTGCTGCCGCTTGCCACCGTCGCTGTCACTGCCGCTCCTCTCGCCTTCAGTTAGGTCAGCTTGTCACCTCGTTTCTACTATTAACAATATATTAACACTTAACAATATACTGTATATTAACACTTAACACTATAGTATACTGTTAAGTTAACTAATTATTAACAGTATACTATACTGTTAACAATATAATAGTATATTAATAGTATACTGTATAATGTACATTAAATATTAACAGTATACTTGTTAATAGACTATTAACAGTATACTATTAATTTATTGTTAACAGTATACTATTAAATAGTATACTAATAACAATATTTTTTATTTATTAGATTAATAACATATTATATCAATTTTAAATTTTAATAATACTAATCCTTATTTGAAATTATTGTTAGATTAAATAGTATATATTTTTATATTTTGGCCCCTCGGGCATTTTGGGACCCTGGCGCCTTTTGACGCCTAGCGCTTTTTTAATCACTTAGTATACTGTTAACTTGTTAATAGTGTATTAAATATTTTTATATTTATTAATTATATAATATATATTTATTATTTTAGTGCCTCGCTTCGCTTGGGCGAGCGCCTAGCACCTCAGGCGTTTTGGGACCCTGGCGCCTAGCGCTTTTTAAATCACTGATATATATATATATATATATATATATATATATATATACAAGGTTTGCAATTTCGACCTGTATCGTCCGAAACGGGCGGTACATATCGGTCTGTCAGGTTATCGGTACGCGGATCGCCCGCTACTGGTCGGTACCACCAAAAATCGACCGTTGGTGGTCGATTTCGGCCGTCAGCGGTCGATTGAGGGAGAAAAAGGGAAGAAGAAGAAGAAGAAGAAAAGGAAAATAAGAGAAAAGAAAAGAAAGATTGGGGTGTATGTGCCCTCTCATTTATCACAGCTTCTCAGGACTTTCCTGTTTTTCCTTTTGGACTCTCGTTAGTTAGTAATAATATATTATCTTGCTTACCATATACTGTTAAAGGGCCTTTCTGAGCTTGGTAGTTGACGAATGGGGGCATTTGCAAAGGCTATCAGTTCAGAATAAGAGATTCTCGTGTTGTTTGTAAATTGCAGTGAACTAGTTGTAGTTGCAAGTGAACATGGAACTAGATTTTCTCAAAGTATTTAGTTTCAAAGAAGTTTCTGTGAAGGTCACATCCACAAATAATGGTTTTATGCAATTATTTCTCCTTACAACTAATGTTCGTCACCTCTGTTTGGTATGTATACCTTCAGGGATCAACTGAAAAGAATTTGCAGTAACTAATGCTTCTGATGTGGCTTCAGTTAATGCATCTTAATGCTATTTATTTTTTCTATTTTGTCTCTAGCCAGTTCTCTTGATAACACTTCAGTACTTTCTACTGATGTAGTTGTTTCTCACAATTTTTGGATAATGATGTACTATGTCATTGTTCTAGTCTCTTTAGATGTAACTTCTAAATTATTCCAATTAGCCATGATACTGTCCTTTGATAACCTAATAGAAAATCAACGACACTGACCAATGACATATTCCCTTTTCCTTTTCTGAGAAGCTTTTTATCCTAGTTTACAACCATGCTAGAATTTAACAGCCTATTGATGTTCCACATTCAACTCTATGATAGGTATCACTGGTTCTGTATTTATCAGCTTAATTAATTTGTAAATAGAATACAGTAACTGTTAGTATCTTGTTGTTTGACATGCCATTAGTGGTGTTCTCTTCCTCTTTTTGTGTGGATTTTTGTTTATGGTCAAACTTTTATTGATATTAAATGCTACCGGGAGTAATATTGTGGTCTCAGGTTCATTCTTTTGGTCTTTTTGAGATAATTTTGTGTGCTGATGTCTAGATAAGATCATCATTGTCTCTAAGAAGCATAGATACAGACACGCGGGACATGGGCACGACACGGACACAATGATATGTCATCTTTTAAAAGAAATTTGGATACAGACACAGCGAGGACACATGTATTTTTAATATATATATATATATATATATAATATTTGATTAATATGAGTTTTATGATATTTATATTTAAAATTTATAGTACATTTGGTATTTTTTAATAAATTCCTAGCATATATCTGCATAACTTACTTTACTTTTGTTATAAATTTTATACCTGACTTGTTACTAATAAGAGACAATAACATAATTTACCATCAATATAGTTATTAATATGGTTGTGTGACATTGTAATTTAGGGAATATAAAAGGTCATCAATTCCTTAAAAATATACTACATAGAAACAAAAAGCCTTGAGAAGTTTTTTTGTGATCGAGGTCACAGGTTTATTGTTTGCATACGAGTGAGGCAATGGATCAATGAGAGGGATGCTGATGGAAACTCATGAGCAAGGTTGCTAAGGGCGTGGCTGCACAGGGTCGCGTGATGGGTGAAGTCATGGACGGGTCACTGAGGGTGCGGCCATGTGGCTACTTGTGAAGTCACCAACGAGGGTGGTTGAGGGCATGATCGCATAGGTTGTGCGAAGGGTGCTAGTTAAGTCGTCGACGGGTAGTCGAGGGAATGGCTGCACGGGTCGCGTGCAGGTGATGGTAAAATTGTTGACGGGTCGCCGAGGGTGCGGCCGCGTGGGTTGTGTAATGGGTGTCGTTGAAGTTGTCTATGTCGATTAGGCGGTCGAGGGCACAACCATGGGTTACGCGCGGGTGTTGGTGAAGTTGCCGATGGGGGTGAGGTCGCTGACAGGTCATGGTGTGTGCGATCGTGGCTCTAGCCTTCCTGTGGATGATAGATGTAGGTGGGCTCAATTTCCCTCAATTCCATACTTTCCCGCCATCATGTGAAGATTACGCAACTCAGCGTCACACGAGGAAGGGGGATTGATGCGGGAGAAGTGTCCGACACAGAAATGCCATGTCCCAAATGAAAAAGAATAAATAATAAAAAGATATGTGTTCGACCATGTTGGCGACATATATGTGTCCGACATGGATCCACCAAGTTGTCGTGTCCGTGCTTCCCGGCACTAGGCTACTAACTGCAATGTAGATTCCCATTCTTGGTTGGAACTAGTTTCCCTTGGAGTTCAGTAGTTCTTGAATTTTAATTCATTTGTATGTTATTGAGTTTATGATTCTTATATGCTTGAACATGTTTGGTTTCTAGATTCCTAGAATATGGAATGCATAATATAGTTCTTAATTAAGGCATCATGTTGGTTATACTTGCCATCCGATGGGAAACGTTATTCAGCTGATGATTAGTTTTTGACGTCTGATGTAGTAATCAAATGTTCACCCACCTTTTTCGATCGTGTTGCTTTCCTTCTTTTCTATGTTAAGGAATAAATATAGGTCCAACTCAGACTAATGTGTATTTTCAGGCATGGGCCTCTGGACGTTGCTGGAGGGACTTTTGCTCCTTGCAAATGCATTGGCAATACTGAACGAGGATAGGTTCCTTGCTCCCAAGGGTTGGAGCTTCAATGAAGTTTCAGGAGGTGCCAGAGCCAAGTCATTGAAGGGGCAGCTAATTGGGCTCATCTATGCAACCCAGTATCTTCGAGTTCCACTGATAATTCTCAACGCTATCACTATTCTGGTGAAGCTGGTTTCAGGTTAACATGTAACCACGACTAAATTCACTCGTGCCGTAGCATTCTGTGTCAAGAAATTTTTTCCACAACAGTTCGTGTGCCTTTTGTTGCCTTGCTGCTGTTTCTGGCTCCTCAGTGACTTCATCGGCACCACACAGCCATGGGTCATTTTCCAGAATTGTTGTTGGAATATTGAGGGAGATGGGAGAACCCTAGTCTGGTTTCAGCTCATCAGTAAGTGAATACTTTGCTTGTCCTAACTAGATACATACAAACTATGCACTAAATAAGATGCTCTTTTTTGTGTGTGAAGCTTGAATTATTGTATTTGGACATTCCTGCACCTAAATTTTAGCTAATGGCATATCTTAATTGCCCATCTATGATCAGTGAAGGGTTAAGAGTTGTTAGGTGTAAACTTACATTATGATTGATGGGTATTATGCTGCTTGAGACAACTGCAAGTGCATTGTTATCACTGCTCAAGCTGACAAAGTGCTGAATTCAATGGAAAACCCTCACCAGAAATAAGAAAGGAGCTAAAGATTTCTTTTATTTCAAGACATAGGGGTTATAAGAGACTACACAGAGCAGGCGAGATTGAGCCAAACGGTCTGCAGTTGGATACATTTTGCATGGTCGGATTCTTTGGATATGTATACTGTCTGTCCTCTTCGTTGCTTTCTTATAAATCAAAATCAAATCCACGTTTCATCCATCATTTATTATAAATATTTTGGTGTAGTCTCGCATAATGATTTCAATTGATTTATAAGGGTTAGATGGATTTACTATTATTATTTTATAGAATTATTAGGGGAAATTGTTGTTGATGTCTTAGTCAACTTGATGTGGTTTAAACCTGGGGTTAGAAGTGTTTGAGGTGACTTCAAAGTAGTTCCGATGTGGCTTCGAGGTGAAAGTGTCGAACTCTTGTGACATAATTTGCACTCTGATGTTGGAAAAAAAAATTGATGTGGTCCCTCGATGAAGATAGTCATCGAGGTTTGTTTTAGGTATGAGTTTTTCTTAAAAAAAGAGCCTTCAATGCAGTGTCGAAGATTAGCTTTTATTTCACTTTGTCTTGAGGGACAATTTGTAACTGTCTTAACATTTTCGTCTTAAAATTTTGTTCGTGTGAGTGGCGAGAGGAGACAATCTCGAATGGCTTGACTTAGACTTTTTTCTTTCACAATAGCTTTCACATGGTGATTATGTGTTAGATGATGATTAATCATTAATATATTTTCTATCATTTCACTTTGCACGTAGCAGATTCCTCTTGGCATGGGTAAGGTTTTTTCGACTTACATGTCTTGGCACATTTTGCCATACGTTTCCGTTATAATAGATTCCTCTTGGTGTCGATCAGGTTTTTTCGATTCACATGTCTCAGGCACAATCCGTCTTGTACTTTCATCGTAGTGGATTCCTCTTAGCACGGGTTAGATTTTTCTAACTCACGTTTTAGGCACATTTTGCCTTGTGCCTCCTCCATGGTGGAATTTGAGTTTGTCCATAGTGGCGGGCTTTAAGTCTTCCCTCCATCGTGATGGATTTTAGGTCCTCTCGCTATGGCGAGCTTAAAGTCTTCACTCCTTCGTGGTGGATTTCAAGTTCTTTCATCATGATGGATTTTGGATCCTCTTGCTATCAGTGTTTCTTGGGAATTACTTCGAAGGGACACTTATCTTGATTGTAAGAGGAGAGAGATCGACATCCCCCTTATAAATTTCCTTCCTCAATAGGGTGAAATTTATTATTCCATCTGAGCCTCCAGAGAACCCATCCTTCAAGTCTCTAGAGCTTTCATCCTTGCCTCCAAGGCCTCCTTAGGAGCATTTCCCACCTTACCCTAGTCCCCAATAGGGCAAGTCTACCTTTGCATCCCTCATCTCGATGTTAGTTATGTGTCTAACCAATCAATCATTCTACTCTTCTGCCTTAGGTCGGGATATCTTTCCTTTCTCATACAAGTTCCTTTGGCTACCGATCGATCGAGGTTTGTGTTCCGTCCTTAGATAGTCCAAGGGTGGAGGAGGTTGGGTCTTCCCCTTCATCGAAGGAGGCATCTCTCATGAACTTGACGATTCTTCGAGACTTGGAGTCTATGAGAAGTTTACATGACTATGACTAAATGGTGAGCATGCCTCTTTAGGATTGCTTGCGGACTAGTTATTGTATCTCGGTCGAGTTTGATCTACAAATTCCTCGACCCGGTCAATGTTCTTTCGACCCTATGATGAGGTCTTTTTGCTTATCTTGCAATGCCTTGAGGCGGGACTCCGTCATCTCCTCCAACCAGTGATAGTGTCCTACTTGCAGTGGTGGGGGATATCACCTTCTTAATTAGGATCATAATTACACTAAGAGGGGTGGCGAAACCATCCACGAATACGGTCCATGTTGTGGGGGTGTGACTTTTAGCATCGGTCCCAACCAAGAGAGTTAGCTCTGAAAATAAATCTGCCAATGCCTGAGCCTTTATAGCAGTCCTCGACATATATCGAATGTCAAATTCGCTCAACTCTACAAATCACCTTAGCAGCCACCCGAATTGAGAAAAAATCTACCTGAGTGGTTGATCATTGATCACCCATATGGCATGTACTTGGAAACCTGCATGGGGCAGCTCAGGATGGTCATTTCTTCTTTATCGTGGTGACATCAGGGTTGAGGCTGACGATAATCGCTCTTATCTCGACCTTTTGTGTATCTCCTTGCTCTTACTCGAGATCATTGCCTTCGCCATAATATATTGGTCCCTTTTATACACCATGAGCACTATCGTTAGTGGCCTCTCCACCAATGACAAGAAAAAGCAAGAGGGTTTTAGCCCCGTCATGAAAGTTTATATTACAAGTGATAGATGAGCGTCTTGCATGCCTCAGATCTTATTAGTGAATCGAGTGATGAAGTCAGAAAGTGTTTCCTCCTCCCCTTTCTTGAGTCCAATAAACATCGTTGCTAATGGCCTTGAGCATACATTCCCGAGGAAGTAGAGCTTGAACTCCTTTACGAGTTGAGTAAATAAGTTGATCGAGAGAGACTTCAAGCAAGTGTAACATTCTCATGCCAAGGCCTCTTAACATTGTCGGGAAGATGCGACATATTAGGGGGTCTGATGTGTCATACAATGACATCTAGGTGCGGAAGGTGTTAGTGTATTCTATTGGGTCGATACTATCATCAAAGGCCTCCAATAATGGGAGGCGGAGGTCCATCGAGATTAGCTCATCTTAGATTTTTTAAGTGAATGGGGATCGACCTGAGGTGGGACCATCTGACCTTTTCCCTTAGAATTGCTATAACTCTCGCCACATCTCTTTTAGATGTTGGGTGTACCTGAATCCTCAAGGAGTCATCTATTGAATCCGCTAACTAGGCCTTAGATTCGGCAAAGCAGAGCTGTGATGTGGCAATGCATTGAATTTCACGTTTGGGGAGCGAGGCACTCCCTTAGCCGATAGTTCCATAGGCCTTGGGCAAGCCTGAGATGCTAGCACCATGTTGGGTGGGGGAATCTCGATGAGCGCCGAAGATAATGGCTATCGAGGTATTGATTACGAATGAGATGGTGGTGTTGCTTGTTGGGTTAGTTGAGGCAAGAGTGGGGCAATGGCTAACATCATACCTGTTAGCATCTGCATATATTGGGTGAGGTTTAGACTCGACAAGGACAAGTAGGTGGCGTGAGGTTATCTTTGGAAGCGAAATGCTTGGGTCATTGAATAGACATCAGTACTCCATCGGCATTTGCTCCGAAGTGGATGCGTCCACACGAGGGAAGGATGGAAGTTGTCTCCTTTGAGTAAAAGTGCTGTGAATAAGAGGCAGGGCCTCCTCATTGGAGCATTCATTGGGGGGATTGACAGGTGGACATTCTTTCGATATCAAAACCCCCTTTCTAGCGCTAAATTTTTTTAAAAAATCGTCATCTACATTTAAGTCAATCCGACGTGTCCGAGGTGGCTCCGAAGTGAAAGTGTCAAGCTCCCGAGACGTCACGTGCACTAAGATTGATGAATTTTTTTTTTTTTTTTGACTTGGTCCCTTCAACACTCATGTTAATCAGCGAGGGTTAGCTTTTATATCTAGCCTTGGAGAGGATAAATTATAACTACCCCAACTATTATCCACTAAGGCAAACAGATGGAGAGTGATTTAGACAAATCCATTAAAACCTGACCTGTTTGCCACAGGAATCTGAATGATTTAGCTACAAAATCTTCCTTTTCCGAAACCAAAATGAACCTATTATTTAGAAGCAAATAGTCATTAAATGCTGGGAAACCATGGCTCGTAATCATTTACATCTCCTTCCCATAACTGTGAGTGACCAATTCCCAACATATGAGACAACCTGATATCAACAGCAGCTTCCTGAGGACCCAGCACCTTCGAGCTCCCTGTCCCTGGGCTCTCTGTTGATGTCAGGCAACTATCAACTGAACACTCAGCAAACCATGCGCTTACTCTGTTTGAAGGTTTTCGTTGAACGGATTCCGTTGCAATCGCCGACAATGATGGCGGTTTGAGTGCCTTACACAGGAAGCGTAGACGGTCATCGTTTTCGCTTGGTAGAAATTGAGTTGGTGTTTTTCTGACAAGTGCAAGTGCGTCGGAAGCAAGGTTTGGATCGACGATGTTGCAAAGCCCTTTCGAATATAGAATGCAGATATTTGCCATGAGCCTCGATCCGAATCTGAAGATGCTGCTGTACCTGACCGGCAAAAAGAAGTGGGTTATAACAGGAATGTGATCAGGATTAAGCAGCATTGAAGAATCCCTTTCTCGAAACCATTTACCCAATAAGCATCTACATCCAAAACGACAGAGCAATATTCTGAAGAAACATTAATGAAACAGACAATGGATGACTAAAGCCTTTTCCTTGGTAAAAGAGAGTGCCTGATAAAAAATCAACTGCAAAGTCAGCTCAGGGACTTGGTGTAAGGTAATAAAGAGAAAACTATTGAGAAATGGAAGGTATGAACTAGACAAGAAGCTTCAGGGAAAGCAAGAAGAACTCAGGAATTATTTGCCATGAAGCAGCTACAAATAATTAGCAAGGGAAAAGAGAATAGAAAGATGATACACTCTGTGATATAGCACAAAACATATCATCATTAGTTGTATATAAAGATGGAGGATGAAAGAAATTTTTAATACAAAATATTTTCCATTATTCTTGCTGTTTCTTATGCAACTACAATTTACAGGTAAAGCAAATTCCACCAGTCCTATAAGTCTTATGATATTATCAAAAGGGAAATCCCAGCTCCCAAGCTTAAGCAACTGTCAGCCACCATCAAGGAAATTGAGATATCACTTGTGCTTAGGTGACATTCACAAGCATCGCTTGAGAGTATGATACAAGACATCAAACTAATAAGAGCAATGATGCAGTCTAGAAGCACACTATACTGTTATATTGGATATATATTTCTTTAGAAGTTTTCTATTGTGATATCAAAGTGGCATAAAAAATCTAATAAGATCTGCAATATTGTCCTACCTTAGTACTAAAGTGATGTGCATCATGACAGCAGAAAAATATCCTTAAAAAACATTTCATAAGAGAAATTATAGCAAAAAGAAAGTTTAGAAAAAGAAAGTTGTTGGTGCATCAAAAAGGAAGAAACATGCCTCAAGTTGTTGATGAAGCCGTCTCTCAAGTTCCATTTGCACTCTCATGGCCTCATTACATCCACTGTATAGAAATGTTGATGTAAGACAAGGAAAAAGTAAATCAGCATGAAATTGTTGAAGAATAAATTACTTATTTAAGTCTTTAGCCAATAATTTTGATGATGACAATGGCGAAGATGATGGTGGCCCAGTTCCTTGACTCTCCACCAAGTTGGCAGCTGTAGAGTTACCAAGTTTGAACCTCAGCTATTAAGGTAAGACCAGAGAAAGAAAACTTGAAATAGACTGACTTATTCCACATCTAAAACTGAATATATGTCCTAGAAATTCACATGCTGGCCAGGTATTATTCAACACGGATTATAATTGCTAGGGATTCATATCAGCAATAACACTTGCAAGATACCATACACTTTTCTTATGTAAATGGCACCACTAAGATGAAACATAAGGCATAAACATCTCTCTGATATTTTAGGAGGATCTCTTTCAGTTTTTCATATAGCCATGTCTGAGGAAACATATTGATGCATGTGGATGACTATCTAATCAAGGGGTCCAATAGGGAAGAAACTGCCTGCTACATGGTTGTTTAATGGAACGCAGCTCAAAAAGTTTCTGCATCAAGGAGCATATACTCCTTCATGATGCATAGTTAGCCTCCTTAATGTCCCACCAGCCATGATGTGTCAAAAGAAGAGTTTAATTTTGGTGGTAATTAAGCCTAAGTATGGCATAATCACATCATGGAGCTTCAAGCCTAATCATTTAAGGTAGCTCACATCAAATATTCAGTTATTGGTACATGCAGCCTGCCGCATATCATATGTATTGCTTTGCTGAGAAAACAACAACCAAAAAGGGTTTGTTTCAGCTGATGATACAAGTGTTAGCAGCGGTTTCTGACAGACTGGGTAGGGAATAAACCAGGTCCAGCTTTTGAATGAATTTATGATCTTCTTTTGTATATTAAATAATTTGATGCTGCAACTTCTTAGTGCTAATAGTTTTGTTGCTCAACTTTGCGGAATCCTATAGAGAAATAGGTGCTTAAGAAACTTGCTTGTTTTTCCTTTCTACCTCTTTTCCCATTTCTTTTTCTTTTCTCTGTTCTTTTCTTGCTTGTATTGTGAACCTGTGTGATTTATGGTAGGGGGTGCTGGTACACTGACACATGCTATTTTTCCATGCCCAGCAGCCAGCAGACATTGCTCTTGCAAGGACCATGCCCATGATTTAACAAATATTATTTCCTTTCCCATTGCTTATACCAACTCTTGTCTGGATACTCTCCTTTTGCTGCCTCTAGCTTAATTTATCTTCTTCTACACATCTTAGGACCACTTTAAGCTATTTTTGCATGTCCTATCAACAACTGCTGGTCCCAAATTACCACAAATGTCATCATTTTTCATTGATCTTTCCTAGCAACACCTTTCATCAGCTTCCCAGCATATTGACCATAAAGCTTCCCTATAAATTCTTTCTGCTACCCAAAGGGGTATAAACAACCACAATCACACTAGAATTACCTAATACTCTGGACTTCAAGATCAAATTTGTGAGAATTATACTCTTCAATCTTGATGTGTAAATGACTAATCAAGATACTCAATACCTTTCTTATACTTCTTCACAATATTTTCCACTACATCTATTAGTCAATTCTTCATTTAATGCTGCTAAAGTTGCAATCAAATGCTTAATCTTAGTCTGCTTTCCTATAATATTCTTATAATGTAATGTAGGTTCTCCATAACCTGGTGCATTGTCCTTGTTGCACCATTTTATACACCATGAGATCTTGCTTTAATCTGTCACTGAAGTTCATCATAACTATTTAACTAGCGTAACTATCCAAGGATTCAATATTAATTTTGCTGCAACTGTATCATCATCAGAATCACTTCTGGCATGCAATGTTGTTCTCACATTAATTGTTATTCCTGCTGCAGATCCTCAATTAATCAAATATATGTATATATACCACGAATTTCTTTCTTTTCATAGCACAGTAGAATATTTCCTTATAGAAAACATGATACACTTGTTGAAACAGCATGCAAACCTTGGAAAAACTTCATCCACATGTAGTAAAATTGGAACTGAATCAAAGTTAGACCTTCATGTCAAATTCAATCACATGTTCTGCTCAGTTTCAAGGACTACAAATAAGCCAATCTTCTGTTTTTCATCCAATCAGCAGCCAGTTTTACATTTATCCCTGTCAAGATGAGAATTGCACCAACCCTAGGACTAGCAACACTACACAATAAGAGGTATCATTGGTCGTGATCTTTTCTAAATGTCCAGCGTATTTGTGCATAACTTGTAACATAAACATGTAGGCAGATGGCAAGGTGTAGAAAGCCGTTCTGTGTTATGAAGCCAAGATTTCATCAAAAAGGTCCTTCACCAATTCTTTTTATTCATTGATCTTGTAGAATAGTACAAGAAGTCTCCAACATCCAATGAGGTGCAAACATGTCAAATGCGGAAACTAACATGTTGGTGCATGTGATCGCAGAGTGCAGGGTTTAGAGTTTAGATTTAGGGTTACTTGGATTTTACTAGCATTGAGCATTTCCTCGCCATGGGGAGGAAGACCAATGGCCTCGTCCTTTTTCTTGCTCATTTTTTCTTTCACTTGTCTTTTTTTCCCCTTGCCAGAATGGCTCCACCAATTTGTGCCAACAAGATGTACTATTCTGTATGCTGATCACCATGGAGCATCCACCAGTTAGGAAAGCCTTGATACTTGTAGCTACTAATTTCTCTGATACATGTTGGGATAAAATAAGATTGCTCACTAAAATCAAGCATCTATTAGCTAGTCCAGGGAATAAATATCTTCATGCCCTAACACCCTATTTAAAGAATGCATATTAGGTGTATTTCTAGGAGTGAAAAGCAGAGAGGGAGAGTCACCATCTTTTGAGTTGTCAGAGGGCTCTTTGTTTGATTGCTTTCCCAGTCTGTATTTCTGCAAGATTAAGTCAGAAAGGCATATATAAGCACATGTTTTCAGAAGTATGCACATGAAAAGTCATATATGATCTGCTCGCAGATGTTGTTGTTCAATCACAACTTGCCCTAATGATGCTTGTTAAGACATTTTGGTCGACTATTTACAATTTGTAAGCTAAGATTGAATCATTTGACAAGTAGATTTAATTGGAAGTCCAGATAGAAGTTGGATACAAGTTGAGCTACATCTCAGTTTCCAAACATTAGCATTGTGAAATAGCAAACACAAGTGATGATTCAAACAGCCCGAGACTGAAGCCCTCAAATTGAAGCACAGGATAACAATCTAGAAACATATTTTGTGTCAAATGATGCTAGTTGAGAAACAGACCTGAAGATGATTCTTCAAATGGTAAAGCGTGAGGCCCTTAACAGCCATGGTTTTCATGATGGTCTTCGGGCGTGTCTTCTCTGCGAAAGAAGCACAAATTTTTCGGCTAGTTAGGAACATCAATTTCAAAAATACTAAGTAAATACATAAGCATAGACCAGAAGCTGTTGCCATTGGAATGCTCGGAGCAATGAACTCTTGTATGAACCAAAGAAATCTTTAAATACGGCAAGTGCGTACAAGAAAAAGGAAATCTTATTTTTCAACTGCTTCAGGATGTTCTCAAAATGTTGGCAATATTATGCAGAGACATGTGTATTAGAGGTCGAGAAGGTTATCGAAGCATTCATCGGAAGAGGGGCGAGAAATAGGAAGAGGAGTTCATTCAACCTAGAGCGGGGAAGGAACAGCATTGCAATCAACACACAGATAGATCAGAACATGCGGCGATAGCGCGTCACTTCACACGCCGGGCAATAGCGAAATAAAGGGAGTGGAACTCACTGTCGGGGCCACCGAGCTGGGTGACGGCGTCGACGAAGCGGTCGTGGAGTTCGGGAGTCCAACGGAGGCGCGGCTTGGGGTCGCTAGAGAAGAGGTGGCAGGTGTCTTCCGGGAGGTTGGCCCCCTGCAGGGAGCCATGGAACTCCCCTCCCCGCTTGGTTGCGTACATTCATAAACCAAACCCCTTCTACTTCTTCTTCGTCTTCTTTCTTCTGCTTGTTTGTTGGGTAAACAAGAGCGTAGTATGGAGGAGGAGGAGGAGGACATTTGATTTAAGGCGATTTGGTGAAGAGGAGAGGGAGGACAATGGAAGCGGAATTGGGCGGGCACTTGTGATAGTATAGACTATAGAAGGTGTTTGTGGGGTTGGGTCATCGTAGTATGTATGCTATTGGGAGCAAAGTTAACCACTGCACTCCAAACTCAAAACTCAGAACTCAGAAGAGAGACGACACACCGGAGAGGAAAAAGAAGTCAGCGGCGAGACGCAAATGCTAACGGACTCATGATTGAGTTCAATATTTTTCGTGATTATAATGCATGCAGCCCCGCCATCCAAAATTAAGCTTCAGAATGCTTATTTTTCCATTTTAAGATATTTTAAGGATTTATAGAATTAAACAATGAGTCTGACTCATATTAGTCAAGATATATATATATATCAATATAATCCATAGCAAACTTTTGATGAGTAGCAATAGCAAACTTTTTTTTTTGACTTATTTTATATTTTATTCAATCTTTGTCTAACTTGGCTTCAATATAATATTGAGAACTTTAAATTAAACAATAAATCCGAATTAAATTGATCAAGTGCTGCGCGAGCAGGTGGTGCCCCTGCTGGCTCCAAGAACAACGGCTAAAGTAGGAAAAAAAGAGACTTCATTCGTTTGAGCTTCATGGTGTGTATTATTTGTCTCTTTTTCTAATGGTGTATCATTTATTTCTTTCTTTTCCTTCTCTTTTCCCTGGCTATGGCTATGGCCTCTTGCTAGAGTGGTGCTAGTTATATACTGCTTCTGTTGCATTTGATGGATTCTCATAAAATCTTGCATCTATAGATATTATTGTGATGTTTACTAGTCTACTCTTATTAGTCTTTGTGAAGTCCTATGGAAAACGATTAACATACAGAACGCTCATCTAAAATTAAAGGCAAGTCATCCAATTAAGAATGTGGAGTCGGAAGTGGAGCATAGAAACTTGCTATCTACAATAACTATCATCTTATCATGGAATAATTCTTTGAAAGTATACTATTCCTGTGTTGTATTTCTGAATAGTAAAGCGTATATGCCAGCATTCAAGTCAAGTACCAAAGATAAAAAAAAAAAAAAGAGTTCACTACTCATTACTCTTAATGCAATCAATGAAATTTTTGAAAGAATGTATGAAACAGAAGTACCCGATAAACCATCATCATTCTCTGTTTAAACAAGCAGCAACATTAGGAACCTTTGTGAACCTCTCGTAACTTTCTCCATTACCAGGAATGGAAAGAGCAAGCGAACTTTACAAATTACAGTGGCAAATCACAAATCAGTTGAGTTTAGGTGTCATATTGATGAAGAATGTACAGCTTGAGGATTGGCTCATTTTTTATTTCTTATGAACACATCTCATCTCATTCTGTTTCATTATTTCTACTGACCTATAATCTGTATTCTATAAATTGTTCGGCAGTAAATGGCGTGAGGTTAAGCTTTACTTTGGCCAGTTCTAAAGCAGACCAGCTACCAGAAAGCTGAGAGACTACTGCTTAAATATTGAGAAAATCTTGAGATTACCAGCAAGTATACGAACAGATGAATCTGCACAACATTTCCATGGTGTGGCGATACTTAAAATGAATCTTCTGCCGTTCCTCCAGGAATGTATCTACAGTCCCTGAACCAGCACGACTTGACCTGCAGTAAACCAGCAAACTGAGAATGTTAAAATGGGTCACCCAGGAATTTTGTGTTGGGTGGGAGGACTGCTTTTGCAATTCTAAAGCAGGAAAACCAAGGTTGCAGTGGAGCAAATCCACTGTCACAATGGTCAAAATTGGCAATCCACTAATTTTGCTTATGAAGCAAGGCAATTGTGTGATAATATTATTCATCTATCACCTCTACCGTCAATTTTGCATATTTTACTTGGATTGAAAACCTACTTGTGAGGCCGTCTCTTTCAAGATATCCAGTGACTCTTCCAGTTCAATTTGCTTTTGTGAAGTCACTTTCACCACCTGCATGAACCAACAACTGGCATATAAGCCAAGAAAATACATGTGTAAAACAATTTCAAGTGAAGGTTAAACCATTGGTGTCCAATTCATTTGGCAAAGAAACAATCAAGACAAGTACTAACATCCTTTGTCTTCTGTAGGTCATGCTCTATAGACTGAATGCGGTTTAATGACTCTCGAATCATGATGTCTTTTTCTTCAGGAATCCTCGTAGGTTTTCTGTTTATCTCAGTGACCAGTTCTTCCAGCTTCTGCAGCCTCTCCAGGAATTGTAGGACACAGTCCTCTGGGACATCATGTCTGGTAAGGTGGTTCATAGAATTTGCATTTGCTGGATCTAATCTATGATGATTTGATGACCTCACATTGACCACTACATTTGGTAGTCTACAGAAAACGTACAAAACTGCTAACAGTTTCATACTGATCTTGCTGACAGCTTCAATCACCAACACAAGGAACTTATCAACTGAACCACCTGCAATGGGACACCCTTCTTAGTAAACTACAGTTGATTCATCTAGGAATGTTCAAGGCTCATTGGTCATTGATGCTACCATAAAAGGACACGAAAATACACATGAAGAGAACTTGTTTAGATTTCAAACTCATGACAAAACCAAAGCCACAGACAATGTTTGTTCGATGCCATAAGCACATGATGCTGAAAAGCAGCTAACTTCTGAAAAATGAAGCAAGCAAATTGAGATTCAATTTGGCACAAAAAGTGGAATTAACATTGACAAAGCAGAACAACAGGACAAATTTAAACTTTAATCAACTTGACACCTAATAGATCAAAGATCAGTTGCAATGCTAGATGTTGTGCTAACGGTAAGCAGATTTGCAAAGTGAATCATTCTGTTGCAGGTGTACCTGATATTCTTATTATGTTCAAGCTTTTAATTGAACCGGAACTAGTAGCTGAGCAAACATATGAAATATGCTTACCAAGTAATCAGCATTTTGGTGAACTTAATACCCTTGTCACATTTATTGGCTCCAGATTCTGCAGTTTAAGGGTTGAAAATTGGTCTAAAGATACAATGTTTTCCAATGACAAATTTATTCTGATTTATTGGCATTATTAAAATAAAAGCTCATAATATTTTACTAATACTTTATTTAGATGTAACTCAGTGTCCACTCACACAACTTTTAGAGAAGTGAGACTATAAGTTTTTGCTCCCTTTCTCTACTAAGCTGTTTTCAGTAAGGTCACACAGACATATTGTCATTCAGAAGGCAAAAAAAATTGTTAAAATTAAGTTTCATTTGAGAACCAAAAAATGGGAAAATAATATGGTTGTCATCACAACTGAACATGGGGTGGAATTTCCGAAGCATACATTTTGATTTCTATGCTTAATGGAACTCATGGATAATTGTATACTGTCATGGCATGGAAATCCATGCCACATGACCATTGGTGATATCACATGCTACCCATGGTACAATTGAGACACATTAATTTTTGTGTAGCTACATGTGTTAATGTAAAATCACCAAGATGCTAGAATGTTAATATAATGAACTTTTCAACAATAAACAAGAAATATCAAAAATTATAAATTACAAGAGCATGCAGAAAACTTCAACTAGGATGAATCATTAAAAGCACTACACAATATAAGTACTCCATAGACTCCAAAACAACCACAAAAAGTTAATCCTATAAAACTTTGAAACATGAAAATATAAGTGCATCATAGACTCCAAAACAACCATTAAAAGTTATGCCTATAGAACTTAATAAAATGCACAATGGACGTGCATCACGTACCTCCAGGTCTATTACGGAGTTTGGTTCGAGTAGCTGACCTGTTAGAAGGCATATGTTCATTTGTCCTGATTGGAGAACACTGAAAGAATCATAAAGACAGTTCAATAGTTAAAATACATCTTAACTTTTGCAGTCATGATCATACTTAATAATGAGAGCAAGTACCATAAAGCAGACTTTCCTGCTTCAAAATAGTGGTCTATCTCATATTTATTTACTGCATGACTCCATATATGTGATCATGGCTTATGCATATATGATTAGGTTAGATAACCCCCCCTGTAAGCTCTAAAGCAAAAGATTGAAATTATACTTTACAATCCTCTTCCTCCCTCTCTTCTCTCTGTCCCTCCTCTACTCTTAATTATCTCTTGGAGATTACTGTATTGCCTTCTAACAGATATAGCAGGCTACTAATCCTATGACAAACACATCCTGTGTAAAAGAATGGATGAACAAATAATAGCATGCTTATTGCAACACAATTTAACATATTCAGCTTATCATGAGCATGTGCATGTTAAAAACCAGAATACACACATAAGCACGAGAACAATCATTCAATCCATGTTTTTTTAAAAAGCATATTCTCATAGAAGTGAAAACAGATGGAGAATCTCAGCCAAATAAGACAGATTATTCAAGGTAACTCACATTTTCATACACTGGATTTGACTGTGTGTCCAGCAGAGGAATTGACTGAATAGGGGAGACTGCATTTTTTGAATCTGGTTTTAATTGAATGTTACTCTTTTTATACATCGCAACCTGCAAATATGATTATGTAGTCCATAATTAGAATAGTTGTCTTATCCAGAATATTGGAATTCATCTACCACTTGAAAGAGATGAGACGTAAACCTGACGAGTCAATTTCTTTTCATCAATTGGATTGCCTCTATTTCTCGAGCTTGTGATTCCAGAATGAACTGCCTGGAAGATGAATACATGGAGTATCGTAATGGTGATTTTTGTGAAAGACTGAGAGAAATTAGAAAATGTTGCTTCTTGTAATTTCTAAGACATAAAAATATACAAGCACTTTGATAGTTCATACCTCCATTAACTGAGGGTCACTCCATGGTCCTTTATTAGATGTAAGACAACCTCCCTCGTTTGAACAAGCGCAAGAACCACCAAGAAAATCAGGCAGTTGACTGTCATCAATACAAAGTCAAGATGAAACACTCCATTTAGATCTAGAACCCAAAACCACAGAGCATGTGACTGAATTTACTTAAAGGGAAGAATATAAACCTCATCTCAATTAATTCAAGTAATGTATTCTGATATTTATCTCCTAATACCTGCAAAATTAGGTAAATGACTGAAGTTACAGCATAAACATGTTTGGGTGTAATGACATATCACATAGAATCTACCACTATCTTTGCTGTTGTCCTTGGATCAATTAAGCCTTTTATAGTGTTCCAAAGTAATCTGAAACCACTGCCAGCATTAACAATAAACAACTTATGCAGTATCTGCAACAACAGGAACAGTATTATGAGAAAGTAGGTTAAATTGCTTGAATCTACTACCAAACTGGTCGTACAGTAACCACGACAGTTATCACCTCAGGGTAATTGTCACTGTCAATTTTCTGGATTCGAAGAACAACATCACGAGCTAATTTGCCAACACTCATCCAGTTCTGGATAATCAAGTTTGTCAGGAGGAAACAGCAGTCACATCAGATAATGTTAACTCATGTTGTAACTAGAAAGGTAAATCCAGTACCCACATACCACTCCTTGTACATCTAAAATTGTTGTCATTGTGTCAATATGCCTTTTGGCTGCAAGAGAGCATGCTGGATATCTCTCAGAAAGGATCTTCTCTATCACCTGAACATGGTACTTTATAAATCTTTCAACTGTGGTGACAGTGAGAAGTCTGTTGGGGTCAACCATTCCAAGTCTCTCGATATACACAGGTCTACCATCTTTGTCCACACCATGAAAACCATGTGGATAGTAGCGAAGAACTTCATCCAATTCACTGAACACAAAGTCCTAAGTAACATTATCCAGTTAGACAATTAACCACAAAATTTGGTAGTTTAGAATTAAACCCCTCTAGAATAATGCAGGCTTAACTTCTCTGTTTTAAGTAACCTGGATCTATAATAACAGGATAGAAAAGGACATAGAACAATCATAATAGAAGTTCTATCATAAAACAACAATACCCTATTCAATAATTGTAATCACTCATTTATTAAAGGCATACTTATATATTATGAATTTGGGACTAGCATTTTCAGCTTAGAAAGCAGTATTGTGTTTCACTGCATATTTTTTGCTTAAGAGGCATTACTTATTCTGTCTTTAGAATTCATCTTTCTGTCAGTAAGATTCGCATGTATCTGGCATCTTAGTTTTTACTTATGTTTTTAATTTTAAAGTTTAAACACTATATTCAGTTTCCCCGTACTTTACAAAGAATACACTTATGTTTCTGGGCATGGTTCGCATTATCAATCCGTACCAGTGTACTGATTAGTAGTTGGTATGGTACGTATCAAGTTGTACTGAACTGTACTGAGCATACTGACACATGATACATTGGGGTGTATTGATTTACCGCTAAGCTTCGCGCCAAACTTTATTTCCGGGTATAGGATCTATCACACAGTTGTATATTTAGAAATCAGTTGTCCATAAACCAGTCTAATGTGCTCTCGGTTCTTGAAGTCAGTGTTTTCAGTTTAAAAATAAGTAAAGTTTGCAATAAACCAATTTCATGTAAGAACTATTGAATTCTTGAATTATTGTTGCTGTTGTCAAATTTTGATAATTATTTCGAAGTTTATATTTAATTGTTACAGGTCATATACTAGTGGCCCTTCGGGTTTGATAGAGATATGAAATCAAAAATTTCTTCAAGCGTTGGCAGCCTTAGGTAATCATAAATGTGAATTATAGCAATTGAAAAGAAATGAGAGAAGTATTGTGTACTAAATTTCCAAGTTGCATTGGCTGGAGTCTCCTGCATCATCTGCCCTTTTTAAAATTTCAAGTCATAGGTATGTTGGAAAACCATAATGTGTATGACTTATGTGTACTACTTCAATCAAATCAAAATTTCATGTAGAACACAACTGTTTATTTCATGATGTAAAAAACTGTTTGAAACTGGACTACATACAAATTCATAGGCATGACAGTAACTCACAGGCATGACAGTGTGGCTGATCAATAATCATAACCATAAAAGTGGAAAGAAGGATATCATCACTTGTTCTTACTTGTAGGATAGTATCAGCACCAAAGTCCATCCTCCACTGAAGCATCTCTGACCACATTCGGATTGCTTTCTCGATATTGAACCCTCGTGCCTTCAAAAATCTGTAGCAATCATTAATAAAATATATATAAAGCATATTCCAAACTGAAGAAGAGGGGTGGGATGATCAATTGCTCAGGAATATAATCCTAAGTATGGAACAAATGGAGTCATGTTGCAGTTTAAAACTACTCAATTTTATAAACATATGTCATAGATTAATCCCATACACAGTTGATAGTTTACTCAAGGTATAGGCAGCATCAGAATCGAGAACATGAAGCCATTTTGTTTTTTGAACAACACACATAACATCAAACATTTTGTTAGATATCCAAATTTGCCTATGCATCCTTGGAGTGATCGAAACTAATCTGCATATGGATATACTAAAATATAGAAATCAGCAGATTCACATGAACCATGTATGTGGACTTCTATCTTTAATCCCTTCTCCTCTCCCATCGGCCCCTATAAAGTTTTCAGAAGTTTGGATGAGATACCTTGATAGGATGTCTTAAGGCAATCATTCATAAAAACACACATCTTCCCTGCGATTTGGCAAATAAAACTAAAGAAGCTCCAAATTGTACAGTCAAAACTTTGTTACCAATCTTCTAATCACACAGAATTGTAGGCCCAGATGTCTAGGGTCCTAAACCTTCCGCATATATAATTTAGGAAGAGTTGAAATTATAGCATACATAAAGAAGTTCAAAATGGTCATGAGAGAAATTCATCATTAGGTTTTATAAAGAAATAGATCACAAATTTTCCTGCTGAGATTACTAATCATCAAGAGATATTCAAGCAAACATGGAAAAAACAAATCATCACCAGCATAGATGATATATATATATATACCCACACACATACATACAAGAATTGAGCTTGTCTCAATCTAGTTCTGTCCTTGTGCTCTGACCTTTAACACACATGCTTGAAATTACTACATGAGAAAAAAAATTTCTTTCATTTCAATCTTAAGCCTTAGATTCTCCCACATATTATAGTAGAAAGTGCTTTTATATTAAAAGATATTGAGATCTGATTAATCATATACTTTCACCCAAGGTTCGCTGTATCGATCCATACCAGCGTATTGAGTTTATCTCGGTACTGTATGGTACCCGGTATCGAGCAGTATGCACAGTGCATACTGCTCAGTATATTATAATATAATATAATATTTTCTATAATATAATATAATATATATTAAAGAAAAAACAAAAAATGGACGACGTTGCCTTGTTCCTTCTCTCCGCGCGGAAAGAAGGAATCACTGGCGGGCGACGGATCACGCAGGCGATTTTTCACCCATGGGTGACAGACTACGCGGGGGGAACCGAGGAAGAGCAACGCGCGCGAGGTATTTTTCTCCCTCTTCTTCTCACTCTTCTTCTTTTCCTTCTTCTTTCTTCCTCGATCGATTGCCGACGGCCGAAATCGACTGCTGACGGTCGATTTCGGCGGTACCGCCCGATACGAGGCCTTACCGCTCGGTAAGGCAATCCTTGCTTTCACCTATTAAGACAACAACATTAAAAGTATTTTTCATTTTATATTTGATGATGGATATGTGAGATATTAAGGGAAAAAAGTATAAAGATTAGGGAGTAGTAGTTGGCATCTTTAGGTGATAGGGATATTTGCAGAAGAATCAATTCAACATTTCCTGTCGAGACATATCATTAACACTAGTGATAATGAGAGAATTTTAATTAGGAATCCCTCTCAAAGGGGAATTTCTGTATTTTTATTACTTCTAATATTTTGAAGAAGGATTATGTCCACAAACTTGAATGATGTTACACACACAGAATAGGGGTGTGTAGCTTTAATTGTATCAAGGTGGTTTATGTCTACAAACTTGAATGATGTTAATGAGATTGAATTTCCAACATTATCATTCCACATTAGGTAACATAATGATTTGAAATACATCACTATTTAGGTTGAGAAACCTTCCAATCATGATCCCGAGGGGTGTGAATAAATCAGAGTAGCCATAGAGGAGAACCACTTCCTATAGTTGACCTTACCATGAGACAAAATGGAAACAATGCGGCATATTTTTACTAGGCTTAGCCTCATTAAAGCATGTGACGCTTGAATTTCCAATATCCCTTAATAAAACATAGCATTAAAATAATATATCTCATCTATTATATCATCTAATATAACAACTAATACAACTAAATTAACGTTATGAATCCATTGCAGTAAATTCGAGATTTGTGTTTTAAAAATAATTAGCACCACTAGGTCCCCAATCATTTTGTTTTATACTATGATATCCACTTTATATAGTTTTCCAATATTAGAAAAATAAAAGCCATTATTAACACAATAATGATCTACATCTAAAGGGCACACCTTTTGCAAAGAAAATAATAGTAATGCAATTTTTGATGTTCAATATCATAATCTGTCGGATATTCTGTCACAATATATCTTTGAAAACATGTGTTTCTCTGGAAATGATTAATTCATGTGACTGTATAGCAAATGAATGCACAAGGAGATTTATCTCATGATAAAGCAATTAATACTCAAATTTACTAGCAAATCATCATAAGCATGGACCTCACAAATGATCATCAATTAGACCACCAAGAAACACCAGAACAACTGATTGTAATTGAAAGAGCACTCTGATCTAAACTATGATGATACCAAGACTTGATTTTAAGTTATTCAACCAAAATTGGACACCATTACACTTAGAACTGCAATGAAACAACCACCACAAACATAATTGATTTAAAAACCAATTTTCATGCCTTATTTGTGAGATTACAATCATCTTCATTGTCACAACCTGCATGAATGGAATAACTGATCCATTAACCTTATTGACTATACTTAAATTATAGTAATATGCTCATCTAACCTTATAAAACAATTCAGATCTTCTTTCACAATATATCTTTGAAAACATGTGTTTCTCTGGAAATGATTAATTCATGTGACTGTATAGCAAATGAATGCACAAGGAGATTTATCTCATGATAAAGCAATTAATACTCAAATTTACTAGCAAATCATCATAAGCATGGACCTCACAAATGATCATCAATTAGACCACCAAGAAACACCAGAACAACTGATTGTAATGAAAAGAGCACTCTGATCTAAACTATGATGATACCAAGACTTGATTTTAAGTTATTCAACCAAAATTGGACACCATTACACTTAGAACTGCAATGAAACAACCACCACAAACATAAATGATTTAAAACCAATTTTCATGCCTTATTTGTGAGATTACAATCATCTTCATTGTCACAACCTGCATGAATGGGATAACTGATCCATTAACCTTATTGAACCTGAAATACTATTTCAAAATGACTATACTTAAATTATAGTAATATGCTCATCTAACCTTATAAAACAATTCAGATCTTCTTTCACTTCTGATGTGGGACTAGATATCACAATCTCTCCACTTAGAAGTTTAACGTCATTGTCAAGATCCGAGAACGAGCCAATATCAAACTCTTGCATGGTGCATCTGAGGCATAGGCCCATGATGCCGTCAAACCATGATACTTTGTGCCACGATATGCTTTTCCTACTTAGGCTACTCACCATGTCCCATGTCCCATGTCCCATGTCCCATGTCCCATGTCCCATGTCCCATGTCCCATGGCCAATACTAGGTGAGGCATAGGCCCATGATGCCGTCAAACCATGATACTTTGTGCCACGATATGCTTTTCCTACTTAGGCTACTCACCATGTCCCATGTCCCATGGCCAATACTAGGTCCGCTATAATATTATTTATCATTAATTGATCTGACGGAATCACTAACATATTAACCTTGTTGAGCCTGAATGACTAGTGCAAAATTCTTAAGCTCATGTTAATAGTGCACTTATCAACCCTTATAAACCAGTTCAAATCTTCTCCAACTTCTGATGTAGGACTAAACTGACGTGATACATTCTGAACTTTTAGGAGATAAATAAAGATATCAATCAAAGTCAAGATAAACCACATGAAGCAACAATTCATATAAACAACAATGAGCAGTGCAAAATAAAACAATTCGAAGGGCAGCTATTACATGAGGCAGCAAAAGAATCTATTACAAGAATTGCAAATTCTGCAAAAGTACAAACTCAGCAGACAGGTCTATCCACCGGTTAATTCATTCGCATAAGCTGATTTAATGTTTGAACATCACTGATAGTAACAACAGAATGCAGATTAATGCAATTCCATTATGTAGATATCTAAGAAAAATACGGCACCTTGAGTATCGGGAGATGTCAAAAATATATCTCTTCTGTTGTACTATTTATAACAGCCTTATCACTAAAAAGGGAGTGGCCAGTGTCCAAGGCTTCTAGCAATGTAGGGTTCGAAGAGGGTCATGTCACAGAGGAGCAAACTCACTGTGACACCAAGAGCCTTATATATATTCTGCATGACACATCACTCTAATGGAGGCCGAAATGTTGTAACTTCATCCATCATAAACTTATATATCGGACTTGAGCTCATCTTTCCTACAATGATTATCGGGAGTCATTAGCAACCAAAGAAATCACTAGTCATTTGTGCAGAGACACCAATCAATGACAAAAAGTCATTATCACAGTGCAAACTCATGTAACAGAGGAATTGCATGATTGAAGATAAATCAGCCACTAAATACGGACATATAGGGCTTCTTATGTTATACTTCCTTGCTACTTGTGATAGTGAGCCTTTCGTCTTTGAGTGGTGTTTCCGCACAAAAGACTATATAGACGTATATTACATATATATAAGAATAATCTGACATCTAATCACCATAATTTACATCCCAGAACATCACCTTCTGTAAGAACTGCAGCTCCAAACCGATCAAATTTCCAGTCCATGACTAACCACATAATTCTGAAACTCCCATTAGGGCAAATGACAAAAATCAACCGCGTCTCGTATTGCTAATTTGGTATCAAAGCCTAATACCACTATCGCTTTCATGCATATGAGATCCATCCAACAAAAAAACACCAATCAGAAATGGTATGATAGATCGGCGATCAAGACTGACCGCTTCATGGTATGGTAATCGTCATGGCAAGCGGGCAGCAGGTTCCGATCGATCAGGGCCCTCCGGAAGGCCCCCACGGCCCTTTCCTCCTCCTCCGACGTGGCATCCGTCCAATCGCTTGCGGAGGCTGTAGCTGAGGCCGAGGAATCGACCCGCTTCCCTCTCCCTCTCTTCCTCACGCCATCCGATGCGCTACTCCTCGACGAAGAAGCGATCATATCCTCCTCCTCGTCGATCTCCCTCTCTCTCTCTCTCCCCACCCGGATGGGTAATTCCAAATCCTCCTCCTCCTCCTCCTCCTCTTCCCGGCGGCCCCGAGACGGAATCGAGAGGGCGATGGGCGATATATGCTCAATTCTTCGTTATTGGAATTGAATCGGAACAGATGTGAGGCCAACTCGCACGTGGCAAGCACGACCGCGCGCCAAATTTGCGCCGTCGTTGGAGTATATCTGTCGCTCCGTAAAAAGAAAATACAAGAAAAATAGGAGAGTCGGTGAAATCAAGCGTGAAGACGGAAACGCGCGAGTCTACGCCCGATGGGACCCACCATTTTGTCTCCGACGAACGAGCGAGTGCCAGCGCGGGTGAGTTCAAAGCAGGTGCGAGAACAAAAATACAATAAAAAAATAGGAGAGTCGGTGAAATGGAGAACTCTACCGCTGTGGGATCCACCATTTCGTATCGGATGGACGAGCGAGCGAAGCCGACGGGTGACGTCGAGCGAGTGCGAGATAAATGTGCGTCCACGTTGTTCCAGGCGAGGAGCAGGCGAACGCTCGCGCACCACCCGACAATAGCGGGACCCACGATGTTTCATCCTACCGATGCGCGAGTGAGAGAGCGGGTGCCCGCCGGCAGGTGCTCCAACATCGCAGGAGATAAATGGGCTTCCATATTGTTCCAGGCGCCGGGTGGGCCACCGAAGGCGCACCACAAGATACCTACGGGACCCACAATACATTGACCCACCGAACAGGAGAAAGAGAACGGAATCGCCCAACTCCAAGCCCGTAGTAGGACCCAGCATTTTGTCTCCCACCAACAAGCGAGTGATTGCGCGGGTGCGTCAAAACAGGTGCGAGATAAAAAATGTGCCTTTCACGTTGTTTCGGGCGAGAAGATCGCGTTGAGCTGCCTTCCATTGCTGCGGAAAATAATAGTGTTTTTTTTATTTTTCCAAAAAATAAGTGACCATCAAAATCTAAATTATTTTAACAGTTTCAAAAGAAAAAATTAAAAGCAAGAATACTAGCATTTCTGGATATCTTCCTATATCACCTTAATATTTTTTAAAAAATTCATTATGTAGTTCCTCTAAAAGAACCGTTCATAATGTTATATTGATTGACTAATTGTAATATAGAATTATGGATAAACTTTATAAATTTGATGGGGACAAACTCCACCGCATCTGCAAAAAGAAATCGGCTCAAAATAATCAAAAGAAAACAAAACGGATAAATAAATGGAAGCCTAGTGGTCAAATTGTTGATACTTCCTCCCTCTCATGAGGGAAGAAATGATGCTTAAAGCCTCTTCCAATCTAACTTCCCAGAAGAAAAGCATCAATTCCCATGCAAACATACTGGTCTTGCTTGATTCAATAAGATTCATCAATAGTGAATGATTGCATAAAACAAAGCCCAAAAATAATTTAGTATTAACTTAAAAAGTAAATTTTTAGTTATGACCTTAACTTTTCTATTTATATAAGCTGATTGGATTTTTCTAAACACATTAAGTATATTTTGGACGCGTAGAACAAGAAAATAAGTGTCTCGTAAAGCTATCAAAATGGACGATAGGTAAAATATTCACAAAATTCTAGGCAATGTTTTTATTTTAGCAAAATGCACGTATTCTAATCCTTAATGGGAATAATTTAGTTGTCCTTGTAATGCTTAAAACTAACGTTCTCTAAATTAGCTTCAAAATTTAAGATAATTTTAGAACTTATAGGATCAAATTGTTATATATATATATATATATATATATATATCGCATATCTTGTGTTTCATACCTTGCTAAATTATGCAGGCTGTGTATTTGATAGGATTCCTTTAATAATTTTATAGTTTTTTTTCTAAAAATTCATCCTAAAATATTTATGATTATAAAATACTATCATGTAAGATATGTTCTAATTCTATATCGTCTTGGCTCGTCAAGTACTATCCTTCATCCAACCCTTGAACGCATCAATACCCCATCAATCTTTCATTTTAGTATGTCTCACGCAATGATAGAGGACATAGTAGACCCATTGCACCTTACTCAATTAATAGCTGAGTAACCCTCATCGCTCTGGCATAAGCAAGGGTGTGCTAGCAATTTTATATGACACCTGCGTGGTTAGCAAATGTAACACTCCTTAGTCTCATATTGAAAAAATAGAAATATATATGAATATATTATAAGGGTCGATGAATATATTTTTTGTAATTTTTAGTTCAGACATTTTGACTAATGGTTGGGTCAAATTGAAGCTATCAAAATAATTAATTCATCAACTCGGATCGTAACATCAAAATAATTAATTCATCAACCCGGATCGTAACAGCAATAGCTCATATCGCTTTAGGTCCCTTTAGAAATTTTAAAAATCAAAGCACTATACTATAAATTCTAACACTTGGAATTTTTTTTTTTGAAAACTAGTTTAATATTTTATTTATATGTCATTGGCATGCCCAATAAACATTTTATCATATTCGAGTACAGTATGGTATTGGGAAGAAATGTTTTGAATTCAATTCTTCTTCGTCCCAAATATGCCTAATTGCCCGTGAAGAGAAGCATCAATGTAAGCGACGGAAGAGTGCACGCATACAGAGAGTTGGAAATCTTGGAGGAGTTGGACAACGACCGGAGACGAAGAGGAAAAGGGCGGAAGCGACAACTATCATCGTCGTCGACAGTGAAGACAGGAATGCGGTCGGTCTGCCAACAATTCACGCCGTGAAAGCTGCAGGACTCAAAGGACTGCTCTATTTAAGTAAGATTTAGGGTGCCACAACCCCAACTCGCAGCCGCCGTCACAAGATCCACAGTAACGCTGCATGTGTGACTCTTGTTCATCTTGTCTTCTCCGGTGGCAGGTGACACTTTATGCGATGCCAGCGAGCGAAACATGGCTGTTGTTCGTCGCTTTCTTTGGCCGAACCATGTTGAACGCTTTCATGTTGCCGTGCCTTGTTCGCCAACGTCCGCAAGTCGTTCGACGAAATTACCAACAGATGCCACTTACAGCGGTCATTGCCAATGGGAATTGCGACGAGCATTATTACTTCAACTCCATCAGTTCGCATTGTTCTTCCTTTGCCACTAGATCTCATTGTCAATGTAGATTGAAGCCAATTTGAAGGGATGGAGAGATCCACAGAAGAAAGTACACATGGACTGCAACAGAGACCAGAGAAAAGAAACTACAAATAGCTGCTTCCTTGCACAACATAAGTTGCTGCTCGCTGCAACAAAATAGTTATCATACAGAATGTGTCATCATCATCATCATCAATACAGAGTTGAGAACTGGGAATTCAAATTCTGGACCTAAAGAAAGAGACCTCAGGTACACACTACTGGACTTGGTTGGATGTTAGTATTGTGTGTTTCTTACTACCAATGAAATTTATTTTGCTTGAAATGATTATACAATAATTTTGTTTAATTTGCCCTTAAATAATCGTTCATTCGTTCTTCTTGTTTATTATTTTACATCATGCTCTACATGTGTTTTGTTTGTTATGTTCACATTATAATCCTTGAAATGATAATAAAAATACTCTTGCAATCTGTGTGATAGAGTTCGAGTTATAAAAATAATCCCTCTTTTGAAGACTCCATTATTGTATTAAGCCATATTATTATGCATAGCTTAGAATCCCAGTCATCCATGTCTTCTTATCACATAATTTGATAATTTTACGTTTATCCAAATGTGGCTTCAAATCTTGATTTTTATTTAATGAGAGACATTATGCACCCGCATAGAGTCCTAAAATTCATGCTTTTGTAACATGTATAATTTTGTAGAAAGAAATAAAAAAAACCTCATTTATAGCTCCTGTGGATGTTTTCTGTTTTTTTTCTAAATCACTAGTGGAGTTACTATTAATAATATAGTGTTAGGGATAATTCAAAGAGGGTTTGTGGTCTCATTATATTTTTCTTTTTTTTTATGTTGGATCTTGTTAATTAAGTAAAATATTAAGAATGTTACATACAATGTTTTCTCGTTAATCTATTATAAAAAAAACTACCTTAGGCATGTTGCTTTTCATTAAATTTGTTTCACTCTTATCGGGATTGATTTAAACATCAGGGAGATCGGATCAAAAAATTCATTCGATCTTAATTTTTATGTAGGTCATTTTTAGAGTAAACGCATCTGAGTCCTCTCCCACCCTAAAGCGTTAGAACCACGTAAACTCGCCCAAACATATATTTAGAATCATTCATTTTTGTTTCCTATCATTTTTCATAGTTAAAATAAAAAAAAAATCAATGCATTTGATAACTTCCTGTCAATAATTGGGCTCCCCAAATAATTTTTTTGAGCTCGTTGGAATGGATTTAGGACCATACACTCTAAAACAGTACACGATATCTCAAAAATGATTGGATTCCCCTAAATTACTTTTTTGATCTCTTTGGAATGGATTTATTACCACGCACTCTACAACAGTATATGTGCAGGACCCGCCTGCGTGGGTCCCACTTGCGGGAGGCGAACGCGCTTCATGCTGACTCGGTCCACCTGCCCTTAGCATATATCGTCTCTCTCGATCGGCCAATACCAACTGTGGCGCTCCCGTCATACTGGCTGGCGGTGCATAAGACAAGAATGTAGAACACGAGGAGTTGTTCCCTCCATGCCTTTGCTACTCCAAGAAGAGATGATACCCGGTTGCCATCTTTAACCTTTGCTACTCCTCTCAGTCGCTAGCGGACGAAGAGACTACAGTCCCGGAGAACGTGACTTCCCTTCTCGCCTTTCATTGCTCTCGGTGTTTTCTATCCCTCCAGCTCTATCCGTTGCTGTCCCAGTAGCAGAAAGACTCGGATGAATCAGTAGTGGGACAGCGGAAAATGATGGTGAAAGGAGACGCTGTGGTGCATAGCGGCAGCTGTTTCTTGCAGCAGCTGCACAGGATGATGAGACTTCCTGATGTGCTCCTACTCCAAATCCTTCTTCTGCCGGTGTTCGCCTGCGCCGTGGATCTTCCGGCGCCGCTTAACGACGAGGTGATGGGCCTCATCGTGTTTAAGGCGGCGCTGGAGGACCCGACGGCGGCGCTGGCGTCGTGGAACGAGGCGGACGCTACCCCGTGCGGATGGGCGCACGTCCGGTGCGACCCTCGCACGTCCCGTGTCGTTCGCCTCGCCCTCGACTCGCTCTCCCTCTCCGGCCCCCTCCCCCGCGGCCTCGACCGCCTCCCGGCCCTCGCCGCCCTCTCCTTGTCCAACAACAACCTCTCCGGGCCCCTCCCCCCTGGCCTCTCCCTCCTCCCCGCCCTACGCTCCCTCGACCTCAGCCGCAACGCCTTCTCCGGCGGCCTCCCCGGCGACCTCGCTTTTCTCCCCTCCATCGTCTCCCTCGACCTGTCCTCCAACGCGCTCTCCGGCCCCCTCCCGGACTCCCTGTTCTCCGCCGCCACCTGTGGCACGCTCCGGTTCCTCTCGCTCGCCGAGAACCGCCTCGAGGGCCCCTTTCCCTCCGCATTGTCCCGCTGCTCTTTTCTGCTCCACCTTAACCTCTCCAACAATAGATTCTCTGGCTCTCCGGACTTTGAGACCGGCGTCTGGTCCCTCTCCAGCCTCCGACTGCTTGACCTGTCCCATAATTCTTTCTCCGGACCTGTTCCCGATGGCACAGCGAATATGCATCGCCTCAAGAACCTCCAGCTGAACGGCAACCGCTTCTCGGGAACCATCCCAGCCGGCGTCGGGCTCTGCCGGCACCTGAGCATCTTGGATTTGAGCTACAACTCATTCGAGGGAGCCCTGCCGAGCTCCATGAGGTACCTCGGTTCGTTAACTTCTCTCAAACTGTCGAACAACCAGTTGTCCGGCGACGTTCCCGCGTGGATCGGAAACTTGACGACCATTCAGCAGGTGGACCTTTCAAACAATAAGCTCGCCGGGAATTTGCCTGCTTCTCTTGGCGGCCTAAAAGAGGTGAATTACCTGAGCCTGTCGAACAACCTGCTGACCGGAGCTATCCCGGACACGGTTGCAGGATGCACGAAGCTCTCTGAGCTGCATCTGAAAGGGAATCGTCTCAACGGCAGCGTTCCACAGGGACTGTTCGACCTCGGGCTACAGTTTCTCGACTTGTCCTCGAATGAGCTCACTGGCACGGTGCCTGCAGGATCGACATGGATATCAGAGACACTGCGGTCCTTGGACCTCTCAGATAACAAGCTCAACGGTACCATTCCGCCGGAGATGGCGTTGTTCTTTGGCTTGAGGTATTTGAACCTCTCGTGGAACGACCTCCAGACTCAGCTGCCGCCGGAGCTCGGGTTGTTTCGGAACCTGTCGGTGTTAGATCTCCGAAGCAGTGCGTTGTATGGCTCGATCCCCGGAGATCTCTGTGAATCCGGCAGCCTCTCCGTCCTGCAACTGGATGGCAACTCTCTGACAGGTCCAATTCCTGAGGAGATCGGAAACTGCTCGTCCTTGTATCTGCTGTGAGTAATTTCATTCTTGGTGCTCCTTTAATGTGACGGCAAGATGCGCGTTACCTGTACTGATTCTGATTCGATCTATCGATGTTTCTTAGGAGCTTATCGCATAATAGCTTGAACGGTTCGATTCCGGCGTCCATGTCGCAGCTAAAGAAGCTTGAAATCCTCAACTTGGAGTTCAACAAGTTGAGCGGCGAGATACCGGAGCAGCTCGGCGGCCTGGACAATCTCTTGGCGGTGAACATATCGCACAACCAGCTCATCGGCCGGCTTCCGATGGGCGGCATATTCCAAAGCCTCTACTCGAGCGCACTGCAAGGAAACCTTGGCCTCTGCACTCCCCTCGTGATGGAACCATGCAAACTGGACGTCCCCAAGCCGCTGGTCATCGACCCCGACGCTTACGCCCGAGGCAACGGCAACGACGTGCCGGTGGTGACCAATCCGGCGACGCCGATGCGGCACAGAAGGTTCCTCAGTATCTCGGCCATCGTCGCCATCTCGGCTGCTGTCGTCATAGTTCTCGGAGTCATGGCGGTCACTCTTCTCAACATGTCCGCCCGAAGGAGAGCGGTGCTGATGGAGAATGAATTGGAGCGCATGTGCTCGAGCTCGACGAGGTCAGGGGGGTCGGATGTGGGGACGATGGTGGCGTTTGGCCCCGGAAGCAACCTGAGACCGGAGGATTTGGCTGTTGGCGCCGAAGCCTTACTGAACAAGGCCACCGAGTTAGGCAGGGGAGTGTTCGGGACGGTGTACCGAGCCTCCGTCGGCGAAGAAAGGGTGTTCGCCATCAAGAAGCTGTCAACAGCAAGCATCGTTCAGAATCAGGAGGACTTCGATCGCGAGGTCCAGAGACTTGGAAAGGTGAGGCACCCAAATCTTATGCAACTGGAAGGCTACTACTGGACGCCGCAGCTGCAGCTGCTGGTATCGGATTACGCTCGCCATGGGAGCTTACACTCGAGGCTTCACAAGAGGACCGAATCGACGCCACCGCTTCCATGGCCCGATCGCTTCAAGATCGCGCTGGGGACGGCGAAGGGCCTGGCTCATCTGCACCAGTCGGTCCGCCCTCCCATCATCCACTACAACCTCAAGCCGACGAACATCCTCCTGGGCGAGAACTGCGACCCAAAGATCTCCGATTTCGGGCTCGCCAGGCTGCTGCAGAAGCTCGACAAGCACATCATAAGCAGTAGATTCCAGAGCGCCATGGGCTACATGGCGCCGGAACTTGCGTGCCAGAGCCTGCGGGTGAACGAGAAGTGTGATGTGTATGGGTACGGGGTGCTGATCGCGGAGCTGGTGACGGGGAAGAAGCCGGTGGAATACGGAGACGACGATGTCGTGATCCTGATCGACCATGTGAGGGCGCTCTTGGAGCAGGGCAGAGTGTTGGATTGCGTCGACCCGAGCATGGGGGAGTTCCCGGAGGAGGAGGTGCTGCCGGTGCTCAAGCTGGGACTAGTATGCACGTCTCAGATACCGTCGAGTAGGCCTTCCATGGCGGAGGTTGTTCAGATATTACAGGTGATAAAGGCACCACTTCAGAGGGATCGACGTGAGCTTGCTGATGCCATTACCACAAACTGCGTCTCTCTCCACTAGTTGCTTTCCTTCGTGCCGCTTCACTGGTGCAGCATTCCCGGATCATGCAAGGGAACTCTATTCCAAATATTTTTTTATGAAATGGTGTAACACTCATGTTAACATGGTTATTTGGTTGTGATATAAAGTATCAGAGAAGGAATTCTCGAAGCATTTTTAACAACAACAACAATAATAATTAATACAAAACGACTTGATGTAAAAATAAAAATAAAAATAAAAATAAAATATATTTTCCTATTAATTAGAAAGAAAAAAAAAGAAAATAAAACATTAGATATTTTTGCTTTCTGTTGGTGCGGGCCTTGGACGATGTGTCCTTCCTCGCCTCACCCAGGCGCCCGATGTAATCGCAATCGATCTGTGTGTGGAACATCGACGACGGCCATGGCGCTTGTAGCTCTCCCCAGCCTCACCCCATCAAGGCGATATGGGTCCTCCTTCCTCCCTCCCACCACCATGTCTTCCTCCTCCTCCAAGACTACCGGAATGACCGCGGCCTTCCCCTATCGGAGCAAGAATCTGCCTCCTGCCCCGCTTCGGACCGTCGTCAGATCGTCCGCCAAGATCGTTCGCTGCCCGCCACTGGACCGCCACGCAGCCAAGCACAACCGGCTCCGCTTCGTACGCAAGTTAAAGACGCTTCTCCTCTCCAAGCCCCGCCACTTCCTCCCCCTTCGCGTCCTCTCCCGCTGTCGCCCCTACCTCGGCGTTCCCCCCTCCCGCTCCCTCCTGTCGATGGTCCTCCGCTACCCCGCCCTGTTTCGCCTCCTCCGTTCCCCCTACCCCGCTTCCCTCCTCTCCGTTGCCCTCACCCCCGCTGCCGAGGCCCTCGCTGCCCGCGAATCCCTCCTCCGCTCCCGCCTTGACTCCGCCCTCGCCGCCAAGCTCCATCGCCTCCTCATGCTCGCCCCGCGCCGCTCCCTCCTCCTCTCCAAGCTTGTGCACCTCGCCCCCGACCTCGGCCTGCCGCCGAACTTTCGCTCCCGCCTCTGTAACTCCCACCCCGACCGCTTCCGTACTGCCGACACCTCATATGGCCGCGCCCTCCAACTCGTTAGCTGGGACCCCGTCCTCGCCGTCCCCTTCCCCTCGTTCCGTCCACCTCCCTCCGAGGACGATGACCGCCGTCCCATCATCGAACGCCCCCCGCGCTTCAAACACCTCCCGCTCCGCCGCGGGCTCCACCTCAAGCGTCGCCACCGCGACTACCTCATTCGCCTGCGAGAGCTGCCGGACGTCTCCCCATATGCGGTTGCGGGAGATGAACAAGGATTAGGGCGAAGGATGTCGGCGGAGGAGGCCGAGAAGAGGGCGTGTGCGGTGGTCCGGGAGGTGCTGGGGATGGCGGTGGAGAAGCGGACCCTGGTGGACCACTTGACGCACTTTAGGAAGGATTTCGGGCTGCCCAACCGGCTTAGGGGAATGCTGGTGCGCCATCCGGAGATGTTCTACGTGAGCGTGAAGGGGGTGCGCCACTCTGTCTTCTTGGTGGAGGCATACGATGACAAGGGGAAGCTGTTGGTGGAGGACGAGCTGCTGGCAGAGAAGGAGAGGTTGATGGAGTTGGTCGGGGAGGGGAAACGGATGAGGAGGGAGAGGAGAAGAGATGTTGGATACGGCACTGATGATGGTGATGATGATGAAGAGGAAGACGAAGACAGCAATGAAGTTGACGAGGATGATGATTTTGGAAACCTGTTCGAGGCTGGCATTGGAGACGACTGGGAGGAAATCAGCAATTGGGCTGGTGATGATCTTGTGGAGGATGAGGTTGAAGAGTTTTGGGTAAAGAAAGCTGCTGCCATGGGTGTTGTCGAAGGTAGTGGGGGATTGGAAGCCTGGTGAATAGGAAGCCTGTGGCAATCTGGAAGGGAGATCCTCTCGATCGATGATTCTGTCCATGTTCAATAACTTTATAGATACACTCTGCAAGTATGGCTACTCTTTAATAAGTATCCATCTGCTATATTTTCCTCGTTTTCAGCTGTATTTTGGAGTCTCTCTGCTTAATATTGATATTATAATTTCACTTAGCAACCTCATTATGAAATAGGAGGAAGGGCTGCTTGTGTTTTTTGAAGTGAAAGGTCATCGTTAGTTCTTATAGATATATATTCATCTCAAACTCTTGGAGTTTTGGTTGACAAGAAAAGTTAGGTCGGATGCTTGTTTCTTTGTAATGGTTCATTGGTGTTATGCTAAATGCTTTACATGTGGAAACATTTTGTTTTCAGAACAAATGCAAACAATTGAAGCACCGAAATTTTTAGAAGCTAACTTAAACTCTCTAGACCTTTTTGAAAGTTTAACTATATTACATGTATTGGCCCTTTTTTCTTTGGCTTGCTCCAACTTATGATTCTGATTAGGTTTTGTTGCTTTTGTATTGGATAAGAACAGTTGCAAGGAACATGTTGGAACTAAAAGATGGAATATGGGATTCTATGCTGTTTCAGAGGTTGTTCCATTGCATTCTGCTAAACTTTGTACTCCCTGTACATTGGCAAATGTGAGCTACTAATGCCATTTCAGATATTTTCTTGGTGAGATTTTGGGACCACCAAATGAGAAGGTTTGCTCAACTTGAAAATCAAATGTGTCTCACAAGCAGAAAAAATCAGACAGGTAATCAAGTAAAACTCTCACAATGCTAGAGCATTTTACCCTCAGATTTAGTAGTTTTCAAGATTTGTGTTCTAAAGTGTATATGATACTGAGTGTTCTGCCAAAAATTGGAAATCATCTTAGTTGTCTATTCTTTCTAGGTCTATCTATTAGCTGCTGTAATGAAAATTGATGGCATCCACTTGCAGATCAAATCCATCTTCTATGACTCCTTTGTTGAACTCCAATAGCATAGGCTATTCTAAATTTAATGATGATGAATAATGGGTTCAAAAATGCCTTCTCATTATGTAAGTTGGATGGTATGTATGAATGCTCATGCATGAACTCATGGCAAGGTCTTGCCATCTTCTGTTATCACGTTTTGTTTGATTTATATGTGACTCACTTGTACCAGTAAGGTTAGTAACTTCTGCTTCAAAGTCACTACTCGTGAATGCCATTCAGGAACCTAGACCCCTTAGGCATAGAAGGTCTTAGTTCACTATATATTAGCTTACAGAAAAGCAAAGTGCCTTTCCATGTTGTACTTATCCTCTCCTGACATCCATCTTATTCTTAGTGTGCTAAATAATGCTATTTAAGAAATCAAAAACAGCTAAAGATCAATTGAAAGACTTGGATATGCCATTGGCTCATTGTTGTACTATCGTACTTTGGCACTACAGAGAAGCTCCTGCTCCAATTATAAATGTAATCTCCAGGATTTTTCATTTGTAATCTTCTTCATCATGGCTTAGTATTACCTGAAACTATCTTGTTGCATTTTCAAAAGAGTAATTTGAATTGTCAAAGTCCACCAGGACATGCTTGTGAAAACAAAATTTCTTGTTACTGTGTTTTATACCCTTGAACATGCACAGACCTCTATGTCTTCAAGTGGATGCTAGGTCCATTCTGTATAAAACAATCATTAAACTCAAAAAAACCCAAAAAAGAAAAAAAAAAATCAACATTGGCATGCTTTAGACAAACTACAAATTCACAGAAAACCTAAGAACCTGACAAGCTAAGAACATTACAATTTCATGTTCTGCACAAGTTTACTTAGCTTGCTGAAAGTCATTAGCCCCTTGTCCTATTTTAACCTTCAATATTCAAATCAAATTCCAAGCATCCTATTTGTCTTGCAGTGCCTGTTTCTTGTTTGTTAGTGCTATCACAAATTTCAAATGAAATTCAATATTCAAATTGAATTCCAAACTTGGGAGGGTGTAGCTGCTATCGCAATATATTGCCTCCTGACCCAAATTAGTATGAGGATGTTCAGAATTTTAGTTGGGTGCATATGGCAATCTTTTTACGTTTGTAGTCAACAGGTGATTGCCTAAAAAAAGATTATGCTAAAGCATAAAACATGATTACTAAAGTCATTCTAGTGATATATACAAGAATGTAGGTTTATGGGACGCATGATGTTGTGACTATCTAGCTGTTGCCTGCCATACTAAGTGCATGTCAACCCCTGTTTAAGCAAAATTTGATGGAAGCAGACCCGATGACAAAATCATATGACACAATCAGTTCGCTCCACTTGAAGTAACTATTATATATGAGTATATGAATCACATGCATGAATAGTGATGTATATCATACATCTTTGTGGGATTTTCTGCATGATTTATGTCATTCTCTTGACATGGCAAAAAGATTAGGACATCTTGATGCATAAGAAAGTTCTTTCCAATTTCTACTGAAGTTTATGCTTGATAATTTCTTTCCTCTTTGTTTTTGGTTTCATAGGCTTATCATGGACAGGTTTCATCATCTTTGTTGATTTCTGATCTACCAGCGTCTTGTGTTATCCTACCTGTATTCACAGAAAAAACAAGAGCAGATAGCGCCAGGGGCGGTAGCGATTTCCAGTTAAACTCTAGTGCGGAATCAGTTCAAAAGGAGAAGAAATGCCTTCAAACCGAGAAATTTGCACATGCCGTTATAAGTTTCGTGCATCTTCTTGTCCTGCTCAGTAGGATAATCCTCAGGTAAATTTAGTTTAAAAGGCCATGAGCATTATGTAATTAATAACTTGGACCTTTGTGACAACCCTGCAGATGAAAAGTGCAAGGAGAATAAAAAAAAGCAGGTTATCTGTCTTTGTTCTCTCTAGTGTTGTTTATGTTGCTCTGTTCAGTTATTTGTAAGTTACTATAGTCTGTAAATGCATAGTCATACTTGATGGTCATCTAACAAGTCTGAGATAATGTTTATATTCTTGAAGTTGACTTGCTTTGATTTGGTGTGTCCATATGCAGAGACAACAAACGCGTTTGGCCATCTATACTCAACCTATTATTCGATTGATGTGTTGGGTTGATTAGGTATTCGAGGTGGCATTGGGTTGATGCTAATGCAGATGTGATCCTTGATCGATGTGTCGAGTTGACAAATCACACGATATGAAGTGGCATGATGCTGGATTATCCTTGTGTTAGACTCCTTACCATCTACCCTCATTATGTTTTGACATATATAGGTTTCTGTGATAAAATGCTTCGCTCGATGGATGGATGACTTGGCCAAGTCATGGATATTGTCATTTTGGTTAGTTTTATGGTCGATACTGTTGCATTGGAGGTGTGGGTTGTTTCATGGCCTAATTCGATTGTATTAGAGATAAAGGGCATTTGTGTTGTTTATTAGAGGTATAGCGCTTCATGATGAGATTTAACTGCATCGGAGATGAAGGATATGCTTCGGGTTGGATTCAACTATATGTCGGAGCCGAGGGATGCTTCGTAATTGATCTCGACCATGTTGAAGATGAGGGGTGTTTTGTGGTTCATATCAGTACTTTGCTATGTGGGAGATAAGGGATGATGCTTTATCGCCTGATTTGGCCTCGTCGGAGACGAGAGCTTTGTGTTTAAATGCAAATTCATTGGAGATAAGGGATGCTTTGTGACTAGAAAATCAATCACATCGGAGCCGAAGAATTCTTCATTTTCGATTGTGTCAGATGTGAAAGAGGTTTGGACTTTGCAGCATTAGAGATGACAGGAGACGAGGGATTCTTCATGGGTGGATTCAATCTCATTAAAGATATCATTTGATCGTGTCGGAGACGAAGGATGTTTCATGGTCAGATTCAACTACTTTAGAAACGAGGGACACCACTTGGTGATCCTATCAATTGATCTGCCATGACCAAACGGAGAAGGGATGCTAATCTTTCAATCTTTAACTAAACCATCGGCAAACGATGGGTTCGATAGCGGGAGCCTGAAGGGTCCTGAGCTGTAATAAGGACTAAAAGAATGTTTTCTTATGCCTCTTCCAGGAGAAGATGACTTCTTCTGGTTTAGATCAAGATTTGACTTACCGGTTTGTACCAAGTGCATCTCGATATCGGTACGGTACCAGTATCGGGTGGTACACATAGTGTGTACCACTCGATATATTTAAATATAATATAAATATTTTATAATATGATATTTTATAAGATAATATTAAAATATTAAAAAAAAGAGAAGGGATGATGTCGCCTCGATCTTTCTCCTCGTGCGGGAGAAAAAGCGCTCGCGACCTGTGGGCGACGACGACTCGCGAGCATTTGCGACCCACGAGCGAGGACGACGTGAGAGCGCTGGATATTCTTTCTTCTTCTCCTCTTCTTCTTCTTCCCTTTTTCTCGCTCAATCGATCGCCGAGTCGATTTCTCCCTCAATCGACAATCAACGATTGATTTCTCCCTCAATCGACTATCAACGATCGATTTCTTCCTCAATCGACTGTTGATGGTCGAAATCGATCGCCAACGATCGATTTTTTGGTGGAACCGTCTGATAGCGGACGGTCCACGTACCGACAACTTGACGAACCGGTATATATCATTGTTTAGACCAATCGAAGATCTATCCAAGACCGAGTAAGGCCGGCTGGGTTTAGAAGAGACGATTCTTACAAACCTCTAATGCTTTTGTTCAATTCCAACACTATTTATGATGTTGGTCGAATAACATGTGTTAGCAGACAACTCGTTAGCACACCAACCTAGAGGCTTCATGCAGAATGTCGCCCTAAAATGCAAAATAACTAAAATTCTTCTAATATTAAATGATACAACCAATTCAGATATACGCAATACATTTTCCTCGATTCTGAATGCACATGAGAATTCAAATGATTTTGATTATAAGTGAAAACTCATATACGTTTTACAACATGCAACCATCCCTTAGGCAACCCGATAGCTTCGAGTACACAAAACGTAAACTCTGAATTAGTCTGTATGGAAATACAACAATTTTGTTTGTCAAAATTTGACACGAACAAAAAGCTATTTTATTTAACCAATATACAATGAATGTAGATTGTGGTCGAACAACTAAAAAAATATGTAAATATTTGGCGGCAGCTTTGTTTTCCGTACCTCTCTCTAATAATGTAAAAAACTCGATGGAAGCAAAGAGCCTGAGACTTTTTCTGTTATACCATGCATGAGACGGTATCCAAATACTCCAGAAACACTTGGGTGCAAACAGTTTCAATCACCGGTTGATCACTTAGGGTAAAATAGATCTTATCCTGCCTCTTCACATTCTTTCAAGTATACAGCAACACCAGGATCATAAGTTGCTGCAATTCGTAAATACTTGGCAGCTTCAGACTTCTTACCTTCATTGAACAAAGTGCTGCATAAGAAGATGTCATGATTATTCAATGAGATGAAATCGATACAAGTTCACACAATGTGGAAAAAGCAATCCAAGTTACATCACCATCCAGAAAGCTTTGGGATCCCTTACCTCCCTAATATCACCAAACCCTGATGGTAACAGACTTTGTTCACAGGATTCTCCGGTTCTTTCAATTCTGCTATTCTTTTCAAATGTTCTATTCCCTCTAACTTGTTTCCCTGTGAAGATTAGGCAATTTCAAAAGGTGATCTCTATACTTGGTAGACCATCAAACTTTGAAGGAAGTGCATAGACCTTAAGCTTATACCTGCCATATATGTGAAACTCCCGCACCAAAAGTTGCAACAAGTAAAAAGGGATCATCATCATCTTGAATCTGGAGTTCATATCAGAGGCAAAAAATGATCAAGATGAACCAGCGATATTTCAAGATTCACCCAATATATTACTGTAGAATGCAATCCTATTAGTAGTACACAGGAAGCAATAGAATTCACCTTTGAAATTGCATTTTCAAAATATTTGGCTGCTTCTACAAATGAACCTTGGGAGCACAAAATCTGACCCATCGCAATCAAAGCTCTAACCAGCTCAGGGTCCTTTTCAATTGCCATTCTGTCACATTGTATAGGTTATAGAAATTTTTTTAATGTACTGTTATCCTACACCCTGAGAAGAAAACTAAAACTACTAAAAGAAAGCGACTATATGGATACAGTTCACCTACTCTAATAGTGGAACAGCTTCATTGCGACGCCCTGCTGCTAGATCTTCAAGGGCAATCTGTGAAAAATTCCAATGATAAAGATGTAAAATGTTGGTAACAGTTGTCAAAATCAACTATATTTTTTAATGTACATCTACTTACATCAAGCAACTTCTGAGGTGAAAGAGTATCCACAGAGACCTCCGTCAAATGAATATTATTCTCAGGTAAAACTTTCTCTGAAGATACTTGTTCTCTCAAAGGAACTTTCTCATCTCGCAAACCCAACTTCATTCGTATAAATGAATTTTTCAGGGCCAATTGCTGCATCATTTTAAGCTTCATGAATAAGAATTTGACAGAAGGATTTGTGCATGTTAGACCTCCTAGCAAAGATTTTCTTAGTTACACGATGCAACAAAATAGATACTAGTAATTATTTATGTGGCACCTCATGTTTGAGCCAACAATAGTAAGCCATAATGTGCCAACTATTTTGGGTCAGTTGCATGGATCTTTTCCTGAATAAGAACAAGCCTAGTGTTTAAAGTTATGTAACAATAAGGGATATGTAGATGTCAGCATACACAACCTTACCCTTTCCAACAGAGACTATTTCTGCAACTCAAAACTTGGACACCTAGATCATAAAAGGATCGACTTCACCGTGATGCCAAGGCTCACGCAATAACAGTACTCTAAATCAAGTTGTAGATAAGCACAGTGAAACAAGGAATCTACAATAAGCTCAGGTGAAAATAAATCAGCTGATTCGTAGGTTCTTAGGAGCTTGATACATGAAACAAAAATCAAATAAAAAAATATAAAAGTACAAGCATCAGTACAGAAGAAGACACTCCTTAATATGGGTTGATGAGAGTGTCAATCATGAGACATCATGCTATTACTGGAATTAAGTCTATACTGTACAAACCTGAAATAGGGTCAGTGAACTGTTGGTCACCCAATACACCAAACTTCCCTGCAATCCAAATAAAAGACTTCAGAAATAAATCAGAACTAAACATTTTTAGATGTTCCAATAACTAATTCCAAAATAAAATAGAAAATAATGCAATTTTGCCCAATCCAATATGGTACGAGCCAAGGTTTGACTTACCGGTCCATACCGGTGTACCGACATATTGTCGGTACCAGTACCAGACGGTATTAAAATATAATATAATTTTTATAATATAATATTTAAAATATTAAAAAAAAGAAAAGGCGACGTCGCCTTGATCTTTCTCGCCGCGGGCGGCGACGGCGCGCAGGCGAGGATGGCGTGTGAGCGAGGTATTCTTTCTTCTCCTCTTCTTTTTTTCTTCTTTTCCTCTTCTTCTTCCATTTTTCTTCCTCAATCGACCGCCGACGGTCGATCTCTCTCAATAAACCGCCGACGATCGATTTCTTCTTCAATTGGCCGCTCGACGATCGAAATCGACCGCCGACGATCGATTTTTGGCGGAACCGCCCGATAGCGGGCGGTCTGCATACCGATAATCTGACGGACCGGTATGTACCGCCCGTACCAGGAAATACAGGTCGAAATTGCAAACCTTGGTACGGGCAATATGTACCGATCCAACCAACGAGTTTGCAGATCACCCGTATTGGCTTGAATATACCAGGCAGGGGTTTACCGCCCGGTACATCCCAAATATCGGGCAATACGGTCGAAACATGACCGTTAATTGGTAATGATTAGATCTCGATTGAACCGCATACAAGGGCTAGGATTTAATTTGGTCCAACGATCAATTTGATTGATAGACCCCATTATGGGCATGTTTCAACTCTTTAAATCCTTCCTCACTCCCGTATTTCATTGTCTCACTCACTTCTCCCTCTCTTAATTAAGCATCCAAATCGGTGATTAGAGCTCCAATTGGAGGCATTAAAGTGGTCAAACGAGTCATTTAGCTGAAGATCTCTTCAATTAAAGGCATTTATCATCTTTCTATGTTTTAGTTAGATTTTGACATGTTTATATCTAGTGTCTTAGTACGAGTAACTATGGTTTGATTAGTGGATCTTCTTGATATTAGAGATAATTATTCCTAATTATATCTACTTATTATTGATTAGTGACATCCTTTATAATTTAGGACCAAATAGGGCAATTATCTTGCTTTTATGGCAAATTAGGGCCTAATCATAGCATGTTAAAGGTGATCAGTGTCAATTAGGGCCATTACCTTGGTTTTAGAGACAATTGGGGGTAATTAGGCTTAGTCACAGGATGTTAAGGGGTGATTAGTGTATTTCTCTTAATATTAAAGCTATTTTTCCTAATTGTAACTAGCCTAATAGTGATCAGTAATATTCTTTATAATTTAGGGCCCAGTAGCGTCATTGCCCTACTTTTATGGCCCATTAGGGTCAATTAAGGGATAATTATACCTAATCACACCATGTAAAGGTTGATCAATGTCATTCTTTATAACCTAGGGTCAATTAGGGCCATTAGGGTCGATTTAAGGGTTATTAATACCTAATCACAGAATATTTAGAGTCAATTAGGGCCCATTTGATAAGGCTCATATCATTAGTGTTTTTAATCTTAACTTTAGGGACAATTAAGGCCGTTAGGTTACATATAGGCCCAAATTGGGACTAATTAGGTATAATCACAACTTATAATTAGTTGTTGGATTATAAATCTTTTTGTATTTATCTTTAAAATTTAGTTGTCTTTGTTAAGTTCATTTATTGTTAAATTATGAATTGTAGCCTAATGACTCTAATCAAAACCTATTAGTGTTAATTTAGGTACGTTTAGACCCAATTAGGGTCCTTACTCGAGTCATCATGCATTATCATTACTTATTATATTGATATATTTTCGTAGCAAGATGACCCCAAAGCATCATTTGGAGGACCGCTATCTATTGTGACTTACATCGATCGGGGTGGAGGAATAACTCGTCTAAAGCAAAATTTAACTGGTGGGTATACCTATGTCGCAAAATGCAGCAACGTCTGATTGAGGTCCAAAAATTTTACTAAGAAATCTTATAATAGGCAAAGGTTGATGCAGTGTAGAAGAACGCCAATCAATAATAATAATATAAGTAGGCTACACAAGTAGAATACAATCAATACGAGGGTCGCAAGGATGGCATCGACCCAGATGTTGTAGCTGGCATCCGTGCTTCATTAGAGCATCAGCACATGTTTGAGGAGGCCATGAGATATCGATCAGTTGACTCACATTGGGAGCATGGCAGTGATAGTGGCACTGGGCCATAAGGACTACGAAGGACTAAGGAGTGCCAGCATGAGGCAACCAACTGCCCCTCCTCAATAGAAAAGGATTGGTAGCATGAAACAAGGTGGCTTACGAGGTTTCATAAGAGGCCTTAGCGGGAGATCATCACCTAAAATCGACATTGATCTATAGGCCTATCCCCCACAATCAACAAAATAACCAGGATTGATGATGCATACACAAAAGAAAAAGGGTACGATACTGGTAAAGTTATTGTCAAGTGGTTTAACTTCCACATGATTCCAACATATGTAGCCCAAGAACTATATTACCATAGCATGGTATCATCAATTCAGAAGGCTAGTACGAGCATCCAACCTCCTACACTGAAGGAGATATACGACATTTATCTAAATGAGGACATAAGAAGAACACTGGGTTAAACCATTCAAGAAACAATAAGACTTATACGGGGTGACACTTAGTGTGATAGTTGGACCGAATCGATAAGAATGAGCATCATCAACTTCTTAGTATATTGCTACAGAAAGGTGGTCTTTCAAAAGTTTGTGAATGCATTTGAAAAAATACAAGGCGTAAACTTTATAGAGAACCTAATATATAATTTAGCGAAGGAGATTAGCTCATAGTATATTGTGTAGATTGTCACCGATAATTGAGCAAATTTGAGAAGGCTAGTTTGTAGTTGAAGTGCAGAGGAGGCCTTTTTTAGACTTTATGTGTAGCTAATTGCATGGACAATGATGAAAGATATTGATAAGCTAGCATAAACTAGAAGGATAGTGGCAAAAACCCAATCCATAACGAAGTTCATCTACAACCATCATTGGACGCACTCATTGATGTATAAGAATATAAATGGAGAGATTCGCTGGTCCGTTGTCACTTAATTTATAATAAACGTCATCACTTTAAATTCCATTTAACAAAAGGGACATGAGCTAAAGACAATGATCACATCACAAGAATGGTTTGATTCTTGTTATTCAAAATCAACTGATGGGAAAAAAGTGGAGAAAAACATTCTGTTATCAAGATTTTGGGATTAGGTGATTGAAATTATAACAACAGTCGAGCCACGAGCCACTTTATCTTGTCCCACAAAGTAGATATGGAGAAGTGTCCTTAAATATCGTACCTAAGACATATGTTGATGACTGCAAGGGACGAGATTAAGAAAGCATTAAACAATGAGTGGAGGGTTGATCAGGACACCAGCTCATACAGGCCAATATATTCATAATGGAAGTATACACTATTTTAACTTCATTTATAATCTGAAAAATTTGTATCTGCAACATGTTATATTTCAAATCCTTTGTCTTACATCAATTACTTAAATCCTTCTATTTAGTCTCGATATAGCCTAAGGATCCGATCAGATCTGTTAGCGATGCTAAGGAATGCTATTTATCTGTATTCTCTGATAGTGTAGCTATATTATCTTGTTATAGTATGGATCATGGTAGGTCATAATTGTAAATTCAAATGATCATTAATAATTGTATGCTAATATAGTAATATTATATTTTTTGTAACAGAGTGGTGACTACAAATTAGAGATTCCATGCACAATCTTAAAAATGTTGTGGTGCATCTTCTTTCACAAACAAACGACATTAAGTAGATGCAAATGTAATTAGTCAACATTCGCTTTGATTCACACAAAGGTATGCAATAAGCTATCATATAGACGACTAGAGAAGCTGGTATATGTGTACTACAGTATGCGTCCAAGGCTGTAGAATGTCGAGCTCGACAAGGAGCCAGAGATTGATCTATTTAGCCTATAGTTCTATAATGAAAATTCTCAACCGTTGTTGGAATAGGTTGAAGCAATAGAGAACCTCAACCTGGGAGATCCATTGCTTGATAAGGTAGGAGACCCCCCACGTCCATCTCATTTTATCGTCGAGGTTAAAGAAGAAAAAAAGATCCCAACACGAGGAAGAACCCACTTGTCTAAAATGTGATGGCTAGGCAACCTCAAGTCAGTCTAGTCGAGGTCATGACACTCAACAATCACAATGTTATTGTAGTGTGCAAAAATGAGGGGAAGGCAGTAGCATCAACTAATCCCTTGGAAAGTATCAACAAGCAATAATTTCAATCCAACAATGAGACACCTCCATCGCAGTCAACACTTCATGTGGTCTATAGAGATGTTGATAGCAACGCATTGATTGATAATGGCACTAACGGCCAATCGATGGCTCTATCTACTTAGTCTCGGGGGGGGGGGGCAAGGATGATGGAGTAACATTTTATGTATACGACCCACGATACAAATCATGGAGCTCGAAAAACTATGCTTAACATTTATACTAGCAACACATGAGGAAATGGGGAGGCAGTTGATGACTTCGAGCAGATGCAACAAAGCCTCTACAATGTAGACACGGGTTGGAGCTTATCGTATTTGCATTATATTATGGAGAAACCTATAGCTAAGAGATGTATGGTGATAGTTGGTCAATTTTTTCTGAAGCTGGTCATTAGTAGGTCAATGATGACAGAAGTTCCGGTGTACTCCAACCTCCCCAGCTATACATGCCACAATTATACTTGTCTCAGGAGACTCCTAAGACACGTGTTATCCATGACGATTAGGCAACAACCGTCATGACGTTAATACACCAATGGCAAATAGTTTACTAATATAGTATGTCATGTGAGCAATTTCAACATTGGGTCTAATAGACATACCATATTGATATACAAATTCATAGGATCAAGGAACCAAATCCACCGGTTGAGTCTTATCACTCATTTTGGTGGTAGAAGTAGATATATAAAATTTGCTTCCGTTTATTACTTAATTTGTTAAAATCTTCAAGTTTCGATGCGCAATCTAAAGTTGCTTGTATCTTTATAGTTGATTCAACTATAAAAAGATAAATTTTGAAAAAAGATAAATTCACCATCTAATCCTTTTTTTGACTCCATACTTATTGAAATTTAATTGAAATAACATTATATTATTATTAAAAAGCTTTTTTTAAGGAATTTTTTGATTTTTTAGATATTTTTGGGTTTCTTGAGCTTTTTCTTGGGTTTGTTGATACATATTGGCATAACTACATAAGTACCCATCGGTACATCATTGCTTGGCAAGTACCATATCATTCTAAAAAAAATCATTGCTTGGCAAGTACCATATCATTCTAAAAAAATCATCAATTAATACTTTTCCAGTATTAATCACCTTACCACATCCTCCTACTTAACCGGGAAGAAGCTACTAAGAATGGTGATTAAGGTTCCTAGAAACTTTAGATCTATAGCAAAGGATATCCTCTCTTTTATCCACTCTCCAGCAAAGAGTGTCTTGGCCTCCTAGCATGACACAATTTTGATCAAATTCTATTTCATATATTCTTCAAATAGTTTTCAAGACACCCAATTTCAATGCATAAAAATGATGTAGAAGCTAGTTGATTTCCTCCTACGAATTGTCACGAACGGTCGTCTCTTAACCGCAACTCTTCGTTCCGTAAACCGTTCGTCACTTTTGTTGCTTGTACAGTTGTTTGACAGTTTGTTTTGCCTTGGTTTTATGTGATTTTGCCCAAGGTTTGAAATTTCGACCAGTACCGCCCGCTACTGGGCGGTTCCGTCAAAAATCAATCGTCAGCGGTCGATTTCGACCGTCGACGGCCGATTGAAGAAGAAATCGACCGTCGGCGGTCGATTGAGGAAGAAAAAGGGAAGAAAAAGAGGAAAAGAAAAAGAAAAAAAAAGAGGGGAAGAAAGAATACCTCGCCCGCCTGTCGTCGCTGCCCGCGGGTCGCCTGCACGCCGTCGCCACCAGCGGGTCGCCGCCCGCGGTCGCTTTTTCTCCCGTGCGAGGAGGTGGAGCGTCTCCCCGCGCGGGGAGACAAATCGAGGCGGCGTCGCCCCCTTTTCTATTTTTTAATATTTTAATATTATATTATAAAAAATATTATATTATATTTTAATGCCGGGCAGTACACACTGTTCATACCGCCTGGTACGGGTCCCGTACCAGTACCGACAATATGTCGATACACTGGTACGGACCGATAAGTTAAACCTTGATTTTGCCTAGGAATTGCGAGCAGAAATAATTTGTTAGGCTGCAGAACGATCGCTTGCTGCGCGAAGCTAGAACAGGCCAAAACTGCCCAATTTTGGGTTGTTTTCGCGTGGTGCGACGACCTGGCTGAGCAGAGTAAAACGTCAGCCATCTTAGTCCTCTGGAACCCCCTAGGTGGCACAGGGCTGGATGGGGCTCCAGGATAGTGTTGGGCATGAGCATTCATCAAGCATTGAACTTGACTTGCATCCAACACATTGGGGACCGTCGTTTGTGGACTTGCGACCGTTCCTACAGCCCTCTAAAGTCATGTTTCGCTCTCTTTCTCTCATTTCTCTGCTGCACACAAGTTGTTTGACGAATTGACGAATTGCTTGAAAGAGCTGTCCTCTTTGCGAAACTTCAAGACTTGTCCGTCGCTCGCCTTTGTAACTAATCAACTTCTGTTTTTGTAGGTCCTTCGGGACCTATAAGAGGTTGCAATTGGGCTGACCCTTTGCGGGCAAATATACGCTTCAGCATTTCAAGACTTAGGCAACGCCAGCTAAGTCCAGAATAAGTGGGCAAAGTTGCTTCGTGACTTAGGCAATTCCAGCTAAGTCTTCAAATTTGTTGCTAGGGTGCCGCACGGCTTAGGCAATTCAACTAAGTCCGTGACAAAATGTCAAAATAAGCAGCAATTCAAGTATTTAAGCTCATCAAGCATTATATTTTCAGAATTCTACTTCCAAATCTACTGGCATGAAATGTAGGATTCACAAACTTAAGGCAAGTAAACAAAAATTAGATATGTTCTATGAACTCCAATTATCATTAAAGTCACAAAGTAATGAAACTTAGATTAAGGCTGTGAGAAGAGAATCTGAACATATATGCATATATATAATCATGGATATAGAAACATAACCCAGTAAAATAGAGATTGAGTAACCAACCTGAGGAATATGAAATCCAATAAAAAGTAGAGGAATCGCCATAATGTCCAGATAAACCTTGTAGTACTGCATCATAAATTGAACCCAAATCATATCCTATGATATAATATTTTGCGTCCATATTTAAACATTTAACGTAAATTTTCTATAACCTTTTCCTATATAATGTTTAAGAAAAAATTCTAACCAGAAAATGATGTCAGCAGTTGCTTGTCAAAATTTTTTATTAACATACATCCTGGATTCTCAAATTGTTTCCACTTATCTTAACTAACATTACACGAATATAAGAACGGAACATTTATCCAACTTACTTTTGTCAATAATCCTAGAATGCCTCGCAAGTTCCTAGACCGGATTGTTCTGAAAGAAATCTGCAAAAAAAAGAGATGTAGATTATCGTCAAAACTATGCATTTTGAATGTTAAAGCTATATATCTAAAGAATAAGTTTATTAATATATTTCTAGAAAAATAAGCAAATAACAAACACCAAGCAGTTGTAGAGGCAATGGTTACATTTAAAAGCACCCTCTGGCTAATAGCTTGTAAATGTCAGTTATGATAGCTAGAGACAAATACCAGTAATTCTGAAGGTCATAGAAGAGACCTTATGACCTAAAAAAGTCCTATCTCGGGAAGGGTCACATAGAAGGGACCTATGCAGTCCATCTGTCCATGCATAAGTATCAGTGACAGGCTCGCATGCAGTAGTAGGTAGGTTGGAGGATGTTTCTCTTTTTCCTGTTTCCTTGTACGATTCTTAGAATAAAACAACTAATTTCTTTGAAAGAATGTGAACATAGGTGGTGATCACTACCTAGCTTTTATCATAACATGAAATATATATAAGCCATGTCATGGTCAATTGAAAAAATGGTAAATGGTTGTTTCATCTAGCATGGTAGCATGGCTAAGGGTTCAACATTTGACATTATCAGTTGGCAAGTACCACATCAGCACGAGATGGCAATTGTTCCATTTCTAAGCTATCTCAAATGGATAAAAAATGTCCATTGTAGAAGAACAAAAAACCAATATTCTACATTTTTACACAGATTTTGAATTGATATGATTAAGGGTATTTTTAAAATTATGTTTCTGAGTTTTGGATGATTTTCAAACTTTTGTTTGGAGTAGGATTTGTTTGATAATAAAGTTGAAGAAAAGAGTGATTACAAACAGTAGAATTTTCTTGGTGTGATTTGAGTCACATCGAAGCATAATATGGGATGTTAACGATTAATTCTCCTAGAAACAATTGAATCTTGATAATCTAGAAACTAGAAGTGTGAGATCAAAGTAGTGTAGCATAAACATGGCCTGTCAAAGTTGGAGAACCATATTTCATAAAGAGGGAAGAGTTGGTTATCTACCAAATTTTGATTTGATGTATTGGCGTTTAAAGTTCATCTATGTTCAGTGCGATTTTCCTAGTACAGGAATTTACTAGCACTGATGCGTCTGTAGGCAGCAAATCATGTGTATTGTTTGTCTTCAGAAGCATTTTCTATTTTTTGGACAAAGGCTCCTATGTCATCCAGGGTTCGACGGTACTAAGATGGCTAATCCCACATTCCACAACCATCAGAGCACATGAAAATGACCCAAAATGGGCCAATTTTGGCTGCAAGAGGTACGATTAGCGATAAAAAATCAAGCAAAGTATAGTGCAAGTGTCCGGCTACCTAAAAGCCCCATCTAGAACTATACCACCGTAGGATTTTCAGAGTGCTGAGATGCCTGACATTTCGCGCTGCACACTAAAACCACTATCTCATGCAAGAACTAGTTTTTTTAAAAGCGTTGGGCGCCAAGGTCCTAAAACACCCGAAGTGCTAGGAACTTGCCTGAGCACCTGCCAGAATGAAGTGAGATGCTCTAGAATATTAAAATATAAAAAATATATATTACAATTAATAAATATGATTATAAAAATAAAATTACCACATCAAATTGAAAAAATATAAAGTACCAAATCACATTGCCCCTCTTCTAATAACAAAAATGTCAAAACAATTCCAAACAGGTATTAACCAATGCTAAAGAGTGCATACAGTGATTAATTGATGCTAAACAATGCAAAATAGTTCCAAACAGCGGTTAACCAATGCTAAACAGATTTAAAGAGGGATTGAGAACAATTCTAAAGAGGGATTAACTAGTGCTAAATAGCTTTAAAGAGGCATTGAAAAGAGGAGTAACTGGCTTGTGGAGGAAGGTGGCGAAGGAGAGGGCGACGACAATGGAGGAAGCTTTATATGAAGGCGGATGCAACAAAGGAAGCTTTGAACGAAGGCGGGTGAGAAAGCTTCAGATAAAGGCAGTGTCAGAGGGAGCTTCAGACGAAGGCATCAATGGTGAAGGGAGCTATGCACGAAGGCAGTGGAGATAGGAGCCGTGCATGAAGGCAACGACAATGGAGGGAGCTAAGTACAAAGGCAGTGGTGGCGAAGGGAGCTGTGCATGAAGGCCGCGGCGATGGAGGGAGCTGCACACAGAGGCAAGGGATGTAGGGTTTCAAAGCTACGTTGGAAGCGCAACCCGGAGGGGGTGGGAGGGCAAGGTGCTAGGGAGGGGTGGGGGTTGGTTTAGTGTTAGGGCTCTTCTCTTTAGTTGGTTTGATTGAACCAACTTGCTTGTTCAATCGAACAAGGCACGAATAGAAGCCACCTTCACTCAGGTGCTTGCCCGAGATGCCCAATGCTTGAGCTTAGGGAGTGCCTAAGCGACGCTTCAGTGAAGCATGTCACCCAGAAGTTGTGCGAGGCACTCGCCTAAGCCCAAGATGAAGGCGGCTACAACAAAGGAAGCTTCGAATGAAGGCGGTCGAGGAGGCTTTAGATGAAGGCAACATCGGAGGGAGCTTCAGACGAAGGCGTCAATGGCAAAGGGAGCTATGCACGAAGGTAGTGGCGATAGGAGTTGCGCATGAAGGCAATGACAGCGGAGGGACCTATGCACAAAGGCAATGGTGACGAAGGGAGTTGTGCCCAAAGGCCGTCGTGGCGAGGGAGCTGTGCACAGAGGCAAAATGTAGGGTTTTAAAGCTAGGTCGGAAGCGCGACCAGGTGCTCGCCCAAGGTAACCAATACTTGAGCTTAGGCGAGTGCCTAAGAAGCGATGCTTCGGTGAAGCATGTCGCCTAGAAGTTGTGCGAGGCACTTGGGCCTCGCCTTGCCCGAGCGCCTATTAAAAACACTGGCAAGAATAGTGGGCCAATTTTGGCTATAGAATAATGGGATGGGCAAAAAAGCACTGAAGTGGCAAGCTCAAATTCAAGTAACCATAGGTGCTTTCCCAATGCCTCTTCTCTTGGTATAACTAATCTAAAGGCAGAAAAAACAGTAAAAAAATCCTACAACACTTAACTAATTCTAGCATCCCATAGCATACTTGGGATGATGGAAAATAAATCAAGAAAAGTTGTAGGAAAAAAATAAAATAAAAATAAATTAAGACTAATTGATTATTGGCATTTTTGGGATGTCAAAGATTAATTTAAGAAAGCAGTAGGAAACAAATTAAAATAAACAAATAAATTGGTAGACAAGAGATAAAAAATCAGCAATGTAGGATCTAATAGGCTTAAAGATCTAAATTTTATGGAGATCACGTGTGATCCAATGAAATAGTCCCACATAAGGATGTGAGATAGCTTGAGACAGCGCCTATATCAGAATCCAATCCGAGGTTTACAAAAGCCAAATTGTACCGCCCAACACGGGCGGTACGTACCGGTCCGCCAACAGATCGATACTCGGACCGCCCGTTACTGGACGGTACCATTGATTTGTTCGATACGAGGCTATTTCCATCCCGTTACCGCCCGAAACAGTTCGGTAATGGTCGATTTCGACTGCCGCCGCCTGCTATCGAGCAATATTAACCTAGCTACGACAAGGGAAGAAGCATCAAGGGAGAAGGAAGAAGAAAGAGAAAGCGCTCGAAGAAGGAGAATCGGGAGAACCTCGACGCCTCCCGATCCGGCGCCACCCTCCCTCAACAATCTCAATCTAAGTGGTAATGGCGAGACGACGGCTCGGCTTCTTCGTGCATTTTTCGTTGAAGGCCAGAGACACCTGCGGCCTTTGTCACGTTCTTCACCGAAGGACGAAGACATATGCAGCCTTTGACATCTTCATCGAACACCGCAGATGAGAAGACCGCATTCTTCTCCTCGTCTGAGGCGACGAGGAGAAAAGGAGGCGACATCGTCAAGGAAGCGTACACCTCCTTTTTAATTTTTTTATATTATTTTTATATTTTATTATATATATATATATACCGCTCAGTACACCTATACCAGATCATACTGAGCAAAGTTTGGTATGTCGGTACAGTACGAAATTACAAACCTAGATCCAATACCAAAAAGAACCTTTGAAATACTCGTTATAGAGGCAGCACCTGCATGCTTTGGAGCTACGTCATGACAACTATGGTTTAGTATATTAAACAATCATAGTGTGCGGGCCACCCTAGGGCCTATATTTGTCCTAGTGAATCTTCAACTAAGGGATAAAACACCATGAGCAAGGACAACAGACTACGTGTTTCAGTGCCTTCTTAAACCCGCATCACTTATAATAAGATTCTGGTGATCCAAATGGACTTGACTGTGGACTTAGTGAAGAAGCCAAAGATGTTGAGAAAGGTGGTGATACCATTACATAGTCCTACATCCTACCCATGTCTCAAAAAGCACCTTTTGAGTAATTTTTTCTGAGGATTTAACTAATATGAAGTTTGATGTTGATAATTCTTCCTCTATATGCCCAAAAAACTTTGATCATCATAATTCATATAAGATTTAACAATGAAAATTATAATAAGGACAAGATCTAGTTTTTCTTGTTCCTAGAACAAAGTGCCAGTTTCTGACAACAGCATAACCCTGAGAAAGGGTTTAACATGATTTGCCAATTGCATTACTTCATTTACTTTGTTATAGTAATCCATGATGCCATGTTAGAGTATTATAAAATATTTATAAACATAATGTGGCACAAAAGAAGAAATTTATTAGTGTTAAGATCCAAAGGTAGTAAGCTTTCTTTTAATTAGCAAACAATTTTAGATAGGGCATACCAGTGTAATACTGTAATACTGAACTAGAGAAGAAATTGCATACAATGTAGCCAGTTGAAATGTTTGAGGATTATAAAATGTGAAGGATAATATGAAACTACAAAATTAGATTCTGTATCTTAAAAGGAAAAAAAAATGACATAAGTACCTGAACATTGACATAATGCAGTCCAGACACCAAGATAGGAAATACAAAACCCAGAGTCCCACTTGGAAAATCAGTCAAATTTTGGAACCACAGCATACCACCCTGAATAATTATTAATCAGAAACTCAATATACAAGGTAAAAGGATTGAAAACTCATACTGGACATAGCCACATTTCACAAATTTGGAAGTTCCATGAATACAAAATGTTTGACATCATGCTGATTCCAGCATAACAGTTATAGCATGGAGCAACAAAGCGACAAACATGAATTTTCAACCAGATTAACAAGCATACAGATTGACAAATTTCAAGTTCATAAATGAGAAAGGGAACATCATTGTGCTTCTTTAAAAAGATATGCCAAGCTGCACAAGGTGGAAGTAAAAGTTGCAGTTATCAAAGAAATCTTTTGAGGCACCAGATTCTATATATTCTTTTTGTTTCTTCCATTTTTTCTACATTTGTTCTGCTATACATTCGTCCCACAAAAAAACCTACAGGTGCTTATTCACATCTTCCAATCCAACCAGCATTAGTCTGTGCGACTGATATGTAAACTCCAAATACTGAGGCTACACACATTATGGTATGAGAAAAAAAAAGAATCTACTTTGAGCATGATCCTCAAAGATACATTTGAATTTTGACAAAGCCTCATGGACTGTACTTGATGCTTGAAGAGGTGATTGTTCATATGAATATGAACTGATGACATCTAAAGTGAAAGATATCAAAGTTAGGGGATACATCATAAAAAGGAAATAAAAATATTGAAATTTTTGGACCATTAAAATACTAAAAAGATGCATGTCCAAGCACCATCATAAGAGAAGATCATCTAAAACTACATTGAACAGCAAAGCAATTATACAGGTACATTGAAACATGTTGTAAATCTTTTCATCAACATTTTTGCTAGTCCTGTTGGAGCTTTTAAAATTTCAACCTCTAACAAATAGACACATTACACCAATCAACAAATTCTGGGCCCAATGCAACCTCACTAATTGTTAATTGAAATGCTAACTCACCAATCAACCAATGTTAAGAGTTAAGACTACTATCAGGACATTAAACAAAGGAAGCAATTTCAGAATCTTTTTCCTGCATGAAAGTAACTAAAACATACTTGAACCATTGTAATCCATTGCCAGTTGTGTAAGAGAATGAACTAAGCAAAATATGGATGACAAATCATAAATTCCACAAAAGAAAGCACTACCCAGATCGAATATAACACTAGCACTCTTACAAGAACACTTTGCAGTACTGACAGTTATTCAAGATAATATCCTTACAGTATCAAAACCAGGGTGATTGTCAAGGCACATTCTTCGAATACTAGTCATCCACAACAAAAAGCAAGGTACCTGTAAACAAAGTCATGTCACTAAAGACATGTACGATTAAACAGTAGAAGAGACCTGATCAAAATGTTCAACTTTTGATCATAAGTTACCTTTGTCTATTTACACTAGATGATAGATCAAAAAATCTAGAAGAAAAACAAGCTATAAAGATGTCGTAATAAATGTTAACATACTGAAAATCAAGCTACAGAAGCTAATTTGCTAGCCACGGGCCTGATTTCATTGTTTCTAGCCAGATACTTTGTTGGTTTGGATATCCCAAGATTGACTATTAGCAGACAGCAGTACAACTGAATAATGGTATAGACTAACCGACAGGGCCTTGACCTTGTGTTTGATTTCCTCTACCCATCTTGAAGAGATTCTGGGTTTGATCCCTTGTAAAGGTGAGATCTAAGTAATTATCTAGGTGTACTAGAATTATCTAGGTGAAGGATCACAAAATGAATAAATTTGACTGATATAAGATTGAAAAGGATTATACTATAATTCAAGTTTAAAACCAAGCACAACAGTTCATTAATAGCAAAAACCAACAAAGTCACCAAGCATGAGCAAAACATTCTCTCTTATGCCTAAATAGACTACCTATAGGGCATATCGATTAGTCTTTGGCCAGAAAGCAACCCTACCATTTACCAGGGACGGGGCAAAAGATGGAGCAGCAGAGTCTATGGTGATGCTGCAAAAGACTACTATGAACAAGTATAATCAGATATGGCCTATTATATGTATTTCCCAAGTATCTAATATCCATAAAAAAACACTGATTAGTTCGGAAATTTATATGATATTATGTCACTAACTGATCTACCAGTGTTTACTGTTGCAGAAATTTGACGAAAAACAACCACTTACACCATCAACAACTGACATGATAGGTTTACCTGGACAGTGAAGAATGCAAAGTTCCACAAATATGATGGACAACCAAGTTCTCTTCTTTTCCTTTGGAAAAGCATATATTGTTCTCTGAAACTCCTTCCTGATAGAGGTGGTGGAAATGGAGGTGGCACTTAAAAAGTGAATAAATAATTAGAAAACCATAGTCCAAATCTGTAGTCAGTCCTGATGTACCCATAGAGCCAAAATGAAAAAAAAAAAAAAAACTCAATGGAAGTGAACTAACTATCATGCTGGGGGATACTGCATTACGAAACACCTTAAGTCTGGACAGAACTGATCAAGAAGTCAAGTGTATGTATTGAGTATATTGATTGTAAAATTACCAACAAATCTAATTTGAGAAAAGCCTTACATTATATAAGTACAAACTGTTTCTTAATATAGAATATATTTCTTTTCTAAAACACATCAGAATAAATCTTTAAAGATTCTATCACAGTTTTTTAATTAATAAAACTATATGCAACGCAGTTCTTACTTCTGTTGCCGATCTTTCAGGTACGAATCCAAATTGATGTTCAAAAATATTTGTTTCGCATCTTATTCTACCTTCAATCATTCTTTCGTAAAATTTCGTAGTATGACTTGTTATATTAATACTTTATAGTTAGAATAGTTTTGAATATTTCCCTTATTCTTAAAATTGATACTAAGAAGATCTTCCGCCATTCATTAGATATGTTTCTAGATCTCAAAATTTTGTTAAATAAACTAGTCAATCAAGCCATACCCAAATAAATTAATTGGATTGATGGGATCTCAATCAGCCGATTTGGAGTTCTGAACCTTTATTCCAACGAGTTTTGACGGATTTCCAATTTGCTTATTAGCAACTGTTTCTTGTCGATCTTGAGCAAATTCCTCATGAATATGATGAGGAATCCCACAATTTAGCTGATTTGGATCTTAAATCCAACACTTAGATTAAGAATCATTCGCTCACACTGCATCAAAATAGAACAGCAGAAGCTAGAGAGAGATTTTCAGTGGGGCAGTCATTAAAGGCAATAACGATTGTGATTTAAAAGCTAAAAAAGTACATCAATTATTACTTAGGAAGGTGATTTACTTCAAGTTGCAATCTCATACCGTATCGATATAACGATCAATTGTCGGTATGGTACGTACCGAGCTGTACCAAACATACTGACACATGGTACACTAAGGTACCGAGTTGTAACGAGCATACCGGTCCTTTATCAAAACGATACGTACCAAGCGTACCGAGCGATATGATACGATATTGCAAACCCTGATTTGCCTAGTTAAAACTATGCACCAATATATGTATAAGTACTTGTGTTTATTGAAGGTGAGTATGCACTACAAGTCTATGTTGCATCCACCACTATCCAGAGTTCTAAAGAAGACACTTGTATCGAATTACATGCAACTACACTGCCCATCCATCAATATAAGAATTTTCACAAGATGAAAAAAAAATTCTTACATTTTGGGAAAAACAAAGCAATTTCTTGAGCTTTCCTTAACTGCACAATAAGCACAGGAAGTAGGGATAGACGAAGAGCCAATGTAGAAGCGGAGATTATAACCCACCTGTAGTGGTGTCTAAAAGGTCAAAGAACAGCTTGGTGAAATATTAGTAGAAAAAAACTCATTCATGTTACTTATAATAAAAAATTATTTTGCGAAGATTTGATCAATGGAATTACATAGAATATGTAAAACAAAAGAAAATCAACTTTATTTATGCAAACAATTAAATGAAGTAGTGCTATTCCTCGGCAAGCATTTGAGTTATTGAGTTTTCCATCAACATTACAAAGAAGGCAGCTGGTACATCAATACATCACCAGATTATTATACTTGCTATAGAGTATGACCAGCATTAGAGTAGAATCTAAAGCATATACTAAAAGCATAAGCAATAAAAAGTTTGCATAAATAAAGACAGGCCAATGAAAGATCATGAGATTTTAACATGGTTAAAATGCTAAAATTGTTTCTTTTTACAGTTGCAATGTCCCTATATTAGACATTTGTCTAATTGACTTGCCACATGAGATGCTTGCTATCATGATAATTAGTTTTATGTAAGCTCTTAAAGAATTAATATTGCACAACTTGGAAGATAAGAGGCAACACTTATCAATTAGCTCTTCAAGAGTTTAAATGTGGTAATTTCACAAATGCATGTTTGTTCCATCCAAGTTCTCGTCATTAATATTCATGTTACTACTGAAAAATATCAAATACAACATCACTAGGGAAATAAAAGGCCATTGTTTTATATTCATTGTAGACAAATCTTGTGCAATATATAGGCCAATGGCTAGTGTTGAAGCATTCCATACATGATTTTAAATATTGAGTGGACCGGTACGTATCATCCAATGAATTGTTTGTAAAGCTGCCCTCTTCACAAGACGTCGAGGCTTGTCTACTGCTCGTTTTCGAACTAATCAATTTGGTCTTTTACTTCAAGACCTGAGCCACGTTACAACTAGACTGATCCTTTGCGGACGGAATGACAGATAACACAAGGGACAAGGGTGCCTCATGATTTAAGCAATTCAAGCTAAGTTCATAACAACTCAGTGCAATTGAAACCAAGGTTCGCAATCTCGTACCGTACCGATATATCAATCAGCTATTGGTACGGTACGTATCGAGCTGTACCGAGCATAACGACACATGACATACTAAGATACCGAGCTGTACCGAGCATATCGATCCTTTATCGGAACGATACATACCGAGCATACCAAATATGGTATTGCAAACCCTGGTTGTAACCAACTTACCACTTGGTCTGGGTCAAAAACCAAGCTTACTGGCCGACCCCTATCAACTTTTTATATAGCGATAAGCAAGGACTATTGTACCACCCGAAGCGGTAGAATATGAGTAATATGTATCGGTCTGGGCATGGGGCGAAACATCGACCACCCTCGTTGTGGGTGGTCTGATTAAAATAATAAAATAAAAACTGAGTGGTGGGCCTCATCCAACTCAGTGCTAAAAAAGGTTCGCGAGCCCTCTTCTAGCATACAATGTCACTTTGACCCTTCCTCTATTGCTACTACCCCTTCGATGTTGCCACTGCTTCCTAGGTACGTTGTCATTGCTTTTTCTCCTCCTCTTCTTTCTTTTCTTCCTCCACCATTTCCTCTTCTTCCTTCTTCCTTTCTCCTTCCTCCACTATTCCTCCACCGCCCCTTCCTCTTCCTTTTTCTTCTTTTCTTAAACACCAGTACATACGGGTGAATAGTATGTCGATAAACCAGTATTGATCAGAATGTACTGGTCCGACAGATCACCAAGATGGGTCTGGTACCCGAGATGACGAACCGCCGACAAGTGTCATTTTATTTTATTCTTCTCATGCTCTATCTCTCTCTCTCTCTCTCTCTCCCAATCTCTCTCATCACACCTCCCGCTATGTTGTCCTCACCACTTCTTCCTCTCACCTCCTTCTCCCCCTCTTCTTCCTCCTCCTCTACTTCTCTTCTTCCTCCACTATCTCCTCCTCCTCTCTCCCACTTTTACTTTGGTCTTGTCGAATGGCATGCTAGAATATCTTGTGTTGATTAGCCGGTATGTAAAATGAAACACTTGATGATTTACAAATTCAAGTAAACCGTAGTAGAATGAAACAACCTTTGATTTTGCCTATGGTCAAGAAGAAACGAAAAACTGTCTTCAGAAATTTGAAAATGAGATCTGGTGTTTGGTAGGTGATGATAGGAAGTGTCAAGGACATCTACTCAAACGAATCAAACTTCAAGAACCCGTAAACTATTTCGCTGTTTAGCGAGCCTATCTCCAAAATCTCAGACCTTTAAAAACGTCGCTGACAAACTGAGGACTCATCGAACGCATCGATTAACCATAAGGATGGGCCCTTTAGGAGTTATTACCATGGAAGGCCACTAAAATCGTGGAACCCATCAAGAAGCGAGATAACCGCGCGCATCGGGTAACTCCAAACGCTCTCGCCAGCCACTTCCTCCACCATTCCAGGCCCGTCAAGCCCCATAATCGAAGGCTCCACTCCAGTCGGAGAGCCGCCGAGCGGGCTGAAGTCTGATCCCGAGTCCGAGCTTCCGACGTTTCCATCTTCAGGCGTCTCCCCGCCTCCGTCTCGGCCATTGTCCGAAGCCGGGTTCCAGGCGAACCAGGAGAAGGATCGGAACAAGTTATCAGGTCGACGATCAGGGTTGAAGATGATCGAGAAGTGATCGATACATAGCAGAGAAGGGGTGTGACTATGGTATTGGGGAGGGGCGAAGAGAGAGTAGGGGGAAGAGAGAGGACGAAGGAGGAGGCGGCGATGGTGTCGGAGGAGCTTGGCTGCGAGTCCCATCGGGCTTTTACCGCAAACGAACTTGGTTTAGATTAAGCTGACCCAAATATAACTGTTTCAAGTAGGATGGCGACCTCAACCGGCCCAACCCATAGTGAAAGGGCTATTTTGACGGAGAAGCGGGTCGGATCGAGCCCAACCTTTTCATATGAATTATTTTTGTCTGATTTATTAGGAAAAACCCAATATTATTATCGAGCCCCCTATCTCTTTGGATTCATCGACATGAACAACATTCTTGCAGAAATTGCTGAAAATTTTGATGATATACTTGCGTAATTCCATGCTCCAATCAGTTTCCAAGAGCAATTATGTGACCATATAAAACAAGTTTTTTTTTTTTTTTGCTCATCCAAAAGAAACAAAATCTAATAGATGAATGTCAACATGATAATTCAAGGAAGTGCACAAACTCATAAATTACCTGACATTTAACCACATTACAATCTGACATGTCACTTGAGGTTGTCCACTTTAGTAGGAACCAAGAAATGACACCAAAAGATCATCTAGATTCGCTAGTAAGAGGGAAATGTGTGGTCAACATCTTGGGACCAAGATTGGAGCCCCCCAACAATATCTTTGGCCAAAGGAAAACCATTTTTGCTCAGGTAGTCAACAGCTCTCTGGGAATCATTGCCTCTTCTACAAACAACAAACAGGGAAGCACACTTGCCAGAATCTTGTGCTGCTTGTTTCAGAGCTGAATCGATGGTTGAAAGCTTATCCTCCAAATTGGATAGTGGAATGTTCATCGACTTGGGAATAGCTGCAATTTTGAAGTGGTGGGCTGGCCTTACATCCACCAGTACATGTGGCTCACCAGTATTAACAATTTCATTATATTCTTCACCGGTGATGCGGGAGCTTTCTGGAATCAGGTTCAGTTTCTCGGATGACTGCATCCAATTAAATTTACATATCAAAATTCTTAGGCGTTTTGGTTGCCATAAAGTTTACACAACTGCAAAAAATATCAACGGAAAAATGTAACATAGTAATCCAGGGAGCAACATATCATGATTGTAATTGGACACGAACAAGCCAACCTATGTCAGATACAGAACTAACCCAACATAAGTTGAACAACAATGGTCAGCATTGATACTGTCAATTTGAAATCATATCATCATATCATAAAAGAACCAAGTATCCTGTGGTGTGAAAATACTGCATTACTTCCAACATAGATTTGGTCTCCAGTGGATAATTTTGGTTTTTTGTACAAGGATATAACTATACTAACATCATTCCGAAACCTACTTGCTCATAAGCTATTAGACACAGATACTTCTTCATACAAAGCTAATTGTCTAGTTATATACAAAGCTACTAGGCGCAGCTACTCTAGAAGAAGCAGCATAGGCAGATAGAGGTGTTCCGATGAATCAGTTTTAGTTTAGGTTTACGGAACAACTTGGCCGACAGAGGATTCATTGATGCATGTACAGAATTAGCCAATCTAGATATCAGAGTACCGTTTGATGATTTTAACTTCAGTGAAGGAAAATCTTGTTTATACAATTCAAGTACTGCTCAAGTTTTGTAAACCCAGTCCCAACTAGAGATAACCTCTTTTTCTAAAGAAAGAAAGAAACTGAAGCAAAAAAGTCTATCCAGCAGAAATAATTGAGAAAAGTAGTCTTGAGATTCTTTTTATCGGTCAATTTAACAGTAACATACACTAGCACCATTATGCTGGAAAGGAAGTCATCCTTTTTCCTATATTTTTTGTTTTTTCTCCTCTGCTTATCTTCTTCTTTCTAGCCATTTTTCTGCTGGAATCAATTTTGCAGATTATTAGCTTTACATTACTAAGTCCAGGAACTTGTTTATTTGAGTTTATTATGAACTCCAAACAGAAAGGCTTAGACTGTAAATAGTGATGTCAAGCTGGATGTGATCAAACTTGGAGAACTTCTAAAATTCAAATACAGCATCAAACAAAAGTTTATGAGCTGCTTCTGGTGCATCTGATTTCATCTTTTGGTTTCTTCAGCATTCTTCCAAGCTTGTTATATTTCTAATTACCATTTTAGGAACGTTAATTGACTTAATTCTATATATATTCATATGTATAAAATTGGATTTCATCTTTGGTTTCTCCAGCATTCATCTAAGCTTGTTATTCTTCTCATATTCATTTTAGGATGTTAAGTCTACATATATTCATATATATATATATATAGATCTAGAAAGACTTCATTATGCAAATCCAACTGCCTCTTATGGATTATATTTTTGCTACCAACCTTTTCAATGCCATGGGCAAATGAAAAAAATCTATTATCTTATATTGCTTAAATAGATATTCATACAATATTTTTTGCTGAAACTAGAACCTAACCTAGGGGAGAAGCCTAGCACTTCAGTAGGAACCTATGGAAACATCTGTTTCTTGCATCAAATGCCATATTGACACACAACCAGATCAACAATGGGTTTTGGAAAATCAATCATGAATGACAGCTGTCAAATTCATAATGAGTTTCAGAAGTCACTGTAGAACAGAAATTATAGGCAATATAAAATTTTCAGGATATAGCTAAGCTACAGGATAATATGTATAGTTTCCAGAAGTAACTTTATTGACCACAAGATTGAGTTGTCTACAAAGTACAAACCAAATCAGATATTACTATGAAAATCACGCAAGGCGGCAAGCTTACCCTATCAGACATAGGAGATTGTGTGAAGTTCTCATAATCAAAACTTTGAAAATTTTCTCGAGTAAATGCAGCATTTTCGCCACAAATAGGACAAAGTGGAGATCTTCCTCGAATCTTGACCTATAACAATGTGCAGCATCTTAGACTCGAGTAATTTTATGAAATTTATAGATGCCTATCATAAGATCAAGAGAACAGAACAATGTCTTGCACAAAAGGATTTAAACAATTGCATAAAAGGGGCAAAGATAACACTTATAGATATGAACATAGTCCTTAGTGAAACTACGTGTGCATTTTACCTACTATTTATGTTTTGAAACAACCAATAAAGTGAACACAAATATCAACAATATTTTATTGGGAAATTTTAAAGTAATATTCTTAAACATCTGAAATAAATTTCCTAACTTTAGAGTATAATAGAACATTAACATTCTATTGCAGCATAAAGATTACTGGAATTAAAATTTTGGACCACAATATTTGCCCAAGTGAAAAACATTGATGATGAAGGCATGAAGCTAGGTAGCCAAAACCTCTACAACAGTTATGCTGGATGTGTCTACAACAGTTATGCTGGATGTGTAAGCAAGCCTGTAAGGTAATATATGCATTATGTTCATAGTAAAATAGGAACCTTGGATAAAATCAAAAGCAACAAATAATTTTAGTAGGTTACTAAAACTTGTAAAGCAATCAAGATGAAGGAACCTGCATTCAGCCAATTGCAGCATTTCCCATTTGTATAACCAAGTATTTGACATATCGAAAAGAATATTTGATTAAACACAATAAGAACAATTAAAGACTAGTAGGATTTCGAATTTAAGATCATGTGATGTAGCTCTATCTTAAGAGCATCAAAAGCAAGGTTTGAATCAACAATATGAGGAGTTTCCTGCATTGTCAACACGATATGGATACTATCAGCACAGCTACTGTGCCATCTAAAATTGGTTGAAATTGGCTAAAACATGAAACAGAAAGCTGACACCATCAAGACTTCTCAGGTTTATCAGACTTGAATCCTGGATAAAGATAAATAAATTCTTACAGAAGTAAACAACAGCAATTTCAGTGAACTTTTGAAGATTTAATAATGAAGTATTAAATAAAGAGGTATATAAGGCATAAATAAATGCATAAGGTTGTGAATAACCCTTAATACCCCAATTTGAGCCTAATTGTAAGACAATAAACCTAATTGGGACTGACATAAGAGAATGACCGTAATCATGTCTAATCTTTATAAATATGCATTAATATGGCTCTAATTATATGAAACAATAAATAAACATAGAAAGAAGCTAAATACCATCAGATTGGATAGAAATTCCACTAGATCCGGAGAACCAATCCTTCGATTACCACCACTAATCATCTATTAGAAACTTTAATCACAAGCGAGAGTGTGGGAAAGAATGAGAATCAGTGAGAATGGCAATGAATAAAACTGAGCAAGAGTGAGTGAAAGAGGGGGAAAAGAGGGAATTTAAAGCCCCAAAAGAGGGTCAATGGTAAGTTTGACCATTGGGGGCAAACTTTGACCTGCTTTGGTTCAGTATCGATCAAATTCCGATTGGTAACGACCTGTATCATCCGATACAACATGAGTTTCAACTGTATCTGCTGATACATCACCTGTTCCGGCATTCGTCCGGTCAGTCAACTAGCTGACGGATATGTACTACCATTCATAGCAGTTCGGATAGTAGATCAAACATTGATTTGATACAATAAAAATAATATATATGATAAATATCCTTATCGTTCACATAATCCTGACGAAATAACAGTGTCTTCATCAGATTAATCTTATCATGTCAAGAAACCCAAAATAATCAAAGGTTCAAAATGCAGTGACGACCTAAGGTCTCTTGAAGCCTATGCATATGATGCAAGAAAAGGAGTGTTCCACAATGGAATATGGCAAACCAAGCATCAAAATCTATGAAAAGTAACTTAGGAAAAAACAAATCAAGAGTCAAGATCTATGGCTTGAGACAAACAAAAAGTATGAAAAAAAATGGGAAGACCCTTGGAACAATTTGAAATGTGTATGCATTGTAGATATACTCATAGCACATACAGCATGATCATTGATACTTGGTGCATGGTTTTAGCAACAGATGTGGGCTGTTAGTGTTGTAGCAGATGTGAGATTTCCGTCGACAATTCCACCGACGAGTGACCATTAAAAGTGGAATTGGTGTATTGACCTAATAAATACCTTAATTAGTATGGGTCGGTCAGTTATTGTCTTGATGAGTCAATGCAACTTGTAGTGGCTGCACTATTGCATGTGCTTCCACAAATTCTTTATCTTTTGCCAATTTGGTTTTGTCAATGATGACACTTAAATAGTTAGTAATCAACGAGTGCCTCCTAGGACATAGTGTGAGACCTTGCAGTCTTTCATTTTGAGGATCCAGGGTCTGACATGATGTCATAGCCAAATATATATGCTCCTCCAACCGCTTGAGGTGATCTTTGACATCATCTTTTCAAGTCGTTGATTTTTTTCATAATCTTATTCAGTATGTTTTCTGGCCCATGATTCAGGAATCATTGCCAAAAAGAGTCCCTGCCTATGAACACCTCATCCAAAAAGACTTGGTCATCCATAATTGTTTGTAAAAATGCGTTGGTGCTTTCAATTGGATCATGTTATAACACAAAATTATTAGGGATACCAAACCTTATTCAGTGCTTTAACAGTTATATGAAATTATGAACAAAAGTAGACTCCCAAGAGGTTAATTAAACCAGAAAGATGGAAGATGATTGTCTATAATAGAGGCTTACATATCTTTCAAAAGGCTAATAATACCATAACCCTAAGTATGTTAGACACATGATTTTAGATATTGGTCAGTAGTTTATACCAAGGATTGCCAAACCGGTCTATACCGACGTACCGAGCTCTACTAGGTACAATATGGTACCCGATACCGAATGGTACACATAGGGCATACCATACAGTATAATATATTATATTATATTATATTATAAATATAATATAAAATAAAATAAGTAAAAAAAAAGGTGACGTCGCCTCGTTCGTTCACCCCACGCGGAGAGACATTTCTTCTCCCCGCATGGGGAGAAGAAATCGCTCGCAGGCGACGGATCACACGACGCGGGGAGACCGAGCGACGGATCACGCGACGCAGGAAGAAATCCAGGTTCTCCTCTTCTTCTCCCTCTTCTTCTTTCTCCCTCCCTTGGCTGAGACTGCTCCTCTTCTTCTTCTCCCTCTTCTTCTTTCTCCCTCCATCGGCTAAGAGACCGCTCGAAATCGGCCGACAATGGTCGAAATCGACCGTTACTGATCGATTTCGTGTGGTAATGGACGGAAACAACCGTTACCTGGCGGTAATACCTAGTAGCGAGCAGTCCGCATACCAGTCAGCTGACGAACCGGTATGTCCCGCCCAATATGAAGCCTTACCGCTCAATAAGATAAACATTGGTTTGTGTTATATCGTCAGGTACCAAATAGTTTTTCTTTTTTTGGCTGATACCCAATACTTCGGGTATCGCACCAGTCCAATAGATTACTGAATCATTATCAGACAAAGATTTAAGTCTTCGGTTAGACATCCATCAATATCCTTGGTTAGACATCCATCAATATCCTAATAAGTCCTTGGTTACACTATTTTTCTACTATTTTACTGGATCTTTTATGCCACCCTATATTTACTGTGCCATCAAGACAGTAACCAATAAAGGCACAGTGCTGATTCCTACTTGGAATTGATCTAAGCTCCCAATCCCATTTCAACCTGGGTAATAGGCCCATTTCACTAAGAATAAGATTAATGCAGCCTAATTTGGGTCCAGAGTGGCCATAGTGCTGGCTAGTTGGACCTGTTTAGGTCCAGATGGACCTTTGATGTGGGTTAGACCAATTGGCTGAGACTGATATGATGAGTAGGTGGGTGAAGCCTACATCACAACAGCACCAAAAGCACACTCATCATTGAAACAATGGAGCCTTTGCCGACACAAAAGCTTAAGTGGAGATGCCTTGTGTGCTTCATATGCCTTAATTGTGCCATATGTGCTTTGTCTGCCTAAGTTAGCCTTCAATAACATGGATATAAAAAAAGGTGACCCCTGTGCATGAGGCTCACATGAATGCAGGATATAGGGAAGGTCAACAAAAGAAGCCTTATCATTGTAGGAAAGTTCATTCTCGAATAATACAAACATATCCCAGCGAGGTATGCTTATACTAGCGCAATGACTATTTAAAATACCAAGATCATCTTGCAAAGTTCCATAACATCTTAGATATGAGTCAATTAAAAGCACCAAGAAAAGGTCAACTATATGATACACTTCTTTGTTGCTAATAGCAAAAAAAATGATAAGGTCAAAACAACAAACTCAATAAATAAATAAATATTTTTTGCTTATTCCTCAGATATATGCTTTTGTAGTTGAATCTGCATTCTACCATTATAAATAATATGAACGGATATCTGAACCGAAATAAGTGAAAGTTGAATAAAAGCATTGCTAATTAGAAAGGATCAAGTTACATACAGTCCGAGTTCGAGAAGATAATGCATCAAAAAGAAGCATTCTTCCAGAGAGAGGTTCACCAACAGCACTAGCAACTTTAATAGCCTCCAGAGCTTGGAGACATCCAATTACCCCAGGAACTAATTAGACAATAATTACACGTTGTATCAAACCATCAACAATAGTTCAGAACAAGTAACACATATATGGTTGATAATGCTGAAGAAATAGATCCTAAATTTATAATTTCACTTCATAAGCATAAAAATCAAGCAAGGAAAACATAAATAGGACAGAGATTTCCAACTTCACATAGCAGCTTTATAAGCTTTTGTACTACTGTAAGTTCAGAGTTAAGCCCTTCTCATAGCAAAATTCAAATAGCTAGCGATGAAAGCAAAACAACTTATACCACACGTACATGAGAATGATCCCTTATCTTTATATGACTAGGATTACTTTGCATAAATACAAAGATAATAGTGCTAGTAAAATTTATGAAACAAACTATGCCACTCTGACAAAAACTTCAGCTTAAACAGCTTTTGGTACCCTTAATAAGTATATATTACTGCTATTCAAAGCCCGAACTCTGTATTATGCCAGATACAAGCACAACTAGTTCAAGTATAAAGTTGCTAGATCTAGTAACATATTACCAATCAGATACACATGTACAGTTAACTGAGTGTTGATAATGCTATAGAGTTCTTCTTAATTCTTACCACAGATAAGTAATTCACAGTTTATGGTTTATGCCCCAAGTATGTACTACTTTTCAATGATATCAAGATAATCTAACAACCAAAATCACATGTTTCCACATTATTCTTTTAAAGCTGCACAGTGTCACAAATGCATGTCAAAAGGTTTATTAGTTGTCGATAAAACCAAAGGCCTGAAACCAAATTTGACCAAAACAAATTGCGGTTAATACATCGACTGCTATCAATGAGTGATTAATAGTTTCAAAGCATTTTTTTCATCTGAGTCACCATAAAACCCAAGCTAACAGTTCTAAGAGTCATAGACAAGATGAACTCTTTTTTTTTATTTCATCACATATAGAGCACATCCGCATGTCTAGATTCTCGATATGCACTTCAATTGCAAGCATAGATAAGGAAGCCCTTTTACTAACTGATTGGGAAGACTGGGTTAATATCTAAAAAATCAAGTACTTGAAAGAGAAGATTGCATCTGACTGGAACAATAGACAAAAAACTTGATCGATATTAATCTGTTACCATTTTACAAAACTTGCCACCTAAAGGCATTCAAGCATGGAAATTAACAAAATTACTGATGATATAATATATTTCAAATTTGATCAAGAAGTTCTCATTTTATTACATAAGCTTCCACGATCTTCAAACGAATGGAAAAAAAAAAAAGACTATATGCAACTCACCGACCCCAAGAACACCACTGTCAGAACACCTTTGACATGCTGTAGAAGGTGGTGGGGTTGGAAAAAGGCAACGATAACATGGACCTCCATTATAATTATACACAGTAAGCTGCATAACAAAGTTGTTACTTTTAGTTATTAATAATAAACAATTTTCAACTTAAAATTGGTTTATATATGGCAATAAAAGGAACCTAATTTTCAGGGCAACTTTACCTGTCCCTCCATGCCTAGTGCTGCCCCAGACACAAGAGGCTGCAGAGAAGAGAATGAATCCAGTCAGGACAACAGATCTCAAGAGAAATAACCTAATGAGTTCGATGCCACACTGCAGATATTCTAAGAGCCAAACTTATATATGCATAATCTTGTCGGTTATCAGAGACCACAATCTTATTATGATTGTATACAAAATTGATTCTTCGACAGAATCTGAAACATTTATTTTAGTGAGACAAACACAATACACAAGTTCAAGAAAACATAGAAATAAAAATTCAATTTAAAAGATTTAACAATAATAACGAAGTCATAAGTCCTAACCAATTGGGATCAGCTATTATGGATCTTTTGACGCTATTAAGATTTGTAAAAAGGCATATGTTTAGTTATGTTCAAGGTACTTAAATTTTTATTTATGATTTCTATTAAAATCTCTTTAGGTCTTCCTCTACCTCTCCTCGTACCACTAACATTAATAATTTCACCTCTTTTGACCAAGGTTTGACTTACCAGTCCATACCGATGTACCGAGTTTATCTCGGTACTGGTACGGTATGGTACCAGACTATGCATACCGCCTGATATATTAAAATATAATATAAATATTTTATAATATAATATTTTATAATATAATATTATATAATATAATATTAAATATATTAATAAAAAAAGAAAAGGGGCAACGTTGCCTCGACCTTTCACCCCGCGAGCGTCAGCGACCCGCGGGCGCTAGCGACTCGTAGGCGACGACGACGTGCCGACGAGGATGGCGCGGGGAAATAGGTACTCCTTTTTTCTTTTTTTCTTCTTTTCCTCTTCTTCTTCTTCCATTTTTCTCCCTCAATTGACTATCGACGGTCGATTTCTCCCTCAATCGACCGCCGACGATCGATTTCTCTCTCAATCGACCGTCGACATTCGAAATCGACCGCCTTTGGCGGAACTGCCCAGTAGCGGGCGTTTCGCATATCGACAACCTGACAGACCAGTATATACCGCTCGTACCGGACGGTACAGGTCGAAATTACAAATCTTACTTTTGACTACTATATCAAAAAATTTCCTATGCACATGTCCGTACCATCTTAAATGATTTTCTCTCATATTATCCTCTATCAAGGGGATACCTAATTGTTCACAGATAAAAATATATTTTTTTTATCCTTCTTGGTAACTTCAGACATTCAGCTCAACATTCTTATCTCGACAACACAAACTTTTTATATATGTTGTTTCTTAATTGCCCAACATTCAAATACATAATGCATTGATGGTCCCACAACTATCTTATAAAATTTATCTTTTAATCTCAAAGATATCCAATAATCACATAAGACTCTTGACACTCGTCATTTTAACAATCTTGTTTTTACTCTATAAATAATATCTTCATCGATCTTTTCATATTATTGAATAATTGATCCAAGATACATAGAGCTTTTATTTAAAGAGAATTTTTGTCCATCCAACTTAACTATATTCTTCATTCTATTCCTAGAATCACTAAAATTATATTTTATATATTCAGTTTTAGTCCTTAATCTGATAACTAATATGATTTGATAAACGATAAGCACATAAACCAATAGATTCTACATCATGGAGCATATCATGATTTGATTAAAAATATTAAATCTTGTTGCAATTTGTTATACAATTATCAGATAGTTCAGGATCTTAATCTTTATAGTCTACAACTAATATAGTCAAAAGACTATTGGTTTCGGTCATTTTGATTTAAATGTATTGTTATTTCTGGGTTGGTACATAAGCCACTGCACAAGTAGTACATAAGCCACAAATGTGACAGCCATTACTACTTTCCTAGTCATTTGTCAATATCTCTATAATTACTTAAACAGATATGAGTATGAATATGATGCCACACCCGGACAAATATGATTATGGCCTGCACTCAACTACTTATTGTTTAAACTTAATTATTATACACATACAATTTACTAGTTAGTGATATTTTACCAAAACAATTACAATTTACAACTATTTTGACATGAACACCATATGCAACCATGTACTCCATGAGCCAAATCGATTAGTCTCTAGATCCTGTATTGGTGGGAGCTTTGTGCACTAGACTGCCTTTTGCATACTGCATGTTGTACCTTGGTGAAGGATTGGTATCTCCTATAACTAATATTATGTTGATCCCTAGGTAAATTGGCATACCATTTGGCATGGTATAACAAAATTCTCATGTAAATAGATATAGGCCAACCTACAATACCAGGATTTGTAGCATGTTTGGGCAGGGATGAGACTCCATAACAGTACCCAAAGTGGACTAGTACATACTAACAGGTATGCCTTGAGACGATCAATACAGCAACTCACGACCTCAGCCACCCAAATATTTTAGGCAATTTTTAATAACATTAGAAGTGAATCTTTGATTTTGAACAACTGAATCCTTGACCAGATGGGATCAAGGTCTGAATCATTAGAGCATGCCCATATAACTGCTAAAATTATCACTCGTGCAAAACATTTTATGGAAGGACCTACCTGGTATGGTTAGACTTTGTGCCCAAGGTATAAAAGTGGTGCAACTGGTTAGAACTCGCAATGATGTTCACAGTGTTATCCCAATCTCATACATGAACAAATCTATGATTATTAAGAATTGGTGAAAAGTGTTGCTATTTGAGAGCCAAGATAGATATTGAGTGTTCAAACTTCAAATTTCTACTCACAAACTTTAAAGCTATGAATTATGGATACATCAAAATTCAAATTACTGGTGTTATCTTCCTAGATACAAGACATATACTTTCTCAAGTATTAAAACCTTGGACAATTAACATAAAAACTATATACTTTTAGGATACCAGTGTGTTGCTCTAGATCTCTCTTACGAGACCTTTTTCCATGAGTGTTGACGCTTTAATTGTAGAGTGGACAGATAAATATTAGAAATTTGTTTTATCATTTGTATCAAGGTTCACAATTTCATGTAGCTGTAGTGTATGGATCTGAACCTAGTGTACCAGTCAAAGCTCAAACCGGTATTATACCAGTCCATACCAGTTTACCAAATGGCAGTACACAATGTCTCAAGTTTTGGGGAAAAAAACCAGAAAAGAGAAAAAAAAAACAAAAGACAGAAACTGCCTAGTACAAGACATGTCACTAAAAGATACTCGTTCACAATGAATAGATTAGGAGGCTAATCAATTACTTATTATCATTTATCATTATATCTAATTATATATTATAATACTAAAATTTGACTGTCGAGCTTTGTTAAAAACAATCCTAATTGTGATACACATGGCATTTTGTATTCTATTTTTTCAAAAGATTTTATGTATCAACATACTTGCCCTGTGCCATACTAGTATACTGTATCTCTAATAGAATTTCATAGCTTTAAATAGTGATGAAATCTTAAAAAGACTTCTAAAACCAACACATAAGCTTTGGAGGTTGCATATATAATTTGATTTCACATATGTCAATTACAAAGACCAAGCATTACCTTATCCAGCAAGACACAGCAATCACTAATCATGTAACGACTTGGGAGATTATCTGTTGCATCAACAACAATGTCATATCTTTAACAATATCAGTAGTCTTGGAAAACAAAAAATAGTTTAGCTGCATTAACAAGAAACCTACAAATTAATGCTGTCCTGAAAATCTACGGACTTCGTTAAGGATACTTGCTGACTATATCCAAAGCATTCACTGCCTGCAAAGCTTCTCGATGTTCAACCAACTTGACAGAAGAATTAATTCTGGAACCAAACAATTACATCAGATAAAAGTCCTGACATACAATTCAAAGAAAGAAAACAACCAAGTAATCTTTCTTATACTCATTCAAAGCAAAAAAGGACATCTACATACGCATGACAAGAAGAAGCTGCTGATTTCACTTTCGATTGCCCAACATATGCTTCTGTGTGGATAATCTGAATCAGTGTCAGGAAGAATGAGAAATTTTTCAGTCACTAAAGTAAGAATTCTGCCATATAACCAGTATAGAATAAATTGTGTTGGAACTTTGAAGCTTTATCATAAAGACCTCAGCAAGGTAAAACAACATTTTTTGGCTGTTAGAGATGAAGGTTGTGTTATATGGGTAATATTTAGGTTTCATGTTTTCTATAATTATGCAATTGGTAAAGTCAAAAACTTCTAGAGAGAAGAGAAGTTAAACATGATGCAGGAATTCATATTACTAATAAAATTATTATAATTGTTAATTTAGCACCAAAAGAAAATTAAATTTGTACTTTCTCATCATTTTATTAAACATCAAAACTAAATATCATGTTAGAACTTAGCAACGTTTTACTTACCGATCCGTACCGGTATACCAACATTTTGTCAGTACTGGTATCAGGGTGGTACACAGTGTATACCGCCCGGTAGATTAAATATATTATAATATTATATGATATAATATTAAAATATTAAAAATATATTAAAAAAGAAATAAAGGGGCGACGTCGTGCGGACTTAGTTGAATTTGCCTAAGTCGTACGGCACCCTTGCGGCACTCCCGAAGGCTTAGCTGAAATTGCCTAAGTCGTGAAGCAACCTTGCCCACTGTTCTGGACTTAGCTGAGATTGTCTAAATCATGAAACGCCCAAAGCGTTATCTGTCCGCAAAGGGTCAACCCTCTTACAACCTCTTAAGGTCCTGTAGGACCTGGAAAGAAGAGGTTGATTAGCTTAGAAGCGAGTGACGGACACGTCCCGGCGTCTCGCAAAGCGGAAAGCTAAACACGAGCATTTCATCGAACACCTTGTTTACATTATTGTCCTTGACATTCTCCCCCACTTATTCCTTCGACGTCCTCGTCGAAGCCGCTGTAGACGCTGCATCTCCTCGCATTTTACTAAATCTTCAATCTTTTGCTTTAGCTGCAACACACCCCTTTGGCTCCCAGCTGCTCTCCGCCGTTATTGTTGAGTAGTCGAACTCTGATACGCCATGCTGCTTCAACTCACCAATGACTGAATCTGGTGTGGGGTTGGCTGAGTTGTGCTAATCCTTATTGACTCTCGCGGATCCATCTGATGAAGGAGAAGACCTGCCTTATTATACGCCAGTATCGCAGTATACTCATGTTGCTTGAACTAGATAGATGCTTGTTGGAGCTTTAACGAGCATCGCCTCGCAGACTTTGAAATTTTTAAGGTCCTTCCTCCATAATGTTTGCCCATTGATCCTTCTTCCACGTTTAGTTGTCACTTACAAGTATGTTCGCATCACTCCCACTTTCGATTAGTCAATTGGGAAATGAAGTAGACAATCTACTCTCAGTAGTACGGATCACGAATGGTGAGGATTTGACAACTATTATCTTCCATATATTTTCTTTGAAGGGTCATTGAACTTATGCAGAGCTCCTCTGCTGGATAAGTAAGAGAACTGGGATACTTGACTTCACTCATTCTCTTAGTAGTTGAGAAGACAATGTTACTTGGCTTCGCTCACCTCCTCGAGTTAAGAGAATTGGGGTACTCAGTTTCGCCCAATCTCTTGAGTTGAGAAGGCAAAGGTTACTCGATTTCGCCTGCCTCCTCGAGTTTGCACTTCATACATTGAGTTGGTTACTAACATTCGCCCGCACTTTGCTCTTTTCGGGCAAAACTTCTTGCATTCCAGAAGTTCAATGGCAGTGGGTAGGCGAATCACAGTAGCTAACTCAACGCAAGGAGTGCATCACGAACGGACATCAACAGCGACATCTTAGCTCCGTGAACCGTTCGTTGCTTTTTCATGCTTATACATATGTTTGGCAGCTTGTTTTGCCTTGAGTTTATGTGTTTTTACCTAAGAAATGTGAGCGAAAGTACTGTAGAAGGCTGTAGAACGATCGTTCGCTGCACAAAGCCAAAACAGCCTTGTTTTTGGGTCTTTTTCGTGTGCCACGACAACCTTTCTGAGCGGTGCAAAATGTCAGCCATTTCAGCATCTTGGAACCCCCCGGGTGGCACCGGGCTGGATGGAGCTCCGGGCATATGTCGGGCGTACGCGTTCATCAGCAATTGAACTTGTCTTGCGTCCGATACCTTGGGAACCGTCGTTTGCGGACTCATGACCGTTCCTACAATCCTCCAAAGTCCTATTTCGCTCTCTTTCTCTCTTTTCTCAGCTGCACTCAAGGTGTTCGACAAATTGCTTGTATAGCTTTCCGCTTTGCGAGACGTCCGGACGTGTCCGTCGCTCGTTTCTAAGCTAATCAACTTCTTTTTTGCAGATCCTACGGGACCTTAAGAGGTTATAAGAGGGCTGACCCTTTGCAGACAGATAACGCTTTGGGCGTTTCATGACTTAGGCAATCCCAGCTAAGTCCAGAACAGTGGGCAAGGTTGCTTCACGACTTAGGCAATTTCAGCTAAGTCTTCGGGAGTGCCGCAAGGGTGCCGCAGGGCTTAGGCAAATTCAACTAAGTCTGTGACAGTCGCCTCAGTCTCTCTCCCAGCGTCGCTCGCGGTCGGCGATGGCTTGCGAGCAGCACGCAGGCGAGGATGACGCAATATACTTCTCCTTTTCTTCTTTCTTCTTTCCTTTTTCTTCTTCAATCAACCGTCGATGGTCGGTTTCTCCCGAAATCGACCGCCAACGATCGAAATCGACCGCCGACAGCCGAAATCAACCGCCGACGGTCGATTTTAGCGGTACCGCCCCATAGCGGCCGGTCCGTGTACCGGTCAGCTGTCGGACCGGTACATACTAGGCGGTACGGGGCCTTACTTCTCGGTAAGGAGAACCTTGGAACTTAGAACATCCAACTAAACACTTTGTTTAACAAAAACTATGTTTTTTTTTTCCTTTAAGATAAAGAATAAAATGCAACATTAGAAGATAGTTGATTCTGAGCCATCCTTGCTCAAACTATCTATATATCACATATGAATAAAATTTACAAGAAGCACAAATTTGTCAACCTATCCATTAGCTCAAAATCTTACACATCTTGCAACTGGTCAAAATCCAAATAGTATTTCCTTGACCCATTACATAAGAGAGAGAGAAAGGAGATATTAGGAAGAACAGATGAAAGGAGAAAGAAAAAACTGATTTGCATACTTGTCGATGCAGGTTGTTTAGCTCAACAATGTCACTGTCCACAATGCCTAAGCAACCTACAAAAAGAATAACCGAGTCTAAGTATGAAACATAAGCCATAATAGTTAAATAGGTGACTTACTTGTAAAGAAGCATAGAAGTGCACACAAAATTAGAAGCAATATGTGGCCAATAAAAAGAAGAATAATCATCGTATGCTAACTATTGTTTTATAAATACCTTGTGTAGATCCAAAATTACATGCAGTCAGAAGGAGAAGTATAAAGATGTAAATTTAGATGAAGTGAACTTCAAGCATAGACAGTCAATAAATAATACCAACACCACATGAAGCAAGGTACATAGCTACAGGTGATCCTAAACCTCCAGCTCCAACCACCAATATCGAAGACTTTGAGAGTTTCAATTGTCCTGCATAATACCAATTGATAATGGTCACTATGTCTTAGTTGATGCCAAAGGATGCTACTAATTCTAAAACTACCAAAAGCAATAACAATGATTAAATAGAAATAACGAAAACCCACAAATTAGGGGGTAGAATTGACCCTGAATTGTCCTTTCCTAGAACTAACTCAGATTTGGGATGTATTAATATACACTGGAAAACATATAAACATAATAAGATGCCTAAACTAAAATTTTACTTGCATATGAATGAACATAGAATGAATTTGTTGTAGAAAAGTTTCATTGACCAAGGTGCTGCAGAAAATGCACCAGAACGAAAAGGTATTCACTACTTTACTTTCAGAGATGACCATGAATAAAAATTAGCAAAGGTGAATGTACTGAAGATGTTCCCAAATCTGTTTAACAAAATTAAATACATAAAATAGCATCTCTGAGATTCAACTTTGGCAAACTACATTAATGGCTTGTTATCTTACATGATATTATTGAAATCAGAACAAAAACATGATTTACAAACAAGAAAGGGAAACATATCATGAGGTTCCTGCTAATATGCAGTCCCGAAGCAAACAACTTTTTTGAATGTGACGATTGATTAATAAGAGTACCAGATGCAGAAGATAGAAACCAATAATATTATCTCTTACCAACTGAAACAGCAAAGCCTCTTAACTACCAACCAATACCCAGCCCCCCTGATAATTATCAGTGCAAATTAGTACCATCCAGGACAGTTATTAGTCGCAAAATCCGAATCGCACCAGCTCCACTTCCTGACTCGACATCACAGAAGCACAAGCAACGAGGTACAAGATATATATACTCGCATCAAATGAGCACTCAAGATTCAAGAATGAGGTAAAGTTCAGCAGAAAACTATCAAGCATCTCTTACACTAGTTCTTCCAAACAATAAAGAGCTGCAATATGCCTCCCGACAAAGAATTTTTATGAGAATGTAGCCTTCTGCATTAAAATGTAATAAGCAGATTGCAAATTTCCACTGTGGCATTGTTAACCGCAGAGTCCAATAAATCTAAACAGAAATTGCCTCTAGTGTATGGAAAAACTCCCCAGGATAGATTTCTAAAGAAGCTGTTAATTTTGGAAAACTTATAATGGCATTCTACGCCGATAATAATACAGCAATAGACAACAGTTCTTCCTTATTAGAACTCGCAAGTCTTTTGACATTACAATTAATATAGACCACCTTGCATCTCCCTATAATTCATGACTAGATCTATTAAATTGATCGGACAACAACAGCTGACTGCAAACACTTATTGTGGTTGAGCAACTAAAGAATAAATTCAGAATATTTATGTCTCCTTATTAAAGAATACACAGACTAAATGTTGCATTACGCATTTCCTTGCCAACAAATCCTGTGACAGAAACCAACAGTAGTTTGACAATATAATAGATTTCTCTTTATAATATCTTTGAGATAATAAAATAACTCTAGATGACAACGGTGAGACATTACTATTACTGCTAGAGAACAGTGGGCACGCGCACGAGTTATTTGACAATAATCCCGTACTTGGGGAAACTACTTAAGTGTCGTTGAACTGTGAAATCCATTAATAGGCAATGCGTTTGACATGGCATCAACTATATCACAGAAGGTTGCTACTGTTGGCAGATTCACATCAACAATATTTTCAAAGATTACCATCTGACAATAGAGAACTTTTCAATTTTCATATGATGCAAATAAACGAAAGCAATTGTGTTGAAGAAGCTGTTAAAGGGCATGAGGGAACTTCCACAAAACTAATATATCAATTAAGGCAAAGAGTTGAGGAATATAATTCTAAGGTAGAAAATGGAGAATGTGATCAAACAGAGAGCTTGACAATGAAGAAAGAATTAAACCAAATGACCGACGAACCTTCGACCCCGAAATCAGGAAGCAAGAGGTGGCGACTATATCTGTGGATCATCTTCGGGCTCAAGCCGCTAAGGGTAGCGCCATTCATCTGAGGGCACGAAAGCGAGCTCAAACTGCAATTGCCGCTCCTATCCTTCTCCGCGGCACCCCCAGGCTTGATTTGCGCCTCAAGAAGATGAATCCGGCTCTCGAGCTCCTCTTTCTCCGCCCTCAGCCTCTCGATCTCGCCGAGGAGGTCCGCACCGCACGATCCGCAGCCGATTTCTTTCGAGTCCATCTCCAAGTCTCGCTGGAGAGCGTTCCACGGGGGAAGGTGGCCTTTTTCGCTCCAATTCAAGAAGGGTTAAGACTTCGTTGATTCGAATTCCCTAAAATATCCATATAGGGTTTTTGCCTTTTTTTTCCGGGCCGAAGCAGCGTTTCAATAGTTTGATAGGCGACGTGGGTTCTCAGGAACCTGACGCGTGGATATCGCGGGTGAGAATGCTTCATTGGGCCTACACGATCCATGGGGCACATCACCCCTGAATGATTCGTGACAGTGGATCATGGTTGACCAGATTTTGACCGTGATTGACCCTTGCGTTTACTCGTTCGACAAATACACTCATAATTCTCTTATTTGAAGCAAAATGAAATATGTCGAAAAATTAAATTATATATATTCTTTCATAAGCCACAAAAAAGGCCGTTACGGGGAAATGGTCGGCCCAAATATAAGCCCATATAGAAACAGCAGCCTCCCTCTGTTCCGTCTTACCCTCACTACTATATAATGAGAGGGAGGGAGGAGAGCGAGAGAGTAAGAGATGGCCGCCAGCAGCGGGAAGCAGCGGTGGGCCGGCGCCGTGAAGCAGGTCACAAAGTCCAACTTCGCCGCCGCCCTACAGCAGCTCAGGACCGACGTGGACAGCGCCGACATCGTCGCCATCTCCTGCCGCAAGACCGGCGACTCCGTCGCCTCCTCCCGCCGCCACCCGTGGCACCGCGTCCTCCCCATCGACACCCCCGAGGTCGCGTACCTCAAGGCCAGGCTTGCGGCCGAGTCCTACGAGATCCTCCAGTTTGCCGTCTGCCCCTTCCGCCTCCGAGGTCACAAAGTCCTCGCCTACCCGTATGTTCTCTCTTCCCATTCCAGATTTTGGATTCCGGAATAGTTCTCGTTCCTTTCGGGTCTTATCATCGTAGTATAACATGTGTTTCACATCAGAAATTTTTGATGTTATTTTGTGCTTGATTATCGTATAGGGCGAAAGATGACTCATTTCTTTTAGTCCTTAGTTAGGAGAGCATTAGTTTCCTATCAATTTCTTTTTCTTTTGTTTGTTTTAATGTTATGCGCTGGTATTTTATTAACTGTAATTACTCAAAAGGAGCAAGTTAATTGATCATTTTTTTCCGCTTTGCGTGGCTTTCGATTCAATACCTCAGCACTAGATAGCGTATGGTAGCCTTTGTAATGCTGTCCGAAATATTGATCTAAATATTGATTATTTAAGAATATAAATATGTAGATCACATCTTATATAGTGACCTAAGCTTCTAGATGCAGTGGTATTGATCAAGAATTTAAGATGACATTAAAGTGGAAAGTTCCATATTCAAAATTAGCTAGACCACACTTATAAAAATGATTCTTGATTAACATTCACATGTTGGGTTGAGTCATTTGCCTTTCAAGATAATGTCTCATCTACTGGCTTAAGTTTCTAGATGCAATGACATTGATTAAAATTTTAAAAAAATACTTACAGATAATGTATTGTAGCCTCTTATTAATTAGTATCATTCTCCTTTGGACTTGGAGCTAATTGGTAGGAAAAGCAATTATTTTATCGTCAGAACTTAGAATTGAATCTCATATTGCCATGTCTCTGAGCCTTGTATTGGAACCTCAGGGCTTCTTCTATTCAGTGCAGGTTTCAGTATTGTAGCTTTGATGTCTAACGACATTGTGCTACCTGGTTACAGGTACAACTTTCACTTATTTCCTAGGGATGAAATAAACTTGATTGGACCTTCCTATTCCTTCTCATGTCAAACTTCATTCCTGACGTCCATGGCTCAAGAAGGTTTTGATTTTAATGCCTGCATATATGATGGTAAGTTAGTGTGAATGATAGATTTAGCATAAGAAATGTCCTGAAATATGATTATATTCAGCACAACAATTCCTTTGGCAGGGATTTCATACTTATCCCGAGTACAAGAATCTATGGTCAAGGAAAGAAATCCCATCCCTCAAATACAACCAATATCATCATGTTCAAGCCTCTCAGTTGCTGATTCAATTTTTATGTCCAGAATTAAGTCAAGAGTTGTGCACTGGTGGAATATTTGTAAAGAATCGAGTAACACAATTGATGGTTGGTTCAGCAGTGAAGCATGAAGTTTTTGGTTTTTTTCTGCTAACTTGAGTGCCTTCTTACTGTGTTTATTGTCTTGGAATATCACATAGGGGATTTGATCGAGTCCCTGCGAAAACTCATCTCGGGTACTGAACTATATGGCTCGAGGCCTTCCATGAGCATCAGTGTCTGCAGTGATCGTCAAGTTCAGTTGGTTCTGCAGGTGCGATCTTTTTTACTGAATATAGGATTAGTTTAGATGTATTTCCTCTCAGTTGTCTAATATTGCTGCCAAGAACAACTTGTTTAATTTCTTTGGATCTTTTAATGAAATAGCAGTTCAGGAAGTGCTTCCAGATCCAGACTATCTAACTTAAAAGAAAAATTAGAACTAAAACCTGAAATTATCTAATAGCAAGCAATTCATATGGAGTTGATAAAACATAGTTCTATGGTGATCAATGTGGATTAATGTTTGATCATCCTTTGCCTCTGTCTTCAAAGAGAGGGAATTCATTTTAAGTTGAGAAATCCATGTTTTTGGAGAATGGTGGTACTTCTAAACTTTCATTTATGTTTTCTTTATTTGGTTGCAGACTGTCAGTCATATTCATGATGACATTGTACCTCTGGTTGTTCCAGACAAACCTGGAGGACCTAAGGCTGTACGTATAGTGCTGACTAGCTCAGAGGAGGATAAAAATCTTCTCATGGTTGTTTCTCAAATACATGATACATCATTTTTATTGCATCTGTTATGTCTGGATTTGAAGTTCACCACATTCTTCCTTTCTGTTTTAGACCGAGATTCAAAATTTTGAAAATGAGCAAGACCTGAGAGTTCGGGGATTCCGGGAAGTGATTGATGTGATTTCCTCTTCCAATAAACCAGTCATTGGTTATAACTGTCTACATGGTGATTTTCAAATTACCGTACCCACCTTTTTCTTTTATCTAATCTGCTAATTTAATGGCATTGTTTGCAGATTTCACATTTATTCACTCAAAGTTCATTGCCCCTTTGCCCCCAACTCTCTTTGAATTTATGTGCTCCTTGAGGTTGGTATTCACTAACATACTTGATATCAACCATTTGTCTAAGGAAATTGGCCCTCTAAGGAAAGCAAAGAATCTATGTGCTGCTCTTAGTTACTTGAAGAGGCAATTCTTTGTGCCTATTGATATCGAACTCCCTCCAGAAGGTATTGTCTTTTTGGCAGGTGTCCTTTTTCTCCTGTCACATAAAATAATTCTGTATATCTTTGTTATCCTATATAAGCAACAGAAATTTATGGATGACTTGTTTTTCTTAGTCAGACTGATTTCCTTCACCAATTTCATGTTATAAGCCTGAATCACCATCCGACACATTATTGTTGACATCAAACTACTTTTAGCACAATTGTATTTCTTTTCTATAATGCACAGTTTTTGTGAATGTAAAAACAATCAATTTGGCTGCCATAAGAATTAGGATAGAAAAATCTACTTTTTTGTGAATCTCCACCCCACCCCCCACACACACAAGCGCGAGGTAGACATTTTTTGCATAATGATCTGCATAGATCCTTTGTAGAATTTTGAAATCTCAATAGATTTGTTTTTATGTGGGCGAAAAACCTGACTTGCTTGATATAAACTCACTTGACTTCTCCTGCATAGTTCACTTTGTCATATTACATTTTGTGATGATCTTATTTGTTTCATTTCTGATCTCGGAATATGATTTTTTTTTTTTTTTTCCTTTTGAACTCCAGCAGCTGAAGAAAATAGCAACAAGGCCATTCATGGAAATAATGTTCTGCAAATAACTTATTTATTTGCGGCACTCAATGCATTATTAAAACTGAATCCTGATGGTCAACTTCCTCAAGGACAGAACATCATGTCCATCGAAGATTATTCAAATATCTTTTATCCCATATGCACTAGCCTACAGGAACCTGATGATGAGCTTAATTATTTGATGGAACACGCCAAGAAATCGAGCAGTGATAATTTAGTTTTTCTGTGGGGATTTAGTCAGTTGATTTCTTCTAAGGAGCTAAAACGTGAGCTACAACAAATTCATGAGGTGTTCATGGAAGATTTCGAGTTACAGTTGATGGATAAGACTTGTGCAGCTATTGTCTTTTCCAGATCAGGTTTGGCTGAGGCTTTACTGAAGGAAATGGGATCAGGAAAGTTTTGTTCTGATGCTTTGTTGATAAAGACATCAGGGCTGAGAGCAGTAGGGTATGACGCTTATAGAAAGGTTTGCATGTCCGGTCTTTGGGAGGCGGACTTGGCTGATTCCTTGGAGAATATAATTGCCGGGTCAACCAATAGTCTTTCAGCATCTTCTGAGAAAGATTCATCTGAGGTTTACTGGGGAAGTGAGTCAACGATTAATCTAAGTGAACTCTAGGAAAATTATCTTACCAGCTGACTTGAGTTTGGTTTTGAGATATCCAAGCAAATAACAAATCACCTATTATACAGAAAGGAATTATGAGATAGTAAAAACAAGTTTGTGGAGCAACTTCATGGTTTTCCTTATCGGTGTTGAAGCCCATACCATTTTTGAATGCGTAACTTATGTGCCTTGATTTACTCACAAAATTTTGGCCAGGTGATGCTTTATAACACCAAAATGAAATTTTAGATAATTTAGGCCTTTGTAAATGTGCATTTTGTTGTAGCATTATCTTCAAAGTTCTGTAGAAAATTCAGATTAATAGTTGATCATCCGATTACTGAAATTCATACTGTTTCCTAGTAAGAATCATGTACTTGTTCAGCATAAAATGACCATTATTCCTTTTGGGTTTGCTACAAAAATAAGTATAAGCCTCTGTTGTTACCTTTTTATCCAGATTCAACTGGAGAGTTTTGGTGTTGGTTTAATGATGGAATACATTCAAGCATAAAACTGCAGTTTTTGCCTCCAGTTCCTCTTGGAGAAGCATGGCAAGTTGTTAAGGTAATCCACTTCATGTTCTTGGTTATTTATAAACCCAGCGAGAAAGATACAAGTTATTACCTTGCACAGTATAATGGGATGAATTCGCCTCTTTCCATGATGTTTGTACCTAGATTAAATGGTCCCTTAGTATTAATTCAATGTTACTGATTCTGTTCATTGTTGTGATGCTCTTGCTCCTGTAAATTAATATTGTGAAGGTCTATCAACTTAGGATTATACATTTTATTGTCAAGAGCAGGATAATAGTAATGCAATTCTCAGTTGTGAGAATACCATTGCATCAAGCAATGGTATTCTATCTATGTCATAGATTACAATAAAATCATGTTGAGTCAGTGAATGCATGAAAGTTCGATATGATCTTTTGTGCCTCAAAAGTATTTTGTTGGTGTATATCTTGGATCAAATGGTGGTAAAAATTTTCCAAGTTAATACAGCTAAGGGATTGTCCTGTAGGCTATGCAGTATCTACACCTGAAATCTAAGACATGATGCTGCTGTTCTAGTGATCAATTCTTTTCTTTGCCTACTTGAATCTCATCAACTCAATCTTCCATTTATTAACTTTTTTAACATAACCATCCCCTGATTACAAATCCTCGAAGAGAATCAAGAGTTAGAATTCGAGTAGTAAATAATTGATTAATCATGAAAAGAGAAAACAGCATTGATTATACACTTAAGGAAACAATTGGCAGTAATTGGCATGAGAAGACATTTAAAATAAAAAAAAAACAGATTGGAGGCTTTCAACTACTAGTATATATGCTACGAACACATGGATTACAATAGATCATATTAAGTAGGGACTAAAAACAAATTTGCAGAGAGAGAATGAACATCTGGGCACACTAATAAAATTGGTGCTGTTCTTCCCATGAAAACAATAGCTCTTGGATCTTTCTTGGCATTTGTTTGCTGCAACAAAACATTACATCATGGTGATGGTTATCCACTGGACCTTGAACTGGTGAACTCTTGCTCGAAGCAGCCAGCAATTGCCGCATTTGATGATCTCGTTCGACTGGAGGAGATGCTTGAGGCCTCGGCATCGAGGAAGAGGCATACTACAGCACAGTCATCAGTTCTACCAGTTGGGTATTTTTGCCTCCAGGCCTTGACTGCAGATTGGACGAGACACTTTGCTGCAGAGGACCGAGATGGAGCAGAGGCCACAATGTCTACCACTTCTTTGTTGGATAGCACATCCCAGATCTGTTGCATTCAGCTAGCAGAGTTAACAATACCAAACATCTAACACTGAAGGAAAAAATGTTGGCTAGCATTGTGATCAAGTTGGAGGCAAGTAGTAGCAAGATAATAGGCAGCATAAATACCAAAATAGAATTTTTCTCGTCTCATCTCACCCCATCGGAAGCCAAGACGACGAACTCGTCTCTGTCTGTGATTCGCCGACACGAAATCTCAGGTACAGAAATCAAACCAAAATCCTTTAGGCAAAAATCTCCAAAAGCTCGCGTCATAGCCAAGCCCGGAGAGTTATTTGTAGGCAGCCAAACTCGTAACACATCAGGCTCGGTCGTATGACCGAAAACTCTGCCATTACACTGCCTTATTCTTTCTGCTTCACCTGTTGTGATTCAAGCTCGTCATTAAATGAATAATCTATAGCCCACGAGAAAATAGATAAAGCATTCAGGAAGCTTGCATGCTTGAAAAGTAAATGTATGTCATTAAAATGAAGTTTTAATTGCTCCAATGTTAAGTTAAAGCAATAAACAAAAGCTGCATTATGGTTTTTGAAGAAGATGAGATTGAAATTATTGGAAAAAAGATTTAGAAAGAAGCATGGGAAGAAAACACAACCAAGTAAGAGATATTAGAGACCCAACATTCCACATTGTGGGAATTGCAAGTGCTGTCATACTTTGCCATTTTGTATGATTTGCACAAAATACTGATTTCCAGAGAGTCCTCAAGCCATTTTGCTAGCTTTTCTGGTACCCCTAGGAAATGTCTGAAAAGACAGATTATATTCTTCAGATTACGAAATAAACTGTGAAACTAAAACTGAGTTGAGCAACCACAAACAATGTATCAGCTGAGATATCCAAGTGTTCAGCTAAAAAGAGATCCCATTTGTCAGGAAAAGATCTGGTTTAGCAGCATTAAAAGTCGACATTGGTTCTGTTTCGGTTTTGCTTTGCTTCCATTTGACCTCAGTAGTGACCTCAGCTTATAATGAGGCCAGGAGCTTCATATAAGTCCTTATACTAACTTCAAATGTCAAGTATGAAGTGAACATAATAACATGGGAAATGCCGTAGATCAAAAGTTTATCATGAACTCATGCATCCTTTTACTTCTCAACATATGCAAACAAAAGGAGTTGCAGAATGATACGCGAATATGTAACGACTTCCACTATAAATTTTTGAAGTCTATAAATTCAAAGGATAAACTCGCAATTGTAGACCTCTTTGAGATGTTGAATCAATCTTTTTGAGTTGTGAAAATTAGAATCGATGGAATCATGGAAGTACATGATGACGTTTCAGCTTGGAGCTAGTAAATCTGTACCCAAGTTGTCTAAGAGAATTAGAAAATACAGAGAAACTTCCTCATTTGTGTGTCTTTAGTTATCTTAAGCTTAAACTTCACGTCCAATCTGTAACCACGGAACTGCTTTTGATCAAATCTCTAGTTGACATAGTCAAGGATAGGCATGGCGGATAAGAATCCCCTTCAAGATATCACTTTCTCATAATAGATCTTCCATCGTCTTCATATAGCCTGATCCCTATCATGAATCTATGTTTATCTTGTTCATTGCTTCAACTTAAAATCCAATGGTTCCAACTCTAGTGACCGTTAATCACTGAGGCTCTTCGTATAGTCTCATGCATTACAATTACTTCCCCCGAATTATTCCCCAACTCACAGTTTGAAAACAGTTAGGAGGAAAGAGTTGGATGTTATTTGGAAGATTCTTGCATTCATGAATGCTTTTAAAATTTAGTTTCTTGGGTTGACAGAGGGACTAATATGTTGGAAACAAGAATGCTTTTAAAATTTATAACATAAAAGTCTCCCTGACCAAATCATTATCTAATATAGTAGTAATCTAGGAGAGTAGGATAAGATCTTCAGACATTTATAAAATGTAATGATGATTCCTTTCCTATCAATCTACCCTTAATAGCAGGCCAAAAGTTCTTACAAGGAGATAAGAAAGTCTAGAATCCACAGTTCTAACATAAATCCTCAATGAAGATCCAGAAGTCCTGAAACAAGAAGAAAAACTGCTGTGTGGTAGGCCATCTGTAGGACTATTTAGCAGTACCATCACATAGGATGGTCAGACATAGAATAGATGTTTGAAATCTTATCCATGCAGTTTAGACGCTAACTGCCTAAAGAAAAAGCACCGGTTTACTTGCAAAGAGAGAGTGAATCTCATACATGATTACAAACGACATATTTAACATGACATACTAAAAAGTGGACACCTATGTTTATATTTAATCAAAAGCTTGAAGAAGAAGGGATGAAGATAGTTACTTGGAAGACTTGGTTTTAGGTCCACAGTCAACTGCACCGCGGTCAATGAATCGTTTTGATCTCTAGTACCAAGAACAGCTCTTGAATCTCCAATATGTCCAATAACAAGTTCTTGACCCTGCAGAAGTAGAACATTCAGACAATAGGAGGCCATTAGTCCTCAGATTTGTCCACATGATTCCGTGTAAAATCCAGCATTAGTCTTAAACCTATAAGTGTTTGCTTCAATGAATATAAAAACTATAAGATGTTAACGAGTAATGTTTAACCTGCTTGATCAAAGTTACTGCTGTCGACCCACTGCAAAAGCAATTAATACCATGTTGCTCTTTTAGCTCTTTATCCATGTTTCCAAAAGCCTTCAGCAATGACTTTTTTAGCATCTTGAGGTTCTGAGAGTGCTCATCTTTTTCTTCAAACTTGGTGGAATCTCTAATCTCCTCTTTGGGAGATGCAGTTGAATGTTCTGAAGCAGAGTTTCCTGGACTACTTTTGCTGAATTCTCTAGATTCCCCACATTTCCAATCTTCAGTTAGCTTTAGAGGGAGAACATCTCTGACTCTCTTTGCAACCATATGGCCAAGTGGACCATGGCCATCAAAAACTCCACAAAAAACAGTGTCATTTCTAGAACCAAAATTCTGAACATGGAAGATAAAATTTTTCTCAGAATTGTTACACATGCCAATGGATGGTAGACACTAGAAGGAAGACAAATGCAGAGAGACCAGATATGGGAAGTGATAAGGTAATTTTCATGTTTAATATGCACAAATAAGTTACCAGAAATACAGTGTGGCAGACATAAATATGAATTGACCATTGCTCAAATATTTTGGAATAGTACATGAGATATTAAAGACTTGATTATGTGAACACTTGTGCCAATAATTGTAGCATGAATAATATTAAGCAAGCATAATAGGAGGTTACATTAAGAGCTCTTCTATTCAAATGCAAAGCTTTCGTCAAAGTCGTTTCTAAAAAAAAACTCAAGATTAGAAGAATTTTAGACTACCGATTAATAAGACTAATCAGAAGCTTCATAGCAGTATGACATGTAGAACCAATGCAAGTATGAAAGAGGAAGTGAAGTGAGTGATTACAGCAATCAGGGTGTCAGTTGCATGCTTAAAATAATCAATTCAATACACCATGAAAGCATCGACGCAAAGCGGAAAAATGTTCTCTATTAACAAACATCAAACAGAAGAACATCCTCATGAAAGTAGAAACTGCTAATTAGAAAAATCAACAAGATTATCTATTACCAATCTAACAGTATCATCAGCAAAAGACTCAAATGTTCATTAAGAATGAAAGTAATGTGAAACTAAGAACCAAATAAAAGATCCACAGATCAATTGATGAGAAGTATGAAATAAGCAGAAGTAACAGGTTACTCCTAACATGGAAGATAAATTTGCAGCTAAACAATTTAAAGCCAAACAAACCATTTGAGCTAAACGAGCAACTATCAATTTTGAAATGCTTTGTTCTGCAGGCTGAAGTAAGATGGTGTCATGTGAGCAGAAGTAAAAGGTTATCCCTGACATCGAACACAAATACTCCTTCCCGACAAAGCATTCGAATGAAACGAGCAACCATGAAATATATTGTTCTACAGGCTAAAATAAGATGGTGAGAGAAGCATCGTCAAATATCACCTCCCAAACGATCATGGCGTCCTGATTGACGCCCTTCTTCCCCTGCTGGGTGAAGAGTGAAGCGCAGTCGGTGGCCCCATTCAAGAACAACCTCCCGGAGATCCTACCGACCGTCTCCTCACTCCCGGAGGATCTCCGCAGCCTGCACGACCCGGAGGCCGACGGGCTACCGCACCCTCTCGACTGGCACAAACCCATGACCAGCAGAGTCTTCACGAAAGCTCAGCACGCACTCCAGGCCACCACCTGCACAGCGGAACCTGATCGATGTCTCCTCCGCAATTCCACGAACGGATGGTAAGCATGGAGCCGAGTCCGATCCAACTTATGTAGAAACGCGACGGATGAAGGCCGCCAGAATTCAAGTGGTCGTCGACGCAAAAGATCAGATTCATTTCCCTTCCTCGCTCATCGACGACATGCACGAGCGGATCAGCGAACAGCTCAGCAAAAGCAAGGGGGGGAGTACAGGGAAGGTTCCCATGTCCGGATTTGGATGCCGCCAACAAAAGGGGAAACTATATCTTCCGGGGAGTCCAAACCCCGGATGGCAAAAGATCGCAACAACATCAACAAGAACACGATAAACCAACGGATCAAGCTTCGCCACTTGGTATCGTCGTCTTAATAAGGTTCGCCGTTCGATCCAGCACTCCACACAGTTCCACCATATATAGGTATCGTTCGTTCAATGCGCATGCTGAGGCTTCCCTGCGGACATCGATCGCATCCGTGGGTTTGGATAAGATTCGAGTGAATCTTATACTCGAATTGTAATCTAGTACGTATCTTATCTATAGATTCCGGTGAATCCATGTTACTAATTCGAGTGAATCTTATTCTCTAATTGTAATCTAGTACAGATCTTATCTATAGATTCTGGTGAATCCATGTTACTAAAAGTTAGTGCATGGCTTGTGGGTTTCGTAACTGTGAAGCCAAGCATGAATGTGAAGTGCATTCAAACCATGTCCAACTCAGATCCAAGTATCGATGTGGTGAATCATTGCTTGAATCGTTAGGTGCATTGGTTGAACCGCATATTTAATGAATTTTAAAATAAAATATAGTTTATATTATATTATCAAAATATTATATAGTGATAGGGGATAATAATGTTATCATAGTGAATAAATAATGCAGGATATCTCAATCCTCCAATCTATGGAGGATTCATTTCTTAGGTCTTATAACACTTCCATTCAAACATTTTTGAATAATAGAAATGGAAAAAAAAAATACATTAGAAAGAAGAGATTGAAGTGGAAGCATAGAGATGTATTGTTAGAGGAAAGTGTGATAATAAATAGCATAATATAACAAATGATCAAATTTTCAGCACATAATTGCTTAGCAAATGGGAGATTTTACAAGATATAACACAAAAGATAAATTTTATATTCAAGTAGATATAAATTAAATGAGCTTCCAAATCACTGAACCTGTAGATATCTTTACTACATGCTTAGATGTAATAAATGAGTAAATGTGATGTTATGATCCTCTAATGTATCAAACTTACTTATCTTCTAATCCATACAACTCTTGTTGAAAGTGATGAAGTGCTTTGCCCAAAAGTTGAATACAAAAAAAAAAAAAAAAAAAACATTCAAGTAGATGTAAAATTAATCCACTGAACTTATAGATAGATTTCTTTACTAGTAAATAAAATGAGCTTCCAGTTCTCTGAACTTGTAGATATCTTTACTAGTAACAGCAATCCTGCTTGATCTGAATGCATCCAAAGCAATGAATCATAAAATGTCATTTTATGTAACACTTCCAATTCTCTAATATAGGCAAGTGGATAAGTTATAGATATGTTTACATTCATACAACTCTTGATCATGAAGCATATAAATTGGCCACAAGTAGTGCTTATCATTGGAATCTAATGGTGATATGATTTAGCCCAGAATTAAATATAGATGTAAAATTAAATGAGCTTCCAATTCATTTAATTTATCATCCATACAACTCTTGATTACCAAATAAATAAAAGATCATAAGTGATAATTATATTGAGTCCCTCATTGATTCGGGAGTCGGAGAACTAAGGGCTTATAACCTCCTCGGATCATTCATACTCTTAAAAGTATTTTTAGGGCTTATGAGCCTCGAAAGGATAAATCTGTTGTGTGTATGCTCAAAGCGAATAATTCTTTACGACTTATGAGAATTCATATTTGGACGTTATGAACATGCGATTATTACAATATGACGTAAAGAAGAATATTATTGAAAAAATAAATTATAATAAGATTATCATAATTCTTTTAATATTTTGATAATATGTTATTATGATTCTAAATCAAAGAAATTATGATAAGTTATATAAAAGATCATGATAATATTATCTGGATTTATTTTTTTCAATAATATTCCTTGATCCATCATATACATGACATATCAGATCATCTATTTTTTTTAGAAGACAAATGGCAGGATGCTTCAAGAACTAAAAATATACAGATTTAATATGGCATATGCCTTATCCCAATTCTTTTCTGCACATCTTAGTCTAATAATATTTTTTATTACAGTATCCACAAAGTGTTTTTTTCATGATTTGGGTCATTTGATGAGTTCCAATGTTGCCAATATGTAGCTGTCATAAAAGCTTTTTTAATTAATACATTCAATAATGCATGAAAAAAACTGCAATAGTATAGATTGAAGGATTATTCCAGATCATTATCATCAATCTACAATAGGCATCTATTTAATTATCTTTCTATCATATCCAATAAACTCCTGATTAATTATCAACTATTAATTGACTCCTTAATTTTAAAAATTTAAGTTTAGAGGAATACATAAATTTTTTTGAAGTGTATTAATACCAATTGAAATTTGGATGATTTGACTAACAAGCCTTTCTTTTTAGATTTTATTTTTCAAAAGATACCTTTTTTTTGTCATAATTTTTCTAAATATCCTCCACGTTGCCACGTAAATTTAATTTATATATCATTTGAATAAATTTTATTAATTTTTAGATATTTTTCCTAAGATGTCATGTGACAACATCTACTCAAGACAAATAAAAAATAAATTTAAAATTTTTAAAAATCAAATTATTGATTAAAATATTTCAAATCTTATTATATATCTTAAATATTCATCTTTACAAAGAATAATATTGTGAGAAAAAAAAGGTTATTCTCAAATCAAATCAAGAATATTATTTTTATTCCATGGAAAATATATATATATATATATATAAATTTATATTTATTTATTTTTAATCTTTATACTTGAGCCTAAAAAAAAAAGTTAAAATATCATAATAAATCAATGAGAGATGAATCAAAGAATTGAGTTGATCATATTTGTCTCAGATGGAATAATTTCATCTCCTTGAGCTCGAGCGAGTCTAATATTATGTTCTCCTATAATCTTTACATTATTATTATTTTTTATTCTCTATCTCTCTATCATCAAAAATAAATCCATTGTTACTCGTACTATATCATCAGTCCTTATCGTTAACTATTCTTCTCATTGTTACCCCCATCACTTCTCCCACCTTATCCTCTCTCGCGTTGCCAATCCTATCTTTATGTCTCATTTTTCATCTCAAATCTCACTAATATCAAATAACGAGGAGATCGTAATAAATAACATCTAAAGTAAATTATTAGAGAGAGAGAAAAACAAAACCAAACGGTAAATAAGAAAATTTAAAATTAAGATATCTTTCAACAAAAAAAAAAAAAAAAAAAACCTTAAAGTGAATTTTTTTTTTTTTTTCTTCAGGAAATCGCCGCTTTAAGGAGGTTAGAGGGATACAAATGGAGAGCGGCAAGTAAGGAAATGATGGGCCTAACGATGGGCTATCCACGACGGCCCAGTCCATCTGAGCCCGAGCTCTTCTCCGGGCTGCCCTTCCTCAGCGGCAGTCCGGCGTTGTAGCCACACGACCGAACACAAAGGAGGCGCCGTCCCAGCACGCTCTGGAGGGGTAGGCGGGGGAAGGGAGGGAGGAGGGGTGTAGCGGCGACGATGGGTGGGCGGGCGCAGATGGGCAAGCGGATCGCGGAGATGGGGTTCAACACCAGTGGCGGCGTCATCAACTGGTTCCCGGGGCACATGGCTGCCGCCACTCGGGCTATCCGTGATCGTCTCAGGCTCGCCGACCTTGTCATCGAAGTGCGCGATGCCCGCGTGAGTCACCACTTTTCTCTCCTTCCCCGCCACCAAAAAAAACTGTAGCACCTCTTGCTGCCCTAACAATCCTGAGCGACGCCTCCTTCCTTCGACCATCGTTCTCTTGAACTTGTATTGTCTTTTAGTTTGTTAATGGGGAGGTACTGGGAATGAGAACAGAAGTGGTAAGTTGTCTACCATTTGTTCGATGAAAAGACCTTGAGCGGCACTGAAGTCGCAACCTAAACACATCTTTCTTAAGCATAATAGAAAACCCTGATACTTCTAAATGGCTATCTACTTATAAATGAAATGACAGACAAGTGCTCTTTTGTGAGTTGATCCAGTTGCTGCCTTCTTCACTTGAGCAAGCACACTATAGGTCACTTAAAACGGCGATCTCTTCTTTCGGTAATGACAAATTCTTTGTTGGTTGAACTCTATCTGCATAATTATATCACACAGTTGTGTTATGCTTTCTTTTCTTTTCTGCAACTGCTTTAACTGAGTCAAGCCACCAAAGGAATAAAAATTCTTGACGTCTCAGAAGGTGCTGTTTTCGCTTTGGTCGTTGGAGCTTAATTTTTTTAGGCTGTAAGAGGAGCATGATAAGCTAATTCATGTAGCATGAGGTGTACCTAATGTAGTTTGATGTTCTGTTTCCATTGTCTATAATCGTACATCTGATTTCAGATATTAATTACCATGTCAGCTTGTTAGTTTTTGATACTCAACTCCAGCTGTGCTTCTTCTTCTTCTTCTTCTTCTTCTTCTTGTCTTCACAAAAATCATGACATTCTTTTCGTTTCTGTAGGTACCCAACTCCATTCTGATTGTCATTTCCTGACATTCTTCTCTTCTTTTTTGCTTTTAGCATTTCAAATTTACTTCTAGTTCTGCCTCATTTGACAGCAGTGTGCTGGTCTGAGGCAAAAGATTTCGGTAGCGTTTGACAAATTTTATTTTACTTTGATGTGTTTTTCTTAGTTATGTAAAATTATGCTTTTCTTTTTAAGAGCCATGTCAAATTATACTTGCCTAAAAAAATATTCAAAAAATTTGATCATTTCACATTATTACTTGGGCTCATATATTAATTTCTAATAGTTATAATCTCTTATCTTCAATTAATTATGAGCAGTCAACTGAAGCCCATACTCTATTCCTATCTGCAGATTCCATTATCATCTGCTAATGAGGATCTCCAGAGTCTGATTTCCTATAAGAGGCGTATAATTGCCCTAAATAAGAAAGATCTGGCAAATCCGAACATAATGCATGTAAGTGGTCTCTAAAGTATTTATCATCTTTACATGTATGACAACATCATTGAAAGGTCTCCTAGTATGAATGCCCATATATGTTTTCTTGAAATCCATTACCTTTCGAATTCATATGTTGTATTTCCTTTTATCTTGTACTATTCAGTAAAATAAACTTTTCTTCTGATTTACAGCGATGGGTACACCATTTTGAGTCATGCAAGCAAGACTGTCTTTCAATGAATGCTCACAACAAAAGTTCTGTAAGCCAGGTTTGTCTGCTCCATCAAATATGTTACACATACTATTTGGTTCCTCCAACTGTAATTCTCAATTGAAATTGTACAAATTATTCAAATAACTTGGGGAATGTTTTTATTTAAATGGCTCCACTTTTTCTGATTTTTATGTTCATTATTTCCATTGTCTGTTTTCCCTAAAGTACCATGTGACATTTTAGATGATGTTGAAGATGAAAAACATTTAATTATAGTGCCAACTATATGCTGGAACCTACTAAAAGCAGTCAAATACAGTGTCATCTCTATACTGTATCCTCTTTGAAAAGTGTCCAAATCTCAGTCTTGTTTGTGCCCCCCTTCTAGTTGACAATACTTTGGGATTTTGGTGAAGGAAAATCTGGATTCCTGCACAGCTGCATGCACTCCATTCCTGCTATAAGTTAAAGAGTGATGTTACAACTGGATATAATTGATGCTTTAAGGGGTTAACGGATGCCAAGTTGACTTTTTTCTATACTAGTTAAAATGATGTGCATATGCATGTATAGTTGCAAAAATTGTTTAAAAAATTGTAACTATGTAATTCCTTTTTAATGTTGAGAGTTCTTTATATTTATATAAAGGTAATTGAATAAATTTATTTTCACTTATTATTAAGAATCATAAGTTGGTTTATTCATCAGTCTTGGACTTGCTGACCTGATTCTGTCATCCCTAATCTCAAAACCAAACACCATTTGATAAGTCAACATTTTGTCGTCATTGATGCGAGCACAAAGGCTCGCGAGGAATTGTTCTCTTTGAGTGAGTCCGCATGGTATTGCCCTTTCAAGGTGAGCCCCAAAAAGCACCTCTAAGGGTAAGGGTGATGCTATAGTCTTATAAACCATTGGTTCCCCTACTCTTCAATCAATGTGAGACTAAATATCCTTGTCAATGACCCCCCCCCCCCCAGCAGGGGAGCCGAGAGTTCATGGAATTGTCCACTTTGAGTGAGCCCCCAAAAGGGCAAAACCATACGGGCTCACCCAAAGCGGATAATTCCTTGCGAGTCTTTGTGCTCGCACCAATGACGATAGAATGTTGACTTATCAGAATGGCGTTAGAAGAAGGGTTATAAGCCCTCATCTAGGAGGGCACCGATAAGGATATTTAGTCCCACATTGATTGAGGAGTAGGGAACCAAAGACTTATAAGCCTCTAACATCACCCTTATCATCGGAGGTGCCTTTTGGGGCTCACCTGAAAGGGCAAAACAGTGCGGGCTCACCCAAAGTAGACAATTCCTTGCAAGCCTTTGCGCTCGCGCCTATCTATCATTTTGGAGCTTTTATTTTTGCTTTTGTCTTGAGTACTAGTTGAAGTTGATGTGCAAAACAATAAACACAGATAGCAGAATCGTGTTACTTCATATTGAGACCATTAAATTTACCTTATGTGTTACTTGCTCCATCATAACCTTGTCCTTCTATCCTCTCTAAATATTTAAGAGCACTTTTAAATGGTAATGATGCTGAGTCAGATACATGAACAAGACTGATGCAATGTTTAAAACAATTTGGTTTAAAACATGAACAGGATGTCTTATTTGGTTTAAAACACTTGTAACTCACGAATATATACAAGTTGGTGAATGAACTTGATGTTTTACTCCATCAGACCTGGGAATTGTTATTCATTGCATTTCTTTATTTCTGTCAAACATGATAAACTTGTGTGGAAGTCACTCAAGATAATTTCAACACACATTGGAAATGAATGGACATGTTCTAACTGTACTTTTTTTCTAGTTATTGTTTCATTTTAAGAAACTAAGTTCACTACCCCCCAGTGCGTTGGCTGCTGTTTAATAGGTATACAACTTAAATACTTTTAAGTTTTAACTTGAGCTTACTGGTGTTGCCGCAAAATCTTTAGCTAACTGGTGATAGATATATTTTAACTGCATAAATCTGTGTATCTTCAACATGTCTATAAGCTAAATTATAATGTTCTTTTCATTCAAGTTTTATCATTTCCATAAGACTTTCTTAATTGTTTCAATATGATTATTGGCATTTTAAGCTGAATTAAATTTTCTATGATTAAAAGCTTCTGGCACTTGCGGAGTTGAAATTGAAGGAAGTCATTTCAAGGGAACCTACACTTCTTGTTATGGTTGTTGGTGTCCCAAATGTTGGCAAATCATCTCTTATCAATTCTATCCATCAGATTGCAAATTCTCGTTTTCCAGGTGAGATATGCAGTTTCCTTTAATAATATCATTATTATTGCTTCTGATGAGGTACTTAGGTTTCTATTGGTACTCTTTGTAGTGCAGGAGAAGATCAAGCATGCTACAGTGGGACCATTGCCAGGTGTGACACAGGACATTGCTGGATACAAGGTCTTGATATTTTCAGTTGTATCCTAAGTCCTAACATGTTTAATATTAGTCTATGCTGTCTCCTCAACTTTCTTGTGTGCATATTGCTTCAATTTTAGTTATTCATCATGCTAAGGTATGGCTATGGTCATGTTTTTTATCATATGATGATGCTGGCAAAATGTGAAGGTGATTAGTCTTGACTTTCTACCCTTCCTACTTGATAGACTGGTAGACAAAAGCACTTGATATGAAGAGTTCCTTGGAAAGGAGCAATAGTTTTTTTTATTTTTCCCATACACCACAATATGGTTGAACATGATGCTGTTCAGACTGCTTGTGAGGTGTTGATGACCTAGGACACCTCCATATGACCTACAGTATGCATGAAAATAGAAGTGAAATGAAATAGCCTAATCTCTAGTTGTAAGATTCGTTCACTAGGGTTGGTGACCTTGACTAGTTACGGGTCTTGGTAGATATTCCTTACCGTGTAGACCAATTGAATCAAGAAGCAGTTAGTGAGCATTTGTTTCAGGGTTATTGGTGCCGTTAAAATAAGCAAAACAATACCAGTAAACTTTTATATAATAGCGAACCAATTTAAGTATTATCCAACAAGTAAGAACTGGTACAAGATAAGATTCTAATACAACCACCACTTTAAAGATATTCTGCACTTGCACTTACCATGTATTTTTTTTAAACCACATAAGTGGCACTGGGCCCTCACATGAAGGCAATACATATGAGCAGAGTGTGGCTGCATAATGGTGCAACATATTTTTTGCATATGCATGTTGGTGCAGTCTAGAGGATAATTTTTCTGGATTGGTGTTCCTGTATAACATAATTTCTGTGTACCTTGACAAACTTTACTTCTAAAGTTGCTAGCATGACTTTAGTTATATGCAATAGGCACTTCCATGTCGGGACCACATACCATGGTTTCTGAGTATTACAGTTCTTAATTATTTATGCTGCTCTCCTGCTTTGCTATTCACAATGGTGCATATTTTGTTTATAAACTTATGTGGTCATAGGTGATTTGGGAAATTACTGCCATGTATTTCTTATATTAGTACTTTATTATCAGATTAATGTGTATCTGCTAAGTAAGCAAAATCTATTTCATATTTCCTAAATTGTCCTTCTGTGATTTGATTTGTGCACCATTCTCTTTTTAATATTGTAATCTTGCTTTACTGTATTGGATTTTCTGGATGCAGAGTTCTAATTTATAATAGAAATAAAGATATGGAAGTTGTAACAGTCAACTTCTGATGTTTGGTTGAAATGTTTCATCAGTGCATAGCAAGTTCTTTTGCTAATAAACTCTGTATTGGTAATTGGGACTCTGTATGATTATGTTTCCAACAGCTTGTAATTGAACTTGATTGAATGGTGGACAGATTGCAAATCGGCCTAGCATATATGTACTGGATACACCAGGTGTCCTTGTGCCTAGCATACCAGATATAGAGACAGGCCTAAAGCTTGCTTTAACGGGTACTTTTTTTTATGGTTGTAATTCTTCATCCTCGAATTGCTACTATTTGTAACAGTCTTCACACCCTGATCGAGGCTAGTAATGTGCTTTAGAATGACATGCTATTCTGTTTATTCTTGAGCAGCAGAAAGAAATGGAGCACTAGATTTTACATAGTAAACAAAAATATTTAGAAAGAAGAAAATGAGCCACCTAATAAATTACAAGTCAAAGGTCGTTATACACTTTATTCAAACTATTGCACATAGTAAAACCTTGTGGCATAGACAAATAAGAAAATCTAGACTTGACCTAAAATGAAGAATTTCTGGAATTGTGTTTCATATATCTTAGCAATATCTTACATAATAACTAAGTTAGGATGGTTAGAAGTCACAAATTCAATTATAACTAAGACAACATAAACTAATAATTGTCTTTTCCATCAGCTAGAACCTAAGAAAATTATGTTGCTCAATTCTAAAGGGAGCATACCCATGATGCAAATATCCTCCTCCTCTTCTCTTCCTCCTCTCCTTCATTCCTCTTCCTCTTCCTCTTCTTTCTTCTTCTTCGTCTTCCTTCTTCCTCCCCTCCTCTCCCTCTTCCAACAGAGTGTTTGTACGCACTGGCATACCAGCACCTTGGTACACCAGTTTTGGCGGTACCTACGGGTCTGGCTCGGGTCCAATACAAGATAGCATTCCTTGGTCTCATCTATGTTTGGTGCGAACATCGTATCATTATTATGCTTGATTTGACTCTGAGTTAACCAAAATAGTGAAGGTTATTCAGTTGGTTCAAAATTCAAATTGTGTTAGTTCCAATTTTAAAACTTATATCAGCAGATAATTAACCAGTAAATCTTTTGGCTGATTTGAGTAAATGTTATTGTGGCTTATTTTCTTATGATAAATAAAAATGGAATAATAGTAACAAACAGTTTATGAGGAATAGGTGGGAGAGAAGTACATGGGTTGCAAGCTTCAAAGAATTTCTTGTAGGAGTCAGGAGTCACATGCATCACCAATTTTTTGAGCTTGACATCCCTATGTTCAGATGACCTGAATTAGACAGGTTCCTGCTGCAAATAGGACTTAGAAATAATGGGACAATGTAAATAATATTACCAATCATGACTCTTTCAGACAAAAAAGTACCTCGTAGTCTTTTTGTATCAAATGACCTTGAGATTTTGCCAATTTTAGACCCTGATTAATTGAAGTTTTTGGGGCAATACAAATTGTAATATATGTACCTAAAACAGAATTTATCAACATTAATCTTGCTCAAAATTACTTCGAGTAAATTATCTTAAAAAATTATCGTTTTATCAATAATAGGGGTGAAGGTCCAGGGAAAATTCTGAAGTGCTACCTTTTTTCACTGACAAATACATTAACTGTTGGCTCTATCACTTTGCTATAATACTTGCAAAATCTGACAGTTACATTGTTTATTCTTGTCGTTCTGTTGCCTCGCTTATCTATTTTGTGGGCAGGGGCTGTCAAAGACTCGGTGGTTGGTGAAGAACGCATTGCTCAGTATTTATTGGCAATTTTGAATAGTAGGAGAACACCTCTACATTGGGATCGCTTGGCTAATGAACGAATGCAGACAACACCTGAGTTTGATGGAAGAAGTGAGAATATTTTTGCTGATTCAATCCCAAAGAGGAGGAGGCAATTGAATGTGTCTGATGCTTTATACATTGAGGTATTAATTTTTACTAATTCCATGCTACTTTAGAATTGCGTCATATTGACTTCTTACTAATAGGGATTTTCTTTCTTTCATATAATAAACTAGGATTACCAAGTAATAGTTCCTAGTTACATCTACCTTTTTGTTCTAGACATTCTAGTTTTATCATTTTGCATATTTTGTGGATATTCTTTCTTTACACAAACACACATACATACACACACTACACACATGTATATATCCTCAATCTAATTAGTTTATATTTAGCACCAAAAAAAAAAGACAAAACAGGCATGATTGTGCACAAGGTTTTCAGTCTCCTAGCTTGTCCCCATGGCCTATGACATGACAGCTGAGTCTCGGTGTATTGGGTTATCTGGCACAGTAACTATAGCAAGGTTCAAAAAGTTCATTTTCATTTTCAACATTTATTGCTCGAATTTTAAGAGTTGGGTCGATAAGGTTGGTAATTGGTTTGGTATTGTCAGTGTTTTGATATGAAAAAGATAATGCTTAGTCTCAAATGACTCTTGGGATTAAACTTCTTTTTCCTGACTTAATAGTAGATTATAGGGAGAAGAAAAAATGTCGTGTCGAGTATATTGGTCTGGTCAGACCAGTATATACCAGTTGGTATCAGTATAACAACACATGATACATCGGTATATATCGGTAATTCGAAGATGAAGGAGAAGAGAATGACAGTGGAGGAAGAGGAGGAAGGAGGAAAGAAGATAGAGGAAGAACAGGAGGCGGTGGAGGAAAGGGAAGGAGGAAGAAGAAGAAAGAAGAGGAAGCAATGGATGAAAAGGAGGAAGCATACTTGTGGTCGAGAGCACGCAATGGGTGGTAGGTTGGTAGGCGGCGACAATGAACGATGAAGGGATGTATGCAGCATCGGACAGCAGCGACAATTCCATTCTCATGAAACAGTGGTTGCCATGGGACGCAAGCCCTAATTGAAGGAAAACATCAAGTTTTTTTTTTTTTTTACTTTTTTAATGGGTTGGACTGGACCCCTCTCGCGATATGGGTGGTCCACATACCGGTACATGCCCATACTGCTATGTATCGCCCATCTCGTACCGATCCGGGTGAAATAGTATGCTGAAAAAGGAAAAGCCGATATGATATACAGTGTGTCATATCAGTAGGTTTCCATATGATTTCTATGTATGATGAAGTGTTGGATGAGTTTTAGGATGGAATTTTGACCTCACATCAATTTCTGCAGAAATGGGTATTAATCAATTTGATTTACACTAGCATGTTATTTAGCGCATTAGTTTGTCAAATCACCTAGTTCCTTGACCATATCTTATCATTATCTCTTATGTTTCATCTTTTGCAATCAGTTAATGAAGACTTTGTGATGCTTCAGTGTCATTCATGGTCATGGTTTTAAGTCTTGGCTGGGCCAGTATGTACTATCTATCTGTCTAGAACTGGCAACGATACACTAAGTTATAACTAGGTATTTGTTTTTTTTTTTTAATTAGTTTTTCCAGTGATAATGGACAGGATATGTTCGTACTGATCCAACTGAGAACTGGTCTGCGTTGTGAACCAAGGTTTACAACCATGGTTGTGTTCAAAGTCCAGATTCCATACAGAAATGTCTTTTCTATCGATGAAGATGATCTAATTCCTTCGGTTTGATGCAGGATCTTGTGAGAGGGGTCCAACGGACATTGTATCTCACGTTCAAAGATTTCCAGGGCAATTTGGAAGAAGAGGGTGAACTAGAAAGTCTGATTGACGCTCAACTTACGGCACTCCGGAAATCATTTAGGATACCATCTCGTAGAGCATGTGATGAAGCTCGGACGATGGTCTCAAAGAAGTTAGTAACCTTATTTAGGACAGGAAAACTGGGCCCATTCATACTCGACAACCTTCCAAATTCTTCATAATCCTTCCCTTGCAAACAACAGAATCGAAGTTTATGTGCTGTATATAACATGTCATTTGATGTGAGCCGTCACATCCCTACTGTTAGGAAGGAAACAGGAAACCCCTAAAATGAAGTGGCAGTTAATCAGAAAAGCAATACGAGGAAAGAGGGAGAGTTGAGAATTCCCATCACATGAGGTAAATCAATTTTTTTTTCTTTTTATTTTAGCAATACTCGAATCACCTGAAGAATCATAAATTTTTACTTCTGGTATCCCAACTAGGATTACAAAATTTTGTACCACATTTTGACTAATATTTTGTAACATTCAGACCTGATAAGGGGAAAGTGAAGACATGGCAGTCTTATGAGACATTATATCATCCTATAGATCAGATGTCTTCTCAGCCCAAGTGAAGATGCTCATTTATCCTCAATGGTAATGTTCAAAGGCTATATCTTTACGGATTCATAATGTCGGAAGTTTATCTTGACACACTATTAAAAAGGCAGTCTGTCTCTTAACCTATTTGAGAGTAGTAGATCATTTATAGTAGTAGCTTATTTTTCTTTCCTGAATTCTCTGGCTTTACTTTTTGTCAGGTATATGCCGATCTTGAGTTTGTAGAATCACTTGTCGAACCCTCTGTTTTCTTAGCATCGTACTTGTGGCAACCTCCAATAAAGTTGGATGCATATGGGATCTAAATACCAATATGTCGGACAACTAAACTGTGGAGTAATAATAAGATCCGAGTGATATGAGGCTCGTGATGTTAAAGTATTTTTATATCAATAAAATCACTGAAAATAAAAAATAATAATAATAAAATTATCTTTTTGTCCATCACTTTTGTCTATTAATGTAACTAACGATGTTAGGACAAATGATATTATTTATTTTATTTTTAGAACTATAGGAATCATCATATAAATTTTTAAATACAGAAACTACAATACTAATAGGATCAAAGTACAAGAGGTAATATGCAATTAACCCTCAATGACACACCGCAATACTAATAGGATCTAAGTACAAGAGGTAATCTGCAATTAACCCTCAATAATGACATGCAGCTGCTCAACATTCATCAACAGCATTCAACATCAAAGATGAGCAATGTTCACACTACCTTTCAATTGTACATACCACCGATTGAAATGGCAGCATAAGACAGTGAATCATCTGATAAAAAGCATCACCCAGAGGCTACAAATAAGTATCATAAATCTGTTCGCAGGCTAATTCAAGTAATTGACTTACAATAAGAGGAACAAGACTTTCTGCATCTAAATCAGCCAGCTAATTAATTAATTGTTCATGCGAAATCTCCAAACCCCGATGAACTTCTCATTGTGAGTGGTGACGATCTTATTCATTCCTACTGCCAGACATGTTATGGGAGGCCGCAAGTATCTGGGAATGATATCCAAGCAGGTGGTATCCTGAAGCCTCCTCACCTTCTTTTGAACCACTTCATGACTGTTCTTAGAGGAAAGTGGTACCCCTTCGATAGCATCTATCACCAAACTTGAAAGAATTTTACCAGTGCTCTGGTTCAGAATGCGAAGTACACCATCTATTCCACTGACGGCTAACATAGATGTATCATTTGATAGATGGTGGACAGCGTAGATGACGTTGGGACTTACTCGTGTTTCCCAGACTGGTCTTAGAGTCCTGAAAGAAGCAAAAAAAAGTTCAGGGTTCCTCCAAATAAGCTACTTAAATATAGTCACTCGGATGCATATACATCAACCAAGTTACAAACTTGCACTGATCCAAGTATGAAGTATAGAAAAAAAAATCCCAAGATCAACTGACAAATGACTTCCTTTTAGGATAATGAGTTTAAGCTTTTGCTTCAAATGGACTATAGCCACATGATTCACGTTCATGGAAAATAAATAAGATTTACAAGATTAGAAGAGGAACTCCTACGCAAATCACATAATGGAGCTAAGTATTTGCATTACTAACCTGATGTCCCAACAATGAGCATAGCCTGAAGTTGATCCAGCAAACACCGAGTATGAATGCATGTTAAAAGACAAGCATTTCAGGCCTGCACTAAGGAATGATTTTGTTAGACAGAGATCTGATGGAAACAACAAAGAGCCTCACATGGAATCTTAAGGGATCAAGATGGGAACTGTGTGCTTGATTGTTTGTCATTTTCAGGATAAAGTATGCCTTCAATCGGAAAATATCACTATAAATTTATACCCATAATATTCAGAAAATGAAATATTATTTTAAATAAAGCTCTGTAATGAATTTGAGGGCTAAAAACAGTATGAACAAGGGCCCAAAAACCTGTTGGATATTCCACAGAGCTACCAAAATATATTAACACATGGCACTATGGTTCTGCTGTACATTATATCATAGTACTACTACATTACCATATGGATACTGTAGTGATACTTCCAATATTGTAGCAAATATTCAACTTCATATTTTTAAGAAAAACAAAAGAAAGAGAACGAAAATAAAAGTAGAACAGAAATAATAACAGCAACAATATAGAACCTAAAATATCATATCTCATGGCTTTTGACCATTCTAACACCTCACACATAGAAAGAGAAGACCAATGCAACACAAGAAGTTACTGGTTCATTCACGCGAACCACACAAGGGAAAAGAAACCCCCTTACAGTAGAAATACCTCCAATAGTTCTACAAACAATAAACTTCAAACACTTGAAATCGATCAAATGAAACAAGACTGCACAACTCATCAGCAATGGACAAGATTTGACATTAATTTGCCATTTGGCGGTTTAGATCAAATGGCAATAGAGCAAATAAGAGAAAGATGATATATGATACATGATCTAAATCCACATTTTTTGTTTCATCGTGCCAGATGAAAGATTGTACAATTTTTATCAATCTAGTTATTTAGTTTTGTTATATGACAATGCCACAGTTCTAGAAAAATCACCTGTAGGAGAAAAACAAGACGTCACAGAACCCATCCTTTTACCAGATGACAAATCTGCAATAGCCATGTTTCCAAATGTAGAACCACCAAGAACTAATTGATCATCAGTCAGAGTCAAGCATGTGACTGGTCCAGAATGCATCCTGCAAAATGTTGGACCCAAAGTACATTCATGTGGCGTGGCATCTTCTCAAATGTTTATAAATAACAAAAATGAACAGGCATGCAGATATAAGCAACAGATAGAAGTTGCCCCAAGTTTAGAACATGAGTCCTCGTAAAGGAAACATACTTACCTATATGCAGAATACAAAATATTCGATTGATGTTAACGAAATCCTACTTTTGCTATTCTTCTTTAGTAACTACAAAATGCTATACATGGAAATTGTTTGGTCACATTTGTACCTAATTATTCGAGAGCATCTTCCACTATACATATCAAATACACGAACTCTACCATCTTCACAACCAATCACAGCCTCTGGATCGATATAACTGCCAAAACAATGGACAAAAATATTAAAACAAGTAAACATATGAAGAAATCAATAGAATATTAATTCACATGGCTAAGAAAAATGATAATAACCGAAGACAATAAGACATGGCAAAAATCAAGATGATTGGGATAAAATCTAGTGCTACCAAAGCACCAGTATATAATAGCTAATATGACATCTGAATACCATTACTTGAGCTTCATTACACTTTTGCTTTACTATAAATTGATCAAACATTAATCAAATGAGAACTGTAATTTTGCTGAAATTAAAGCACATGCTCCCGCATTCACTGTGCGGGGCATTTTATAGTTATGCTGCATGTGCTACATTATGCTGAAATTATGCTGCATGTGCTTCATGGAATTCACAATCCTAGTTGATAAAAAAACCAGTGCAAAGGTGTCATCATCATGATTCCCACAACAAATAATAACTGAATACCAAACATTAACAAGATAAGGTGCTGGATCTGAAGAACTTAATACAAGATGAAAATGTTCTTTCTGCTGCTACATACAATCTCAAAACATGAACTTAATAATCTCTCACTTGGCAGATCTGATACTGGAGGCCTGAGCCAAAGTGCACCAGAGCATATCTATTAGTACCAGTTCACTACAGACCTATACCAATATAGTGTAGGTTGGAATGGGTCTGATACAAGTTAATACAGGTCCAGTACAGGCCAAAATAAGTCCATACTGCTTAGGCTAACAAATAACAGAGACTAATTACCCCAGTTCGACTTTTGCCTTCATTGACATACATCATTCAGTCACCACTAATTCACAGGATCTAATGTGCTCAGCTTATTCAACAGGACAAGGTCTACAATATACCATTTCATGAGGCCAGTATAGAGAATATATTAAACAAAATTACAACTTTAATTTTATTTCTAGCAGACCTTAGTGCACCATATTCAACAGCACAAATCTGTTAAGTATCAACTGATTTTACATTCCAACAAAAACCTATGAAAATGAATTTTACTGCATATACTTCCATCTGAAGTGAATTTAGTAATCAATTTATTTAAACAATAATGATGAAAAGAAAACCCTTTTTTCAGCTCACCGCATACATAATCCACGTGTGAAGATACCTTCGCATGATTGGAAGATACCTCTTTGACCATGGCGCCTCCATATGCATATTCTGCTGCTAGTTAAACCTACAATCTGAAAGTATAGAAATTTGAAAACATTAAAAAACTTTATTAATCATTGTCATGTCTCCTTATTAAAAGTGCATTAAAATTTATTTCCTAGTCATAATAAGGATACAAGAGAGAAGACATGATTGCAGTGATTGCACTAGGTGCTCGGGCGCTCGCCTAAGTGCTCGGGCGAGGCGAGGCGAGGCCCGAGCGCCTCGCTCAATCATCAAGCAGCGTGCTTCAAAGAAGCGCCGCCTGGGCGCTCGCTGAGCTCAGGCGTCGAGCGCTTCAGGCAAGCGCCTGCATTAAGCCAGGCTCTGGTCTAGTCATTTGCATTAGTTGGTTCAATCGAACCAACTAACGCAACAATATATCCTAAGGTCAACCCTAACCTTCTCATTCACGAATCAGGATTACGCCGCCAACATCTCACCACTGTCGCTACTGCTGTCTTCGCCACCGTCGCTACTGCCACTCCTCTCGCTCTTGGTCAGGTCAGCTCGTCACCTCGTTTCTATTGTTAATAGTATACTGTTGAGTTAATTAATTATTAACAATATACTGTTAACAGTATATTAATAGTATATTATATATTAAGTATTAACAATATATTGTTAATATACAGTATAATGTTAATGTACTATTAACAATATATTAACAGTATACTATTAAATAGTATACTAATAACAATATTTTTTTATTTATTAGATTAATAATATATATTAGATTAATAACAATATTTTTATTTATTAGATTAATAAATATATATAGTAACTTGTTATATATTTTTTTTATAATTTTAGCGCCTTGTTTCGCTCAAGCCGAGCGCTTGGCGCCTTGAGCGTTTTGGGACCCTGGCACCTAGCGCTTTTTAAATGCATGATTGTATTAGAGAAAATGATTTGATTGAATCACATATTCAAATCAACACCTTAGCAAGAATAATAAACCAGTTTCATATTATTAAGGTCATGAATTATATATTTTCCTTTCAGAAGCATTAACATGTGATGACCACATGATTATGGACCCCAATTAGAACCCTACTACTTTACAATGCTACTACTTGAGGACCAGGTTTTTCACTGATTTTGAACCCTGGTTCATTAGGTAAAACTTGCCCAATTTTATTGGATTCAAATTTATTCAAGGAAAAGAAAAGACAAAACATTACTTGAAGATGTGGATTCACATAATTTTGTGATTTATTTTAAATCTCATGGCATATCCATTTTTACGTCAGCATCCTGTTTATCCTTAAGAGGTTTCGGGCTACTCCTTTTCTCTCCTTATATCCTTCGTGCACTAACTTACAGAATTATCACATGTTTCTTTTTTGTCCTCCCTCCAGTTTCCTCTTCTTCCCCTTATTCAGCTCCTCACCTGAATGCTATGAAATATTGATATTGACAGATCTTATCACATGGGAATCAGATGATACCTTGCACTATACTTGTACTATATATCAAGGTTTGACTTACCGGTCCGTACTGGTGTACCGACATATTATCGGTACCGGTACGGGACCCATACCGGGCGGTATGCACAATGCATACCGCCCGGTATTAAAATATAATATAATATTTTTATAATATAATATAATATAATATTAAAAAATTAAAATTAAAAAAAAAAGGGGGCGACATCGCCTCGATCTGTCTCCTCGCGCGGGAGAAAAAGCGACCGCGGTCGCGGGCGACGACCGCGAGCAGGCAACCAGCGGGTGGCGACCGCGGGCGGCGACCGCAGGCTGGCGAGGACAGCGCGCGAGCGAGGCATTCTTTCTTCCCCTCTTCTTCTTTTTTTCCTTTTCCTCTTCTTCCCTTTTTCTTCCTCAATCGACCGCTGACGGTCGATTTCTCTCTCAATCGACTGTTGACGGTTGATTTCTTCTTCAATCGACCGTCGACGGTCGAAATCGACCACCGACGATCGATTTTTGACGGAACCGCCCGGTAGCGGGCGGTCCGCGTACCGGTAACCTGGCGGACCAATATGTACCGCCCGTACCGGGCGGTACGGGTCGAAATTGCAAACCTTTCTATATATATATATATAAATATATGTTTCAATTATTTGAGGTCAGCTATATGAATCTTTTACTGCGACTGAGAATACTATATAAAAAGTCATATGTTTAGTTAATCTCAGAGTAATTAAATCTTTATTTATAATTTTTATTAAAGTCTTTTTAGGTCTTCCTCTATCTCTCCTCGTACTACTAATATTAATTATTTCACCTCTTCTAACTACCACATTCGGAGATCTCCTAGGCGCATGCTCATACCATTTTAAACAATAATCTCTCATCTTATCCTCTATCGAAGCGATACCTAGTTGTAATGAATAAAATATTTTTTTTTCTATCTAACCTAATAATAGTACACATCCATCCAAACATTCTCATCTCGATAATACAAACTTTTTGTATATGTTGTTTCTTAACTATCCAGTATTCAAATCTATAAAGTATTGTTGGTCTCACAACTGTCTTACAAAATTTTGATTTTAATTCCAAAGATATCCGATGATCACACAAGACTCGTTATTTTAACCATCCTATTTTTACTCTATGAATAATATCTTTTATCAATTTCTTCATCTTGTTAAATAATTGATCCAAGATACTTAAAGTTTTTACTTGAAGACACTTCTTGTTCATCCAATTTAACTATATTCACTTCTTTATTTATAAAATCATTAAAATTATATTTCACATATTCAATTTTAGTCCTACTTAATCTAAAACCTTCAGTTTTTAAGACTTATATCCATAGCTCAAGTTTATAATTACTTTCACTTAAGCTCTCATCAACTAACATTATATCATTAACAAATAACATACACCAAGGAGGTCTATCATGTAAGTAACCTATAAGTTTATTCATTATCAATGTGAAAAGATAGGGACTTAATGGAGATCTTGGATGTAATCCTATGCTAATACAAACTCATTAGACACAATCCCTATAGTCCTAACACTAGTAGCTATATTATCATATATATCTTTAATAACATCAATATAATCAATGGATAATTCTTTCTTTTCTATAACCCACCATAATAAATCTCTAAGTATCTTATCATAGGCTTTCTCTAAGTCAATAAAAATTTGTCTTACCAAGCGGTAAGGCCCCATACCGGGCGATACATATTGATCCGCCAGCTGACCGATATGCGGACTGCCCGCTACTGGGCAGTACCGTCGAAATCGACCGTCGGTGATTGATTGAGGGAAAAAGAACAAGAGGGAGATACTTGGTTCCCCGTGTGCTGCTCTTCCCCGGTTCGCTCACTGACGAAGAATACCGCTCAGTTTTGGGTACCGTACCGTACCAAGATAAACTCGGTATGTCGGTACGGACCGGTAAGGAAAACCTTGATAAAAACTATATGCATATCTTTCCTTTTCTCCTTATACTTTTTCATTAGTTATCTTAATAAATAAATAGCTTCTATTGGCTAATCTTCAAAGTATAAAACCAAATTAATTTTTAGAGACATTTGTTTCAAGCCTTATCCTACTTTTGATAACTCTTTACCAATGTATTCATAGTATGGCTCATGATTCAAAACACTACGATCTAAAGCATAGACAATTACTTGATAGATCTGCAGAATATAAAAAAACCATGCTAAAATATAGGAAAAAGTATCATGTATATAATCACGTATATGATTAAAATCTATGTATTTGAAAAGATATATCAATGTTTTACCAGTTTACCTTGTTCTCATCAAAGTCATAGTCAACTAGTTGATTCATTTCCGGACTGACATATTCATCCAAGTAGTTGCAGCTTTCTGCAGACCATAGACGCAGTACCTATTATAAGTTTCATGGCATTGCCATAAAGATTTAGAAAGACTATCTGAATACTAATCTAAGATCACATTAAGTCTTCAAAAGGATTCTGGATAAATGCCTGAATTTTCTAAGGGTTACACCAGAAAACAGCTAACGATGTGAAACAAATACACTCACAACTGAAGAAAAATCAAGTACAAACCTCCACTACATCCCAAAAATCAGACATGAAATTAATGTATTCATCATATCAACTATTACCCTTTAGCTGGAGATTTAATGAGCAAACGGGTTCATTAGCCAAGGCCAACATGGCAATATGCATAATTCTTATAAGCAACTCCTAGAATGGTAAAAGAGATGAACCGGGCAATATGAATAATGTGTTGGACATGCAGGCTTGTTTTTTCTTATTTTCTTCTTTTTCTTATTCTAATTGTTTAGTCATACCTCTTCAGATATGGCTCACATTTCATTGCAATTAAACACATCACAAGCAAGTCATGCTAATTGGAACAGAGTTATTTTAGTAAACGACAAAAATGATAGGATTCTTTCCACTTATTTGAATATCTAGAGCATTAAAAACTCAAACTTCTACAACCCATTTAGAAGTGTAAAATCTCAATTCACTTAAGGTCTTTCCATAGTCCCAGAATTTTATATGACTTTTATCCCTAATTATTTACTGACTTCTAATTTGATAATATTCCCCAATCTGTGTAACAACTAAAATAGACAAAATTCTATACAATATTTGGTACATAAAGTAAAATACTAAGTGAATAGATAAAAAATTGGTGAATCGGTAGTTTTAAAAATCATATCCATGTAAATGAAAGATAATCTACAGGAACTATTTATATGATAATATCATGTAAACAATCATAATTTCAGATAAAAGCAATACCTTATCTCCACCTCCTGTAAGAATTAAGCCTCTTTTCATCCGACATACATTCACCCTGACATATTAAAATCAACTGAGATGAAAAAATGCAATACAATAGAGAAGCCAAGTTATCCTAGTACCACTAACACTACTAGCAAAGAGAAAAAAAAATATGAAAAAAAATTGTGATACTAATCACATATTAACATGATAGAACAAAACTGCAATGAGAAGTAACATTATAATCTTCAATTTAACTTGTATATGTTAAAGGAAGTCTGCATAGCTAAAAACTTGCATTTTGTAAAAGCAAAGACCACACAGAGAATTATTAGCTTACAATGAGTATAAATTGCAATATTGCTTTTACCAAGGTTCCAAATACTGGACAGATGTGGTTCAGTATCAGTCAATATTTATTTTATTAGTTTTTGGTGATACCAGATGAACCAGTATTCCGGTACTATACCAGTCCAACCGGTTACTAAAACAGGTAACAGATTAAGATATAAAACCCTATCTTTTACTAAGAGATTGAATATGCGTCTAAAGTTATGATAACTAATTGATCCTGTGAGTAAAATTACTTCCAAAAGAAAGGACAACTAGAAGCGAAATGAAAAATGTGACATCTAACCAGTTATATCCAGGTACAAAAATACCTCACATCATACTGGAGAACTCTTAAGTCTTAACTATATTAATCATATTCCTTGGAAGCAACGATGAGGATCTTATTGATCAGTATTTATTGGTTCAATTGTAAACCAATATACATTTTTGTGCGTAACACTTAACTGAAGTAAACAAATCATTTAGAACCAAGGATGCGGATTACGGTCAAACCAGTCAAAAAGTGAACCAGTAAATAGACCCTGGGAGAAATTGCATGGTCCTGGTTCATACTGCATGGACCACCCGACAAGTCATTTTTCCAAAGGAAGGTAAATCTAAAGCTTTTTTTTTTCTGTGTTCTTTTAAATGCATGAAATGAATTTTTCTTCTTGTGTTTTTCTTATGGTTTTACTCATGAATTCATGTTTAGATTTAGATTAAAGAAATTATTTTTTATTTGGTTGACTAAAGAAATTATTCAGATTAAAGAATTCATGTTGGATCAATGCAAATCTACCATAAATTTATGAGTCTGAAAAGTTGATGACTTCGAGGAGATGAGAGAAAGTTTAGTTGAGACCAAATGAGACAGGAATTCCTCATGATCAAAGCCTTCCTACCATAATGATTTCATGGACCATATACGAAATTAATAATTGATCCAATTAAGGTTTTACTTACCGGTCCGTACCGGTGTACCGACATATTGTCGGTACTGGTACGGGACCCGTACCAGGCGGTATGCACAGTGCATACCGCCCGGTATTAAAATATAATATAATTTTTTTATAATATTATATTATATAATATTAAAAATATTAAAATATTAAAATATTAAAAAGAAAGAAAAAGCAGCCACGGTCGCGGCCGCGGGCGACCTGCGGGCGGGACGGCAGGCGGGCGAGGACGGCGCTGGCGAGGTATTCTTTCTTCCCCTCTTTTTTTTTTTCTTTTCCTCTTCTTCTTCCCTTTTTCTTCCTCAATCGACCGTCGACGATCGATTTCTCACTCAATCGACCGCCGACGGTCAATTTCTTTCAAAATCGGCCGCCGATGACCGATTTTTGACGGAACCGCCCGGTAGCGGGCGGACCGGTATGTACCGCCCGTACCAGGCGGTACAGATCGAAATTGCAAACCTTGGATCCAATTGAGGATATCCAATTGAGAATATAAATACCAGTCTGATACCAATTCCAATAACCTAGCCAGCAATCGATACAGATCGTCCTCAACAAAACCAAAAGACAAGGCTTACCATAAATTATTAGGCTAGAAACTAATACCAATTGGTTTATACCAAGACATCATAACCATACCAGTTCAACCGATGATTGGTATTGATAATGGACCAATATTTTAATCTTTGTCCCGAACAAAAGCAATTGGCATAAATCCTAGTATGTGTGTTAAACATGGAATAGACAGATCTGTAAAATGCCAAATGCAGACATTACATATATGGAAGAACAAAAAAAAAAGGAAAAAGCATCATCCAATGTGCTACTTCATGCTATTTTTTCTTATTTTTCAAAGAAAGAGAAGGTCAATATCGAGATATAATTTGTAGGTATATAACATACTATGGCAAAGTGACTGTGCTGAACAGGACATTTTTAATGCCAAAGAACTTACATGACAATATGGCCTTGACATTGTCTACCTTCTACATCACTCATCAATACATAGCATGGTGCCCCTTCGTTAGCACCCTACAAGCAAGATACAAGCTTGTTGGCACAGGAAACTAGGCGTAAGTTATGCACGGACTAGGATTTTGCCACAAAGGCGACACAGCCTGAGTTTAGTGAAAACTTTCACCAATGTCAGATATGTTTAATCATGGTTCGAAGTTTTGATCAGCACAAACCTTACTGTGCCATGCTAGTGTAAAATACTATGGAGACTCCATTTCTTAACCTGCTTCGTGTGCACAAGAGGCATGCTGACTATATTATGCCAGATTGGACTGTGCCAACATTGAACTAAAACCCTCATGTCAAAAGTATTGAAAACATTGGTTTTATCAGAAAATAAAACCCATTTGATGGTAGGCAACATTGTTAAGCATCTCATACCATGCCAAATTCATTATGTTGAAGGGCACAATTTTAAGGATGCGGCGCTTTTTCAGTCTTACCATTGCTGGAAAGATTAATTCGATATTTTAAGTTGTATCTCATTGTCCACAACAAATTTATAATCTTTTCAAAAACATAAACAACTTTTGAAATTCAATCCCCCCAAAGTCTTTTGTTCACGGCAAGCTTATACTTTTTCTTGTTTCTTTAAAAAATAAAATAAAAGTACATTGGTAGATCCCTAGATGTAAGGAATAAAAGTTGAAATTTTACATTTGTTAGAGATAAGGTTGGAAATTGATATTCCAAATAGCAAAATTCTATGATATATATACTGGATAAAAGATAAGAGAATACCTTGCATGGTGACCACTCCATTGATCAAGTTTAACGGAGCCTCTGAGAAGGGATAACTTATGTTCTTCCATAGCTATCTTTTCCAGATAGATCTTCACTGATGTTTCCAGCATATCTGACTTGATAGAAGCACATTTAAGATGGGGCTTTCTTTTGTGATATAGATCTCTCATCAATGAGGACGTGTAGATTAGATTGTTCCTGTTACATGATAAGTCATGAGCATTTATAAGTCTTCAAGTAAAAAAAAAAAAATGGAAAAATATTTGGACTCTAAATTTTTGTTGAAAATTTTTCATTCCATATCCCTATATCTTAGTGATATAAAACACCGTGCCCTCCCTTTTTCCCGTATCATTACATCCCAAAGCTTGTCGTGAACATGTGTTAGCTGAAAGAGTCATCATTATTCAGTTTGACCATGGAATGTAGCAGTTGAAATTATAATGATTAAAAGAACTCTGCTTTTCATCAATAGAAATGGGAACTATTAAGCATGTATTAACAGTTTCTCCACATCTCCCTACTCTTCTTCCTCCTCTCTTTCACGTATCTTCTTCCTCACCTGTTCTTCCTCATCTAAATCAACTAGATCCATGTTCCTTCAAAGCCACATATGACTCTTTCTAGTTAAAAAAAGTGAAAGAAATCTGTTTCAATTTTTATGTGCTTCTAACCCATAAAATTCAAGTGAATTACAAATTTGCCTTTGGGGCCTATTGCAATAGAATTTTATCCTTAACTTGTTTATATCGATTAAGGAAGATGCAGAGTTCACAAAAAAAAAATCAGAGATTTTCCTAATTGTACAACGCCTCAGACTTGCTGAAACATATTTATCCTATGCGAACAGTTGGGATGGCTTGGTGCACACAATGGACGATTATCTACTATTCATGTCAGAGTTTGTTTTTTCTTTTTTGTGTTTAGAGTTGGAGGAGCTTTGGCCTGCACTATGTGTTTATTAAATTTTTTTGCTTTGCATTTCTTCCACTTTTTTATCCAAGGGACTTTCACCGAACAGGTTTTGCGCATTCTGGTCGGGAATGGGTTTCCTTGGTATAAAAAAGTGGAAGAAATGCAAAGCAAAAATATTTAATATAGCACAGTTCATTAAAAAAGAAATGGAAATTGTTTAGCTTCCATCATAGGTTATCCCAACTAACCAAAATCATGGATGTAAGAAAGCAACTTCACGAGATTCATGAAGAAGCAATTCTTTGCGATGCGGCATCAGGTTTAAAAAATAATAACCGAAAGCTAAGAATCAACAAGAAAGGGGAACGAACCAGGACTTGCAGATGACGGAGCATCGGACGAGATCGAAGTGATCGAGAAGCGCAAAGACGCGGCAGAGGAGGTCGGTGCCGAGAGAAAGAATGGACCCGCCGCTGCCGACGTCTACCGACTTCCGCTTTCGGCCGCCGCCTGATCCAGCGGCGACCGCTCGGTGTCTGCCGCTGCTGGCGGTGACCTCCATCTGCTGCTGCGCGTCGAGCTGCCCCCGTAAAGCAGCGCGGAGGAGGCCGGCCCGGCCACTCTTTGGGCTTCCTTGCGGACCGCCCTGATCGCCTGTTATAGAGAACAACGAAGGACACGCGTACGGCAGTCAACGGCTGTTGGTTGGTTCAATATATCATATTATAAAATAAATTATACTTCTATTATATGTAAAATAAATAATGCTAATATATTTTATAGCGAAAACATAAAATTTATACCAAACAATAGTTTTATAATGCCTCTTAATTTATATAATGAATTAAAGACGGTTGATGATCGAAAGTTGAAACTCTAATCTCTCCATCGAGTCGGACGATAGAAAAACTTAAGTTATCAATATGTCGTTTGATGGGACGAGTAGAAAAATAATCATTACGAAAAAATATATATAGATGGCAGTGGTTAAAAAGAAAAATAGCAACGATGAGAGAGAAAAAATAGGAAAGAGCACAACAACACCAAAATAAAAAAATAAAAAAATAGAAATGACGTTAATGAAAGAAGATAGAGATGATTGAGGAGAGAGAATAACAGGAAAGGATATTACAAAAGGGGTGGAGGTAATAAATACATGCTTAAAGAAAACATCTTATTTTTATTTTCTTATGAAAATAAAATGCCCTCAAAATGGTCAATATTAATAAAAAATGATTCAGTAGATCAGGGGCACTGTCTATCTAATTATTCGTCATCTCACTAAATGCATACTGGATTTCCCTTTCTATAAATAGGGATTTATTGGACAAAATCTACCAATGGAAGTCCTCGACGAACGTGGATTTTGGATGTGATGATGATAAGTCAACTTGTGGTAGAGTCAATTCCATCAAGGATGAAGAGTTCATCACAAGTCATCCAGATATATGTGTGAAACGAAAGATGAATACAAATATGGCCTACCCCTTTCTACAAAATGAGAGCCTTCAGTTAAAATATGTATACACACATTCATCTCTATAACGAGTGACAAATGGAATACATGTAACAACACAGACATTCCGGTGCAATGATCCGATCATATGTATTATTGCAGATGAAATATAAGTTGCAGCTAATAAAGAGCAGAAGGCCATATGTATAAAGTGGAGAAACAAGTATTAACAACATGTAGTTAATCACGCAGTGCTACGTAATAGTTATTTACAGACTCTTTATATGTAGCTATAATACCACTACGCCCTTTCCCCGGCAATGAGATCCAGTACAACTCGCTTTATGCTACCACCATATTTTGTCAGCAGCTTTTTGTTCGTTATCCTATCAGAGAAACCCTGCAACCACATAACAACAAGTGAACCTTCGAACGTGTTATTGCAAGAGGATCAATATAATATAATTCTACAGTACTGAAAAGTTAAGAACCCAACCATGTCATGAAGCTCCTCAAGAAGTGGCTCCCATTCAGCATAGCCGCAAAGATCATTGATGGACTCCTCCAAGTCATACTTGTTTAGCCTAAGAATCTCTTTGTTTAAGTCAATTTGCTTAAAGCCCATGCTTTCCAGCTCCTCGAGCAATGTCTCCTCCACAGTGTTGTCCTCGGCGACTGTTTTAGATGGTGGCACAAGAAAAGATGATTCATATTCTGACACTGATAAATCAATTATGGGATACGACACGGGAGGATTGACTATGGGCGTGGGCTGTGCGATGCCATCAGCGGCGGCAGGATGCACTCCCTCTGTTGGGGCATCATTCACCAATGGCTTAACAAGTTCATCTGAAATGCTGGCGAGTATGGATTCAGGAGCAACGTCATCAAAAGGCTCAGCATTGACATCTATGATTCCAAACCCATCTCGACTAGTGCTTTCAGGTGGCAGATTCAAATTCAAATCAGCACCGAAACCACCAGTAGCAGAGCTTGGTCGAGAGATATCCACCTGTATGAGAAAACAAGGGATTCTTACACAAGAAAAAAGGTACAGTGAATTAATTTTTGGGGCAGATGAACAGACCTGGATAAGAACCCAAACTCGTTGCCCAAACTTGTGTCCAAAAGGTGATGCCAATCTCCAATATGAAAAGTACCTACCTGGCATTGCTGGTGAGGTGAGATCAACTGCAATATCAACCTTCTCATTCACAGGAAATCCATCAGCTGGAATCTGCGTAAGACGAGATTGCAACATCAGTTTTGGTATAACAAGATGACAAGTACAGCTCTCCCTAAGGACAGGTCATAAACAATTCTATAGAATACCTCCAATAAAACTGAGTCCCGGTTTGCAAATCTATCACCACCAACCCAAACAAGCTTTGTACCATATGGCCATCGAGTGGAACCATTGTTCTGCATTCGCCATATCTTTGTAAATGGAGTAGAAGGAGGAAGCACCGTTCCATCATACACAGTCACATCTTGAATAAAGCGACTTCCTAATTTTGATCTAGATTGTCGCGCACCAAAACCATGCAAATGTGGTGAAAGGAGCCGACGTCGAGAATGCTAGAATTAGGAAAGCAGAAGCAGTTAGGGCACCCTATATTATGAAATCAAATCAAGCGAAAGAAGGTTAGGCCATACTGAATTATAACAATCCTTGGACATTCTACGAGATGAATGATGTGCCCTGTCAATCCTGGTATAATCAGCTTTATTACCCGTCTCAGAGAAACAAATGCTACATAAATCATAGTCTTCTTTCCTGCAAAGCCAAAGAAGAAACATGAAAGTATAAGAAGACTACCTTAGAACAACTATATAAAACTGAACATTGAAAAAAGGGAAGTCAAGTAATGCCTTACACTTTAGATTTAAATCGAGGACCAATGATTGGATGCATTCCACAACCATCACATCTAATTCCCTTGTGGAAAGTACAGAGCATATTGTCATTATACCCATCATCCCTTTCGTAAGGATCGCCAAGAGGATGAATAGGAAGATCAAGAGCCGCTATCTTGGTATGCTGTTTGACTCCCTGAAAACTAAAACCATCAGGAAGATCAAAAGACGATATCTGGGCATCCTGTTTGACTCCCTGAAAACCGAAACCATCAGGTATTCTTGAAGCGGGTGCATCAGTTGGAAGTTGTTTGTTGTTGTCACCAGCCACCATGCCAGGAAACCCATACGCATTAGGTGGAGCATGAGAAGGATTAAATGATTCATTATTATGTTCTGAAATCATCTCAGGTGGCACATAAAGGCTATTAGTTAGTACAGATTTTCCTTTACCACCAACATCACCACTTTCTTTGTTATGATCAGTGAACTCATTGCTTGCATAAATGGCTGTTAGTAAATCATCAGTCAAGGCATATCCTGGTGCTTGCTCAAATGTTGGAAGATCTGGATTGTTCATATTAAGATCACCAGAGGTACCAATCTTGACCATGTTAACATGATTCCCATTGACACTGTCATGCTCCTTCTGCAAAAGCTCTGAAACTAGATCAGTTGATTTTGTTGATACTGAAGCAGAAGTAGATGGAACCTTTGGTTGCCCACTAATATTAAGATCCTTTGGCTGAGTTGGAGTTGTTGCCTGACCAGGCATTCCTGATGACTCACCATTTGACCTGTTGACAGGCTGACTAACATTTGATATTCCAAACTTGGAGAACTGGTCCACAATATGAGATATTGCTGGTGCAGAAGATGAAGCCTTTGAAAGGAAATCATGAGAGATGTTGGAAAGTGCAGTTCGAAATGGTTCAGGAACATGTTTCAAGGCTTCATCAATAACAGAACTAATCTCAGATGATTGATTCTCTTCTTGACGTGGCATGGCATTTGCAGGGCTCATGTTCTCCTGTTTCAGATCAGTGCCTCCAGATGCATAAGATTTCAACTGAACATTGATTCTCAGAGGATTCAAATGCTGATTAACAGCAGCATCACGCAACTCATCATCATCATCTAGTGCTACAGTGTCACCATCTTCATCAACATAGGTAAGAACAAGATCAGCTTCTGGACTGAGTTTGAAGAGGTTAATAATCTTCTTTCGGAGGCTAGTCATGTTGTGATCTATCATCTCTCCAAGGACGTAGGCATTAAACCGCTTAAGTGTATCACCATACCTCACCTGGAAAGTACAAATGGTTGAAATGAGTAAAAAGGAAAAATAAGACAGACAGAGACAGACCAAAGGCAGTCCATTATGGTAAGGAAGACAACTAAAGATTTTTTATTTATTGCCGGCTGCCATCTATATGATACAATGAAAAAGCATCTGTTTTATTCCACAGAACAAGCTGACAGAACTCAGCTTGAGACAAGGTCATGAAAAACCATGTCCATGCTAATACACTATTAAGCATTTTCAAAAAATCCAAGTCGTTCACCAGCAAAAGCAAAAGGAGAACTTGTTAAATCTTGAATTTTAATGATGAAATCAATTGATTAGTTTATGGACTAATATACTTTTAAGACAAGTGACGCAAGAAAAACTTTGATCACGAACACGAACCATCACATGACAAATTGTCAAAGCGGGAGAATCGGACGTTGGGACAGAGGAGTAACATGTCAGAGATTGGACGTCAGGCCGAAGGATTGGTCGACATGCCAAAGGATGGATTTCGTGCCATGAGTTCAAGCATCGGGCCAGAAGGATGGGTATTGCGCCAAAAGATCGGATGTTGCGAGAAATCAACATGTCGATAGATCGGGCGAGACGCCGAAAGAAAGAACGATACGCTGAAAGCTTGGACGAAATGCCGAATGATCAGATGACATGCTGAAATGTTGGACAACGCACTAATTGCTTCGTGATTATGCTGGATATGTGATTGAGTGATTAGGTCTTGATCGTGGTTATTCAAAGTCGAATTAAGTTGGTATTGGACCGAAACCATGACAACTTGATTTGGGGCTCATTATGCTTAATAAAAGGCCAATTCAATGACATGGAAGTGACCTAGGCTGTGGTACCGCCCAGATTGTGAAAAGCGTTGTTTTGTGCTTTTCCGAGGTTTCAGGCGGTGGTACCAGCACCTGCCAACGATGGTATCGCCAAACGACGATGGTACAGCCTAGACCGAGAATATTACCGCCAAAGCCAAGATTCTCGAGCTCTGTTCGGTGGTAGTACTGCCCAATGACAATGGTGGTACCGCCAGTACCTAGAAAAACCAAGGATTTGAAATTTTGACTCCAATACTGAAGTCATTCAGATCTACAAATACCCCAATCATTCTTGCTTAATAAGGCATGAATAAGTGTTTAAGAAAAAGGTGAAAAGGGATAGAATCCTTGAGTTAAAAGTGTTGTAAACTCTTAGTGTTTGAGTCTATTCTTCTTTGAGTTTAGCGATTATTCTAAAGAGATGTGAGGTCTTATGAGAAAGAGTTTGTAAAGGTTCTCTCCCGAACCTAATAAAAGAAAAGGTATTGCAACAAGGATAGTTGATCTTCGCTTATTGGAAAGAAGATCGGTAGTGAAAGCCGATGGCCTCGAGAGAAGCGAAATCAGGAGTGGACATAGGTCAAGACAACTGAACCACTATAAATCGGTTTACCTTTCCTTCTTGCTTTTCTTTGTCATTTGCTTACTGATTTACTTTGCTCACTACTTCTACTCACACTTTCAAGTTAAACGAATTTTCGATTCATATTCTCGTTCGAACCATTTTAAATTGGATATTTTTTCAATAAGCCCTAATTCATCCCTCCTAGTGCCATTACGATCCTAACCATTGGTATCAGAGTCAAGTTCTCTCAATTGGATTAACACTCAAGTGAGTTTTAATAACTTTTGCTGGCAATCACAACGGTCACTCTATCACTCAGTCCTCCTATGTCCAATGGGACAGACCACACTTACTGAAAAACACGAATAAAAATTTTATTGATTTCTATGAATTTTGATTTGTGGAACATCGTTGAAAATTATTTTCAAAAATCTTCTAATCCAATGAATAAATAGAATGATTTTAAAAAGAAAACATTTTTTGAATACTTTGTTTTGTGTTTTGGATAAAAATAAGTTCAAACGTGTTTCTACTTGTGACACTGCACATGACATTTGATACACACTAGAAGTTACTTATGAAGGTACAAGTCGAGTAAAAGAGTCAAAAAATAACCTCTTCGTACATAGTTATAAACTGTTTAAAATAAAGCCAAGCAAAACCATTAGTGACATATACACTCGTTTTACGGATGTTGTAATTGTTTAAAAGCTCTTAGTAACTGCTATATAGACCTTGAATTAGTAGCTAAAATTTTATGATCTCTTCCAAAATGTTGGGATCCAAAAGTAATAGCTATCCAAGAGGTAAAGAAATTGAACAATTTTCCTTTTGAAGAACTTATAAGATCTTTAATGACCTATGAAATAACTTGTAAAGCACATGACGAATAAGTAGAAAACCTTCCGAAGAATAAAAAGGATATTGCATTGAGAACCAAAGAAGATTTTTCGAGCGAAAGCTCAAGTGACGATGATGACGACATAGAACTCCTTACAAAAAGACTTAAAATATTTATGAAAAGAAACAAAACTCATAAAAATAAAAATGAATAAAAAACGTACTATAATATATTATGAAAGTATGAAGTCATGACACTTCAAAAATGAGGATCCACAACTGAAAAAGAAGTTACCGATATAAAAGAAGAAGAAAGCATTCAAGGAAAAGCGAGATGAATCAAGTGCATCTGAAGACGAAGAGCAAATCAATAAAAATGACACGACGAACTATGCATTGATGGCCTTTAACGATGAGGTATATGACTCACCTGAAATATCTTTTTCTTATGATGAATTACTTAATGCATTTCATGATTTATTTGATGAAAAATATTAGTAAAAAATATAAATTGCCAAAAAATAAAAAAATAAAAAGATCATATCTCTCTCTAATGAATTTGAAAAAAAAAACATAACAATTGTATGTTAACATCTTGTACTAAATGTGAAGAACTAGATTCATTTAAAAAAATATGTTATTACAATAAACTTTAAAAATATTTAAATTGGTAACAAATCGAATCTTATGATTAAAAATGCTCCTTTAGTAAATGATTTGAAACATTAACTCATTATGGATTAGTCAATTATGTGACAAGGGATATAATATTAAATTTAAATCCAATGCTTGCATCATAAACATAATATATGATTGTCTTCAAGAGCAATAATGTTTATATTATTGATCTTGATGATTTTCATTATGATACTTCTTTTTTTATTTTAAACGATGATACATGACTTTGGAGATTAAGACATGCAAATACAACTATTAATCTCACAAATTAGAACTAAAAAAATTTTGTTATTTTCTATCCATATTATTTTCAATGAATTTCCAGAAGGTAAAAGAACAATCTTGATGATAATTTTGAATTTGATTATTTTTTTTTTTTAAAGAATCATGATCTTTCACTTGACTTCTTGATATTCCCGACTTAAGATTTATCCCGTATGAATCGGGACCTTTTACTAATTATTCTTCTCTGACTCCTTTTGGTATTTATTAAGAAGAAAATTTATTCAAAAAAATCGTGATCTTGACTTCTCGATGTGTATAACTTGAGATTTATTTTATACGAATCAAGATCTTTTCCTATTTGTTCTTCTATAATTCTTTTTTCTATTACTAAAAAATAGATCTATCCAATGAATCATGCATGATATTAACTTTTTGATACTTATAACTTGAGATTTATTTTATATGAATCAAGATCTTTTATTTTTTATTCTCCTATATTTTTTTCCTTTTACTAAAGAGAAGATTCATCTCAGTAAATCATTATTTTGATGTTCATGATATAAGATTTATGTCATATGCCTTTTTTGTATTAATATCCTTCATTGACACCTTAATATAAACGAAGAAGTAGCATCATGATAAAATAATATCATTCTCTTCCTTTTTGATAATAACAAAGGGGGAGCGAAAAGTAACGACTTGCTCATTTCTTTTTCCTCTTTTTGTTGATGACAAAGGGGGAAAAATAATGATAATTTTGTGATGGCGTAGCACTCGTATACATGTTGTATTATGATGACGTCAACCTCTAATATTGGTTTAAGATATATGGATATGATGTAAAATTATACATTTGACTTAAATTGTTTGATTTAAATTTAAAGTATTAAAAGGTTATCATGTTTCTTTGAATCAGAAATCATTATGGCATATAATCAGAGGGAGTTTAGTTAAAATTCCGTCATCAATTGGTTGTCATCATCAAAAAAGGGAAAATTGTTGAATATCAAATTTTAATGGTAAAATCAATTGATAAATATATGGACTAATACACTTTTAAGACAAGTGACACAAGAAAAACTTCGATTACGGACACAAACTATCACATGGCAAATTGTCAAAGCAAGAGAATTAGACATTAGGCCAAAGAAGTATCATGTAAGAGATTAGACATCGGGTCGGAGGACTGGTCGACAAGCCGGAGGATGAACTTCCTGCCATGAGTTCGGGCATCGAGCCGAAAGGATCAAATATTGCACCAAAAGATCGAATGTTGCGGGAAGTCAACATGTCGATAGATCGAGCGATTCGCCGAAGAAAAGGACGATGTGACGAAGTTTCGGATAAAGTGTTAGGTGATCATATGACATGTCGCAGTGCTGCACAACATGTTGATTGCTTCATGATTGTACTAGATATGTGATTAAGTAGTTAGGTCCTAATCGTGGTCGTTCAAAATCAAATTAAGTTAGTATTGGGACAAAACCATGCCAACTTGATTCGTGATGCATTAGGCCTGAACCAAGGTTGAATTGGGCTTGATGAAAGGCCAATTCAATGACCTGAAAGTGACTTGGGCGGTGGTACCGCCACGTTTGGCAATGGTATCGCCCAGACTGCGAAAAGTATTGTTTTGTGCTTTTCCAAGGTTTCAGGCGGTGATAATACCACCTGCCGACAATGGTACCGCCTAGCGACGATGGGGTACTGCCTAGACCGACGATAGTACCGTCAGAGCCCAGATTCCCGAGCTTTGTTCGACGATAGTACCGCCCAGTGACGACGGTGGTATCATCTACAAGTGTGAAAAAAAAGGGGTGAAAAGGAATAGAATCCTTGAGCTACAAGTGTTGTAAACTCTTAGTGTTTGAGTCTATTCCTCCATGAGTTTAACGATTATTCTAAGGAGGTCGTTGGGCGATAGCGCCTAAACTGACGGTAGTATCGCCTAGACCGACGATAGTATCGTTAGAGCCCAAATTCCCGAGCTCTATTCGGCGATAGTACCGCCCAGTGAGGGCGATGGTACTGCCAGTACCCTGAAAAACCGAGGATTTAAAATTTTAGCTCCAATTTTGAAGCCATTGGGGATATATAAATACCGAGCTCATTCTTGCTTAATGAAGCACGAAAAATGTAAAAAAAGGGTGAAAATGAATAGAATCTTTGAGCTACAAGTGTTGTAAAGGATCTCTTGTGAGAAAAAGTTTGTAAAGGATCTCTCTGAGCCTAGTAAAAGGATAAGTGTTGTAACAAGGGTAGTTGATCTTTTCCCGTTGAAAAAAAAATCGATAGTGAAAACCGATGGCCTTGAGAGAAAAGGAATCGGGAATGGATGTAGGTCGAGATGATCAAACTACTATAAATCGATTTGTATTTCCTTCTTACTTTTCTTTGTCATTTGCTTACTGATTTACTGTACTCACACTTTCAAGTTAAATGAATTTTCAATTCATATTCTCGTTCGAACGATTTCAAATTGGATCTTTTTTCGATAAACATTAATTCACCACCACCCCTCCCCTCCCCCCTCCTTTTCCTTCTTAGTGCCAACAGATCTCATTTCTTTTTTTACTAGGAATAACGCATCAAACCATATACAAAGGTGGCCTAGTGCACCAACACATGGTTTAAGCCTTCAAGGACAGTCAAAATATGCAATCATATCCATGTAAGGAAAGTGACTATTTCTGGACTGGAACTCCAGTCACTTGATTGCATATACACAACCTTGCCATGATACCAGGGCTTACCCTCTAAAAGGACAGCCAATGACTTCTAATCATATTCTTGCCTCATTTGAATTCATGCTCAGAACCAACTTATATCATGTATTTAATAGAGGGCCTTAAATATTTAAGTCTGAGAGCTGCAGGCTACACAAAATGAACTTGGCATTTGAGGAGAAGAATTTATTTTGCTGCAAAGTAATTCCACTAACAATAAAAGAAGTGTTATGAAAAGTTCACAAACACCAAACTCCAGTGAAAAATAGTCTTTGTTTCAATCAACAAAAGATCTTGATATGCAAGCAGACATATGGATCTCTCCATAAAATTTATAATACCACGTGCTTCCAAAATAAAATTCTGCAGAGACAGAAGTCTAGCATCATTAGCTCAGCTCTGTATATCTCCATAACATTTATAATACCTCATGCCTCCAAAATAAAATTCTGAAGAAACAGAAGTCTAGCATCATTAGCTCAGCTCTGCATAAAGCACATTCTCTTATTATACAAGATGAACCTTAATAGCCTACACCTTCAGCCTACTGATCTAAAAGACTGCATATGCAGATTTCTTTTACATTCTTTTATCTAACACTCAATACTACTTGATGGAATCTTTATTCCACAGATATAATATAACATAATATTCCATGAGCTACTTCAGTTTTACACTGGAAAAGAAAGATTGAGTGCATGTGACTCGTGCCAATCTGAGGTTCACATGGATCAAAATGTGAATTGAACGCTGGCATCCAAGTTGTAAAGATAAATTTTGCAGTGGTCAATGCATGACTTAAACCTTGCACTCAAATTTGAAAGAATCAATCTTATTATATTTTTTTAAGCAATCATTAAAATTTAGCAAAAATGAAGAAATGCTCTAAAATGGTTTATTTTGATCTGAAAAAGGATGCATTGAATTTCAGAAGAATATTCAGATAGACTTTAGTAAAAGATGTTCAACAAATATCTAGATGTGATTATGGGACTTAGAGGTAATATTCTATGCATTAGTTCTGACCACACCCCACATTGATGAACCTCATTCCCTGGGTTTAGGCATAGTTTGTAAAGACATAGCAAGAGAGACAACTAAGTCCTGAACACTCTACCATCACACTAAGAAAACAGTGGATTGTGCAACAAAACATGGGATCAGGTAGTGCTTTTGTGCCTAAAGACGAATAAGAAGGATAGCAACTGGCTTGATTTGGCAAAGTGATGAAGGAAACCAGCTTGAATAAGAAGTTTGGCGCATACTAGTAAAGGAAGATCAATGATCCCATCTTTGAATGGCCCGTATGGATAAGGACTTGGCCTTTTAAAATAGAGGCGACAACTGCTGTTCGGGAACAAAATTTTGCCATGTATATGGACTATAATTCCGGCACCATACAAACAGTCCATATGGATATACAGTATAAAGATACTCCTATTACTCCTACTATAGAACCAAACAAGCCCTCAAGCAAAAGGATGGCCAAGATGACACATTTAGGGAAAAATAATCAAGAATTTCAAAGACTACTTACTGAAAAATAAACTAGCAGCACAAGAAATACTAACAATGGAAACATCAACTTCAGGTACCCTAAGATCACATCACAAGGATTCATGACAACAGCAGGTGTACAAAATAAGGTAATAGAAATAATTTGTTTTCTGCAAGAAACGGACATGCATATGGTTCAGGAGACAAATGATACAAAGATCTTTGGACCTTAAGTAATTAACATGGATACAGTTCCAGCAACACAAGGACCAAAGAAACTTCTTCCTAAAGTAATTGGCATGCATATGGTTGCAGAAGAAAATGCTACAGCTTTAAAGAATTTAGAACCCATAAACAATCGAGCAATTGCAGTAAATAAAGAAGCCATTGCATTTATCCAAGATCTAAAGTTTTTAACGGAGCCACATCTCTTGATCTTCCTCTCAGATGGCATAGAAACCATATAAACAGTCTCACTTGAGACTAACAGCATCGGACTAAAGGTACCACCCAAAAGAATTAGAGACGTAAAAGACGCTAGCATCATACGGGAAAAGGCATATTCCAAGAATAAAAGTACCAAGCAACCAACCGCATGTAACACTGCTAGGAGTGAACTACCATGTTCAACTAGTGTAATCACCCTATCAATTTAGTGTTAACTGTTCGATCAAAAACAGTTTCAACATGGCCGACCAAAATTTAGAGAAATATAGCTACGCATCCACACGATCATCACTTGATTCCACTGAAGAAACGATCTTTACAACGAATCAAACAGCACAAAAGCCCAGAATTAAACAAAAAAAAAAATAACGATTAGAACAGAAAGGGAACATAAAGATCACCGGTGATCAACCAGACACAGCCTTAACACGAAGGGGTAGAGAGAAAGCGACCTTCAACAACATATCTAACAGCACAAAAAACCTAAATTTGAGCAGCAAAAAAACAGAAACTACAAAATCGCCGATCATGCAGGACAAAGTACGACACATCGAGTTCATCTACAATCGACGAGCCACATACCTGATCCACAGACGAAAAAGAGATCGACAAGAAAAGACATACAGACCTTGATCACAAAGTCCCACTGGTTAAGGCGGGGCTCCATCGGCGACGAATCGATCAGCGAGAAGTGCGCCAGCTTATCCGGTGAGCCGAAGGCGCGATCAAGGGGCCCTGACCCTAAAATCTCTTCGCGGAGGATGAGAGCTAGCACGAAGGGAGAGGGGGACGGAGAGATCGAGGCGAGGAAGAATCCGAACGATGCAGGAAGGCGAAGGGAAAGAGGCAGGGGGGTTTCGCAGCTTGTCGCAGAGACCGCAGAGGGAACCGCTCGGGAAATGGCAGGTACGCCTTGGGCTCATTTGCCACCATAGTCGCTTTATGGAAACCGAGGTTGTTTGCTTGGCCGAGAAGGAAACCAACAGCATGGGGGAGACCGCCACGTGCCAAACTCACGTGACGACGATAGCAATCGAGCTATGACATGTGAATTTTAATTTTACTTTTTAAACCCACAGTTTTACTTCAAACAAAAAATAATTGTACCCCCAAAATTTCGAGTTTTTAGATTAATAAACTTTATTTATTTATCTAAATTATCTTAAAATTTAACCTACATATAATCTTAGATAGAAATCCATAGTTAATTTAATTTAATTTAATTATCCTCACGTAAATTTTGAAAAGACCGTTTGGTTATTGAAGATTTTGGGTAGTCAAATCATTCTGAATTATTTAATCGTTAAATAATTAAGACGATAATGTCGACTATATATATATATATATGTGATATTTGAGGGAGGACTCGGTCAAAGTAAACGTGTAAGGTCAATGTTTATGGCTTGCAATGTGATATAGACAACATAATAAAGTGGTTCATTTATCTATTGAACATTAAGATTTCAATCAAGAGTTATTTGACATTTATTTTTGGAATAGAATTGGTTTTCTTTTAATTAGGGCAGTCGTGGTTGTAAAATCTTAAAAGGTCTACGTTTTATTTTGAGACACGTAATAAACTCCTAAAAGTAGTAGGATGGAATGATCGTTGACATGTATGTACATGATCGACATCTTTGTATCGCACGAATGATAAGTATATGATATATATGATCCATGTGGATCACAATGATCAATGCTTTGACTCACACCTCATTCAACACCACGTATGACAGTTCGACATTGTGATCAAGTTGAGTCGATTAATGTACATCTCGGATCGACATATCATGATGTTACGACTCATATTACAATAAACGTCGATGATACGAAGAGTAATAGTTCATAGAGCTCATTATAGAAAGGGCTTCTCAAGTGTGTTTTTAAAATTGTTTGAATCTAACTAACACTGATCTAATCATCAGAGAGACATAAGTCAGAAATGTCCCTATTAAGTTTTGCTAGTTTGATACCCTTAAGGTTAGAAAGGACTATAATTTATAATGAGACCAACATATAAAAAACCTTTAGTGGTTTCTAGAATATTTTTTAGCTTAAATAATAAAAAAATATTAATAAATAGAAAACTTAGATAAGTTAAATATGACTTTATACAATTAGAGATGTATGAGTTTAAAGATATTATAACTGAACTAAAAAAAGTTACTTTGGTTGCAATTGAGGAAGGAAATACCCAAAAAAAAAAAAGGTGGGAAATAAAAAAGAAAGTTCTTCTTAGAAAAATGAGGAAAAAGTAAAATAAGAGTGAGAAAATGAAGAATAAGAACATATAACTTATAAATGATATTTTTTTCTAAAAATAAGCTGACACAAAATTAAAGTGCTTCAACAAATCCTTATCTATATCAATAGAAAAAAATATATCATATTTTTCAATTATAAAAATCTCAATAAATGATAAAATCATCATCAATAATATTATTGATAATATTACTTTACCTCAAATTCCTTCTAATTTTCATTAGTCATTTTTTTAAATTTATCTACTCATCTCTTCAATATTTTTACTGTCTTTTTGAACAATAAAATCTTTCACCTTCCTTTGTCATAAAGCAAAATTATATCTTTAAATTTTCTCCTAGTAAAACCAGTAGAAATGAACGACGATATCTTTATTGAATTTTTAATCATCCAATCTTTTCGACTCTAATAACACTTTATTAGGAGAGAAAAGTCTTCCAAAAATTTAAAAAAAAAAGAGACAAATTCATTACAGATTAACAATCAAATGAATATATCAAAAAATTGATTCAAGATTAACATGATTTGATAAATTCTTGTTGAAGACAATATTTTGAAATATATGAGATCCACTAAAAATATGAGTTTCTTTGTTGATCTCTCACATAAACCTAAAATCATAGGAATAAATATTAATTTATTAAAAAGTTCTAATTTAATTAGTACTATTTCAACTGATTTAAATATACTTAGGACTCCTAAAAATACATCAACTTAACAACATAGATGATGTACTAACTAATTTAAGTATAATTAGGACTCTACCAACTCATTTAAATATAATTAGGACTCCTAAAAATACATACCAACATTAAACAATATCATACTTGAGTTATCTCCTCTCAAGTATGATTTATTTATTTATTTTTTAGCTAAAAAACTCTCTCAACCCAAATCCTAGAGATCACCTTAGGAGCATCTATTGGAACAAACTCTAATTCACCAAGGAGTCTTAATTTAATCGGGACTCTATCAACTAATTTAAATACAGTTAAAACTCTTTAAAATACTTACCAATTTTAACAATATCAAACTATCAAGGATCATGAAAAATTTGCTATACATGTCACATGAATAAAGCATCTAAAATGTTCATTCCCTTATTAATATGATGGACGATGCCTCAATAAGAAACCTCAATACTAAACGGTGTTTTTTCTTTTCTTTTCGAACGAGATAATATTTGGAAAAAAAGAATGGATGAGATCAATTTTTACTAAGACAAAATCTCACAGTATAGGATTCCGTGCCAATCCATTCTCTCTTCTACGCACAATACAAGCAAGTAATATTTCCCTGTGAAACAAAGATATGCTGTGAGACTCGCATCACAAAGGTGGTGGGAGAAGAACTGCACCGGCAGCGATGTATTCCTTCACCACATACATGAACGTCGACGTTGATCTGATCTCACCTCGCCTCCTGCTTCCCCTACATAAACTCGCGGCCATCTCGAATTCCCTCCCCATCATCATCTTCATCCAACAAACGCAAGACATGGCGGAAAACACGGGGCCGTCATGGGCGGACCAGTGGGACACCGGCGATCAGGCCGACCTCGCCAAGAAGAACAAGAAGAGCGGTGCAGGGTTGAAGAAAGGATTGGAGAAGACGAAGGCCGTGGCTTCGTCGGGCTTGAAGAAGGTGAAGGAGGGATCCAGCACAGGGTTTCAGTGGATCAAAGATAAGTGGCCGAAAGGTACAGACAAGCACTGAGCCACCGAAGAAGAAGAAGAATAATAATAAGCATGGCGTGCAGTAGATTGGTGGTGTTCTCTAGCCGTGCGTGTGTGTAGTAGTAGTAGTAGTAGTAGTACTCATTCTACAGCTTCGCCGCCGTTCGTGTTTGATTAATTGATAGAAATAGTTTCGTTAATGCTCGTCTTCTTGTTCTTGTTTGGGTTTGACCTTCGCATTCTCCCGGAAGAATAATTAATTCTGAATGTTACATCAAAGCAAATATGATCCAAAAAAAATTTACGTAAAAAAAAAAAATTTATGGATGTGATTCTTTATTTATACTCGAGTAACACAAAATAACAAAGTGATTAGTAGTTTGAAGAGGTGAAAAGGAAAATTAAAACCAATATATTGTTCACGTTTTTATTTTTGGAAAAAGGACGATTAACATCTTTTTTAAAGATTACTTAACCGAGTAAAAAAAAAATTGCATGATATTTAGTCATCGAACATATATGGCACATTAACATTAGTGTATATAGAAAAAAAAATTTATGGAGATACATTTCCTCCATCCCACTCTTTTCCTTTTTTAGAGTGAAAGATGATTTGTTCTTTTTTTTATTTATTTATGATCACCATCTGATCTTATTACTTTTCAAATTTATTTTTTTTATCATTATACTTAAACAACACTATCGATGTCAACCCCAATCCTAGATGAAAAAATATGTAAGATTACACGAGTGTTAGATAATTAATATATATATATGTATATATATATTTTTATGTTGTTAAAATAAGAATGTTGAGATGATATGTGGTAAGTAGTATGAAGATTAAAAAAATATTTATTCGTCAATAAGTATGTATCGCTTCGGATAATAAAAGAGAATCATGAAATGATTAATATTAGTGGTAAAAAAAGACAAAGAAAGATTAAAAAAAATATTAAATATATATTTAAATATTTTAAACTTTATAAAGTATATGATTTTTTTTATAGGCTTCAATGATAATAGAGTAATAATATCATTGGGACTTATGCATTTATGAAATTAAAAATATTATGCTTGTCCTCACGATTATAAATTTCGTAAATATACCACATAAGATTTCAATTGAAAAGGCACTCATTAAATTTGTTAACTTTATAAAGATATTTAGAATTGATATGCTTAAGAATGTTTGAACTTACATATTTTGAAAGGTCACCTATGTTTGGATAAAATTGATAGGGTTTGAACTTATGCAAAATTTTGTCACTAATATATCCATTTCATGCGTTGCATGACTTCCCACAATTCTTAAGCATATTTATTTTGTTCCAACACCATCACAGATGTTTAGAAGAAGGTAGTGTTTCATGACACACACATATTGATCACTAAAAAAATATTATTTTGCTCCTGACCTCACCAATGAGAAATCTTTTTCTGGTAATTAATGCCTTTTTTTCAAAAGAAAAAATATATATAAAAAGTATACATAGTGTATTAATATTTTGATATATTTTTAATGAAGCGAATGTAAGTTTGACGTAGAAAAAATATAAGTCACTATATAATCGAGAAAGGATTCTTAAGAAAGGTTTGCATTTTATTATTATTATTATTAATAGTTCTATTTGTCATGTCAATGCATATCTTATTTTTCTATATTACGAAAATAGAAATAAATCTGAATTTTAATTTAGAAAATTTTATTTACTTCTCATCAGTCATATATCTTCTCTCTCTCGTGGCTCTAAGTCATCGATCTTAAAACGTCATCCTAGCACATCCCGATCTACCCTATAATGATGTTGTTTTATTCTCAATAATCATACTATCCCACCAAGATCAAGGGCCTAAAAGATTTCTCCTATCATGATCAAGCAATTAACTTGATCTTATTCCGGGACAACTAGTAAAGAGACCAAGGGATGATATATAAAAGTAACTCATCAGCTCACGTTGAGGGAGACTTTAGATACTAACTCGATCATACAACTTACACTGTTATCTTCTATCCTCCATTCACTTAAGCATCGGAGGGATCGCGTCGAGCAACCCCGACGTTGGCCTGTCATGTAGGATCGTCGACATCCAAGAGACCCCCAGTTACTAAAGAATGACCCAATCGTCAAGAAGAAATCTTGCAACCAAGAAGATCCTAATTGGTCTACCCGATCTCCAATCGAGTTCTCATTGACAAAATAACTATCGATCAGACATCCTATATGGTATCATCTTACTATATCCCCCATATCATCAGCTAGAAAGAGGTATCAGGATGAGCCTGTATTTTTAACAATAAACTAATAATTCATCGGTTAACAATACTCATAACATCATCAAACGTCAAATCTCGTGATGTTCTATCTATCACTATAATCCACCTACTAAGCTCATGTCATATTATAAATTATCTTCGTGAAAAGTCATCATTCGTACTTGAAAAAAAAAAATATATTATTTTTATTTCGTATGATGGATAAAAAAATTCAGCTCGCTATCTATTATGGATGTTCTTAACTACCATGAAAGATACGTAGAGATATGCTCAGTTACTGTAACATAGATACTAAGCTTTTATTATTATTATTATTACTTTTTATCAAACTAAGAGATTATTTATCATCTTTATCATCACTTTTTTTCTTACAAAATTCTCTCGCTCAGAAAAAAAAAAAAAACGTACCCAAATGAATCAAAATTCCATCATCTGGAAAGAGACACATCAGAAATAAATTTACACGTATTAATTCTTCTCACATTTTAATAACACTGCTACTCCATCGGGCATCTGTCGGCAGGTAGACATCACCTTCTCTCTCTCTCTCTCTCTCTGCTGCTGCTGCAACACCGAGAAAGAAAGCAGGCGAAGTAAACTAAGCGGCGAGTGGGATTGAGATGTTTCCTCCCACCTTCCCATGCACGTCTCCCACTGCCACACGCGTGCACTCTTCTATTTTATGGAGCCAACATAATTAAGCTAGAAATGGATGTGAAGGTCGTCTAATGGTGTGCACTGGTCTCCGTCTCCCTCGCCTCATCATGCCCATGCTCCTCAGTCTTCTTCTTCTTCTTCTTTTATCTTGGAGATCCAACACACCGTCTTCTCGAACGCCTCTGTGATGCCCACAAAACACGCCCACAAGGTGAGTGTCTTCTTCTTGCAAGCTTCCCACCACACACTCCTGCCTCCTTAGAGGTTATCTTCTCTGCTGCTCCCTCAGCATGGTGGCGTCTGCATTAAACTAGACTGGGAGCTGCTGGATCTGTTGACCTTACTTTTCTATATCCTAAGCTCGTTTGTGTGCTCGGATGCTCCCCCCTTTCTCTTGCAATATATATATATATATATATATAAAAGTAAGAGAGGTAAACGCATAAATGCGGGAGTGATGAGGGAGAGGATATTAATATATGATTCCTCGCGGCGGCTGCGTCGGAGACCGAGAGAGACCGCCTCCTGTCTTTCCAACAAGTCTCGGGTGGCGGAGATTTGTTTTGTTCTCTTCCTTTCCATCTCATTTTCCTGCCATCTTCCCAAGGCCCGTTTGTCGGTGTTCGGTTGCTGCTTGGAAGAAGGGACAGGAGAGGAGAGTAGAGGGGGGCTGGTGTTGGCGGTGGCATTTGGGCTTTGTCATGTCGTGGGGGTTGGGGGGACATGCACCTGCTGCTGTTCCATTCTTCTTGTGATAGAAATCCATGGGATGCATCTGATATGGGGTGTGGGAGGAGCCTTGGGAAGACAGCCAGCTGAGGTGCAGGGCATGGCCTATCCTCCTGCACTTGTTTTGCCTCGATCCACTCGGAATTAGCGGCTACTACAGTGTGAGGAAGAGAAGAAAGGCAGCCCCTTTCTGCTCTGGGGTTCTATTTCTCCTGCACTCTGCACGATTCATTGTTGGAGGAGAGATAGATACATGCTAGATCCTGTTAATTTGGCGCAGACATGGAATCTGGCAATGGATTCTTTGCCCTCGACGAGTTCCGCCTGGATCCCAAGTGGCTCGTCGATCCCAAGTTGCTCTTCGTCGGGCCGAAGATTGGGGAGGGCGCTCACGCTAAAGTCTACGAGGGCAAGTGAGTCGCTTGCCCGGGATCGCTGATTCTTGGGGGAGACACTGTTGACTTTGCTTGCTTATGCTCTGCATCTTGCATTTGGTTATGGTGTGGTAGGTACAAGAATCAGAATGTTGCTGTCAAGGTCATGCACAAGGGGGACACCCCCGAGGAGGCGGCGAAGAGGGAGGCCAGATTCATGAGGGAGGTGAGGATGCTCGCCCGTGTTCAGCATAAGAACCTCGTCAAGGTTGACTCCGCCGGTGGCGCCCCATTCCTACCATTTTTCTTCGTTTCCCTTGATCGTTTGCGTGATGGCGTTGCCGATTTCAGCTTCTTGGAGCTTGCAAGGAGCCTGTGATGGTGGTGGTCACCGAGCTCCTGCCGGGGGGATCGCTCCGCAAATACTTGGTAAACTTGAGGCCACGGAGCTTGGAGCCTCGGGTTGCTGTTGGCTTTGCGCTGGATATAGCGCGGGCTATGGAATGCTTGCATTCTCATGGGATCATTCATCGTGATCTGAAGCCTGGTAATTTTCTTGGAATGAGCTCTTTCATATCTAGAATTCTCACAATTACAAGTTTCCTATACCTTCAACATTACTAATTTTCTTGGAATGAGCTCTTTAATATCTAGAATTCTCACAATTACAAGTTTCCATCTTTGTTTTGCTGTGCATAGGATGTCATCTCAATATCACAACTCCAAGTCATAGTTGTTTCAGAGTATTTATTACCTGGAATGGTCTATGATAATTTACATTCAGAACACATTTATCTAATTACTGGAGAGACAAACTTTATTATCAAAAGATTCATGTATTCCTGCATTCTGTGTTTCAAAGTTCTTCCTTGGAGCTTATAAACTACCCAGTATCTCACGGAGAAGTACTACAGCGGAACTATTATTCTTAAGAATTGACGTGTTGCATAATTACCTTCAATCTTTACTGTCTTTAAATTGAGATATCAAAACATGTGCATTTTTTTATACTTCTTTACTGTCGGAAGTTCTTTTACTTGGTAAATGATTATATCTTTGCTGTTAGTAGACACCATGATGTGATATAGGATTATCATAAATTGATGATGGAATTTTTGCTTTTTTTTTTTCTTTTAAATGGGTAAGGGGCAAGGATTTAACAACAGGTTATAACTAATACCTGTCCATTGTCGGACGAGTAAAGTATGTTGGTGTGGGATGGTATAACCAAGTTATGCTGCTGGAAAAATAATGTAAAAAAAGTTTCAATTTCCCTTACTAATCTGACAGGGTAAATATGCTATATACTGGTATGGGGTCAAACCAGTAAATATTGTTCGGTATAGTTTGGTGTTTGAATCCATGGATTAGTTATATGCTGAATCCTTGGATAACTTTGCTATCTTTCATGATGCATAGATCAAATTCCTTCTTGTCACTCAACTCCTCTGTAGCATTTAAACTAAATCCATGATCCCTTTACATATGATATACTATGAATCATAGACATGATTGACATATATGTTATTTATTTCATTCCTTTTGAGTGATAGTCTGGAGCTCTCTCTAGCAAACTCCATGTTTTTTAAATCACAGTGTAACTTCAAAAAGAGTTGAGATGTTGGATTAGATGTCAAAACTTTATGATTTGAGCAAAATAACACATGGAGATCACATTATTAGTATATATTTGATTCCACTATCAAACATAAAGACAGCCATGGCCTTCGAGGTGTACCACCTGATATACCTTATACCAGCTTATTTTGGTCGGCCTTATAACGAATTGATTTCAACTAAGATTTCCTAGTCCATGAACCGAGGAGACACCCATTGTGCCATACCATTTTGACCGAAATTTCGTTCCTTGATTGGTATCAAGGTGAACCTAGTATTGAACATTCATTGGTGAATGAGCATAAGTAGGAAAGATATATTCGTGCATAGGGCAAGAGACATAAGCCACCACTAGGTTAGGTGGTGGACCTCACATATCTAGTACCAAAGAAATGATTCTGGGTTATATGGTAGAACTTGGGATTTCACAAGGACATTAAGCCTTTGAATAGGAAAAATTGATACCTCGATTAGGCTCACATTGAAAGTTATTGTGATGGTTCACAAGGATTGACTTTATTATTTTGAACCACATTGTTCCAGACCTTCTAAGTTATAGAGTTAGTAATAGTTGCATAATAGTAACTTGCATGTGTCGAACTTCTATTGGACCAGTCATTTGAGTTGATGTCGGTCCACTAATAAAAAATATTGCATATGTAGTTTTTTTCTTGGAGGAAAATGTATGCTGTGTTAATAAGATCATGAACTGTGAAGATCATCATATGGTTCACTGTATATTTCTCAGAAAATTGATTTCTCAAACTGAATATCATAATTGACGTATAACATTATTTTTGTCTTCTTCCCTGTTTTTTCATTTAATAATAGATATTCGACGGATGAAAATGCCAACGTTTACATAGTTGAGAAAATTCAGATGTGAAATAACTTATTACTTTTCATTCTAGAAGATAGTATTTTCTTAAGCTTTTCCAGTCTTTGGAAAGAAAATGGTTCTAACATTTGTGAAATAACAAGATGGTATGTTCGATCATGGTATGTACATTTGGGAAGGTGACCATGATATATTCATTATTAGTGGATAAAGAGTCTAATTATCTCCATTGACCTAGTGTAAATAATATCGATGCTAGGTATTTGTGTGTTTGGTCTTATCAATTTTGGTGACTAATAGTTGCAGGGAAAAATCTGAAGAGATTAATTCAAAATGATCCAGAAGTAAGATATAACATAAATCATTGTTAAGAAGTTTGCCATCAATAGCAAGTTTGTTGAATTTTGATACTAATCCAAATGTCATCCGAGGAAACTGAGCAAATCCTAGATACACAGTTGAATGATCACTGCAGCAAGAGCACATTGCATCAGAGATCACATGCAGGATTAAGGCTAAGATATTTGTTTCAAAGTGTGTTCTGCAAGAGAATGAGTTGTGGTTCACACCTCACGCTCCTCAGGTTGTCTTCTAAAATCTTGAGGAAGTTTTGGTACTCCTTCAGTCCTCTTAATTAGATGACCTAACTCTATAGTTTCATCAGTCACGAATCTGTCAGGATCTTGAAATTAAGGATTATTAGAATATAAGAGCAGTGCGATTAGCTGCTATAACAGTATGTGCCAAATTGGAGACCAGATTAACTCATGTTATTTCTTCATCAGTCACAAATTTGTTAGTTGTTCTGTTGAATGACATTCTTTTTTATTGAATCAAGATGTGATTGTCCATGTGAACATATATTTAGCTTGTTAAGAACAATTTCCTGCAGTAGGATTCTGTATTTCATTTCTGCATGTATATTCTAATTCGTGTAATATTGTAATTCTTTTTCTTTTGATTTTCTTCGAAGGATGTTGTAAGGATGAAGTTTATTGTCATATCTTCTTTATTTTGGAGCCCTGATTACTCTTCTTTTTCTTTTTGGAGTTTTTATGTTCTGGTTTATGTTTATGTTCAGTATGTTTTCAGTTTTCTAACGATTATCTAGAGGTTCTTTATCAAATCTTCTAGGTAAAACTTATCTTACTCCTTTTTCAGAGGAGGGATGATACATAATTTTCTATATCATACTTGGCTGTTGATTTTATTTTGTTTTTTGCAATGCACATGGAGATATATATTTTGGGAGCATGAGCTGATGATGCTGGACCATTGAATTCCCACATCATACTCTTCTGTTGGTTCCATGTTTTGCAATACAAATGGAGTTTTACATTTTGGGAACATGAGCTGATGATACAGGGGCATGAAAATAATGGAATGCACTTGATAACTTTATAGAATAGTTTAATAAAGATATCTGATGACTTCTGTTAAGAAATGCTTCTCTCTTTTGTTAACAGATGAAAAGAAAACAAAAGAGAGGCTATCAGATGAATTTTGTGATTGATCTGTACTCTGTCAAAGTCAAAACATAGACTGGGGAAGGTTATTAATAACTTCTTGTTCACTTATTTTGACATGATTTATATTGAACATTTTTGGTTCCTGCTTATATGAGTGACATTGAAGACAAAATCAAGGATATAGATCTTGTCATATATGCTCATTATAGTTCCTGCTTATATGAGTGAATGTTACATCCAAGATGACAGAACCAAACTTGTTTTGCAAGATCTTTTTGATGCCTAGTACTTGTCCATTGAGGCAAGCACTTAAACTGATCTAGAAAAATGGTCTGCAGTAAGGGTCTTTGTTAGATATTGTATGATGGATTATGAAATAGTAGTCCTGAAGCTATGATTCTCCACCGGGTTGTAATTTCCTTGGGTAGAAATTTGTAGCTTTTGTGAGATGCAGGTCCTTTACCATAGGAATATAATGCCAAGCCCCTCAAATATGGATTTCCGGAAGTTAATTTTAGTCCTTTCTTGTAACAACATTAGAAGAGTTGCAGTAAATGGATTTCTTATGTAAGGCATTTCTATTGTCTTTGTTCTTGATTCTATGAAATCTTACCTTCTGCAAAGGCATGCGCCAGAAGCTGTCTTGTATATACTCATGCAGACTGTTTCTTTAAGCCCAGGCACGAGTTTGTGTTGAAATTTCACTTTATAATGATCGGATCCCTGTTTCTTTCCCAGAGAACTTGCTACTGACTGCAGATCAGAGGACAGTGAAACTGGTTGACCTCGGTTTGGCTAGGGAAGAAACATTAACAGAGATGATGACTGCTGAAACAGGGACATACCGTTGGATGGCTCCAGAGGTGCTTCTAAGTGCATGTTTACATCGGTAGTCTTATGTTTAACATTCTCGATGATCATTTAAGTCCAAATCATTTTTCTTCTTTACAGTTATACAGCACTGTCACATTAAGGCATGGGGAAAAGAAACATTACAATCACAAAGTGGATGTATACAGCTTTGCGATCGTGTTGTGGGAGCTGCTTCATAATCGTCTTCCATTTGAAGGCATGTCTAACCTTCAAGCAGCCTATGCAGCTGCTTTCAAGGTAGTCAGTCCACTGTGCTATCTTATGCTTTAGATTTTTCAAATATTACTAAAATAATATACTACTTTTTCTCTATTTCAGAACACCAGGCCAAGCGCAGATAACCTTCCTGAGGAACTAGCTCTGATCTTAACCTCTTGTTGGAAAGAGGACCCAGATTCACGCCCCAACTTTACCCAGATAATACAGATGCTCCTACATTATCTTACCATGCTTTCGCCGCCTGAACGCGTGGTTCGTTCCCGTGCCTTCAGCTCAGAGAATGTGGTTTTACCGCCTGAATCACCTGGGACAAGTTCACTAATGGCAGCCCGAGATGAACTGGGTGATACCACGAAGCCTGACGAGTTCACTGTTAACAAGCGATATTTCTGCTTCGGCCAGTGCTTCTGATCAACCTCTAAAGAGAGCCCTGAGATGGTTACTTTTGCAACCCCGCTGTTTCCCTGTTCCTGCACGCTGCGCGCTGCGAAGAAACAAGATACACTTTCGCCTTGTTTTTACAAGATCAAAATAATTTGTTTCCCTCTCATGTGTAAAATTCTTGTCAAAATTCTTGTGGAATGGGTGGGTGAGAAAGGCTTCTCTTCAAGTCGAACATAACTGTTGAGTTACATACTATGATCTGATCCGACGATATTTTTGGTGCTTTAGAAACCACATTATTTATCTTTTTTTCGATACCGTTTGCCGTCAATATATTTGGTTGGTGATTCCAGTGACTTTATTACCTGATTTTGCATAAATTCTTCACAATGGAGCTGACAAATTGTATTTGTTGTGGTATTCTCCAAGAATGCTAACCAATGAGCAATTTAACTTTCTCTAGACATAAAACAAACCTTTTATTTCATAAAATAATAGAAAAATGGATCGAATATGATTTAAGGAGATGCATGCTAAGATTATATTTAGGAAAAATACAAAATTAATCATACATGTCAGCACTTTTATTCAGTTATGAAATATAACCAATTTAAGCAGGTAGATCTATTAATCACTAGAAGATCAAAGAAGTGTTAGGACTAAAATATATATATATATATATAGTTCCTTACATGGAATAGTATCTAATGTCCATTGGAGTTTTATTTCTTTTTGGCAAGCTTAAGAGAGGAAACAACTTGCAATAATAATAATTATTATATTTTAGCTTTTATTAGGTAGTAAAAGTTATCTACTATATTACAAAGAACAACAGAATGAGTTGGTCTCAGTTCAACTCATTGTATCTTCTTAGTCTAGAATTTTTTTTTTTTTTTTTATTCTTCTTAGAATTATCAAAATATAAGGGAAGAAGAAAAGAGATAATTTATAAAGATTGAATATTCAAAACCATATTTGATAAAATTTTGAAAATATCAATCAGTCTGTATTTGCTGGTACTATCTCTTACTCGATCTTCATCATTTATCATTTTATAAATAAATATTTTTTACAGATAAATGATAGAGGTAAAACTGTGTTATAATATATTATCAAAATCTTTCCCAATTAAATTAGTCGACACTTTCGATAAATAAACATACAATGAGATTTGGGATTAAACTGTACAGTATTAAAGAAGCAAAGTAATCCTCCAACTTCTCATTCTCCAGCCCAGAAGAGTGATGGCAGGAATCAAAAGCTTAAGCTATATGGAGCAAAAACAAAACAAAACAAAAGAAAAGAAACAGTACCTTCAGATTGAAAAGTTTCTACTAGCCAAAAGTCTAACTAAATCCAAATTTTTACTACAAACTAATACTTTTTTCTCAATCTTCTTGCAATATGAGATTAGTTTGATCATCATACCATTCCATGGAGTGAAAGATTCAAGCTGGTGTAATGTGATCTCTTGATTTAATCCTAATGTATTCTTTTAGCTGATGAAGTCTTTATTAATGAATAGGTAGATTATAATATTCTGATTTAGTCTAAAGTAATTAATTATTATTTTATATATAAATTTTTTGAAGTAGTTACTAATTGCTCAACAACAGAAGCAAATTAAACCTTTTGTCGCACAATTAAGGCTAACAAAGGAACTCTTTCTTATTCGACAGTATATTATTGTTCAAGCTAATCCTCCTCCATCGCAATTAATAAAGACAACTCCTCTTATATCTTCTTTAGGAACACATGTCTGTTCTCTTGCACATTAGCTTACCTTTGTGGAGAAACAGGATCTAAAAATAGGAGAGGAGGAAGAACCCCAAACATCAACAAATACAAAAGAATTGGAGCAATGTTTTTTATAAACAAAGAATCTGGTAGAGCTTCCAGTCCTCCCTCTACTTTTTGCCTTGCAATATCTCTGATTTGGTACACTTATGAAGGGATACTGCACTCCTATTTGTAGGACAAAACCTCTGAAGACTCCTAAATAACTCTTTGGAATTTAGAACTCACTCTATCATATATATATATATATATAAAGAATCATGAAGTAACTTAGGTATATTAGGAATGTTATCTTACAGCAAGGCTGTAGCAGAAACTAGAGAGAGAGAAAGTGTGTGTGTGTGTGTGGACAGTAGTTCTATACATTAAAATTAAAAAAAAAAGTTCTCTTTCTTTCTCATGTGGCACACAGCAAATGCTTGCAGGGTGGCTACTGCACCTAGAAGCCATTCCTAGAAGGCAAGCTAGCAGAGACAAGTCCATGTGAAATAATCCTTGGTTTCCAAACCCTAGGAGGTCGCAGCAAGAACAAGAGGAGCCAAATTAAATGCACCCACCCAGGCAAGAACACAGAAGAGCACACACATGCAGCAGCAATGCCAGGTCTGTTCATGGGAATGACACTCACAACTGGCTGCCATCTCTTCTTCTTCTTCTGCCACATTCCTAGTTAAATTTGCCAGTGAAAAGAACTTGAGACCGCCAGGGAACAATTTCTGATCGCCGCCAGTGTAATCATTCTGTATCATAGTCATGCAGACCCCTCCCCCCCCCTCAGCTCTCTCTCTCTCTCTCTCAGCCTCTCTCTCTTCTTTAATGGAAGGCATGAGCCTATTGGGTAATAGTATCGTTTACACGCCACATACACACACAACCAAGCCCATCAATCAACTTGCCAACCACCATTTGAGACACATCTCATCTCGGAAATAGCTGACCGTTATTTACTGCGATGGTGAGACCTCTTAGCTGGCTCGCATTCCTTCTTCTCATCGCACAGAGAGAGAGAGAGAGAGAGAGAGAGAGAGAGAGGGAGGTCCGATGTTGTAATCAGGTTGCCTTGGAGAGGCGATTCATTACTGTGGTGGTAAGAGCTCTTAGTGTTACAGTGATGTGTATATCCATCGCATGACATGGGGAGACATATCTGTGTAGCCTCAGCTAAAAGGTCAAACCTACATCCAGGGTGAAGCAGAATAGAATAGCTACTGCATAAGCGTGCATGCATGGAGTTAAAGAGGGCTCTCTCTATGTCTCTTTCTCTTTCTATGGTAAGAGAGCCCTTGGTGTTACGGTGATGTATAACGCATGACACGGGGAGGAGACATATCTGCGCAGCCTCAGCTAAAAGGTCAAACCTACCTCCAGGGTGAAGTAGAATAGAATAGCTACTACATAAGCGTGCATGCATGGAGTTAAAGGGGGGGGGGGGGGGAGGAAGTCTCTTCTCCCTCTCTCTCTCTCCCCCTCAATCTGTGATAATAATAAATTGGAATTTGGAGGCTTGTGCTTGTTTGACATGGAGTGCAAGAGGCGCTCCCGTCATCGGGAAACGCAAAGGGGGCGGCAACACCACCACCACCACCTCTGTCGCCATGCAAAACACGGTGCACGGACGACCTCATTGAATTAACCTTTAAACCCAGATGGCCACGCAGTCAAACCCATGCATGCCACCACCATCTCCTGTTCGATCATTTGTTTCCTACCATCATTAACCAGAGGATGATTAATAAGTTACTTCTTCTGTAGTTGCACCACCGTGGAGAGAAGCCCTTCCCATTAGGTTTCAGGATAGCTCTGTAACTGCTTTAGCTGCATGAAATCATAGGGGAGGGAGGATAAAGAGTTGGTGAGGAGGCTTCAGCCGTTAGCAATTCCCTCCTTCTCACCTTAGTATGATGCTTTGCATGAATGGATCATTGAAGCTACCCTCAGTCCTTCCTTCTATAAATACCCCCGCAAAACCCTTCCTCTCCCTCACACCACCGGCTTGCTTATGCATTGATGCGAGAGAAAGGTTAGATACAAGGCGGAGATGGAAGACGGCAATGGCGGCCATCATCATCACAAGAAATGCTCTGCCGCTGGCAGCAGCAGCAACAATGGCGGCAAGCGAGTGGCGGCTGCTGCGACGGCTGCGCCGGGGAAGGACGGCACGCGGTACCGTGGCGTCCGGCGTCGGCCGTGGGGACGTTACGCGGCGGAGATCCGCGACCCGCAGTCGAAGGAGCGGCGATGGCTGGGCACCTTCGACACCGCCGAGCAGGCCGCCTGCGCCTACGACATCGCCGCCCGCGCGATGCGGGGGCTTAAGGCCCGCACCAACTTCCATTATCCCCCTAGCACGGCCGTGCCGCCGCCTCCGATGCCGGCTGCCGCGGCGGACCACTTGTTCCTGCATCCATCGGAGTGGCCGTGGCCAGGCGTTCCCCACATGAACCAGTCTCCGCTCGTCCCCCATCATCAGCACTCTGCTTTCAGCCCTCTTCTCCTTCGCGACTTCATCCACCACTCTTCCTCTCCATTGCACCACGAACCACCTGCCGCTTACCCTTCCTGCTCTTCCCTCTCCTGTTACGCTTCTGCTGCTGCCGCTGCAATCACCAACGCCACCCCGAGTGGCATCGGTGGTCCTTTCGGCAATGGTTCCAATTACGACCCGATCGATGCGTCCTTTCCCGCTGCTTCTTCCTCGGACCTGTCCTCCCTACTGCTACAGCAACAGCAGCACCACCCAAGTTGCACCGGTCCATCAGCAGCCGCAGCCGCTTCTTCCCTGCCCGAACTCCCCACCGAATTCGACGAAGACTGCGACTTCTTTCACACCGAGCCACCCGAATCCGGACTCCTCCAGGAGATCGTGAACGGATTCTACCGACCGCGAGGCACTGACACCAACTGCTCACTGAAGGATAAGCGCAACCAACGCGATGGCGAGAAGGCAGTGGATCATCATCTCGGTTATGAGATCCAGGTGCCTCTGAAGCAAGAGCAGAACACGTTCGATGCTGCGGATTGCTTCGATGAAGCTGACAACTTCCCCATGATCCCTCAGGGACTCCTGGAGGACATCATCCAGTACCCGGACTTCTTCGAGATCTTGTCCGCCAAGCTACGCAAAGCTTAAAAAACCCGTCCCTCCCTCCATTTATTTCAGCTAAGTAGCACAAGCCTTGCAAGGAAGAGGAGTGTAGGGATCTCCTCCTCCTCCTGCAAACTGTATCTTGCTTTACTTGTAATCGTTTATTAGGATCGAACCGAAGCTATCCGATCATTGCTCCTCGAGTGCTATACATTCCGAGACGTGCATGGTGGTGCAAACAAACGTATGTCTGCACTTTCGTTCTTATCATGTGCTTCATTTCACTCCATTAGGTCAACATTGAGCTCCAATGCCATTCTTGCTATCATAAAAGCGTGGGAAGAGAGAGAGAGAGAGAGAGTGATCACATTGCAGGCAGAGTTAATCCAAGATAATAACGTCTCCATCATTTGCTCCAGGGAAGTTGCAGTAGCATGATTATTATGTTTTGAGTGTTAGCCACGAGATCACAGTCTCTCCATTAATCATAGGAAACGGATTAAATCTGAAATGGTTGATTACCACGCAGAGGTAACGGAAGTGGCTCGTTCTTCGCTGGTTGGCTTTGCATTCAATAGAACAGGTAGCTGTCATTTCCACAGCCACAGCCACAGCCACAGCCACAGCCACAGATAACATAATTCCATGGCGACAATGCAGTGATGGAAAGTACGGGAAGAGTTAATTGGTAATTAATGGGATGGAATATCTGAGTTTGACATTAGCAGATCAGAATGTCCGTCTTGATGTGTTTTGCCAGTAATAGTGTTTTCTTTAGCCTGTTTTGCCATTGTTATTGAAGGCGACGCAGGGTTTGCCTGCCCCAGTTTTCTCATGCAAACAGAAGAAGATGAAGAAGAAGAAGAGAAATATCATATTGCACCACTTGTTTGTTTGATGAACCAAAACTGGGAGAGAGAAAATTAAACTTGAAGGATATAGAAAGAACGGGAAACAGAAGGCCTTTTACTCCGATACTACAATAACAAAATTAAATCTAAAAAGCCACCTAATTGTGTTATGATTTAAATTGCTCCTATTCTATATCCCTATAAGCAGATAGGTTAATTCCAGGACTGTAATCGTAATCATTCAGAGGAGAGGATGAATCATGGGAGTATGCGTGACCTGAAACTATCGATTAGGTCACCAAGATATATTATTTTATATCTCTTATTGATTCGTTCGATCAGAATATTATCTATGATCATACCTGAATCAACCTCACGCTCTCTAGACTAACCCTAAACTCCAAACAAGAAGCAACTTATCATGATCCTAGTCCTCTCTCTCTCTCTCTCTCTCTGATGTATTAGTGATCATATAATTACTTAAATCATGATACTGGTGCCAATGCATCGTGACATGTAAAAGAGTCGCAGAGGTTCTGAGTGCTGAAACATGTGTTTGCACATCACCAGAATCCAAACGCCGGCTGCGCTCCGAAGTGCCTCCAAAGACGACATTTCAGACACAGAACCACCAGCCTCTAACTTTGACTTGATGTGGAGCAGCCATGGCCATGCACCATGCGTCCTGGAACCAGCGAGGGAGGGAGGTGGAAAACGGAGACGGGAGGAGTCACCAGCTCCACCGTCCACATTGCGGATTCACGTGCACGCTCGAGGCCTTCCCAGTTTGCAAAGGAGAGGGAACGGCGGCGGGCCGTATGCTTGCAGATAAAAGCTCCCGGCTGCCGCCACAGGCACCCATTTATTGGCAGCAGTACACGCTGCACACATGCATCGCGTTGCATGCATGGGAACGAAAGACTTCGAGTTGAAAGGCAAACCTGCACCTGCTGTTCTCTCTCTCTATTGGCTTTCGTCGGGAGTCCATCTCTGATGGTTGAAACATGCAGCTGCAGTACGAACGAGGAGGCCAACAGTGACTGAAGTGAAAGGCCATCAGGATGGATGCACGTCTCATCAATGGTGCATGGGAGGAACGAGGCTGGAGGATTCTATACGGCAGCACGGGGATCTCTCCTTGTGGATCCGAAGGATTGATGAGATTTGACCCTCGAATCCCCCCCATGTTTCCCTTTGGCATGCCGGTCTTGCAGTCTCACTGACATTTTTATTTGTTGTTCTAATCATTCATGCGTGATGGATTTTTCCACCTCTAAGTGAACTCTTCTTGGGCTGCATTTTGTTGTGGAAAATACATGGTTATTAGTTTAGTTGATTCGTCAAACGTTTTAATTTTTTTTTTTAAAAAAGACCGAAACAATTAGGTAAATGTGTTTGATTTGAATGATAGTAATATATTGAGATTCTCATTAACATCCATACAATTATGATACTACTATGAGGTTTTAAGGATACTAATACCAATTAGCTACGTGGGATAGAACGATAGATTGATCAAGATTAATTATAAGGGCATAAATGAATTGGAAGAACAAATGAATCTTCCAAAGACCAAATAATGATCATGCATTCACAAAAATTCGCCGCAGATTTATCTTAAAAAATGACATAGAATATTAAATAGCTCTCAGTCTAAAAAGCAACAAGAGTTTATAACAACACAACAAGAATCTATTTTTGTAAGCTTATTCCACATAATTTTATACGTCGGCAGAAACAATATATTTTTGTCGCATTGAATGAATACCATTAGAACATTGATAAGAGTGGCGTTTCCTTTTGCCTTAACCCAAACTTCACTTTTGCTTAAATGTCACAAACAATGATATGCCAGCCAAGATAGAAATCGACACTATGATACTTACTATATACAATTTCAAAACATGGCGATCATGAGATTACAAGAATCTGCAGCAGCAACTCAAACATCACGCTCGCTATCCAATCTAGAATCGCTCCAGCCAACTCATTAAGCTTTCTTGTGAACCAAATTGCAAGTCCTGCGATCCAGGAAAGATATGATGAGAACACCCTCTCCAAAGATTTTATATAAACAACGGCTGCTGAATCCCAGAATTAGCATGTTGTCGAGATCCCAGAATTCGCAAGCTGCACTGTCGATCGATCGCAGCGGCTGGCACATTCCTGCCGCAGTTGAGATTTGTGCCGTTTACATGCACTGATGAGTCCTCAAAATGAGGAAAAGAATCAAGGAACTCATGGCACAACAGGGGATGTATAATGCATGACACGGGGAGACACATTGTCCGCAGCCTCAGCTAAAAGGTCAAAGGGGAGTTAAAAGGGGATGCATGGAGTTAAAGGTGAGTTAAAGGGGATGCATGGAGTTAAAAGGTCAAAGGGGAGTTAAAGGTGATGTATAACGCTACTACATAAGCGTGCATGCATGCATGCCACCGCCATCGGGGAAACGCAAAGGACGGAGCGGCCGGGCACCACCACACCTCTGTCGCCATGCAAAGCACGGTGCACCGGCGACCTCATCGAATTAACGTGTCTACTGATAGGGTAAATAATAGACGGACCCAAGTCACTTAGGCCCACGTCATGATGACAGTCACGTCGGCACTCAAGGTAGAGTCACCTCCATGCCAGCTCGACGTCCATGTCAGCATATGAGGGGGAATCATCCGGACGGCACGCCAACCCAACTGTCGCCGGTTGCGCCATCAATGTCGCGTGGTGCGTCATACCCACGCGTCGTGCCTCTGCGCCAATTGACCCTCGTACGAAGTGGCTGCACCCAGGGTAAGGGAGCCGGTAATGTTGGGTGTACGGTCGAGCTGTTGCCGGTGAGTATAAAACCCCCTCCCGGCAGCGCCAAAGGGAGAGGGGGGGGCGGGCTCTCTCTAAAAAAAAATATTAACATCTCTCAAAAGGAGTCGAGACACTAACTTAAATGTTGGAGGGGTCACGTCGGGTACCCCCATCTCGACGAGGCTTTCGTGTATGACCTTATCGGCGGAATCCGACCCGAGCCACCCTCGAGAGAGAGTCTACCGAAGGCGGAGATTCCCGAGACCTCAAATTCGACTCGAGCTAGAGATCTCAACCCCGAACGACGTGGGCATACTTGCGCATATGGGTGGAACCAGGTCGTGCTAACTCCTATGCCGCGACCCTAAAAAGTTCCACAATATTTTGGCACTTGAAGGAGGGCCCGATGTCATATGAACGCCCGTCGAGCAACCTAAACTTGGAACATCCATGCGAATTCACCCATGTCCTCTTGCCAACTTTCTAAATTGGAGGGCGAACCCCCCCCGCTTCCCGGCATAGGAAGCAAACTCGACGACGCCCACACCGAGTCGCTACTCGAGGCTGTTTAACGACCCGGGATTCACCCCTCTGGCACCGAACCCTAGACCCCCTACTATTTCGATTGAGGCATTCCTTGGCCTCATTCAATAGGTCCAGGCGTTGGCCGGGATGATGCAAACCGTTGTCCCATATATCCCCCAATTGGCACAAGCGCTGGCGCACCAACACCCGGATGCCCCTCGGCAGACGCCACAACTAGGAATACCCTAATCGTCTCCGACCCAAGGTTAACAGCCCAACAACGGGCGACCATGCCACCTCCTGATTGAAGTCATGGTCGAAAACCCGAACGCCTCGGTAATGCAACCGACGAGCTGTTCCCGAAATGTTGTATGTATCCCCTCCGAGTCGGATGTCATCTCTTCGGACTCGACCGACTCCGTGAGGGAATAGCTTCGTCAAATCAACCAAAGGCTAGACGAGGTACAAAGGGAGTTCGTCAAGTCAAAGAAGGAAATCGATGAGAGCCCCAAGGGCGAGTCGCAGTTTGTCCCCGAGATACAGAATAGACCAATCCTAGCTAATTTTCAGCTCCCGACCCTGGAATACTACGACGGAAGCACCAACCCATCGGAGCATATTGCAACATTCCGAGCCCATATGGCTCTCTACGACACCTCCGACTCTTTGATGTGTCGGGCTTTTCCGACGACTCTCAGAGGCCCGGCTTAGATGTGGTACACCCGACTTTGGCCGTCTTCTATCTCATCCTTCGACTTTCTTGCCAAAGAGTTCGAGCTCAATTTTTTGGCAAGTTCCCATTCAAGACCGATGGCCGCATCACTCCACAGCCTCACATAGGGAAGCGACGAACCCCTCACTCAATTTGTCGGCATATTTGCAATCGAGATCCGAGGAATGCCTGATGTGCATCCATCACTGGCGATCCAAGCGTTCCTAATGGGGCTTTGACCCTCTCGGTTCTTCTAGTCTTTGATTGAACGTCCACCGTCAACAGTTCTGGAAATGCTGCAGCGCGCAAATCAATATATGGTTATCGAGACACTAGTGGGAGGATCAAAAGAGACCACGGAACGACCATCCCCGAGGATAACCCTCGGGAGCCCACAAAAGAAGAGATAGGCCAGAGCTACCCACACTCAAGCCACTCCCGATCCCGCTCAACTTGACTCGGACGAAGGTTTTCCTCCAAATTCGAGACAAAGGGCTCCTCAAGACCCCCAACCCGATTAGGACAAAACTCGGAGGGCGCGACAAGAGAAGGCATTGTCGCTTTCATCGTGATTATGGGCACGACACAGAGGAGTGCAATGACCTCAAGAACCAAATCGAAGACTTAATTCGACAAGGGCACCTTCATCGGTTTGTCCGAGATCAGCAAACGCTTCCCAACGAAAGTCATCACCGAGAAAGAGAATCTTCACCTCGGTCGAAACGATCGATTGAGAAACTAATAGACGTCATTATCGACGGACCGATGTTTGGAGGCGACAGTTCCTCGACCAGAAAAACTTATGCACAGTTCGTGGTGGAAAAAAGACCAAGGAGCAACTGCAACCCTGAGATCACCTTTGGGTCGGGGAGCGAGGTGTACCCTGATCACGACAATGCCTTGGTAATCTTAGCCCAAGTCCCCAACGCCCGAGTCAAGAGAATTATGGTCGACACGGGAAGTTCAGCTAACATTTTATACTTTGATGATTTTCAAAAACTTGGGCTAACAGACAAAGATCTACTCCCCGTGACATCAACACTAATAGGATTCACGGGAGACTCCATCTCCACTGTCGAGATGACGATCCTCCCAATCACCATTGGGGAAGAGCCGAGATCAAAAACCTTAGTGGTGTCTTTCATCGTGGTCCGACTCCCCTCGGCGTACAATGCCATCATTGGCCGACCGATTCTGAACAAACTGCAGGCGGTCATCTCAACTTATCATCGAGCCATGAAGTTCCCAACCAGAGCTGGGGTTGGGGAAGTAAAGAGCGATCATCGAGAGTCAAGACAGTGCTACCTAATGGCAACAACACTACCCAAAAAACTTAGAACCACGGTTCCCATAGTTGACCCCTGAAGAACAGACACGATAGCGCCAAAGCCCGAGCCAGCAGAGCAAGTGGTTGAGGTACCCCTCGACCCCAAGAATCCCGCTAGGGCCATCAAAGTCGAGTCGACGCTCCCGGAAGAACAGCGGATCCAGCTAGTGGAGTTCCTCGGCAAGAATGCAAATAACTTTGCCTGGTCCCCAAGAGACATGCCCGGCATCAGCCCCGAAGTGGCTCAACATCACCTCAACATGGAGCCTAGCGCCCGACCGGTTAAACAGCGACCGAGGAAGTTTGCTCCTGACAGGCAAAAAGCCATCGAGGACACAGTTGATCGCCTGTTAGAAGCAGGGCTCATCTCGGAGGTCAAGTACCTGACCTGGCTTTCCAACATTTTACTTATCAAGAAATCTAATGGAAGTTGGCGAATGCGCTTTGATTACACCAGTCTCAATCGGGCCTGCCCGAAGGATTGTTACCCTCTCCCAAGAATAGATCAACTAATCGACGTGAGTTCAGGATATGAGCTCTCTTTCATGGACTCATTCTCGGGTTACATCCAAATTGCTCCAGGAGATCGGGAAAGTACGACCTTCATCACACACTATGGAACAAATTGCTACAAGGCCATGCCATTCGGGTTGAAGAACGCCGGAGTGACATACCAGAGGCTAGTCAATCAGGTATTTGTAACCCAAATCAGGAGAAATATGGAAGCCTACGTCAACGATATAATAATCAAAATCCGTAGAGCCACCGTGCACCTCTCGGATTTGGCCAAGACATTTCAGACGTTGAGGCAGTATCGGATGCAACTCAACCCAATGAAGTGTGTCTTCGGCGTCGGGTCCGAGAAATTTCTCGAATTTATTATTCACCAAAGAGGGATTGACGCAAACCCCAACAAGGTGAATGTCATTTTGCAGATGAAGTCTTCCCAAATGATAAAAGATGTTCAACGACTCACCGACAAGTTGGCAACGCTGAGCTGGCTCATTTCTCGAGCCGACGACAAAAGCTTCCCATTTTTCCAGGCTCTAAAGAAAGTGAAATGACTTTGTCTAGGGAATACGTGAACCGCATTGAGTGCTTTGTTGCTATGGTGTAGTAGGAGCACCATGTAAGCCCTATGCCTAACTTACCAACACCAGAGCCCGATACTCATGTGCCCGTTCGATCGACCATGCACATCGACTAAACCACATCGTGTGTAGTCCTTTAGTTTTTGCCTGAGTTGTGTATCTCGGCCAGTTTCTTAGTTTTTGCTCGAGTTTTGTATCTCGGCCAGTCTCTCAGTTTTTGCTCGAGTTGCGTATCTCAGCCAATCTCTCAGTTTTTGTCCGAGTTGTGTATCTCGGCCAGTTACTCAGTTTTTGCCTGAGTTGTGTATCTCAGCCAGTCTCTCAATTGTTGCTCGAGTTGTGTATCTCGGTTAGTCCATTAGTTTTTGTCCAAGTTGTGTATCTTGGCCAGTCTCTCAATTTTTGCCCGAGTTGTGTATCTCGGCCAATCTCAGTTTTTGCCCGAATTGTGTATCTCGACCAGTTTCTCAGTTTTTGCCTGAGTTGTGTATCTCAGCCAGTCCATTAGTTTTTACCTATCTCGGCCAGTTTCTCTGCTTTTGCCCGAGTTGTGTGTCTTGGCCAATTTATCAATTTTTGCTTGAGTTGCGTATCTCGGCCAGTCTCTTAGTTGTTGCCCTAGTTGTATATCTCGGCCAGTCCATTAGTTTTTTTGCCCGAGTTGTGTATCTTGGCCAGTCTCTCAGTTTTTGCCCGAGTTGTGTATTTCAGCCAGTCCATCAATTTTTGCTTATCTCAGCCAGTCTCTTAGTTTTTGCCTAAGTCACCAGCCTCGGCCATACTCCGTGACAGTGGCAAACTAACCTCTGAAGACTCCTCAAGAATAGGTCAAGCAGTGACTCGAGTCCACGAAGTAGGGACCCGTGACAACCAACCTCGTGATCTTCCCTTCGGCCTGAAGAGTGCCTTGGAAAGATCCCTTTCAGGGGGGGGCGGGGGGGAAGGGGGGGAGGGAGAGAGAGAGAATGATAGGGTAAATAATGGGCTGACCTAAGTCATCCAGGCCCACGCCAGGCCAACAGCCACGTCGGCACCGAAGGTTGAGTCACCTCCGTGCTAGCTCGATGGCCATGTCGGCATCCAAGGGGGAATCATCCGAACGGCGCGCTAGCCCAACTATCGATGGTTACATCATAAATCCCGTGTGGCACGCGATACCCACGCACCATGCCTCGACGCCGATTGACCCGCCGTATGAAGTGGCCACACCCAGGGTAAGAGAGCCGGTAAGGCCGAGCGTATGACCGAGCTGCCCCCGGTGAGTATAAAACCCCCTCCCGACAGTGCCCAGGGGGGAGGGGTATTCTCTCTGAAAAAAAGCACCCACATCTCTCAAAAGGAGTCGAGACACACTGATTTAAACGTCGGAGGGGTTACTTAGGGTACCTCCAACCGGATGAGGCCTTTGTGCAGGACCTTATCGACGACGTACGACCCGAGCCGCCCTCGAGAGAGAGACTACCCAAGGTGTAGATTCCTGAGACCTCAAATTCGACCCGAGCTGGAGATACCAACCTCAAACGATGTGAGTGTACTTACGCATATGAGCGAAACCAGATCGTACTGACTCCTCGGCTGCTACCCCAGAAAGCTTCACAACATGCATGCCACCAACATCTCATGTTCGTCATTTGCTTCCTACCATCATTAATACGTTACTTCTTCTGTAGTTGCACCACCGTGGAGAGAAGCCCTTCCCATTAGGTTTCATGGTAGCTCTGTAACTGCTTTAGCTGCATGAAATCATAGGGGAGGGAGGATAAAGAGTTGGTGAGGAGGCTTCAGCCGTTAGCAATTCCCTCCTTCTCACCGTATTATGATGCTTTGCATGAATGGATCATTGAAGCTACCCTCAGTCCTTCCTTCTATAAGTACACCGCAAAACCCTTCGTCTCCCTCACACCACCGGCTTGCTTATGCATTGATGTGAGAGAAAGGTTAGATACAAGGCGGAGATGGAAGGCGGCAATGGCGGCCATCATCATCACAGGAAATGCTCTGCCGCTGGCAGCAGCAGCAACAATGGCGGCAAGCGAGTGGCGGCTGCTGCGACGGCTGCGCCGGGGAAGGACGGCACGCGGTACCGTGGCGTCCGGCGTCGGCCGTGGGGACGTTACGCGGCGGAGATCCGCGACCCGCAGTCGAAGGAGCGGCGATGGCTGGGCACCTTCGACACCGCCGAGCAGGCCGCCTGCGCCTACGACATCGCCGCCCGCGCGATGCGGGGGCTGAAGGCCCGCACCAACTTCCATTATCCCCCCAGCACGGCCGTGCCGCCGCCTCCGATGCCGGCTGCCGCGGGGGACCACTTGTTCCTGCATCCATCGGAGTGGCCGTGGCCAGGCGTTCCCCACATGAACCAGTCTCCGCTCGTCCCCCATCATCAGCACTCTGCTTTCAGCCCTCTTCTCCTTCGCGACTTCATCCACCACTCTTCCTCTCCATTGCACCACGAACCACCTGCCGCTTACCCTTCCTGCTCTTCCCTCTCCTGTTACGCTTCTGCTGCTGCCGCTGCAATCACCAACGCCACCCCGAGTGGCATCGGTGGTCCTTTCGGCAATGGTTCCAATTACGACCCGATCGATGCGTTCTTTCCCGCTGCTTCTTCCTCGGACCTGTCCTCCCTACTGCTACAGCAACAGCAGCACCACCCAAGTTTCACCGGTCCATCAGCAGCCGCAGCCGCTTCTTCCCTGCCCGAACTCCCCACCGAATTCGACGAAGACTGCGACTTCGTTCACACCGAGCCACCCGAATCCGGACTCCTCCAGGAGATCGTGAACGGATTCTACCGACCGCGAGGCACTGACACCAACTGCTCACTGAAGGATAAGCGCAACCAACGCGATGGCGAGAAGGCAGTGGATCATCATCTCGGTTATGAGATCCAGGTGCCTCTGAAGCAAGAGCAGAACACGTTCGATGCTGCGGATTGCTTCGATGAAGCTGACAACTTCCCCATGATCCCTCAGGGACTCCTGGAGGACATCATCCAGTACCCGGACTTCTTCGAGATCTTGTCCGCCAAGCTACGCAAAGCGTAAAAAACCCGTCCCTCCCTCCATTTAGTAGCACAAGCCTTGCAAGGAGGAGGAGTGTAGGGATCTCCTCCTCCTCCTGCAAACTGTATCTTGCTTTACTTGTAATCGTTTATTAGGATCGAACCGAAGCTATCCGATCATTGCTCCTCGAGTGCTATACATTCCGAGCCGTGCATGGTGGTGCAAACAAACGTATGTCTGCACTTTCGTTCTTATCATGTGCTTCATTTCACTCCATTAGGTCAACATTGAGCTCCAATGCCATTCTTGCTATCATAAAAGCGTGGGAAGAGAGAGAGAGAGAGAGAGAGAGAGAGTGATCACATTGCAGGCAGAGTTAATCCAAGATAATAACGTCTCCATCATTTGCTCCAGGGAAGTTGCAGTAGCATGATTATGCTTGAGTGTTAGCCACGAGATCACAGTCTCTCCATTAATCATAGGAAACGGATTAAAGCTGAAATGGTTGGGTTTTGCATTCAATAGAACAGGTAGCTGTCATTTCCACAGCCACAGCCACAGCCACAGATAACATAATTTCATGGCGACAATGCAGTGATGGAAAGTACGGGAAGATTTAATTGGTAATTAATGGGATGGAATATTTGAGTTTGACATCAGCAGATCAGAATGTCCGTCTTGATGTTTTTTGCCAGTAATAGTGTTTTTTTTAGCCTGTTTTGCCATTGTTATTGAAGGCGATGCAGGGTTTGCCTGTCCCAGTTTTCTCATGCAAACAGAAGAACGAAGAAGAAGAAAAAGATCATATTGCACCACTTGTTTGTTTGATGAGCCAAAACTGGGAGAGAGAAAATTAAACTTGAAGGATATAGAAAGAACGGGAAACCGAAGACCTTTTACTCCGATACAACTACAAAATTAAATCTAAATGCCACTTAATTGTGTTATGATGTAAATTGCTCCTGTTCTATATCCCCTATAAGCAGATAGGTTAATTCCAGGACTGTAATCGTTATCGTTCTGATTAGGTCACCAAACATGAAGCAACTTATCATGATCCCAGTCCTCACTCTCTCTCTCTCTCTCTCTCTGTTGTATTAGTGATCATATAATTACTTAAATCATGATACTGGAGCCAATATCGTGACATGTAAAAGAGTCGGAGAGGTTCTGAGTGCTGAAACATGTGTTGCACATCACCAGAATCCAAACGCCGGCTGCGCTCCGAAGTGCCTCCAAAGACGACATTTCAGACACAGAACCACCAGCCTCTAACTTTGACTTGATGTGGAGCAGCCATGGCCATGCACCATGCGTCCTGGAACCAGCGAGGGAGGGAGGTAGAAAACGGAGAAGGGAGGAGTCACCAGCTCCACCGTCCACATTGCGGATTCACGTGCACGCTCGAGGCCTTCCCAGTTTGCAAAGGAGAGGGAACGGCGGCGGGCCGTAAGCTTGCAGATAAAAGCTCCCGGCTGCCGCCACAGGCACCCATTTATTGGCAGCAGTACACGCTGCACACATGCATCGCGTTGCATGCATGGGAACGAAAGACTTCGAGTTGAAAGGCAAATCTGCACCTGCTGTTCTCTCTCTCTCTATTGGCTTTCGTCGGGAGTCCATCTCTGATGGTTGAAACATGCAGCTGCAGTACGAACGAGGAGGCCAACAGTGACTGAAGTGAAAGGCCATCAGGATGGATGCACGTCTCATCAATGGTGCATGGGAGGAACGAGGCTGGAGGATTCTATACGGCAGCACGGGGATCTCTCCTTGTGGATCCGAAGGATTGATGAGATTTGACCCTCGAATCCCCCCCATGTTTCCCTTTGGCATGCCGGTCTTGCAGTCTCACTGACATTTTTATTTGTTGTTCTAATCATTCATGCGTGATGGATTTTTCCACCTCTAAGTGAACTCTTCTTGGGCTGCATTTTGTTGTGGAAAATACATGGTTATTAGTTTAGTTGATTCGTCAAACGTTTTAAAATTAAAAAAAAAAAAGACCGAAACAATTAGGTAAATGTGTTTGATTTGAATGATAGTAATATATTGAGATTCTCATTAACATCCATGCAATTATGATACTACTATGAGGTTTTAAGGATACTAATACCAATTAGCTACGTGAATTGGAAGAACAAATGAATCTTCCAAAGACCAAATAATGATCATGCATTCACAAAAATTCGCCGCAGATTTATCTTAAAAAATGACATAGAATATTAAATAGCTCTCAGTCTTAAAAGCAACAAGAGTTTATAATAACACAACAAGAATCTATTTTTATAAGCTTATTCCACATAATTTTATACGTCGGCAGAAACAATATATTTTTGTCGCATTGAATGAATACCATTAGAACATTGATAAGAGTGGCGTTTCCTTTTGCCTTAACCCAAACTTCACTTTTGCTTAAATGTCACAAACAATGATATGCCAGCCAAGATAGAAATCGACACTATGATACTTACTATATACAATTTCAAAACATGGCGATCATGAGATTACAAGAATCTGCAGCAGCAACTCAAACATCACGCTCGCTATCCAATCTAGAATCGCTCCAGCCAACTCATTAAGCTTTCTTGTGAACCAAATTGCAAGTCCTGCGATCCAGGAAAGATATGATGAGAACACCCTCTCCAAAGATTTTATATAAACAACGGCTGCTGAATCCCAGAATTAGCATGTTGTCGAGATCCCAGAATTCGCAAGCTGCACTGTCGATCGATCGCAGCGGCTGGCACATTCCTGCCGCAGTTGAGATTTGTGCCGTTTACATGCACTGATGAGTCCTCAAAATGAGGAAAAGAATCGAGGAACTCATGGCACAACAGGGGATGTATAATGCATGACACGGGGAGACACATTGTCCGCAGCCTCAGCTAAAAGGTCAAAGGGGAGTTAAAAGGGGATGCATGGAGTTAAAGGTGAGTTAAAGGGGATGCATGGAGTTAAAAGGTCAAAGGGGAGTTAAAGGTGATGTATAACGCTACTACATAAGCGTGCATGCATGCATGCCACCGCCACCGGGGAAACGCAAAGGACGGAGCGGCCGGGCACCACCACACCTCTGTCGCCATGCAAAACACGGTGCACCGGCGACCTCATCGAATTAACGTGGCTACTGATAGGGTAAATAATAAGCTGACCCAAGTCACTTAGGCCCACGTCAGGATGATAGTTATGTCGGCACCCAAGGTGGAGTCACCTCCGTGCCAGCTCGACGTCCGGACGACGCGCCAACCCAACTGTCACTGGTTGTGCCATCAATGACGCATGGTGCGTCATACCCACGCGCCATGCCTCTCCGCCAATTGACCCTCGTACGAAGTGGCTTCACCCAGGATAAGGGAGCCGGTAAGGCTGGGTGTACGGTCGAGCTGCTGTCGGTGAGTATAAAACCCCCTCCCGGTAGCGCCAGGGGGGGGGGGGGGGGGGGGGGGGGGGGGCTCTCTCTGAAAAAGAACACTAACATCTCTCAAAAGGAGTCGAGACAATAACTTAAATGTTGGAGGGGTCACGTTGGGTAACCCCATCCCGACGAGGCTTTCGTGTATGACCTTATCGGCGGAATCCGACCCAAGCCGCCCTCAAGAGAGAGTCTACCCAAGGTGCGAATTCTCAAGACCTCAAATTAGACTCAAGCTAGAGATCTCAACCCCAAACGACGTGGGCATACTTGCGCATATGGGTGGAACCAGGTCGTGCTGACTCCTATGTCGCGACCCTAAAAAGTTTCACAACATTTTGGCGTTTGAAGGAGGGCCCGATGTCATAAGAACGTTCGTCGAACAACCTAAACTTGGAACATCCATGCGAATTCAACCATGTCCTCTCGCCAACTTTCCAAATTGGAGGGCGAAACCCTCCCCCCCCCCCCCCCCCCCCCCGCTTCCCGGCATAGGAAGCAAACTCGACAACACCCACACCGAGTCGCTACTCGAGGCAGTTTAACGACCCGAGATTCACCCCTCTGGCACCGAACCCTAGACCCCCTACTATTTCGATTGAGGCATTCCTTGGCCTCATTCAATAGGTCCATGCGTTGGCCGGGATGATGCAAACCATTGTCCCCTATATCCCCCAATTGGCACAAGCACTGGCGCACCAACACCCGGATGCCCCTCGGCAGAAGCCACAACTAGGAATTCAACAATCGTCTCCGACCCAAGGGGAACAGCCCAACAACGAGCGACTATGCCACCTCATGACTGAAGTCATGGGCGAAAATCCGAACGCCTCGGTAATGCAAACGGCGAGCTATTCCCGAAATGTTGTATGTATCCCCTCCGAGCCGGACGCCATCTCTTCAGACTCGACCGACTCCGTGAGGGAATAGCTTCGCCAAATCAACCAAAGGCTATACGAGGCACAAAGGGAGTTCGTCAAGTCAAAGAAGGAAATCGACGAGAGCTCCAAGGGTGAGTCGCAGTTTGTCCCCGAGATACAGGACAGACCAATCCCAGCTAATTTTCAGCTCCCAACCTTGGAATACTACGACGGAAGCACCAACCCATCGAAGCATATTGCAACATTCCAAGCCCATATGGCTCTCTACGACATCTCTGACTCTTTGATGTGTCGGGCTTTTCTGACGACTCTCAAAGGCCCGGGTTGGATGTGGTACACCCGACTTAGGTCGTCTTCTATCTCATCCTTCGACTTTCTTGCCAAAGAGTTTGAGCTCAATTTTTTGGCAAGCTCCCATTCAAGACCGATGGCCGCATCACTCCTCGGCCTCACACAGGGAAGCGACGAACCCCTCACTCAATTTGTTGGCAGATTTGCGATCGAAATCCGAGGAATGCCTGATGTGCATCCATCACTGGCGATCCAAGCGTTCCTAATGGGGCTCCGACCCTCCCAGTTCTTGTAGTCTTTGATTGAACGTCCATCGTCAACAGTTCTGGAAATGCTGCAGCGCGCAAATCAATATGTGGCTGCCGAGACACTAGTGGCCGAAAAGTGAGAGGATCAAAAGAGACCACAGAACGACCATCCCTGAGGACAACCCTCGAGAGCCCACAAAAGAAGAGATAGGCCAGAGCTACCCACACTCAGGCCACTCCCGATCCCGCTCAACTTGACACGGACGAAGGTTTTCCTTAAAATTCGAGACAAAGAGCTCCTCAAGACCCCCAACCCAATCAGGAAAAAACTCGGAGGACGCGACAAGAGAAGGTATTGTCGCTTTCATCATGATTATGGGCATGACACAGAGGAGTGCAATGACCTCAAGAACCAAATCGAAGACTTAATTCGACAAGGGCACCTTTATCGGTTTGTCCGAGATCAGCAAACACTTCCTGATGAAAGTCATCACCGAGAAAGAGAATCTTCACCCCGACCGAAACGACCGATTGAGAAACTAATAGACGTCATTATCGGTGGACCGATGTTTGGAGGCAACAGTTCCTCGACCAGAAAAACTTATGCACAGTTCGTGGTGGAAAAAAGACCAAGGAGCGACCGTAACCCTAAGATCACCTTTGGGTCGGGGAACGAGGTGTACCCTGATCACGACGATGCCTTGGTAATCTTAGCCCAAGTCCCCAATGCCCGAGTCAAGAGAATTATGGTCGGCACGGGAAGTTCGGCTAACATTTTATACTTTGATGCTTTTCAAAAACTCGGGTTAACTGACAAAGATCTACTCCCCGTGACATCGACACTAATAGGATTCACGGGAGACTCCATCTCCACTGTCGAGACGACGATACACCCAATCACCATTGGGGAAGAGCCGAGATCAAAAACCTTAGTGGTGTCTTTCATCGTGGTCCGACTCCCCTCGGCGTACAATGCCATCATTGGCCGACCGATTCTGAACAAACTGCGGGATGTCGTCTCAACTTATCACTGAGCCATGAAGTTCCCAACCAGAGCTGGGGTTGGGGAAGTAAAGAGCGACCATCATGAGTCGAGACAGTGCTACCTAACGGCAACAACACTACCCAAAAAACTTAGAACTACGGTTCCCATAGTTGACCCCTGAGGAACAGACACGATAGCGCCAAAGCCCGAGCCGGTAGAGCAAGTGGTTGAGGTACCCCTCGACCCCAAGAATCCCGCCAGGACCATCAAAGTCGAGTCGACGCTCCCGGAAGAACAGCGGATCCAGCTAGTGGAATTCCTCGGCAAGAATGTAGATATCTTTGCCTGGTCCCCAAGAGACATGCCCGGTATCAACCCCGAAGTGGCTCAACATCACCTCAACATGGAGCCTAGCACCCGACCGGTTAAACAGAGACCGAGGAAGTTCGCTCCTGACAGGTAAAAAGCCATCAAGGATGAAGTCGATCGCCTGTTAGAAGCAAGGCTCATCTTGGAGGTCAAGTACCCGACCTGGCTTTCCAACGTTGTACTTATCAAGAAATCTAATGGAAGTTAGCAAATGCGCTTTGATTACACCAGTCTCAATCGGGCCTGCCCGAAGGATTGTTACCTTCTCCCGAGAATAGATCAACTAATCGACGCGACTTCGGGATATGAGCTCTCTTTCATGGACTCATTCTCGGGTTACATCTAAATTGCTCCAGGAGATCGGGAAAGTACGACCTTCATCACACACTATGGAACAAATTGCTACAAGTCCATGCCATTCGAGTTGAAGAACGCCGGAGCGACATACCAGAGGCTGGTCAATCAGGTATTCATAACCCAGATCAGGAGAAATATGGAAGCCTATGTCAACGATATGATAATCAAAAGCCCTAGAACCACCGTGCACCTCTCGGATTTGGCCAAGACGTTTCAGACGTTGAGGCAGTTTCGGATGCGTCTCAACCCAATGAAGTGTGTCTTCGGTGTCGGGTCCGAGAAATTTCTCAAATTTATTATTCACCTAAGAGGGATTGATGCAAACCCCAACAAGGTGAATGTCATTTTGCAGATGCAGTCTTCCCAAATGATAAAAAACGTTCAACGACTCACCGACAAGTTGAGCTGGTTCATTTTTCGAGCCGGCGACAAAATCTTCCCATTTTTCCAGGCTCTAAAGAAAGTAAAATAACTTTGCCTAGGGAATACGTGAACCACATTGAGTACTTTATTGCTATGGTGTAGTAGGAGCGCCATGTAAGCCCTCTGCCTAACTTACCAACACCAGAGCCCGATACTCATGTGCCCATTCGATCGACCATGCACATCGACTAAACCACATCGTGTGTAGTCTTTTAGTTTTTACCTGAGTTATATATCTCGACCGATCTCTCAGTTTTTGCCTGAGTTGTGTATCTCGGTCAATTTCTCAGTTTTTGCTCGAGTTGTGTATCTCAGCTAGTCTCTCAGTTTTTGCTCGAGTTGTGTATCTCAGCCAATCTCTCAATTTTTGCCCGAGTTGTGTATCTCGGCCAATTACTCAGTTTTTGCCCGAGTTGTGTATCTCGGTCAGTCTCTCAATTGTTGCTCGAGTTGTGTATCTCGGCTAGTCTCTTAGTTGTTGCCCTAGTTGTGTATCTCGGCCAATCCATCAGTTTTTTTGCCCGAGTTGTGTATCTTGGCCAATCTCTCAGTTTTTGTCCGAGTTGTGTATTTCAGCCAGTCCATCAATTTTTGCTTATCTCGGCCAGTCTCTTAGTTTTTGCCTAAGTCACCGGCCTCGGCCATACTCCGCGACAGTAGCGAACTAACCTCTGAAGACTCCTCAAGAATAGGTCAAGCAGTGACTCGAGTCCACGGAGTAGGGACTCGTGACAACCAACCTCATGATCTTCCCTTCGGCCTGAAGAGTGCCTTGGAAAGGGACCAACCTCGTGATCTTCCCTTCGGCATGAAGAGTGCCATGGAAAGATCCCTTTCAGGGGAGGGGGGGAAGGGGGGAGGGAGAGAGAGAGAGAGAGAATGATAGGGTAAATAATGAGCTGACCTAAGTCATCCAGGCCCACGCCAGGCCAATAGCCACGTCGGCATCGAAGGTTGAGTCACCTCCGTACTAGCTCGATGGCCATGTCGGCATCCAAGGGGGAACCATCCGGACGACGCGCTAGCCCAACTATAGATGGTTACGCCATAAATACCATGTGGCACGTCATACCCACGCACCATGCCTCTGCGCCGATTGACCCGCCGTATGAAGTGACTGCACCCAGGGTAAGAGAGCCGGTAAGGCCGAATTGCCCCCGGTGAGTATAAAACCCCCTCCCGACAGTGCTCAGGGGGAAGGGGTATTCTCTCTGAAAAAAAGCACCAACATCTCTCAAAAGGAGTCGAGACACAATAACTTAAACGTCGGAGGGGTTACGTAGGGTACTCCCATCTTGATGAGGCCTTTGTGCATAACCTTATCGACGGCGTCCGACCCGAGCCGCCCTCGAGAGATAGACTACCCAAGGTACAGATTCCCGAGACCTCAAATTCGACCCGAGCTGGAGATACCAACCTCAAACGACGTGGGTGTACTTACGCATATGGGCGAAACCAGATCGTACTGACTCCTCGGCTGAGACCCCAGAAAGCTTCACAACATGCATGCCACCAACATCTCATGTTCGTCATTTGCTTCCTACCATCATTAATACATTACTTCTTCAGTAGTTGCACCACCGTGGAGAGAAGCCCTTCCCATTAGGTTTCATGGTAGCTCTGTAACTGCTTTAGCTGCATGAAATCATAGGGGAGGGAGGATAAAGAGTTGGTGAGGAGGCTTCAGCCGTTAGCAATTCCCTCCTTCTCACCGTATTATGATGCTTTGCATGAATGGATCATTGAAGCTACCCTCAGTCCTTCCTTCTATAAGTACACCGCAAAACCCTTCGTCTCCCTCACACCACCGGCTTGCTTATGCATTGATGTGAGAGAAAGGTTAGATACAAGGCGGAGATGGAAGACGGCAATGGCGGCCATCATCATCACAGGAAATGCTCTGCCGCTGGCAGCAGCAGCAACAATGGCGGCAAGCGAGTGGCGGCTGCTGCGACGGCTGCGCCGGGGAAGGACGGCACGCGGTACCGTGGCGTCCGGCGTCGGCCGTGGGGACGTTACGCGGCGGAGATCCGCGACCCGCAGTCGAAGGAGCGGCGATGGCTGGGCACCTTCGACACCGCCGAGCAGGCCGCCTGCGCCTACGACATCGCCGCCCGCGCGATGCGGGGGCTGAAGGCCCGCACCAACTTCCATTATCCCCCCAGCACGGCCGTGCCGCCGCCTCCGATGCCGGCTGCCGCGGGGGACCACTTGTTCCTGCATCCATCGGAGTGGCCGTGGCCAGGCGTTCCCCACATGAACCAGTCTCCGCTCGTCCCCCATCATCAGCACTCTGCTTTCAGCCCTCTTCTCCTTCGCGACTTCATCCACCACTCTTCCTCTCCATTGCACCACGAACCACCTGCCGCTTACCCTTCCTGCTCTTCCCTCTCCTGTTACGCTTCTGCTGCTGCCGCTGCAATCACCAACGCCACCCCGAGTGGCATCGGTGGTCCTTTCGGCAATGGTTCCAATTACGACCCGATCGATGCGTTCTTTCCCGCTGCTTCTTCCTCGGACCTGTCCTCCCTACTGCTACAGCAACAGCAGCACCACCCAAGTTTCACCGGTCCATCAGCAGCCGCAGCCGCTTCTTCCCTGCCCGAACTCCCCACCGAATTCGACGAAGACTGCGACTTCGTTCACACCGAGCCACCCGAATCCGGACTCCTCCAGGAGATCGTGAACGGATTCTACCGACCGCGAGGCACTGACACCAACTGCTCACTGAAGGATAAGCGCAACCAACGCGATGGCGAGAAGGCAGTGGATCATCATCTCGGTTATGAGATCCAGGTGCCTCTGAAGCAAGAGCAGAACACGTTCGATGCTGCGGATTGCTTCGATGAAGCTGACAACTTCCCCATGATCCCTCAGGGACTCCTGGAGGACATCATCCAGTACCCGGACTTCTTCGAGATCTTGTCCGCCAAGCTACGCAAAGCTTAAAAAACCCGTCCCTCCCTCCATTTATTTCAGCTAAGTAGCACAAGCCTTGCAAGGAAGAGGAGTGTAGGGATCTCCTCCTCCTCCTGCAAACTGTATCTTGCTTTACTTGTAATGGTTTATTAGGATCGAACCGAAGCTATCCGATCATTGCTCCTCGAGTGCTATACATTCCGAGACGTGCATGGTGGTGCAAACAAACGTATGTCTGCACTTTCGTTCTTATCATGTGCTTCATTTCACTCCATTAGGTCAACATTGAGCTCCAATGCCATTCTTGCTATCACAAAAGCGTGGGAAGAGAGAGAGAGAGAGTGATCATATTGCAGGCAGAGTTAATCCAAGATAATAACGTCTCCATCATTTGCTCCAGAGAAGTTGCAGGAGCATGATTATTATGTTTTGAGTGTTAGCCACGAGATCACAGTCTCTCCATTAATCATAGGAAACGGATTAAATCTGAAATGGTTGATTACCACGCAGAGGTAACGGAAGTGGCTCGTTCTTCGCTGGTTGGCTTTGCATTCAATAGAACAGGTAGCTGTCATTTCCACAGCCACAGATAACATAATTCCATGGCGACAATGCAGTGATGGAAAGTACGGCAAGAGTTAATTGGTAATTAATGGGATGGAATATCTGAGTTTGACATTAGCAGATCAGAATGTCCGTCTTGATGTGTTTTGCCAGTAATAGTGTTTTCTTTAGCCTGTTTTGCCATTGTTATTGAAGGCGACGCAGGGTTTGCCTGCCCCAGTTTTCTCATGCAAACAGAAGAAGATGAAGATGAAGAAGAAGAGAAAGATCATATTGCACCACTTGTTTGTTTGATGAGCCAAAACTGGGAGAGAGAAAATTAAACTTGAAGGATATAGAAAGAACGGGAAACCGAAGACCTTTTACTCCGATACAACTACAAAATTAAATCTAAATGCCACTTAATTGTGTTATGATGTAAATTGCTCCTGTTCTATATCCCCTATAAGCAGATAGGTTAATTCCAGGACTGTAATCGTTATCGTTCTGATTAGGTCACCAAACATGAAGCAACTTATCATGATCCCAGTACTCACTCTCTCTCTCTCTCTCTCTCTCTCTCTCTCTCTCTCTCTCTCTCTGATGTATTAGTGATCATATAATTACTTAAATCATGATACTGGAGCCAATATCGTGACATGTAAAAGAGTCGCAGAGGTTCTGAGTGCTGAAACATGTGTTGCACATCACCAGAATCCAAACGCCGGCTGCGCTCCGAAGTGCCTCCAAAGACGACATTTCAGACACAGAACCACCAGCCTCTAACTTTGACTTGATGTGGAGCAGCCATGGCCATGCACCATGCGTCCTGGAACCAGCGAGGGAGGGAGGTAGAAAACGGAGAAGGGAGGAGTCACCAGCTCCACCGTCCACATTGCGGATTCACGTGCACGCTCGAGTCCTTCCCAGTTTGCAAAGGAGAGGGAACGGCGGCGGGCCGTAAGCTTGCAGATAAAAGCTCCCGGCTGCCGCCACAGGCACCCATTTATTGGCAGTGGTACACGCTGCACACATGCATCGCGTTGCATGCATGGGAACGAAAGACTTCGAGTTGAAAGGCAAACCTGCACCTGCTGTTCTCTCTCTCTCTATTGGCTTTCGTCGGGAGTCCATCTCTGATGGTTGAAACATGCAGCTGCAGTACGAACGAGGAAGCCAACAGTGACTGAAGTGAAAGGCCATCAGGATGGATGGACGTCCCATCAATGGTGCATGGGAGGAACGAGGCTGGAGGATTCTATACGGCAGCACGGGGATCTCTCCTTGTGGATCCGAAGGATTGATGAGATTTGACCCTCGAATCCCCCCCATGTTTCCCTTTGGCATGCCGGTCTTGCAGCCTCACTGATCTTTTTATTTGTTGTTCTAATCATTCATTGCGTGATGGATTTTTCCACCTCTAAATGAATTTTTCTTGGGCTGCATTTTTTTTGTGTTGTTAGTGTTGATATTTCGTGTCTGTTGATTAGTTACGGTTTGGCCTTATGTGTTTGTTGACTGGACGCGATCACTTCTGGCCCGTGTATGTTAACTCGTTTGCGTTGATTTTGGTCGGGAAGAGTTGGTACTCGATTGGACGGAAAACCCTATAGTCCTGACTCGGGTCGGGAATTGTTACCGGCTCCTCAGGTCGATCAGTAGTCCCTGCGAGAAGATCGAGTCGGATGAGGTTCTCGACGTGGCCCCTCCGATGATATTAAATTAATTTCGTCTTAGAGTGATCTCCTTCTCCAAAGAGGTGTAGGAGCTTTTATATTGCATATCAAAGATTGTCTGTATCTGGGACCTTTAATGCTCATGTTGTTTACCATACATGTTGTACACCTCCATGTCTTCCTTGGTCCTTACATCGTGGTGCACGTCGCATTTACTACAACTGCAATGAGTCAACCTTACTTGCACCATGTCAGTTGTACGGGCGTCGAGGCACCATGTCAGTTGTACGGGCGTCGAGTCCACCATGCCTGCATTAGGTCGATCGCCTACGTGACTGGTCAATTGTACTTGATGCTGAGTCAACCGAGGGTGGGGGACGTGACAATCAACCCAATATAATAATTAGGTAAATGTGTTTGATTTGAATGATAGTAATAAAAAGAATTATGTTTTTAAACAATTATGCTCACAAAGTATTGAGATTCTAATTATGATACTACTATGAGGTTTTAAGGATACTAATACCAATTACCTACCTGGGATAGAACGATAAATTGATCAAGATTAATTATAAGGGCATAAATGAATTGGAAGAACAAATGAATCTTCCAAATACCAAATAATGATCATGCATTTACAAAGATTCGCCAGAGATATCTTAAAAAAATGCCAGAGAATATTAAATGGCTCTCACTCTAAGAAGCAATGTTTGGACAAGAGTTTATAATAACACAACAAGAATATTCAAACCTTAATGTAAGCTAGTTATTAAGAAACTCCATATAATTTTATACATCAGCAGAAACAATCTAATTTTGTCGCATTGAATACCATTAGAACATTGATAAGAGTGCAGTTTCCTTTTGCCCTAACCCAAAAATCACTTTTGCTTAAATGCCACAAACAATGATAAGCCAGCCAAGACAGAAATCGATACTATGATACTATATACAATTTCAAAACATGGTGACCATGAGATTACAAGAATCTGCAGCGGCAACTCAAACATCGGTAAGGAGAGACGCTTGCTATTCAATCTAGAATCGGTCCAGCCAACTCATTAAGCTTTCTTGTGAACCAAATTGCAAGTCCTGCAATCCAGGAAAGATATGAGAACACCTCTGTATAGATTTATATAAAACAATGGCTAGTGAATCTTACAGAAAGCTGGAAGTCTGGTGGTGTGTCGATTAGCATGTTGTCGAGATCCGAGAATTCGCAAGCTGCATTGTCGATCGCAGCAGCTGGCACATTCCTGCCGCAGTTGAGATTTGTGCCGTTTACATGTAATGATGAGTCCTCAAAATGAGGAAAAGAATCAAGGACCTCATGGCACAACAATGACTCCTGCAAGTTTTGATTGGGTCTGGCTCATCAACAGCTTGAGATTCTCCAGCCCAGCATGCATGGGTTTCAACTTCGCCCAACCACTGACCGTTAGATAATGGCAAAAGAGGAGCTCCTGAAGTGGGACAGTGTTCCTCCTGAAAGCCAAGATGGATAGTCAGAAGAAATATCGAATTTTCACGAAAACATGCGTGCCATTAACCATCTAAAAATGCCACCAACGTCCAAGGGAGAGTTATAAGAGCTTAGGATGTTCAAAATATATCTGAGCACTATGACATTGTATGGAGGGCACTTGGAGTGAATAGAAAAGATAAAATGTTCATCATTCTCATCTAAATGGTGAAAGTTACAGGATCAAAAGCCAAGTCAAGCTTGCAAAAAATCTGTTAATAAGGCTCCCAAAGAAGAAAAAGGTAAATTCTATTTTGAGCAAATGACAATTTCATTACCTGGCCCAGCAAGAGTGGCAGACTATGTCCATTGGCCTCAGGTACAGAGCCCTTTTTCTGTCAGGGTGGCTGTGGTGTATTTGGGTTTGGGGTTCTTGGACCAATTTTAACAGTGAAAACGTTACTTTCCTCATTGACAGCATCTGTTTCACTGATATCAAGAAGACTTGTCAGGTGTTGGTAGAAAATTTTTGAAACCACTAATTTTCACCTTCTTTTTCATCTTCTTCAGTGCCAAGATGGTACTGATGCATCGCCCAATTAGCTCTGTCTGGTCTGGAGCCTCTTTTTGAACTTCTATAGAGAACCATTATTTTCCTCTCCATTCTCAAGAACACCTTTGGTTTTACCTGTTTTGTGCCACCCTACACATTCTTCTGAGAAAGCATGCTGGTTTATCTTCCTCCGCTTGCGCTGGCCTGTACCATAGGCATTTGATGTTCTGTGGAAGAAATGAATACTGCTTCCATCTTTCTTGGCACCTGATGCATTAATAAAATTAGTGGCTAGAGCTTCAAAATCATACGGTTGAATAAATAAAATTTTGCCAGGCAGATTCTGTCGATGAGTGTAGCAAATTCCCTCATCCTCATCCAGCATTGGAATAAACTCATCGATAAGCATGTGCAGCTTTGAATTCTCTAGACCAATCTTTCCTGCTAAATGTTCCAATAGTTCAACATCAGATGGATCAAACCTAACACCAGCAGAAAGTCCAGGCCAAACCAAGGTAACCTGCATAGAGAGAAACAAAAATATTCAAAAATCCCAAAAGAGGTCAAAAGTAGGGGGTTTCAATACAGAAATCAAAAGCGCCCGCCTGATGATCCTGTAAAACAAGCAAATTTTGGCAATATCCACACAGTGATTTAAAGTTATTCTTGAAGTGTTTATCAACAATAAATTAAGGACATGTGATGACCACTTGAAAGTTAATTAACAAAAATTGATAAAAGAACAACGAGACAAATGCAACATGGGAAGTATTTCAGCATATTTCATCCATGCAGAAACATGAAGCATTTCTGGAAATGCAGACAAAGAAAAGCTTATGGCCAAATGACTTCACTGCTAACTTCAGCAGCTCTGGAAAGCGACTAATGGATTTTAAAACTTTTTACATATAGTTGTTGATTAGATGAATCAATTTTGGGCACAGTAAATCTGTACAAATAGTTATTGACCAATAATGTGACTATTGGGTATAAATAAAATAATAATACTCAAATTTTTATAGGACAAAAAAAATCAATATTTGTTTTTCGCTTCTATATCCTTAAATACAAGGTTCACCTTACCAGTCTAGACCAATATACTAGCCTATTGGTGGTACAATATGTACCACCCCATATCAATGTATTGTGTGTCGATACTAAGAGGCGTGCTGATGACAGAAAAATGACAAAAAAAAATAGTTTCAAAATTTCTGAAAAATAAAAAAATTAGATTAGGGTTTTTAAGTTGAAAATAAATATGAATTTAGGATAAATTTAATAAAAATAATATAAATTAGGAAAGAATGATGGCATATATTTTTATTGAGGAGCAACTTTTGGTACATTCCATACCATCCTTCGATTGGTATTGAATTATTTACAAAAGAATAATTTGAATTGTTAAATTATATATTAAACAACTTAAACTTTAAGATTCAAATGAAAAATAATCGATCAGGATATATCTAGTTCTATCATCAGAAAAAAAATGACGGAACTCCACGAGCGATGGATCAAGGTCCTCGATCTTATGTATATATATATATCAATTTGATATGTTTATCGGACCCGGTCCTGAAATTGATTCCACGACATAGTATGTTTTAATATATCGTATACTATTGGTGCATCAATATGGTGATCATTGTAGTTTGATCATTGTGAACCGCACATATTCGAGAGGGCTCCTTCGACAAGTACAATTATAGCATATATTTGTGCGAAGGTTGGAGAACGTCGAAAGTTCTACTTTTTCCACTATACTACTGCTTGGAGAAGAATGACCAAGTATTATCATACTCCTATTGGTCATAAGATTCTTCATAATATGACAACTAGGAATATGATGAGCTCAAGTCATATCTAAGTATGAGAGAGTGAAAGGGGGTAAAAGAGGGGGGAGGAAAGAGTTTTAAAACACTTTCAAATTGATATGATCATTGGAACAGGTTAGACCTGAAACGCTTGTCAATAATGATCTGATTTTGACCATTTTGACTAGTACAAACCCTGCATATCGATCCTTTGTCGGACCAATACATACCACCTGTACCAAGTGGTATACCATAACACGGCAAGCCCTGCTTAAATATATTGCAAAGTCTCAACAATAAAAATAGATTCTTATATATATTGCTTAACATATTTTAAAAAATAGAAAATCTCTTTCCAAAGAGGCATTTCATAAGACTGGGAACAAACGAAAGAATCGAATACATCAACAAAAACATTAGTTCAATCAAATTGATCAAATATGTTAAAAGATTAAAAACCTTAGATGAAATAAAATCTAATGAATCCAAATTACCAAAAACAGAATTATATAACAAAGAGTAGAAATGGAGATGGTGGACGGATAAGAACTCACATCGCTATTATCAATAAGATGCTTGCAATTCGGGCACTCTCAGTTTGCTCCTACCCCTAAATCTTTGATTTGATCGTTATCAAAGCAGTTGGCATTCTTTACTTTCCTCGCAATCCCCCTACCAGTGAGAAGCCATGTCCTACAAAATATAAAGAAATATTTATAAAAGCCTACTTACAATGGATAGATACATATGTCTAACATGTGAGATAATTGTTTAGTAATTCGAGTATAAGCAAGCATTATAAACATAGTGAAGTTAGTTCACAATTTGGTATAAACCATACCCGCAGAGCACCTAGTTTCAACATGCACACCTAAAAACACATAGTTTGCTCATTTGAAACTTTCAACATGTAATTAAAAGTGAGATGGTTACTTGAAATAGACAACATTAACCCCCTATGTCTCACACAAAATCAGGGACCAACAATGGAGAGATTGAGGAAGACAGAACTGTGAGTCTAGGACTTATATATCATTTAGACCCTATCTACTACAAATAGGACACCAAAGAAGAATCAAAGGACAGATAGGAAGTTCAGTTTGACAAAAACTAAAATGCTACATCGGAACTGTTGGTAATCCTCTCTTCAACAAGTATGACAATTGTATTCTGCTTCATGGTTACTTAAGAATTGATTTTGCTGGTTTTCTTTCTTAGTTATCAGTTCAATGCAACACTTATGCTACAAGACATTATGTAGCTAAACCAAGATAAAGACCAAATAGTCATGTCTTTCTCCACAAAGCCTAACCTCTAGTTTGTAACTAATACTGTCGGAATTAGACTAATGACAGTGATAAGAATAAGCATAGCAAGATTTAGGTATCAAATGAAAACAAAGAGTGATATTTCAGAGGCCCAATATATAAGGAAATGGAATTACTATTCCACAACACATTGAAAATCGTGCTTCTTGGAGTTATTCGATTTGATCCTATACAAATTTCTTTGGTTGGAATCTATGTGATGCAGAACAAGTTTTTCCCAGGACCTAGTTGACTCTATCAGAGTTCAAAACTGAGTCCATTGTTGCTTTCCATTTCCTGCCATTATATATGTGGTTGTCTTATGATGCTTCTAGGATCTTACTTTGGATCATTTTGATGTCGAAGGATCAAATCTTAAGTATAGGTTCCCTTAGAAAAGTTATGATGCTTCTAGGATCTTACTTTGGATTATTAGGATATGCCTTACCCTAATGTATTTACCATATGCACATAATCGTTCTTTGCCCTTTTTTACCTCAAAAACTTCTATTTCTTCTTTTGAAACACTTCAATTTCGCAATAGTAGAAACAGTGACCAAATCTTTCAAGCATTAGATTGACTTTTCTCTACCCACAAATCCCATTCAATGACTCGTCACACTAACTTCTAGCAATCTAAAACATAGTTATGAATATCAATGTGCCACATTCTTCACATACACATATGAATTTTCCATTCATTCAAATCATCGTCTACAAGTTCCAGTTCCTCAATTTGGTAAAGAAACCTTGAGAAAGGGAAGCTAAAGCAAACCCCAACCCGCTCCGATGCTAGTAGAGCTATAAGTTTTTTCAGCTCCATTGTATGTAAAGAAAAGGGCGGATGAGATTCCTGCTAGTGCGGGATAAGGAGAAGCTCAATGTACACAATCTTACGTCTATGTTTATAGATAGACTATCTCCCGTACTCCGAAACCTGGTTTCGCAGGTCGCAGAGGACAAAGAAACAGAACAACTAAGAACATTAACAGGCACAACCAATGAACCACTACACCAATGAAATCCAGTGAAAGTCCGGACTTTCTTCAATCGGTGCCCCAAATTGACAAAATGCACTACACAAAAAATGAATCCCCTAAGCCGTATCCTACTTAAATCAACAGAAGCCTCCCCTTTTGACACTACTAATAACGAAAAATGATGAGGCTCGAAAAGCCCCAATCATCAACATAGCACCCACGCAGGAATTACACATCGATGAGCAAGAATTTAGCTAAGCATTCACTTTCTGACAACAGCAGAAGAATCTAGTCTTGCAAGATGATGATATCAAACGCACCTTGCCATCCCAAGATCTCGATATCAGCTGAGACTGAGGGTACGCCTCAGGGGAGAAGGAAGCGAGGAGGTGTCGCTCTTCCCAATTCTGCAGCCCACCACAAGAAGCATTTTGTTCGGGCGGGAAAGCCCCGAGACTGTGGCTCGACCCACCGGACCTAGTGGTTCGGGCGTTCATGAGCGGTGCCGGTTACCCGTTCATCTGCTACTCTCCAATTTTCCTTCCATGTGAATGGTAGAGTAAGTGGGTCCAAGCGGGACCCGCATGTACTACCTAGGATTCAGGTAGGATGAAGCGTACGATATGCGAGTGCTTTGCGTTAAGAAGGGTGGTGATGTGTTGAGAAGGCAGGTTGCTTTGGATTATTGCTCCCGAAGCTAAGTGGAATTTGTTACTATTCTTTTTATTCTTTTTCTAATATTTGTTTTCGGCTTAGTGTTAAACCATTGGTGGGGAATCTGTTGAAGTGGAATGTTACGAAATGTGCAAAATTGGTTACATATATATATATATATATATATATACCAAAATTATATAATTTCATAATAATATTTTTAAACGCTTTAATTGGTGGTGGCGGATGACGTTGATGGTGTTGGACGACGTTATAGTTGAGGGTCGTAGACGGCTATTGTGGATCAGGAGAGCACCGACGAGAGATAAGGATTGGTTTATATTTAGATCGATACCGACGTAGTTATCAAGCGATCCTTTCACCACTTTGTATTTGCATTAGCATTGACTCAGTTGTCAAGTGACAAAATAGTTATAAATGTAGATGTCGAGTGATTTCTGTTTTACATTCACATCAATGTCGACATAGTTGTCAAGCGACGCTGCATGGCATATGCATTAGTGACATTTTTATCACTCGACATTTGTATCAGTACTGACGTAGATGTAAAGCGGCTTCGCTCGGCAACTGCATTAGTGTCGGTGTAGATACAGAGCAACCCTCGCATCTCGTCGTCGCTCTTCTCATCGACAACGACCATCCACAACCCTAACATTACTGTTCTTCGCCACCATTGACACCGTTCGTCACTGTCGATCGAAATAATTAAATTATTTTTTTAATATTTTTGTCGATAAAATCAATGATATTATAATAAATGGATATAGATGTTTTAATTTTATAATTATAGAATTATCAATATAATTTTTGAGAATAAAGTTATTAATATATTTTTTAAAAATATATAAATGTTAAATGTAACCAACTATAAGCTTTGTGTAATATGAAAGAATGAAGCAGTTGATAAGCAAATGAAGAAGCTGTCTGCCATACGGTCATCGTTCCCCTCTCGTAACTTTCTGCACGTCGAGGTCGGGTCGCTTGGAGGAGGAAGAAGACCTGTGGATGAGGTTCCTCAGGCTGTTCTTGCTCTCTCTGGTTCGCTTGTCGGGCCGGCCGGACTCCGGGGGGCTCCGCCCGGGGTGGACGTCGTCCAACGCGACGTTGGCCTCCAGCTTCTTCGACAGGGTCACGATCTCGTAGGAGTCCCACAGGGAGTGGGCGAAGTCCCATTGGGACTCGGCGGCCCTGGCGGCCATGGCCACCGCCTCGAGCTTGAACCGGGTGGGCTGCCGGTGGGAGGAGCTGGCTCTCCGGGCGTGGAACTCGTCGGTCTGGTTGGGGTTGCCGGACTGCGAGTGCCACGCCTGCGCCACCGCCTTGAGGAGTTCCAACTCATGCTCGTCCACTTGCCGCCGCTGCTGCTGTTGCTCCGGCTTTCTCATGGCTACTGCGGTGGTGAAGAAGTGGGTGCTCATATTTCTCTAAAAGGAAGATAAGGTTTGGCCGCTTGGTTGACTTGTAATGTTGATTTTGGACGGTGGTGATGGAATTTCCAAATCAAGTGGACGAACGAGATGTATCGCTTGTTAATTCAAACATAAAAAATTATGTTAATAAGTATCTTATTAAGAAATATGTTAATAAGTATCTTATTAAATATGATAACGGCTGTGACATCTGCTTTCCAAACTTCATGATGATAACAATTACGACGAAAAAAACATATTTAGGAAATAGAAAAAGAAACAAACAAAATAAATAATAAAAGCGCAAAATGTACCGTGGAATCAATCAATCTTCTACCCGCTTTCAAAACCAGGCCTCTGGGCCCACGTACAGGGGGGTCCGACGGGCCTTTACGGCCCAATGGTTGGGGTACGAGAGCCGGGTTGACGTCGACGGGAGTCCGTGGTCGTTACTTGACGCGAAGGACCGAGGCCAGCTCAGAACGCCAGCTGTCCGACACGGCCGAGTACAGATACAAGCATAAGAACAATGAGTCAAAGTAGAGTTTTATGTTGTACTCTCATCATTTCGATAATTTTTTTTTTTAAAGGAACCATCTGAACATATAATTTTTTGTATCGAGATCTATGATAAAAAAATAATAATATTATTATGTAGAAACTTAGTAATCTTAAGGATAAGTGATGATCTGATAATTATCATAATCTTTACTAGTTAACACATTAAAAAATAATTTAATATATGAAACTCGGTCAATCTAAAAAATGAGATGACGCCAAATAAACCTATTATGTCAATATAATATTTAAAATAAAATGTTCTTTATATATATATATATATATAATTACTAAGGCACAAAATAAATCACTATATATTATAAACTCTCCTAGCTTCTTTATTGCTTAAATTACCTTACTAGGCATAAAAAATTACTTGAATCAATATTAGAATAAAAAAACCCTTTTTGAATTGAAAGAAAGTAATCTCAATTATTGTCATCCAACTTAAATCACTTAGTGTTATCGTCTTGATGTCATGGTCGAGGTGTTAGCACGGCTCGGTCCAGTCGAAATATGTAAGACTATCGATGGTTTCACCAAGCTGGCGAACATCTACTAGCGAGAGGTTCGACCGTAGGGTTGTCTATTCATTCTCTCGATCTATTGTATCTCGAGATCACTTGCACCCTGTACAAAGGTCATAATCGGGCGGAGGGATCCTGACTTGATCCCTCTGAAGCTTAAGTTATCGGGGCCGGAGCCCTAAGAACTTGAGGGAGCCTCAAAGGATAGAGAACCACAGTATAGAAGTATCGAGAGTATGTGATCCAATACTATTCATGAGGACGACTTTTATATATGTGATCTTAGATTAACGTACGTAATTGTTTAATGATCATCGATGTCAACGTAAGCAAGTGTTTAATGCACGTTGGTGCCTAAGTTGGTCGGTCCATATACCACCCATCGACATCGCCTAGACTATTTTGACGTTGCTCCTTGGTTATTGAGTAACGAGATATGAGGTTATATTATCTCGTACTTGTCATGGGACCTCTGTAATGGAGGATGAATAATTGACTCATCTCTAATTCATATGGTGTGAGTTGCCTCAGGATGTCCAAATAACTCTTCTATCGCGGTTTGAGGATATGTCATATAATACTATCCTATTTTAACTTTGGACATCACATGTCAATGACATCCAAGAAATAAAACAAAAAGAAGTCAAGTCAACCTCATCAAAATTTATCTTAATAATCTTAATCATAATCCTCGTATTATTAAGATGAGATGAGGCGATGAGGTACAAAGAAAGAGATACTTCCAATCTCATATTAATCATTTAATATTATCATGTTTCGTGAGTTGAATGATTAATTGAGGGTGTCTTTAGCATGTATTAAATTTCAACAAATTAGTCAAGAATAATATCTCAAGCGCCACCACATTTTTTTTATTTAATTATTTTTTCATCATTGTTTGCTTCTTTTGAATAAAGTGAAGAAAAAAAAACACAGCTTTATTCTAATTACAATTTTTTATTGAAAACAATGCATGCAATAACTTGGTCAGACAAATCATTGAACCAAACCTACCGTTCAGTGTCAGAATTCAATGCTTGTGGCAGGTGAGGGGATCACAATAATTTAAGTTTGATTTATTTATTGGCTTCGATGGAATCCATACACTCGATGATGGAGCTGATCTAATATGAAATTTTTAAGTGGTCAAACATATCTCAAATCTCTTTGGGAATTGATGAGGACTTTTCTACTAGATGCGTTCCGCCTTCAAGTTTGCTGAGCAAGCATTTGCTGGTTCAGGCCCGTGTGCGCTAGCTCGCCCGCCTCGCAGTCTTCTCGGTGCAGAGTGGGAGCTCGTCCCGATGAGTGGTGATTCAGAGCTCGGCTTGGAAGGTCGGCTATTGGACTGGTGGAGTCCGGGTGAAGAGGGAGTAATCCAATTTGGGTCGACAACCAACTCCTACAAAGACGTCGGGTCGGGTAGGTTCCTGACGTGACCCCTTCGACGGTCAAGTTAGTTCGATGGTTCCTTTTTTTTCATCCTCCTGCCCCGTAGAGGTGCAGGAGATTTTATAGTGGGTGTTGTAGATCATTCGTACCTGATAACCTTACTGCTTTTATGGCTTACCATACTGTCGTACCCTCCCACCATGCTTGCTGTCCTTGCAATGAGGCATGCGTTTGCAGGTGGGGGGGTGTCGACCTTACCTGTGTCAGGTCGGCTTGTACGAGCACTGGCGCCCCCCGTATATCCGACCGGTTACCTGCGTCGGGTCAGCCACGTCGGCGGGCCAACTGTCCGAGGGTGTGATGACTTATCGACCAGGTCAGTATTTGCCATATCAGGAATGAATACCAAAGTGAATCCTTAAAGCATGAAAGCATAATTAGTATGTTTGCATTGGGGATAAGATTAAGTGAAAAATCTTATCCCCAAAGTGAAGATTCCTATCCTATGAGGGATACTCAATTGGAAAAACATCAAATATATATATATATATATATATATATATATATATATATATATATATATATATATATATATATATATATATATATATATATATATATAGTTTACTAAATCTAAGTTGCTTGACGTGCAGGAATGAGGACTCAACGATGATGACAAAGGTTGTGTTTAACGCAAATTTTTAGCTTCATAGATTAAACCATTAATATCATATCCCAATTGTTTTAAAAAAATAAATCATCATATTATTATTTAATTTATAGAGGATACTGTTATAAGAATAAAGACACATCAGTAACTAATGTATGTTAGCACGAATCCTTCAAAAAAAAAACATAAGATATTTTTTAATTCTCATAAAATATATCTAAATATTAATAATATAATATATATATATATATATTAATTTATTATAAAATTATATATTAAATAATAATAACAATAATTCTTATGTAGTAAATAATATACCTAATGGTGTAATCTACCAATAGTAGATGGAGATGTATACGATACGGGATGAATTTTTTCCAACAATGAATAGAAAGAATTCATGTCACACTACTAACAAAAGATGAAATAATATTCCTCGCTTGTCCAAGTAAGGATACATTCGTCTGGATGAAAGAATAATTTAATCATCACGTTTAATTTGTTCATTAATCCCTAAAGAAAATCATCCTATCTAGTTTTGTCAGGAATACATAAACAACAATGATCATCCATTAATATTTTTATATACATTCAAGAAATAGTATGATAAAAATTATTAATCTATTACTTATTATATTATATTCATTTGTAGCTCCACGTTGTAACGAGCACTAATCTATTTTTAATGTTTGTACTTCCAATATATACTTCCAATAGTCAATAAAGATATAACAACAACAATCTCAAATATTTATTTATAGAATCGATCCAATATTATTTAGACTAGTCTAATTTAAATTTAATTAATTTTATTTAAATCAAATGAGTTTGAATCAATCAAGTTAGATATGAATCATTGTGAATCGACTTGAACTAATCAAATATGTCTATCCCAAGGTAGCATATTAGGCTAAGATATAATAAGTTGGATAAAGAGGTAATGACATCTCTAACATCGATCAAGGCAGGCATAGCTTTATGGGATGGGATGAGTATGATTACTAAACTGGGTCACTATTGACTTGAGGGTTGGGTTGTGCTTGGTCATATGAGTTGGGCTATGGCTGACCTTATCTGTTACATTATACCTAGTTATGTGGGTCGGATCATACTTAACCACATGAGCTTGATTGTACTTGATCACATGAATTAAATCGTACTTGATCATAATAAGGGCTAGGCACATGAACTGGACTATATAGAACGTGTCTGACCACATGGGCTAGGGGTATCTTACTTCACGGGCTAGTATGACCCATCAACTTGATCAAGTCATACATCGATTTGATGTATCTTATTAAATTATATTTTAATATTTGAAAAATTATTTTAAAATATTATAAAATAACAATTGACCTAAAAAATAACTAATTCAAATTCATGATCCAAATTCAAAACTAATTAAATTCTAAAATTTACACATAATTATTTGAAACATAAATATGCCTAATTAGCGAATTAGAATTAACATTAAATTAATAAATGATTCTAGCATCACATTTCAATTATTATTATTTATTAATCATAAATTTTAAAGTTTAAAATATTATTATGTATAATATAAATTATACAAAATTTAATATGAAAATTTAGAAAAATATGAATAAAAAGCCTGTTCATGGAGGAATCCGCTCCTCATTTCTCCTAACCTAGATGGGAGCCATCTTCTAGCCCTCCCTAAAAAAGTAAGAAATAATTTTATATTTTTTATGTATTTATTTTTTATGTTTCACACCCAAAAATAAAATTTGTAACATTTATTTTCTAAAAATTATATCACTAATTAGGAAATAAATTAAATATTAATTTAATTAATTGATAAGATTCTTAACTTATTCATATGAATACAGAAATTAATTTTAATTATTTTCTTAACCATACTACATAAGGAAGCTAATAATTAATATATTTATGGTAATTAAATTTATGTTAAGTGCTAAAAATATACTACTACTACTACTACACAAACAAGTAAAGTTAATTACTACCCACAGCTGTATCTTCTCACGTACCAAATATTGTTGCAAATATTTCTTTCTCAGCAAACAAAAACAATAAATAAGAAAACAAAATGACTGCCGTCATCACAACACGTGAACTCTCTCTCTCTCTCTCTCGCTCTCATTGGGCACTGTGGCCACCTCCGCAGAAGAGCGGGACGCAACTCACTCTTCCTTCTTTTACTGCTCCTCTGGTCCTCTACCTTCATCCACTGTCCTCCCCCCTTGACCTCTCGCCAATGGCCTCTCACCACATCCTTCTTCTCCTACTCACCTCTGTCCTGCTGCTGGAGACCTCAGCTTCGCCCTCGCCCTGCGCCTTCCCGGCCATCTTCAACTTTGGGGACTCCAACTCCGACACCGGAGGGCTGTCGGCGGCCTTCGGCCCCGCTCCACCGCCACATGGCGAGACCTTCTTCGGGGCGCCGGCCGGCAGGTACTGCGACGGCCGCCTCATCGTCGACTTCATCGGTAAGCTGTCTCAGTTTTCCTCTTCTTTTTCACTTGCCACTGCGAAATGCTGCAACAAAAACAATGAAGTCTCTAATTTTCTATCATGGTAAAAAGATATTACTGTACCCAATCAGTGTGTGTCGGATCCCTTTCCCACAGATCGGGGATCTCAAACATCACTATAAGATTAAAAACATGTTTTTGAGTCTACACTTTGCCAAATGCATTCACCAGATCAGTGTTATTAACCATCACAGACTGATACCCAAGAGAGTCTTTGTGGTAGCTACTGAAATGGTACACATTTTAAGATCTTATCAACAGGGAAAAGTTGTCTATGCCAGGCCAAACCTATTGGAAGACTTTGGGACACATTTCTTTGACTTGAGACACGTCTTTGACTATTATGCTTAGAGTTGATGTGGATCACAGATGTACAACCGACACAAAGTTATTGATGTCATGTCATTTGCTCTGCATCAAGCAATCTGCAGCTGCAACTATGGCTGGGTTTCACTTAAACTCATCTATCAAACTTTACTGGGGAAAATTGATGCATAATCTTATTAGAAATGACTTGCTAACAATCATATTAGTATAATAATCTTAATAAACTAAAGCGACATTGATGGGAAGTTGGATTTTATCACAATAATAATAAAGCCTTAAGTCTCAATTTTTTGGGTTGGCTACATGGATCTTTTGTTGTATAGATTCAAGATTTTATCGGTTCTAATAATAACCAGTATCGGATCATATTAGTTTTATCTTTTAAATATTTTCTCGACTGACGTCGGTCGATATGGGTCGGTACACTGCCCGGTATGTTGGTGTCATACCATTCTGATATATCATGGGATTGAGATTTAAAACCATTTACGATTGGTGTGCACCAAATAATTAGGTACTGGTAGTCACATTGTTGGATGCTGGGAGTCAGATATAAAATATTAATTAAATATATTTTGTGTGTCAATCATATCAATATAAAATGAATAGTCAATAAAATATTCATTCTTAAACCTATAAATTAGAATACTTCAGTTAATGATAAAAAGTTATTAACAATCATAGAAATCCTTTTAAATGATCATTATATCAGTTTATTTTTAAAAAAAAAAATTTATCCAATAAAAACGTATCGCGTCATTAAATTGAAAACTACCTGTTTTATTCTCCAATTGATGATATATTGGAATATTTAGGTTATCCAAATATCAAAATCATGTTTGAGTTGATCTGCAATTTGAAGATTTCATGACTGATTCTTTCATAATTGGATTCATCTTAATAGGATCCTTGCTCAATTCTACATCTATACAAACATAGATATGAGAGAACTAAATCAAAGACTGGCATTATCTGACTTTTGTATTTAGAAAAGAAAAAGGTTCAAGTGGTTAAAAAATAAATATCTTTTATGATGCAAAACATTTCACCAATTAAAACAACCACGTTACTCTGTTGAAATTTTCTACACATGCCAATAAATATTTGCATAGAGCCATTGCTTATATTCTTTATTTGAAATGTCCCAAATCATTGTTTACTGCAGTAAATGATGTTTGCATTATTGATTGAATGCTCTGTTGTTGAACATGCAAAAATAATGACATGTTGTCTTTTACTGTTTTGCAAGCCTTTAAAAAATTTTGGATTTTGCTCATTGTATTTGTTCTGATCATTGGTTTCAAGCTCTCACGTTTGATCTGAAGTTATAAGATTGTGGACTCAATTTTCCTTTTTCTTTCCTCCACCTATTTGCATTTACATATGCATTTATTTAACAACAACAAAATCTCTAATGTTTTGATTTAGGTGTTATAAAAATCACATTCATTTTTATCCACTGTCAGCACAAAAGACTATTAGTTGTCAACATTAGGTATCAGTGGACCGGGGCAATCTTCTGAGTCCAACTTGTGAAAAAGAGGACTGAGCCCAGTTTTCGCCTTTAAGTCGGTGTTGGTTATGAGTACTAGTTCCGAGCAAGATCAAGCTCAATCTCTGTTCAAACTCCAATTTAAGACTTACAGGTAGCGAACTTGCACCTCATTGAAGGCAGAGATTAAGCTAATGGTTGCGGTTAATTACATCAGTAATTATTGGATTTTAGGACAAATGGTTCCCCAAAGCTTGGATTTATCATTTGACTTCCTAAACCTTTATTAGTGTTTCAATAGAGTCCTGTTGCTAGCTTCCATCTATAATCCTCGACAAAACTGTCACCCGATTGCATTGACTCGTGAACTTAGTCCGAGTATTAGCGAGAAAGGTTGTCTAACATCCTTTTATTGATAGATTAAGTCATGGCAGATTGATCGTTGGTCACCGTGAAATTTCTATATCTGGCTTAACCAAGTGCTGCTAGTTGAATTTTTGCACTCTGCAATCATATAAAAGCAAGTGAAAGAGAGTCAATCGTCAACGATCAACAACCACTTAGCTTTTCAGGAGAGTTTATCTGACATCAGAAATAGTCCTATTATTGATAACCATTATATTGTGTTCCATGTTCATATTTTTGTTTGGATCTTCAGCTCAGGGCCTTGGACTTCCTTTCCTCAGCGCATATCTTGATTCAGTGGCGACAAATTTCTCCCATGGTGCCAATTTTGCTACAGCAGGATCAACAATCCGACGACAAAATACAACTTTATTTCAAACTGGGTACAGCCCCTTCTCCTTGGATGTGCAGTCCTGGCAGTTTGCACAGTTCAAATCGAGGTCGCAGATAGCTTACAAGAAAGGCAAGTAGCAGAGATATACTTTTAGCTCGACCGAGTGATCCCCCCCCCCCCCCCCCCCCCCCCCCGCGATGATGTACAAACTTGCCAAAATTAATCTTTGGTTGTTCTCTGCAGGAGACTTCAGAGATGAATTACCTCCTGAGAACTACTTCTCTAAGGCTTTGTACACCTTCGACGTCGGCCAAAATGACCTCACTTCAGGCTACGTCAGTAACATGACTACCGATGAAGTCAAAGCAACCATTCCTGATATCCTCGACAAATTCACTGTTGTTATAAAGGTATGATGAAGCAGAGAAGCATGAGAGATCATGAAACAATATGAGAAATACTTGCCTCGTTAATGTTAGAGGATGACAAAATTCTCGGATTGAGTTGGTGCAGGGTGTCTATGGACTAGGTGGGAGATTCTTTTGGATCCATAACACAGGTCCCTTTGGCTGTCTGCCTTACGTTCTCGACCGATTCCCTATCAGGGCGCCCGAGGTGGACCGTGTCGGTTGCGGAGCTCCTTTCAATGATGTGGCTCAGCTATTCAACGCGAAACTGAAGGAAACCGTAGCCCAGCTCAGGAAGGACCTCCCTCAGGCGGTATTAACCTATGTCGATGTCTACACCGCAAAGTACTCCCCTCATAAGCCAAGCAGATAAGCATGGTAAGACCTGCAACCGGCGCTGAATCTGATCATGGCTTCACATACTGATGAAACAATGTTGGAGTGCCGTAATTTGCAGGCTTTGAGCATCCTCTTGTGGCTTGCTGCGGGCACGGTGGCAAGTACAACTACAACATCCACTGGGGCTGTGGATCGAAGACCATAGTCAACGGCACCGAGGTCCTGGTCGGGAAGGCGTGCCAGCATCCTCTGAAGCGGATATGCTGGGACGGAGTTCACTACACAGAGGCTGCAAACAAGTGGGTGTACGATCAAATAGTGGAGGGTGCATTGTCAGACCCACCGATCCCTCTGAGAATGGCTTGTCAAAGGCAGAACCAGTGAGACTCTCTTTCTCTGTCTTCAAGCCTGCATCAGTGATGCAGATGATTTCTGTGGTAGCACAAGCAAGTGTGCTCACTGGTTCTTGACGATGACATACATGTGTTACTGGTATGAGTGAATTTTGATGGAATAAAACTCATAATTCCCCTAATACTCTGCGTGATGAGATCGGATTCAGCCACGATCGATCATCTTTATCTTTTGAGACACATCTGAAGCAGTAGTGTGGGAGCTAACTAAAGTTGCAGGACTTTACGGGAGCCACTGCCCTTTCCAAGCCCCCCCACCACCCTCTCCTTTTGCAAAGTTGCATCCACCATGCGTGCTTTGACTTCTTCTTGTTGATGGTAGATACAGCTTTCTCCTCCTGTGTGCATGCAGAGCAGTGCACTGAGATAAAGCTGATAGCAACTGAAACAAAATGATTAGTCATTTCATACTATACTATACTATAATATATACATATATATATATATGATTATTATATAATTTTTTCAATCGATAATAAATATAAAAAATATTCTTTTGATTTAGGAGATTACGTGATCCTCATTATTTGATAAAATCATAATAATATGTTATCATATTTTTTATGATTTAGAATCATGATCTTTTTAAGGATTGTCCAGTAATTGAAAGTAGATTTATATAAAAAATTGATATAATTTATCACTGCATATATACTGTCAACAACTTTTTAAGGTAACGAAGCTATTACAGCTTTTGAAGCTCTTTCCAAATGAGCAACTCACTATTCTAACTACTCGTATTTCTATTTATAATTCTTTCTCGATAGAAATAAATATGATCTCTATGACTAACTTTCTTGTAAGAAGGAACTATAAAGTGTCTTGTCAATGATAGTAGTGGATAAGATAAGAGGAACAATTGATGTAGTAACGATATTGACTTCACTTATTTTGGTACGATTTTGAATATACTTTAGTTTATTACCAATAATGATTGTTATCTCATAAACTAGTAAAAGAAACATGATTACGATCTCATGATATTAAATAAATAATGTATTATGAGATCCAATTGAGACAAGATATATTCTTGCTCTTGAAAAAAAAAAATGATTGAACTTATTTTTTTATCATTAAAATATGTATGAATTTATAACCCTATCTTCTCCTTCACATCCATGTGATGTCGATGGGCTCTTCTTCGAACCTGAGAGTTGATGAAAAGTTTTATCTTCACCATCGGCATCACCTGAGACCTCGATGAGGATGGTTTTGCCGGCATTGTGATGTTGATTGCATATGAGAGAAGGTGAAAGCCTTTGGGCCGTTTACCAGTAACAATACCACAATTATTAAGAAATTGAAGTCTATATATATGTTTTTGTGCAGATATGCTTCTTATAGTTTAGTGAACCTGCATGAATCCAAGTGGGCATTAGTAATTTTAATAAATACCAAATTAACCCGAAGAAGATTAGATTTCAATAAAGCCCAGCAATTATACAAAAGTTTGTTATATATCAATAACATGAAATTTTAGAAGCATATCAATAACACACAAAATACAATACTACTCAACATGTCAAAGAAACAAATAGCAAACTTAAGCTCGTATATCACATTTGAAATTTGATGAATATCATAGGCGTAAGTATGTCAAGCAACATATCAAAGACAAACAAAATATTTCGGAGCATATCAATGAGAATACGAAACATTTTGGAACATATCAATGAGAATACGAAGCCTAATTCCTAGCAAATTTTGCTCTACTGAAACATGAGTGTATTGCACATCAGAATTCCTAGCAACATGATATAAGTCATGCCACCTACAAATTACCAGGCTCAAGTAATGTGTAACCTCAGTTGATTTCAGTAGGGTTGTGAAGTTTATTTCAGTATGCCTACAAATCTGAAAAGCTGGTTTTCAAGGGCTAAACAATGTTAAAAAGAGACCAGAATATGTGATCAGAGAATACTGATTGAGTTAGAAGGATCATCACCTTGAATCATACAAAATGAGAAACTTGGTTTGCTTTGCTGAGGGTTTCTTCCTCACCCATCTTTGAGATGCAGTGCCTTGTTGTTGTATATATACCTTGATGGATGTAGCTACAGATGCAGTGATGCTTCAATATTGACAATGGAAAAGGAACTTGAGGGTGGACTTGCAGACCATCACTGTATCTTTCTCTCTCTCTCTCTCTCCAGAATTGTTAGACCCAGAATTGACTCCTGCCTCAACATGCATCCTGTAGAAGTTTGATGCATGAAGAACAATTTGTTGGGTGCAATGCAATGGAACAGCAAAGGCACTCATAACATACATCCATGTCCAAACATGGGCACCACTGTCAGGCATTTGTCATCATTTTGTACTCCTTTGGCATCCTTTGGCATAACAATTCCAAATTATGGCATGGATCCCAACAAATAACATTGTTGTTGATCTCACTAAGATCTTTTTAAGAGGCTATACCAGCATCAGGATATGATGAAAAGGGAAACCCAACAATTCTATGCAGTCTTGCTGAGAAATGTACACTCCATTGCCATGATGAGGACCATGCTAAGAAGAAACCTACCAACTAAAGGGTCAAGGTTCTTGGAAAGACATCTTACCCACAAAGTCCAAAGGGGGTGACATCATTCTTATAAACCTCAGCAGTCATGCACTGTCACTATATTGCAATGCTTAATGCCATAGGTTTCTACTGAAAAGAAAGCTGTTGATTAATGTGAATGACACTAAGTAAAGAAGAAACAAAAAAGATAATAACAACATTAAAGTTCCTGCAAAAATGATATATGAGGAAAATTCGATTACTACTAAGCATTACTTTTCCAACATCATCAAATTTCAGTAGAAATACACAAGCAGAGAGCAAGAACGAAGTGGAAAAGCTTGTGAACAATTTATTGGTTGTTCTGCAGAAACCATACGGGATAAACTGTACGCTATTCTAGAAATTCAAATGCTTTCCGAATCATTACTCGAAAAATCCCCAATGAAGTTAGACATTTCAGAAACTCCATACCATTGGCAACACCTCATACAGTTTTAATGACTATTAATTTCAAACGATAACCTTTACTGCCAGCCACTAATACAGATATTTCAAGTCAATGCAGTTTAAAACAAAAGCTGGAAGACCATTTCAATCCATCGCAACAACAATTCTATCATCCAACCTTCTCCAAACTTGTTCTTTCTTATAAAGCAATTAGTAAATTTCACTCAGATGATTAATGTGGACAAAAATAGATGTATGAAGAAGAAGCAAAGAATCTTTTGCCATCTAGATTTTAATTTTTTATTAAGGTGAACTTTAAACTCTCTAAATCTGACAAAGAATTCAAGAAATTCAGAGATAAGCATCAAGTTCAGCTAAACACACTCTTTGCTGCAGCAGTAGGTAAGACTTTCCACAACAACAAAAGGTTGAATAAAATTTCCTAAAGGCTCAATATTTTTTCAGATGAAAAATCTATAGAACTTAAATGATGCAACAATTCCAGGGTTATTACAAACAAAAAACTCCAATAGAATAACTGAACCATATGGTTTTAACGCAATAAGGACTCGAGAACCTCAAAATTTTAGATATGAGTTTGCATCCTCCTTTAATAGGTCATTTTTCTCATCCTGGGCCGGTTAGATTCCAGTCTTTATCTAAACAGACATGAGCCCTATGACCAAGTCAAAAGTGAATTCGAAGGGTTTTCAGCCTCTCGCTAATAAAATACGTGGAGAACCCGGACATGACCCCTGACTCCCTATCGAGTTGAATTATGATCCCGAATAACTAAATATTGTCAGTTAAGATGTCCATGCCCTGTAGCTTCTCTTTCAATGGGGGCTTCTCCAGCTTTCAATTTAGCATCCTCACGACCACTGCTCGCACTTTCCCTTGGCCTAAAGTAATTTTGAATGGGAGAACGAAAACATCGTCACATCATGGAAACTCTTTGTACGCTATCTAAGACTAGGCAGGAAGCTTAATCAGGGATGGTCTTTTTGCTGCCTAATCAGTGCAATCCGATTCATGAAAGACATAAAGATGGGCTTGGGAAGGCATCTCGGGGGCCATCTTAACCTCCTTAGTGCAAAGTTTTATACCATACAGCTAAGAAAGGCAATCGACGGGATATTGTGAGATCCCACATTCTCAATTGGATGTTTCATAACAAATACAATTATTTGTAAATATCTGTATACTGATCTATGTATACTAGACTGCAGTATGTAGCCCCTGAATGCTATTAGATCGTGACAAAGATCAAGGAGAAGCAACAAAAACACAAATATATGTTATAAAAGTCAAATATTGATGCTGAAATCACTAAACCTTCCAAAACTTTGAACTTTGAGATCTCTTCATTGATTCCAATGAATTTCTCATTTCCATCCATAAATAACAGCAAACAGAATTGGGAGCAGAATGCATAGGCATAAGATCTGGGAGACATGCTTGAATTCCAATATAGTGTATGAAGGAAAGCTACCCAACATTTCAGTAAGGAACCAAATGGCCAACGAAAAGAGAAAATAATACATGGCTTGAGAAGTAATTGACTAAAATTGGCATTTGAACTAACATAGATATTGATAGCAGATCGATAAAAAATAGTAGATGTCACAATCTACTGCAAAAGCCCCCCTCCTCTTGTTCCCTAGGTATCTCTGTATATCTATGTATGGGTGTATGAATATGTGCATGCATAGAGATATGACAAAAAAAAAAAAAAACAGGTCAGAGATTAAATACAACTGATTATTCTCTAACCATAGGAACAGTATATTGCTGAAAAAAATAGATATAATTACTAAATTGATGTTCTATGGGTTTATAATCACTTAATCTTGACCTCTTCTTTTTATAGCTCTTGCCAAGGATTGACTAATCCTCGTAAACAAGAGTCTCAACTCTCAAACCATACTGTTCTTTCTTTTCTCGAGTCAAATACCCTTCCAAGTATAATGGACGGGCCACTCATGAATCAGAGCACATGATCCGTCCACTCGCTATAACAGAGCAAAAAACAATGCTCATATAGTTAAGTTTGTAAGTAACTTACATTGTTACTCCTCACGAAAGAACTGCAAAGCACAAAAGAACTATTAGATCTTACACTCGAAGTAAGATGCCACTGACTGCACAATGTAAACCTACACCCTGTAAGCCAAGTGAACTGTTCATAAGATAACAGGAATAGCATAGATACCATCGCAGATTCTAATAAAAAGGAAATCCACATACTCCGCTGCAACCTTTGGGGAACAACTACAAATTCAATCATGTTCCACTCTTTAACAGCAACTCAGTAGTTGATTCGGACTCACAATACATTGGAAATTACAACAAACAAGCAATAATACTAGAAATTAACGACAGAAAAAGAAAACGGCAAGACCAATTGGATTTTTGCAGAATGTAAATGTAGAGATACACAGAAAAATAAAGCCTAACGTTACTTCAATACCATATTTAAGATTGAATAAGACACCAGCAACAGTCACGAGTTATTGGAGAAATCTTCCAACAATTATAGATGTACTCGGAAGAAAAGATCAAAACTTTAACTTGGAAAAAGGGTCGACAGGCACCAACCGGCCTATTTCTTGCTCTTGACGCCACCGTTCTTGTTGAACAGTTCATCAGGAACCACTTTAAGCTGCTTCCTCTGCTTCGACTTGGCGATCTTCTTCAGGGTCTTGGGGTTGGTGATCCTCTGCAGCTTGGTGCCCGACCGCAGCGTGTTCTCCTGCTTCCGTTTCTCGTTATCCTCCCTCCGCTTCCGCTTCTCTTCCTTGTTCCGCCGGATCTCCTCCTTCAGCTCCGCCATCCGCTCCTTGTACGCGCGCTTCAGCTCCTTCTCCTTGGTCCGGACGTCGAGGGACGGCCGGCGGAGGGAGACGGCGCAGGCGGAGGCTCGCTGGGCGCGAGGCTGCTTCCACTTACGGCCGGAGACCCTGCCGGCGATGATGCCGTCGTAGGTGGGACGACCGAACGCGGGCTTCTCCGGATCATCGAGGGAGGGGAGGGCGGACCGCTTGGCGGGCGGGGGTAGGGAGGCGGTGGCGTCATGGGAGAGAGGATCAACATCCATCGAGTCAAAGCCCGGTTCGGGACGCTTCCGCTTGTTCTTCTGGCCGCCGAGGCCTTCGTCGAGGCGTCGGAAGTCGAGGGTGCACGCCATGGATCGGGCAACAAATCGAGAGAACGGCTGCCGGGGGCGGCCGCGAGAGTTTATTAGGGTTTCAGATGGTTCAAGTCACCTCCTGGTAGATTACCGTCAGGTGGTCAGGGTTGATCAAAGCCACGTGTACTAGCCCGATGGAGTACAACCACCATCGGAGAGATCTAATTCTCATCGATGATTGTTTTTGAAACTTTCATAGGAAAGTTAATTATAGACGGTTAATTATGAGTCATGTCACGTATAACATATTATATTATTTTTTATATTATTCTTATTAGTATATTTTTATATTATATTATATGTTAAATATATATTATAATATATTATGATGTTTTGGTTTTATGTTATAAGAATTTAATTGTGATAATAACGTGATAATGAGATTGATTCATTTTTAAACACATATTATAAATAATTTTGATCAAGTTACTCGAGAGAGACATCAAGATAATCAGACAGACCGATATCTTGTTTGATGACTCCTTTTTTGAACACTAAATTTATAGATTTAAAAAGTTTAAGATCTAATATAGTCGATTATTATGATTGATAGCCAATCTTATAAAGATTATTGAGTATCAATAAAAGATCATCCACTCTCAGTATTATGAGAGGAATATCATGTATGCTCTCACTCAGGCAAATCTTTATGTAGCCTGATAGAAACATATCTAATATACGATCTTTGTGATATTAGATAGATGAAGGATTATAAATAGATATACGATCTTTGTGATATTAGATAGATGAAGGATTATAAATATATAGTAACTAAGAACAAACAAGTCGAAATGGATAATGATCCCCGATAACGTCTTGGGATTATGACGTAGATGCTTAGTATGTTTATAATCGATAAGTCGAGTGAATTATTTTGAGATAACAATTCACTAAGTTAAAAAGAGTTCTGACAAGGAGGTCTCACGACTATCTCGGTGTTGGGTCTAGAGAGTCACACATATATGGTAGATGTTTCAGCAAGTAAAAGATTGAATATTAGTTATTCAATTAGCTTCTATTCTCATTGGATGAGACCCAATATTGATGGGCTTTTTACACGAGACCTAATTAGATGTCAATTTAAATTATTAGATAGAGATCCAATACCCACTAAGGCAAGATCTATTAGGGTTTTATGGGTAGCTCTTTATACATAGGAGTTAGGGACGATACATATGTGATAAGCTGCATCTTTGATCGCCCCCTCCTATTCTCCTCCCTCCCTCTCCCTTTATGCAAGAGTTGCGATTAGAGGAGCATCGCTGCAACGATCCATCGTGTGGATACCGCTTGAGAGACGGATATTTGACATTCTTCATCCTCTCCATTTGATATAAATTTTAAGGGATATACGATATTCCTATATAATTAATCTCTCACGCATTGTAGTTCTATTTTTGTGATTTTTTTACGTACTAATCTTTGCACGATGACTTGATGCACGTGGAAAATCAATTTTGTTTTGTTTCTTCCACTATGCATGTGATGTTTCCGTTAGGTTTCTCACCAACTCTAACAAGATAGATATCTTAGAGGGATAAGTCATGATGCTCTAGAAGGGAGAATCATATATAACAGATCACACATATTGAGGAGGTGTACCTCAAGATAACAACTCCATAAAACTCAACAGATCAAGCGAGCGACGAGGAGTCATCGCATAAGCTCGTATAACATAATATAGTAGTGGCTACATTGCAAGATCAAATGGGGGAGCGACTCATGGTAACATCGAACAAAGTCAAATAACTTTTACCTTCTTAATTATTAAAAGAATGAGTGAAATTGAGTACTCCATTTCTATTTATTTATCCAGCAGCAGAAGATCTTTCCACAAGTTTAAAATTTTTTCGAATAAATCTAATATAAGAAAATAGTTTTCAAATCATACTAGTAAGAGTAGATTGTTTAATTTATTGTTTTATGAACTAAGGATACCGGTGTCGAGATGTCCAAAATACACTCTTCGAGGCCATGGTCTGGGACAATGTCATGCTGCTGTGGAAACCAAAAGGCCGACATCCAACGCGGCATGGTACTTGCAAGCCCGGCACCATCACTCCGCACACCAAGTTCGTCGCCATCGTCTACGTCCTCAAGATAGAGGATGGTGGGAGGCAATGACCCTTCTTCGCGGGTACAGGGCGCAGTTCTATATGAGGACCACCGATGTGACCGGCCGGATCTCATCCATAATGAACGACAATGATGAGGAGGCGACGGTGGTCATGCCTGGAGGCCGTGTCAAGATGGTGGTGGAACTCATCATGCGCCTGTGAGCATGGCATGCGGCCCTCTATCAGATTTCATTATGGAGTAATCACCGAATGTAGAGCTTCGTCTTTCAGCCAGTCGCAGGGGCTGCTTCACTGATCGGTGCGGCGATGGTAACTCTTCGAGACTTTACATCAAACACACATTAGGTGGTAGTCCAAGGAACTCCTGCTCTGCATTCTCGTATTTTTGCAGTTTTGCTGCATTTGTGACTATGAATCTCTACGGTATAGGAGGTTTATGATCATGAAAGATCGTGCTTTGATTAATGGAAAAGTAAGGCTGTTTAATTCATTTCTCGTCTTTGGTTGCCTTATCTGATCTTGATCAATGTATAGTAGATAACATGCTTTATGATTGACTTCAAAATAGTTTGGGCATGTTGGCTTCTTCTTGTTGTTGTATAGCAGGATGACAAGAGCTAGACATGGAGTTATTGGCTGATAAAATTAAGACTTGTTCAGTATTCAATGGAAGTTGTGTTGTTGACCTTTCCCACTTTCTGATCCATCTCAGTTTGCCAATACTTGGCTTGATCAAGGTTTGTTCTACCTCAGTTATTGAAAATTCTAGTCTGAATCCTAATTATTGAACTGTTGACTTATTCAGAGGAGTTTTTTCAATAGGCACAACATTGTCTTTCTTTTTGGACTCTACAGATTGTTAGTATTGTATTTTAATTAGCAAAGTAGAAAGAATGATACAGAGCAATCACTTCACTTCTCAATGATGCACCGTTTGCTTGGAATACTTAATTATATATATTCAAAGATCCTATTGCTCTCATTACATGGTTGGATGAACTGAGTTTTTGCAGTTAGTCTTCTTCTACTTTTGTTATTTTTCGAATTCTTCTCTTTATCTTCTTTTGTGGTGATGTCTTGTGCTTCCAACACTAGTAAGTGTCGAAGGAAAAAACTTGATCAGTGATCAAATTGGTCTTTTTTTAATTTTGATATGCAACTATTTAATTTAACTTCAGTTCTTCCTGTAAAGTTGACTTGGTATGTTTGTGGCAGGTGTTATGACTCTTATCAATCCTTTTTCCATACTTCTTTCTATAACATGCTGTGTGTCATCTTTGAGTAGTTTTCAAGCTTATAAAGAAACAATCTTTCTAATTCTTCTTTAGGCTACCATCGTTCTCTTCCATTTAAGAATGCTTGTTTCTTTTTTATTTCAAGTAATCTGTCGTATGCATTCTTGTTATCCCCGTCTCATTAAATTTGCTTGCATCGTTAGATTATTAAGCAAAAGTCAAACAAAAATGCTTTCAGCTTCCATTTGTAGTTTATATATAGTCTGTTTGCTATAAAATTTGTGTTATTTGCGAAAAAAAAGTGCGATTTGAATTAGATAGGTTGGAAGACGATAACGAAACAAATATCGTGAAAGCATTTGGGGTGAATCTATTACAGGTCTTAAGCAGTACAAGGCTTGATGTTTAGCTCCACAAAGCGTTCGAGGGAAGAGGAGACATCACCGTGGATATCCATCCTTGCAACAACGAGGGCTTCCTATTACTTCTTTGCCTTCCTCTTCTCCACCACGAAGAAGAAGACAAGCGCAAGAATGGAAAAGGCGGAGAAGCAGCCGGCCGCAACGTCGAGCGACGCGTGGCGGCCGGTGATCCCCACCACGTCGAACAGGTTGGCGGTCTTCCCGGCGTTGGTCGTCTGCCCGTAGGCGACCTCGGTGTCGCCGGAGTCGAGCGCGTACGCCCTCACGAAGTAGGTCCCGGTGGGGATTTTGCGCTCCACGCTGTACACGAAGGAGCCGCCGCCACCGCTGCTGTAGGGCTGCGTGGTGACCTTGAACTGGCACGTCTTGTCCTTCTTCAGGTGGTCGTCGGTCTTGCGCCACCCGCGGTCAACCTGGCTCACCGGAGCGTAGCACAGCAGCACTTTGACCTTCTTGTAGCCCGAGTCAGCGCTCGCCGGCGTGCTCTCGTTCAGCTTCCAGCTCACCTTGATCTGGTCGACGCCGGCGTGCAGCACTGAATCGTGCACACAGACAGCCATGTCATACCCGAGGAAAGAAATCGTGAAGAGAAAAAGGACACAGAAAGGGGACAAACCTTGGCCTGCAGCAGGAGATGCAGTGACTGTGAGCGTATTTGGAAGGCCGGAGAAGAGCACTGCCATGGAAGACCCTATACAAGACACAACCAGCACAAGACGAAGAAGAGGAGCTGTAGCCATGGAGGAGATGCAGCTCTTTTCCTTCAGTTCTGGAAGAATTCTCTGGAGGATGATGATGGAGCAGCAGTCTTGAATATATAGGCTCCAAGAACAATGAGAAGCTAATAGAGTATTGCAATCCAGTTGACTTCCCCAAAAAGAGAGCTCTTTAGGGGAACCAAAGGATGTTCGTACAGGTTCATATGAATCTTCATCTGTACTGCTGATGGCTCTCGACTTTGTCCAAAGGGCAAAGGGATCTTGTTTGACTTCCTCCAGTGGGACTAATGGCTTCCATTAGAGGCAATTCTTCTTGAGGTGTGATGGGATTGTGGTGAGGTAGCATACCAAAGTCAACTGTCATCTGCAACTACAGCATAGTTGGAGTTGGAGAGCTCCGATCAGTGGACAAAGAAGTAAACTAATAAGAGATCCCAGCAAATGCATATGCTGTAATTAATATATTCCTCGAGAGTTGATCTTTCTAGCTTCATGCAGCTACAACCTGCAGTCTTCGAGAGCAGGAACAGGTGATTCAGTGGCTCTACCACAGCTTGCATGAACAGAAGGTGGATGACGATGCAATCTTTTTGACATATTATTTGTTTGCATAGTTAATTATTTCTTGGTTTAATTGCCAATGTTGGAGGCGACGAGGAACATAAATTGCAGTGACATTTGCAGGGTGTGTCAGCCAGTTCTTTTCTCCAGGCGTGTCAGAGGTGCCAAAGCAAAACGCCGATGCTTTTTGCCTTCGCTGCCTCACCCTTCTCGCGTGTCCTGCGTCCCGCGCGTGGTTGCGCGGGGCATGCCACCATCCGCCACGTGGCTCGCCCCGGCGCCTCAGATCATATATATATATATATATATATATATATATATATATATATATATAGGACATGTACTATTAATCACATGAATATTTTGAAACAACAATAAATTTAAATGATCAATGACCAGTTCTGTATGCATACATCTTCACTAATAACACCAATCATATATAATTTGCCCAACCTATCATAATTATTTAGATTGGGTTGATAATGAGTTGATTCGTCAGATGCCACGGCTTTAACTGACCTAATACAATCTCAACTAACTTAGCGTAAGCATGATCGACATGACGTAGGTACGATCAACATGGTGCTTGTATGGTCGATCTGGTGCAAATATGGCCAACTTGCGCACGACATCATCAATTACAGGTTCGACAAGGACCTTGGGACCATATCGAGTCGTACGACATCAAAGCAAAGGACAACAACAATATTAAAGAACCTAGTACAGAGGACCTTTGTCAGGCAGGTACAAAAGCTATATCTGAGGTTGTGGAAAAGGGGGTTCTCGTAAAAACTCTCTCTATATTCTAAACACTCATATCATCTCGGACGGGACACTGACTTGATTGTTAGAGGGGTCACGTCGGGTGCCCCCACCCCGGCTATGCCTTTCTGTTGGACCCCACGAGAGCATCCGAACAAGAAAATCTCGAGAAGCATATCCGAGGAGGAGCATCCCGAGACGCACATCCGAGACCCAGCAGACCTCTCTCGAGCTTTCTCACCTCTTTCCGACTGACATGGACGAGCTTGCGCACACGAGCAGAACCAAGCCATGCTGACTCCTTGACTACAACATAAAGTTTTACAACATTTTGGCGCTAAAAGAAGGGTCCGATATCGCAAGATCGCCCACAATCAAACAACTTCAACGAGCATCTCGAAGAGATCTCAATAGCCCAACATGCCCTCAGGCTCTGGGGGCAACTCCCCTTCCCCCTTCGTGAAGAATATAATACCACAACTCCGACCTAGCAAAGCACATGGTCGCTGTCCGAGACTAAGTGATCTAATATGGCAGCTTTGATGCTTGGATGTGTCGAGATGTTTCCACATCCATCCGAGTCCTCACTCGGGTGTGGTTCAACAGCTCGAGTCATGCACCTTGGCCAAATAGTGCCTGAGTCATGCACCTTGGCCAAACAGTGATCGAGTCATACACCTCGGCCAAATAGTGACCGAGTTATGCATCTCGGCCACTCACGAGCTCGAGTTATGCCTTAGGCAAGTTGTGAGCTCGAGCAGCAGCGCTCGACCACTTACGAGCCCGAGCAGCAGTGCTCAGCCACTCACGAGCCCAAGCAACAGTGCTCGATCACTCACGAGCCCGAGCTACGCCCTGGGCAAATTATGAGCCTAAGCAACAGTGCTCAAACACTCATGAGCCCGAGTAACAGTGCTCGACCACTCACAAGTTCGAGCTACGTCTTGGGCAAATTATGAGCCCGATGAGCAGTGCTCAGCCACTCACGAGCCTGAGCAATAGTGCTCGGTTACTCATGAGCCCGAGCAACAGTGCTCAGACACTCATGAGCCCGAGCAAAAGTACTCGGCCACTCACGAGTCCGAACTATGCCTTAGGCAAGTTGTAAGCCCGAGTATCAGTGCTCGACCACTCACGAGTTCCGAGCAGCAATGCTCGACCAGTTCAGCTCCCAAGTAGTAGTGCTCGACCAGTTCAGTTCCTGAGCAGTAGTGCTCGGCCAATTCAGTTCCCGAGCAATAATGCTCGGCTAGTTCAGCTCCCGAGCAACAATGCTTGGCCAGTTTAGTCCTAAAGCAACAGTGCTCTGCCAGTTCAGTTCCTGAGCAGCGATACTCAACCGAAACCTAAGATCGCTAACTCTACCAATCATTGTTGTTGCCACAAATCCATGCCCACAACCAACGGCTCAGCCGATCGAGCCGACTAGCGCCACCTATGCGTCAACCTAGTGAAAATCAGAGGTCACTGCCTTGATTGCTACTCAATGTGACTTCGATAATCCAAAAGACATACACTAGACGAGATACAAATAGGAAAGACCTCCTCGGCCCCTCTTCGAGGAACCCCAAAAAGGTCTTCGAAGGGGGGGAAAAATCATAGGACTGATAATGGGCTAGCCCATCACACGCCACGTCTTCAGTTGACCTAACATAGTCTCAACCAACCTGGCATAGGCATGACCGACCTGACAAGGTATGGTCGACCTGTGCATGACATCATCAGGTACAGGTTCGACGAAGACCTTGGGACCATACAGGGCCGTACGATATTGGAGCAAAGGATGACAACAACATTAAAGAACCTGGTACGTACGACCTTCATTAGGTAGGTATAAAAGTCAACTTTGAGGCTGTGGAAAAGGGGGGCTCTTGTAAAAACTCTCTATAAATTCTAAACACTCAGAGCATCTCAGTTAGGATACTGACTTGATCGTTGGAGGGGGCCACGTCGGGCGCCCCCCACCCCGACTAGGCCTTCGTACATGACCTCACGGGAGCCTCCAAACAAGAGCATCTCGATACGCATATTCGAGCATGAGCATCCCGAGACGCACATTTGAGACCCGATTGACCTCTTTCGAGCTTTCTCGCCTCTTTCCAATTGACGTGGATGAGCTTGAGTATATAGGCGGAACCAAGCCGTGCTGACTCATCGGTCACGACATAAAGTTCCATAACAATTTTATATTTATGGATATAATGCAAACCTACTTGATAAAATAAAAGAGTTTTATATACCAAAGGTTAGAATTCCAAGATTTTATACTTAGTTTAATAATGATAAAAGTATATTTACGTATTCAAGATATTTTTTTAATTTTAAATGATAGTAATGTACCTGACTCACTCGTAGAGTTTAAGATTTTATAGGATATTAGCTGGGTAATCAAGTAAAATTGCAACATCCTCGAATCCAATATCATTTTCACTTTATTCCTTGAAAGCAATATAAATTAAAAAACAAATATAAAAATATGAATATATATATATATATATATTATAAATTAATTGGTAAAGATATTGATATCAGTAAGATTTTGAAATCAGATATCATAGTCACCTAAGCTTTTTATATTAGGAAACAAAACTTAATCCTAAAATACTTTCATAAATAAGATAATTATGGAATAAATATCAGATCATTACGAGCTAAAACCTCACATTTCATCTGGGTACGGGGTGGGCCCGCCTTTTCGTTCCAATTTTGATCGCAAAAGCCGCATATAAAACGAGAATTGCGACTCCCCCAACACATCCCCCCCACCCCTTCCAATCTCTTGGTTCTTCTCCTCTTTTGGTCTCAGATCGCGATAAGTTGGGGGGGGGGGGGGGGGGGGGATTTGGGAGGAGAGAGAGCGAGCGGGAGAGATGGGGAGCGATAGGAAGGTCTACACCTTGGCCGAGGTCTCCGCCCACAACTCCGTCAATGATTGCTGGCTCGTCATCGACGGCAAGGTTCGCATCCATTTCATTCCTCCTCGTTGATCTCCTTCGATCCTTCCCTTCATCCATCTCTTCTTTAGATCTAATGTATTTTTTTTTTTCTTGTGTTGTATCTGTCTACCTTCTAATCTTGATACGTTGGGCCACCGAGGGTTGGTATTGTTCGTGTGAAGCATCCGCTGGTGGATTTTGTATGCTCGTTGTAGGTTACGGATTTCCCTTGTTGGAGGGCGTCGGGATGAGTTGGGTTACCATTTGAACGGTTGTAGACTACCTCTAGTGGTGAACGTATTGGATTACTGTGACGAAAATGTTTCTTTGGAGACATCCAATAGAGTTGGAAGAAGATTAGGGCGTCCCTGTGCAAGGACGACATGCACAAATCAGATAGAAATGCAATGTTGCTTTCTTCACGATAGAAGAGTGAAACTGAACAATTTTGTTGGATCCACAGTAGAAGAGAAAAAAATGTAAGAGAGGTACGAAGTGAAAAAAAAAAAGACGTGGATAGTTTTATTGCTGTCCGTTAATCTTTGGATAGGCGCATGTGGCGCTGATTTATATTTTTTATTAAATTTAGATTTTAATAATATATAAGGGCAATCAAGGAGCCAGACAGATAATGTAGGCCCAACTGAGTCTAAGCCCTTTGAAGGGTCAGTAGTTGCTGTGGCCACACCAACCCTTTCTATATAACCTTCTGGCAGTACAAATTACACCTCTTGCGCAGGAGCAACAACTGAAACAAAGAAGATCATACCATTCTAAGTCAATCTTAATCTTGTTTACTTTCGATGTACGATTAATATGAGGTGTTACAATCTCCCAACTCAAGGACTTAACGTTCTCATTAAAGCCCAACATAATTCAGATCAAACACTAGCATGATACATGTGAGTCATAGCCGAGTGGTGGCTTCATGCCGTGACGAGTGTTGGGAAACCACGTGAGAGCATTATATGCGTAGTGGAAGAACAAAACAAAATTGGTTTCCTACAGTTATCACGTCGTCGTGCAAAGATTGGTGTGCGAAAAATCGTAAAAACTGAAAACTGTGGTACATGAGAGATTGATTACTTAGGGAGATCGTATATCCCTGAAATTTCAGATTCAAATAGAGAGGAGGAAGGAGGTCAAATATCCTCATCTTTAGTGGTATTAACACGATGGATCGTTGCAGCGATGCTCGTCCTATCGTTGTCCAAAAAGCTCGCAACTCTTGCATACCTTCTCGCAGCGTATGTGGAAGAAGACTACCTATCTTCTTTGCTACCTCCTTGCAGTAGAGAGAGGTTGGTCGATTGAGAAGATGAGGGAGAGAGGAGAATGGGAGGGGGACGGCCAAAGGTGCAGCCTATCACTATTGTGTCGCCTCTGTCACTAAACACCCTAGTGGAACCTGCCTTAGTGGGTATTAAATCCATATCCAATAATTTCAATTGGCCTCTAATTAGGCCTCATGTAAGGAGTCTATTAGTGCTGCGTCTCATCCAATGAGAATAAGGGCTAATTGAATAACTTATATTCGATCCTCTACTCGCTGAGACATTCACCATATGTATGCGACCCTCTAGGCCTAATACCGAGCTGGCCGTAAGTCCTATCTGTCAAAACTCTTTCTAACTTAGTGAATTGTTATCCCATAACAATTCACTTAACTCATCGACTATGGACGTATTAGGCCACTGCGCCATAGTCTCCAAATGGTACATGAGATCTAATCCGTTGGACCTGCTTGTCCTCAATTACCATGTATCTATAGTCCCTCATCCATCTAATATATCGGAGATCGTATATTGGGTATGTTACTGTTAGGCCACATACGGAATCCGTCCGAGTCTCGCTCTAATCAGATTCTCCCGGAGACCTCATTTTCTCTCAATCCGAATGACCCTGGTCAGATATTTGTCCGAGCGATAACACACTAGATATTCCTCTCGCGATACCGAGAGTCGATGATTCTCTATTGACACTCAATTGTCTTCGTAAGGTTGGCTACCAATCCCAATAACCAATTGTACTATATCTGGAATCACTGGTCTAAGGATCAGACAAGGCATCCTTGGTGTCTTAAGTCTAAGGACTAGACACACAACTGGGATTACGGAATCGTTGTCTGACGTTAGGTATAATTAACCATCCAACATTCCTTAAGCGGACCAATCAGTGAACTAATTCTCCAATGAGCACCTGACAGTACCCTTGATGTCTCCACACATGTGGCTATGAGACCAGCCGCCTCCATCATATAGACGGGTATACAATACATCTATCTGTCCGGTTATCTCGATGTCCCTCTCGAGTATCCTATGACCGGAATTATTTAGGGTCTGTGTTTAAAGGTGAATCGGTCTCATTATTGTGATCTCATCACAATCCGATTCTCATTGCACAAATCTAAGGATATCACAATATATATATTAAGCAGATAAAAAATATGAGAAAATGTCGATAAAAATAATAATATAAAAAGACTGTGTAGCGTGTCAGACGTACCATCACTCATGTGATTGGCTTGCAGGACATCTTTAACCAACAACGAGTTCTCAGACTTTATCCACGATTAGTCCTTTTTCTATCTGAGCCTCTCACTATGTCTCAAAACTAGTTTAGCTCTAATATCATTTGTAATTACTCGAGTTTGATGGGTTAATTGGTCTATCATTTTTGTTGAACCCAAATCACTAGCTGAAATGCTTAAGTCGAAGTTCACAAAAGTACATCCATCAGACCCTTATAAGTTAATCTTATTCTTACCCACTTCCGATGTAGGATTACTCCGAGATGTTACCATATTTAAGTTGACAATTCATTCATCTTTTAGGAAACTCAATATCTTTAGAATAGCCTTCAAAAGTTTTACCTTTAAAAAATTTAACCTCTCTTATTAATTAAAGGATCCTACAAAATAGCTTCTTTTGTCTTTCTTTTCACAAACTAAGATGAGCAGATCCTCTGTTCCTTTTGTTTTCTGTTTGGAATATTAATAAACTTTTAGGTTCAGTGTCCTATGAGAAAAATTGTTAGAATTTTTGATAAATTTTATAGCCATAGAACCTCTAGTTTTCATATTAGCCACCATTCTTCCTTGTTGTTAACATAGAAAGCATAATTAAAATTGTATTTAAGGATGGTGATTAGCACTAGTCGCCATTTCTCTACCTTATTGTAGAAACTTTAATGAGATTTTTAGCTTAATATTGGATGAAACTAGAGCAATTGAAATTGCTTGTTGATCAATGTATTATATTTTTTAGGTGCTGTTTGCATTAAAGAGAGAACAAAGATAGATCAGCAACTACATGCTCTAGGTCAGATGTTCTCAACTCATCTTTAAAATATATAAGCTTATGCAATTCACATTGGTGTTGTTTCTTTTAGATGCTTCATGTTTATTGTGAGATAATTGTGTGATAAAGAATAAAAATGACTATGATGACAAATTTAGATTTCGACAAAAAAATTCTAGATTTTTGGGTTAATTGGATATAATAGCAACTACAGGGAAAATGCTTTTGACAGATTTCTTTATCCATAGAAATAGTTCTAGGTCAAGGAAATAACAAGATAGACAAGGCTGGAACCGCAGCAACTGATTGATTATCTTTTCATTGAAAGAGTTAATGAAATAGATCAAGTATCAGATGCTCGATGTTAGATTAGCTCAACTTATCTTTATGTCATAGAAATTTATATAATTAGATTGGTTTCATTTTCCTTTTAGACAGATCAAATCTATTACTAGACAATTATTTGGGAATTGAAGCATGACAAAGATGGCCGACTTGGAGGTTGATGAATAAATCTATGTTTTTGGTGATAATCAGAGATATTGTCGAGTGAGGCAACATCTTTTTCCAGACTGATATGGGATAGTTCTATAATGTAACTCAAGAAAGAAGTTCCATGTTCACCTTACATACTGCAGAATAAATGCTAGCATAGTAGAAACTTTGCTTTATCAAAAAATAAGTAAGCTAAGGTTAAGATATCATCAAGTGTTGATCTTTAAAAAAATTGTTCATGCATCGAAGTTATGATAATGAGAAATTAATTATTGATAGATAGTAACAATCCTTCCATTTCGCTTTCTTCTTATATGATATGACGAGTGCAAAATTCTTCGTCTTGATACTTTGCTTTCCAAGAAGGCAATTGGCCTCAAGTTAGTTTATCTGCTAACAATATATTAGTGAAGTTGTGAATCTATCAGGCCCAACACTATGTATCTGCAACAATGTTCAAGAAAAATGAATGTTATAGCTGCAGTGAATGGCTCAATTATCCCTGTCAAGGTTTTGTTATGGAAGTTTGTCAGACCTTTCTTTTGGTCCTTGTTCGACAACTTTATGAGGGTATCACTAATCACGGAATTAATCCTCTACGTCTATTACTTATATTCCCTATCATTGTGCTTTGCGACTTTTCCTCGAACACTTAGTGACTGAGAAAGAACCAAATTGGCTGACATGCTATCTGGGTAATTCTAGTGATTGCTACTTTTTAAGTTCTATTGGAAATAGAGAATTGGGATTTTATGTATTCACAACCAATAAATGTGTTGTATTATACCCAAAACATGCCCACGTAGCACAAGAGAAATTGTTGCTGAAGAATCTAACATCATTGTCCTTTGCTACTAAAATAGAGTTCAATCGAGCATTAACATATTAGGAACTCTATTATTGGTGGTCTATGATTTGCTGTCATCAAGAAGCACGTATGCTGTTGCTTTATTAATTAAGCTATCAAATTTTTTATTAAGCTATCAATTTTTAATAATTGCATCGCTTACAGTTGTTTGTGATTTTTTTCTCACTTTTGATGATTTATTTGGCAGGTTTATGATGTCACCAAATTCTTGGACGATCACCCTGGAGGGGATGAGGTGTTGGTGTCATCAACTGGTAAATGGATTTGAGTTGTCCAGATCGCCATGCTTCATCACTAATCTATTTGTTTTCCTTTTTAGGGAAAGACGCAACTGATGACTTTGAAGATGTTGGGCATAGCACCGCCGCAAGGACAATGTTGGATGAGTACTATGTTGGGGTGATTGATGACACAACAATTCCTAAGAATGTCAAAGACACTCCTCCCAAGCAACCTCACCACAACCAGGCCAAGACATCTGAGTTCATCATCAGGCTTCTCCAGTTTTTGGTTCCCTTGGCAATCTTGGGGTTGGCTGTTGCCGTCAAAATCTACACAAAATCATCTTAAAAAGTTTTGTTACCATAACAATTTATAATTAATTACTTTGTTATGATACTATGGTTTGGCTATGGTCAACCGTTTGCTTGTGCCAAAGTACCTATTACAGTGAAATGCGTGAGAAACATCTTTGCTTCTATTTGTTTCCTATTGTTTCAGTTTTCAGAAATTGTACAACAATCTGCATGTTCTCTAAGAATGTTGACTGATATCTAAAGGTGTTTTTTCCCATTTTATTGATTAGTGGTCAACACAAAACTATTTGTTTTTGTGACATTATCCTGATCCCAACCAGGTAAAACCCAAGCTTTAGCAAACTATACATGAGACTTGTTCTTCTTCCACCGGATAGCTGAGTGCTGCAAATTCCATTTCCACCGTGGGTAAGCTGTTGCAATTACTCCTTCTGAACTTGTGGAGGAATAAACTACCCCCCCCCCCCCCCCCCCTTTTTTTTTTTTTTTGCATTTTTGTGTTTGTTTAGTTTATTTTTTTGGATAAAAAATATCTTCTTTAAATCTTTTTAGCATTTTGATCTCTAGACTTAAAAAAAATATATTAGAATCCTATGGTTATGAAAGTAAAATATTTGATTTTATTTATTCTAATATCGGTTTTAATGACCGTAGCATGAAAATGATGAAAATAATAATAATTTTAACATCTCAATTATATTTTTGATGGTGACAGATTGTGATGATATTTGGGGTTGTATATGATTATTATGGATGAGCATACATAGCGACAGTAAAGGGAGAGAAAGAAAAGGACATCACAAATATTAATGCTCTACATGACATTAATAACAATGCAGGAAAGAGTGGCATTGGCATCCATGTTGTTGCTCTACTATTTGGTGGTGGTGATGATGTTGGGGGTTGCATATGATTATTATGGATGAGCATAGATAGCGACAGTGAAAGGTGAGGAGGTAAAGGGAGAGAAGGAAAATGACATCGCAGATATTAATGCTCTACATCTATCTCGACATTGATAACAATGTAGGAAAGAGTGACATTGGCATCGATGCAAATATCGAACGATCATTTCGTTGCTCTACTAGTTGTTGAACGATATCCATGTAGATGTAGAGCGTTGATATTTATGTCGTACTCTTTATCCTTTTTCTTTATCTCTCATCTCGTTATTACTCTTCCTCTTATCTGCTATCAACGACTCCCAATAGTGTCATCATTTGTGATAATAAAAAATATATAAAATTATTATTTTTATCTATTATTTTTATATTTTATTGGTAAAATTGATGATATTACCGTAAATGAAGTTAGAAGTTTCAATTTTATAATTATAAAACTTTTAATATAATTTTTTTAATGTTTAGATACGACAATACTAAAGACTAACTACAAGCAGTTAGAAGAATATATGTTAAATTAATTAAAAGTAAAAGGCCTTATATGAAAAAAAACTTACTATGAGGGATCCAATCGAAGAATACATACTGAAAACCATAAATATGAGGGGCTTATACGCGAAAAATCCCCGATAAATCAAGCAGAAGCCCCAAAGAAGAGGGTTTAAGAGGGGGACGGTGGTCGGTGGTCGCTGCGTTCGGTTCGCCTCTCTCCTTCCGTGCGGCAATGGAAGACGCGGTGAGGTTGCGGGTGGAGTTCGAGGACCGCCGCGTCCTCACCAAGACGCAGAGATTGGCGGGCCTCCGTCGGTGCTGGCTCGTCCTCCGCTCCGAACTCTCCACTGTCTCCGACCTCGCCGCCCACCTCGTCCGCGCCTTCAACCTCCACCACTCCTGCCCCCATGGCGTCCTTCTCTCCGTATGCGTTCCGTTCCCCTCTCGTGTCCAGTTTTAGCCATCATCAGGGGGCAAGCCGGTTTTCTTTTGGACTTTGTGCTTTCCTTCGATCACTCTCGACAATGTTTTTCTTTTGGTTATTCTTGGTCCTTCTTTTAGGTATTTCATCAGTCGAAACATGTTTTGTATGATGTAGACAAAGAAGTCGGTCATATTGGTGATTGTTGTTGGTTGCAACATGTGTTCCACCCTTATGGGTGATCACAATGTGGTGCTATTCTTCAATTTTTTTTATATTTTCCTGGATTTGGTATATATATATATATATATTATATTTATCTACATTTTTTTGACTTTTTTATTGCAGATGGATGAATTTGTGCTGCCGCCGTTTGAATCAACTAGCATTTTCAGGGACAAGGATATTGTCAGGTAGATAATTTAGTATATTGTTGCTTCGTAGTGATGTATTGGTTTTCGTATAAGTACTCAGTGTTACATTACAGTCATATAAGTTGCAGGTCGGAAAGTAGTTGTATAAAAATCTGACTTCGTTGTTATTCAGCTGTGATGACGTACACGTATGAAACTTTCTGCGCTTTGGGCTGTTTCATTTCTTACAGTTTTTGTGGTTATAAGAATCTTCTGTTGTTTTTCATGATGTAAATGATCCTGTTTTATGACATATCAACTCTGTAATGCCACATTGGACTCTTCTATACCAGGGTGAAAAAGAAAGTTGCTAAAACGAAGCAGCTTCTTGAGATATGTGGTGATGCTTATCCCATTCAAGATTCCAAGATAGTGGAGAAGCAACCTCTAACATCTGGCAATGAAATTCTCAACATTAAAGATTTTCAGGAAGATTTAGAGTTGTGCAAAAGCAAAAATGGAGAGGATGCGTGTGAAGTTGAAGGGAATACAACAAAGAGACAAATTCTCTCAAGTGAAGAAAAAAAATTGAAAAGAAAAAGGAAACAGTCAGATAAGCCTCAAAACTCAAAGTATTAATTTGTGCCTCCTTATTTTATCTTTTGCTATGATCTTCACTTGCTTAGAATTTATTTTGGGTGTGCATTTCATTTAGGTGCGTGATGAGGTTAACATAGTTTACAAAGTTTGTTTGTAACATTATCCTTAAAATTATCCTGTAATTGTTCTGAACCTTGGTTTCTTTTGATTTATTTTGTAATACTTTGGTTTTTTGTGTCAATCTGAAGAAATCAAGAAACGAAACTTGCAATTTTCCGGTAACATTATAAAATGCATGGTTATATGTCTTTGAAATCAGTGAGCATCTGTGTCATATTAAATGTCCTTAATAAGGTTTTTAAATAGCAAAATCTTGGAAGAGGAGCACAGGTACGATAATTAACTATTAATATAGATGGCTGAGCAAGATATCTGATTCGAGAATTACTAGTCTTGTATCTTTTAGCACCTACTTGTCAAACTTTTTATGAAGAAAATATTTTTTGCTTCTATTATTTCACCTTCACAATAATTTTTGCTACAATTTGTGGGTCATCTGTTTTAAACTTTCAACACCCATTTATTTATCAATTTATTTTATTAGACATGATAATTGCTCATACTGTTTCTAATCTCAGGATATATTTTCCTGCTTTTCATTGATGCATTAGGAAAAAAATAAAACTTACCAGCCCCACCTCCAAAAAGACTATTGTAATTGCTGACCAAGATGAAAACGTTCACTCTGAGCAGCAGAAAAGTCCAACGCTAGATCAGACACATATACTATCCAACAGAAATGAAAAAAATGAGAAATTGGTTTCCTCGCAAAATGCTGTTCAGAAGAGAAATTGCCATGTCATGACAAAAGAGAGGTACTTCATCGGTCAGATTTTACTATACTTCAGTTTTAGAGGTATAGCTAAATTGCTTTCTGATTGTGTCATTTCTTTAATTTATGGCTCTACATATTATTGATCTAGAGGATGGGATTACACTACTTGTTTACACTTGAAATGGATTAGTAGCATAAGAGAATAGTTCTGTAGAATAGTGGTTTATATTCTTTAGGTTTTAAGGGAATAAGAAGTTTTTGTTACTCATTTCCTATAGAAAGTAATTGTTTGTTTTAACAGTATGATTGTTCTTTATAATCTAAGAGAAATCAATATTGGTTCTGATAACACATTAGACCATCTCTTAATCGGTATGGTGTTGCACAAGATGCTTTGTAGAGGATATTGCTAGTGATCAGAGCCAAAGCTTTACTGTAGTATATAGATGGATGTCGCCATAGCTGGCCTCAGATTTTAGAGGGACAGATGGTATTATCATTCATTGAATTTGTTTCTGAATGTACCTTTTGCAAGCATCAATACTATTTATATGATGCAGACACAATCAAGAATATTTCCTGCAAGCATATTGGGGTGTTCTAGTAAGAGCAAACCTGCAAAATTCTTTTCAAAATTCTAAACAGCATAATAGATAATCTATCACTGTAGTGGAACTGAATATTGATCTAGTGAGTATTAGTATAAGTATCAGGGTATTATTTGCTTCTTAAATATAGAAACGCAAATCTAGTTCAATCTTTTTTCAAGTCTGTAAATAATTACATTTTCTTTATATAACATCATAATTCCTTTTTATATGACTATCAATGTTGTCGTGAGCATGGCTTAGGTTTTGGCATCTTTTGAGTTCTAGGCTAAGCTATAACATGAATGCATAGACTGGGGCCTGCAAAACTAACTAGAATGCTATTGGTCATTTTTTTTTAAGTAGGCACTTGTTATAAATAATTATTAGCAAATAGTAATAGGATTTGGGATACAATATCACAATATTTATCATTTTGAGTTATACAACAAGCATCAAATAATTATTTTATTAATAAGTTGCAAGTATAAAGTTGTTTTTATGTTTGTGCAACAAACAAACAAGAAAAATGAATATGTTGATTTGTTAAATTTTCTTTATTTGTTTTCTTTTTCATCCATAGTGTTTACTTTTATATCTTGATTATGATCAGTTTTTTATTTTTCTTTCATTTTTTATGTTATTATTTTGGGTGCTATTTTTTGTCAAGGATCCTGCATTGAAAGGAGACATTATAGTGAAAAATCATAAAAGGCTTATGATTGCCATTGTAATGTCCAATATAAAATAGTGGATGTCAAAAGCTCCTATCCTTTATTTGAACTCCATTGAAAAGTTAATGCAAGAAACTGAATATGATACATGTTCTTGGAAGTTAGGAATTATCCAAATGTTTGTACTTAAATTTTTATTCATGTACACATTCATATTATTTTCATGGCGTTTTCTACTAGATGTCCGTTTTTGTGGTGGACCTTTAACATCTTTCAAGGGGTTGTAATGGGGGGGGGGGGGGGGGGGGGGGTCCCCATTTAATCACACATTTTGACAATTTTGTGTCAAACTTTGTCTATATTACTATGTGAATGGTGGAACTTGCGTTCGGTGGTGAGGTTACATTACATGAGATCTTGGCCACTCATTGAAAAAGCCCTCCATGCTATATAAACACATGATTTGGTTGTTTTTAGCGATTGCATAAGCTCCTGACCCCATTATACACTACATGCATGGTTATTAATATAATTGAAAATATAACGAAAGGTGTTTTCTCTTTTACTACTTGCTAGAAAAAGATGACCTTGCCTGTGATACTCCCACAATTGTGAGATCTGGGGCGGGTCAATGTACATAGCCTTAGCTGTGAAGTAAGGTTACTTGTTACTAGTAAAAAATTAAGCTATATATTCAAGCTCATGCAAGGAATCATATATATTTATGTTAGATATTTTCCTTCTTGTTTGTTAAGTATGTGGAAAAGTCTTTAACGTGCACTTCGTTTTGTAGGCACAATCAGGTTGAAAACTGTCATAGAAATCCATCTCAACAGATTACTGATAGCATGAATAAGGTAAGCACCTCTTGTTTCAAGTATCTTTTATATTGATTATATAGTTGGTGCTTGTTAAGTTTCATTATGCATCAGCTAGGCAGTAGCTTTGTGAGACCAAAAGGAAATATCTGATATGGTGCTGTAAGAATTTTGATGTCAAGGATAATTTTGTTTGTTTTTGCATGCCAATTAGCTTTGTAATTGTAAAGAGGAGAAAGAATGAGGAAATCATGTATAAATGTGTTGCAAGTAGCAAAAACTGAGCAGTAAGTCAGGACTAGGATCCCCACTAAAGCTGCATCATTCTCTTGGATCCCTGGAGGAATTTGTTCACAATGTGCAACATGCTGTCTGCTAAATTCAAGTAGATGGGTTGAAGTCTCAGTATGATGGTCCTATGCTAGTAAATGACTGCACTATATAATGGGGGAAATAGAATATCCTCAATATATTATGAGCTTTCTGGCTTCAGTGCTGGTGTTGTCTACATGGTCTGGTATGACAGTATGCCTCAGAAAAGCCAGTACAGGCCATTCTTACAAATGATGACTCTGATTAAAAGTCAGTAGGATTGGGGCTGGCAAAGAGTTCAACTGCACCTTTAGATGACTTATGATCATTGGACTAAATTTTAAACCCTTAGCCTGCTGTAAGTCGGATGATTGTTTGGCATATGTGGTTCATGCTTAGGTCCAATTCTGATGAGACATTATCATTGTTGATTGTATCTTTGACTACTACCATGTACTTGTTTGATGCTGACTGAAGATCACCTTAAAGATGTGTGATTTACTTCCCCAGCGTATTTAGTGATGTTCATGTGTTTACTACCTGTTTGGGGTCTGAATCTACTTTGGAGGATGGTGAACTGAATGAATAATTGATTTTCTTTGAGTTCTCTAATCTTAAACTATTATGAGTGCTTGATATTGTGCCAGAAGTTAGGTTATGTACATCTGACACTTAAAATGTACAATTAAGTGTTCTACTAATATGACATCAGCTTTCCTGGTTGGAATACGAGAGTGGAACTTTGGATTTTATAGTTCAGAGTAATTTTGTTTCCATGATTGTTATAGTTTGTCATCAGCTTTCCATTATTTTTTTGGGTACTTTACAAGTTATGTTGATCTGTTCCAAATAAGTTATGTTTGAATATTTATTGATCAGTCTCCCAGCAGAAGTTCTCGCCGAAAAAAGGCGAAACGACAATGGTTGCGGGCTAATCAGCAACTAAGTGAGGTATTTGTTCAATAAAATGTTTCTCGTCTTATATTGATTCGTGGTCTGGTTGAGTTCACCAGATTAAATTTATTTTACTAATACCATGTTCTAGTAGTAGTTATTTGTGTTAAATTGATTCGAGGTCATGGTATCTTAGTTATTTATGTTAAATTGTGCAGAATAAACAAGGTGAAAAGCAGGCAAATGACGTGCAGGGTCAATTGTCTAAATATCAAATAGTAGATCAGACTATTGAAATAGAGGAGGAAATTGTTCCTGTCATTGTTCGACCTGGTCATATCCGATTTGAGCCTCTAGGTATGGTTCAGATCTTGGTCGCTCATGTTTCTTCACTTTCAGGATGCTTCGAACCTCATGTCATCACTACCTATATCAATCATCATGTAATGAGTTTCAGTTATTCAGTTCGTAAAAGTATGTTTACCTAATTTTTGCACAAATATTTCTGCTGATTCTTCAATTTGAAAATGATCAATATATTAAAAAGGTTGGCTATTTAAATTGTCAACCAGATAATAACAAGGTTGTTATATAATGTTTCTTAGATGAGATTGTGGTGGAAAACAGAATATTTAACTCATCTTTACAACTATGGGCTTTTTGGCTGTCAACACAAATCATGTATTTATTATCTTTTGGTTTTTATTTTAACCAAGGTTTGTAATTTCGATCCGTATCAATATATACCGAGCCCTCCACGATACAGTACGTACCGAGATACCAACGGTATGTCTAAAATCATAAAAAATCCCCAAAAAATACCTGAAAAATAGAAAAAAATAGATTAGGGTTTTAAATCAGAAATAAATATAAATTTAATATAATTTTAGTAAAAATAATGTAAATAGATTTAATATCGATCAAATTTTGATTAAATCATCATTAAAATAACTAATCGCAGTATTAAAAATTTAATTAAAATCTAATTAAACTTGTTATACCATCACAGACATATGATCCAATCTTTAATATGCATGAAATATAAGATTTGACCTATAAAGTGTCTAATTTTGAAAAAAATCAATATTAAACACACTAATCACAACATTAAAGACCTTAATTACTCCCTAATTAACACTATTTTACCATAAAAAATATATCGAACAATATATTAGACATTAAGTCATACACCATATACAATAGGCTTAATCATCTCATAAATCAATAAAAATCTAAAAAGAAAATACATACCTTTTTTTTAGAGTGTTTTTCCTGTTAATCCTCCTAAATTTGATCCAATCCACAAATCATAGCTTTGTTTAGTTTAGGAGAGTGAAAATATGAGAATAAGCGAGAGAGGTGAGTGAAAAAGTGTTTGAGAGAGTTTAAGAGATTGAGAGAGTGAAATGAGTTGAAAGAAGGGGGAGGAAAGGGTTTAAAAACCTTTTTCTAAGCCTCAAACGGTCAAATTGACTGTTTGAAATAGGGTAATCTCAGCCTTTGATCGGTAACGGTCGAAATCTGACCGTTACTGACTGGTACAGGTCGATAACGGTTGGATTTCGATCGTTACTACCCGCTACAGACCCCGTAGTGCCCGATATAGGATCAAGTGATCGGTACCGCCCGGTAAAGGACAGTCTGCATACCGGTATCCTATCGAACCAGTTCATACCGCCTGTACCGGGCGTTATGCATGGGTACAGCAAACCCTGATCCTAACCATGCAAATTTTCAACATGCTATGTGGACATTGCACTTACGTCATGACCACTTCAAGTAGTGTTTTTGTTCTTCATGTTTCTTCTGAAGGGGGTTTCTTTTTTCAGTGATTTACTTGTCCTATATTATTTATTTTTGAGCAACTTGATTTGATTATCCAGCATCATTGATAGCATATGTGTCCTTGTACTATGCACATCTAAATTGTTAGTGTAGTTATTGTACATATGATCTGTCTCAACTGAGGATCACCCAAATCTAAGTTGAATCTGACCTATCACATGATATTCCCATGTCACTTTCAAATAAATATTTCTGATTTTTCTCCATCAACCAAACACCTCAACTCGTGTTTCCTTCTCCATGTGAGTTGCTTTGTGAAACCCCACGTACCTACTTTATATGATCATTTCCGATATTAGTTTACCTATATGTGCCCAACCTGTTCTAGTAACTTTGACCTCGGAGGTTGATTCTTGTCTTCTTAACTAACAGATATAACTGTTAGGCAAATGTAGATGCAGTAGGCCAATTTCTGATTTAGCATCTGTTATAACTTATAACTACAATCTATCATACTTCTAGATCATTTGAACATGTTTGAAATAGTCTATGTATACAGTGACTCAATGCTTATGTTACAAGGTTCTCTGGCTTTTGCTGTGTAAATTAAGTTGCATGTGCTTTCAGTTAATGTGGACTTTGCATGACATCAAGAATATTTGTACTAATTTGTGATTGCATTTTTGTTTTTCTTTTGGAAAGCAGTTTACTTAGTGTCTCATTTTTTAGGTTAACTATTGATGATAGACATGCTTCGAGCTTAAAGATCTACTTTTTTTATTTATAGATTATGTTGAATTCATGTTTATTCTGATTCACATTCAACATCATTTGAATTGACATTTGTTGCAGATGGAGAAGGAGAACATGGCAACACACAATCAAATGGACCAGTGGTATGTTCCTGTCATGTCAGTTGCACCATGAAGTTATCATTGTGTTCTTACATTCATGTTTAGTTGTAAAAACTCTTTGCAAGTCTTTAACGGTTGTGGGTTTTTTTGCTGCCTTTGACAGTAGGTTGGAAAATAGGGTTGCTGGAAACTTTCAAGCCTTCAGCTGCTTATATATGGCTGTTCATATGACACCTGCAATGATTCCCGACTTAAGAGTTTATTTGGTCACCATATGTTCTAATTTGTGAGCCTATTCCAACATCACTAAAACATAATTTGGCCAATCATATATTCTAAATTGTGAGCCTATTTTCACACCACTGAAGCATAATTCTTTAATGTCAACACAAGAAATGTGTTTTGCTAAAAACATTTTGTTAATAGGATGAGAGGACATTTTAGCCAAGATTTTAAGTTTCAGTCAGAGACTTGTATTTGTTGGCATGAACCCAGCGAGAGAGAGAGCGCGTTGGAGTTGGAGTGCATTGGTGTAGAGGGAGGGAGGGAGAGAAACTTTAAATAAAAAAAGACAGCCATCAAAACTGTGAAAAAATGATTGCATTAATGCTTGTTGTAGAGAACATTAATGCTTGTTGTTGTTGGTGAGAGGTCATTTTGGTCTGGAAACAAAAAATGTGTGCAGTTATAGGGGAAAATGACATGGGGCCAAGGGCTTTTTGGGCAAGCAGCCATAGAACAGTAGGCCAAAATAACAAGATCAATCTGAAGACGACTGCAGTTTATTACCTAAAAGAACCTTTGATGTTATAATTTATTTAAACTTATTATTTGAGTTTATGAATTTCTAGTTTGCAGTTCTCTCCATTTCACTGTAGTTTCAGCTTCCCCATAACAATGTCCTGGTAGCAGTTAGTTTGACAGCAGGTTATCAGACTTCTTGCACTGACAATAGCTTATATAAGTATCGAGCAAGTATCTCGCAAGTTAATGTACAAGTAAACTACACCTTCCCATTTTGTTTGGGGATAAAAGAATTGAGGTACTTTGTATTTTTAACTGGTTAGTTGTTTTTATGCATAAGTGATTAACTGGCTGACACATGAATGATGTTTAGGGAATATGCAATATTTGCATGAGATGGCATAATGATGGAGATATAACCAACAATATAAATCTGAGTTAACTAACCTCTTGATGTAGCTTGTTACATTGGTCATGAGTATGAACTTAGTTCCTATCTGGGTATGCATCTTTGGATTGTTGTTGCATATTCAGCTTCGTTGCAGCTGCTGTTTTCTTGATCTATCCTATTGGTCAAGGACGCTTCCCTGATGGTATGCCTTTAGGAATATCTGGTATTTCAACTTCATGTATTGTATTTCTGGCAGAACACAACATCCTTATGCATCTGGTTCACATGTTAGGTGTAACTGGTGTATTCAGAAAGTCCTTGCAGGCGATGAATCCCTAAATTTAGGTATATGGTGATAGACCTGTTCCTAAAACTTGATGAAACATTTTGGAGCCAGGTGAAGGAACTAGTTGCTAAGTGAGTTTTGAGTGGATGGTGACCAAAATCAAATCTTCCTGCTGCTAAATCTTTGAACTGGCTGGAAACATGTCTAATTTTATTCACATGACATGGTGGTCTTTGGAAAAAGCTTTAGGGCATTACGTATATGTTGTTTAAGTTTTAGGAGTTAGAACTGATAATGGCATAAAGTTAATTTCTGGGCTGTTGCCTCGTCAAACTTTGATCTGACAGTTCAATTTCTTATAAGCATACTTTATTATTCAAGTCGCCTCTAGGAAATAATGCAGAAGATTTTATTGACGATCCGTGCCTTTATGTTTCTTATGTCATATCCCAATACTCCAGGAAACTCTGCAATGGAATGGAACAACCAGCAAGAAAAAGGGTCAGAAATGGGGTAGGGAGAAGACTTTAAGGAAGAAGAGTGAGGATAATTCTTGTAATGGAGCCTTTTACGAAAATATGATCACTGAAGAGGGGGAACATGAAGATGACCATATAAACTTTGAAAGCCTTTTTCCTTTAACTCGTTTACCAGAGGTATGTTCCCTGATATTCTTATATCAGAAGTGGGTAGACAATAATGATGGTTTTACTCCTCTTTAATTTTTTGTGTTCTTAACTAAAAGTGCTATTTGTGACATCTATAGCTCTTTTGTGATCTGAGGGTTGCCATTCTAAAGGCCAAGTGTGCATGATTACAGTTTTGATTTGCTTTCTTTTGTCACCACGCAGAGGATGGATTAAGCTTTTTTGCATGGCTAGGTAAAATACTATTTGGTTTTGCATTTTCCCTTTTCAGGAAGGTGATACCCTTGTATATCGATTGGTTGAGTTATCCTCATCATGGTGTCCTGAGCTATCTTCCTTCCGAGTATGAAGCTTACTCTTTATATTCAATGTCCAACAAAAACATACCATACCATAATGATTGTGAATTATACAAGCAGATATTATGGAATGAGCTGGCAGTTTTCATGTTCACCTAATGATCTTTTTGTCCATGAATAAAGGCACAACTGTTGATTTCTTTATTTGCAGGTAGGAAAAGTTTCATCATATGATTCCATATCTATGAAGATTGTGTTACTACCAGTTCCGGAGTACCCAATATCCCAGGAGAAAGATGCAGAAGAATCTGCACAGGAACCAGACGCCAGTTTATACAAGGAAGATGGCTCTTTGGAGGTACTCAATTGTATTCACACACTCCAAATGTGGTTTGATTAGTTATTATGAATTAATTATGAATGTACTTCTCTGTAGTATTTTTAACCACTATTTTTGCTGATCCAGATTGAGTATGCCTCACTTATTGATGTTCGCCTGCTCAAGGGATATAACTCAGATAACCTTCGTAATGAGAAGTCAAAGGAAAAAGCACGATCGAACAACTGGGACCTAGCAGTGGTTGATGCTAATCCTAGACACTCTGCCGCACCTCTTGCAGGTTCGTACCAAGTTTTGGACAGAATGTTCATTAATCTTCTCTTGGATGCCAAAAGGACAGATCAAAATAAGATTATGGATGATGTTGTTTTACAGAAACGAGACCAACCGTGGGGTGGGAGCAAATTGATCAGGCTTTGAGTGAGAGGAAGGCACAACTGCAGCAGACTGATAGCTGGGCTATCAAGGGCTCCACCACTGCTTCATGGTCTTACAGGGCATTGAGAGGCAGTGCACTGGGACCTACTCTGGCATTGTTAAGAGGGACAAATGGCAGCGACGCCAATTCTCCTGGCAAACATGCCTCTGGCAAGAATCCTAGTTCCAAGTGAATCCCTTGTGTGATGATTTTGCCTGGTGTTGCCACTTCTACAAGGAGAGTGCACTCCCTCCCATGTGTATGTAGTTACCAATATGCAGCTCATGTCAACTAAAAAACTTTGTTTTAATGGTGATTCTCAGGCTTTGACCTTGCAATTCCTCCTCTACATTGAAATATCATCTTTTAATGGTGGTGGAAGGTGAGCCAGTTTCAAGCCACAAGATGAAGACTGAAATGCTGGTAATCAAGTTTTGGACTTACTGGGATTAACTGTTCAGTAATTAGGTATGCAGGAGTTAATGTCACTCTGATTCATTATGCTTGGAACTCAGTTTCACATCAGTGAGATGCCATTGTGATTACTTTTTAACCTATGAATGCACATTATAAGTTGGTTTTTCAGCTAAATTTCTTTGCATGGTTGCAGTGAAAACTCAAAACCTATAAGAAGCTTGGATGACAAAATATCCTGTAAGCAATCAGGTCCTGGCATATCTCCAAATTCCTTCAAATAAAATGAAATCAAAGTCTTTTGTTGTTCCTGGAAAGCGTTGGAGAATATGCATGCTATAGATGTCATGAATCGTTCTTTGGAAGAATGGATGCATTCTTACCTCCCTCTGACTAATTCAAGTAAATACGACAGATTTAAAGGATTAAGGACAACATGGTTCCAATTAAGCTTCCCAAAAATTTCTTTGCTAGTGTCATATGCAATCTCATCATGAGGTTTTCTATAACTTAAAAAGGATTTTGGAGTATATATTAGATGTGCACTTGATTCCAACGCATGTTAAATTAAGATATTTATAATATAGAAAATATTTGGGGGCTTAACATGCAAAAAAAAAAAAAACTTTTAGATATTTCCATTGAACAGAAACGGTGCCCTAGCAGAATTGATTTCACGAATTATATTAATTTAAATCCTATAATTAATATAGGAATATATTTTTTATTATTATTTTTCTCCGCATGGCCCGGAAGACTGCCCGTGCAAAGTTTGGCGTAGTCCAGTTCATAAAAAAGAAACTAAAGAAGGCCATGCTAACCTGACATGGGTTGACCGCCCGTGCCAAATAGCATCGCTTCCCGGTCCTCCCTCCGCCGTCTCGAATCCCCCGGTCGTTCTCCTCTCGCACGGTTCCAGAGACAACGACGGCCGCGGCGGCGGCGTCCTCTCCCCCGCCGAGCACTCCTGACCGGTGCCCCAACGGGGAGCCCCGCTCCCCCCAGTCGAAGGGCCCATTCCATGCCGTGCGTTTCCCGAGCGATCGATCACCAGGTTTCGATCCCTTGCGAGGTCCCCTCCCCTCCCTTCCCCACCCCCTATCATGCCTCCTCTTTGCACAGCTACGGCGTATTGAGCATAAGGTGGGTGAGTTCCCATTTATTTTTCCGTCGCTCCCATAACCCTAATTAGCTCATCGCTTGCACTTTTCGTCTGTCCTAGTTATTTTTGTTGGAGACTCTGTTTTAACTGTTCGAATTATGTTTCTTCTGTGTGTGACCTCTGTAGTTATTGTGGTGATATCTATCAAATTGCGTGAAGACATTGTGAGAATTATAAAGGAAGATGGGGATTTTTTTTGCTTTGCCTTTTGTTGCCTTCTATTGTGGCTTGACAAAAGAGTTGAGCTTTGCAAAGTTATATGTGTTGAGGTCACTTCAACCAGCATTTCTTGGTTATGGTTGGATCCTAAGAAAAGACACTCTGAAAAGTAAAGGTGCTTGTTGTTTGTACTCGTAAACGGTGGGTTGGGAAGGATGGGGCTACTGTGCATGTTTAAAGTATAATTTTGGCTTTTTAAAAAAAGTAAAGTGATGCTTATCAATGTATGTTTACTTGCTAGATGTGCTATCCCTGTTGTTAGTCATTGTAGAATTGTCATTATGCTGATGAATTGGAGTATGGTTATCACATGATCTCCATCAATCTCATATCTAGAAGTAGTATCTAGTATCTGGAAATAGTTGTATGTGTCATTAACAGTAGGAGCATGTGTTTTGGTGTATTCGCCTATGGGAGTAATTGATGTTCAGACCAACTAGAGATGTTCTACACTTGATTAGTTGCATCCTTGTTTTTGTATGTCACATCAAAGGCCAACCGAAGATTTTTTATATTGACTATCTTGGATGGAGAGGTCAAAAATTAGAAGTTCAGAATATCAAATGGCATTGGATATGAGATTTACAAGCTCTTGTACAGACAAATGTATCTATGTCCAAAGGCTCTGAGGTTCTAGATGCTTATGGACTTCAGCATTTGTTTCTGTTTATACTTCTATTCATATTTATATTTTTTAAATAGTTGAGACCTGGGAAATGCTCATTGGTATAGCGTCATTTTTTGTATTCTACATAAATAAGATTCTGCTCTTATCTTGATCTAAGAAGTAAAAACCCAAATGGAACTTGTTCTATGTAGAGTATATTAACTTTCAGACCTCTTGATTAATCAGGACATGCAATAAACATAACCTAGTTTGATATTTCATTATAAGATTGATTTGTTAGTGAATTTCATCGTTCTCTACTCTAGGATATAGCTAAAACTCTAAATTTTGTTTTTTTAAGTAGGACGATTTTCAACCTGGGGTGACATCTGGAATTACACAAAAATAAACCCTTTAATTTTATTTCATAAATTGTAATAGAATTGCATCCTTCATATGACTGACATATGTGTAGTTGAAGAACTCTTAAAGAAAAAATATTTTAGGTTCTTCCTATTTGAAAGTTGGAAGTGGAAGATAATTGAACCTGCAATTCCTACTGTTTAGCTACATAATACCTACTAGAATAAATGAGTCAAAAGAAAACCAAGACTTTCTAATTTATATGGATGTAGTAGGGAAGGAGATCTCTCTGTAGAATTGTTATCTAATCAGGATAGAAATAAGATGAATTTCTGGATTATCATGACTGCACACAATGCTAGTTTTTTTTATGAATCAAATTTGAATATGGTTCATTGTTATAGAATATAAGGTTGCATGCATTCAAATTGTATGTTAATTTTAACTTTATATAGCTTGTTTTACTAAATAACATGCTATAAGTGTAGAATCCAATCAGCAGTCATTGAGATAAAAATTAAGAACAATCACTTAGATCGGCTCTTTTGATAGGAAATATACAGACAGCAGACTATGAGTAAGAGGGATTATGAAGAAAAAAAGAGAGAGAATATGGATGATGATGGAAATGGGTTTGTGTGAACTCACTCGAGTACTTTGTTATATGTCTCAACGTTCCAAGCAAAGAAGTATTGCCTTCTTAAGTTTTAACCTTATCAAAGAAGTATAATGTTTAGTTCATTAATTAGTCAATTATTCTTAAATGAGGTTTAAGATGTTGTGGGACTGTCTATATCTTTGGCCATGGAGTGACATGTGAAACTGTTAATGGTTGTATAATGTACAGAGTTCAGAAATTCGTTTAGTTACTTCAAACAGATTGTCTTTATTCTTGAAAAGTTTATGCTGTGTTAATGGTGATGATTTGTTGATTTGTTCCCATGATACTTTTTCATGCAAATACTTTTTATTGTTGCCTTATAATATAATGTCAGTTTTTAGAAGGTATTTGAAATTGAACCATCATCATCTTCATCAAAATCGCTATCATGGTTTTGAAAAACTGATCGGTAAATATCAGTCCAAACAGATCTGTGAATCAGCCTATTTTGGATGGCTTAAATCTGGTCTAGTTTTTAATTAAAAACCATTTTAACAATATTATAAAGTATATTAAACCTCTCTTTATCACTATCGTCTGTCAAGACACCTAGGGCACAGAGCACAACATCGCCACCACCCCACTGCCCACCGCCCCGTCTGTCGCCTGCACAATGACACATGCCGTGTGCTGGTACGCCACTACAAACCTAACATATACCAGTCCATCCAATGATTGGTTCAGGCCTGATACTCAAGATTTTGAACCCTGATCCCTCTGCCTTTTGATCTATCAACTGTTTTTGGTAATTTTTTCTTACACTTCCCTCATTTTAAGTTGATTTCTCTTTGTTCTTGACATGTGCATGTCATATTTTTAACTTGGTAAACTAGATGGAGCCAGAGGAGGGCCTTTCTTCATCTGGAGATACCAGTTATGAGATAATAGATGAGCAAGAAATGGAGAGTTCAGCAGAAAACAAGAATGAGCAAGGAACTGAAAATATATTGGAAGATAATGCAATTATGACTGTGGATAAGAATGAGCATGAGGCCGAACATAGAATGGAAGATTATGCAGCCATGACTCTAGAAAAGAATGAGCAAGAGACAGAAAATCAATTCAAAAATGATGCAACTGCAACTTTACATAATAAAGAACAAGGGATACAAAATAGATTGGATGATGACACAATTGTACCTCTTAAAAAGAGTGAGCAAGAGACATTACTGGAGGACAATGCAGTAATAAACCCCCTTGTGCGTGGGATGACATTCTATTCTTTGGATGCTCTTGTTGAATATTATAATAATTATGCTAAGCAGGAAGGTTTTGGGATCATGAGAAGAGCAATATCATTTTCTGCTGATGGAAAATCAAAGTTTGTTACTATTGCTTGCTCTCGAGTAGGGAAATCATACTCTTCTAAACGTAATATCCTTAATCCTAACCCTTTGAAAAAAACTGGATGCAAGGCTAGAGTTAATGCTACAGTGTTTGAAAGTGGGAGTTGCAGAGTTAATTCTGTCGTTCTGGAACACAATCATGTGCTGTTTCCAAGTAAGTCATGTTTCTTTTTAAGCAATAGGGAAATCAATTATGATGTGAAGACTATGCTTGAAATAAATAATGTTGAGGGAGTTGACATCAGCAAGAGCTCTCAGTCTGTCATCGCCCAATCTAAAGGTTACGAGAATGTCTCATTGTTAGGAAAAGACTGCCGAAATACTGTTGAGAAGCCAAAGAGGTTGCGGCTTCAGGTTGGAGATGCAGAATCAATGTATGATTACTTTGTTCGGATGCAAGCTAAGAATTCGAATTTCTTCTATGTTATGGATATTGATTGCAAATCTCATATTAGAAATGTATTCTGGGCTGATGCAAGGAGTAGGGCAGCATATGAGGAGTTCGGTGATGTTGTTATGTTCGATACATCATATTTGACGAATAAGTACAACATGCCCTTGTCAACTTTTGTAGGGGTAAACCATCATGGCCAGGCAATTTTGTTTGGATGTGGATTGTTATTAGATGAGGAGGTAGAAACATTTATCTGGCTGTTTAAAACTTGGCTATCATGCATGTCTGGATGTGCCCCAGTAGCCATCATCACAACTCAGTCAGAAGCAATAAAGAAAGCAGTTGAGATGGTATTCCCTGCCACTCGACATAGTTGGTGTTTGTGGCATATACTGAAGACATTACCAGAGAAGTTGGGGAGTTATGAAATGTGTGAACCCATAAAAAATGCCATACAACATGCTGTTTACGATGCTTCAACAAAGAAAGAATTTGAGGACAGTTGGACTGACATCATTAAAGAGTTTAAGGAGCTTGAAAGTAATGAATGGCTAACTAATTTATATGAAGAAAGGAACTATTGGGTTCCAGCTTTTGGGAAAGATACATTTTGGGCTGGAATGTTGTCCACACAGCACGGTGAAATCATGAATCCATTCTTTGATGGGAATGTGAGCTCCACGACAACCATAAAGCAGTTGCTTGAGCAGTACAATGACATATCCAAGAGTAAGGTTGAGAAGGAAAACCAAGCAGATCTTCAGTCTTTCAATTCACAGATTCCTTGTGTAACTCATTTCCCCATAGAAAAGCAATTTCAACAGGTTTACACCATTGAGAAGTTTAAGGAATTTCAACAAGAGGTGATAGCGAAGCTATATTGTGAAGTATGCTTGGTAAGAGAGATGGATGGTGTGCTTGAATTCAGTGTGTCTGAGATTTTGGCTGTTGGAGAAGAAAATAATCAACATCATAGAACACTCGATTACAGAGTCTATTTTAACAAAGTGGAGAAAGAAATTAATTGTTCTTGTTGCCTGTTTGAGTTTAGAGGAATCTTATGTAGGCATATAGTCTCTGTTCTTATTAAGATCCAGTCAGATATTACTGTTTCTTCCAAGTATGTTTTATCAAGATGGAGGAAGGATTTGAGTAGGCATCACACAAGGGCTAAAGTTTGTCATGATGATTGGAGTAGCAATTTCAAAGGCCAACGATATCATTATCTTCTTAAGAAATTTGATGATGCAGCAGATTTGGCTGTGGCATCTGATGATGCCTGCAAAATATTGTGGAATTGTATTGATGATTTTCAGCAGAAATTAAAGGTAAATGATGCAGTAAATGGGAACAATAAACCCAGTCTAACAAGTCGCACTAAAACTGCTGGCTGTGAAGATACGGGTGAGTCCTTCGGGAGTGTGATTGATAAGAGTAAACTATTTAGCCCTATTCCTATAACCGTTCGGTGGCAGGGATGTCCGTCAACAAAAAGAAAGGTGTCTACAGTTGAGCAAGCTGCAAAGAAATTAACTTGTAAAAGAACTAATGGCCAATGCGGAACAAGTAAAGAGAAGGGGAATAAGGTAACATTTACCAAGTTAAACCACAGAGAATCTATGTTATCATCATGAATTACTTAAATTATTTTCTTGATTTAGTTTCAGGCCTCAGAAATGAAGCAAGTTGCTGATGATGAAAGAGATGGAATTGATATGCTGGGATCCCACGAAGTAGTTGATATTGACTCCCAAGAAAGCATTAATATTCAGGTATTCTTGTGATCAAGATTTATGTCTGGCATTTGTCATAGTTAAAAATATCATATTATTTTCATTTATTTATGTGTCACATTAGGCAAATTCACAAGTTGGCCTCATCTTTGATCAATATTATGGTCACGCTACTGCAACTAAACAAGGTAACTGAGTCTTTTATTAAACACTGTCATTCAATTTGAAACCCATCTTTTTGAATCCTGCTTGGAATATTTTAAACTAGTACTCTTAATGTGACAATTAAGCTGACATTTTATATTGATGTGTTGCATCATTACTGGAAATAAAGAAGCCAAAGCTGGACTCATCATAGAACCATTCTTGGATCCTTCAAGGAATATGAAGAACACAGGATAATCTGAAGAACCAATCATAAACCGGAGGCATTTGGATTTCTATGATCTGTGACGGTTTGGAGAATGCATCTTCTCGGTTGGACTGAGAATATAGTGCTTCAGGCATAGCTAGTTTTAACGACTGTGATCTTTTTGTTCTGTGAACACTTAATTTTGTTGTGTATCTAAATCTAATATAGATTAATTACAGCAGTAAGGTGGTTCCTTTGTAATCTGGGAGATCAGCATTCGAGAAATGAAAATAGTTTTCTTAAATAGTTGAAGATAAAACTGTATACATTGATCCTTCCTAGATTTTACATTGGCAGGAGCCTCGTAATTATATTCTTTGTAATCTAATATTGATTGTACAAAATCTCAGGTTGTTAGTTACATTCTTCTTCTTCAAAAGGTTGCTCGGTAATTTGCTTCTGTTGTTCAAGTGTTTTTTTTTTTTTTTTTGGGATAGTGTGGGTCAACGCATCCATCGAGAGTTTTTCTGTATTATATTTTGATTTGATTGACATATATATATATATATATCCAAGGTAAAAATATTGAGCTCTTGATGTGTCACATACACCAAAAGGCAAGGGAGGTTTTTCCGATTTCTTCGTCATCCAAGTTAGTAACTCAAGATATGAGTGTCGACGCGAGTGATCAGAAAAGGTAACCCCCTATTTTCATTATATTGAAGATAAGCTTTTATACAGAGTCGTAAAGAGGTAGAATATTTCATAGAACATTTAGTAGAGAAGTAGCCTCTAATCATCTTCAATAGCCTCCCCTTGGTCTCTTGTCTACATCGGCGACAAGGGAGAGGGGCACGATTCATCTGATACATCAAGTTTACACCACTTCGATCCATCATCAACCTGGTGGCACATCTAGTTCGTCCAACGTGTCTAGTTCATCGTGCTCGAGTGCTGCTGGTGAAGATCCATTGCCAACTTCCTTGTATCTTGTCTCTTCTCTACATGGTAAGGTTTCTTGACCTCTACGCCTTGAGCGAAGGCAAGGGTCGGGTTTCCTGACTTCTTTGGGTGATCATGGGTTCAACACCCACAGTGGGTGCCACCCCGTCTTTGGTGAAGGTGGGGGTTGGACGTCTTGACCTCCATGCCTCGGCGTAAGTAAGGGGTCAGGTTTCCCAATCTCCTTGTCTTATACGAAGGTAGAGGTCGTGTTTCCCGACCTTCGCACCTTGATGAAGTAGGGATTAGTTTCCCAATCTCCCTACCTCGGCAAAGGTGGGGGTTGGGTTTCTCGACCTTCTCGTCTTTAGCGTAAGTTCCCCATCTTTGGTGAAGGTGTGGTCAAGCTTCTCGATCTCCATGCCTCGACATAAGGCGGGGGTCGGGTTTTCGGATCTCTCTGCCTCAAGGAAGTAGGGGTTGGGTTTCGCAACTCTCTGCCTTGGCGAAGGTGGGGTCAGTTTTCCCGACCTCCACATCTTTGACCAAGGCGGGGTTTTGGATTCTTAATGGGTTTTCCAACCTCCACACCTCGATGAAGCAGGGATAAGGTTTCTCGATCTCCCTGCCTTGGCGAAGGCGAGGGTTGGGTTTCTCGACTTTCCTGCCTCGACCGAAGGTGAGGGTTGAGTTTCTTGACCTCCCCCCATCTTTGACAAAGATGAGGGCTGGGGTTGGGTTTACTAAGCTCCATGCCTTGGCGAAGTGGGGCTCAAGTTTCTCGACCACCCCATCTTTGATGAAGGTGGGGGTCAGGCTTCCTAACCTCTCTGCCTAGGGTGAAGGTGTGGTCTTCATCTCTTATTACATGGAGGCCTCATTTTTACACGAGGTGCCTACATCTTTTTTTTATTTATTTATTGGCCTTTAGGTGGATAAGCTACATTGGGCAGTGGCTTACCCACCTCGAGTAAAGGAGGGGTTGATGCTCTACTCCCTGCTTCGAACATTCTTTCCCTTGTGTCTCTTGCCATGATGGACTTACTCTCTCGTGGGTCGGATTTTCCCGACTCATATGCTTTGAACATACCTCACCTTGTGCCTCTTACCATGGCAAGTTTCTTCTTATTGGGGTCAAATTTTCTCAACTCACGTGCCTAAGATATATTTTATATTATGCCTCCCACCATGTCTAGTTTCTTATTATACATATCAAGTTTTCTCGACTCACGTGCCTCGAGCAGACTTCATCTTATGTCTCCGATTGTGATGAGTTTCTTCTTACACAAGTTAGATTTTTCAAACTCATGCACTCAGGCACATTTTCTCTTGTGGCTCTTGCTGTGGTGGGTTTTTGGTTGCTAGACTTAAGTTTTTAAGACTCACGTCACTCGAGCACATTTTATCTTATGCCTCCCGTCGTAGTGAGTTTCTTCTTACATAAGTTAAGTTTTCTCGACTAACACAACTCATGCACATTTTGTTGTGTCCTACTGTGGTAGATTTCTTATTTCATGGGCCGAGTTTTTTTTGACTCGTATGCCTCGAGTATATTTTATCTTGTGTTTCCCACCGTGATAAATTTCTTATAATGGGGTCAGGTTTTCTTTACTCACATGCTTGTGGCATATTTTGTCTTGTGCCTTCTATCATGGTCGATTTTTTCTTATGTAGGTCACACCTTTTCAACTCATGCGCCTTAAGTACTTTTTATCTTGTGCCTTTTGTCGCAACAGGTTCTTATGTGAATTAAGTTTCGCTAGCTCACATGTCTCAGGCACATTTTATCTTGTGTCTCATCCTGATAAATTTATTATTACGTGGGTTAAATTTTTTTGACTCACGTGCCTTTGACACATTTTGTCTTATGTCTCCTACTGATGGTGTTATGGATACCATCGACTAAGTAGTCAACCTGGTCGATTCTCTATTGAAGGTGCAAGCTTACCTTGGGGCTCTTTCTTGGTTGACAAGGGTTTGGCAAGGGTTCAGTAGTGCAACAAAGGTCATCTCGTGGTGGGGGGTTTGGCTCAAAGCTGCTTAAGTAAACGGACGGGGGTCCTCCGAGCTATGAGGATTCTCCTTTGAGGGTTGGATCATCTCGGTGTCTTCAGGTGATGAGCGGGCGAGCGGGCGAGCGGGCAACCCTACATGTCAAGCCGGTCCCAGGGTTTCTTAGTGTAGCCCCTCCAATGCATGTCAGCAGAGGAGAAAATACCGTGGCCCCAACTATAGATAGAGAGTGAGTATATAATGGTGTGTGCCCCCTCTTCATAAGTTGAGGATTCCTTTTATACCTAGTCTACAGGCTTTCCTTACTGGCTGGCCCGAGATTAGCATAACAACATGATCATTTCGACCTCAAATCCTGATAAGATAGGGTGGTTGTAGTTCTAGGGCTGATAACGTGGAGCCTTGCTTAGGTGGTAGTCTTCGTGCCTGATGAGCTCGTAGAGATAAATCATTTGCCCCCTTGGAAGGGTATCTTCTGTGTCTTTCTCTGGCGAGAGCACTACTAGATTCCTACTCTGATTGGGGCATTGGGAGTGTGTCAGGGTTGCTGTGTTATATGTACTATTAGGGGGAGCACGAAGGCTCGGCCTAGGTGCAGTTTTTTGAGTTTCACGCCGAGGTGCTTAGCTCGAGAGCGAGTTCTTTGTAACTCTTACTCATCTGAGAAGCGACCTTCGGGTCTTTAACATCGAGTGCACGGCTAGAGAGAGCATGAAGGCTCGGCCTAAGTGCAACCATCGGCCTTCTTAGTTTCACGCCAAGGTGCTTGGCTCGGGAGCGAGTTCTTTGAACTCTTATTCATCCGAGGAGTGATATTTGGATCTTCAATACTAAGTGCATGACTATGGGGAGCGTAAAGGCTCGACCTAGGTGTAACCCTCGACCTTTAACACCGAATGCACGACTAGGGAGAGTACCGAGGCTCGACCTAGGTGTAACCCTCGGCCTTTAACACCGAATGCACGATTAGGGAGAGTACAAAGGCTCGACCTAGGTGCAACTTGTTGGGATACCTCGAGAGCATCACATACATTGTGGAAAAACAAAAGAAAAAGTTTCCCACATTTATTACGTCATCGTGCAATGATTGGTGTGCAAAAAATTATAAAATCTAAAAACTACGAATCATGTGAGATATATTACCTAGAGAGATTATAAATATGGTACTCGATGTAATTCTCATGTATGTTTGTGTCTTTTGATCTATGTTTATGCTTTGTATAGCAAGTAGCGGGCTAGCAGTAGACTTGGTAACCTTAGTTTAGTTAGCTTTCATGATTGTTTTCAGCTTGTAAATGAGAGTTGTGTCATGTGGACAATTATGGGGATTTCGGTCTATAATGGACAATGATCCTTTATATGCGACCGTTTAGAGTTTGTGAAGTCTATGTTTGTAATTTGCATTAGCTATGAAGTATTTGCTGAAATGATTACTTGTGGATCCTGTATGAAACACTTTCTCTGACCCATTTCTCTTTTATAGGTCCTAAGGGACCTTATAAGGTTTCGAGGAGGCTGACCTTTGCGAACAGACACACAAGGGTGTCACACAACTTAGGCAAAACCAGCTAAGTTCGTTATAGATGATATCAAAGTGAGACAAATATATGTAGAAACACTTAACATACAAATATGGAAGACCTAGTTGGGCTACATATAGGGCAACCAGCACATGCGTGACCGTTTGAGGGAAACATATATTGAGAAGTAGGGAAAGGAGTTGCTCAAAGGAGCAAACATCCATGATTGACATTCATAGAAATGCCAACCCTTTGCATGAAAGACACCACAATGACAAACAAGCTACGAATAATGTGTAACGCACAAAAGTTAGGATGATTGAGTTTGAGCTGTGGCTCGATGTTGGCAATCAAACTTGATGGTGCTCAAAGTAAGTATGGTGCTTGGTAAATAATAAGACCATGCAAAGTAGGATGAGTTTCATAACGATCGACAAGAGTTGTGCAAAGCTCACAAAGGTGAAATGAATTACTAACTCAAAGAATTCGATACTCATGCAAGGGCTTGTAAGCGAACGATGAAGTGTCTGTGACCATCCCAAGGTGACCGAAACTCAGCTCCATAAAGCACTGAAACTTTCTCTTCGGCATGGGAAGGATATGTTAGTAGAAGGCAGAAGTATGTAACAAGTTCATCATATTGCTAGGCCTTGGCGAAGAATCATAATCTAGCAAATACATTTGTAGGGGGAGAACAATGCACAATTTGTTTAGCAAGGTGGAGTAGTCCAAGGGGATGATGGTCTCAAAAACATCCAAAGGAAAGAATGTGAAGGGGAAAGTTGTCTAAGAGGACAAATATTCAGGAGGGATGACTCATGACTCTCTAGAGGGAGAATCATGTGCAACAGACCACACATGTTGAGTAAGAGTACCTCAAGACAACAACTCCACAAAACTCAACGGACCGAACGAGCGGCAAGGAGTCATCGCATGATCTCGCATGAGGTAATATATTGGTGGATGCATTGTAAGATCAAGTAGGGGGAGTGACCCATGATAATATCAAACGAACACACACTTAGAGTTGATGTGGAAATCAGACTTAACGGAGGACTAACTCGTGGAATGGTGGGTTCGAGGGCCACCATCAGCTCAATGCAAATCGAGGGGTGAAACAACTTGGGTAGAACTTGGTAAAGTATCTAAGCCGCATAAAAGGAGTTCACATAGAAGATTAAAAATGGAGTGGAGGCACGAAGTTTTCATTCGATAGAGGTCAAGGATATGAACTCTTGTAGAGGTAAGAGCAGGATCATATCGTTTCATGGATTCTTTATTCTGATAGAGCATACTCATTCTGCATGGTACCAAAGATGAAAGGAGCTTAGAGGCACATACATCTGATCTCAGAGAAGCATTTGACGAAGGAACTATGGTGACTCAACTAGCTGAGGTGAAGTTGAGATCAGAAGGCCTTAGCACGGGGTAAGAGGATGCAGAGGTATGTACTTCTGAAGAACATGTCATAGTACTGCTATTCAAGTTATCATGAAGAAAGCGGTGCACAATAGAGATTGTGCTGGTGGGGTATTGAGGTCAAGGATCCAAATAATAATGCACCAATTTCAACTGAGTTTGTGGACTTCGAGAGCTACTAGGCAACGGACTGTCCTAGAGCGATGCTCCGTCCGAGTGTGACCCAAGGATAGGTGGGCGAAGGTCAATTGTTAAAGGAGCGAACATAATCGGAGACCCTATGATGTGCTGGCAGAGGCCACACATTAAGAGATTGTAATCTAAGTTTATCTCACAAGAATCTAAATGTAATGGAGATGTCACCAAGAGACGACATTGTACAGTGGATCGTGATGGAATAGTTCGAGACAAATACAACACATGCAGGAGAAATCCCGTGAGAGACTTGATTATGCGGAGGTATAATCAGGAGCTACTAAGAGCTCCACTTTAGTGAATAACACGTCGACAAGAAGGGCTGTGGATTCAAGGAGTGAAATACCATGGTATCATAGAGGCAGGTCATCCATGCATACATCAAATCTTACATTTGATGAAAGCCTTGGTCATCAACATATGAGAGTTACGTACCATCGAGGGAGAACTTTGAGTGCAAGTACCTACGAGTCCCATGAGATGACTTGATGATACAGAGGTATGATCAGAGCGATTGGAGAGTTGGATTTCTATAGTGCTTATATTCAGTTAAGAAAGTATGGTAAGTCAGAGGACAGAGCCGAGTAAGCGAACATTGCTACCATGGAAGCTAAAGAGAACAAAATTGATACGAGTCCTGCAATAGGATGACGGAGGCTATGCATGAGAGATGCAGTCTGTTTTTTCTATCGACCAAGGGGAAAGCTCAGAGAACACAGAGGTGTTGAAGTAGGTGGTCGAAAGGGGCGAGGAAGCGACGACAAGTCCATAGGGGCTCAGTTACCCAAAAGCTAAGCGTCGGTCAGAATTGAGATGGACTCGGAGGAGTGCCATAGTGCTATCGTAAAGGTAGATCTACCGATCATGAAGAAAGGGGCACATATGTAAAATAACGAATAGTAGTGTCATAGGTTTAGCAGCGCCATGGTACCATAGAGATGAGATTTTATAGAATCATCGATCTCTTGCTCTAATGGAGGGAGAGCGTTGGTCGTGGAAGGGCCGAAAAGGTAATGAATGCAGAGATAAACTCTAAGCACCAAGATATGGCTGAAGGGTAGAGACTATTAAACTTCATAAGACTAGTATTAATGGGCTTCCTATTAAGATAATCAGAAGTTGAGGATTTCGGGTTGATGCAAGAGTGCTCGACCAAGAAACGAAGTATGCAATACATGGTGCTGTACATTTTCTACTCATAGGAGTAGATGACAAAGATGATGGAGAAGATGGTACAATCCCAAATGTGACTAAAACTATCAGAGACTTGCTCTAAGTTGGGGTGCAATTTTGCTCTTTTAAGAAGGTGAATCATAGTGGTGAATTTAATGTAAGGAATGCAAACACTTAAGGTGCTTCGGAAGTGTGCAAAGAGTAGGAGAAGACTAGTAACCAGCTCAATGCATGAAACATAACCTCGATGAGGTGGGCAAAGTCAACTTTTGCCTTCTCAACTCTTGAGAGTATGGGCGAAACTGAGTACCTCAATTCTCTTATTTATCCAACTGAAGAGCTCTCCATAAGTTCAAAAGCCATTCAAAGAAATATAATAAAATAAGAGTTGTTAAATCCTCACCAATAGTGACTAGTGCTATTGAGAGTGGATTTTTCACTTCATTTTCCAACAGGATGTAAATCAAAAGCAGAAGTGATGCAAACCTACTTGGAAGTGACAACTAAGTTGAGAAAAAATGATGGATAAATTTTGTGAATGAAGGACCTCAAAAACTTCAAAGTCTCCGAGACGATACTCGTTAAAGCTCCAACAAGCATCCACCCAGTTTAAGTGGTATGAGATAATTGAGATACTAGCGCATAACAAAGAAGGTCTTTTTCTTAATCAGAAGGATTCATATGAATCAACAAAGATCAACACAACTAAGCCAACCCCACACCAGAGTCAGTTATTGGTGAGTTGAAGTAGCATGACAGATCAAAGTTCGACTACACGATAACAGTGACAAAGAGCAGCTAGAAGCCGAGAGGCATGTTGCAACTAAAGCAGAAGATAGAAGATTCAGCAAAAGGCGAGGAGATGTAGTGTCTACAACAGCTTCGATGGGGATATTGAAGGAATAAGTGGAGAGAATGTCATAGACAAAAATATAAAAATGATGCTCGATATAATGCTCATGTATGTATGTGTCTTTCGATCTTTGTTCATGCTTTGTACAATAAGTAGCGGGCTAGCAGTAGGCTTGGCAGCCCTAGTTTGGTTAGCTTTCGTGGTCGTTTTCATATAGACACTTGTGAAAATTTTGGTCTGTAATGGACCATGATATTTTATGTGTAAAATTTCAGAGTTTATGAAATCAATGTTTGTAATTTACATTAGCTATGAAGTGTTTACTAAAATGATTGCTTTTGGATCTCATGTGAAATGATTTTTCTAACTCATTTTCTCTTTTGTAGGTCCTAAGGGACCCTAGGAGGTTTCAGGGAGGCTGACTTCTGCGAACGAACACGCAAGGGTGTCGCATGACATAGTCAAAACCAACTAGGTTTGTGACAACATGGTGGATCGATACAGCGATGCTCCTCAAAATCGTAATAAAAAGCTTACAACTTTTGTGCACCTTCTTCGTAGCTTTTGCGCACTACCTTGTAGCGAATGTGGAAGAAGAACTCATTTCTTCTTTGTTGTCCTCACGTAGTAGGGAAAGGGGTTGTCGACTGAGAAGAGATAGGAAGGAGGAGAATATGAGGGGGCGGCCAAAGATTCAACTTATCACCTTTGTTGGTCGCCCCTGCCTCCTATTTATAGAGAGCCTCTTAAACCCTAACGGATCCTTCATTAGTAGGTATTGGATCTCTATCTAATTACCTTCACTTCTTGGATTATTAGATCTACATCCAATAATCTTAATTTGCCTTTAATTGGATTGCATGCAAGGAGTCAATTAATGCTAAGCCTCATTCAATAACTGAGGCTTATTGGATAACTCATATCAAATTCTCTACTCGCTATAATCATCCACCATATGTGTGAGACCCTCTAGGCCTAATATCGAGGTGGCTGTAAGTATCACCCATCAGAACTCCTTCTGACTCAGTGAATTATTATCTTATAACAATTCACTCAACTTATTGACTATGGATGTATTAGGCCATAGTGTCATAATCCCCAAACGGTATAGGGGATCTAATTTATTGGATATATCTGTCCTTAATTTCTATGTATCTATAATCCCTCATCCATCTAATATCTCAAATACCGTAAATTGAGCATGATAATGTCAGGCCACATATGAAATTCATCTGAGTCTCGTTTTAAACAGATTCTCCCAAAGAACTCATTCTCTCTCAGTCCGAATGACCATAGTCAGGGATTTGCTTGAGCGATACAACACAGGATATTCCTCTCGTGGTACCGAGAGTGAATGATCTTATATTGACACTCAATTACCTTCGTAAGTTTGGCTACTAATTAATCCCAATAACCGGTTGTACCAGATCTGAAACTTTCAAACCTATAGGTTCGATGTCATAGAAAGAAATACTCAAATAAGACATACTTGGTGTCTCAAGTCTAAGGACCAGACATACAATTGGGACTACGGAATCGGTGTCTAACGTTAGATATCATTAACCATCAAATATTCCATAAGTGAATCAATCAGTAAACTCATTCTTCAATGAGCACCTGCATTGTATCCTTAGTATCCTCACACAAGCAGCTTTGGGACTGGTCACCTCCATCATATGGACGGGTATACAATACATTGGTCTATCTAGTTATCTCGATTTCCTTCTTGAGTAACCTATGATCAGAATTATTTATGGTATATGTTTAAAATCAAACCGATCTCATTATCGTGATTTTATCATAATTTGATTCTCATTCCACATATAAAATGATATTATATATATTCACAACAAACAATATGAATAATAAAATAATAATAATATAAAAAACTATAAATTCATTTTTGTGTCACAAATTAATTTCTTCAATGCAATTGCTCGGCATGAAATATCGACACCCAGGAACTTCATGAGTGTCATAGGGTTGGATAGGTTTTTAAGTAGTCTAAGTGATTTAGTTTTGAACTTTCTAGCTTATACACAACTCATGTGCAGGCTTGCTAAGCAAGCTGACACCCGATTAAACATTGACTTCAAAGTATTGACCTAATTGGTTAAGTTGTATGCTTTTGTTTGAAACGTTGAGATTTATCTGCCATTTGCTTTCAAAACTAATCAATCTTCATCATTTATTCTTGAAAAAAAAAAAAAATTCTTTCACAAGAGAACCTCACAAACTCGGGTAAATTTAACCAAGTCCTAATCCAACTAAGCCGACAACAACACGCTTGTTGTTGGTGCATTCTTCGCCCGCTCTAATATACCTCCTTTTACTCTTTTCTACTGTCTCTTCTTTATTCTTTTTTTACTCTTCGTTCATCTTTCCCTCACAAAAGCTCTTTAATTTCATGCTTAGAATCTAAGATGACTATAATTTACTATAATCCCACTGGAAAAATAAATGTCATATCACACCACTCACACATGTGTAGGAAAATATTGCCATTGCTACATATCAATGGATCAAAAACAAAATATCAACAGCATAATAAGCAGCTCGAGTTCAGGTAGCAAGTCATTGGATGTGGTTTGGAACATGCAATTCCACAGACAAATAATATGAATGTGATAATTTATATCTATATCAATTTTCTAGCACATAAAACTGATTAGGAGGTATCAGAGGAACAGAAAAGTTGCCTGCAAAATTGGCTCTCAGAGAATGGATATTAAAAGAAAACCTCCTCTCCTCTCTCTTTGACAGTGTACCATTGCATCCAGAGTTTCCTGACAAATTGAGAGAACCTGGAACAATGAGATGTATTAGCACTTGCATCCAAATTAAGTTTATAATTCTCCCTAACGATCACAGCTAGCTATTTTGAAAGAAGTTGGGTGCCTCTGATCTCTTCCAGAATTCTTCGATTATAGCAGAAGTATCATCTTGGAGTGAGAGGCTTATTGCTTATTCTAGGAGGCTGCAATCGATTAGAACTTCTCCCAAGTGTTCCATCCGCAAATTTTGTTCACCCAAAAGAGGTTCTCCTCATTGAAGAATATATTTGTGGTAGGTTCCAATGGGGAGACAATGACTGCAACAAAAACAAAAGCCTTGTTGATTGGAAGAATGTCTGCAAGGAACAAAACTGCTGTTATGAAATTTTATGACACATTCTACTAAAATCTAAAACCATGCGGGCAAGATGGAGGCATGTGATGAAACTTCAAAATCAGAGTACATGGAGCATTGTTTGATTGTATCTGGATGTGGTGCAAAGTTCTTGATAAGCTTAACACAAAATTGTCCTTCTATTTCCATCTTTTTTCTCTTAAGCACATGAAACTGTTGATCTTGTTTCTAGATTTGTAGCTGGAACTCTTACAAAAGGACAAAAAAAAAGAAATGTAGCTGAAATTATCACCAGATACTGTATCTCCTACCCGTATGAATCTTTTTTCGTGTCGACTGATGCTCAATGCTTCAGCATTTATTCATCATCTCGAGAGATAACACACCCTACATCCAAGATAACTTTTCACTCCCATTTTAGCAAATAAAAATAGAACAGGCAATTAAGTTCAATGAGTTAGACCTCCTTTAACTTCGGGGGATGGATGTTGTTACCACTGGGCTATCCCACTGGGAACACCTTGGGATAAATCATTATTCTTACTTAATGATCATAACAAAGCATTAAGAAGGAAGTTTCATGATCCAAGAAATACAGCTTGGAACAAACAAAGACCTCCATATTTCCCTACAGATATTTTACATCGTATGTCCGGATCTAAGACTACCACTATAGCTGTAAGGAAACAGGACTGACATATTGATATAGATATACATCAGTGATGAATGCGCACCACAAGTTTTCCTAATGCTGATTGAATTCTAAATATGTTTATCCATGTCAAGGTACTTGTTATCTGCACCATGGAACCCATTGCAAGACTTGGATATGAGGATTCCATCAGCATCAACAATGAAACACATGACTCTTCCACCTATTACTATGCAATCCACCATGAATCATATGATTCTTAGTGATTCCAGATTTGTATGGAAAAAAAAAAGTCATAAACTCATTCATTCATGTGCATCCTGATAAAAAGTGGGAAACCCAAGTTTGAGAAGGGTCACTACACCATGATAGAGCTAACCTATCAGTTCAAGCAATATATGGTAAATAATGAGCTATCCTATTATCATCCCAAGGGATATAACCATAGATGTAGATTTATATTTCACCCTACATACAGGACGCTATGTACCGATCCAATAGGTTATTGGATTGTGGAGCATCCTATTTTGGATGGTTCAGCCCATTCTTTTTTTTCATTAAACAAATATTTTTCTTTTAAATACCCCATCTCCTAGGGCTCACGATTCACAAGCATTTTTCTCCTTCATTCTTCGTTCGACCACTGCCTATGATACATCTCCTCTTCCTCCTCCTTGCTTCCTTCTTCTTTATTCCTCCTCCTTCCTTCGTTCTCCCCCAGCAAAATACCAACACACAGTACACACCCTTATCAATTCGGCCATGGACCAGCGCAGGTTCGGTACCCAAGATTGAAAACCTTGAATATAACACATTTGACAATTTTAACGCTAAAGCTAAATCACTATGGTCTTTTTTCTTTTGGACTAGACAGAGGCCGAACCATGATAAATTTCTTGCCAATAGAAGAGTCTGATCACCCAATGACTATCTTGTTATAAAACTTTAATAGTGAAAACAAATTCCTCTCATAACGGGAAACATTCAACTAGTTTCTAATATAAAATCATTGTATTGCTAGAATGATCTGGACAAGGGCCCTCCTCCAAAAGAAGTACCCTAACTTTCAAAAAAAGGGGAAATACTAGGTAAATTTTCAAAATCAACTTTGGCTGTGTACACACTCATATTTCCTAATTCCAAAATGGAACTAAATCCAATATGGAACTAAACTTTCTTGGATTCCTATCTAATTGTCCTTGGTGTTTCTATTACTCTCTGTGTGTCAAATAGTCCATTAGCTCTTGCACTGGTCTTCACAACACATAAATCCAGATGAAGGGACACATATAGATGCTCTAATGTCACATTGCAATGACTTGCACTAAAAATCGTCTCCATCCACCTTCAGAAAAACTATCCTGGCTTTTACAAATTTGATCACATAGGTTACATATCATTGCAAAGTCCAAACAGATATATAGAAAGTAGAATCAGATAATAGTTTAGGTTTGACAAATATTAGTCCATGTTCCTGTTATATTATTTCTGATTCTCACATTAAGCTAATAATGATTTGAAACCCATAAACTTGATTTAGCTTGTAACTCAATTGAACAAATCTCGAAATTTCAGACTTGTTCAAAGATTAGAAATATGATAATATAATACATGCTTTCGAGACCAAGTAAATGATCAGACGAAAGAACATTTACTGCTGGTGTGATACTCTTTGTGATAAGAACAAAGAACACCAAGGCACATGAACTGTTCAAAACGAAAAATCATAACTACATGCTCTATGAACTGAACAAATGATCGACTGGAAGCACAGTTATTGCATCTGAATAGTAACATATGCAGAATATACCCCTATTTTATGAGTACATAAGAAAAAGGCACATAAATCAGAAAAACTCAAAGAGACTAACAATCCAGACGTTGTTATGGTAGCAGTAAGAAAATCATAAATACTTAAGAGAATAGCAAGCAATCCACAACTTGTTACGGCAGCGGTAAGAGTGATCTCATAGGGACCATTGAAACCTTACATGTGATTGGTATGTTGGCAAGCATAAGGTTATTAAAAACCAAGGTTCGCAATCTCGTACCGTATCGACATATTGATCAGCTGTCGGTATGATATGTACCAAGCATACCGACAAATGGTATACTAAGATACCGAGTTATACCGAATTGTACTAGTCCTCTATCAGATCAGTACGTACCGAGAATGTCGAGCGGTATGATATGGTATTGCAAACCCTATTAAAAACTATTATTACAGAACTTACTGGAATGGGTTTTGGAGGGTCAAATGAGAAGAATTGGAACCCATCTCACATTTGGTTTGGTGACCTGAGATGCTGTCCTCCCTTGGGTGAATCCCTTTTGCTCTATGATTGATCAAGCAAATACAAGCTGAAACAAGAGGTGAGATGTAGACATCAGGGTGGATGCACTGGGAATCCATGTCGCCTTACAGTTGGATTCACACCCATTTCTTGAAGCTACCAAGCTCTGAACCTTCCGAAACCGCCATTCCAATGCCTGCCCTCCCATCCTTACCAATGCCTGTGTAGTACAGCCTCCATTCTTCTCCCCCTCCTTCCATAATTTGGAGCAGACATGGAGCACCGACCCCTCTGCTATCCCATCCGTCCTCATCAGTGGATGGCTCAAGAATCACCTCATCACCCCATCGCCGCCAGTTCTTCAATCCGTCCGAAGACACCGCCAAGCCGATACGTGTAGCCCCCTCCACAGAGACACCTTCGTAAACCATGAGGTACGAGCCGTCTCTCTGGTTCCTCACGACGTGAGCATTCCTGGCGCCGGCCTCGTCGAAAGAGCCGGCGAGTCCGCGTCCCAGGACCTCCCCTAGCTTCACCCACCGGATCCCGTCCCTGGACCTGGCGATGCCGACCGCATGGTGCCCGTTCCTCCGGTCGAACGAGTGGTAATACATCCTCAGATCACCTCGGCCATGGTACACGACCTTCGGTGATGCTGCAAACAGGGCGTCCCACTCGCCGGCAGAGCCGGCGTCGAAGAGGGCGCCGCTGTGGTGCTCCCCTTCGATCCTCGCCCAATGTCGGCCGTCTTGGCTGATAGCGAGGCCCGGCAGCGACACGAAACGAGGGCGGCACTGGTCACCTGCGTCCTCACCGGGAATGTCCAGCTTCTCCTGGTTAGAGCCGGTATAGTAAAGCCAGTAGACGGCGCCGGGCGCTGTGAGCTTGTCGCTGGACATGATAAACACATCCGATGGCCTCACGCTCGCCGTGTCGAACGCCCACCAGTCGGAGCTGCGGCGCATGACCTGGCCAACGTCGTCGCTGGTTGTGACAAGGCCAGATCCTCTCTCCCAGTGGATCCCGTCCCGGGAGACCGCCACGCCGATGGAGTCGCCTTCGTCGCCTCTGCCATGGTACCACATGAGCCACCGCTCCTCGTCGTCCCGGACGTACCGCTTGACGACCGGGGAGCCAACTTCGTGGCTGTCCCAGGAAGGGGCGGGGCCAACGTCGAACACCAAGCCGTGGCAGGAGGTCGAGGAAGGAAGGGGCGGGGAGAGGGCAGCGGAAATGGGCTGTGGTTGTTGTCGATGTCCCTCCGCGAAGGAGGAGCGGCGGCTCGATGTGTAGCTCTTGAAGAAGGAAGGAGAGGGGAGAAGGGATGGAGGCGATGCGAAAAGGGGCGATGTGGTCGGCATGTAGGGTTTGTGCAAGGAAGCAGGTAGCATCATCATTCGACTCCTCACTTGGTTGGAGGAAGGACAAAGCAGGAAGAAGGGAGATGACGCATTGATGGGCCGGCCCATGATAAATGGGACTCGTAGGCAAATCTTGGGATAAGATTCCAAAAGCTTGATTTTATAATTAAAAATGCAAAAAAACGTGTATTATTATAGTAATATTTAAATTTAATAGTTTTATATTTATCTATTGATATATACATATATTGAGAGTCTGAAACCTAATTAAATAAATTTTGACATATAAAACATTAGTTAATTAGTGACGCATTTATCCACCTATGAAGGTTTAGAATCTCATTTGATATATTATATATATAAATTTATCCAAGTTAATTATTAAAGGTTTTAAGATCTCATCTTTTCAAAAAATGTTATCCATGTAAATATAAATTCATATATTTTATTGAAAAAAGTTTGAATTTCCATCAATTTGTTGTCATTTGATTATCAAGCAAAGAAATATTGAAGTACTAATAATAATTGTTAATATCCTTTAACAAGAAAAACTATAAAGATGACAATATTAGGAGCATTTTATATTTTTCATAGTTTAGAAATATCCTGTGTATATCTCATATTACAGTAAATAATTTTCCAATCGCTTTAATATTTTTTTACGAAAAAAAATGTTGATATATCTATTGCAATCCAAAGCAGGCATAGGAGCTAAAGAACAAGGCAACTGGTTTTATTATTGGAAACAAAGCAAAGGAGGTTGACAAACCAATACAGAATGCAGTACTCAGAAGCAGGCTCACTCCCATGGCGGGCAATGAACTTGAAGACACCACAAAACAGAGTAAAGAGAAAGCTACAGACTTCTCACCCGTACATCTTTATTTCGAACACTACGACCTCAATCCAAGCTTGCCGTCGGCCAACCGCGTCATCTCTAGTCATTGCAGCAGCGGTAGAGGACGAACTTCTCCATGGGGCGCTTGCACTCCGCGCACACCACCTGCTCCGTGATCCTGCCGGTGTCTCCGGGGAGGATGAGGCGGGTGCAGTGCTCCTCGGTGTGGAACGGCTGCAGCGCGTTCGCCAGCGCCGTGATGAATCCCTCCTCCTCCACCCTCACCTTCCATTTGTCGAACTGCTCGAGGCAGTCGTTGATCTTCTTCCCCTGCGCCTTCACCATCTCCACCGAACCCCGGCTGACCACCGCCCACCCGTCGTCGCTGCCGTCGAAGCTCAGCATCGTCATCACCTCCTGCACGATGGGGTCGTTCTCGATGGTCTTGCCGTGGTGCATCTTGGAGTACCACATGCTCTCCAGCCGCGACCAGAAGAACCACATCATCACCGGGTCCTGCCAGTAGCCGCTCAGCTTCTCGTTGGCGATCACCATCATGGCTTTCTTCACGCGGTCCTTCGGGTTGCTCTTCCCCACGTACACCATCTCCAAGGGGATCCTGGCTTCCTGCGACGCGCGCCTCATCAACGTGGTAAACCTCCTTATCCACTCGATGTCCTCTCCTCCATACAGGCAGACATGGCGGTTCTCTTTCACCTTTCGGATCATATCAGAGAAGAAGAACAAGAATGATTTGCGAGCTTAGACAAATAATCCATGAACGCATAACACTGATTCATACCCATCCAAGCATCACAGGATCGATTTCGTCGATCAGGAACTCGAGCCGCCACGTCTCATCCCTCCAGAGCGCCTCCTCCCTGTTGCTGGTGAAGGGGAAGGCAAGACTTCCCCAAATCCACATCATGTGGAGGGCGTTAGGGGAAACGACCCTCCCCTGAGGGTCCAACACCACCAGCGATGGTCTCTTATCGAAGTGCCACACGTCCCGTATATACTTGATCACTGGTGGCTCCAGCAACGAGGGGTGGTGCAGCGAGTACCACGGCATCATGGAAGCCAAGCGGTTGAAGGTCTCCTCTTTGGCACCTCCCCACGGAACGTGCCTGTCGATGATGGGCAGCCAGACGACCTCGTAGTGCCGTTCGATCTTCCCTTGGTGCGTGTCACTGTATATCTGTATCAGAACAAAGAGCTCCTCCTGGGTAATGTCGAGGTCGGAGATGAACAGCATCACAATCTTCCTCCTCAGCACGTCGACGCTAACTCTTCTCTTGGTCGTCCCGTCTACCAGCGGCAGATCATCCTTGGAGTACATGAGTGCCTTGAGGATCTTAATGTTATCGATGTGCACAGTCTCGAAGAGACGCACCAGCGTCTGGTACGCTTCAACGTGCTTCTTCTCACCTGAATCAAGAAAGATGAGTCGACTAACAACTGGTTCAAACCATGACTAAAGCATAAATTGGTATTCGCTCTGACCAATGTCTCGATAGCACAGTTCAAGTTGCTTGCTGAGGTGCTCATGGATGTTCCTGAGTTTGTGAGCCAGACTTGAGAGCTCCCATGCTTCGGTGGTGGAGCTGACATACCTGCGACCAGAGAAGAAACGTTTATGGCTTCGAGCTTCAAGTAGTCTTTTGGGAACCAAGGGATTGAGCTTACTCATGACCCAGGCCTATGAGGGAAATGATCTGGGAAGCACAAGCTACGACACTTCTGATGGTCCAGTAGACGGCGGTGGGGATGTGCGCCAAGGCCATGGCCATGTCGGGGGCGTCGGGCGAGATGTACTCGGAAGGCAGCTCCTTGAACTGGACGATGCACTTGGTGACATCCACCATTGCCTTGATGAGGTTGTTGAGGGCATCGAACCGAGGCTTGAGTGCCTCGTTGTGCTCGAGAATGTCGGGCAGCTGCTTGAGGAGCGCCACCGACTTCGCCAGAGGATTGACTGTGTGAAGCTGGGCAGTCAGCCAGAACTCCCCGTAGCTCACAGCAAACGCCGCCAGCGCTATCACCACTTTTGCGTCCCAAGAGTAGTGCGTTAGCGAGTTGAACAGGGCCAACGTTGTCGCGTGCGCATCGCCTCCGCCGGAGCACTTGCAGGTCAACTGTTGTGGTCCGAGAGAACGGAAAAGAAGCCTCAAGAAATAGCCCTGGATGCTTGCTTACATGAGAGTGATAAGTGTACAGATGCTGCATTACCTCGCAAGATATCTTGTGGATGGTGTAGGCCAGGGCTTCAAGCATTCCCACAACTTCAGGACGATGCGCTTTGTCGTCCACAAGCTCCAGATGAGCTTGCGGCGTCTGTCCAATTACCAGATCAAAGCAAAACGCAAGATTAGATCCACATTCCAACGTCAAATACTTGTTCTACGACTTGCAAGAAACAAGCTAGAGTGAGCTTATGTGATCGATCATACCACGATGACAGTAGGGGTAGCCCGCTGCAGTATGTCCTCCACGAGTTGCAACAGCGGCCTGACATCGACGTCACGGCCGTCGGGGGAGTGCGTTGCAAGGATTTGCTTCACTACCACGCTGTCGTCCGACTTCGCGTAGAGGTGGCGATCTCCCTTTATCAGATGCATCTTGGTCGCCGCCGCCGCTGCTGTCGACGCCATTTCCGCAAGACGAAAGGGCTAAACCTGCGGTGGCTGTGCAGTGCAGCTGCTCTGAGGCCATGGTCTTTATATAGCCACCAATTGCAGAAGAGGTAGCACAAGGAACACGAAGAATAAAGTTGGAAGCGGACACAGTGCTTTGCTTGCCAAAGCTCAAGTGAACCCAACCTTTGCTTCATAGTTGGGGTTTCTTCTTTTTGCCCGATACGTAGTGTCTTGGTTGAGTTCAAGCATGCATGTAGTGTCATGGTGGAGTACCACGTACGTCCTTTCAAAGAACAGCACCAAGTAATTTGCATCAACTTCTCATCCATTGTAGCAAAGACAAATAAATGCAGAGGCATAAATAAAGTAGAAGAAAAATTCTTTTCTTATAGGCATAATAAAGGGGGGAGGTTGCATGCACTTTACGTACTTTAGGGACATGTATCTTCCTTTCCATGGTTGATGTTTACTAATAGAAAGGATTGGGATGAGACAGCTATCAGCCATTAGCATTGGGTATCATCATTGGAAGATGATAAAGCAATCTTTATCGAGGAGTCATGTCAGGGCTCGACATCAAGAACAGCACGTATCTCAATGCAACATGGATGTTCTCCCTCAGTCTTCCTATTCATAATAATAAATCTGTCCATATGATAACTATACCACTCGATATCATAAAATTGATACTAATATTTATGCTCCCATGTCAATTCTTCATCAGATTGATAAATGATATGTATCGATTAGTAATTGAAATCTTGATTGATTTTAATTGGCTTGATTAGAAGCAGACCAACTTAAGTTCAATCATGGTTGAATGTTCTGAACAGGGAAAATATGAGGAAATTGTAGCATATGGTCAGTAGTAACACTAAAAATTGTATGTAATAGTACTCCTCGGTAATTTTTTTATAATGAATATACATTCGAAACATAACATAATAATAAATTTTATATGTTGTTCAAACCCATTAAAAAGCATCTTTAAATTTTACTTCTTCACACTATATTTTTATTAATTGTACTGATAAATAAATAGGTTCTATCGAGAATATTGCAAGAATAAAACCAAATTGATCTCCAAAAATATTTTATTTCACATCGTGTTCTACCTTTGTTTACTCATTTTCAAAGTTTCATTGTGAGAATGATTATTTTTAAGTTTTCATATATTATAATTTTTTTTATTAATGTTGTTCTTATAAATTATTATTTATAAATCATCGGTCAACTTTCTCATCCTCCAAAATCTTGTTAAACGAATCATCGCTGGATTTTTTAGACTGTTAAATGTCAATAATACCATACGGTCCACATTCTTACCTCTTTTTCATATTTTTCAAAAGTTGTTACATCATTTATTTTGTATTTATAAATAAAATCATAATTAATATACACGTCACTGTTATATATTTATGTTACTCATAAAATATTTGACAAATTTCTAAAAATCTTTTTTTTTTCTTTCACATAGCGTCCTTTTTTTATATTTTTCATGAGGAGTAATATGTTAACTCGTGATGCGAGATCCGAAGGATGGACGGCAGCGATGGTCCAGTAGCACGTGTCGGGCCATGCTCCCAAGACCAGGCAAAGGAGAAGTGTCACCGGTAAGTGGTCGTCCCCGCCCGGCCCTCCACGTTGCAGGTTGCAGCCTCGGCCACGGCCACCGCCACCGCCTCCGCCTCCCGCCGCTACTGCACGCACACCCACTCATCTCTCGCGCGCGCGCGCACATATCCACATAAAATACGTGCACGAAATTTGAAGAAAAGGGGGAAGGAAAAGCCACCGCCGCGTTCGTCCAAAGCGACGGCAGTCCCACCGCCTTCTTTCCCGGCGCCGATGCACACAAACAAACAAGCAAATGAGGCCACTTTTGAGAACGTGATTTAAGAACGCACAAACCAAAACCTGAATTGAAAGGATGCCACCTTCCATTTGACTGCTTGTGTTCTCCTCTTTATCATTAATAATGAATCAATAATTGCTATCTCGCACGGAGGTATCGGAGACATCTCTCTCACGCGCTGCCATCAATGCCGCACACCGCCGTGGAATGAATGCCTCCGTCAGCTGCACTCACGCATTCATTATTTTATTTATTGTAGAGTCATTAAGGCTCGGTGGTAGATAAAATATAAGATTTCTTTCATATAAATATATTTTTCTATACTCGAATTTTTTATATATATAAATTTTAAAAAATTAAAAATATTTGTCGATCCTAAAGTCGAAACGAACTGTTCATTTTGTATGTGAAAATGACATAGATTGACTTTGACTCCGGTCTACTTTGACCCGTCAAAGCCAACATTTGTCATTGTCACTTGCTCTTTCTCTTTTATTTTTAAGCTTTTCATATGGTCAAAAGGTGTAGGACTAATATCTCTACTAATGCAGAATAATTCAAGAAAAAAAGATTAAATAATTGAACAGGGTTCTTTAAATATGATCCAGTAAATAGTGAATAAATACTATATAAATATCGAAAATTTTCTTAAGAAAAATAAAAGAAACAGTTAAATCATGCTGTACAAATCATTATTAACAGAATACTGTAATATTTAATCATTATTATTATTATTATTATTGATGTTTATTGTTATTTTGGAGAACCTTCGCTGGTGTTTCCGCCTTTTGTTTGTGGTATTTACTCGCCTGTCGTCGCTCTTTAGTGAGGAGATCAGGAGAAAGAATTGGGAGGGAGCGATGGGCGGCGTGGCGTCGTCGGTGGCGGCGAAGTTGGCCTTCTTCCCGCCGTCGCCTCCATCGTACGAGGTGGTGACGGATCCGGGGACGGGGATGGCGAGGCTGAGCCGCTTCCCCCACCGGGAGAACGTGGAGGTGCTCCGCCTCCCCACGCGCCGGGGCACGGAGATCGTGGCTGTCTACGTCCGCAACCCCATGGCGTCCTCCACCCTCCTCTACTCTCACGGCAACGCCGCCGACCTCGGCCAGATGTACGAGCTCTTCCTCGAGCTCAGCATCCACCTCCGCGTCAACCTCCTGGGGTACGAACGAAACCACTCATTTACTCAACTATTTCCATCAATTCGTGTTCGTTGTCGCGGTAGACACCGGATTTGTTGTGGATAAGGTTTTGGTCCGTCGATTTGCGTGCTTCTAGTCTCATTTTCATCCAAAAGGAAAAAAAAAAAAAAAAACTTCTTTGACGGCCAGATTAAGCTGTATCTAATTTCTTTATGAAGCTTGATTCTATATACCTAGTTGGAAAGTTAGTGCTTTTACGGAACCATGAATCTACGGATGCATTTGGTGGCATGTCTCCGTTAAACTGTGTCAGACAGCTGTAATCTAAGATTTAGGGTTCTTTATTTATTAATCTTGGGTTTTATACTGGGTAACAAATGGAACATGGAGTGCTTGCTAGTTCGTAATAATTTTGCTCCGAGGATCAAAATGACATTTGAAGGTAGATTTGTCATTTTTATTGTTAAATACCTCTTTTCCTTTTGATTGTTGGGAGCTATATAAGCAACTGCGGATAAATGTCACTGCTTTAGACGGAAGCAGATTCGGGGTCTGGTCTGCTAGATTTCATTTTAATGGGTTTAGCGAGTGTGCCTAAGTGGTTTGGCTTTGGAACTAGTAAATATATGGTAGCAAACGGAAGTAGCTTTACTGAATTACAACTAAAACATTTGCTTCATGAATACCTCATTTGGCCTTTTATATTAACTCGTCTACAAATCTCATTTGTCCACGTATCTGAGATCTTTGAAAGTTGGTCTTCTGGTGATCCACACAGCAGAATAGTTTTTTCTTTTTTTTTCTTTTGAGTCTGATTCTTTATCACTTTAGCTTTTCTTTGTTCTGTCTATCTGCCTGCCAAGTTCTAGGACTTCATAATTAGTCGATGTACGAAGTGCGGGTTGACTATGGTACAAGAGATCTGTTTTTCTGGTTGCAAGATTTCCAAACAAGCTTTTGGATGCTCTCACATTAATTCATCAAAAGACATGATACAAGCCATTCTTGTAATATCTGGAAATTGTTAAAAATTTCATAGTAGCCTGCATGAATCTGTCAGTGGGTGGATAGAGATTCAGTAAAAATAGTTTAAGATAAAAGGACCGTCACCATCATGAAAGTATGAAGCAGATTTTGATGACTAATATTCTGGAATGCATCTTAGCTTTTCAATGGTGGAGCTGTTTCTAAACCAACATGTCCCTCTGTTTTTGGCTATTTTCTTTCTTATTCTCCTCCGTGGATCCTGGTTAGCATCCCTTTTTAAGTGAGCTTTAGATGCTTTCAACAGGCAGGAAGTACGTTTGCAGTTATATGAATATTGTTATTGATCGATCCATCACAAGCTTTACAATATTCTGAAGCTTTAGTTATGAAGATTGGACATTGTGCATTTTATTAACTGCAATTGCAGTTTTCCTATTTGTTGGAAGTTTTATAATATTTTTTCTTTACTTTATCGGAATTTGGGCTAAAAGATACGTTTCTAGGTTCTTTGGTAACTTAGGTAGCTGCATGAGCCATGAAGTATATCTGTTACTTAACAATGTGTTTGTTCTTTTGTTTTTAGTATAATGACATATTTTTTCATTCTGTTAGTTAACATGAATTTTTTTTAGTGTGTATGTTCTTTTTTTGGTAACAACAGTAGCTGTCTATTTCCTTGTTGCATATTCTCTGTAGAGGTCCTTTTATCCTCCTCAAATTGGGAAAATACCTTGATGAGAGGGTTATATCCTTATATTTGTTAAACAAATTTAATATCTAGCCACAGATATTTGGTTCAGCTCATAAGACTTATGCTTGGTGTTACTTGCTTTGCGGTCTTAAGATAACATCAATATTTTTCTTACCCAGTTATGACAAAGCTTAAGCCAAGCAAAACAAAAGTCAACATTGTGTTCCATGTTCTTGGAACTTGGAAGTACTAAACCTGACACAATAGTAAAATCCAATATCAAGATGATAGTAAGAATGCAACTCGATCTTGATTTTTTCATATATTGGCATGTTGCCTCCAATGAATAGGTATGAGATCATCTCCAAGAGCTGAGTTAGGGTTGGTTTTCTAACATCTTGGTGAAAAGGAAACAAAAAGACAAGCAAAAGAAGGTTTACTAATTGTATGATACACAATGTGATGAAGGGATCTAGAAAGAACGAAATTGATCAAGGATGATAAATTAATGAATTAGATCAAAATGATGAAGTTAAAAGAGATCTTATGAACAGAAAAGACGGAGGGGTCAATAAGGAGGAAAAAGACAGAATGCTGTTTAAAATTGTGAAAATCATCTGATCAAGTTTGTCATATGTTGCATTCATTAATTGGAAGAAGATGAACAAAGGCAATTACATTTGCAAGACCAAATTCGTATGTATGTTATAGGCTATAGATACTCATGTAATGTATGTCATAGGTTATAGAGCCACATTGCTAGTTGTTTCAATAATTAATCTGAATCATATTTAATTAATATCTGTGCTTACCTTTAAAAAATTGGACAAGGCTTAGAGCTTGAAAGATTGTCTACGTCGTGAAGAAGAGCACGGACTTTGATTTTTTAACAGAATGCAATTGGTAAAAAAAAAGATCATAAATTTGAAATAAGACCAAGTTGCTGGCCAGTTATGTGTCTGTGAATTTGAATATAGAAACAAGTTATTTGCATAAGTTGTGAGCAGCTGTATTTTTTAGTTTTATTTTTCATTGTGTGAACAGATGCATGGTAGTTTATTCTGATTTGTACTTGATCAGGCTTTGTAGATGGGAGTACAATTTAGCGATAATTTGAATTAAGAATTTTTATTCACTCATACATGACCTTTACTATTTGTAGAATGCAAACCAACTGATGTGTCATTTCAATAAGCCACATCAGGATATTGGTCATGTTTATCAACTTTCAAGTTTGACAGGACAACACATTTTCACAATTGATTAAATTTGCATAGATTTTGTAATTTTATAGTTGCATGGTTTCTTTGACTGTGCTTCATCAGCCTATGTATATACGGTATGTACTTTTTATGACAATGCAAATTGACTAGTCTTTTCATACTCATGCAGGTATGATTACTCTGGATATGGGCAATCCTCTGGAAAGGTTTGTCTCTGTTCTCTTAGATTTATTTATTGGACAGATTTTTTTGCTTGACAGCATCTTGAGATTAAGAGGTTCACGCTTGGCTACACCATAAGTTTATATCTCTTTCTTTCTTCTTCGCAGCCAAGTGAACAAAATACTTATGCTGATATAGAATCTGCTTATAAATGCCTCATAGAGCAATATGGTGCTAAGGAGGAAGAGATTATATTGTATGGACAATCTGTTGGAAGTGGACCAACTGTGGATCTGGCTACTCGTCTACCTCGCTTACGGGCTATTGTTCTGCATAGCCCTATACTGTCAGGTTTAAGAGTGATGTATCCAGTAAAGCGCACATATTGGTTCGACATTTACAAGGTTAACACTTTAATGGGCTTTTACAATTTTTGTTTTAATTTTGTCTCTTTCTCTCTCTCTATATATATATATTTAAAATTTCCCTCACCATGTTTGTCCAGAATATTGACAAAATTCCGCTGGTCAAATGCCCGGTGCTAATAATTCATGTAAGTTATCTATCCTTGTTTCTTTTTTTTTTAATGCGGGTGTTGTGTATGTTTTCACTACATTCTCATTTGTTGCAAACTTGCAACAGAGAAATATTCGTTTTTATCAATTTTTCATTCAATTCATTCTATTTTTGTTGAAGTAACTTCACTTTTTCAATGATTAGGAAAAGTTTATAAGAGCACTGTCATATGGCTTGTAACAAATGTGGTGAAAAATGCAATGAATTATGTACTTATTTACCGTCATAATTTTTTGTCTTCTTCTGACCTTTGGAAAGGCCATTTTGTTGATAAACTAAAGTCAAGAAAACAGTGAATGAGGCTTGGGTTAATAAAATTTTATGACTCAATGGATGAGGCTTGGGTTAATAAAATCTTATGACTCTACTAAGCAACAATATATCACCTGGCAGGACTATAGAACATTAGATATAACTGGCTATAGATCAGAGATAAAAACCTAGGTTTATCCACTATAAATTATACATATGCGCACAATTGATGGGTGGCAGATTAGTTGATAGGTGAAAATAATATTAGTACAGGAGATATAAAGCAAAGAGGAGGATGAAAAAATTAGAAGAGTGAGTCTAGAGAAGAGTAGATCTAAAGGTAAAAAGTGGTGGCCCAGTCACAAGATCATTTCTTTTAATGAAATTACATACTTGTCACTGACAAAATCCCTGACCTCTATACAAAAAAGATATGCTCCGTCTGTATACCAAAAGCAGCCAGTATTTGCCTAACATCTATACTGATCCTTGTATGACTCACTAGATTCGTGCACTTGCATTTAACGTGGAGGTGGCTTCCTTAACCTTTTGTTTAGAATTTTTTCGTTGAGTATGCCTCTTTCAATATGGTAATAATATCTAAAAATGTATTATATACTTTTCGAGCTATTTTTTGTGTTTAAGAAGTTTTACTTTTTCCAGAAAGAAAAAAATACAATACTTTAATACCCAATTAAAAAAATATAACATTCTCTAAGCAAACTTAAACACAGAAAGATAGCACTATAAATAATTCAGTTTTATGCTTGCATGCACATATTAAGTACTAAAAAGTTGTAATTCTAATGCATACATAGCAAGAGTAGTCATGCAAGCAAGCTTTTGTGTGCTTCTTAATTTTGAATTGATTTACCTGTTTGTATAAGAATTTTCTTTTATTTGTTTTGTTTGCCAAAACACATTTCTTGTAGCTGTGAGTCATATATTTTCAATCTGATCTGCAGGGAACATCCGATGAAGTTGTAGATTGTTCTCATGGTAAGAAGCTTTGGGAAATGTGTAAGGAGAAGTATGAACCACTTTGGCTCAAAGGAGGGAAGCATTGTGATTTAGAACATTTTCCTGAGTACATCAAACATCTCAAAAAGTTTGTATCTACAGTGGAGAAATCACCTTCCCACAGAAGCACCTGGAGAATAAGTACAGAAAGATTTGAACCTCCTAGGAAGAGCTCTGATTGTTTTGAACCATCAAGGAAGAGCATTGATCATAGGGAGAAGCTTAGGCCTAGTTCAGATAAGTCAAGAAACAAGGATCAGCGACGTTACAATATGGAAAAATTGGGAAAGTCAAAGACATCGTTTGACCATTTGGAGAAATGTAGGAGAAGTGTGGATTGCCTGGAGAAGTCTAGGAAGAACACTGATCAGCTGGATAGGGGGCGGAAGAGTGTGGATAGGTTGGACAGGATATGGGCTGGCTAGTCATTTTACCCCTTGTAAAAATTATAAATGGGCTTTGTTGTATCAAGGAATTTATTTGTGTTTTTTTCTTTTCGCCAGTTATGTAGTTTATTTGTGGATGTTACACAACAGTGGGTAAAGCTGGAAAGAAAGTTGTTGATGTAGCGTAGTTCCTGAGTAAAAATGACATCTTTTATCAAAAATGTTTGACATGATGGTTTTGATTGGGGTTTATGATTTTGGAATTTATTGTGAGTTCTTTTCATTTATATGATATCAGGATTTCTTGACACAAGGGTTCTCCTCATTAGAAGGGATACTTTTAAGTGCATGTGTCAGGTTCTTTATGTTGATCACATTGCTTAGAGTTATCTAAAACTTTATCGGTAACTTGATTAAATATGTTTTCTCAAGTTGCATACCGATCCGAGATTGCGTACTGATCAATCTCAGATCTGAAACTAGTGTCGGATCGAGAATATAAGCCTTGCTAAATTTTTTCTTAGTTGGAACTTGTTTTGAGCAAGGTATATTTCTTGAGTCCTGATAACATGTATCTTACCATTTCATGTGGTTTCTTTCATATGCTTGGATTCACAGGATACATATTTCATGTAATACACACCAAAACAAGAAATTTTTTAGTAGGTTTATATCAAATAGAGAAGTGTTGTATGGTTACTATTGTTCTTGTTATTATTTTTTCTGTATGTTAAGAATATTTTAAGCCTTCCAAATTTCCTAGTCAACAAAGTGAGTTTTGAGTCTGAAGTGCTTAATTGTAAGAGAGTGAGACAAGTATATTCAAATTCTACCATCTATTTTGCTGAATCTGCCTACTAATATATTCAAATTCTGGCCTTTCAATGCACTAAAGAATGGAATGATCCTAAGATACAGAAGTTGACAGATCATTTCAGCAAGAATTACTAAGTCTCCTGCAAGGACTGTGAACAGGTCATAAGATAAAAAGTTCATTGACACCAGATTAAAAAATGGAGTATGTGATTCTCCAACAATAATTGTGGGGATTGATGAAGTTCCTGCTGAGTTGTGACACTGTTCATCCTTTACATAACATCACTTCCACATAGCAAAGAGGGAAAAGAATTTTCGATAAATTATGATGAAAATTTACTGATGATAGGATACAAGGGATAATATTTTCAAGTGGTTTTGATTCCACAATGAAAAATGGCTGTGTTTCATGAAGTTCCTGCAGAAGTTCAACTTAATGCGCTCGATCTGCAAGTAGATACATTGAGGGATTCAGCAGTACTGAGCAAGACCTTCCACAATGGAGAAATTTGTTGCCTGCTCACTGTATTCGACTATTGCTGACGATGGGAGCTGACCAATGCAGATCTCGTGTACAGTCGTGAAAAGTGGGAATACGGCTTGCCATCCCCGGTGACTCAGAATTTCATAAACTTCTTTTGCTGTGGAGACACCCTTCAAGAGATATATCACACAGTTAAAACCACTAATGCAGAAGATACTGATGAAGGAATGCTTTATCACATGTTTTGCGACAAGTGTGAACTTGTGATACTTATGCTATTATTCAAATTGAGCTCAATTTTTAGCTTTTGCATTGAAACTATAAAATTGGAAAGTGGAGCCAGACATTTCCAACTGGTATTAGTAAGAAGGTTGTAAGTTTGGGGTTATTTAACCAGTTTGATACTATCAACAGATGCTTTGATTTCCTTCCCTGACATAACAAATTTGCACATTTTTGTATGTAGATGATAGAATTGGGTAAAATTTAAATATCTTAGAATTTTACATTGACACATGCAGATATTGTAAAGTTCTAAGCAAATTTATCTTGACCTTCATTTACCTGTAACTTCTGGCCTCCTAATAGCTCTGCTTCTAGCTCATCAAATGATCTGTAATCAGGTTCCACAGATAAGATAAAAAATTCATAGAAAAATAAGGCCCTCAGTTCAAATTATATGAAATCTAGGTACCCAAGAAAGCACATTTACTCTAGTTAGAGAATAACCTTTTACCATCACTTTTTGCAAAAGCCTCGGCAACTTTTCTGTTTCTCCCTCCAACTGCATAACAAAACCATAAGTGGTGATATATCCTATATAGCATATTGATACAAAGGTTTGTATAAAACAGCTTCTTACGACAAGTTGTTATCAGATCGGCCACACCGCAGCTTTCAAAGAAGGTGCTGTCTCTAACAGATGGGAATAACAGTTTTGAAAGTGCACGCATCTCCCTTAAACCAATCCTCATTATCGCTGCCTGGTATATATTAAATTAAACATGAGGTTACAAAATGTTTTATGCATAAAATCTTATCAAGGTAAATGTATTCATGCAAACCTTTGTGTTATTTCCCATGTTCATGCCATCCACAAGACCTGTACACACATTCATTACTTGACTGATGTTTTCCAAGGTAAATAGGACTATAGGAGTATCACAAAGTCAACAAAACTGATAGTTTGAAGTTTGAACCTGCTGCAATAGCAACTACATTCTTCAGAGTCCCACAGAGCTCTACTCCTTCCACATCCTGTACCTGCAATGATTTGGGCCTAAGCTTACGATGCAGATAAATTAGACTTAGTTATATGAATGTTCTTTCTTGCTCCAGTGCTCTGGGTTTTTGCACTTTAAATGCATAGTAGAATTCATTGCCTGTTGGGCACAGGATGTCAAATTATGCACAAGTTTCAACCTTTTTCTTTTCAGCTACAAACGTACATGGTTTCTCTGTGACCTTGCCGATAAATTCTATGTCCTTTGCTTCTTGAAATCATCTCAGTGAGGAATTTTGATTGTCATCTAATATATAGAAGTAACCTGTTTCCTAAGTTGAATACTCCTTTAGTTACATGTAATGCGATTGCGATAACCAACCTTTGCTATATTATCATATGTTTCGAATTGCAGTTCAAAATAATCAGTAAATGTCAATCATTTCTCGTACCTCTAGATACTTGTTTCTTGGCCAAATTATTTAAGGTTCAGTTTGGTTTGGGGATTTCTACCATGTGAATGGTGGAAGATATTCCCCGGTTAGAATTGTAATCCTAGTATTTATCCTAAAGCTTTATTAGATACAACTCTGAGATCCAGGAATATGTTTTTACCTTGTTTTTCCAGACATGGTAAAAAATTACTAAAATATTGGAAAAGTAATCATATGGTTTTCGGCAATTTACTCAGATGCCCTGCATCATCCCTGCCCTCTCTCCCCATCTGTAATCCAGCACAACAGTAGTAAAAAATTATGATGTCCTGTTTAGACTACTTGTCGTGCGAACAAACTCATTGCTCAGATTCCAAGAGTTCTGCGCTTGGCTATCCTGTTTTGGCTACTCTGTCCTTTAGAAGTGATCTAGAAAATTTTCAATCTCCTTTTCCTTTCACATCAACAATTTAGTACTATTTAAAGATTTTAACAATTTAGTACTGTCTATAGTGTAAAAATATAATGCATACGAACATGTGTGACGAACAAAATTGCCTTGGATAATCAGAAGCAGCAAATGAACAAATGAATGCTTACAACAGACACTAGGAAGTAAGGGGTGCAGAATAATCTAGCCCATCTTTGTGCAAACTCCTTATCTTGTCTGTAGCCAATTGTCGCTTCGCTGAACTTCTCAACAGCAATCTGTCCAAAAGACACAAGTCATATTCCTGAACAGAGAAAACAAGTTGGAATAGATAGAAAAATCAGATAACTCCTTGCCTCGTTAGCGATGTTAGCACCCATGAGAACACAACAGTTGATCCCAAGCATATCAGTTATAAGTTTCGAGATCATGCATGGTCCCTCCGTTTTAACCTCCATACCCTTAATCAGAGAGATGGCTTCCGTGTTGGGTTTTATTTTGCCTACAAGCCTTTTGCATATGCCCGCAACGAACTGGTGGGGAGTTACAAAGACCAGCATGTTTGCTTCTTTCACTGAAAACCAGATAGATGACATGTCAATTGCATAAGGATGCCTCAGAAACACATTAATTTACACTACTAAGTTACCTGGAGATGTCTAACTTTCTAAATGATATTTTACATGCCCGAATGCATGAGCTTTGATATACATACACATCATCACAAGTGCTTGGCACCTCGAGCACTTTGAAGAAATTAAGAGAGCAAGAAAGGTCAGCAATATTGAAAATGAGCCTGTTCACCAGGGAGGTAAGTTTGTGGTGCACATCTTGTGTAGGCGAGAGTTTTCCGTTGCAAACATGAAGGCATAGTATTGACCTAAATACATTTGGGGATACAACAAGTTCTTTGAATATTAATGTCATACTGATATATCTCCGGTCCTCCCTCACCCCTTCCCAAGGTTCTAAGTACTTTTCAAATCGCTCCATATTGAATGTTATTTATCGGTCCAATGGTGATCGGGCACATAAACCAAACCTTTTTGGATCATCTAGTTGGGTTCAACCCTTTTTTTCTATTTAATGCAAAACTTATACCACTCCCTGCCTCTCTATCTTCCTCATACTGCCTCGTCGACCTCTCAATGGTGGCCCATCCTCCTCGGTACTGCAGCATGTACACGAATAACAATCGTTGAATTTTGCGCCTTACTGGATTTCTATATGTTATTTTCTATCCTCATGGAGCTTAATTGTTGTTTGAGCATCACCCACAAGGGCATAAAGTTGTAAAAGATGCCTACGTTGATGTGATTGGAATATCGGTTACCTAAGAAACTTATCTATCATCTTCTTCCAAACTTCCTCTCTGAGTGGTACTCATTCTAGTGTCTAAGCTGCCTACTTGGAGAGACTCATAAGGTGAAGTTAGCATATGAAGCTAAATAAGAATCAAACTATCTTCTAATAAATTCTTTGAGCCTCTCAAATCTATTTTTTTGACTTCAGTATAGTCCACAGATCAATTAGATACCTGCGTTCTCAAGGTCAGGATCTGCAATCACATTCTTTCCGAGCTTTATGCCTGGAAGGTACTTTACATTCTCCTGTTTGTGGTACAGCAGAAATCATCAGCCAAGACAGAATTCATGTAGCACGAATGCGAGAGTTCAAATGAAAACACTGGGTCTCACATTAGTTTGATTGATCGCCTTGGACAGCTTCTCTCCACCAGGCAGTATCTCTTCGAACACCCACATCCGTACTTCATCTGCATCATCGGAAAAAACAGTGATATATCTTTAGTTGGATTCCAGAGAGAGAAATTATATGCCATTCTCATCTACAGCTTGAGTTGTTCTGCAAAGGGGACTGAATTCTGAGCATCTGATGTGAAACAGATCGGTGTGAGAAGAGGGGAAAGAAATGCTGATTCCAATACCGAGAAAAGAGATGACTTTTGATGCTGTATTGGATGTCATGCAGGGGAGCGCATAGGAAGAAGAGATTCACCGTGGAAGATGGGAAGCTTGACGGTGTTGGAGGCGATGAGCTTGGCGGCGACGCTGCCCCAGTTTCCGCTGCCGACCACCGTCACCCTGTACCGGGGAGTGATCTCCTCCCGGTTGCAGCAAGTGGTGCTCATTGGGGACTTCACCTCGGGCCGCTTTCCTTCGATGGAAGGAGCCATGTTTATAGATAGTTGGGGGAAGGGAAGGTGGTGGAGGAACCGGAGGAGTTGGGCGCGGAGAGACCGAAGAGAGGCGATGTGGAAAGAAGGGCGGAGCCGCCTATGCTCGCTCCCTCCACTTTCCGGTCTCTCGCCCCCGCCTTCCTTCCCCCACCCCCCTCGCCCTCTCCCGTCTCCGTCTGCGTGTCCTTTGGTAGGCCAGCGAAGGCAAGAGACTTTGTCACGTGCGTCGCTGAGGACGATGGCTTGTTTGCTTGGCTTGCGCTTAGTTGGCGGCCCCATACGCGGACATTACCTGCACGAGGGCACGTGCGAACCTCTTTTTTTTTTTTAATGTGCATAAGTAACTTTTATAATAATAATAATAATATTATTATTATTATTATTATTTAAAGAGAAGATTAAGGGTAACATCTTCGTCGCTTTTAATGAATTTTATAAAAAAAATCTATATTCTTAATTCTTAGGGTAAGGTTCTTTTAATTTTTATAATTAAGAAACCTAATTATTTTAAAATAGGTAATCTTAAGCCTATTATATTATGTAATATGTTCAACTAAAGTTTTAACTAATAAAATTAAATCTTATCTTAACAATTTGATTGACCAAGCATAATCAATTTTTATTCTAGATACAAACCTCTATAATAACATTTGCATAACTTTAATTCTCATAAATTATGAAAAAGTTTCTATTAAACAAACTTTAACTCTCATAAGGCTTTTGATCCATATATATATATATATTTTTAATCAATAGAAAAACTTTTGAGTGGTTTTGTTCCTATAAAAGAATTAGAGAATGTGACCCAATATTTCTCTATAGGTTTGTCGTTGTCCAAAAAAATCCTCTCTAGTCTAAACTTGAAAGTAAGAATAAATCTTATAAAATTGGTGATAGCCTTATTGCTATAAGAGCCAATGAAAAATCTTATAAAACCATTTATGCTTCCGGATCGATTGTTAGATAGCTATCAACAAATTATGATTAATAAAATCACATAAAAATCTAAAGATGATATAAGGGTTATATTTCTCAAATTAAAAAAAAATTAATCGATTCTATTATTAAATATTAAAAAAAATTCCATAGCTAACAAAGTGCTTAATGGAATCATCTAAGAAGAGGCTATAAGCATCTTTTTGGCAGGCTAATCCCTTCTCTAGGAAATAAATCTTGTCCGATTAATTAGGCTAAATTATTACTCCCAAAAATTTGGAATGCTAATCCCTTCTCTAGGAACACCATGAGTCATTTTTTGTTGCTGAACAATGACACCACTTTATGGATTCAGATCATCAATACCAAATATGGTTATTTTAACCAACAAGATATGATTGTTTTAATCCTTGGAAACACAATAAAACTTTGGCTTAATGATTCCAAGACCAAAAAAAATCATCATTGTGATATGATGATTCCTTTGGCTTTGGCTTTGGCTTTGGCTAAATGGGAATGATTGCTTAAATTGAAACCCAGTTGGGCAGACAGTCCTCTATTTGGTCAAAAGCTCTAGCTTTTATCACAGAGTATGATAACAACTAGCTTGTTACTGAGGGCAGTAAAGGGTACCAAAGTCACCAACAGGAAATCTAATTTGGTTCAGCTGAATTCTCACTAGACTGTGATGGTTCTTTATCTTTCTTCTTCTTCTTCTTCTTCTTTGGATTCTGTAGGCACTGGCTTTGTTTAAAGGGACAGAAGTGGGGAATACAGTGGCTACTGGCTGTGCTCCTTGCAAGGTGAAGAATGCAGAAGAAGCAGAGTGCCAAGCACTGATAGAGGGGCTGAGATGGGCCAAGCAAAAGCAAAAATAGTCAACTTGGAGTTCAAACTGGTGCTCTGGACATTATAAAGATGTGCAATGAATGTTTACCTATTCCTTTGCATCTTGAATCTTTTTGTTAGTGATATTTGGGAAAACTTGCCTTTGTTATTGGACTCACCAATTTTTTTAACTCTTGCCTTGACAAAGAAATGTTTGTTTTTGCACACAATTTAGATAACTACAGTAGACTTACTCAGCTGAAGCTTCCACCCTGTTGAACTTAACTTGTATGTGGGGAATACTAATACTAATACTAATAATAGTATTATCATTTACTATGATATAAAAAAAATTATATTTATTTTTTAAAATTTAAGATTAACATATATATATTTCAAAGGAACACCCTTCCGACATGAAACATTGGTTGGATAATATATCTGCATCAATATTGACTCGATATTTTCTTAAACATCCACTCGTCGATCGAGAATCCCTAGTTAACATTTGATGATAAACATTTGATACATGCCCCTATAACTAGTAATGACACATAATTATCCCATAAATTTATCCTTTACTTAACTCTAATGATTTACTCAAATTTGCTATAAAATGTCTCATATATGCTCTCAAACAAGTTAAATTCCAATTTTTCCAAGTCTCCAACTCTACTAACAAAATTATTTGTAGGATCCTTTAATATTGAGTATGTCATGTAAAGTAAATTAAATATTTTCAAGAATAAAGGAAATGAAAATAGTGATAGGGTAATAGTGTTTGAATCATCTTAGAATTAATATTTAGATGAAATCTTTTGGATATGGATAATATGTGCTCTGTAACTACAGTATTAAATTTTTAATGTTTCTGAAGAAAGTTGTACAAACTTTGAGGAGTAGCAAGCAGTTCATTGACATCTCAGGCTTCACCTGAAACTTCAAAGGAAACTACAACAATTTATAGGAGTTGAAAAACCTATAAATTCCAAAGAGATGTATCTATAGATCGAATCAATACTCAAACGAGAGTTTGAGATAGAAAATTTTCTAATAAACCTATAGTCACCATTCCTAAGAACTCGATCTATCAGAGATGCTCAAAAGCATGACAAGTTCAGATACTGTAACACAAAAGATCAACCTAAAAGCCATAGAAAAGTTTATAATTAGATATATTAAAATTATGAATGGTGGGTGGGTGCAGTGCAGTGTTCAGGGATTGCTTGTGACCAACCCATTGCCATCAGTCTTGTGACTTCTTCTGTTCTTTCCTTATCCTACATGATGACAATGGGACCAAGAAAGGTTGCTGACAGCAATGCAATGCAGGGGCAGGAAGCTGCTGCCTCTTCTTCTTCACTGGCAATCTTCCAACTTTTTTTTTTTTTTTCTCTCTCTCTTTATTTCTTAAGGAGAATTTACTCATTAAAATTCATTTAATCTTTGGCCAGTCAATAATGTTTGGCAGCAGCCATCTCCTAATGTTGTCTTCAAACTTCTTTTATGTGAAACAGAAAAAATTGTGTTTCTCTTATTTTAGTTGATATTTTTATCTTCTTTGTTTCAACAATATTTCTGTGACTAAATTCAATGAGCAAATCAAATAAGAGTTCTAAAATGTTATCTTCTCTCTCTCTCTCTCTCAAGTTCTAAAACATCACATGCTCATTGACCAACTGCAGAGCAGGCAATCATGACTAGATCTACAACCTAACACCATCCAAATAGCTTTTTTTCTTTTTATTATTAGATCACATGTTACATTTTTCAAATGAGTAAGCTTAAATTAAATGAATAATTATAAAAAATTCTTTCGAGATTCAAAATATTTTTTTTTTTTGCTTTTTATCATAATACATTATTTTTTTTTTCAACAAAGGATACATGTTGAAGACAATTCTAAATACATGATATCAATAGTCAAGATTTTCTTAAATTAAACAAATTGATATCTTCAAATATGTCGGATAAATTTTAAAGTCATAATATTTATTAAGTGAATCTAGTACATTATTATCAAACCAATATCTTATAACTAAAACTTATCGAATCGGGATTTAGTATAAAAATGTATCTAATAAGATCTCTAACTCTAATTTTTTTAGTAAATGAATTTGATATACTATCATCAAAATAATATTTTAGACATAAAAATTTATAGGATGAGGCACTGAACCCTCAACTTAAGTTAAGTCAGATATAACATGACCAAATTAATATTTTTATGTATACAATTTATGAAAAGAAGACTTAAATCCCCAACCTAAGAATAAGTGGGTTTGATACATAATGATCAGGCAAATGTTTTAAGTGTTAAAACATTAATCCTCTATAAATCATGTCTTAGGGGGAGCCTCTAATAAAATCATATTCAATAGTATAAATGATACAATAGATTGTTGGATCAGAGATTAGGGGTCAGATATATATTTTTTTTTTTTTTGTGTTATATATAGGTGGAAATTATCACAAGCTTCTGAGTCAAACAGCTCAGCCTTATCATAAGGTAGGAATAGAAAGATATAAGCTGATGTGCCTATTTGTGTGCCTTCCTCACCAAAGCTTTCCATCTCATAGTCACATCATTAGTGGACTAAGGGGTTTTTTTTTTTCTTACATAAACTTATTGAAGGTTTTAAATCTCAAATGAATATTGATATGATCCATATTTTAGTTCAATTGTGGCTCATAAAAAGGAGGATATTTTTTTAGAATAATTTTTATTATAAAAATATTTCTCTACGTCTTATAACTATATTTGAAACTCTATTTTGACTCTCGTGATATCTCAAACTAATTTTAATCAAAACGATTGATACTTTCAACACTAAATATATTTGATATTATAAGGAGCATCCACTTCATCGAAGATCCACCTTTTGAAAGATGAGATGACCTTCCAAAAGTATATTGTTCATCTTAGATGCGGATAAAAAGTTAATTTTGATATAACGCCTATCGATTTCAATACTTTGTAAGATTAAAAATCGACCTTATCATCATCCAATGGTAGGGTTAGTTCGATATCAAAATTAAAATAATTTTTTAGACTATATCTATGGTCACAACGGAGTTGGTGCGATGTCAAAGCACCAGTACACATCCATACTACAAACAAACTAAATAAGGTAATTTGATATATTATTTTGTTTTGGAATTTTCTTTTCCTCCCTCTTCTTTTGCTTCCATCCCAACCAAATCTCGACGTGATTCATATGCTCATTATTCTACAATTAAAAGATAGCATTAAGAATCTATTGTCGATGACAAAAATATTTTTCTAGCTAATTATGTCATAATCATAAAAAAAAATTAAAATATAAATAACGAGGATCTGATTCCATCGTTCGATCTTACTAACAATAGTCAAGTTAGACATCTTCAAAAAAAAAAAAAAAAAAAAAAAAAAACCCACGTTTTATTCAATGTCCTTTTCATTGGGAAGGTGGAAGGAAGCATCACCAGGCAAGCAGTGTTTGTGTTAATAAGCTTTGCAATAATTGCGAAGACAGATCAAAGAGAGAGAGAGAGAGGTTGGACGTATGATAAGAAGTTGGAAGAGACCAAATGATTCATAGACCCCCACAACAGTCAAAGGTCAGACAATGGATGACAGAGATCTAACATGGATGTGGGCCTCCTTAAGTATTAGAAATTGAGAAAAAAGACAAAATTATTCACATATAAATAATTTATTCAAAATTATTCACATCTAAATTTAAGTTTATATATATATATATATATATATATATATATATATATATATATATATATATATATATATCAATATAAATATACCGTAATAAAACTCAAAACTTAGTTGTCACTGACACAGTCTAAATCTACGTAGTTGTCACTGACGAGGCAGCAAGTCATCTCCTCAACTGAGCTCCAAAAAAATTGCTCTATTTAATTTGCTGATGAGCAATCTACTGTTTGATGATAGGTTATGCATGCATATGTCCGCCCAACCCTTTCTCTTCTATAAAGTCAACCCTTTGCCCTTCACATCTCCCTCTCCTCCCTCCTCAACCTACTCTCACATATAGAGGAGGAGCCTTAGGGAGACCCATCCAACTGTGGTATGGGAGCTTCCGCTGACCGTCGAAATGGCTTCCGGCGATGGCACGTGCCTCCCACCGACGTCCGGATCGTGACCTCCGACGGCCAAAGCATCCCTGCTCATTCCACTGTTCTCGTATGTCATCATCATCGTCTTTGAATCTTGCTTTTTATCAGCTTAAGCCTTCTCTGGCTTGATTGGGTCGTGATGGCAGGCTTCGTCTTCCTCCGTGTTAGAGCGGATGCTGGATCGTTCGCGGATCCTCCACATCCTCGGGGTCCCCCACGACTCTGTTGTCGCCTTCGTCCGGCTCCTCTACTCCTCCAGGTTCATCATCTCGACGTGTGAACGCCTCTGTGTTGAGATCGAAGCGGGTAGAAGCTGTAAGCAAGCGTGGTGTCTACTTTCAGGAGTACGACGTCGGCGAGAGAGGCGAGGGAAGAGATGGAGCGGCACGGCATGGCCCTGCTGGCGCTGTCGCACGCGTACCGCGTGCGGTGGCTGAAGCGGCGGTGCGAGGCGGGCCTGGCGGCGTGGCTGAGCGCGGCGAGGGCGATTGACGTGCTGAAACTGGCGAGGCTGTGCGACGCGCCGCGGCTGCACCAGCGGTGTTTGAGGCTGGTGGCCGAGGACTTCGCGGCCGTGCAGGAGTCGGAGGGGTGGCGCTTCGTGCAGAAGCATGATCCGTCCCTGGAGCTGGAGGTCCTCCAATTCCTGCAAGAAACAGCCCAGGTTTGTGATCTGCTGCTCATCGCCATGGATGCTTGTCTGAGTCGTAAAGTTGATCCTAATTCTTATTTTATTAGATCTGGATATTTAGGGTGGATTTGGATCTGATGCAGAAGAAATTAGCTGTTCTTTTTCGTTGTCTTTTGTTCTTGTAAGGTAGATTAAGGTAATTGGAATTCGTCTATCTTAGCTACCTACTCTGATCGAAGGAAGTCAAGAATTGAGTGCTGAAAAGTCAAGCGAGAGAGAACGTAATTACATGAAATGTAATACTGAAATCCAAGCGATTCCCATTCCATTAACCGACAAGAATCGACAGAAACTTAGAACTGTGTTGGGTGGCGGATTAATCCACGGTGATCTGCGCAGCGAAGGAAGCGGTGGAAGAGAGAGAGAGCAGATCAAGCGATGTACAGGCAACTGAGCGAGGCGATGGACTGCCTGCAGCACATCTGCACCGAAGGCTGCACCGACGTCGGGCCGCACAACAGCCGCCGCCCCGACAACCCTTGCATGAGTTTTAATACGTGCGAGGGGCTGCAGCTCCACATCCGCCACTTCGCCACCTGCGGCCGGAAGCTGCAGGAGGCCGGCAAGACCTGCACGCACTGCAAGAGGATGTGGCAGCTCTTCCGCCTCCATTCCTCCCTCTGTGATCAGCCCGCCTCCTGTAGAATCCCTCTCTGCAAGTAAGCCGTCCCTCTCTCTAAAGCTCATCCACTGCTGCTTTTGTGGTGTTGGGTTGTTCTTCTGGGGTCTTACTCACCGTCGCTGGCAACAGGCAGTTCAAGGAGAAGATGCAGGAGGAGAAGGTAGACAAGACGTGGAGGCTTCTGGCGAAGAAGGTTGCCATCGCTAGGGTTATGTCTTCTTTGGCCAACAGGGAGGTGCCACAAGCAGTGCACAAGTCATGGATGAGATGTAGAGGAAGAAGATAGGCACCATGTACAATCTTCTCTCTTTCTTGGCTTGTATGATTCTTTGATTCCCACCTTGTATGGGAATCATTAGCCAAATTCTTCTTTAAGAATGATATTGATCTGTTCTATGAGATTAAAGAAGGAACAGTTCGCTTCGCCATGGTGCACACAGTGACATGGCAAACATCCAAATAGATGGATTGGAGGATGGTGAAATGTGAACAAAAAAACAAGAAGCAAATCAAGAGCACTGTATTCCTTTTTATATATGGGATTGAGTTAAGTACTGCCATTCACGTACTAAACATGTTGAGAATATATGAGAACTGCTAACCCAAAACTATAATACGTAATATATGGACTGCAGATTTCTGTCAGTGCAACTTACTAAGCTCTCGCTCTCTTCCGCTCATGGAGTGAACCTGTTGTTTGTGGGTCTTCGATCGCTTACACGAGCGTAATCCTGATTCCACCACCAAGGCATCCTATCCGTCGTCGGCGTACTCCTTCTGCTCGCCGGCGTCGGTCTCCGGTCATCGCGCAGCCTGGTGGCGGCTTTGCATCCGGCAAACGAAGCACGGAGACAAGAGAACATGTCAAGAACTTTGGGTGAAAACAAGAATGACATGCTGAGGCAGAAGGAAGGATGCTTTACCAGCAGCTGAAGGTTGTTGATGGAGGAAGGAGAGGATTGCAAGAAGGAGAAGAGCAGACATCCAAACCGCTGCGACTACTCTGAGATACCCCATACTCCCTCTCACTGACGTCCCTTTTGTATGGATTTAAAAGTTCAACTCTTTCATCAGTTCAGTGAAAGGAGAGGTAAGCGAGAAGACATCCAGGTTTAGTAGTTCTACTGGCTGGCCTACAAGTTTTGAGAGGAAAAAGAATCTCTAGCTTCTGGTCTTTCTGTGAGCTTAGAGTAAGTTGTCTTGCTCCCTTGTCTCTCTCTCTCTCTTTTCAATTTTGTTTTTTGTTTTTTAATCTCCTTTCGGAGGCTGAGATCGCTCAGAATACTTTTGTCTCATGTGAGCACCACTGGGAAGATGGCAGTGAGAGATTACTGGTGTAATGAATGGGGTGGACATGGTCATAATGAAGGAGATTTATATGATTAGGGTTGGTTAAAAACCCTTTCCAAGTCAAAAAGAAGGATGGAGGAGGGGGCTCATTACTGCCTACTGTCTGTCTGTCATTAGAGTAACAGCCACTGGGCCTCTCTCATTCATAATTGCTTGCCACCACAAGGAAAGACTATATATATATATATATATATATATAAGCTTAAAGACCATGGAGGAAGATTAGAGACCAAGTATTCTAGCTACTCCGGCCGGCATCATGAGATTTCTTTTGTTCCAGTTGCATAAAAATGATAGTTGATCAAAATGAGGAAAATAGTATTTCTAGTCCCATTTATTAGTTTGTCGACATATGTAATAGCAAAATTTGAATAATCATATCTAATTTTCCAAGCCAAAATATATGTACCAGAAACATACTCCAGATGAAAATGTGTAGAATTAATAAATAAAATAAAATATTATTTTCATTGGGCGATTGCCCGATAAAATATTTTCTTTTTGGGTAGTTTTCGAATAATATCCCATTTTCATAATTCTCAAACAATCATCTCATATTTCTAATGTCCCCCCCCCCCCCCCCCCCCCCCCCCCAAAATCGGTGGTGTTTTCAGCTAATTATTTACAGTGTTTTGTGAGTTTTTTTTTTCACAAAAACACTGTAAGAATAGTTGAAAAATACAATAGTGTTCTTGAACTAAATATTGATGTCACTATGTTTTACAATAAACAAAAATACTATGACATCAAATGTCTAGTTCAAAAATATTATATAATATTTTTGAACTAACTTTACAGTATTTTTGAGGATAAAGACCCATAAAACACTGTAAACAATTGAACTGGTCCATATAAAACAGATAACTATTTGAGAATTGTAAAATGAGGATACCATCCAATAAATACTCGAAAGAGAGTATTTTTCCCGAGCAAACGCCCATTTTCAACCATGAATAATTAGGTTTAGGCCTACATGTTGTTCAAAAGAGATTTATATATGTTATGATTATACAAAATAAATCGATTGGCATTAGGGATGAAGGGCAAGATAGAAGACATTTCTTATCAGCAATGAAATATTAAATTCTTCTAATATGAATAGAGATGTTGTCAATGACTAACTAAATGAAAACAAGTTTGTTGTAGCCTTATCCCAAATAATTACACTAAGTTTTGGTGTAATCAAATATGACATATAGCAAACTATTCATGCTAGGAGACAACGCACTAAGAAGAAATGAAATAACTTAAATAGGTTCTCAATGATGATGTTAAAGCATGAGGCACATGCTAAAGGGGGAAGCAAGGCATCCTAAGTAGATTTAATTTTTGAAGAACATTAGCTAGTGATCCTTCCTGTGGTAATAGGACGGCAACTTCTCTGGTCATATGGTTAGTTTCAAAACCTAGTAAAGAAGCCTCAGCAAGCAGAGGGGTGTACAAGCTTTTTAGTATTGAACTCTCTAGCTGCCGTGTCTGGGAATCTAGACAAACAAACAATGCAACAAAATCCATTATTTAAGGACTTACAACTTAGAAAGGGCCGCCAAGTCTTTGGCACAGTGAAGATAGACCTGCATAAGGATGTGGGACTGTCCTTCCTGAGAAAGGGGACTGCAACTTCAGAACCAAACCATGGAGTTTTCTTCTCTGCACTGCTGTCCTAGTACTGTCGCTGGGGAGATGAGAATCAAAATACCAATCTGTAAGAAGATTAGGCAAGCAAGGTGTTAAAGAGTATTGGAATACATGTGGCTGGAACCCAAATGTTCCAAGAAAGAGTTCAAATTTTTCCATTTGAATATTTAGTAGCAGACAGCCTCACAAGCACACTGCCCTCTGCCATTTGGTTTTTGTGGCTGCCAATACTGCTCTTTGGAAGCAATATTGTTTCATATGGTTTTGCCTTTTTAGCCTTCACTGCTCTGCAGATGGAAACAGAGCCAACCTCCACATTTGTAGATGACTTCTGAGTGGACCTACAAACAAGGTAGAAGCAATACTACAAGCAGCATATATGACTTCTGTCAGTGTGTGAAAATGGGAACAATGAGATCCAGACCTCTGATGATAAAGTTTACGGGAACAGATTGTGTCATGACTCTCAGTGACCCAGAACCTTGACTTTGGAGCTTCCCTTGCAGTCTTGGTCTTGGATTAGATTAATGAACAAGATGAGTTTCTAAAGTAAAATTGAACGATAGTGAAATCTTGATCTCAAACATCTGATGCTTCACAAAAAGAAGTCCATCCTCCTAATTATAAATTACTGTGCATCTGATTTTGTTACTAACTACTTACACATGGAAGGTAGAAAAACATATTACTCTGTACTCAACAAAGTGTCACCCTGACCAAATATATCTGGAATTCCATCCCATTTTCCTTCCTGTCTTGCTTCCCAGTATCCACCCAGATACTGGTAACAGTCATCCTCCACATCTTTTCTGAACCACCTAGGTTGCCATCCCTTCTCTTGCAGTTTCCTTGCCTATAAACAATGACAAGTTTATTCCAATGTCAACCTGTCTCTAACATAAAAAAAAAAAAATTGTGCAAAGATAAAATGCTCAAAAATCATGCCAATCCATTAGCATGAAGTTTACTATTTTCTTCTCTATATTTTTTGAAGCGTTGAAATATCAAAGAGCCTTCTTTCTTTATAAAAAAATTGGGAATATCCTATTATTAATCAGGATGGCAGGCACATTCTAACACTACATGAATGTGAAGGGTTATATATTCTATTTTTTTATTGACAAATCCATGCCCATATTATAGCTTAATTATCAAAGCGCCCAGATTCTCACGACATAATCCATCAGTTTCACCTATGTCATAAATAATTAATTCTAACTCATGCTAAATTTAGTTCCAACTAACAGGCTTACTCCATGTAGTAAATCATATTTCTGATTCAACTATTCTCTAGTTTGCCACTGAATGGATCTCCATTGTTTGTCCAAAACTCCTATATTAAATGTATCAAATTTCCTGGTAGCATGATTTAACAAATTTCAAAGAAGTGAAAAAAAGAAAAACTGGCAGTTATCATTATCAAAGGCAAACCAAATGGAGATGGAAATAATAAAGTATTCGACATATTGGGGAATAGTTCTACATGTCAAAGCAGTGACAAAATACCTGTCTTTGTAACTGTTCCAGCCTGATTTTCTCTGCATTTGCCAGCTCATATTCACCGTTCTCTAAATGCCGCTGATCAGGCCTTAAGCGAGAGTCAGTTGGGGGCAACTTCTCCATCAAGGATGGCATCAACTCATTTAATGAAATAGCAAATGGTGTGAGGTTGTATCGTGTTTGTGTTACAGACTTGTCTCGTTCCCAAAGCAGCACAGCCTCCGACATTGGATCATAACCCTTCGGTTTTGTACTTAGGTCTCCTAGCACATAATACATGGCCTCATCCCACTTACCCATCAACATAGCTACCTTGTTACCGGTTCTATTATCTTGCACAAAACCATGCACCTGAACAACAAAACAAATCTCCTTAAGCGGACAGAGAGGTGAAGAAGACATAAATATGACAGATTACAAAACAACTGTGAAACTATCACAATAGCAATTTTCTAAATCTTAAAACAAGGACATAGAAGCACCTTTGATGCAATAGCATAAATATCAGAACAAATGTATTGATATATATAAACAAAATACTACTAGAATCAGAATAGAATAAGCTGTATCACTCTAAAAAGCTGTTTTTTTATGCAGTAATCCCTACAAGTATTGGCCACAATGATATGCAATTCAGTTGCATATAAAGATGTCACAACTGTTTTCAGTATTCAGACATCTGCAAGATCATAAAAATACCTGATGGGGATTACGATCAATGATGGACTGTTCTTTAAATTTGAGCTTGCAGGAGTAATGGCCACTGCCCCTTATTCTCATGGTACCATAGTGGTCACAATAGATTTTTCCAATAATTATGTTGTATATTGACGTAGTGACTTTAGTCCACTGAAATGTCTCTCCATCTTCAAACTGAAGGGTTAAGATCCCAATAGGATCAAGCTGAATAGATCTGCCCCAAAACTTTCCTTTTAGATTGGAATCACCCCAGAATTTCCATCCTCTACCTTCACAGTGACAAGCAACAATCATTGGATGGTGGCTCACCTGAAAGCAAATCATATGTTACTGAAACCAGTAATGTGATGCTTATGGCAATGCGGTAGTGCTCCAAGCATTAAAAGAACATTTGTTTAAAAGAAAAGAATGGAAATGCAAGGAATAGAAATATGATGAGAGGGCATATCCATCATAATTAATGATTACATTGACCAACTGCTGAGAAAAGAGAAACTGTAACCTTCTCAGAGAAGAACCGGAGGCCCTTGTCTGGATAATCAGCTTCATATGTCTCACCAAGAAGAGGGTTAAAGGGTTTGCACTGTCGGCCTTCTGTCGAAGCATACCCAGAAACAGCAAAAGCAGCAATGTGAAGAATCCTCATTAGGCTGTTTCCCTGCAGTATGTTCATCATGTTTACTTGTTATCAGCATTCGAGCAATAATTAATATATTCGTAGACATCAAAGAGCGCATTTCTTATAAAATCTAAGTTCATTACTTATATGTAACTATGTCAGGCAGATGGAGATTATGTCAATGGAGTCTCATGATAGTCATGATTAATTAAACCTGCAACTAAAGCTACATAATGTTGGTTTTAATAGTACATCAAATTTAAAAATCTGCCAGATATAGTGGTACCAAGATTTGATAGTCTATTGTCAGTTCTTTGTTAGAACTATTTCCAAACTTAAGGATGTTTCAATATTTTCAGCAATCATTCTAATCCTTACCAGCACTATCGCCATCAAGTATTCCTGATCACCATTTTGCAGGACCAGAAGCAAAATGAGAGATCTGGATCATTGTGACAACAGTTAAGAATGGTACCACAATTAAGAAGATATAGTTCACAGCTTCCATGCTGCTTCCTATCAATATAACGTGGGCTACACTAGAGAAATCAAATTTGAGAAGGCTCTAAAGAAGATCTACTAAAATTTTAAAATTTACCTTCCACTACCACAGTAAGCGCTTGCATGTGGCAACCAGAATACTTTCAACCATATCTTCAAGGATTTTCTCTCAAAAAGCAGAGAGAAGATTTGCACATGATTACAAACAGAAACATATGTAATAGAGGCCTTACACAAATGGTACTACCCAGTTTACACTAAAACGTCAGGTCTTAGAGTGAATTAGAGAGGGACCAAATAAATTATTATGAAATATAGCCCATCAAAGCCACAATTCAATACGGAGTAGTTCCTCGAATCAAATTTGTCTGGAAAAAACACAGGAAAATAATCTTATGCTGCACTGAAGGTGTTTCCTAAAGAGGAAACTTTCAAAATGTGGCACTGCATGTCACACGAGATATAACGGTTAATTTTTGGATGATATCCTTCAGCTAGTACTTCCAGTAATGGATAAAATGCACCTACATAAAATTATTCCATCGACTTGTCATCATGGGTTCAGATCTATGAAATAGACTATACAAAATGTGAAAAGGGGGAATAATTTTGATATTCAAGGTTATTAGCCAGCACTAGGATGTCTTTTCAGAATATGCACCTACATGAAAGTACAGGTAATTTTTATAGCAGATTTTACCCATCAGGAGGACCTCACTGCACCAATCTGGAAAAAAACCTAAAAAGTTCCCAAAGAAGGTTCACTTGCTTACCAAATAGCCCCTAGGAAACTTTTAGTTATTGCTGCTCCAGTTTGTGCAATCTTACTATCTTTAACACAAAAGCAAGTCTACCTGGCAAGTATTTAAATCTTGTTCTGATATCAGTTTCAGTAATCTACCAGACTGCAATGGTACCAGTGTAATAGAGTATAACAATCTGTACCACCCAGAATCACTCGAAGAAAATATTAAAAGATGGTACGAAACCAAAATATTAAAAGATTATATACTGATGGTACGAAACCATACGGTTCAATACCAATCCTTGCTTAGACAGAGAAAATACGGATTCGCACAAGCCGTACCAACCAGTATTTGAAACCTTGCTACCTAGCCATAAATTAACCAAATAGCTTCTGATTTGCTTTAACAAAATTTAATTGCTCGGACAAACTACTCAAATAGAAAACAAACAGAAATGTTTCGATAAGTGATGGATCAATTAAATCCACAAAACTATTATAAGAATGTACGAAGCTTCCTATATATGTTAAGATTCATTGGATGAGGATACAATGCGACATTTTGTTTCGTGTACACGATACTATGACATGAATGATCAACCATCAGCTTAGTAATTATTGCTTATGTATATGTTAGACTTAAGGGGATACTCATACCATCATGTATAGAGAAGACCTCAAACTGGTTTATTATAAATATTAATGCATACAAAAGTGAGAATATTGTTCTATGGTACTATAATTGGAAAAAACAAAAATAAGCTATTTAAAAGGTGCAATTAACCACATAAGAAGTTTCTTCATTATTATTTGATATATTAGAATCACATGAAAGAATGTAGGAAAGATTCTAGCCAACAGAAAAGAAAATATAAAAGTATAACTAACAACCCATTCCACTGAAGATTCAATCAAAAATTTGTAGATAAGATATTGTATGAAGAATTGTCCTGGTCAGGACCAATGATCAGGTAATATGCTTACACTTCTAAAATAAAATTTCTGAAGAATTAAAGCTTCCAAATAAAAGACCAAGATGAACGTCCTCCTAAGCAATCAAATAGTGTATTTCACCAAAATGAAAAGAAATTAAATGAGCATAACCATACCTGCCTTCCCCATTCTAATGCTCGATCCACCAAGTAAGAATGTTCGAGATCCTCAAAGCATTTCTGCAGAGAAGAGAGTGGCTCATTGAAGTAAACAGGAAGACAGACTCCAGAAAGATCCTTCCCAATATTCTCTTTGATTATTGACCACAAACCAACAGGTTTCTCCCTTTCCTTGGGCTCAGGCAATTTGTTCCTCCGCTTAACATAGGGATGCTCAATCATTTGAACTCCTGTACTAATATCTTGAATATTGTCAGCAAAGTAGGATTCCGTACAACATGTTGACCCAGTGCAACAATTACCCATAACTTCCCTGCTACGATACGAAGCACTTCTAAGTGACTCAGAAGATAAGAAGTCTCTAGTATCAAAATACATGCCATCATCTTCATCTGTTTCTGCATCTGCCCCTTGACTTTCATTATCTGCTTCAGAGTCGGTTGCTGTTCCCTCTGATATAACTGAATAGAAATCTGCACAAAAGAAAAGAACTGTTCTCAAAAAGGAAAAGCACGGACATATCTAAACAAAAATTGAAGTTAGTTATGTTTATTACAATATCAGATGGTAAAAGGTGTATGATTCAGGCAACAAACATGAAAATGTATCCATTTAAATGCTTGGGTAAAATGGTAAAGCTACCAATTTAATGTATCACGTAAACAAGAAATGTCAAAACACCTTGATCACTGGAAATATGAAATTCAACATAAGAAAAAAATAATTAATTGTAAAATTCCAAATTAACTAATGCAACATAACTAGGTCCGAAAAGGTGCAGCTCGCCAAATATCTGTATTTCCAAAAGGTCTTCCTTGGTGCATGAGTTATCTACTAATCCAGTAACATCATTCCGATAATGAACCACTTTATCAAGTCACTGCAATTTGAAGAAATCTAATGGTGTTTTTTAATGTATTTTTTTATACTGTGCACATATTTAGGTCCAAGAAATGCGAATGGTGTTTAATTAAAATTGCTAATCATTATCCTCTATGCAACCAGAAAAGCAAGGGATGCTATTTTATATTGGATCTCTGCTTCTCAATATTAGCAATGCAGCTACTCTGGAAACTTCAGAAGCAGGAGAGGAAACGATGAACTAAATATTATCTTGGCCAAAATAGACAAAAGGAAAGGAACCACTGGAAGAAAGAGGAAACTTGTTCTCATAATAGCTAACAAAATTACAGTAGAAAAGCATGATGATTTTATACAGTTTCTCAAAATTAAGTGGCCAAATTATTATTATTATTTCTTTTCTTTTTTTTTGCAAAGATAAGTGGCGAAGACAGGATTTGAGACTATGACTTTACAATAAACTGTCAAGGTTTTTACCAGCCAAGCTAACAAACACTATTTAGATTAGGTAGGAGATTACCACGTCTAGATAATTCAGTTTTCCAATGGGGTTAACTCTGTTATGTGTCTGCCTTAACCCAAGCAAATAGCTAACCTTAACTACTAACCATGCAGTTCAAATATACGGTATCTCCAAAGGTTTTGTGAATGAATTTTTTTCTAATTAGGTTGTAAAATTCAACCACCCAAGAATAATGTGGGCAGGATTACAATAAGGAGGAAAATAGATGCATGAAATTCTGGATAATTTAAATTCATCGAGTGTATCCAGGCCCAAAAAAGTTCTTCTGTATCAGTTTTTAATTTTTTTTATATTTTTCCTTGGTGATGTAGTAGTGCCAAGAGCCAATGCAACCAAACACCGTGCCCTCTCATTCAGCCGGCCAACATGGTTAGTGCCACCAAAAGTTAAAATATTAGAAATCTAACTAAGATGACCCACACAACCAGAAAAATTTGTAACTTGCCTAATCACTTTTACTTTTATAAGCAGTAGAAACTGCCTAAAGAGCTTGACTGATTTTCCACTAGGCCCCCCCTTAAAAATATTTGTCTTATATGCACTTGTTGAGCCCTAGATTCTTTTCTTCTAGCCACTATATCCTCAATGGAATGGTTTTCTTTCCAAAAATATAAATGGTATGCATTCTGGATTCTGTAACACTTATTGCCATCAACATATACAAGATTCCCTATTCGTCTGTGGAATAATAGAAATAGCATACAATTTAATCACACAGAGACAAATGGAAAGAATTTACAAGTTGCTAGTCGGACAAATGGTTTGAACAAATCAGTCATTGACTCAATTTAGAACTCAAAATTCAAAAGCTTTAGTATGTTACATAAGCAGCTTGGAACAAAGATTCGTGTAAGATAGGAACAAGATCCCAACACTACCTAGGACTAAAACCAACCGATGGTTGATGATATAGATATGGAAACAAGCAGCACACCAGATACCATAAATTTCTGCCGTTACTTCTTGCATTAATATCACAAATTAAGGAGACGTAAACAGTACTAACCACTAAATCTTCCATTCATCAGTCCAAGATGTGCTTCACGTTCCTTTGTTTCATCAATCACTGTAGTTTCCAATTCAACTTTCTCTGTCTGCATGAACAAAACTCCAGCAATAAGGGTACTCGCTATACAATTATAATAAAAGTAAGCAAATAGTTACCCATAAGAAACAGTAATTAATTATACATAAATATATATATATATAATATAATATCTAGTTGCCCTTTCCTAGTCATTATGTTCTTCTCTTAACTTTTCATGTTGGTTTGTCCACACCATATCCATGCCCCCATGTACATTTCCCCATTTACTCATCCACCCTTTTATCCCTGTGTTTTCCATATGAATCCATGCATATCCAGTTACAAGGAGGAAAATTAATAGGAAAAGGAAAACGTAGAAGAAAAGACAAAAGGAAGAGAACAGTAAAGAGAAGAAAAGAGAAACGAAAGAAGATGTGAAGGAATGAGAAGATAAGGAAAGAAAAGAGATCATAACAGAAGAAAAGAAGAATAAAGAAAAATTTTAGCTTAGTAGAAACCAAGGTTTGCAATTTCGACCCGTACCGCCCGGTACAGATGGTACATACCGGTCTGTCAGGTTGCTGGTACGCGGACCGCCCGCTACCAGGCGGTTCTGCCAAAAATCGACCGTCGGCGGTCGATTGAGGGAAAAAAGGGAAGAAGAAGAGGAAAAGAAGAAAAAAAGAAAAGAGGAGTACCTATTTCCCCGCGTCATCCTCGTTGGCGTGCTGTCATTGCCCGCGGGTCGCCAGCGCCCGCGCGCCGTCGTCGCCCGCGGGTCGCGGGCACTTTTTCTCCTGTGCGAGGAGATGGAACGTCTCCCCGCGGGGGAGAAAGGTCGAGGCGACGTCTCCCCTTTTCTTTTTTTTAGTTAATATATTTAATATTATATTATATAATACTATATTATAAAAATATTTATATTATATTTTAATATACTGGGTGATATGCACTGTGTGTACCACCGGGTACCGGTATCATACCGGTACCAAGATAAACTCGGACACAGGTATGGACCGGTAAGTCAAACCTTGATAGAAACTTAAAAAAATAGAGAATATGAAGTTAGATAACAAACAATGTACAAATAGCAAGTCAAATGTAATAAGAATGCATATGATAATTTATAACAAATAACAAAGTATAAACAAAAAATATATAGCAAAAATTACAAAATTGAATATAACATCAGATCAAAAATAGTAACATATAATCAAATTAGCCTCTAAAAACATAGAAGTGTTAACTGCTAACTTCTATAAAACCATAAACTACACAAATTTAACATAGTGCTGGACAATAAGAAAATTTCAAATTTTATTTACTAAAAGTTCATAAAAAATAAGCAAATTATTATGCAATCATGAAACAATTATAAAAATAGAAATGAATCCATAAAATTATAAAAAGATAATAGTTTTTCTCTTCTCACTTCAAAAGAGTAGTTAGATTAAATTTTCTGAAAAAAAATTATAAATTTAAAAATTAGAAGCAAAGCTAAATAATCACTAAAAGTTTAATATTCTGTTTATAAAAATAACTACTAAACAATATCCACTGTAATGATCAGTAAAAGAGAAATAAATTGTTAATTTGTCTATTGGATCATTAAATAGTTTTCAGTTTTTCTTTTTCCGAACCAGTATATCTCAACTCTTAAATGATTCCAAAGTCTTTTTGGTTGAAACCCTGAAATTCCAATTTATCAATTGGTTGAAGTCTTGTGAACCTGATTCTTCCCACAGGTCACTTCTGATCCTAATTTAAAATACCAAGTTAAAAATTATATGATGCTGTACTTCTTAATTTGAGGACCAATTGATGAATAAGGTCAACACAAAAAGAACAATTTTAAAGCACTGCAAGCACCTAATGGATATACTGTAAATTTTCTTCTCAGGTGCTATATCATTGAATTTTATTGAAAAGTAACAAGAGCTCTGATTATTTTAATACATATAATAGCAAATGATCAAAAAGAGGTAAATTTATTTTGGCAGAATATTGATATAAAGCAAAATTACAGAAAGTTATCAAACTAATTATAGTATCAATTAATTGAAAATAAAACCCTCCTATTCTATGTTGCATTGCCAATGTATTAGCCTCAGATTCATTTTATATCTACCAGCAAATTATTTGAACACTGGTCTACCATTCTTCATAAAATTTCAGAAATTTTACCTCCAACTGCCTTAATGTGTCAAGTAGAATAAGATGCTTCTGCTGAAGAGACTTTAATTGATTCTGCAGCTCAGAGATTTCAGATAGCATAATAGACTCACATTCTTTCACTGTTGATTCACTCAGTCGTTCCTGCAACAGTCTTCCTCGCAGCTTGTCAGTCGAGACAGTAACTTCTACTGAAGGTTCAGATGCATTAATTGTCAGCAAATGAGCAAAATTCTCTTTGGCAGACAACAAAGATTCAATCCATGCAGTTCGATCTTCTCTAGAATCACACCATAGATGAAGAGTTTTTGTGCCAGTAAAAATATACAGCCTTTTGTCATCTGATTTGCTAGCACGAATTGAAGTAACCTGAAAAATCATTTCACTGTGCACTCATAAAAAAATATTAAATAGGAGACCAAATAAATAGTATAAAATGGATTAAGAGATCATAGCAGTTGCCAAACAAATACCACAACGAACATACGTTGAACCAAGAGTAAGCATGCTTATTTTGAAAATTTTATTTTATTACTGATCAATGAAAATTATGCCAATACCATAGGTATTGTCATGCAAGGAGCTAGAAAACACACTTTGAAGGATGTGTTCTTGATCATACAACTTATTCATGTATTGTAGAAAATGTTATGACAGATCGACGAGTCAAAATTTAGAAGATATAAGAACTAAATTGTATATTGCTATAAAGTATAAACCATAATTTCATGAATGGGAAATACCTTCCATCTTCAAAAAGATGTCTTTGTTAAGCAGATTGATATCTGATTAATAACTGCACAATGTTCAAAGCTAAAATTTGCAAAGGAAGAACTAATAGGACTATGGATAACCGGGACGATGTTATCTTACTGCCCCAGAATTTCCTGTATAATTTGACTCATAATCATGGAAGACACAGCAGAAAAAAGGATGCCAAAATACTAAATCACAAAGACAAGAGAAATACTTCAAAATTATAGCTAATATATTTGCTTAGCCAGAGATATGAATTTCTTGAATTTGCATTTTGCTTGGCATGGTTACAGGCAGCTTATATGGTTAAGCTCCCTTATCTGTGGGCATTCTCAATGTACAAGATTGTGGCAAAAAAGATAATTAATAATGTAATTTGAAAAGCAAATCAACAAGCAGACATAATGTCCCAACTATGTTGGGTTAGCTACATGAATCTTTTCCCACCAATGAGCTCTCTTTAGATAATATCACTTGTACTGTCTTACAGACCGACCACACTGATTGATACTGCTGACTAGTACAAAGACCCAGCAATTTTGCTCAGTCTCAAGTCATGTTAAGCAACAATCTACGGCCCAATATGGAACCCATTGTACCATGTATTTTTTCCTCTTATCTTCCCTGTTGCCACCTCTCCTCTTCTCTACTGCAATGTTGCATCACCATCTCCCGTCATTGTTTTCACTCCTCTGCTCATCCATATCGCCACATCCTAATTTCTCCTCCATCACATGGTACCACTCCTCCGTCTCTTCCTTTCCTCCACCATCTCCTCTTCTTTCTCTTTCTCTATTTGTAGTGGTCCATCCAACCACTACCAACGAGTATCAGCCCTTACCAACATCCATATACTGCATGATATCAGTGTCATAATGGTTTGACCATCAACCAGCATTAGTACCACATAGAGATCTTAATCCTTGTTAATAGTCTAATTTAGAGCAAACAGTTCTTTCTCCTAATGAGGTCTTAAGCCTCCTACCTCTCTTCAAATTGGTAATCTTAATTGATTCACTCGTCTAAATGGGGTTAGTTCTCCTGCGATCATAGCATCTTTAAAAGGTTTTTTCTCATGTTACCTTTGGTCAGAAGTACATCTAATTGTTCATGAAAAAAAATAAGGAGTCGATTTAACCTTGGTGCAATAAAAAATTTATCTTCTACAAAATTTTGAAGTAACTACGCTATCCTTTATGTATTTGGCCATGATAATGTATCCACTACAAACTCCTTTCTTTAATAATTCTCAGCACTTTTTATTATAAAGGAATTTTATCATAAGTTTATTTTTCGAGGCATCATAAAATCTTTACAAAAATAATTATTTACTATATTTGAAGTAAATAGCTTATTGCAACCCATCTCATATCTACAAATTGTTTGTTATTGTATTTTTGAAATTATTATGCATGTATGATCAATCACAATATCCTACTGAGTGACATATTCTTTGGTCAAATATCTAGACAAAGGACTGTCAAGGTAATGATTAACCCTCCCATTCACAACAGTGAAACACACATCCAATAGGGAATCAACATTTTCAATTTTCTGAAACCTCATAAGTTAGAAGAGAAAGAAAGAGAATGTGATTCCCTTGAGGATGAAACTAAGCTTGTCGGGAGATCAGACAACAATTTAAGAAAATGAGCTTACAGAAGAAACCACATAATTAACAGGGTCAACATCATTATCATCTAGTTCATGTATAAACCATTTCTGATATTAAAGATTGTCGCCCATGCTTTAACTGAACTAATTTTCAAAAGAAATTGAACTTCATATTTTGACGCATCTGCTGAAATAAAACGTGATTTCAGTGAACCTAAACGGTATAAAGATCATACAAAGACCCGTATTCCTGAGAGACTGGGATCAGAAGGAACAGTTTCATGATATCATGTCTAAACGCAAAATAGCATGTCATGATCCCTCTGTTTGTGACAGCTTACAATCCACTGGCATCAAGAAAACTTAACAACACAATTCAAAAGCAATAGAATACCTCAAGAAGCATATCGAGTAAGAGCGAAATATTCACTAGTAGCGAAAATAAGAGGTGAAGAGCAGCCCGAAATCTCACCTTCAGGTGTACCTCCCCAAATGGCTTCGACTGCTTTGCAACCCCCCATCCCACGAAACTGCCGCTCTCCCACTGCTGCTCTTTCCTCACCCGTCTCAGCGACTCCTCGCCGATGACCCTCACCCCAGCCTTGCACGCCGCCGGCCCCACCGACACCCTATCCGGCCCATGAACCTTGTAGTACGACAGCACCCCGTCCTGCAGCACGAACCACCGCGAACGCCACCCTTTCCCGTAGTTCACCCACTTCCAAAGAACCCCCGCCACCGCGCCATTCCCGCTGCCACTCTTGCCATCCCCACCCTCCGCTAACCCCGCCTCAGCTGCAGACTCGTCCGCCGGTTCGCGGCGCGCGGCGGCATCCGAGTCGGAGGGTATCGTTGGGGCCTGGATCAGCTTCTTGCTGGACAAGTTCCTGGAGGGGCTCTCGGCCCCCGGCGGGGGCTTCGCCTCCTTGAGCGTCCCCACCGGGGAGGGGTCCCCGCGGTCACCCCGCTCCAGCGACACGGGCGCAATGCAGCACAGAGGATTCATCTTCCAGGAGGTTGCGATCTCCAGAAGTTACACGCCGAGGAGAACGATCAAGCAGAAGAGATCAAGCGACGATAAGATCTCGCCGAATCCAAAACGGCGGAGAGGGGCTGCGATCGGAGGGCCGCCATTTCAGGGATCGGCAGAGCAACATGAGAGCGCCGCATCCAGATCTAAAGCAGAAGAAGAAGAAGAAGAAGAAGAAGAGAGAGAGAGAGGGTTGGATTGTGCTAATAAAGAATATTAATGAGCGGAGGAGTTGTTAAGAGAGGAGCAGAAGAGGGCAGAGAAGGAAGGCAAGTGAGCGGAGGCGCGGCAGATCCATTAAATTCGCTGATCGGGCGCAGCAGAAACGGCGGCAGCTGCAGCACCAGCGGTGGGCAGGCAGCAGGCAGACTAGTGGAGAAATAGGGAGGGAGAGAGGAGGGGATGAAAGAGACCGGATGGGCCTCCAACGGATCGCCCGTTTGCTCCACCTCTACGCCACATCTTACAATGGGGTCACCTGTCTGCCAAGTGGCCGATTGCTCTCCCAGATCCACCACGGGCGGGCCCACGCGGGCCCCGACCACCACCCGAATGGGCGTGCCGGCGGTGGGAAAATGGGCAGACCCGAGTCAGCGAAGTCATCTCTCCCTGACCGCGGTGGGTCCCATTGGCTCCTTCAGTGATCGCACTGGTAAACGAGGTGGTTGAAAACGGCGACGGAGACGGGACATGATGGATTCAAAGTCGCTTCATCGGAAGTCCGGCCACGCGGCGCTCTCCCATTCGCCGCGATGGCATATCAAGGGGTGATCCGTGTGGAGCTTACGTTGGTGCACGTTTGGGCTGGGTGGTGGTGAGGAGTAATAGAAATGGGATGTCTTTTAGTTGAGGGAATATATTTAAAGGCAAATAAATGCTTGAATTGGGAAATCTTTAGAAGAGAATTGAAGGGGGATTGGCTTGGCGATCTCTTTCTTTCACTTTATGGCTTTTTTGTTTGGCATATGTACTCATGCCAACTTGTTTTTGGTGATTTATGGCTATTGTGACTACAATCATAAATCCAATGGGGGCATGGATATGATTGACTATATTATCATAAATAAAATGAGATTGGATATTTCTAATGTCAAGTTCTTTATCGGCTAAGGTAGATAATATATTTTATATTTAAAAATATATGTGATATTATCATGAACGAATAATTCATGAATTTAATTGCGGTTGAAATGTTTTTGGAAAAGAGTTTATGCCTCACGCAAATCATCCATTCAAATAAGTACAAAACATTAGCACAAGATTTAAGAATATTCTTTTGGATTCCAAACCAAATATATTTCACTTATTTTCTATTAAAAATAAAAACATTAGCTTGTCTTTGTTTAGTATTTCTGAAATGACATCCCATGTTTTTTTTAATTCATAAAATACTCCTAATTAGATATAATTTTACCTCATAAATCATTTCATACACTGAATAAGTCTGTTTGATTAGATATTTTTCTTTACTAAATAATATTTTAGAAAAAAATTATAATGCATGTTTAAAAATATTATAATCGATATGGAATTCTCTTCATTTATTTATTCTTACTTCTAAACCAATTAAAATATATGTTTAAAATATTATTTTTTATATGAGTTGATTTTTTGTTGATAGAAGAAGTCGTTAGTATTCCGGCGTGGTCTGAACCCGTATGCATAGGGTTATTCGATATACCTTTAAGATAGAAACATCAAACTCTTGAGGTACCACCTGCATGAAAACTAAGATCGGGAGAGATTTTCTGATCTTGGTCCTTTTGATGTCCAAGTTAGTAACCTCATGTATATGAATATGGACGTAATGGTCAAAAAGGTGATCTAATTTTTATTGTATTTAAGATGAGATTTTTATTTTTGGTTATGAAGTGATAGAATATTTCATGAAATATTCTACGAGTAGATAGTCTCTAACTACTTTTAATAGCCTCCCATTGGTCAAGGAAGAGGGGGAGCTCATTATTGTCTGTTTGGATCCTTACCCACATGAGCATACGTGTGAATGGTGGCCTGCGTCTTTCTCTTTTCGTCCTATACACTATGTGATGGTTATGTGTCAGATGAAGATTGGTTAATGATATATTTTCTATCATTTGTCCCCTCCCCCCTCCTTGGAGGCATGCTCAAGGGTTCTCACGACAGAGGTCTAAAGTGCAGCATATAGTTCATATCACATGTTAAGCTTATACCTTTTTTGATATGTTATTGACTTGGTGGCATATCTAGTTCATTTGACATATCTATAGCATCGTGCCTGAGCAATACTAATGGTGATCCATCACCGGCCTATCTCTTGTATGATCGATGAATGCACTTTGGTCGAACGAGATCAATTTTCTTGACCTCCACGTCTCTTTTTGACCTAGTCGAGTTTGCCAACCTCCAAAACTCAGGCAAAGTAGGGGGTCACGTTTTCCTTAACCTCCATGACTCTAACGAAGGCGGGGGTCGAATTTCTCGACCTCCCTGTCTCAGGTGAAGGCGAGGGTTGGTTTTCTCGACCTCTACACCTCGAGTGAAGACATAGGTTAGGTTTTCCAACCTCTACATCTTTGACGAAGATGAGGGTCGAGTTTCCTGATCTCAATGCCTTGACAAAGCTAATGGTTGAGTTTCCCTATCTACTTAACTCGGGCGTAGGCGGGGGTCATTGTTTTTTATGTCTACGCCCCAAGCGTAAGTGGGGGTTAGATTTTTCTTAATTAATTAAAAAATATCTTAATAAAGTAAGAGAAAAATGTAAATATTTTGTAATATTATTATTGCAAAATACAACTTATACTTGTTGGCATATGGTTAAGTAAATGATTCATATTTAATTTTGATCCTTATTAACTATATAAGAGATTTTCATCTTTTTAATAACTCAATATTGGGAATGTCATTATTAATAAATTATCAATTAAAAAAATTTTATAAATGAAAAAATTCATCTAAAATGAATTATAAAATAAAAGCTCCAATTTCCCTCCAAAACTCTCAATTGTTTTCTTTTTTAATCAAGGAAACTGTGGCAAATAGAGTCGACTTTGACCGGAGGTCTCACGGACGGCGTCGACGGTCAAGTCAACGTCAAACTGCGACTCGCTACCTGCAAACAGTTTCTCAACGATTCATAAGAACGAACGTAACAGTTAGTTAACGGGTGGAGACACCAAACAGCAGCGAGGAAATTGTAGGCGTTTTTGATGCGATGCTGCATCAAACCAAACAGCAGATCCCGAGGCACCAAGCACACGCGGCATGGCCGCAGAGCGCTCTCCAACATATCGCGGGATCCGCCGCGGTGGGTGTGCTACCTACAATTGCGTACGTGGTGGAATTTTACCGGCGATTCTGCACAAAACCAACCAGGAGATCCGGGGCAGGGAGCACAGGGAAAACACGTGGCAGCGTCACAAAGCTCTCCTTTCCTAGATCGCGGGATCCGCTGCCGTCGTCGGGTACGTTGTGGAATTTTACCGGTGATCCTGCAATAAGCCATGCAGCAGATCCGGAGGTGGCGAGCACGCGGCCAAAACGTGGCAGCGTTACAATGCGCTCCCCTCCGTATCCGCTGCGCAGGCCGCGCCACCTGTCGTTTGGGGGTGCGCCGTGTGATGCTGCAGCAAACTAAACAGGAGATCCGGAGGCCATAAGCACGTGGCAGCGCCCGCCGCCAAACACTGCTCTTCTCCTTCAAAATCGCGGGATCCGCTACGGCGATGCTTTAAGGCGAGCCACCCGCTCCCCTTCTGACACGTGGACCTCGCGTCGTCGTCGTCGTCGTCATCATCGCTAGCATCGCCGGTGGAAACTCTTCTCTGGTTCGCCGGTGGTGCAGTGGTCATCGACAGCGGCACCGAGTATGGGCGACATCAAACTGGTTGTATGGAAGTCGTTTGATGATAGAATACATGTTCTGCTCAAATGGAGGAGTCTCCTTTAGCTGCAGACTGACGCATCGTAATACCCAACATAGAGAAACATGGCGACAACCCACAACATCAGATATAAGTTCCAGCAGTGTTCAACATCAATGCAACTCTTCATTTGCAGATTGTAATAAACATAGAAATTATGAAACTAATGACATTATTATAAAAGAAAAGGCTTCCGTGTTGCTCAACTGATCTTTCATGCTGGATCTCAGTAACATCCATTAAACTGTGTCTACATGAAATCAAATATTGTCTGGTTTTCTTCTTTCAGACACTCTGTAGACTGGGAAAGGAAAAATTATGGCAGAAATGAAGACAGTTGTGGAGTTATCGAATGGCCATAGATAGAGGAAGCAATTCCTGCGTCGACGATAAGCAGCGTCAGCGTTATCCGTCAGAAAATGGAAAAAGAATCTTCTTCTCATATGTGAAGCTAATCGCGATAGAACTTATGGGGCTCTGTCAAAGGGGGCAGTATCATTGTAGCAGATGTCCCAGACAGCCTCAATGGCATCTTTAGCAGCTACATCTGAACAATATGGATTGTTCTGAACCGACTTTAGAGCACGCCTTCGCACACATTCCTTTGTGTCACCAATAAAATATGAGACAAAATATTGCAATTAGTGTAGATATCACTTGATTAATACAATGCTAACAGTATTAACAAGGACAAAGTAAAAAAAATCTTCAGACAACATAGTTGATTAACTCATGGAGCATGGTAATAATTTGTCATGTGTATTAAATAGCATATGAAGAGGACAAAGAAAAGGAGATAGAGAGTTGGCTTGCATCACTAGAAGTTAAAGAAACTTGGCATCACTACAGGAGCAGCCAACTCTGTTAAGCTTTTGCAACTTACAACTGATTTCACATCCCAAGAAAGCTTGTTCATTCTCTTAGCCAAGTTTTTAGTTAAATATAATGATAGCAAAGCTGATCAAATAGATTTTTCCTGACATTTTGCATCAACCAATATCTTGCCATCCAACTGTGAATATATAAAGAAGCAATCGAGTCAAGTTGGACATATGTCCAAAGCATAAGTTGCATCGGTGTAAATGCTGCTTTCAAATTCGATGGTTTTGGTTAAATGTTGCAAGTTCTTATCACAAAAGTTTGAAGACTCAATCTACATGACCATAAAGACCCATTTATTATATGTAGGATGCACGATTTACAGCATAAAAAACCATAAACGAACCATAAAGTTATCATGAACAACCCTATCACTTATTAAGAAACCATAAAAAACCAGAGGTAACGGAATCCTAAGCTTAAGATGACGTTGATGTCCAACAACCTCATAGAACCAACTTCTTTACATGATATCCATGCTTTATTGGCTGCTATCATTCTCTTATCACTACTGATCTCCGTGTGTCAGTGTATTCATTCAATGAAATCGTAAGTGCTCCAATTTTATCAGATATTCACCCTCAGTAGAGTTAGTTTTTTTAATGTTGAGTTAGATTCACTCAAATCACCAGCAACAGATATTTCACCCTCAAATCTATGTAATGTCAATTTAGTTTTTTTTTTACAAGTCCTAATTTTTGGTGGTCTAATATGTTTTCTCTAGACTCATCTAGAAAAACCCCACTCCTATAGCTTAGTTCTTCATTTAGTTCACTCTAAGAAACAAAACGCAGTCAGAATAAATACTTTCAAAATAAAGGACAAATTTCAGATGTTTTTGCAGCTATCATGGTCATGATAATAATAATCTGAACTATTGATCATATCTCAAGTCAGTATCATTATGCATGAATACAGAAAGAAAGTGTGTGCAGGGTCTTCAAAATTTTTTTACATCTAATTGGCAGGAGAAAGAGGTGGACTAGAAATTGTTGGGACAGTACCTTTATGGACATTTAGAGAAAAGAATGAAATACGAGAACATTCAATGAAGTACGAAGGATTCTCGTTCTTTGATTGGAGAGGTCACTGTCGACTTCTCCCTTCAAAGAAGTCAATTTTCTATTAGTGACTGAACTTATGAATAGCTCTTTGCACAAGCTATTTTGTCATTCCGATGAAACTAGAGGCGATATCAAATGATGTCTAAGACTTTGCATATATATTATTTTATTTCTTTCTCCCTTTCTTTTTTTCTTCTATGTTTGCTCACTAACTAAATGAGATAAGTCAGCAACATTTTTACTTTACCCAAGAAAATCCCTATAAGCAACTTTTGACATGAACATAGACAAATAATCACAAATCCAAAGTAAAAATAGTTTGTAGGGCTTACTAAGCCCTATAGCTACAAAATCCAATATCTGCATAAAGTTCATATTGAGTTACAAATGATTGATAGAGATGATGTAATGATAGTCCTTGTGCTCAGCCAACTGTTATTTTAAAGTTTCTACAAATTTCAAATTACAACCAATCAGTACAAAGTTGCAAAAAAAAGAAAGTCTTAAAATCATAACTTATAGATGTATCAAGAAAATCAAGAATAAGAAAAAAAGGCTCTTGACAAAAATATCTGGCCAAAGATACTTCAAGCAGCAGGTCACAGCAGGAATCGAGACACATCACAAGGAAAAATCTTCAGAAATAGATAATAAGTAAAAAATTGAAAAGTGGATTACAGAATATCGTGTTAAAAATTCACAATCAGGAAATAGATGTCTCCATGTATATTCATATGTGCCTAAATCAACATATGTTGAATGATGCTGATCTTGACAAATTTCATGATAAATACGAAGGTCCATGTCCCTAATTCTCATTTGCATAATCTCCATATTGTGGTTTCAAAAGGGATATTATGGTGCTTGTTCAAGTTTCATTCACAAAATGATGATGATGTTAGGCTGAGCAGATATCCTAACAAGGTAAAAAAGTGAAACTGTGCATGATTCAAGTATCAGGATGACATTGAATAGGTTCGCAATACTACAGCTCTAATAAATCATCTTGAAGTGATTGCAGTGAAACAAAATTTTGGTTAAATATCAGTGACTGTTCCTGGAGAAGTATGCATCACTAGCATAATCTCTCCACAATGATGTGAAGGTCAGTGCAGGGCAGGCAACAACTTTCAATAGACCATGCGTTAAAATTCAATTAATGTGCTCCGATCTGCATTGAGAACTAGAACAAATTCATATATATCTAAATATATCTCACAAAACAACATATACAAATTTATGCTTGTCCTTGTTACATAAAATAGAATAGCTGAACAATAGATAGGCAACAACTTTCAATAGACCATGCGTTAAAATTCAATTAATGTGCTCCGATCTGCATTGAATAGAACAAATTCATATATATCTAAATATATCTCACAAAACAACATATACAAATTTATGCTTGTCCTTGTTACATAAAACAGAATAGCTGAACAATAGATTTTCCAAGTTCTAACAAAAACTCACCTGTCCATGGCCTCGTATTTTCAAAAACCCACGTAGCAGTTCTCGCTTGTAATGGCAATCCCCACTCAGATGATTAGCCCGAATCTAGAAGACCAAGTCAGAGTATTCATTCACTTTCAAGAAAAAAAAATCTTGTGAATTCTACTGGAAACTTGGATGCATAAGCTCTAGATCAAAGACTATAAGAAACAGTTCTATGACATTCCAATGCTCAGAAACAGACGGAAAGGTCAACACTACATAAATGTCTACCAGTAAGCATTAAAGCCTCCTAGTAATACTGTACCTCAGAGCAAGCATGATGGGCACAATTTGTCCACTCCATGTTTTTTGCTCGGCAATCATCATAAGCGTGGATTAACTCATGAATAATAACTTGATTTATATCATCTTGGAAAGTCATATGATTACAACAAATTGTTATCTGAAATACAAAAAATAGTACAGTTGAATTAGACTCAGATGGTATATCTTATACATCTACAAATACGAAGGATAATTAAATCAATCAATTCGCTAAGATTTCTTATTTTAACTGAACATAAAATTGCAGAACAAATTTACCAGCAATAATTACAATTGTGTTCTCTTTTGTGCTATTCATTTGAGAGATTACAGGGTGCAGTGGAACAATGTAAATTGCAATGAGCATGAGTATCTAATTGTAAAATGTCCCCAAATTCAACCAAGACAATTCTTGACCCACAGATAGAACAAGACACAATGCACCTTTGTCTATGGTATATTTCTGAAATTTGGAAAAGACATGAGTAAAAAGCTCTACAAATCAAATCCCAAAAATCAATCGGCAATTCTGAACTCTCCACAGGGAAACATACTAGATTTGGCAAATGATGTAAGACCCACAAAGAGGCAAACCAGGACCAAAGAATTACAAGAAACTCCGCGAAGCATGAAGATGGAACAGGCAGATAAAAGTGCGTTCGGTTAGGCAAACCATTTAGATGAAAATCGTTACATAATCTAAGAAATCTTACCCTACTCCTTCCAACATTGAAGCAAGAGTTAAGCATAACAATTCAATAGCATTATTACACATTTTGGTTTTTAGTTTATAGATAAAAAGTTAATGAGTTTTCTTTATACAATTTTGTGATGCTGTTGTCATCTCAAATTCTGGATGCTCAACTGTGAGCGGCTCCTTGACCGGATAAATTCTAACTATTATAAACAACCTAAGAATATTTTGTTCCATGTTCCACATGCTTGCAGTTATCCGGCCTTCACTACCAATTTGCATAGGTTGGATGGTTGGTAAAGCATTGGCATCAGTCTTGGAAATTGGCCATTAACAATTTAATTAATGGTTTTGGTGAGAAGTTATTGCTAGATTTTAATCCAAAGTTCCGTATAATCAAAAAACCTGTATCAAAAGTCACGTAAGCTATAATATTACACTAGCATGTGCCAAAAGATCACTCAGATAAAAGTAGGGATTGAAATTTCGTATACACCAGTATACAAAGCTTTGCTTGGTACGATATAGTATGGTATGTCGAGTGGTGCATCTATATATATAATTAATATATAAAAATATAAAAAATTATATTTTTTATAGAAATATAAAAAATCAATATATAAAAATATAAAAAATCAATATATAAAAATATAAAAAATAAAAAAATAAAAAAATCTGAAAAAAAGGCATATGCGGCCTCGGCGACATCGCTTCCTCCTCTTCTCCTCGTGGCCTCATCTGCGGCATTTAGCGAAAAAGGCGGCGAAGACGTCAAAGGCCGTAGATGTCTCTAGCCTTCGGCGAAGAATGCGGCGAAGGCCGCAGACGTCTTCGGCCTTAGGTGAAGAACGTGGCGAAGAAGAAGGTCGCGGAGTTGCAAACGAGGCGATGAAGGAGACTGCCTCCTCCGTTGCTCAACCTGCCGCCACTCTTGATCCTTGTGCTTCCAGATCCTCCTCTTTTCGACTTTCCTCACTGTTACCTCTTGGATCGGGATCGTCGAGGGAAGGCAGCGTTGGATCGGGATTGAGAAAGGGTGTGGAAACAAGTTCACATTGAGGTTCTTCTGATTCTCCCTCTTCTTTAAAAGCCCTCTCCTTCTTCCTTCTTTGACCCTTCTCCCTCAGCCTCACCGTAGCCAAGCCGCAACCAGGCTGATATCGCTCTGTAGCGGGTGGTAACAGTCAAAATCGACCGTTACCGACCTGTTCTGAGCCCAATACAACCCCATATTGTCTCATACAGGCTATATCATGCGTACCGCTCGGTAGTGAGCAGTATAATTCAAAATTACAATCGCTGGATAAAAGTATTAATTTTTTTTCAAGGAGATGCAAAATTTTCTATTGGCACCTTTTCTCCGCCGATATTTTCCCCCATAGATATTATGACATGCTTCCTTCAATTAAGTGATTGTTCTTTCCCTGTTGGTCCGTTTCTATCATTGGCCTTTTATGTCGTGTACTAGAAAAGCTATACACCTGATGGCCTAAACATGTTCTACAGATTTGTTAACTCCTGGATGCTATTTCACATCTACCTGAAATATAGTTCCATGCAAATTACTGCTTGATCCCTCTAGGAGTCAGCCCATGTGGAATTGTGCATGTCCTTCATTTGCTACTAAGACTTTAAACCTCAAAGGTGCATGCAAATAGAATATGTTACTCTAATTAAATTTGGAGCATTATTCCCTTCTCAAACTTCAATGCTGTAAAGGATTCTAATCATGTAAAGAACAACAGGTGGTGGTTCCCAACTTATTCAGCACAATGTACCCCTTGGGCTGATCTCATCATCAACTGCTAATAGTTACTGATCACTGAAAGCCTTTGTGCTGACTTTCCCTAGTGAAATGCTAATAAAAGAAATGCCAATGGTTATACAAGAAAAAATAAAAAAAGCTGCACTGCAAGTTGTTAGTCCCTCGTGATTTGGTTGGTTCTTAGATACTATGTTCTTTCATTCCAAGATTTATGTTCTCAAACAAAGTAATAAGACACGAATTACACACACTAATAAACTTAAACCAAAAAGAGGACTGAGCTGATCGGTGTGAAAAAGGAGAGATAAAATTTGAAGCTTTCATCTACTACTACAATGGACCATCAACAAAATGTTCTCCTTGGGCACATTTAAACTTTGATGAGATTTTTCTAACAATGATTGGGAATGATTAAAAAGCCAATCGATCAAAAGACTAAATCTTGATGTTGAACCTGACCATATTATTCAAGACCAGCATTCTAAAGCTTAAAAACACGAATTGAGCATGCGATGTACTGAAGTCCAATTCATATTTAAAAGCAAAGCAATAGCACGTAATCAAATGTCAATAATTCCACTTGTTGAGAAACAACACTGTCCAGCAACAAAGCAGAAACACTTTCTATCAAGAAGGAATACCACATGTTGTTGTCTAAGAATACGAGAAAGAAGACAACAGAGAAGAGTCAAATTCGATATCAAATTAAAGATACCCCACGGCCACTGGAGTAGCCACCGGCGGAACTCTGGCCTTTGCAGGTGATCGCCGTGAGCAGCCGCGTCCACACAGGGCAACCGGCCTTCTCCAGCTCCTCCCTTAGGAACTTCACCGTGGGATCTGACACAACATCCACAGACATTACCAAAAGGATTGGATTGGAATTCTCCGTAGCCGAGTGTAAAAGACAAACGTGAGAGGCTCTTGTTGATGCCATCGACGCACTCCTTGTGGGACATGCGGTCGCCGCCAACGCCGGCCGCTGCAGCCGCGCCCTCCGCGGCCCCGTCCATTGGCAACACCTCACGCCCGATACCTTCGTTCGTTCTTGGCGGCGACGAACAAATCGTTCAACCAGAGCTCTCGGCCTTTCTTAAGCTGCTTCCATCTTGGCCGTCCGTTTCATCGTTGCGAGTCCCGCGTAAAGCGGGTGCGGGTCGACCACTTCCGCCCGATGACTTTTGCAACCCGTTTACCCGTTTAGCTGCATGAAAAAGATAAAAAAAGGAAAATTTAAAATAAAAAGAAACAATTGAAGGCAAATCATTCATGCCTCTCGTGTCTGAAATTAGTGTATATCAAAAAGCCACGACAATGATGACGAATCATAACGACGGTCAAGATAAAAGCATCAAGACGCACGGAAGGTCCGGATTAATTAATCTTTCTAACTTCTTTTTGTTGGGGATACCATTTGGGACGCGAGGACCGGCAACGATCTCCTCGATCGTGTCGGAGTCGGTCATTCCGCCGTTGACGACGCGAATCTTTGACGCAACCCTAATAACCCGCTTACCCGTTTGTCGAATTATGAAGCCGTCACGTCGCACTCCACTTCCTGCAAGAGGAGAGGGGGCCAACATCTCCGCTGGGAAGGCCGTCGCCGGGATCCTCCGCACCTCGCTTGGCTCCATGGTTATGGACAAGATGCTCCAGAGCCCCGACGGCTACGTCATCATCAGTCAGTATACGTCCTCTTCTTTCTACCCATTGCCTCTGCTTAAATCTTGTTGTTGTCTGCTGATCTTGCCGATCATTAGTGAACAAAAAAAAAACCCTATTTTTTTCGCCTTGTCTTTATTTTTTGGTTTGAGGGGGATTTGATGACAATGGATGTGAAAAATTAAATACTGGTACAATAAGTACACCAGAATACTAGTACAAACTGGGATTGCTATAGTATGGTTAGTATAGTGTTTAAAACCATGCAAAATTTTTAGGTATTAAATGCTTCAGGCCTAACTTGATAATCTTTTAGGTATCAGTTGTGAAAAAGTTTATTTTGGAACTTTAATTTTCGTAGCATCTGCATTGCAAACAGTAGATAAACATGCAGCCATAAGTTTAGATGTTTTGAGTGTTAATTCTCTGAATTTAAGCATAACAATGTTCTTTTTATGAACTGTTATGTTATTTCTAACAATATTGAGAACATCCTCCTACCCAAAGTAGGTGTTTAGATGATTCAGCATGTCGCGACAATGATAGGCAGTGTTGGATTACCACCTTTTATAGGGAAATTTACTGTCAACTTCTCAGCCATCAACTTCGTCAATGCACATCTAGCATATTTTCCATTGGCAATATTATTTTAGGCACACATGATGATTAACTGTTCGTGTCTAATCTCTTTCATTTCCCTTACATTTCTCATGCTTTACTCCTTGTTGAAATGGACTTTCTCCATGAGCATTTGCAGATGGTATAGTCAGTTGGCCTTTACAATTGGCAGATAATTGTATCCTTTTAAGTTTCCTCAGAATATTTCATGTTTAATGTAAGATTTAACAATGAACGTTTGTTGTCTGAACCAACGTTTGCAATCTCGTACCATACCGACGTATCGATCAGCTGTCGGTATGGTATGTACCGAACTATACCGAGTGTACGGACATATGATACACTAAGGTATAACAAAGAGTATCGGTCCTCCATCGGACTGGTACATACCAAGCGGTACGGTACGGTATTGCAAACCTTGGTCTGAACTTTCTTCCCCATGGTTGGTGCAGGAAATAATCCATGTTGCGGCATCGATTGCAATGATGTTGGGACAAATAACATGAAAGAGCAGAATGTGTTTGAAACACTGATTGGCAAACAACAACAGATCTTGCTTGCAACACAAGTAGTGAAAATGATTTTGAAGATTGATGATGTGATCACTCCATCTGACTATTGATTTTGGAGGTTGAGGTTGTGAGCCAGAACATGAACTATCAGAATTTGCCATAGCTAAGTGGGAGAAGAATCAGCCAGGCATGCGAGACCTCTCCGTGTATCTCCTTTGTGCCTTTTTATTAATCTGCGAGTGTATGATTGTTGATCTTGCAATAATTTTTGTCACTGGTTTCTCTGCAGGCATCATTTGCATTTTATGGACTCATGTATTTTACGGGCAAAGTGGTCATCTGATCGCGGAAGTTGACTAATTGTTGCAATTGAAAACCACTGGCAGACGGCAGTCGACATGCATATCCATCCAGCCGTCTCACTGTAAGATTTTATGGACATCTGGATTGCAGCCGAGGACGTGGGTAACTGGATTTTCTTTGCGATGCCCGACAATATTTTGATGGTGGAGTGAATTCATACAGAGTTGCTAATATATTAGACAGAGTGCATGACTTCAAGTATTTTGAACTAGTAGATCACTTATGTTGTTAAGATATTATTTCTTTATTATTTAGCTCTTCTTTATCAAAATTCATGTGTATCAAATCATGATAGTGGCTATAATGTGGATTACGGTGATTATTTATTCAATAAGACTAATTGGGAATATTGTTTTCGGCCTTCAATGGGGTCTTTTGGCTGAATATGACAACCGAGCAAAAGAACAAAGGAAAAGATGCCTAAATTGTGTCTTCTACATTAAAGATGTTCTATGCTTATTTTTTTCATGATAGAATTGTTCCAAGAGAATGAGTCTTTGGTATAGTGGTAAGATTCCTTGGGAACAAAGTATGAACAATCCTTAGGAGTAGAAAATTAAAGACTTGAAAGAAGAATATATATCTGCTTTTGTTTGGAAGATGAATAAGAAGAAGAAGAAAAAAAAAAATCCCATAATGGAGTATAATGGCATATGGTTGAGGATTAGTATCAAACAGGATCGAATCACAAGATACTTTGGGTTTTTAAATTTTAAGCTTTGGAAGAGCCTACACTCCATCGAGAGTAGTTCTCTAAAACAAGTTACCTGCACAGCCATCATCTTCTTCACCTCCACAAGTCTGGAGGATGAGTAATGTGGTGGAACAGCCAATGGTAGTCTTCCCACCAAGCACGGCAGTATGTGAGATGGCACCACTGCTGCCTCCCATTCTTCATCATGCAGGCACTGTCGATAGGCATTCACTATGTCCACATCTGAAAGCAACATGTAAACTAAGAGAGTGGAAGATACATGCACCACTTGGAGCTTTCAGGACTAAGCAAATTAATTGGATAATTCATCCATTAATTTTGTTGGATCGGATCTTAAGTGTTTTAAGTCTCCTATACACCAACTTAAGTTTCCTTTGACTTCTGAGTAAATTTAGACTATGGCCATATGTTGGCATTGATGCCAAAAGCTCTATTTTATGGATCTGCTTAGGACCACAGGGAATTGTGAGTCGCTCGCTTCAGCAAGTGGCTGCTTTAAAGAACTGTAAGCGTGTCAAAACAAGGATCAACATATGGGAAGCAATTATTGATTTATTGCTTGTGATGCGTGATGAGTGAGAGTACCTTATTCAAGTCAACCCATCGGTAGCTCGGGCAGAAAGATTTGAGGATGGATTGCCACCAAACTTTGGCAAGAGAACGACCATTTTTGAATCTATGAACCATTGAATTAGAAAAATAAAGGCAGACAATTTGGTACACTGCCAATTAAATTACCTAATTACATTTGTAGGGTTTATACATTTGAAGGATCTAAAGTGCTTCACCTGTTGAGACTTCCCTGAGCTGGAAGGATGCATCATCTAACGAGGGTCTCTGTTATATACACATCTAACATGAACTATGAACAGATCAAGCTACAGTCATATGAACAAGAGGGGTGAGTGGCAGAAGCAATTGAATGGAACTGTAAAGAAGCAATTGACTGAACTAACTAAGATTGATGTCGACTTGCTCCGGCATCGCTCTTTCGGTCTGCTGTGCAGGAAGTTCAGTGCCGAGCTGCCCCTTATCACCCGCTCCGAATGCATACAGTTTCCCGGAATCTGTTAGAGCAAAGGTATGCGCGTTCCAGTAGACTGAGTTGGTGAGACTCATCTGCACTACCTTCTCATTGATGTTCTTAAGTGAAGTCACTAACTTTGGGCTGAGTACATTGGCATGTCGGTTACCCTGCAAACAAGACAAAGCTTGGAATTAGCTGACATTATCGAAATTGCTGGTGGAACACTAAGACTGGAGGAGACGCAATCTCTTGCCAAGTCTGCAAAAAGTTTAACATCTGAAGACCCTAACGAGGTTCACTTAGAACAAGAAAAGGATAAAAAAAAGAAGAGGCAAACAAGCAGCGTTGCCTTCAAAAACCTCATAAACTAATGGAATGCAATGGTGTTAGATTCTAGTTTCATATACTACGCAATAAGAGATCAACTAGGAAAGCATAACAAACCTGTCCATCAATGATGGAGGAATGACCCAAACTTGAGGATTCTCCATAACCAAATGAGTAAACATCCCCGGTATCAGAAACAACGAATGTAGTGTAGTCGCCTGTTGCGACATGTACAGCCTTTATGCTGCTCAAGGATTCCACGACCTTGGGAACAGATTCAGACTCCTCATTCCCATGGCCCAAGCACCCATAGCGCCCCCATCCCCATGTACATGCCCGCCCATCTTGTCCCACGACAGCGGCATGCCAGGCACCGGCTGCAACCACCCTAGGCTGCAGGTTTAAAGTCTGGAACTGCTCGATCAACCTTGGATACTTCTCATCATTCATGGAACCATGCCCAAGTTTCCCTCCTAAGCCACAGCCCACAGAGTAGACCGACCTGCATTACGATGAAACTATAAACATTAGGATATAATTAAACATTCGAATTCACTGAAAGTATGCTGTTGAATCCTCTACCAAAACAAGCGTCGAGTATAACAGCAATGAAAAGCTAATGCAATCCCTACATATAACAAGTAATGCAATTGCGGAAACTATGTGTTCTTGAAGAACATTTCAAAAGATGTCGTCATAGTAGAATTCACTTGTTGTTGTCTAAGCCCCACATAAGTTTGCATACACATGTGTGTGAGTGTGTGTTGCAAACTACTCAGACTATCTCATATCCAGCAAGAAAGAAATAAGGACCATAGCTGATCTTTAAAGTATCAAGAGATTATGAGTAGAAGAAAGCTTACATGCCGCTAGGTTGACATGCCAGTGCTAGAAGGTAACAGTAGCCAGCAGCAATCTGAACCACTGGTACGTTCTCAAGAGGACCCAATAGCGGATGCGGCTCCAAGTCATTTGGTTCTGTGCGATGACCGAGCTTTGAGTCATTTCCCCAACAGAAAGTGTAGACCCTGCCTTCTCGAGAAAGAACTGCACTGAAGAAATTTCCTATCGCTGCCTGAACCACATATATGTCTTTCAATGATTTCACCAGTTGCGGTGTAGTGACAACCTTGGACCCTTCAAGTGTGTGTTCTGCCTCACCAAATGATTCCTTCCCGAAAGCATAAACCTGTCCAGCATCACTGATCAGCATTGTTTGCCCTGCTCCGGCAGCTGCTTGTATAATCCGAATGCCTTGCATCGATCTGTCAAGCACCAAACCTTTCTTGTTCACGGTACAGTGTTAATGTGCACCTGAGTGTATGAAGCAACTGAAAATTTTAAAGCACCTTATAAGCCGTGGCCTCCGTTCCTCCTCCAAGGTGCCATGGCCGAGCTGTCCTGAGCTGTTGGATCCAAAGGAATATACAGATCCAGATGAAGTAACCGCAATGCTGTGACTAGGACCTGCAATTGCCTGAGACTTTTCTCTTCGGCAACATATCTCACCTGCCAATATATACCTAAGAACTAATTTCCAAGATCCGCCGCAGCGTTGTTTAAGAAGTTCTTTTTCATCTGAATTCATCGGCTTGAAGATGGCCCTTTCCTGGCACATGTCTAATGCTGCGAGCTCTGTGATAGATAACCCGATGTCGGGAGTGAAATCTGAAGGCTTTCTGAAAAATGTACATGTTGCCTGCCATGAGCATCCAAAATCTATCAGCAACATTACAGATCCTTTCAACAAGAGAAACATAACAATGGTACTTGCCTCCAGATTAGCAAGATCCCGGGGTTCCAAATTGCAATTGGTTAGAATAATGAGAACGACGGAGGGGGTTTCAGCCAAGGGGAAGTCCCCCGGGCTCGAGTCACCAAAGCAATGTCTTTGCACACGTTTGAAGGTTCGCTGCAATGGGGACACCAAAGAAAGGGATGGATCTACAATGGTCTGAATCGGTCGGGAAGAACTGCTACCACCGGTGGTCGGATCCATCGGGCAAGCGCTCAAGGATCAAGCAGCAGAGTGAATCCAATCCAAGGCCTATATCCTCGTTCAACTATAAGATTGACAAACCCCAATTGTCAGCAAAGCAACACTCAGAACTAATGGCTGCAGTCTTTGTGAGAGATCATATCAACTCCACAGTTCTCAATCTTCAAACCTCCCTCTACGCATTTAACATAAACAAGGGTCTGAGAGTATACTGCCAGTCATGAAATAAAACTGCAAAAGCTTGCATAAAGTTCACATAAAATTTCAGATAACATACCCATAAATCCATAATAAGAAGAAAAAAAAAGGCACCAAACAAGTAAAACACAGTTGCAAATTGCAAATGGCCGAAAGAATGTGAAAGACCAAAGCAATGGAGGCACAGACCAAGAACGAACATGGCCAGACTCGTTAAAACCTAGACTAACAACTGGACTAGAGAAGCTGAAATAACAAGCTTCAAGTAAAAGAGAGTAAAAAGCCAAGTAGAGAAAGGAAAGGAAATGATGTGTAAGCAGTACCACCTCCCAAAGAAAGCATATTCCCGATGATCAAAGATCGCCTACAAAGAAAAGCATTTCACCCCAAAAAGGATACTTTTCTTAAAAAACATCCATAGCTGTCCATCGAGTCAACAATTAGTCACGCACTAGGAAAAATAATCTAAAACCAAATCAATTCGAGAAAAAGATAGCAGAAATTACAAAGAAGCAGGGAACAGGATTCCCAAAGCACATAGTTATTAACACCACTTCAACTCCAAAAAGATCATATCTCGAAAGCAAGATCCGTTGTCACAGAACATCGATGAACCCAGAACACCACCACGTCCTTCATTCAACCAAAGAAAGCAAATTTATCTTGGAGTCGATTCGTCATCAAACCCACGGATCGAAAACATCCTTCATAAAGAAAAGATATCAAATTCCACGGGAAGAGACAGAAGGAGAGGCCCAGGCAGAGAAACAGAGGCAGGAGAAAGATCGGAGTTTTACGGTCTAGATCAAGTCAGATGGAGCAAAGCAACGACGCGGAACGCGCAGTACACATCACGGGCAGCGGAACATCCACTGATTCCTCCTGAAGTCTAGGATGCGGCCGACTGACCCACTGTAGGGCGATTGCTTCGTGTGCTCCTCCTCCCTGTTCCTCCCCACGGTCAAAAATTAGAGTCCGATTCGGAAAATGGAAGCGGTCGGAGCACTTGTGTTCTTTGAATCGGGATCAAATATAGATTAAGACTGCAAGGAATCGAGGTGAAGAATGGGATGAGATGAGGAAGAAAGGGGGGGGGGGGGGGGGGGGGGGGGGGAAAGAGAGGGCCGAGATGGAATGAGGTGGAGGACAGTTGCAGAGTTTTATACGCATCCCGCGACAGCCACGTCAGCGTTCGTAACGAAGCTAACGGGATCCGACGTCAGCTGACGGTTTAGGACGAGGGTTTGATAATTAGATGATCGAAAAAATAAAAAATAAAAATAAAAAAATAGATTTTTTTTTATCAATTCGATTTAATTATTGAATGAGTTATGTTAATGGAACGAAATGAATCGATCGACTCGATCCATTTTTTTTATAACCCGTAAGAAACGATTGAGTTAAATAAAACTAATTTGATTTTGTAAATATATTAGTATTACTTAGATTCCATTGATTTAATTTTTTATTTATTTAAAATATTTACATCAATTTTGAAGTTAGGATTAATATATGAAAGTAATCAATTCTCTCTCCCTTGTTCCTCATTCTCTCTCCATTCCTCATCTCATATAGCATATATTTTTTAATTACTTATTTAAAAGGATATTTATGTTAATTTTAAAATTCTGATTAACTTAAGATATAAAATGACCTCTTTCGTGCATTCACTCCTCTCTATCTCTTTTCCTCTTATCGTCTTTTCTCTCTCATCCCTATCTCATAGTATATATATATATATATATATATATTTCTTTCTAATCATCAAAAGCTCACAATTATTTGTTCTGAATAGACCTTGTAAAGATTTTTTTTTTTGGAGTAGAGAGTGACTTTGATACTTATAAGACATTGTGCTTACAAGAAATTATGTCTTAGGTGTAATCAAGAGGAATTATCCATTTTAGATGGATCCCATAAGATTTTTCTCAAATAGACCTCAAAGGGATCTCTTGGGGTAGAATATGACTGTGATGCTTATGAGACCTGAAGAATTATCTATTTTGGATAGACCCTAAAAAAAGGTTTCTAAGGGTTAAGGGTGACTTTATTGTCTCATGCAAACAAGTCATTAAGTAAAGAAGGTTCCTACAAAGTGTTTCACACAGACTGTTTTCTCAATGGACTGAGAAAATGAGAATAGTCTTAAAGTCAGATGGCAGCCTAAATCAAACAGTATAAAAATACATCTGATGCAACCAAACATTAACAATGATCATCCATTATACATATCAAACACGAGACTAGCTAGAGATGCAATGTCTGAAGCTGATCTAACGGCGAGAATGCTACTGCAGGATTTGCCAAGGAACACGACAAGGCAAGAATCAACTTGACCCATTAAGTGGTGGTTTGTATGAAAGTCTCACGGTAGAATAAATTACAGAAGGTTCAGCCATTGCACCGTTTCCGTAATCTCCGCATGCCAACGTCTTGGTGACAGGAGGGATGAGATTAACACCAAGCTCGTCGATTGCATCTAGATGGCGCTTCGTAAAGGGATTATTCCACATGAAGGTGTTCATAGCAGGAGCAACAAATATAGGCTTGCTGTAGTCCCAGGCTCGCACAATACATGTCAGTAGGTTGTCACACAATCCTCCTGCAATCTATACATGGAAGAACAAAAACTTGAAAAAAAAAAAAAAGGTGAAAAAATATATAATTGGCACACAAACTATGTAGTCAAGTAATCTTTGTACCTTCGCGAGAGTATTTGCTGACATTGGGGCAATAACCATGATATCAGCCCATTTTCGAAGCTCAATGTGCAGTACTCCATCCCCAATCTTCTTCCAACTAGACCATTCATCATCGTCTGTATAAAGGATCACATCCCCGGGGAATGATGCTTTATCGAGAAAATGCAAGGATGATTTGGTAGCAACCGCCCTAACTTCTGCCCACTCCAGAAAACTACGGCATAAAATCTCAAATTTAATAGCAGCAACACTTCCAGACACAGCCAAGAGGATCCTTGGTTTAATAGGCTGCATATTGTCATGCTTCATATTTTCTGATGCTATTTCGATATTAGCCATCATGCATTCAACACACTAGGAAAAATTTCCTTCCACTCCATAAAAAATTGATGGTCCTCGTTTACAGATTTCCACCGGGCATTACCAAGGGGCAAGGTGATCCTAGGCAAGCATCATCTTAAAATAAAAATCCATATAAAGTGAACCTTTTGTACTAGAACAGCTTCCTGAGAACATGGTCAAAACAACTCCAACCACGAGAAGACCATGGTGTGCAAGCAGAATGATCCAACAAACTGGAAGCTGGAAACATTAACATATCGTTACTACTTTGTACGGTACAGAAAAATGATTACTAAAGAAGACATAAATTGCGTGAAACTGACCAACCAACTATACCTATGAGAAATTATTGATACAAATGGCAGCAAGAACCACTAGCAAAGCCATGATCTTTAAAATGTGCTTCAGCTTGCTTGAAACAATCGGTTTCAATCTCTTATCCATGAGGGGAGAAACAACTTAAGGTGAAGCTAGAAATTATATATTTATATACCTATATGAATCAGCATAAAAGTCCAACAACAACACCAACAACAAGGCTGTAATGTCTCAACATTTAGGGTTCGCTACCTAGATCCTTTTGCCACCATTGAGCTGTATAAAAAAGCCATATCCTTAATTAAAATTTATTTTTTTACATAATAGTTTTTAGTAAAATGTTGTTAGGCCTTCCTCTATCTCTCTTCGTACCAATCATTTCACCTCTTAGGGCATCTTAAAAAATGTTTCCATTGATTACACGTTTTCTATGACGAATTAAGCACACAAAATTTTCAGAACTTCCATCAATCAGGTTTTGGATCCTTCGTGTGGTTTCTTCATAGGCCAATTCGCAATTGGTGATCCGTTACCGAGTATTTTCCGGTTGCCGCCCAATGTCTAATCTAAGCCCTTTTTACCGTCGCCCGCGATTTCCAGCAACCGGATCGGGAGATGTAGAATCAATTGGAGGAGAGGTGAAGAGAAAGAGAGGGGAAAAAGTACGAATTAAAGATTAGGCCAGCGCGCTAAAGATCAAAAGCTAACCTGTCGCCGGTGTGCTCGCCGAAGACCACCGCTGCTTCCACGCTCACCGCAGAACATAAGAAGGGAACGAGAGAAAGAACTTATATAGTGGACAGACGTGAGGGTAATTTAGTCATCTTCACATGTAGACGGAAATTAAAGCACCATCGCGTCTCCAAATTCCTCCGCTATTCACCCTCAGCCATTTGCCGCCGCCGCCGCCCCCCTCGATCGCTTCATCTCCGGCGGTAACCCACTCGCCGCCGTGCCGCCCCAACGTCTCCGCGGTCCATTCCACTTCGCCAAATGAGACATGGGTTTGATGAAGCCCACATAAGTAAGCCATTATATTGCCCGGCCCAACCTGACCAATAAAAGCAGCAGAAGACGGTGGTGTCGTTTGGGGTTGGGAAAGATGAGCGGCTTCCTTCTTCCGACGCTGTCGCGGAAGAGCGACGTGGACTGCATCATCCGCGACACCCTCGACAAGGTCCTCCTCCTCCGTTTCGGCCGCGCCGCCGACCCTCTGTGCCTCCACTTCGACGAAATCGTACGCTGCGCCCCTCTCCTCCCATATCCTGTACTTCGTCTTCTCGGTGCTTGGCGAATCCTCTGATCTCGTGTGGCCTTCTGGCGCGCAGCTCTCCAAGGCCTCCCATGAGGTCTCTAAGTTCGCGACGATCGCGCTGGTGGACGTCGAATCCGAGGAGATTCAGGTCTACGTCAAGTACTTCGATATCACCTTGATACCCTCCACCGTCTTCTTCTTCAATGCTCATCATATGAAGATGGACTCCGGGTAATTCAATTACATCCCCAGACGAACATCTTGTTTCTGTCATCAACTCTCTTTTATGTGTTGCCCGATTCTGCGTTTCGTAGGAAATTTTAACCTTCCGCTTAGGTAATTTCTTTTTGCCCTAAATATCCGATTTGATATGTAGGTTTCTGCAAGTTCGAAGGCTGTAATTTATTAGGGCATGCACAAGATGTCATCTTTTCTACGATATCTTATTTATCTTGCCCTAAATTTTAGTGGTAAATTTTCTTTGACATGAATACTTGTCACAAGGATGTTTATTAGGTGTAGTCGGTATGTCTTCCAACTTACTGGCCTGTAGATAAAAGTCCACTAATTTGACATGTTATTAGGATGATTGTAGAGAACAGCGAATGCAATAGTAGCATCATCTCCTCTGTTTGACATCGTTCGTAGCGTGATTGGATATCCTAAAATTTCATCCCAAGCTGAAACCCTACGAATTTTCTTGGTATCTGAACTGAAACCATATGAACGTTTATACCCAACTCATCCCAAACCCTATCAAAGGGTACCAGAACCTTGTTTTGGTAGATTGTGTAGATTTGGATGCACAAAAGAACCCAACTTACTAAGCTGAACCTAGAAATAACATTAGGTTAGGCTACATGAGAACCGAACCAGTCTATCTACCTATATACCTGAACCCAACTGGAGCACCTACATCCTCACCTGAACCTGTTTCCTAGCTGATTAAAGGGTAAACAAGTTCACTATAAGCAGATCAAGTATTTGCCGTCCTGTCACGAACGGCCGCAACATCTTCGCTCAACGAACCGTTCGTCGCTTTTGCTTGCTTGTAAATGTTTGACAACCTGTTTTGCCTAAAAAATGTGATCGAAAACAGTCTGTAACATTGCAGAATGATCGCTCACTGCGCGGAGCTAAAACTGCCCAAAACAACTCCATTTTTTTGGGTGTTTTCGCGTACTGCGGCGACCGCTCTGAGCGGTGTGAAATGCCAGCCATCTCAGCACTCTGGAATCCCCCGGGTGGCGCAGGGCTGGATAGGGCTTCGGTTATATGTCGGGCATGAGCACTTATCAAAAGTTGAACTTGTCTTGCATTCGACACCTTGGGAACCGTCGTTTGTGGACTTGAGACCGTTCATCCAGCACTCTAAAGTCCTGTTTCGCTCCTTTATCTCTTTTCTCTATTGTACTCAAGGTGTTCGACGAATTGCTTGTAAAACTTCCCTCTTCGTGAGACGTCGGGACTTGTCCGTCACTCGCTTTTAAGCTAATCAACTTCTCTTTTGCAAGTCCTTCGGAACCGACATGAGGTTGTAAGTGGGCTGACCCTTTGCGCACAAATAATGCTTGGGCGTTTCATGACTTAGGCAATCCCAACTAAGACCGTAACATTAGGCAAAATTGCTTCATGACTTAGGCAATTCCAGCTAAGTTTTTAAGTTTGCCGCAAGGGTGCTGCACGACTTACGCAAATTCAGCTAAGTCCGTGACAGTCCCAAATTATGGCTCCCCTCTCTTTTCCTTTCCCGCTATTTTGTTCCTCCCCTCTTCTTTTGTCTTTTGAGGCTGTCAGATCGGCTGGAATTGGTCAAAACTGGCCAACACTGGTTGTGATTTGTAGATTCTAGTTAAAATCCATTGACTTATTACTATAAAATTGGGAAGTCAACCAAAGTTGGAGTGGCCTTTGACGATAATGATATGGACTCTATTCCTTGTTATAGTGATTTAGTTTTATTCTTTAATGACTATTTTCACCTTAAATATAACTTGATAAGTGAATTTTTAGCCCGTGTGTCTCTGGGTAAACTGTGTTTTTTATTGTATTCAGGACTGCTGATCATACTAAGTGGGTTGGATCTTTTCATAGCAAACAAGACGTAATCGATGTTGTTGAGGTGAGTGCCATGCTCCACACTTCCTTTTTCTGAATCAAATATATTATATTCAGTTTCATCTACTGAATTCATTAAACTTAGATGATGCCACGTGATAGGTTAGTCTTAATATCAGTAGAAGAAAAATTAGAAGATTTTTTTTATTTCATAATTTGAGAGAATACAGTTACATAGTTTGATTTTGGAGGTCTGAGATACTTGTTCTTTTTTGGATTGCATGGAAAAAATATATGGAACTGAATGACTGCTGTAGCAAAGTTTGTAGAACTTTGATAAAATTTTGTGATTGTAAGAAACTAAGATGTCCTTTTTGATGAATAAGTAAGAATTATCCCTTGTCACTTAGACTGTATCATCAGATCTTCCTAATCTAGTTAGCTTGTTCCAAGTGCAATTATCTTCATCCATGATTACCAGTACAGTTGGTCTGCCATTTCTGTTTTCCTCTTCTGGTAATATTTTTCGCAAGAGGTTAAACCTGTCATCAAGGCTCATATGATCAAGAATGGGATTGGGATTAGCTAACTGCATTATGATCGAGATTCATTATATCTGATCAATTGGAGCAGGATAAATTGAGAAAATAATTTAAACATGAAATTTGTAAAAATTATAAAAAATAACAAAGTCTGGAAAAATGAATATAAAAAATGACTGTTTTTCCAAAGAGTAAAACAATATGTGTTTATGTAAAGCCACAGTCGTCAGTTTCTAATTTCTTTGACTTGGCCATATCTTCTTAATTTAATACGAATAGCTGCACATTTGTATTCCTGAACTTCTTATGTATGAAAATGTGAAAATATCTGCCTATGTACCAGCCTATGCAATCCGGGGGTGATTCCATGGGATCGGCTGCATATCATACGTAGATGATTGAAACGTAGAAGTTTACCTTTTGGATATGCATATTATACCTTAGAAATGATGGGGGATAATATATCTGAAATGGATGTGTTCATTTTAGCATACGACTGCTATTTGCTGGCATCTACCAACACAGTTGACTGTTTCCTGAGTATGGAGGATAGCCTTTAGACTTGCTATAGGCATAACCTTATTTTACTTATTATATAATTCACCATCTAACTCATACATTAACATTCTAACTATCTTTCAAAACACAACAACAGAAAGTTCTAATATTTTGATCAACATAAACCAACTACTGGCTGCTCAAGAATTTAGTGGTGATGTGTATTTCATCGTTCAACTAACATTTCTGGACAGTGGAGGGACCATCTGTTTTTGGGGTATATTTCTTCTTTATATTTAGCTCCCAACTGAGTTGATGAAATTGTATTTGAACTTGCTTTTAGTCTGGTCGAAAATTTGTACAACTTTGTAGAACCTTGTTATTTTTTTTTTTAATTTCAAAGAAAGGCAAATTAGATAAACTTAGAAAACGAACTTATAAAATATCGAGAGTATCTCTAGTCCAAAAAAATAGCAGATACATTCTGTCTAGCATAATTAGCAAGATTGTGAGCTTTCGTGTTAAGGTCTCTTGGGATGTAACTCCAGTTGGAAACCTTCACTGTCTTAGCTAGATGGAGGGATGTCTTTGCATGGTAATCTCAGGTGCCAGGGTATACAACCAGCATTGTGCAGCACATTAATTAATTGCCTAAAATCTGATCTCACCCAGATTTTAGTAAATCCAAGTTGTAGCTCCCCTCGACTGCCAAACATTCTGCTTGGAAAGCATCAGAAAGTCATCTGTGGTTGCACCTCCTGCAACATTAATACCCTCGGATCATTAAAAACAAAATAGAACTTTGTTATTTGAATAGTTTCTGCTGGTTTCTATAGCCAAGTCTAGCTCCAGTTAAGAATATTATTCAATTTTCAGCAGCATGCTGTAACATCTTACTAAAAAGGACCCAAGCTTCCATCTTCCTTCTGGCATGCTGTTCTCATCTGGTAAGTTCATCATCTTCAAAAGTTTCTCTGTCCTACCTGAAAAAAAAAAGTCTTTCTCTCAAGGTAGCCATCCATACCCAGAATGAGACTTGCAGTTGGAAATTTTATTTATTTAGTCATCAATAGTTCCTTTTTGCTCACTTATGTTTGTTATCTAGTAGCCGTCTTTAATGTAAATAAATAGATTTTGTTGCCTCTCGCAGGCTATATTTAGAGGGGCGATGAAAGGCAAGCTGATCGTTAGTTGTCCACTTCCACCAGAGAGTATACCCAGATTTCAGCTGCTCTATAAGGACGTGTAGTGATGAGATGAAGGTGGTGGACGTGATAGGGGGGATATGACATAACGACTCTCCGTGTTCATCCCCTAACAGTTCTCTTTGTCATAATAATTTTATCTTTGAATCAATTGTGTCCAATGACATGTTCGAGCATTCTAAAAACCCCTTGGATCGATCAATGGGAGCATCATTTGCACATCAATACTGCTCATTCTCTCGCTATAATGATGGATAAAGGATCTAAGAAGCAAAAAAATTATTAATTGTTACCAGTTGGACTTCTTTTTGGATAAAAACTCTTTTAAGTCTATTTTAAATCCGACTTTGTTCCGTGTTTCAGAATCTGGCATTTCATCACTGGTACAAGTCTACAATGTTTCAGGACTAAGTTCATGCAGTGTTAGATACAAATTTGGAAAAAAATTACTTGAAATATGAATCCTCTCAGAAACATTTCACGGAAAACAAAACTTTTTGCGATCTCCTTGCAGTATATCATCAATTTTTTTTTTTTTTTTACTTCATGGATTCTTAATCTAATGATTTAAGCTTGTTGGATTCAGTGGCGTCTGATTCCCCCCATCTCATCTTCTAACCTTGTCACTGTTCCTCATCCAAGTTTTCTTCCTCTCTTCATTTTTTTTTCTTTTTTCGGAAACATGTTATACGATTAAAGCGATGATAATACTCAAATGCAGGACTCAATTATCAGAAGAAATTTTGCAGTATCACTCAAAGAGGAACTTGCAAGTCACTGTCAAGTCCCTTGACTTCACCCAAGCACAAGCACAATTGATTCAAACGCCATGAAAGGAACTCAGAAGACAACCTAACCTAATTTTGTCTTTGGCTTGCCCTTGGCCAATGAGTACTCTGTTTTTAATCAAAAAGCCTCTTGAATAGAGTGTTGAAACAACAGTTTTCTTCCACCAAAGCCTCCTCCAAATTAGACTCTGCATAAAGAGTGTAGTAGAACACAAGCATTTCTTGAGGCCAACTGTGGGGGATGATGCTGTAAGTAGTAGTAATAAGCTCCCCAACTAGCTTTCATTTCCAGGCTGGTTCTTCACACACACCTACATTAAAAGAACATTGGCTACATCAATAGAAGCTTGGAGTACAACCATTCTTCCTCAGGAAGGGGTGTATTTGCCGCCCATGGAAAGCATCCTAAATGAAGATACTAGTCATAAGAAGAAGAAGAAAAAAAAACCAGATTTATTAAGCATTTTTATGTGAAAACTGCTGCTGAGTTTACCATACTAAATAATTAAAACACTAAGTAACATTTGTGAGCAGCTTCCTCTGAATCTACTAATGACATGGAACAGAATCGGAAGCCGTAGCTGTTAGTCATCGACAGGCAGGCGTATTACCAATTGAAAGTTTTCGTCATGCAAATCCAAAAATAGCGTCTAATATTTGTCATGATAGGCCATCAAAAGTGGCCACAGGGAAGCCATGGGAAGCAACTTTCTTGATTGCTTCATGACAAGCACAATCACTGCTTGATCAATTAATCCATGTATCCTCATGAGATATCAAAGAACAGAAGCAATAAACACATCAAACATCATGAGGAAGCAATTGAAACCATTAAACTCACATTCCATACAACTATGTTAATTTCCTTAAATGTAATAGATGATGCCGATGCACTAAATCTACAGCTCTATGTTTCAACACATGTCTGAGAGATAAGCATCAAAAGTTGCAAGGATATTCTTGTTTGAAGAATGAGAATAAGAAACCTTGCATTTTCTTGAAAAAAGAAGAAACCGATGACCCCTTAAAATGCTATAATTCTCATCACCTGGCACGATTAAATCTCTTGAGAGAATCTATATGAACTCTTCTGACGATAACAATGCTATTAAGCTTCTGCTCCAAACATCTAGTACATATGTTACAGATAATCCAAAACTATATTTAGATAGAACCTACTCAAGTCGGTTGGATGATTACAATGTATATAAGTAGCATAATTAGCTTCGAAGATTTTGTTCCATACATGACTTCATAAGCTACAAACAACACAACTATGAAGTTATCCACCAACTACGAAATATGCAATCAAATAGATAGAAAATTAGTTCAGAAAGGTTTTACTTTTAGGCATCTAATTTACAGTGTATGAGACTAATAAGCTACACAAAAACCTAAAGTCAGAAGAAATGGTTGATAAATGATGGATAAGCATAAATGAAAGCTGATTAGCATGGAGACCATATAAAAGGTAAACATATATGGCAGTAACACAAAATTCAATCCGAGAACGGTGTTGTTTATTTTTTTCTTCCGAGTGCTACGATCAAACAGAACTGATGCATATGAAAATAATCTTTTGGGTGAACAGATTAAGCCTGGATTCGAATGGTTTAACGACCGAGATCAGAATGTGTCAACACTACAAAACAGATCAAGAATGGGTTCAATTGAAGATGTAAAAGGATAACAATTGGAAAAGCGAAGGCTTTTTACCCTAGATCTTGATGATCTTGGCAGCTTTGACCACAGGATTAGCCTTAGCAATCTCCTCCCTCCCCAACGCCTTGTAATCGAATGAGCAATCATGAGTGTCGGAATACCGGTGGCGACCACAGAAGAGATCCCCGCATCGGCACCGGAATCCGGTCAGCCCCACCTTTCTCCCGCAGGTGGAGCACCCGTTGTTGAATCTTACCTGCGGTCTCGATTCCTCCTCAGGCTTGGACTCCTTGTCGGTCTTAGGCGTGGTAGATGCCGCGACGGCGGTCTCCGTAGCCGTAGTCTCCGCTCTCGGGTTCGGCGATTCCTCACAAGGTTTCAAGAAGAGAGACGGGGGTAACGGGGACGATGATGGAGGAGCAGGGGCCGACGGAGAAGGGGAGGAAGGTTTGAGGATTTCGGCTTCGTCTTTGTCAAGATTACAGCTTTCTCGAGCCATTTGATGCGCTGGAAGAGATGCGAACACAAGCAGATCGAGGAGATCGGACCCGAACAGGATTAAGAACTAAGAATAAGTTTCATGGATCGATAAACGATGGATATTTGAAGAATCCAATCGAACGATGTGTGAAAAAAAAAGGGGGTTTTCAGGACGGATTCAAAAGAAAACAAATAAAATTCGATCTCAAACCTCAATAAGGGACGAATTTTCCAACAAAAAAAGGCAAAAAATCAGTAGCCAGGAGGGACTAAAGCTGCAGCGGATCGATCAAGATGTAAGCTTCGTTGAACGCGAAATCGAATCGGAGACAGGATGAGGCTATCAGGCTCAAATTTTTCCCGTAGGCTTCCGAGGAATCGAGTTTTAAGGGCAGCAGCGACCGAGAAGACGATCAGAAACAGGGGAATCCTGATCGATCCGATCGGGGAAGTGGCGAAAGAATCGGTGGAAACAGGGGAAGATGAAGGGAAAAAGTAAAGGTGGCAACTCGGGAAGCGGTGGAGGAAAAGGACGAATAAATGGGAATAAATCCATCGTAATACCAATGATATAAGGCATTAAAATAAAGCAAAATGGTAGAAATAATCTTCTACTCCATGCGAAATATAAAAATATCAATTAATTTACCTGATAAAGACTTCCACAATATCCCGATTCAACTCAGATCGGATCGAGTCTGAGCGCCCGCCCGATTCATCAACTCAGATCGGGTCGAGTCTGAGTCGAGCTGATTTGTCCTTTCATCGGATCGAACAATATGGGTCTCAACCACAACCCAAACGCAGCCTCTCTTTCTCCCCAACGACGGCGGCGGTGCGGCGTAACCTCGTTGCACGGTGGCTGATTTCGTCTCCATCGGCCAACGGCGGCAGCTTCTTCCACTCCCGGTATCTCTCTCTCTCTCTCTCTCTCTCTCTCTCTGGTCCTCCTCCTTCGCCGTCGCACACTCCCTTCTCCGCCCTCCTTCGTCTTCCCCTCCGTCGCCCACGTTCATCGCGGTTCCCCACCCCCCGCCTCGTCACAGCCTCCCCTTCCTTCCTCTTCCTCTCTCTCTTGCCCCTTTTGTCGCAGCTCCCGCTTGACCGGAATCCGGTCAGCCCAGCGCCTTCGACTACACTGGGCAGGAGGGGAATCCTTCCATTTTTCCGTGCCGTAAGATTCGTGCTTGATGCTTATCCTTTGATCAACAGTCGAAGACTCGAGAATCTGTCATCGTCGGGCCTTCGAGGATTAAAAGAAAACCCCATCGGTGACAAAGACGAAGCTTTGCGAGGTCTGTTTTGGCCATGGAAGAGGGAGCGAAAAGCGGTAGCGGAAGCTCAGAGCTCGAAACCCTAGTCCTTGAGAAGGTTGGGGAGGTCTCAGCCGCGATCGATGCCGCGAAGCACGTCGACGAAGTGATCTGCGCCCTCTACTCCCTTGCTGTCCGCATATTTCCCGTCGACTCCTCTGCCCTTCGCGGTTCGATTTCGGATCCTTCACGTCTCTTTCTCTTGGAATGGGTCTTGCGAACTCTTTTTTTCGTACTTTTTCTGTCGTAGTATCACTTATTTGTTGAATGATAGATGGATTTACACTCAAAAAGGAAAAAAAAAATTTAGGAGCTTATGATTGGGGGAGACATCTGAATTCTTTGACGTGTCTGCAAATTTATTTATTTTCTTAAAACAAAACGGCTCATTGCAATGTTTGGTTACTTTGCAGATACCATCGATCCTGCTCACAGAAGCAAGGTACACTACTCTGGTCCATAATGCTACTTGGTTTTATATCTCACACAGAGGAGATTCTTAACATTTTGTGTTATCTATTTATGCAACTACAGTAGTGTCCACAAGAAAATCTGTACTTGATGTGAAAAATAAATAATATAAAGATGGTTGTAATTCTACTTGAAGCTGAGATAATGCCTGGAATCGAAAACACAGTTAGATGCAGAGCAGAAGAATTCATTGATAAGAAAAAAAGGTGCTAGGGTGAACGTCCAGCTAAATATTGAAAACTAAAAGAGTGGCCCAGTGCCCAAGGCCTTGTGCACTGGTGTACACCTGTGGATTTTCGATTTAAGGGGTGTTTCTTCCCAGGTCTTTCGAGTCTGTTATCCCTTGTTGAATCTGTGTTGTCAACTTTAAATAGAATGTCCTGTTCTTGTTGAGTTTGGGGAACAATCCATTCCTTCTTCATGCGGCGGTTGTGTTGGCGTAGAGAAAGTAAGAGGATAAGCAGTGCCGGGAGTAGTCTCAGGAGACGGATCTAAAGCAGAGGTTGTATAAAACCTTGTTTCTTGGGGTGCTATAGAATCTTCTGGTAATAAAGCTGTTTTCAAGATCTGATGCTAGTATAAATGGAAAGTCTATCAGATCATAAGAATCTTTAGAAGGGAGGAGGATAAGAAAGAAACTATAGGTTCAGGGACATAGAAAGTGTAGTAAATTTTAGTTTGAACAAGAATTTATGCTATATACAATCCCTGACATATTATCTATTTAGTTTAGTAGCAGTTGTATAAGGTCCCCTAAAATCATGTTTGTTTGCTGTGTACTTGTATACTTACAAATATGCAGTTATTATCATTTATGAATAAACTCTCTCTTCATGGAACTTCGGACGGCTGGAATGAATGATCCATTTTGCATATCTTGAAACCTATTCGAAGATCCTGCACACCCCATAGTAGTAAACCAGCATGTCCTCAACATAGAGTTGAACTCAGAATCTCAGATTATGAATATTCTTTTACTCACATTCAATTTAGTCCAGTTGCTTACTCGCTTGAATATGTAGTTTGGGCCACTTTGTGACACTCTTAAAGAATGGCCTAATTTTTGGGTGTATTGCTTTAGATATCACTGCATCCTTTGAATGCTAGAAGTGGTCTTTGCCTGATTATTGGTTGGAGCACTAACCATTCTTTGTTTTCTTACTTTTACACAAATCTTTTGATTACAGATGATTGTGTCTATCATACATATTTATTATTTTGAAAGGATTTTATAAATAAACATAACTATGCATGCTTTAATCTCCAATAGTAAACCAAGCTCACGATTTTGAGGTTTGATCCACTTCGAGTGTCCATTTTTTCGTTTTATGTTGTGGGGGTTCAGTGATGGGTGTCACATGGTACTTACAGTCCACAAATAAGCCTACCATAATAGTAACTTGTGGCTGACTAGATCCATGCCTTACCATATTAGCATGAGGCATTCTGGAAGAAGCTGCACTGTTCTTTCTAAGCGTGGAGAACTGTATCCAATATTTCAGCTGCTACAAAATTATGAAAATCCTGAAGTTAAGTGTTATGTTTTTGCTTCCAGTTGAGAGAATCGCCTAATCTAGTTGACTTCGATTGATATCAAACCTTTCTTGCTAATAATATGGTCAAGAAATCAGTCAAAATTGGATCAACCTTGGATGCTATTGATACATATCGGATGTGTTGTACAAAAATTGACAAATACCACAAACCGAGGCCTTCTTATTTTGTTTACCACTGTTTTTCAGGTACATGAGATACTATCTCCTGCCCCTGCTGAAAGCGGTGAATGGAGGCAGGCTTTCTACTATGGACCTGCGTTTCCAACCTTGGCTAGGATATTGATCTATAGTAAGTTTCATTTGTTATTTGCAACATCTTTCTTGTGATAAGATATTCTGGACCTAATAGAGTTTCAAAGTTGACACATATTTCTATATGTAAATATATGAACTATATGCAATTTTTTCCTATGATACCATATGACTAATGCTATGTTCAAATTTTCAAATCCCATGGTTGTCCATATATACTGATTTTTATGGTTCTAACATGTGTATGTACTGATTTATCACTAATCTTGTGTTCAACTTTTTCCTATTTTTTTTCTCATTCCTTTATCTACGGAGAAAGCAGGAAAAATAAGCTTTTTCCATCCCTTTTTTCCTTCATTCTCTCCTCCTCATTTGTTCTCAGGCTTGGCTGCACCCTTCCAGATTGCCTCCCTTTCTCTCATCGCTCTCATTCCATTCTCGGAGAGGGCTAGTTGGGTCTGGGGATCATCAACTTTGCTTCCTCATCCCTTCCTCTTGCATCTTTTTTTCTCTTTTCATTTTCCTTCTAGCTTATTATCTGACAATTGGAACTGTCTGAATTGGTCGGGATGTCTAATTCTGTTAAGAGGTCTGTTGATGTTGATCAATTCTGGCTTTTGGCATTAAAGTGGACAAAACGATCGAAATCAGGTTGGCTGATTTGATGAGCCATACTTGTCTGCTAACCTAAAAATTTAAGGTGTATATGTGCAAACATGAACCTTTAGAATTATGCATCCAAATACTTTTCTAATAACTAGCATTTGATTTGTGAATGTGATATATTCTTGAGCAACTGTAATTCATAGCTCTTTTAGGCAAAATAGACTGCATCAATTTTATTGTAAGAACTTGTTCTTCATTGGAAAGCCTGTGTGATTGCATGCTATTAAGAATGCAGAATCAATTTGAATTGATGGTAACATTCTTTGTAAGGAAAGTAGCTTTAGATGACTGACACATTTTACTAAAAGGTTTTCTAAGTGCTTGATAATTGTCATATCTAATGTGCAGATGTTGCAAAAGACTGGCTTGCATGCTTTTCTTCATCTACTAAGAAGCAGGTTTACGATTCATTTTTTGTTCAAGGACCTCCAACTGAAATAGTCCAGGTCCTTGTTCCTGCTTTGATGCACGGTTATGATGATGCTATCTACTTGAATATTGAGAGGTACTTACTGTACCATCTGATTGATGCCACAATTAAGTTGATTTTGGTGCTTTGGTGCAGTATGAAGCTTATTTTGCAGCAGAGTTAATTAAGATTGTGCCTCATTTAGCAACAATGGTGATTGCAATAATAAATCATGTTAGTGCATCACAACAAATGTACTTTCTAGTTCATATTACTCGTCAAACCTCTTTTAACATACCATGATTTTGGCCTTATTTGACTAAAACATTTGGGGAATCCTTAGCTATTACTTATGTTTTGGCCTTATTTGACTAAATCACTTACACACTTTCGGAATTTTGAGCTTTGTCACTTGTGTGGCAAATGTACAGGTTCATATAGCCATGGCGAATCCCTTGTCTCACCACCCCATCTATCCATCTCTCATTATAATTTGATATGATTTCTAGTGACTATATCAATATTGGATCTTTACTGACTGTAAATGATGTGTACTAACTTGTTAGTTAAATATAACCCAATATCCAGACCAACCTAATAGATTTTGTTCTTGTGGTCTTCATTATATTTCTTATGGTTCCCTTTCTATGTGTAAAGCAGGCAACATTTATTTTTTCCTCTACTCTGGATATTACAGGTTACTGGTACGATGCTTGCTGAAGAGCGAAGGGATACGACATATTGTCAGCGAATTTAGAATCCAATGTAGCAGTAGCAACCATGATTATGCACTTAAGCCAGAGAAGTTAGCAGTCATGTCTAGGGTTGCACAGCTTCTCACTTCTATTCCTGACAAAGCAAGATTACAAGCCTCATCTGCACTTTCATCGCAGTATCCTTCTGAGATATTGTCTTGGTTCTATAGATGTAATTTTAACCATTCGAAGCTCAATTTGGATTCTGTTTGATGAATCTAGAGCTTAATGTCATGTATCATGATTCCTTTTCATGTTGATACCAGGAGTGCGCTCATTGTTGGTTCTTAACATTTTCACTTTAAGATCATATGCTCATTTAATTTGCCCTTTTTTATTTTTATAATGTCTTATCAACATCATTTCCTCTCAGTAAAATCAGTCATATAAATCTCTTCTATTTCCTAATGGTAGATTACATTCGAGGATACTTTTCATTTATCAGCTATTTTCTGTTTTTATCCTTGATTAGCTACTAGCTTGTTCTTCCAGCGAATGGCTAGACAACTTCTGTGTGGAGCAGAAGATTGTAACTTTGAAATGTTGAACCCAAGAGATGCCTCTGATGCAAATGCTGTGGATGGCTCATTGTTATTTATCGGCGAAACATTTTCAAGGATTTGCAGGCGTGGCTCAACAGGTGACAAAAAAAGAGTTTAATGCTCAGTCTGGTCCTTCAAATTATTATTGTTCCAGCAAAGCAATTTATTGAAGTAAGCTTACCTGACAGTAAATAGGTTAATTATAGGCCAAGCAGATGTTAAAATATGAATATGAGCAATTGATATAAAAGGATCACAAAAATTTTACTTTTAACAGTTAGGCGTACAGAGAAGATAAAATGAGGAAAAACCATTAGAAGGATATATGCATGTTCAAAGGAGACCTATAAATTCCCTGGTGAGGTAAGATGAATTGATCAATACTAGTCGTGAGGAAAAGTAGAGGACACATATGAAAATTTTATATGAACAGGAAAAGGAAACTTGACTGCTTTTATGTAACTAGGGATATTCACCTACCCATAGCTTAATGGGAAGAAAAAAATTCATGCAAGCAATCCCAAATAATTTGGACTCTGTGGCTTGTTGTTGTACCTTCTAGTATTCAATCATAAGAGATCTTTAATAAAAGAATGAAATGTCAGCTACCATAATGTTTTGTTTTGAACTTTTTCTTTTTTACATATTGCTCCATGAATATCATTAGGCTGTTCCATGTTGTGTTTCACAATTAGAACAGTTTTCATGTGCTACTAGGCTAACATTTAATTGTTGATTTACAAGTTGGATGGACCACTAAATGTAATGTATGTGACGCAATATCGTCAGATTTGGGAATTTTAAGCTCTTGCTAGTGTCGTATTTCTATATTATTTTAGTCATTAAGTTACTATTTTTCAGATATTCTACTCGTAAAGGTGATCCCTAGGATTCTTGATCACATCCGAAGCTGCTTGTCAACGAATGCTGGTTCTGTTGCTTTTAATATGATTGAATCTAGTCCGAAATCCCAATTTTGGTTGTCCATTATGGAGGCAATGAAAGATCAATATGCCATTGAAAGATTTTCTGAGGAGCTACTACGGCAATTAGCAACTCAGAATGTAAGTGATGTTGAAGCTTATTGGACGCTTTGGTTGTTGTTCCATCGGATTGTCAAGCAAAAAACTAATATTAGGTGAGATGGTGTCTTCTATGTTATCTATGATAGCAAGTTTGTTGCTATTGTGTTGTTAATATTCTTCCTCCCAGTTGGTGCGTATTCTGGATGTGTTTTTGATATTAAAGATTCAAAATTCTCTGCATCAAATCATCAATAGCTACAGGAAGAGAACTTAAGCAAAAAAAGAAAAGATTTGATATCTACTGTCAAGCAATAGTTTGTCAAGCTCCTATCTATATATTATAGGTTGTTCTTAATGACTAAGATTGTGCATGTGTATATGAAATCTTGAATCTAAAATGCCTACTCTGGATGACATATCTCACATTATTAGTTTTTTTCTTCCCACAGAAGTCAATGCTTCTATTCAGTGATTATTTGTCATTGCTACGACTGGTTAAGTCATTCATTATCTAACTAGTTGTGGTCTCATGATAAAACGCTGATCTGATATAGCAGATACTGACTTTTCATCTGGTTTCTTAAGTTTGACATTTAATCACATATAGCTTCAATCTGGAGTTTAACTTTGACACACATTTATGATGTGTGATGCTTGTGTGTGTAAAAATACGGTATGCTTACCTTAACTGCACTTTTTAATTATGCTCATTTCAGGTACATCTTTGTTGACAAATTTGTGTTTTGGAAAGTATTTCCTATCTGCTGCTTGAGATGGATTCTTCAGTTTTCGGTTTTTGAGTGCCCACCGAATTTCGATTCTCAGGCAAGAGCCCAGAGGACATCTTTTCTAGATGTCGCACATCGACTAATTAGCATTTGGTCCAGGCGTGAGTTTGTTCAATCATCTTCTATGGACCAGCAAGCTTGTATCCTTCTGAGCAATAGTTTCTGAGTTTATTGTTCTTTTCTGTTACTCTTTTGTACTTCCTGAAGTGAAAATCAGATGTCACTTATGCTGTTGCTTTATGCATTGAGAAAATGTCTAAAGAGGAATTAGAAACAACCAAAGATATATTGCATTCTATTCTTCAAGGAGTCAGCTGTAAATTCTTCTTCTAGATTAAATAATTTTATGTGAATTTCTACCAAAGATTCTTTAATATTTTTTTATTAAACTTGGTTCTAAGATTTGTAGGTAGACTGGAGAGCCCAATCAATTTAGTTCGGAAGATGGCTAGCTCTGTTGCATTGGTATTTTCAAAAGTTGTTGATCCAAAGAACCCTCTCTACCTTGATGATGATTGTTCTGAAATTATTGATTGGGAATTTGGGTTTAAAAGAAAGGATGTGGTAACTACTTATGAAACTATAAAAGATAAACTAAATGCTACTCTGTCCAAGGATACAGAAAAAGATAAACTAGATGCTACTCTGTCCAAGGTTACGGAAAGTGCATCTCATGCTAAAAGGCTGAAAGATACAAAACATCATGCTGTAGATGGTGGTAAATTGATTTCAGAGTGCAGGGTGGATCATTGTGCTGGCATGCCAAACAATGAACATGCCTCTGCTGAAGAGGATGATGATGAAGGCAAGAATTCTGATGCATCATCAAGTGACTCACTAGAACCATATGATCTGTCAGATGATGATACAGATATGAAAGTTTTCTCCCAGCTTGGTGATATTGCTGCAGCATTACGGAAACCAGATGATCCAGATGGTGTAAGTTGCTGTGCTTACTTTATATAGTCTTTGTTAGGTTATGGTCTGTCAAAAATTTTCACCTATTTGAAAGTTTAGTGAAGCTATCAATGAATGCCTCCATTTTAACATTCATAATGCCTTACTTATAGGTGGAAAGAGCACTGGACAGTGCTGAAAAGCTTGTACGAGCAACACCTGATGAGCTTCCTCATTATTCAGGTGATCTTGTCAGAGCATTAGTGCATGTTCGTTGCTCTGATGTGACAGTTGAAGGAGAGGAAGATTCTGCTGAAGGGAAAAGGCAAAAAGCACTGGTTGCATTGCTTGTCACATGCCCATTTGAATCGTTAGATGTGTTAACCAGATTACTATATTCACCAAATGTGGATGTTAGCCAACGGATTCTGATACTTGATGTCATGACTGAGGCAGCACAAGAGCTTTCAGAGAGTACGGTCATTAGAATGAAACATCAGCAAAGGAATTTAATATCAAACATTTCAGGTCAACCATGGTTTATTCCTAGCAGTAGAGGACCACCCAGAGCTGGTCCTTGGAAAGAGGTTTCTGATCCCGGAACTTCTATCAGTTGGTCCCACCGGTATGAAAGAGAAATTCCTTCAAGAGCTGGTCAAATAAAGTCAGGAAAATCTCGTAAATGGGGTCTTGTAAAAGCCAAGGATCCAGAGTTGGAATCATCAAGAAACAGATTTCCTCTTTATGCCGCTGCATTTATGCTTCCTGTAATGCAAGGATTTGACAAAAAAAGGCATGGAGTAGACCTACTCAACAGGGACTTTGTTGTCCTCGGAAAACTAATCTACATGCTTGGTGTATGTATGAAATGCAGTACCATGCATCCTGAAGCATCAGCTTTGGCTCCCCCACTTCTTGATATGATTAGATTTAGGTAGTATAAATTTGATTTAATTTTTTTATATATGTGAATCTAAAGACTGATGACCTCACAGGAGTGGTTTTATTGAATTTTCTTCAGGGAGTTATCACATCATGCTGAAGCATATGTCAGAAGATCTGTGCTTTTTGCAGCATCATGCGTACTAGTTGCTTTACATCCATCACATGTTGCATCTGCTTTAATTGAAGGCAATCAAGAAATTTCCGATGGACTTGAGTGGATTCGGATGTGGGCACTTCATATCGCCGAATCAGATCCAGATTCAGAATGCTCAACAGTATGTATCTTAAAGCCCCAACCACAGAACATGCTGTCTCCATTTGTTAATTTCAAATATGAAAATTTTAACTTCGAATTAATTATCTTTATTTGATAATAGCACACCAAGAAGCAATCCATAGTAAAAGAATACTTGCAATATGATTATTTAATTTCAAAGACATTCAAGATTGCTAAATGTTAGAATCCTTGTTGGCTTAGGATTAAACATTCCTTTTCTGAAGATGCTGCATGGTTTCCTGCACTAGTTTTTAATCATTTCTTTACATTTATATCCTTTCCTTTTCAGGCCTCAAGTTATGAAATTTTTTGCTTGTACATATAGTTGCACCTGAAGTCATTTATGCACATAAATTCCCTCATTCCTTGACATTAGCATGATCCATAAGTCTTACTTGTGTCTTATTGCTAAAAATTGGAAATTAAGATATGAAACTATCACCATTAGGCTATATATCATTCTAAAAGAAAATTTCTTTGTTTACACCTTGCCAATAAATCTAAAAAATATAAAATGTGATTTATGGATTTTCAATAACAAGTTAGGAACGTAAGTGTTGGATTTTGTTTTGCAAGAAATGAATTTTATTGCAAAGAGGTTACAGATTTTCATCAACATATTCTTTTTTATGAACTTGAAGCTCGGATCACAACACACACCGTAATGGATTTTCTTTTCTGAGAAATGAACTTTGTTGCAAACACGTTGCAGATCTTCATCTAAATGTTCTTAAATACACTAACTTGAATCTTGGGTTACAACACGAAGTAACAGAAGGTTACTTCTCGGCCTTATTAAGACTAGTTATATAGATAACTTGTTTAATGAGATAACACTTTTGACAACTCTATCAATGACAGATCTGCTTAACTAGCCACACTATCAGTGACCAATCTCCATAACGTGAAAAATAGCAATATGAATGCTCTTGTGATTTCATTGGAAATATATATTGATGATACTTGGAACCAATAACAAATTTCATCAACTAAAGAAGACCTTATTAAAGTAACTCTTCCTCAAAATCATCAGTGTGTCATATACTCTTTGTGTTTCTGCATTGAATTCTAGTTCATACTTTGGTTACTGTTTTACAGCAAATCTGTCAATAGATTGGGGTGTCTTATCAAACTGGATGATCCAAGATGAATTGGCGATGATATGATGCCATATATTCTTCAGCTTTCTTGTTTATTAATTGTTTACTTGATACATCATATTTGTACTGTGACAACGAGTTATCTTAATTTGCAGATGGCCATGACATGTCTTCAGCTTCATGCTGAGATGGCTCTCCAAACATCCCGTGCACTTGAGTCGGCCAATTCTGTCAAAGCACGAATAAAAACCCTACCCTTGAAGTTGGATGATATTATAATACCATTCTCGAACATGAGATAAGAAAAGAGGACAATCTGTAGTTGGATTTTGATGTACTTATGCCCTCTTTTTCTATCATTTGCTTGATCTTCTTTACCTTGCAGAAGCAACAAGTAACATGCATCATCGTATGAGGTACAAATACAATTAAAGGTATATTTTATGAACTACATATACTTGTTTGATTTGTTAATATTAAATGAAACACACAATTAGCTGTTCTTATAACTGTTGCATAGAATAATATGGGTGGTATGCATCTGCCTGAGCTAAACCCATATGGTATTGGACTTCTTTCAACATTAAACCAATATTTTTCTTCGACATATCTCATCAGTATCAGTTAATACTGTTAATATCGCTGTTCACCCCCCAAGCTACAAAAGTGCATATTATGTTCAATGCATTCAGCATCTTTAGGGTCTACTAGAAAACAGCTGGATTAAGCAAAATATTTCAGCGGTTATAATGTCTTTGAATCGTATTACCACTACATGATATCTGTTACCTTACAAATACATCATCTAATAAGAGCATCGTGAATTCTAGTGTCATTTTTTTTTGTAATTTAGAAGGGCTATTAGGAGACTTTGTTAGCTTCAGGAGGTTGATCCTCAATTTTGTAATAATAATAATAATAAACAAATAAATCTTGGGGCGTAACGTTCTCGATGCCCACGTGATTCGAGCCTCCAACAACCCGAAGTCACGTGATGGCTAGCTCCACGTGGACCCCATGCGGGTTTCCCGCCATTGCGCGTTGAAACGTGGCACGGGGCATCGTACGTTCGATGCCACGTGGCGTTTTGACCGGTTCGGGAACGGTTCTCGAGCGCATCGGAGTGTTCGAAGGGCAAGAAAAGGGGTTTGGAAGCCCCGCCATCACCGGTGCGGTTAGCCACGTCGTGGGACCCGAAGCTGCTCCCAGCCAAAGTCGCTGGGTATACTTCCATTACCCACCTCGGCTACCTATATATATATATATAAGGACAAACCCCTGGCCTGCTTCTCGAACTCGATTCTTCTTCTCTCTCGCCGTTCTCGTCTGTAGCATTTCGACTTCGCTCGTGGTTTCTGATCGTGATGGGTAACGCATTCTTTCTCTACTCCACATCGCTCTTCTTCCTCTTCTGTTTGGCCTCTGATCTTATTTCTTGGTTCGGATTTGTAGGCAAGATCAAGATCGGGATCAATGGTGCGCTTCTCTTGCCCTTTGTCTCTCTTGTATATCCTTAGAGGGATGTTTCTTTGAAGCTCTGGTGGTGATTTTTTTAGGGTTTTTGGTTTGTGAATGGACCGATGTTTGATCGATATACGCTGATTTGTAATATCGTAGGGTTCGGAAGGATCGGGCGTTTGGTGGCGCGAGTGGCTCTCCAGAGCAGCGACGTGGAGCTCGTGGCTGTTAACGATCCTTTCATCACCACCGATTACATGGTAAGACGCTCCTCGCCTCTCTATTCCTTTCTTACTTGGAGCCGGAGACCAAGGATCCATACATGACAAGCTATCTGCTGATGGATTGACTATATGTCCAAGGGTAAGCCTAACTTGTTTGCTCAGATTCAGAAGAGACCATGTTCCGTGGACACTCGGAAGCCTTGTGGTCGTCACTTGTGGAGAAGATGGAACTTCTTTGCTCATCTAATTGGGCAAGAAGAATCGACGACCATGCCATTAGTAGTTAAAATTATACAAAACTTGTTTGGCGGTCCATCTCCACAAGAACATGGCTTCCGGTGTTGAGATTGTTGATTTGTTATTCCTGAATGCAGTCTATGATCTTTGTGTGCACATAAATTCACACGTTCAGAAAAGAAAATCCTATCAAATGCTCTCTCATATTGTTCCTCCGGTTGCAATTTGCTTGATACTTGGTTTGTTCAAACTTATCTTTCAGTTGGATCGAGTTGCTCACTGTTTGTTTATGGCTTCGCAGACATACATGTTTAAGTATGACACTGTGCATGGTCAATGGAAACACCACGATGTGAAGGTTAAGGATTCCAAGACACTTCTCTTTGGTGAGAAGGAAGTCACTGTTTTTGGAGTTCGGTAGGTTGGATTTCAGTCTCTTTTTTTTTTTTCTTGATAGTGATCAAACTCTATACTTCGTATTGTTTGGAGGGGACTTGAACTTACTAGAATTGGTTCCTCAAGGAACCCTGAGGAGATCCCATGGGGTGAGTCTGGCGCTGATTACGTTGTTGAGTCAACTGGAGTTTTCACTGACAAGGACAAGGCTGCTGCGCATTTGAAGGTCATCTCTATTACTTGCTTTTGTGCATTCTTTAATTCCAGTTCCAATAGTGAACCTTTATTTGACTTAAATGTCCAAAAAAAAAAAAAAATTAATGTAATTAATCATCAGTACATATTTTTCATGCTATCATTGGATTATCAACCTGAAAAATAATTTGCATCTAACTGGATCGGGAAGATGGATCAAACTAATTTTAACTTTGCCTTAATGTCAGAGATGGTGTCGTGATGACACTGGATTACCAATCTAAAATGTTAGGTGATGAATCTTAGTTCATCTAGCTATCGTGTACAAATTGCAGCCTCAAATCTCTGTCATGCGAAATATTCATGTACTTGTGATGGAGATTTTACAAAGATTCAACTTGCTGTTTCGAGATTGAGGAAATATCTTCTTTTTGCCTTTCCGTATCTTTATTGCTTTTCATGATCACAGGGTGGTGCAAAGAAGGTGATCATCAGTGCTCCTAGCAAAGATGCTCCCATGTTTGTGGTGGGCGTGAACGAGCAGGAGTACAAGCCGGACATTGACATAGTCTCCAATGCCAGCTGCACCACCAACTGCCTGGCTCCCCTAGCTAAGGTCTCATTTGCCTTCATATATAGTGTACACTAAAATAATGTGAAGCCTTTCAGAAATAGAGCTCATCTTAACTATGTCTGGGTCATGGCAGGTTGTCCATGATAGATTTGGTATCATCGAGGGGTTGATGACCACGGTACACGCAATTACTGGTATTTTTTTTAGTGTAACATATCATCACTTTTGTTCTCTTTCTTTAAACTCTTAATTGTTATGCTCAATGGGCCTTTTTTTTTTTTATTTCTATTTTCTTTTACTTTTTTGTTTTTAGCTACCCAAAAGACTGTTGATGGACCCTCTAGCAAGGATTGGAGGGGTGGAAGGGCAGCTAGTTTTAACATCATACCCAGTAGCACTGGAGCTGCCAAGGTATGCTCATATGTTGTTACTCTGTCAATCTTATTCCCCTTCTCAAAACAGAGTTTAGTTGTCAGTCACACCCGATTAGCTGGTTTAATACTTAGAATATGTATGTCTCCTATCTTTCCCTCTGTCTTTGTTTGAATAATGCTTAAAAAATGTTTGAACTTCTATTATGATCATGACTTCCATATCTGTAGAGTTTGAGCAAGTTTTGGAAACCTTAAATGCCATTTAAAGGCCTCATTTCTCATTATATATATATATATATATGTGTGTGTGTGTGTGTGTTATTATATATATATAGATAGATAGATAGATAGATAGATAGATAGATAGATGCAATTGTAGTTCTGGTGAGCTATATATTGATGCAATTGCTTGCCTATAAGTTGATGACAGCTTTCATGTGTGGGTTGTTTTGGTTGATCAGTGGCGGCTTCACTTACGGTTGTGTGTTTTTCTTGGTTGGGTAGGCTGTTGGGAAAGTTCTCCCTGCTTTGAATGGGAAACTGACGGGGATGGCTTTCCGTGTTCCTACTGTGGATGTCTCCGTGGTGGATCTCACTGTTAGGATTGAGAAGGCTGCAACATACGACCAGATAAAAGCAGCGATCAAGTATGTATTCTGAATATTTTGCCGTTGGTACCTATTCTAAAACCATTCGATAGTTGAAGCATAAAGTTTTGTCATATGCGTGAGTGATATCAGCTGCTACATATATTCTCTCATTAATAGGAGTAAGTACGACGATATGATTAGTCTATTTCGATAGATCTATTTTGTGTGGGCTTTATATAGGTAGTAGAGTATTTTTTGATGCCAGAGGACACGTGGCGAGGTGTAATCTGTTATGATTGTCATTATGCAGTATTCCTTGCCAGTATTCTAATCTGACTCCTCAATATCGTTAATTAATCATAGGGAAGAATCCGAGGGCAAGCTGAAAGGAATCTTGGGTTATGCAGATGAGGACTTGGTTTCGACCGACTTTGTCGGCGATAACAGGTGCATATTATTATTATTATTATTATTATTATTATTATTATTATTATTATTATTATTATTATTATTATTATTATTATTAAATCTCTCATACACCATCGAGTTGTTAATGTACAAAGAAGAATTTAGTACATTAACAACTCGATGGGTATGAGCGTACTACTTACTGTTGCAGCTGCTATTTAAATCTTTTGCTTAATTTGAATCGTTCAAACAGGTCGAGCATTTTTGACGCCAAAGCTGGGATTTCTTTGAATGAACATTTTGTTAAGCTGGTGGCTTGGTACGATAACGAATGGGGTTACAGGTACGATAGATAGATAGATAGATAGATATATTTGGTCAGACTTCTCCTATTACTTACTGTCTTTTATATTATTATTATTATTATTATTATTTCTTTTGAAATTTACAGCTCGCGTGTGGTCGATCTGATCCGTCACATGGCTAGCACCAAGTGAAATTTAGTTGCTTTAACCACACTTACCTGCTGGTGTCGGTCGGTCGGTCAGTCGTCGTATTTGTGGTTTATGTTTTCTTTAAAAATAATTACTCCGTCGATTGTACTTTGTGTGACCACCCCCGACTGAACTTTTGTCTTGTCCCATAGATCGAACCTTTGGAGTATCGTATTTTCTACTGGTTGTGATTGGTATAGCCGGAAATCTCCGGGCTTCTTTCTTGCACGTGTTTTAGCTTCGGTAGGGTAATTTAGCTGCTACTGTTTCTTTATTTATTTAGCATGCTCCAGAGAGTATACGAAAAGCAGTGAGTGAAGTGAACGATCACCAGCAGCACCACCTGAAGCAAAGATTGCCAGCAAACCGTTTCCAGTATCCATCCGTCTTTCTTAAAATTAAACATCCTCTTGATTCTTCTTGGAAGCCAGTAGTCCCCTCACTAGAAATCTACAGGTAATTTTTGGCTGTAGCTAAATTGCCAGCAAACCATTTGATTCTTGGAAGCAAAGATTGCCAGCAAACCGTTTCCGGTATCCATCCGTCTTTCTTAAAATTAAACATCCTCTTGACGTAATCCTTGAGGCAAAGGGCAATTGGTAGTCCAGAAAGTGAAACTAGAAATCAAATTATACATAATGCCTTTTGTTTCATATAATATATAATGTGACAATGCATCAAAAGCCAAAACCAAGCAGCATGAAGCTTGATGGTCACACACGGATTCTGCAATTTTAGTTACCACCACTATGCTGACAAACTATATTACAGATCAATATCTGATGACTGACTTATCTATGTTCGCAACATAAGTTTTGATATTTAAACAAAAACAAAAAAAATGATCTACAGTACAAGAATGTCATCAACGAAGAAAATCATATAATGACACAATAAGGAGAGTTACTGAGAAAAAAAAAAAAAACCAATACACTTTCACGGTAATTTTTGTATGAAGAAATTACTGGTTATAGATACACTACAATTCTGGCACGTGCAATATGCTGCACAATCTTTTTACGAAATTATTATTATTGATATTTTCTCATATTATATATATTATGATGTTCCTGAATCTTTACAATAAAAATCAAATTATGATGAGATCACGATAATGCGATCGATTCATCTTTAAATGCGGATCTTAAATAATCTCAATCATAGGTTACTCGAGAGAGACATCGAGATAATCGACAGACCAATGTATTGTATGTCCGTCCATATGATGGAGGCAGCTGATCTCATAGCTGCTCGTGTGGGGAGACCAAGAGTATAGTACAAGTGCTAATTAAAGAATGAGTTTACTAATTGATCTGATTACGAAATGTTGTATTGTTTATAATACATGATGTCAGATAATGATTTCGTAGTCCTAGTGATGTATCTAATCATTAGACTTGAGACACGAAAGTTGTCTTATTTGAGTTCTCATTTCTTTGACGTTAGACTTACAAATCTGAACGTTTCAAATCTGATACAACCAAATTATCGAAATTGATAACCAACCTTACAAAGATAATTGAGTGTCAATAGAGGATTGTTCATTCTCGATACACGAGAGGAATATCTCATGTGTTCTTACTCAAGCAAATCTCTGTGTCAAGATCGTTCGAATTGAGAGAGTTCTTCGAAAGAACTCGATTAGAGCAAGACTCGGATATATTATGTGTAAAGCCCGACAATACCATGCCCAATATACGATCTTTGAGATATTAGATGGAAAAAAAAGATACACGGTAACTGAGGACAGACAAGTCGAATGGATTATATCTCCCTTATCGTGTAGGGACTATAACGTAATGGCATAGTACGTCCATAGTTAATGAATTAAGTGAATTGTTACGAAATAACAATTCACTAAATTAGAAAAAATTCGAAGTCAAAAAGAGTTCTGATATGTGTAACTCATGACCAGCTTAGTATTGAGCCTAGAGGGTCACACATATATGATGAATGTTACGATAAGTAAAGGATTGGATATGAGTTATCCAATAAGCTCATGTTTCATTAGATGAGACTCAACATTAATAAATTTCTTACATAAGGACCAATTAAAGCCGAGCTACACCTTTGATCACCCCCTCTTATTCTTCTCATTTCTCTTCTCAACCGACCACACCTCTCCTTGGTACGCGAGGACAGCGAAAAAGAAAGAAGTTCTTTCACGCTTACTGCAAGGTGATGTGCAAAAGCTACGAATTTTTACATTGTAAAGGACGAGCATCGCCTCTTTTTCCACCAAGTGGATACCACTAGAGAGGACATTTGACCTCCTTCATCCTCTACTTTGGATCCAGGTTTTCAAGGATATACGATCTCCTTACGTGTTGTCGAGTCCAGTATAAGTGTTCAAGGCGAAAGTAAGTAGCAAGCGGAAAGTCAATGATTCAAGGAAGCAAGGAGTTGTTGACGATAAGCAAGCTGATTTGATCTAGCATAAAAGAAGTAATTAAAGAGATAGATTGAAGTGGGTACTACGGTAATATGAAATAATTAAGCAAGCGTGGCATCTGAATCACTTATATGTGATGACGTGTATTCAATTCTTAAAGCGACTGGTAGATCCCTATCGGGTCGAGTGCTTTATTTGATTGTTATACGGATCGGGTGCTTACTTTATTTGATTGTTTTAATTGTATCCTTAGATGGTTTCTGAACTCCCCCTAACTCAAAGCATGAGCAATTACCAAGTCGTGGTATTCCTTCAAACAATTAACATGTCTACAGAAGTGGTGAGGTAGGAAAAAGTCATATGAACAAGCAATGTGCATTACAGGACATACAAAATGTAATAGCATGAACAAAAATAGAAGGAATAAATCATCATAAAAGCAAACTCTACTACTGTTAGTTCCAACTGAAATGTATGAAGGCTAATTACTAGTTGATCATTAAACAACAAAACTTTGCTCCACCTAGTGCTGCTACCTACAGCTTTGCTATCTTTGTATTCTTAAAAAGTCAATGGGTTAATGAAGATGAAGCTGACAGATCTTGCGGTTGGCTTCATGCATCTCTATTAGTTTATAACTCATAGATGAAAAGGTGGATATTCTTTAGAGATCTGAACAAATGAAGCCAAAACCGAAATCACGAATACCCAACAGCTACCCTTGACAAGGTAATATTGGTGATATCATCCCCAACAATCTCAACTATGTTGTATAAATTTAGCCACATAGAATCCGCAAGTTATAAATCAAAAGAGGTATCGTGATACGATGAGAAGCTACAAGCTGCAAGATCTAAAACCTCGAAGTCACCCTGAGTGGTCTACCACCTCGAAAGCTATCGAGGATGGAATTTGCTTAAACGGCCTACAAGCCTTACAGCAAAAGAGATCAGATGCGATTCGTACACGAAATCAAGTTTGTAGAACAAAATCACCTGATCTAACAGTTAGCAGGACAACCAAATCAACACTCAAAACAAGATTCCCAACCCTAAATCCATCGAAGTACGAACGAGAAAATGGATAGTACGATAACGACATGGAGAAAGAAATATATATATACCAAACGGATCGCTTAATCAAAGATATCACCGATCCGTAATTTAGTAGAGAACACACTTCTAAATATCTTAAAAAAAGACTGGAACATAGAAAGATGGAAGACAAGAATCGATCGGTCAACTCAGATACACGATCAGCAATATAAACGACAAGGTCTTTAAAATAGATTCATATTCTTAGAAATCAAGAAAAAGTTCATATGGAAATAGGGTTTACCCTTCCGTCCGAGGCGTCTCCCCTCTTTTTCTCGGAGACAAAGGAGAGAGGCGATGAGAACGCAACGACGAGAGAGAGAGAGAGCGAGAGAGAGAGAGAGAGTGTGTGTGGAGGGGTTAAGCGCTGTATTAAAAGGGCTTTCTGTTACGATCGTCAGCGGGACATGACGTAGTGACCGTTGGATCTCATCAAATTACCGATGAGCAATATGATGAGCGGCGGAGCTTGATTCTTTATGATTTGGACCACGTATTACGTAGTTGCACGTGGCAGAGTAAAAAAAATACAACCAAGTTGTGCTTTAGTTACCCGTTCGTATACCGACTGACGTGTAGCTCCTAGACGCAGGTGGGACCCGGTCGGTGAACTTTGGCGGCAGTGACAAGATTCAAAAAGGTCGGAGGAGGCAAACTTCCACCCGCGTGCCGGCCACGTGACCGGACGCCGCGAACCGGCGGAGACGGCTTCACCGGAGAGGAGAGAGACAAGAAATGAGGATAATGATAATAATAAATATTTCGAATGTCAATTTTCTTTTACTCAAAAGATTACTTTAAGTCAAGAAAAGCTTAAAAAAGTGCCTCTCAAGACCAAAAGAGAGAGGTACAAAACTCAAGAGAATTTTTTTTTCAAAAACACGGTAATAATTGGTATGAGTAATAGATTTCAGGTTTAAATCCATATATAAACCTCATATACGTTATTTAATATAATAAAATTTAAAAAATGAAATATATACATAATGTTGAAAGCCCAAAAAAAAAACCTGATGCCACAATCGGAACAGGTCAACGACGTTGGCCAAATGACTGATTCCCACGCAGGTAAAGCGCTCCTCGCAACCACCAAGCTTTGAGATAGCATCTCCGACCATCAATCCCGGCCACCGAAACACGCTATAAAACCCTCCTTCCCATCCCACATTCCTCCTCAGGCCTGCAGAGGAGGAGAAACAAGCCACCACAAATAAGTTTCTCTCTCTCTCTCTCTCTCTCCGTCGCCGCCGGCCACCGTCGTCAGCAATGGAGATGGGCAAGATCGCCTGTGCCATCCTCGTTGCCGCCGCGTCGGCCACCACCGCCCTTGCAGCCGAGGCCCCGGCTCCCGGCCCCGCCAGCGCCTCCTTCGCCGTCACCCCCGCTGTTGGAGCCGCCTTCGGGGCCGCCGTCCTCTACTTCTTTGCCTTCTGCTCGCAGTAGCCTCAATGAGAGAGAGAGAGAGGAAGAAGAAAGAAGGCAGCCCTATATGGGGAAATGAATGAATGGACTACTCTCTTTGCTTCTGATCTATTTCCACGTTGCTTCGTCCGACGACTACCATCGTTGCCTTCTTTGTGAACTGAACTGGTTTGGTTTGAATGAAATATCAGATAGTATTTTTTTATATATTATTGGATTCAATTTCCGAATCGAAACCTAAAATTCAATTAAGATACCTAAATTTCTATCTGAATTCATCGAAAATAATAAAGTTGAGGATTTGATAAGGAATTTACCGATGTAGCCTTGGAAGGCTTTAAAACTCCCTCTCGAAGCCACTTCCTCTTTCCCACGTATCTTCTTCTCGTGGTTGACTCTTCGTGGTCTTGTTTGGATGCCGCAAATGAAGGACTTAGAAGCCCTCGTTTGCGGCGGCGACACCAAGGTGGCCTGCGAAACTCAGATCGGAGCACCGCCGCTGCCCCTGCCGGATGACCACGACCTCCCGCCGGAGTCGATCGTGGTGCGGGTCGGGCGCGGCCGCGACCCGTTCTGGGCCGAATTCAATTACGAGCGCGACGACTCGACCAAAGGGAGCACGAACCCCAAGGCGCAGGCGCAGCAGCAGCACGCCAAATTCAACTCCAAGCACCGATCCAACTCGCAGCGCTTATCCGGCGGGCTCCAGGGCAAGCCCCCCATCATCGGCATCCCCGGCAAGATCCAGAACCACTCCGGACACCTCGGCCGCAGCGTCCGTTGCCCCGCCAACGGCCGGATCTTCCCCAAGAAGCCCCCTCGCCCTGGAGGCGGCGGTGGCGGAGGGCGCAAGTCCGCTGTGCCCGACGAAGACCCGGGGTCGCCCAAGGTGTCTTGCATCGGGAAGGTCCTGTCCGAAAGGGAACGGGACCGGTGCCGGAGGCAGCGCCGTCTGTCGCCGAGTGAGGAGGAGGAGGATAAGGTTGGGAGGATAGAGTCCTCTGGGTGCTGGGCGAGCCTATCGGCGGTGATCTGCTGCGGCGACAGGGAGCGGCAGGCCGGAAGCGTTACGGGGCAGACGACGAAGGCGGATTCACCGGCCAAGACAGCGGCGGAGCCGGCGACGGAGCCGCCGGGGATGGGGGCGATGAGGCGGTTCGCGTCAGGGCGGCGGACGGAGTCATGGAGCGTGGATCTGAGGCCGTTGGATCGGGAGGCGGCTGAGTGTGGCCGGCGATGGTCGGTTGGATCGCTGGAAGACGCGCAGCTGGAGCGGCCGGCCGACGTCTCCTCTTCCGTGTGACTTTAGAATTGGAAGAACGGATATTTTATTATGCTTTTGTTTCCTCCACACGCACGTATCGCTGTTTTTGTTTCTGTTTTCCCGAAGTGTTTTTGGTTTGCTTTTTCTGGTCCCCTATTTTTGGCGGAATTAATGAGAGATTGTAAACTAATATAATAGTAATATAAGTGTGTGAGATTATAAGCGAGCATAATAATAATATTATTATTATTGTGTGTGTGTGTCTCCTTGTGCTTCTTGGCTTCTCTTTTACATTCCTGTGTTGCTAATTGTTTATGCTTTTGTTATTGAAATCTAATTTTGCTATCAAGAAGGATGTTGTGGAAGTCCCTTGGTGCACCATCCACTGGAAGAAAAAAAAATTAAAGGGTACTCTTTTTAAGAGAGCTCACCAGCACAAGATGCCAAACAATAAATTTTGTCCTTGCTGCCATTGACTTTGTAGAGGCTAACATTGCCATCAACCGCAGTCAATACGATCGCCTTAGTGTGGCCTAGTTGCTACCACCTGAAATGTCTATTTCTAAAATCAAATATTACTTCTTTTTCTGTATGGCCAACAAGTTTTGTTATATGAAAGAAACTAAGAAAAAGGATGTCACATCAAAGTAAAAAAAAAAAAATATCAAATGACGTCGCCTATTTTTGCCAGCATATTTTAGGTAGGTAATAATAGAACAACAAAGAGTTGATGATGCGTAAGAGTAGTTCAAGAAAAGACTTTTGCTATCCAAGCTAATGACTTGCTGAATTAATAAGAAATATAGGGAAAGCAAGGACAGCTAGATGACGAACATCAAGAAGACGTGATGATGCTAAGTTATTGTGAAAGAAAAGAAGATTATTACTCACTCATGTCAAACCAAATCAAGTTCTGGAACTCACGAAACATAATCCCGTTATCTCAATCACAATAACAACATCAAGCTAACAAGGAAGCTTCAACCAATATAAATTTAAAATGCAGAACTCAAAAGTAGCAAAGCAGTATTGTAAGAAACATGCATTCAAAAATATCCCCAGCTAAATGAAGGCAAGGTTGAACTGTTCATCTTGAAGAAACTACCGAACTGTTTGTGACAACAAAAATGGCATGGGATAGAATTTGCTGCAGATATGTTGATGAACTACAGTCTCCTTCCTCTTCTCCCACCCTTTCTACGGGTGCTGTCTGTGGGGATCGGGGTTACATCCTCTGCAATAGGAGACAACACAGAAGAAACTCAGATTTAGATAGTAATCTAATATATACAATGTTTATACTGCCAATCTTATATTAAACAACAAAACACCTCTAGACCAGACTTCCTGACAAATAATATGCTGCCTTGGAGATGTGTATATGACTCTTATGTACAGAGGCATTATTCAGATCTAAAGCATCAGAGGCAAGAAATTAATCAAGGTCCTCTGCTGACTAAACATAATGAACCTTCCAGATCGCCACATTTGACCATTTATAATACAAACTGCATTTTCAAATCAAATAATTAATCCAGATTTTTTGGCAGACCAATTGAATATCAAGCCTCGTGGACCAACACTTATGCCCATTAAACATGCAAAACACATTTTCTGACCAAGAAATAATCTTATGTAATTCTGCCAGATAAATTATAAACAGGCATTAATTAGCTCACTACTAAAACATGTCTGAAATCATCCAGATTAGAACAATACTAATGCTATTTAATACACAAACTATACTGAAGCGACAAGCATGTCTTGGGGAAAAAAACATAGTAGCAAAAAGTAGTGCCAAAAATGAATGATATACTAACAGTATCACATAACAGGATGATAAATACCAGAACAATAGGAACTTACCAATACGGCCAATTTTCATTCCAGAGCGAGCAAGTGCTCTGAGAGCAGATTGCGCACCGGGACCAGGAGTTTTAGTCTTATTCCCACCAGTAGCTCGCAGCTTAATATGCAAGGCAGTAATACCAAGTTCCTATTGGAAATAACAGAGGAAAAGTAAACACATCAGTATGACCAGAAAATGAGCACAAATGACCAGAAAATGACCTTGCATCTCTGTGAAACATCTTGTGCTGCAAGCATGGCTGCATATGGAGATGATTCATCCCTGTCAGCTTTAACCTTCATACCACCTGTAAATAGCAAGATATCCATGTTTTACAGAACATTATCCAAGATAAAAGCATCAGTCAACGGGAGACTAGGAGAGAAACTGCAAGGAGGGAGAGAAGCAGAAAGTATAGCAGACACCTATAATAGATGTGACCGGATACGTCAAATGTAAAAGAAAATGTTACACAAAAGGACTTCCAAGATTGCATATTTGGCATATCATGGTCATGTTATATCCTCAATGTTATCTTTCCAATAACTCAAATTCATGCACTGTACCAGTCTCAAAGGAAAAAAAAAACAAAGGGAAAGACTTTTTTGTATGTAGCAATCCCTACAATGAAATCGGTTAGTCTTAATCACAGCCCACTTCAAACCATGGAAAGCAGTTCACCTATCAAATTATAAACGATAATGAACATTTCAGAACATAACATCATAACTTAACTTTAATAAGATACAAATGTTTCAGTTACACAACCTCAGAAATACTCAATTTCAAACTAAATGTAATCCTCTTGCATGAACTAAGCACTCCACAAGTGCACTAACAAGTGATATCCACTGAATCACAACAGTGAACAGTCAAGCAGAAAAAAAGAAATGTAGCCCCAAATCCAGTGATCAATTTAAGGAAAATCAAATGCCACTCCAATGAGTGCCTAGAAACTAAATGATAAGGAAAGGTATCAAAGAACTCTTAGCCACCACACATTCATATTGTTTGGCTATGACTCAATTGTTACTCAAACTCTTAGCCACGACCATTCAATTGTCAATTCTTTCGACTTTCAAACAGAGCCAAGAAATCAAGAACTATTATTCTACCATCTAGCAAGTGACACAATTTATCCGAAAAATGGTTTTTTAATGCAGAAAATACAACTTACAAACATAATACAACAATTCAACAACATTACCGATCATGAAATAGCCATGTTACTCAAAATTCAAGTCAGCTCATGTTACTCAAGAAGCACGTCAGCAAGCTAAAGAGAGAAATAAATGTAGGCAGTTAAAGAGACCTGTAATACGAACAAGTGTTTCCCTCCCAGACAAATCTGTAACATGCTGCAAGCCAGATAAAGCAGAACCCGTTAATGATACACTAGAAATCATGTGCCTTGTGCAAACGATCAGCTCCGAGATAAGGCACTGTATCTCACGATGAAAGTGTCATTGAATGATGCAAAGATGTGAGCGACACCAAACACTTGCTCCCCTTCTCGTACAGCCGGCCCAAGCGTCACATTTTCCTCTTTGGGCTCCCTAGTCTTCTTTCTGCCAGACTGCATATCGCACACGATAGACATTAAACTCAATTAGAGCCTACTCCTCTCAGATTAGAGAAGAAAAGAGCAACACCATTAAGCAACAATCTAGCAATCAATCCATCAACTCGCCCCCGAACACTATGATCGTAACAGATTAAGTAAGGATCTAAGGAAAACCATCAAAATCTGCTACAGAAACCAAGACTTCAAATACCAAAATCCAGAACCCCCCACTTCATCGAAAATAGAAGAGGGAAAAGAGATATGGAGGACTCGGAAGATATACCATTATTGAAGCGAGAGAGGCGAGGGCGACGGCGACGGCGACCGCGAGGGCAGGAGATGCAAGGAAAGGTTCGTCGAGGGATGTAAGAATGGAACCCTAATCGCCGTCCCACTTATATCGTTCACTACTTTAATGACCTCACAGGCTCAGCACGTGAGGAGTCTGTTTGATTCATCGGCTGATGGGCTCAACGTTGGCTGGGCTTTCGTGGCTCAGCTCAGTTTGGGCTAATGTGTGGCTTGGAACTAACCGCGCTCGAGTCGAGTTAGCCATATGGTGAGAATAACAATACCCAGCTCGGCCCAAGTCGAAGCTGACGCATTAGGGAGCTCGGCTCAATGTGGCCTCGGTCCAATGATCCGACGCGGTCCGACACCCACGGCCTGGTTCTCGTGGACCCATTCCCCTATGCTTGGCTCTATGTAGTTGAACCAAATCAAATCGGCTCGATTGATTTAGGATGAGTTCGGACCAATTTTGTCTGGTTCAAATTGATTAGGCTATTCTTTGGACTAGTACATATTGTTGGGTTCAAACCAAATTTTGACCATATCAGCTTGATATGAACTTGATTCGATGTGATTTGTACACGAAATCAAATCAATTTAGCCACGGTTTAAGCCAATCATGGGTTTGACATCTCTCTATCCAGTGGTTCAATAAATTCAAATGTTTTTTTTAATGTTATACTAAAGTTTCTAAACTATTAACAAATTCCATATTTATTTAATATTTAAAATTAAAGATAGAATATTAGCATGATAATACCCTTTAGAGATTAGTAAGCCATTAGACATTATACCATCATGGTTTCATTATTATAATTCCATTTGGGGGAGAAAGGTAGATATGAATATTATATGTGTAATTTGTGATAATGAGTATTGCATAGTTGGAATCATGTTATAAATTCTCACTTATTTTTTATAGGAATAACATAAATAGCAAATTCAGCATCGTTCTTCAATAATAAATGCCATGTGATTTGGCTTTGAATGCAATATTGGGTGTTTTTATATTTAAAGGTTCTTAGCATGATTGTTGATGTGTTTATTGTATATATATTTCAAACCAACCTTTTAACAATGCTAGATCTTAGACCTTGGTGGAGAAGAGCTTTCTTTATTGCAAGGTAGAACCGCTGACATATGTGTTTTTTTTTTTTTTTTTTGTATATATAGAAATTTTTTATTTTATTTTAAGAAAGATATTTGAAATTTGAACTTTGCTCCTAATGAAATTATATCCTCACAAACCTAAACTTGGATCAAATGTGAAAGTGTATGGAACTCTAACTTTACTCTATGTATAATTCCAATATTAGGTATTTTTAAATTTAGGAAACCTTTATTCTTATTTAAACAAATAGTAAAAAAAAAAGCATAGGAGGGATTGTGGATCTGTATGAACTTGAGGACTAGCCATAGACATGGAAATGGCAAAAATCCCAATATCCTTCCTTATTGTCTGGCTCTAATTGGAGTAGTCCTCTTTTTTGTATCATCCTTTCAATTCTGTTTAATCTTCCACTTGACTTAATGATGGAATAGCATCATATGTTATGTATTCGCCTAACTATCATAAATGTATATTGAAGATTTGCTTCTTTTCCATCTTCCACCTAACTACATTTGATTTTTATACTAAATCTTTTAAAAAAATTCTTTGTATCTAAGGTGTGGTGTAATAATTAGCAGCAAATATTATAAGTTGGTTGAGCATCTGTATGTTTGGATGCTTGGAGATGAGCTTTGGACCATTGAAAAAAAATGTGGAAGTCAATTTCAAATAGATGGTTAGTGTGTTTCCAAGTTGCTCCGTTTCAACGCAAGGATTTGGATGTACCATCGCCTATAGATTTTTATAACAATGACGTTTATTTGGTCGAATCTTGTGCATCTTCGAAGTCTCGAATGTCCATCTATTTCAACTTGATTTGAAGAACAAAGCATGGATCAAGATAGAGAGTCTAGGTGATCGAGCAATATTCCTGAATAAGACACATAATAAAAATAGCGATCGAGCAATATTCCTGAATAAGCATGGATCAAGATAGAGAGTCTGATGATAGATAATACATTTTGATTACTCTATTTCTTTTAAATAAATAACTGGTGTTGTTCATTAGCCGACATGCAAATTTTAGGATTCATTTTGGTCATAATGTTGATAGTTTTGGTAGTGAAATAAGGTTCTTTTATTAATTTTGTGAATGTCCAAATTTCATTTTTCAGTACTCATGGTGTTTTGCTTGTCTTATGCCTCTCTTCCATTTTCTTTTTGTGTCAGAAAACATATGAGAAAGGAGCTCGAGATGAAAATGAGGAAATTTCAGTGAATTTATCAACATATGAGAAAGAATGATTTGGATTGACAAATCTCAATGAAGTTTGAGTGTCATGATGATAACATTCTTCAGCTGGAGCCAACAACCTATTCAAAGAAATAATGGAAAAAATTGTTTACAATTAAAGCAGAGATGATGATGTGACAAAAGAAATCTTTATTGCTTTCATGTTTATACTTGTACATGTCTGGTAAGCCCAACATCAAAGCTCATTTGAACTATCTAGACAAAAAAGCTGGGATTGGTGTGTTTATATGTTCAGTAACCTATTTTGTCTGAGTTGAGTGAAAAATCATGTTATATATAAGATTCTATAAGATCTCTGGACAAAGATTCAAACTATTTGCTTCAGACCAAGGTTTGAAGTTTTGCTCGATCTGTATGTACCGGACCATATAAAGGTTTCGGGTGCGATCGGGCATGCGGATCACCTTTCTCGAGCAGTTCACAGTGGTTTGTGGATGGTAACCAGAATAGGATGATTTGTTGTTTCTTTAAGACTCTGTAGTATTAAGTGATTCCAACAATAAGAAAAGAAAAGAAAAAAAAAATACGGTTGTCGCTGTGTAATTTTCCTATCTTCTTTCAGTATGGTCTTATATCCATGAGAATCTGATTTAGTTAACTTGACAATCTTCTTCCTGTAAGGTCTTAAATCCCTGAGAATTTAGTACTTTTTTTTTTTTTTCTTTCTTTGGTTCTATATTGAATGTTCTGAGAGATTGCACATTCATCTCTTTCTTTGTCATCCAACTTCTTTGCCTTTGAAGAGGTGAAGAAACTTTGGTGTAGTTCTTACAACTCTCATTCATAACACCACATAGTTCTCTCATATCTGTTTTGTTAATTTATTTTTTCCAACTCAATATTCCTCAGTGACTGCTCCTCCAAAATTTACATTCAGTTAGTAATTCAGAAATAAATTAGAAAAGCAAGTAATGTGTGTGTACTTCATATAAGAAACTCCAATTGAAAGGAAGCCCCAATGAGCTTAAAGAGTTGCTGTGCCTTTCTTTCTTTCTCTTCTCATTTACTGTTAAAGGACTTACTAGCATCTTGTAACCTTGTTGTACTTGTAGGGGCCGAGGAGGAGAAGAAAGAAGAAGGGGCCGCGGTTGATAGCAGAAGAGTCAGTGGTGGAAGAAGAAGAGAAGAAAGAAAAAAAAAAAAAATGGATTGACTCCTTCGATTCGATACACATCAAGAAACAAACCTGAAAGATCAAGAACAGTATGGCTTTGTCACTGTAGTTAACTGACTTGTTAAGTTTACTAAGTTGTATAAGCTATCTGACTTGCACTGTGTAATCATTAGACAAAATGAGATTTGATAATAGTTTTGGAGAAAAAGAAAGCAGACCACTGAATTATTGGCTTTGCCTCTGTCACAACTCTTGATTTATTTGGATGCTCATCCAATCAACCAGAGAAAGAAACCAACATGGAAAGAACAAAAGAAAACAAGTACAACCCCCCATGTTGTCTTCTCTCTTACCATTCTCCTCACAGAAACCCAATACAAGAAAGATCATGAACTCTTCAGTTGAGGATCAAACAGAGCAAGTCATGTGTTACTGTTTGCATGGGCTCCAAAAAGGAAAGAATGCCAATGTTTTGCAACCTATGCAAACCCTCTGCCATCTCAAGATAAGCTGTTAAAAACATAGGCTTCCTCCATTTCTGCAAGCTGATCATATTATTCTTTTGTCTTCTTTATGCAGACCATTCCTTTGTTGCTTGCACACAAACCACAAAGGTCCAGGGGCAAGGAACAAAATGAGTTGGAATTGCTTTTTAGTTTTAGGTAGGTGTATTGTGGTAATGATGGTTTTTCTACGTGTCACGGGCTTAGCTGGTTTTGCCTAAGTCGTGCGGCACCCCTACATATCCGATCCACAAAAGTCAGCATTTCCCGAGATCTTCCAGAGTCTCTTAGACTTACAAAAAAGAAAACGGGCCAAAAGAAGCAATTCCCACGGGATCCACAAGCAACTGCTCAAGCAAACACTTCATACAGCTATATGCAAATTACATCCATGGACATTACAAACTTAGAGAGGTTGCACACAAAGGATAATGGTCCATTACAGACCGAAGTCCCCCACAAGTGCTTACAAGACATACTTGTATTTACAAGCCAAAATTGACCATAAAGCAAACCAAACTCGGACTGCTAAGCCTACTACAAGCCCGCTACTTGCTGTACAAGGTATGACACAAACCGAAGGACACAGACAAACACGAGCATTTTATCAAACACCTTGTTTACATTGTTGTCCGTGACATTCTCCCCCACTTATTCCTTCAACGTCCTCGCCGAAGCCGTTGTAGAAACTTCATCTCCTCGCATTTTTGCTAAATCTTTAATCTTCTACTTTAGCTGCAACACGCCCCTTTGGCTCCCAGCTACTCTCCGTCGTTGTTGTTGAGTAGTCGAACTCTGATCCGCCATGCTGCTTCAACTCACCAATGACTGAATCTGGTGTGAGGTTGGCTAAGTTGTGTTGATCCTTGTTGGTTCTCGCGGATCCTGCTGATGAAGGAAAAGATATGCCTTATTATGCGCCAGTATCGTAGTATACTCATGTTGCTTGAACTGGGTGGATGCTTGTTGGAGCTTTAACGAGCATCGCCTCGCAGACTTTGAAGTTTTTAAGGTCCTTCCTCCACAATGTTTGCCCATTGATCCTTCCTCCATGCATAGTTGTCACTTCCAAGTAGGTTTGCATCACTTCCACTTTCGATTGGCATTCAATTGGAAAATGAAGCGGACAATCTACTCTCAGTAGTACCGATCACCAATGGTGAGGATTTGATAACTATTGTCTTCTGTAAGCTTTCTCTGAAGGGTCACTGAACTTATGCAGAGCTCCTCTACCGGGTAAGTAAGAGAATTGGGATACTTGACTTCACTCATTCTCTTAGTAGTTGAGAAGACAAGGTTACTTGGCTTCGCTCACCTCCTCGAGTTAAGAGGATTGGGGTATTCGGTTTCGCCCATTCTCCTGAGTTGAGAAGGCAAAGGTTACTCAATTTCGCCTGCCTCCTCGAGTTTGTACTTCATGCATTGAGCTGGTTACTAACATTTGCCCGCTATTTGTTCATACTTCTGAAGCACTTGAAGTGTTTGCACTCCTTGCGTTGAGTTAGCTACTGCGATTCGCCTTCTCACTGTCATTGGACTTCTGGAATGCAAGAAGTTTCGCCCGAAAAGAGCAAAAAGTTTACCCCAACTTGGAGTCCCTCAACTTGGAATCCCCCAACTTGGAGTAAGTCTTTGATAGATTTGTTCGCCTCTTGGATTGTATCGTCTTCTCCATCAGCTTTGCCGCCTACTCCTCTGAGTAGAAAGGTATAGTACCATGTACTGTCTACTTCGTTCCTTAGGCTTAGCTGGTTTTGCCTAAGTCGTGCGGCACCCCTGCATATCCGTCCGCAAAGGTCAGCCTTTCTCGAGATCTCCCAGAGTCCCTTAGACTTACAAAAGAGAAAACGGGCCAAAAGAAGCAATTCCCACGGGATCCACAAGCAACTGCTCAAGCAAACACTTCATACATCCATATGCAAATTACATCCATGGACATTACAAACTCAGAAATGTTGCACACAAAGGATAATGATTCATTACAGACCAAAGTCCCTCACAAGTGCTTACAAGACATACTTGTATTTACAAGCCAAAATTGGTCATAAAGCAAATCAAACTCGGGCTGCTAAGCGTACTGCAAGCCCGCTACTTGCTGTACAAGGTATGTACACAAATCGAAAGACACGGACAAACACGAGCATTTCATCAAATACATTATTTACATTATTGTCTGTGACATGTGGGGATCACACTTTTGACCTTTGTTGAGTAAATATTCTCTATTCTTCAACTTCATCCCTTGTCAAGTTAAGATCATTAAAATTGATGACAGGAGTACAATATGTAATTATTATGAATATTGTATACATTGCATACCTCTTTCTTTCCATTTATTGTTTTTGTTGTTGCATATCTCTTCTTTCTTGGTAATTGAAATAGATGGTCACATCATTTATTTCAAAGTTAGGACTATAGGTTAGACATCATTCATAGTTTTTTTTTTTTTTTTTTGAACTTTTCATATGTTTCACAGTAAAAAAAGTTTTCAGTTTTAGAAATTTTTTCTAGAACAGAAAACTTGTCTATAAAATAAAAATTCGAATTTTTTTTGGAAATATACTTTTTACCATCAAGATCTTGGGATTTTATCCCACTGTGCCTAAGATTAAGATGGACACAATTCTTCATTACAGGTTTTCTGTTGCATAAAATTAGGGAGCTACCATTATTGCATTGCAGGTGGAAGGAAGAAGAAAACAAGGAACATTCCAAGAAACCATTGCTAGGAATTCATGTTCCTTCAGATCAAGTTCATCTTTTTATGCTCCCAATGCCCAACAAACCCATAGTTAAGTGGCCACTAATCTAAAAAGATGATATCTTCGTTATATTCTTTAATCTCTTCTCGTTGTTTCTTTCTGTAGTCTCTGCTGAACTCTGCCACCACTGCAGCTGCTGCTCCCCTTCGTCCACCTCCATTAGTGGTGAGGGACGGATGCCTGTCGTCCACAGGCAAAGGCCATGTGCGCTCTTCAATGCGCGTACTCATCGTCAAAGCGCTCATCAGGATCCGTGCTTCCCTCGAGTGCCAAAGATTCCAAGCGAGAGCCGCCGCCTTGCAATCTGTGTCCTTGGAGCTTTTTCTGTCCGTTCTTTTCCCCCTTCTCTCGTTTGATTCAACTGCCAGAACTTAGGGAGAGGATGAGGAATTAATTCGTTGTCGAGTTGTTCGGGAAGCTGAGATTTTGGAGTAAAGATCGTTTCTTGGAACACCTTAGTGCGGAATTCTGGACGTTTTGATCCTTTTGGTCTTTCTCAACATTGGTTCGAAACCGACGAGTTTGGCCTCAAGAGTTTGATCTTTATTGCAATTGCAGGCAACATTTGCTGCGTTTGGGGTACCAACTTAAGCTGCTTTGGTTTTGTTGTTTCAGTGTTCTGTAGTCTGATGCGCTATAAACAAATTAGACAAACCGAAGGATGTCATGCTTAATTGAAGTTAATTTGTGTTGGTGCAAAGATTTCTTATTTATTCAATCGAAAGAAGAATTTAGCATCTCTCTGTAAGGTTTTGTTGGGTTTCGCATCAGCCATGATATGCCTCAACAATTAGAGCAGCTACTTGTCATCTTGGCTTGTATGACTTTGGCATACAGGAACTCTAGCGAGGAACACATGATATATGAATTCTAGCAAAGAAATCCGCAATGTTATATTAAACCATAGGAAGTGAAGTCGTTCGGTTCGAACGAAGATGGCACGCACTTTTCTGTTCCCAACAATCATCTTGTCTTGTTTGTTCTTGGTGCCTCTCACCGAACAAAAGAAATCGACCAATACCCAGTTGTTGCTGCAGTTGAGGAAGCAGCTGGAGTACCCAATTCAGCTTGGTGCTTGGAACAACACCAGTGATCTGTGCTATGCGCCGTCTTCACCGAGTCAAAGCATCACTTGTGATGGAAGCTCCGTCACAGAGCTCAAGATTGTGGGAGATATGCTTGCAAAGCGCGGTAGATATGACGGTTACTCGGTCGCCGGCAAGACTCTTTCGCCGGGCTTTTCTGTTGATTCTTTTGTCACAACCCTGACTAGATTGACGAGCTTGAAAGCGGTCATTTTGGTTTCTTTGGGGATATGGGGTCCCCTCCCGGACAAGATCCATAGGCTGTACTCACTTGAAGTGCTCGATTTAAGCTCAAACTTTTTCTTTGGTTCCATCCCTCCCAAGATATCTGCCATGAAGAAGCTTCACACATTTTCCCTGGATGGAAACTATTTCAATGACACCGTTCCTGATTGGTTTGCATCGCTGGACAACCTCGTGATTTTGAGCTTGCGGAGAAATGGCCTGAAGGGATTGTTGCCCGGATCAATTAGCAGAGTCAGCACACTAACTGAACTTGCCTTGTCAGGCAATAGCATTTCAGGTAAAATCCCTGATCTAAGTAGCCTAAACAGCCTCGAGACATTGGACCTGGGAGACAACAGGTTAGACTCTGAACTGCCTATCGTGCCCAAAGGTCTCGTCACTATCGTGCTTAGCAAGAATTTGTTGGCTGGTGAGATTCCACAGCAGTTTGGGGAGTTGGATCGACTCCAACACCTTGACCTGTCATCTAACTTACTCGAGGGGTCTCCATTGGCAGCTTTATTTTCTTTGCCGAACATCGGCTATTTGAATCTGGCATCTAACATGCTCAGTGGATCCCTTCCGAGCAGTTTAACTTGCAGCAGCCAAATCGGGTTTGTTGACATATCTAGTAACAGACTCACAGGTGAATTACCTTCTTGTTTGAGCTCAAATTCGGGTAGGAGAGTTGTAAAGTTCAACTTGAATTGTTTGTCTCTGAACACCCAGCATCAGCATGGAGCGAAATATTGCCAATTAAACAACATGAATGGGAAAGAATCCAAACGGAAGAACACATGGTTGAAAGTTTCTATAATTGGAGGAATTGTCTTAGTTTTGCTATTGCTTTCGTTAGTTCTTTTTGTTTCTTGCAAAAGAAACTGTCGTCGACCAACAGCAGAGAAACAACAGTTGCCAAAGTCGGTTCCATCTGCCATAGGGTTCTCATCTGAGCTTCTTACTAATGCAAGTAAGTAATCTTCTTCTAGATTTGCCTGCTTTTTCAATCAGAATGTTGGTTATGCCACATTCATTCGCCATGGTGTGATCATAAAAGATTTTACTAACTAGAGTGTCTTCATGCTTGACAAGGCATTTTTTGTTGTTTCTCTATTGTTAATCCATTCAACCAATTATAATCCTCTGTTTTGATATCTTGTTCATGTAAAAGTTCAATTAAGTTCTAGCTGACACAAAAGGGACTATTTGGTGGATGATTTGTGAAAGCAGATAAGTAAAACCTTTTATGTCTGCCTTTGGCTGGTAGGCGTTACTGGTAGCGAGGGGTCTAGTTTTTCACTTGGGCAATAAGGAGATCAGTGTTTGTATAGTTGATTTACAATATTTCTCGTATCAACTGGTGATACTTTTTACATGTGTCCTCAATTTAGGCTTTGGGTTGGATATTTATTCTTGAAATTGATCTTCCATTGAGTAAGATTTGAGTAAACCTTAAGCCCGATATTCTTTTCAATTACGCTTCAAGATTAACTAACACGGTAATCAGGAATGGTCTTTATCTATCTTGGGGTTGATTTAAAGTGTTATCCTAGATCATCATCTTTCTGAATTTCAAGATTTTTGAGTGATTAGATCAGTGGTAGGGTACTTTTTCCTAAGTGCTTGTTCTAACTGGTAATTCATTTAATCTTGTATTCAAATTTACCAACCTCCATCTCCCAATGGCCTTTAGAATACCTGCTGCATTGACTGTGCAATTAGAAAGGTCATTGACAGACCTCTTCAGTTAGGGTGGTGGAGTAGCATCTAGCTGTCTGAGATTAAATTGGTACTGTGGGCCATCTTTAACCTTCCTGATTTGGTGAATGTATGCTAACATCTTTTATGAAGGCTTGGCAATGTTGATGAAATTTTAGAGACATTTAGTTTCATCTCATATCAACCAAATTGGTCATAGTCATGTTCTGAGGCGTTCTGTTGTTAAGTATAATATGATGAATTAGAATAACAATGAAGATGAACAAGAATAATAGCAAGGTTATTGTAAATGCTAAATGTCAAAAAATTTGGTCAAAGTATATCTTGGAGCTTCATAAAGAAAATGCTACACATGTGGCAATACAAATTTAGTAGACTTTGGCCCTTTCAACTTTTAGTATGGGGTTTTCAGCGTTGTGATGCTAGGTCTAAAATCATTAGCTTCTAAGAGAAAAGCTTTTCCTTCTAATTTGACTTAAATGAATCATGAAGGCCTAAAAATGCTTAATGAAGCTAGAGTTGTGAGATTTTATGCAATTGCTAGTTTGCTTCATTTTCACCTGGTGACTAGAGGTGAGTCATGTAAAGAGGCTTTCTTCTCAAAGGTGGTAAGTCGGAATCATACACAGCCATCCTTATTGAATAAAATTGTAATATGTTACTCCAACATTTCAATGAGATATATATAACTGCAAGCTTTTATATTTCTTAGATAATCTTTTTTTCTTTTCTGCTTCAGTATCCTTGTTTATAGTTTGTGGCTTCATGATTAGCATTATCTTGACTTAAAAATTTGCTTACGTCTAATAATATCTGGCCTGTTAGTTATGTCGTTGCTGAAGAAAGAACTAACATATCCTGAGATATTTGCATATGTTGACACAATCAATTAATTCTTCTTCTCAGGATACATTTCTCAAGCAATGAAGCTAGGAACACAAGTATTGCCTACATATCGGACTTTTTCCTTAGAAGAGTTGAAAGAAGCAACAAATAATTTTGAAGGTTCAGCATTTATAGGGGAGGGTTCAACTGGAAAGGTTCTTATAATTTGGGAAATTTCAACTTTCAGATGTTTTATTTCAGTCATTTATGCATCATATACCACACATTTTCATCCAAATATTTATTATAACATAAGAACTGAGTGGATGTGAAAACAAAATTGATTGCAGTGTGTTTGTAGACTAGTAAACTCTTCCCTTGTACTGTTTTAGTTTAAGTATCATAATTATGTTATGCAACAATGACAACAATGGCAAATCATAAGGTCCCAACTATTTTTAGTATACTATAGAGTGACTTAATCAACATATACAAAAGGTCTGTGTTACCGAGATAAGAATGTTAAGATAGGTGCATGGGGTTACTAGGAAAGATAGGAAAAGAAATACTTTTATTTGTGAACAACTAGGTATCGCTTCGACAGAGGATAAGATGAGAGAAAATCGTTTAAGATTGTATGGGTATGTGCTTAGGAGACCTTCGGATGCGATAGTCAGAAGAGGTGAGATGATTAATATTAGTGGTACGAAGAGAGATAGAGAGTACCTAAAAAAGACTTTAATAAAAATTATAAATAGAGATCTAAATACTTTGAACCTAACTACACATGGGTTTTTACATATCTCAATGGCAACAAAAGATCCATGTAGCCAACTCCAAATAGTTGGGACTTACAGCTTTTCTATTATTGTTATAGAGCCTTTAATTAAATGCTGATGCTTGGCTGTTACCTGTTCTGTTAGTTTGATATTTTTGAGCTAATGCCTTGTTGGTACAAGAGTTAGATTTTTTTATTCTAATTGAGAATGAAAGGCTTGGCTATCAGACTGCTACATTATACTATCATGGCATTTCAAACCAGAGAACCAAATTAGAATTCTGTAATATTGGAAATGTAAAGACTTTTTATGTGATAGTTCTGTAGAACTCAATATCCTCCAAAAGATGTTTCTTCAAGGCATGGCTCAGAATCCTAGATATTATGTATAAGAGATGCCATATCAGGATAGGAAGCTCAAATGGAGAAAATTAAGTCGCAAATAAGTTTTAATATTGTTAATTATAGATATTAACTTCAGTCAGTCAGGCAGACAGAAGCCATCCGGCAGCTCCTTTTTCATTTCTGTACATGTTGAAACTCCTCAAGAACAGTAAGATACAAGTCAATAGATTGCTTTGTCCATTATATAACTAGAAATACTCTTATAACTTCCAGTTCCTAATTTGTGAAAAAGTGAAACTCTAATGCTATAACAAATTCTGTTTAAAACAAATGCCAAAGTCAGAACCCTTGGACTGTAAAAGGCCAAATTCAAATGCCATTGCCTAATGGCACTTCAAATCATTTGAATTCTTGTTTATTTGATGTAACATATCAACTCATTCTGTCTAACACCAATGATCCAAATCAAGCATCGTGTTGAAGTTTATCTTTTGTTCGTTCAGGATGTTGGCGACAATAATTAATTGCCCCTATAATTTCTTCATTAATTATAAGTCAATCAATCAGCCTAAGGTTCATTTCTCTTCCTTTAACCACAACATTTAACTGATCTTCATGCATGCTTATCCACACAAAGAAAATTTATTAGAGGAAGTCAATGATTCCCTTTGAATAAAAAATTAAATGGAGGGCACAAGTAATCAATCTGGGGCCAGATCTGTCTTGTTCAATCAATATTCTACTGCTCTTTTGATAGAACTACTCTACTTACTGAGATTAGCATACAATAAGTTATTTTTTCAGCAATATAAGCTAGTTATTGACATGAACATTTGAAATTTGTTATATTGATTGGTAACTTGGTACTAGTTACTAGTGTCATATGCATAACTTTAGCCTTATACCAAAATTCTTATGCTTGGAAGAGTTCCACGGATGTAAATCACAGAAGATTAGCGATCAAATTCCTTGGTTGCCTGGATTTTGTCATCATGCATTGGCCTTGTTCTTCAATTTTGCCTATGATTTTACGACAACAGTGGTATGATACCCTGATTTATTTAGTATCTCACATGGTAGATCCTTTTGTATGAATCATGGAATGAAGAGTGCTTACTCAAAAGTATATATCTAATAGTTAAAGTGATTTTTGTATACATTAAGAAGTGATTTTTTAAAATAAATGATTAAGGCACAAATTATAAATACTATTTCTGGTCCAAGTTGTCACAGTATACATTCAATTTTTAGTTCTTGAGATAGATTTGGAAAACAAGTTATAGTTTTGTAAGATATGGTGTCTTCCATGTGCTAATCTTTCCTGTTTCTTCGCAGTTTGACTTTGTATATTACTTTTAGTGCTGTAAGTTAATGTTTTTGACAATCTTTTCCTTTTCTTTTTTCAGCTGTACAAGGGAAGACTAGATAGTGGAACCTTTATAGCTATAAGATGCTTGTCATTGTTCAAGAGATATTCTATAAGAAATCTGAAGTTTCGTCTGGGTTTGTTATCAAAACTTCGCCACCCCCATTTGGTCTGCCTCTTGGGGCATTGCATCGATACCACACAAGATGATTCTACCATCAGCAGAGTCTTCCTAATTTATGAATATGTAGCCAATGGAAATCTTCAAAGTTATCTTTCTGGTAATGGTTCTCCATGCAATTTAAAGTTTTTCATCCATGCCCTGTAATTCCTAAAGGCTTTGGTTTTTGCCAGCAGAATGCAGCATGGAGAGGGCTCTTAAATGGCCAGATAGGTTGATGGTTTTGATAGGCATCACTAAAGCAATCCACTTTTTACATTCAGGAATTATTCCTGGTTTATACAATAATCAACTGAAAACCAAGAATATTTTGCTTGATGAGCACTTTATAGCAAAAGTGAGTGACTATGGGTTGTCCATTATCATGGAAGAAATTTACAAGCATGAGGTCAGTATCAAGATTGACAGAATGCGAAATTATGTTTTGCTTGTGAACCTATAATTTTATGGTATTTTACGAATTTGATGCATCGATGCTCATGAGAAGTACCTTCCATCTGCAGGCAAGGGTGGAAGGTCAGAAACCTATTCAGAGCAAATCTCCGGAACTGTGAGTACTTCTCTCATACATCCATATCGGACTGCGAAATTCTGATTTCAGATTTGCATGTGAACTTACAATTGGCCCAACAAAAACATGCTAACTTTTGATAAGGATTCTAACTTTTGATTTGACACAGTTCCACAGTAAGATTGATAAAAATTTGCATCAAACAGTTTCAGCAGTTATGAAGCAAATATGACGAAATTAATACTTCTGGTAATTTGACTTACACATTTGCCTTTGTAGGGAGACGGTAAACTTGGAGGATGATGTTTATTCATTGGGCTTCATCTTACTCGAGGCACTCATGGGACCATCACTGTCTGAACAAGGTTCCGAACATTGTTTAAAAGAATTGGTAAGTTCAACCCTTTTTGGGTTCCATCTCTAATAATAAATGAATTTAGCCTGATAGACCACCTATAAAATGAAACCTACACACTTGTATGCAGTATCTTACTGGACTAGGTATGTATCTATGGATGTAGTGGTTTTTAGAGGAGTTGATGGCAATGAGAAATCATGTCTAGTTCATTAGGTGATGAGGATTGACAAGAAAGTGAACCTGTACAATATCATTAGAAAATGTTTACCATTATCGACAATCTGTCACATGCATGAAATCCAATCCCATGGCTACCTCCTTATATGGGCAGTATGCATCGGTCGACCAGGTCAAGCTGATGATCACCTGGTTTATTGCAGATCGTCCGATGGCTTTTCCTGTTCTGCACTGCTGCTGCATTATGATGACCCAAATCTAATTTGTTTATTACCAGGAATTTTTGTTCTTTTCTTAGTTGAGAAATGAAGTCTTTGTGCCTTGAAGTACAAAGTACAAACATATATCACTTCTTATCTTTCATCGAGCTCCAATTAGGCCATGATAGTCTTGTCTTCGATTTTCCATCAGCGAAGACTTGGGAGTTTCAGCCTTTTTTTTTTTGCATGTTTTACGAACTTCTATTAATTCGGCGAAAGTTTCAAAGTTCAAACTTAAAAATGAACATGTTGCTTTTATAGGATTTAAACGATATGTTTGACCCATTTCAGAATGACTCAGAATAGGTTTGATGGCATTAGTCTTGCGGCCTGAATCTAGTGTATATGCTCATAGTTTGGTTTGAAGTCTACTCATCCTAAACTCGATACTTAATCCCTAATATAAAATCATACTGAAAGGCTTCAGGAGTTGCAGCTCATGTTGAGGTGATTGTTCTAACAAAAAACTTAGTTGTATTGATTAGACTGCAACTAAAAATGCTACTAAACACCTCCGAGAAGCCCAGGTTTAGCTTGCCTAGACCTAGTGAACACATGGATTACTCAAAATAAGAGCTTATTAAATTGATTTTACATGTTAATCTGATTCCAAAACTTATGATATTATAACATGTAATTGCTTTAGCCAGGTTGGTATTTATCTTCATGTGGACAGATTGAAGCTAAATTTATTTCCATGGAAGAATGTCGCTTGAACTTTGTTTCTTGTTTGCAGGCTATGTTACTCACTGGGCAAACAGAGCAAACATGCATTCTTGATCCAGTAGTACTAGCTTCTGCATCACAGGACTCCATATCGATTGTGATCTCTATAACAAGTAAATGCTTGTACGAGGAATCGTCTCGCCCTTCAGTCGAAGACGTGCTGTGGAACCTGCAGTATGCTGCGCAAGTACAAGCAATGGCTGATGGTGATCGGAAGTCCGATATCGTATCACAAGCATGATCCTGATTTGGAGTTTCCTATAGCAGGGATCACAATTTGGCCCTTTGCCACTACTTCAGTGCAGAGATTTAAGTGAACAAGGTTCCTAGGCTTGGAGAAATGCTACCCAAGATGCTGTAACAACAGAGAGGTTCCGAAAACAGCAGTCCCTGTTTGCGTATTCCATTTCCGTGTTCTCCACGGTCCCATTGCTGTGATTACTTTGTGCATCTAATCACGCCATCTGTAATTAATTGTCTTGTATCCATTGACTTCAGAGCAGAGTTTTGTGTTCTTGCTGTTGGGATATCCATATTTACCTGAATCTGATCATGCTTGGACTGCCAGGCAAAAAGCAATCACTTGCTGGTGAAAATATTTGTTTCAGTTCGCAAACTCAATTGGCCTCTCGCCTCAATCATCGACACTCCAGTGCTGTCGGATGTCAACTATCATGCACACTCCATCAGGTAATTTTTTAGATGGCTCGTTGCCTTTGCGATGATGCATACTTCAGACTAATTACTGCAGTTGTAGAATTTGTAGAATGGATTCATTCGATGCATACTTCAGACTAATTACTGCAGTTGTAGAATTTGTAGAATGGATTCATTCCATCCATATGATGCATACTTCAGACTAATTACTGCAGTTGTAGAATTTGTAGAATGGATTCATTCCATCCATATGACACGCAGAGGAATGCATGTAGAATGGATTCATATCATACAACTTCAGACTAATTACTGCACTTGTAGAATTTGTAGAATGGATTCATATCATACAACTTCAGACTAATTACTGCACTTGTAGAATTTGTAGAATGGATTCATATGATGCATACTTCAGACTAATTACTGCAGTTGTAGAATTTGTAGAATGGATTCATTCCATCCATATGACACGCAGAGGAATGCATACTTCTTCCCTTCCATGCTGATATTGCTCAGATCTAAACAGTTCATCTTACTCTAATATTTACATGCCATTACCTTGGGGCGAAAACATCCTGTTCGAGTGTCGGTTTCCGATTGGATAAGTAAATACATGCCGATCTGACTGGTCTTTTAACACTGGCTTCAGGATGTGGTCATTGCAGACTCTGATTCTTTCTCAGGATGTTCATTGCTAGGAGGGGATGTTCTGCAAAACTGAGATTCCAGGAAATGGAGAGAGATGTGTTTGGAAAAACAAGCAAACTGGTACACAGTGCAGATCACAAAACAAAGCAAATATTGAAGATTTCAGCACTGTTTATGAATAGATCCAATTTACAAGACAAATCAGAAGACATTCAGAAGCCATCCAAGATTCCTGTCTGATTTATGATAAATTTAGAACTTGTGTAGTTGATGAGTAAACTTAAAAAACCAGCTCAGAGAAAAAGTATTGAATACTTACTAACTACACAGCAGTCCTGGAAAATTCATGTCAAATCAAAGGGCACATTAATAGTAAAAAAGTATGTTCATAAATAAATGAAACAACAGTCTGACATAATTTTATTCTCAGGAAACAGACAGCAAGAAGATAAAACATGAAACATGACTTTCCATTAAAACATGGACTATTCTAGAACTGGTGCCATGTACAATTCAAATTTTCAACTGTATGCTTTAATACTATTATCTTATTTGTTGGAAATATCTCTTGCACTTAGTTTTGGATCACAACCCAGCATAATTTTTCAAGTTTAATATATAAGAACCATAACAAACATTTTTAAGCAGCAGTATGAAACAACAATGGCATGTCCATGACCTAACATAGTATCAGTGATTATGTTGCAATACAAATATCTGTATTTTTTTTTGGCTTTCTAAGGTAATTAAGCTACGCTAAAAAGCAAAAGAACTCAGCAGAACCACAAGCCTCATTCAGCAATAATGTTAATACAAAATAATTACAACTTAAGTTAAAGTTTGTCTGCCAAAGGAAACGTCGGACAGGTCACAGATTCACGGAGCTTTGTGGTATATGGAACCATGCAAGCCCGGGCTGACTGCATTGCCTTAAATTAAGATATCTATTTAATTATTATTTAATTACATTTATAAAAATGCTTAAATTAATATATCTATTAATCCCTTTTGTTAATAATTTTATAGTTAATGTGTTTACAATTAATTTTCAATATGAAGAAAGAAGTACAGTTAAAATTCTTCAAATATTAATTAATTCTAAAGCAATTGCAGCATAAAATCTCTATTTTGCCCTCTATCTAAATGTGTGGAAATCTAGATTTGTAGCATGTCACGTCAGCATCGAATCAACGTCATGTGGATTTGATATATTAGATGTGTGGATTCGAATCAACGTCACTATTTTACCCTATATCTAAATAATTATTATATTAGCTTGATAATTTTTTTATAAATTTTGATAGTAATATTCTAACAACTAATCTCATCCCTCTAGGTATTAACGAGAAAAACTAGAGCTCAATTAATCTTAGTAGGGCATTGATATGGAGAAATATATAGTTAATTGACCCCGAGTTCGATAACCCATTGGGTTTACGCCGGAGGGGGGGGGGTGGGGGGAGTTGATCGATCAGGTCTATCCTCCTCGGTTGATCCTTGCAAGCAAAATACTAAGGGAAATACATTACGATCATTATATACCTGGCGCCCCCATGAACAGAATGCTAGAGTAGAGGTATCAACAGGCCTACCACCCATGTTGATGGATTGTTAGAGGGAAGACGTTATGACCATTACAAGTGATTCATCTGACCTAATATGTATAAAATTCGACCCCTGACACGAATCTAGGGGGTCAGATCTCTTTGCAACTAACCTCTTTTACATTACAAAATCATCCCAAAACTACTTGCACATCAGAGGAGTCATGTCGGGAAACACTCCCAACACTAACTTTTGTACATGAACTCGTCGATAAGCTAGAATCCACCTCGAACACTTGGACTCCACTTGAAAGACCATCTCGATGTCACCTCATCTACCTAGGGACCCGATCAATCACCTCGAAGAACAATCATGCGGGTTTCTTAGATGCCTTATGCCTTCAGGTCCGGACCGAACCGAGCCGACTCATGATCAACGGTACTATACTATACTACAATAGACTTAATCCAAGAATATATTGTATCTTATAAATCAAATACAGTTTTAGATTTTATATTGAGCTAATACTCATGTGGTTGAATTATTGATGTAAGCATATTTTTATTTATTGATCGAATCATCTTTTGTTGTTGAGCGTTGCATATTTTCTCTATTAATAATCAAACTAATTGATAAAAACTACAAATAATAATATTCTTAATTGAATCCCATCTTCACCGTTCAAGATCTAATACCTCTTTCAATTACTTCCAAGATTTAGTTGTTAAAGAATGCAATACAAATGTCTTATTTTTCTATTTTTTTCACCATAAATTTAATTAAAACGAATTTCGTCATTATTTATTATTTTTCTAAAAAATATTATACTTAACTCTTATTTTTTTATTTTTTTAACCTTCCTCAACGAATAATTAAATTCAACTTAAGCTGATCACGTAAATACCTCAATACACGAAAAGGTAAATTCATTATCATATAAAAATAACAATGAGTAGTGTATTTTTTAATACTGTTGAATTCGATCAACTTCTTCCGTATATATTTTCATTCATACTTGTTGTAAATTTATTTAGTGAATATTTTAATTCAATTTAGGTGGACTGAAATGTGTTGTGGAAAAGAAAAGAAGATTACAGCGTGGCATTTCGGTGGGAGACGAATATTATTTCACCCATGTTGCTTTACTTTGATGATTTATTATTTATATTGTAATGGAGGTGAGTCTTTAAAGTTTTCATTACATTTGTATTTATAGTTAGATATTTTTAGTATTTATATTTTTATATTTAAAAAATTATATTAAAATGTTTATAGTTATAAAAATAAAATATTTTTAATTATTTTACATACAATAATGACATATGAAAACAATGAGCAAAAAAAATAATTTCAACATTCTAATTATATTTTTATTCTTATTAGTAAAGAGTTATAGTGATGACGGATGATAGCACTATTGCGGGTCGCAGGTTGCTATTATGGTTATGGTCGGTGATAACGATACGAGGATATCCTTAAAGACGTGTCAGGTCGAGTCTTGAAGATGGAGTTGAGGGCTTCTATAGCTTCTTGTAGGGGAAGGAGGAGAAAGAGGATGATACAGATGTTGACGCTCGGCATCTACATCAACGTTAATATAGATGTAGAGCAACGAAAGGGGGGAAAAAAGAATCAGGGATCAAGGAAAGGGGGAAGAAGGCTAAGCACCATCCTACATTTGCATCGACGCTGATACATATGCAGAGCACCAACCAAAAAGAGGAGGAATGATGAGCATCACCCTACATTTGCATCAATGTTGATGATGCAGATGTAGATGCAAACACCACTTGACATCTACATTGGTGCCAACGCAAATGCACATGGAGTGCACCGATCGACATATGCATCGGCACCAATGTAGACATAGGGTGGCATCACTCTTCCTCCTCCTCCTCCCCCTTCCCCCTTTTTCGATCCCTCATTCTTATTCCTCCTTTTATCGCTTTGCATTTGTGTCGACACCAATGTAGATATCGAGTGACCTTTTCATCGCTTTGCATCTGCATCGACATTGACTCAGATGCAAAGTATCATGTAGAATCCCTCAACTCCGCCTATAGGACTCCACCATACTCGTCTCTAAAGACATCTCTATATCATTCTCACAAACTGTTGTGTTATTCTCATCGATCATAATCATAACAAACCACCCGAAGCCCCCTGATTGTTTCATCATCCACCACCACCACCACCGTAATAGCCGACTAAAAAAAAAACATAATTAAGATATTAATATATTTTATTTATTATTTATATATCATTTCTATATGTGATGTACGTGTTGTATCTCTGGTTAAAAGTTAAGATAAATAAAGTTAAAATATTTTGCTTTTATAATTATATAAAAAAAATTAAATCTAAAAATACTATGAAAGTTCTAATACTCGACCCTTTTTACCTTTCCTTCCTCCCCTATTTCCACCGATTCTTTCGCCGTTTCCTCGATCGGATCGATCAGGTTTCTCTTGTTTCTAATCATCCTGTCAGCTGATACCGCCCTTCAATCTTGATTCCTCAGAAGCACCGGGAGAAGTCTTGATCTTTTGAGCCGGATGTGTTCGTCCTCCTGTCTTCGATTTGATTTCGGTGCTCAAAAACGCTTACATCTTGATCGATCCGCTGCAGCTTTAATTAATCCTTCTTGACTGCTGATAGTTTCTTTCCTTTTTCTTGTTGGAAAAATTGTTCCTTCTTAGGGTTTGAGCTTGAATTTTGTTTTGAAATAACGTCGTGAAACCCCCTTTTTTTTGCCCCCACCCATCATTCGGATTCGAGTCTTCGAAGATCCATCTTCTATCGATCTATGAAACTTATTCTTGGTTATTAATCCTGTTCGGCTTCGATCTCCTTGTGTTCGCATCTCTTCCAGGGCAATCATTTAATGAATGGCTCGAGAAAGCTGTAATCTTGACAAAAGACGAAGCCGAAATCCTCAAACCCTCACCTTCTCCGTCGAACCCAGCTCCTCCACCATCGTCCGCGGTACCGCCGTCCCTGTTCTCGAAAACCCGTGAGGAGGAATCGCCGAACCTGAGAGCGGAGACTCCGGCTACGGAGACCGCCGTCGCGGCATCTACCACGCCCAAGACCGACAAGGAGTCGAAGCCTGAGGAGGAATCCAAACCGCAGGTAAGATTCCGGATTCCGGTGCCGATGCGGGGATCTCTTCTGCGGTCGCCACCGGTACTCCGACACCCATGATTGCTCATTCGATTACAAGGCGGTGGGGAGGGAGGAGATTGCTAAGGCTAATCCTGTGGTCAAAAGCTGCCAAGATCATCAAGATCTAGGGTATAAAGCCTTTGCCTTCCCATGCTTCTTCTCATTTTACATCTTCAATTGCACCCATCCTTGATCTGTTTGGTGGTGTTGATATAAGTTGAATACAGGTTGAATCTTTTTTATCCAAGAGATTATTTCAGATAATTAATCTGTTCCCTTTGATCTTGAGATTGGGAAAAAAAATAGATAATACCGGCATGCGGATCTAACTTTTGTATTACTGCTAGTAGTTTTACCTTCCAAGCGATCCCCATTCTCATCGATTTGTGCATTAACTTTTGTGATTTCGAGATGAATGCCTATGATAGAATGATATTTCAATAATTTCTTCTGTGGTAGAAAAGTAGAAATTTCGATATATGTCTTCAGGACAGTCGATGATGGAGCGGCGACACAGACGTGAATCTTGTAGAGGTGCGAGGGACGCCAGCACGCCCTTGATGGTCTCCAAGCCGTAGTAGAGCTTGCTCTCCGACGGCACGATTCCTTGGGAGGGAGAAAGGCCGGTGTGTCAGTCACCGATCCAATCTTCTAAAACAAGCGCAGGCGAGGGAGGAGGGGGGGTCGACGGACGAAGTAGTTCACCTGGAGCAGGTGCCGTAGGTGCACCAGGCGCTCTGCCACTGCTCGACCCCGTCGTTGCTGGGGCAGCTCAGGTCTGCTCCAGTGGTCGTGCAGCCACTGAGCAGATTCGTCGTATTCACAGTCGCAAACAGATAGATGGAGAAGGCGCAGATGCTGCACTTGCTGACGAGCTTCCCCCTTGCTGTCGTACGTAGGTCTCCATTTGCTTGCACTTGGAAGTCCACCGCCGGCACCCCCCCCTGTGGACGGCTTGCAGCATATCCTCAAGATGTCGCCGGTGCACTGCGCTCCCGGCCACTGCACCCAGAAGAAGAACATCAAACGTCAGTTCTTCTTCTTCTTCTTCTTCCGTGCTTAAGATATATGTGGAAGTTGGTGTTTGATTTTAGCTTTTGTTTCGTGTAGAAAGAGCGAGTGAGACAGCAGATTAAAAAGTAGAGGAAACCTAGAGATGCATACCGTGAGGGTCAAGGCCATGAAGTCTGCGGACTTAGAGGAGACCAGAGAAGAGAGAAAACAAGCAGAGTCCAAGCAAGAAGAGCAGCCTCAAAGCAGCCATTTCATGAGAACCAAAGAAGGGAGGAGGGTGGGTACCAGCTGTGGAAGCTCGCCGGAGTTGGTGATGATGAGCTAAGTAAGACTGCAAGAGAACTGATGCCTCTTTATACAACTGCGACGAGCCTGGGGACTGTCGTGAGCACGTTTTTATTCCATGGAGGCCCCTCCTCTGTCACCCGCTGACCATCTTTTATACATATATATATATATATATATATATATATATACGGCAGATAAGATGGGTATATATATATACGGCAGATAAGATGGGGGAAACACGATGCAGATATGATGCAGTACATCACGTGATAATAAACGAAATCCGAGATGTCTATTTTTTTTTCTTGGGATTTTCTCCAAAATTTCACTTTCCATGCATTGATTTATGAGTTTGGGGGGGGATTTTGGGAACCCAAAAAAAAAAAAAAAACAAAGGAATGAATCAATAAGATGTTAATATTCACTAATTTGTGAGTTCCTGATGAACATTAAATTCCAAAAGTCGATGTTATAAACAGTAATGGTCACCCCATTCCCCACGTTTAACCTTTGTTTGCATGCACAAACGTCTCATATAAAGTTCTACTTAAAGTAAATATGATAAAGGAACATCTAAGCCCCAACTTTATAGTGCTTGCACAATCTTTTTCCTCCAAAGCAAAAGAGAAAGTGAGAATTTAAATGAGATAATTAATAACCAATCATGTATATTATACAACTCTATGAAGAGCGCATTAAACAACAACTTCTGAATCAAATCAAAAGAAACCATTTTAATGGTACAAATACTGAATAGGAAGCTCAAATGAATGGAGATAATTTAACAACCAATCATGTATATGACAAATGCAAAGAAATGAAGACTACGATCATCTTAGGTACATATAAAACCTCAACCCATCCTAAAAAGAGGTAGATATGTCTTACCTCTGTAGTATTTTGGCCCTTTATAGATTTCCCAGTCACCAAATGTGCCTTCTAAACTGTGTCATGCCTTTGACTTCTACAGGATACAAGTCTCAGCAAATGTTGCTCATCGTGTTATTTGATGATAGTGTTATTTGATGAATTTGCTGTTATGCTGTCTGGCGAAAAAAATATCCACAATTTCATCAAAATTTTCCCAGGATGGATATTCCACGGGTTTGAGAGTCGTACATTGCTACCGCTCCTGAACGACAGATGATTTGAAAAAGTTCAGCGCCATATATGAAAAACCAAGGCAATATAATTTAAAAGCCAGGGTACAAAAGAAATATAACCTCTTTTGTTATATACAATCCATAATAGTTTAGACACAGGAAGGCTCATATATTGAGGTGGTTTTGAAAAGAGAGGTTGCTTACCAGACCCAGAGCTTCCACTATAGATCTGTGATCATCAGCACCACAAGTTTCTTTGTACAGACTAAGCAAGTGCTTCCTTTGTTCTATGGTTAGATGTCTTTTGAGACCACTACCTACCATCTCCATTTCCGCCTGCAAATTTTCATATATGATTTCATCAACGCCAGACCATTACCGTATATTGACGACAAACATTCATGATATGCTAATCTCAATATGAATCAATGGTAAACTATTTGATCCACGAAATGGGTAGGCTACTGCACAAGGTTCCAGTCACTGGGGCATCCAGGGCAGCTGACATATATGCACCACTACGTATGAAAGTGGATCTATGTTTCAAACCTATGAAACACAAAGTTTGCTATGTTACCATCATGCCAAATCACATCCTCAATGCACTACCTCTTCCAATAGCACATATCTCAATAGGTGAAACAAAAAAACAGTCCCAATAAGGTGAAACAGAAAAGCAACATATCTCAGAGGATGCTTAATCCAAGTTGGATTTTAGGAACTCCACTTACCTGTCAACTTAATATTGACTCTGATTTCAATTAAAACTTTTAAATAATTCAAGCTCTCATCAAAATGAATATCAGCTAAGTAGGAAATAGCAGCAACTTTCACTTTAATAGATAAGAGGCAAAAAAAAAAAAAAAATTATCCATTACCCTTCCATCAAATGCACTGAAGTTGTGCTTAGTGTACATGAACATGATCCCAACAATAAAAGATAAAATCCAATAGACACGGTAAGAGATTATGTACATTCACTAATACAATCATCATGATGGTTGAACAAACACACAGAATGGTCGCCCACACATTCTTCCATTGCAAAATTATGGAGACTTCAAATAGTTTTCACATTTTAGCATTAAACAAAAGTGGCTAAATCTCACTGTAGAGTAAGGTTGCATGAATTAACCACCCCAAAAACCCATGCAATTATGGAGAGACATGCACTAAGTAAGCCACCTTTATTAGCTATTATTTAGAACATATTACACCATTGACATAGCTAAACAACAAATTTAGCATATCTGTGACCTTCAGTGATTTAGAATCTTAGCTCAACAGAATGCTCAAGGGGTGTAATATGCTCTCCTAATTTAGGGAGATCATAGATGAAGCCATTTGAGGATAAGCCATAGGAATTGGGATCACAGTGAGATTGCCTCTCAGCAACCTTGGTGATCAATGTTTGAATCACAAAAATAGCTTCCCTGCTTGTAAAGTAAGGTTGCCTGAATTGACCGCCCCAAAAACCCATGCAATGATGAAGAGACATGCGCTAAGCCAACCTTATTAGCTATTATTTCAAATGAAAGGGCACTTTGTATATGGTAAGAAGCTCTCTAATTATTATGTTCCTGTATGTGTCCTTATAAGTGGTGTAAAAGTCCTTCAAATTTTGCTTTTCCTGTTCTTGATTTTGGCACTTGTTTTAACAACTTCACAAAGTTGTTAAAGCTCAGTGGCACTTATATTGTCTTGCAGCAAAGGCACGAGGCACAAGGTGGAGTGCATGCTTAGAATGACAATTCACACAAAAAAGGATTTAATGAATAAATCAAATTATGAAACAATTCACCTACTACTCAATGGTATGTAAATATCCAAAATGTTAATTTTGGCCTATCGGCACCAAAGGTAGAACAAGTGTCGGTTACAAATTTTATGAACATGAACTTGAAGATGAGGTACACATCTCAGAAGGAGAAAGGCTAAAATATCGATTCAGTAGCAAAAGCAAAAAAGCAACAGAAATGCAGAAACAAAAAAAAAACTAATAGAGCAATATAAACACATCAAAGCAGCAAAAAGAGAAGAAAATGAAGAAATGAGTCACGAGGGGCAAGTAAAATGAAATGCACGAATAGTGCAATAGAGGGAAAGTAATAGAAGAAAAAAAAGAGAGATGAAAAGCAACAACGTAATAAGATAGTTTCTAGCATGTTTTGAATAAAAGTGGAAACATAATTGTCCCTTCAGCAGGTTTATATTATTGCAAACAATAGGAAATCCTAATAGATAGAACAATATAGACCATTTCACAATCTGATCCTTATAAAGAAGATTCAATGGTAAGCCATCATAAGGAGTGTTTTTTGTGGGTCTCATGTTTTTTGATAAGGTCTAGAAGGCAAGCCTCATTAAAAGCCGCTAAGTCTTAGTTGAAATTAGGACCTTGGTGGACCTCGTGCCTTCGAAAAAACTACAACTTCATTGTACTGATATAGTTCTTGCATTCCGGTGATAGGAGATTATAATTTATCACCAATTTTAGCATCTGGTACTAGATCACTATGAACAGCCAAATTCCTACAGTGAACATATCCACAACTACCAAGCAATGAATATATCGTCGCAATAATTAAATTGTTAAGCCTCATATCATCTCTACTAATGTAACACATGAATCCAATGACAATACTATGTACACAAAGCCTCCACCATCCTTGGGTGTTAACATGGCCATTCATTTATCTCTAGCAAAATAACACTAGTCCAGAAAAAGATCATGTCTGTAAAGACATCATTCTAGGTATCAACATGGCCATTTAACTGATCCGATAATAGTGGCTATGTGTGAGTGTGCGACTTCTAATTTCGTGTCTTACAAATTTGTTTCCTTCACATGCATAGCACACAAGATCCAGTCAATTATTATTGCAGGTCAATCCTTTCTGACATCATAAACTTCAGAGTGGGTTGAATGAAACCCATTACTGCGAGGTACAGCCCATGTATGCTCAAACAAATGAATTTTCATGTCTAAACTTCAAATGGAATATTCATTGTATTCAAACAACTGCCTCCAAGTTAGCAATAACAATAAAGTAATGAATGAATAAAAATAAGCATTTGATTGTAGACATGGTTTCAAAATCATAATATACTTACTATATCATAGTGGTATATCTAATAACCATACTGGTACCTACTAGATAATAAATAATTATTCAGAATTATTATATTGGCACTGAGGCATACCATAAAATTAAGTCAATAGAGATTCAGCAGATGCCTCTACTTGCATTAATAACCTTAATAATATTAAATACAAAAGACATGTAATGATGATGAAAAGAAAAGGCGATAATGCATTCAAAATTAGAATTAAAATACCTAATAGCACTAGAAACCAAAAATATCGAAACTTAAATAAGCACACGTACATAGAACAAGTGATATGTGTTATATGTTCATATGGTAGAATAACAGGGAATAACTAAATCCAAGCAGATGGTAAAAAGTGTTAGAAAAGTTAATCAAGAGCTTACAGAGTGTTCCTCTGGTGGGAAAGTCTGATGGATATGACAAATCTTTAATAATTCCTCCAGTGCTTCAGCTCGTTTTCCCTGAACTTCAAATGCCTGAAACAGAGATTTAAGTGGTTCAATCATTTGAGCCATCATATCCATGCAAACATATGTTCAATGACCACCAAAGATACTCTAAGGACACAAAAAGACACCCTTACAAAGAGAACTTACCCAACATTGTAGAAAACATGAACGTGTGCGAGCTGCAACAGCTGCACTTACAAGTGTAATAGCACGGGAGTTAGTAAGTCCAATGTTATCGGCAAGCCCAGCAATAAATTGTCTGACATCCTCGCCGCCAATTTGAGGCTTGTCACTTGGTATTATTGCTCTGATTGTTTCATAAAAAAAAATTAAAAGTAGAATATCTAAGATAGAAACCGAGAAATAACAACCTGGAAAAAGAAGGGTTGAAAAAACAAATTCTTGCATGACTGAAACAAATCATCAACAAATGGCAAATTACCTGCTGCATGAATTAAGAACAAAGTCCACTGATGCTCGAAAAAAGGAATCACGTGCATTAGCTGTTTCAAAAGAGGCCCTTGCACCAGACACCTTGCATATCTCACGAAGCTGCACTCGCAGACAGAAAACATCAGCTCACAAATTTGAGATAGATAAATAGCAAACCGTCTTATCAGAGAAAGTTGAACCAATGCTTCCGTATGTCTTATTTATAAACTTTTGGATGTTATCTTTTATTTCTTTTTGGCGACAACATATTTTTGACAGCTTTGCCTCATGAAAGAGAATACATATATATATATATATATATATATATATATAAGCACAATGTTTTCTTGACTTTTTTGACCTTTTCCTCTCCATTATTGTTTGCTTCTTTTAAAACGTGGTCAGAGGCGATATATTTTCTAACAGGGATTTGTCATTTTAGCACTGATATACCAATTCCTGGTAGAACCAGTTCAGTAAGCCGGTATAGCCGCATATAGGCTGGTACCACCAGCCTATCCTGCTGGGAAAAATAAGGAAGAAAGGGAAAAGGCTGGAGGGATTAAAAAATGAAAGAGGAAGAAAAGATGCATGCCAGTGTAAACTAGAACTTCTGTGGAAAAGGTGATTCATAATTAAAGCATGATAGCATCATAGTCATTAGAAATAGAAAAAAGGTAGTTCACCTCCCAGTCAACGGACTGCTAGATGTTCCTAGTGTCGGTGGTAAACTGCAAAAATATTTCATTCTCTATCCTTTAGTGTCCTAATCAGCACACCTTAGTCTAATTAGGCAGACTGTTTGAAAGAAGACTAATGGCATGTGGCTGCTACAAATAGAAACCTGAACTGACATGTGAAACTTTTTGTTTTACTAAGAGGAATGTGATGATATCCTCATCCACCAACTCAAATTGGCTAAGTGGCCAAAATTCTGACCTCCAGGCAGCCAACTGAAGCAATATAAGTCATCCACATACAGGCTAATGTGATCAAGGAAAACAGAGGAGCTTCAAGGCTTGGATCCTATTCCTCTTCTATCAAGAAAGCTAAACAATAACAACGCCATAAAGTCCCAACTATATAAGGACTACCAAGAAAGCCAAACAAGTTACTTATTGTTCTTAGCACACAAATATACTGCTGATCAGGGTTCACTGTACCACAGTGTACTGCTCAGTACAGTCAGTATTTACCGGTCCGATAGGGGACCATTATAGGCAATATATTGGTACGCCTCTATGTACCATGTGTTGGTATGCTCGGTACGGCTCAATATGTACCATACCAACAGCTGGTTGGTACACCTGTACAGATCGGTAAGGCGAACCATACTGCTGATAGTCACTTCCCAAGCTATTACGACCAGAACATCTGACTTTAAGAAATAAGGGAAGAAATTCACTTCATCTCAGCATTCAAAAATTAGAACTGAACAGATAATTGGTTGTTGATTGCAAAAAAGTTTAATAGATCATCAGGAGCTTCATAAGTGCAACATCTCATTTTATAATCATGGCTTAAGATTTATGATCATCATTCTCATCAGATGTCAAGCCCTTTGATCAACATTAGGAACACCTAAGGCAGATTCAGAAGTGACTAGAGACAAGACTACTTGATTAGGCTTTAAATCTAAAGAATGGGCCATGACTTGCAACTTCCAATGTCTGTTTTTAGCCTGTTCCTATTTATAAAAGCAAATAACATGATTTATAGTAACAACCATGTTCCAGTGTGTTCTATTAACCCAATATTTTTGTGGACTTTTATAGTATTTTAAGTTCAGATATAGTTGAAACCAAGGTTATATTAAAATATAATATAAATATTTTATAATATCATATTATATAATATAATATTAAAATATTAAAAAAAAGAGAAAAAGGGGCGACGTCGCCTCGATTTTTCTCCCCGCGCGGGAGAAAGAGCGCCCGCGACCTGCGGGCGACGACGACGCGCGAGCGGTGACGGCGCACAAGCGAGGACCGCGCGCGGGTAATAGGTATTCTTTTTCTCCTCTTTTCTTTTTTTTTCTTCTTTTTCCTCTTCTTCTTCCTCCCTTTTTCTCGCTCAATCGACCGCCGACGGTCGATTTTTGGCGGAACTGCCCGATAGTGGGCGGTCCGCATACCGGCAACCTGACGGACCGGTATGTACCACCCATACCAAGCGGTAAATATCGAAATTACAAACCTTGGTTGAAACTATTTAGATTCTTTCAGCTTCTTGCTACTTGTGCAATGACAGGTTGAGAGACCTGCCCCTAAGTGAGTGGCTATATATCTCTTGTTCTTCTCTTCTCTTTCTCCTGTGCTCTTTTCAGGTAGTAACACCTGAGACTCCACAATAAAAGACACCTACTTCTACCTGTGCACATTCTTCCTTCTCTAAACATTAAAACCTGAGAAGTTCTGCAACAGAAGACTGTTTCTCATAAATCCCACCAAGGAAAACATGTAAACATAATACTGAAGCAGAAGATCCGTATGCAAACTTCTTTCATCCTTGAAACAACACCCAATAGCCCTCTTCCTCCAAAATTGATAATCTAAAAACCAACAGTCCTCTACAGACACATGCCTCAAAAGATTCCTGTTCTGCCTTCTAGATTGCACCCCCAAACAGCAATCCACATTTTCTGCAGTAAACCGGCAAACCTTTTTCTTTAAAGAAGCTCCCAAGAGCAGTCCAATTGATGAATGAATCATAACAATAATTGTGAAAAACCTGATTTGGATTGTGTACTTCAATGAAAGAAATTGTTTCTATATTCCACATAATTAATATATTGCATCCAAGACTGGGGACTATCATTCATCTTCTTGAATCTAGAAAACATGTGATAGTTTCATTTTCATATGATTATTTGCCACTTCCACTTGGTTATTTCTCAGTTAATCATACATGTTTTGCATTTTATATAATTTGAACAACATTAGATTACATTTAAGGGTGAAAACTAGCAAAAATCATTAAATCTTTCTACTAAAGACATCGAATTAACAGATTCCAAATAATAAAATATCAACTACAAACCAGGAACAATGTTTAAACCTAATGCCTTGTTATTATGAAAACTTATGTTGACACAATATATAAAATAAATACAACACGTGGTAGCACAAATCTCAAATAGGTTACAAGAACACTAACTTGGATTATATCATCATATCTATAGTCCTTCCCGCTCATTCTATAATCCATTATTGCTGATACAAGTAAATGTGCAATGACTTGAGAGTAGCATGAGTGTAGCTTCAACAAAATCATTTCTAGGATAGAAGAAGTATTTACCTACAAAACACAAAACAGAAGAAATATCATTTGTGCGAGACAATAGCTTACTGCTTTAAACTCAAAGATTTAAGAAAGTACATGTCATTGACATTCAATAGACAAATTTAAATGGGGGATACACCAGTTTTACCAGGAAACACAGCAACAAGTGACAATTACAATATCTTAAACAGGAAAGTACTATAAGAAAGAACATATCTTCAAAGTTTGAAACTAATTATAGATCAATTTTGTTAACCCCGATGTAATTAAATCATTTCAGAAACCAAATGCTATTTCCAATTGGCAATTATTGTTTTTCTTGAGCAAAAAGAACAGTCATATGCTAGTTTCTAGTTTCCCTTGCATACCTCTAAGAACTCAGTGAGCAGCTAGAATCAAACACATTAAAAGTTAGTATATAAAAAAGATGTAATTGATGAACATCAACCAAATGAGAGAGATCCAAAGCACTATTTAATCCAAATTATTGCAGAAATACAGCTTGTTGCTAAACATATCATGAAATTGTACAACACAATCTCCTGGGCTAATACTCCCTTTCTTAATGATATATGACTTCTATTGATTAGTTAACAATATGTACCTTTTTATTCTATGACTGCAAATAAAACAAAAGAAAAATTTTAAATTCCCCTTCATTATGGGAAGAGATTGACAAACTCAAAAAATAATAGCTTGTTAAAGAACTTCACAGATCCTAAACCTTCAGATATGCAAGAAAAAAGGAAATACTACTTAAAACACATAAAAGTTGGCCAAGAAAGACACCTTCTCCAATAGACTTGCAAGCTGAAACGAATAAATTTCACTGGAATGGAATGCCCACCATTTGTGTGCTTTGCAAGTGCCCATGGTACCATCCAACAATATTGTATTGAGTTACATCTCCATGACCATTTTCCTAAAGCATTATCTAAGTAGGTATGTGAGTGTCAGTTTTTCCTAAAGCATTATCTTGTGAATGGGAGCACATGAGATAGGTGTGTTAAAGTCCCATTAACTTGGAGACAATCAAGTTTAGGACAGAATTCTCGTGTAATGCTTGCATCCACATTTAACCCCTGAGAGATTCCACAATATTTTATGTAACTCTAAGCCATCCAAGTAAGATACTTAGATGAAAGTTCAAATATATTATTTTCTAATGTAATAGAAATAGGATGTCATCAGAATATAAAGACAAAATATAACAGCTGAAAGTCAAGGAGAATTTGTTGTAATGACATGCTCGTTCGGCTGAAAGTTGAAACTGCCCATGTCAAATTTCCTGAAAATGAGCTCCAGTGAATTTAGTTGATTGTTGCAAATAAAGAGGCAGAAAATGAGATTAATTTAGTTCTCCTAGTTTGAGTATTTTGAGTTTTGAATTTAAATTTTTTGAATTTTCATTGAATAGTTTATACTAATGTTTTTGACTTTTTTATTAAAAACACATCATACTATTCTACATTTTTCATTTTATAAATTATATGCAGAGAACTACTCATAGAGACTTGGAAAATATAATCGCACATCTATCACAGCCACTGGCCTCCAAATAAATATAGAAAGAAGTTGAGACAACATACTAGCAAAGAATACTTACCTCGGACTAGCCTATCAACTTCCCTCTGGTAATCCTGCTTTCCTGTGCCAATCACCGGTGCAGGTATTGAATCTGGCCACCACTTGGGCAGCTTCTCCTGCTTCTCCCTCTGAATTTTCGCCACATTCTCTACGGTCTTCAAGTCAGTCCCTCTGACGGGTGAAAGAGGACTCCTCGAAACCGTGAAACTCTTCTTGTTCCAGTCCCTCCCCCTAAACCTCCTGCCGACAACAACCTCTCTTCCGCCCAGACTCCGATCCCTCCTAATCAAAGACCAATCACCGAACCTCCAGCGCGACCGGAACCCTAACCCCAGCCAAACAAGAGCTCTGGCAGCGAGGACGGCAACGAAGCTCCATAGGAACAGATTCGAAACGAAGAGGAGTGAGGACTCACGGCAGGAGAACACGACGCGGTTGCGGGATCGGTCGACCCTGACGGAGGTCCGGAGATCGTGGTAGGCCTCTTCGCCGGCAGACAGGAAGCGGCGGAGGCTCTCTTCCGACGAACGGCGGAGGCGCCCCGCGGCCGCCGATGCCTGGGCGGCGATGGCGCCGGGGTCGACGGTGAGCTCGAGGTTTCGGCCGTGTGAGGAGGATTTAGGGTCGGGGGGGCGGCTGCGGCGGTGTCCGAAGAGGGAGGAGGATATGGAGAGGGAAGGGCGGGGTCTGAGGACGAGCGGGGAGCACACGAGCGACGCCCTCCGGAGTCGGTGTTGATGGGAGGGGAGGAGCACCGGCGGAGCGGTGGAGCTCGCGGCGTTCATCTGCCTTCAGACAGCGGCGTCGGGAAGAGTAGCAGATGGGGAGCCCTTTTAAGCGCAGAGCCTTGCGGTAAAGATGGGCAAGGAACACGAGAAACGATTCTCCCGTTTCACATGCGATTCCCATGCGATCGCAAAGATTCACGGCAGAAAAGAGAAATTGGAAATGGAAAAAACTAAAAAATAATTTTCCTCCGCTCCAATCCTATTTATTTCTTTTTCTTGGGTTTTAAGGAAAACCTGTGTTACCTGTGGCGTGTTTTTATCCCATTTGTTTGGTCTACTCTACAAAATGGATACGAATTATAATTTCTCTTATTTTCACATCTAATTCTGTTCATTTATAAGAATAATTCAATTTAGACATAGGCCTCGATTTCACGTCAACCAACAGAAGGCTTCGGATCTAATTAAAGACATAATACAAAACGCCAAGTTCAATTCAAGGGCTCTACAAAAGTAATAATGTTAGTAATGCAAGTGATTTTTTCCAAAATCAAAATATATATTAAATCAAAACAAAACAACACGTACAAGAGCATCTGGCTAAGAGGGATACAACCTCTCAAGAAACAGACTTGCCCTCTTTAATTCTAACAAAATTAGTCAACCAATTCACTTCTCTATGTAAGTGCTCAATAAAAGAACCCAGAAGAAAAAGCATATAAAAATGACCGAATCTTCGGTGAAAAGACAATGTTCCAATTTAGCCACAACATGACAAGATTTGTTGTAGCATCAAAACTTTAGACTCGTTCATTTGTCAAGTAAGTAATTTAATAAATCAGACGCTAAAATCATCCAAAGAACTGGCAAAAAGAATATTTACCGCTCTGCATCTAGAATAATTATTTGAAAGAAAAAAAAGTTGAAGCTTTATGACTGCTTATAATTAATTAGACATCCGAAATAATGTTCTCAGATAGAAAGATCTAAAAGCATATGCGAGAAGCAAAGAACACAAACATAAACAAAGCACTTACAAAAGATGCTTGACAACCAGGATCTGTAAGTCATTTACATTGCCACCTAATCTTTTGGGGAACTATCTCCATGTAACGATGCTTGACAACCAGGAAAGTGTGGTCAATGAATATACCAACAATAGGCTGCACTGTGACAATCTCAAGATTGTGAAGCACAGCATCCTGTCATTGATCGGTAATCCACCGGTGTGGTAATCAAAAGCCTTCCACTGGAGGCAAATACTCTTAAACTTGAGATCATCTAATCAATATATATCCACGACAGAGCCAACACAAAATCCATATCAGCAGCAATTTGGCTGGATTCTTGATCAAAACAGGCAGGCAGGCAGTCTTGCAAAGACTGAAGGATAATGTATAACTTGTTTCTGCTAAGTCACCCAAGGGAATGGTGGTGTGATACCTCCACTTGGCAGAGAATTCACGAACTCAGTTGTCTGGGCAGTATATAAATCAAAAGCCATAATAAACCAAACATCTAAGGTTCCATGAGTGTGATAATAATCACTGGGTCTTTATGCGGCCGATATCATATACCATCACATCCATGCAACAAATCTGTGGCTATATTAAGTAGCACTAAGACCATCTTTTGCCCACATCTTTCATCCGGCGACAAGCCTGCAATATTTCCAAAATATAACAGGTCAAGAATGACAGTTACAAAAAGAAAATGGTCATGGACAAAACAATCATATGAAATTTAACAACTAGAATTTTTGAATTACCAATAGAGCAAGTAGGAAAAATGTAATAAAAATGCTAGAGAGGACTGTTGCCTAAAACAAACATATTTAAACCATATGGAAAAAATGAAGGCGTACAATTTGTTTAGAATATGTGATAATAATGGGCATACCTTCAGTTATATTCAAATTGAATACACGGGAAAGTGCTGCATCAAGATGATCTCCAGATCAGAATGATGAAGTCCTCTGCCACCAGGAGAGGCTAAGTAGCATTTATGAGACGTATCATAAAAACATACGTTAGCTAATCCACAGAAAATTGCAATGCTTCTCTTCTTGTGTCTTGAATTTGACGAACACATTCAGCTATTAAAACACTAAATTTATGGGCAGCCCTGCTTGAAGAGGACATGTTAAGTCCAGCACTTTTGAAAGCTTTTGAGATGCTCCTCTGAATTTTTGGAAAGTGGACATGACAGAGAGAAGGCTCAGCAACTCTCAGGACTGGCTTCCCACAGGTAATTGGCCCGCTTTGCCCACAGCTGTGACTAAAAAAATAACATAAATTATTAACCATCAAGTCCTTTTCCACATAATCAGCATTAGAAAGGAGCTGTTGCTAAATGCAACTAGAGATTAAGCATGCCTATTAGGCTGTTGAACAGCGAGCATCATAGCTCCTATTTGCTAAAATCTAAATTATAAAGTTGCTTGATTCTTCTAAAGCATGCAAATGAATCAAGAACCTCAGCAATACACATAAATGAACCTAAAATAATTTCTTTAAAAAAAAAAGACAATGGACCAGTAAAAACAAACCTATACAATTATTACCAATACAGAGACAGGCCAATCCATTTTAACATCATAACACATCATAGTGCAAAATCTTGTGACTTGCGACCAAGATGAAAACAAAGAAAAGTCAACTTACTATTACATATAGTCATTGAAATTCCATCATAATATAAATCTAGTTTATATCTTGTATCACAAAAGAATCTCATGGTTAGTTGTAATCATAAATCTAATGAAAGATGTGAAAGTACTGAGCGTTCTGGAAAGCTCACGGGGCACACCTTAATGCATCCAACACCATAAAAGCTTTAGGAATCAAAAATATCTCCATCACATTTGTCATGTGCTAAATTACTATTTAATCTAATTTTTTTAAGAATAATTATATGGGGCTTACCACTTATAAATCAATATATTAACAAAAAAAAAGGGGAAAAAAAACTACATGTACTCTGTAAAAGATCACATAGTCCGTAACTTCAATCGTCGTTTCCCCCTAAAAATAAATATCCTTCTTATATTGCTATTGCTCCACGATATCGATAGTATCTACCATTGCACCAGATATATTTCCTAAGTTAATCCTTCACCATGACATTTTGCTCATTCATTGTTTCATCACTATCTGAGCTAATGGTTATTTTCTAGATGAGAAATGACAATTACCAATTTCTGATCAACTTCCGTATTTCAATCTTATTAAATAAGTAACTAAGGTGCTTAACTATCACAAATCCTCAAACCCTACAATGCCTGCTTGTGCACTCTGTACCTTATTTCTTTTAGCCAATAGCAAGGTAGCCAGATGGGAAAGCAGTAACTAAGTTGTTCCTTAAATAACAAAGGATAAGACATCATCAAAACTTAAATCAGCAAAAAGTATGCATCACAAATGATTCATGATTACACTTCACCTATTTTTCCCCACAACAGAAGATGCTAAATGAGTATCATACTCATACGTAAAAATAAGCCTCCTATGCAATACGTAAAAAGAAGTATTAAAAGAGCTCCAGATGGCATATTCTATGTCATCCATAGAACATAAAATAATAACATCCTGCAAGATATTGTTTATATGCAAAGTTCACACTACCAAGTAGTGCCACAAACCAGCTCGTGAAAAATGGGCACAAAACAAAATCTCAAGCGGTAAACTCGCATATTATATGCCACGTTCTCAATCACGTGAACAACATGTCCTGCATAATATATGTTTATTTATCTATTTATTTTCAATCATGTGATTATAACAATTTACAAACTATTAAAAGGATAGTGCTATTCAGATTACCAGATTGAACTTCCCCAATGCTCTTTTCATATGGATATTTAATGTGTGCAAATATGGCAACAAAAACAAATTGTTAATCAGTTAATTATTAATGTTTCATACAGTTTTTGTATAAGAATTTGAAACTTCTTTCTTTGTTATTGTGAGCGAAGGCAGTTAACAAATTAGAAAAAAAGTAGACAGGTACCCTAGCTGCAAAGTTATCTACCAATGGTGCATCATCTACCCACAACAGCACATGCCCAAGGACCAGCATGTATGGCTAATAGAGATGAAAAAGTCATACATTACTTGCAGTCTTTTGCTTTAGAAACAAAAGGTTGGATGTACAGGAGGAAGCTGATGGATGTGCATTAATGTGGTTCTGTAGCTACTAAATAAACAGAAGACAGTTCTCAGCCAGGCCCAGCATGTCTTGCAACATTAGGTATAAATGATGCATCACTATCAAGAAAAGCATCACAGAGAAAGGAAAGGAGTACCAAGATGCTATCAGAATTTTCAAGTCATTAGCACTCGTAACTAATAAGACAAGATAGTGGCAAAGAAACACTTGACCAAAACCAAGAACCTAACATAAACCCATCAGTATGATTTGTGCTTCCTTGTTAATTCAAATTTTGGGGTTTCTAATCAACTGCGTCTGCCTTAAAGAATCCAAAGAAACACTTAACCAAAACCAAGGACCTAACAGAAACCCAGCAGTATGCTTTGTGATTGCTTGTTAATTCAAATTGTGGGGTTTCTAATCAACTGCATCTGCCTTTAACAGAAGAAACCCACATAATAAACAGCCATCTAAGATATCAGTCGAACACACAAGATAGAGAGAATTAATTTGCAGGGAGTTCAGAGTCCACACCTTTTCGTCACATACGTACAAGCCTTGTAAAGCTTCTGCTTCCCGTCCGCCAAAATATGCGGATGGCAAAACCTCGTCAAGGGCATCGCCTTCGACTTGCACCCGGGAAACGCGCACCGCATCCTCTCCCCCGTCATCGTCCGACCACTGCCCTCCCCTTCCCCGAACCCTAGCCGCGCCCTCCCGTTCTCCTCGATCCCATCCAAAGTCCCAGCCACCGCCCGTCCTTTCCCACCGCCGTCATCTCCCTCATCGAAGGGGCTCGACCCGTGCTCCCAATAGTAATCCCGGTGCTTCACCCGGATCTCCTCCATGAGGGCCCAGAACTGGCGGCGGTAGCAACGGGCAAGCTGCTTTGTCCGGCGCGAGCGGCGGCGTAGCACCTCCTCCCGGGCGAGCGCGCCCGCGAGGCGGAGGCGCTCATCCTCGTCGGCGCCGTCGACGGTGAAGGCAACGGGGGCAACCTCCGGCGCCATCGCCCCTCCGGGGACCGCTCCGGGGGCAGGGTAAAGGCTCGATTTGCCCTTCCTCAGCGCTCTGCTCTCTTTGGCAACTCCCATCGCTATCTCCTCCCCTCCTCTTCCTGCTTTCCGCTCCTCTTTTGCAGTGAAAGATGCATCTCACACGGACTAGAATCGAAAGAGGGAAGGATTGGGTGTGTTGGTCGGATTTATATACGGAAAGAGCTCCATGTGGAAGCGGGATACGGATGATCAGAACGGCAGAAAATGGACGGTTAAGATGAGAGTTCGCGTGGAGACTTTTGTTTCGAAAAACACGGACTTGCTCTCTCCTCTATCGGAATCGTTTTTGCTTTTTTATTGCTGGTGTTGGGGTCGGGTCCCGCCGCACGTTTTGTGTTTTATTGGTGGGGACGAGTGTTCGCTGATTGGCGCCTGGCATGCTCGTGTGCGGACGGGTCGTTTCTTTTGGGCTCAAAGCGGAGCCCGAAACGGACGCAGCACCGAGTCGCTGGTCCAACTTACCTGCAATGCGGGGCCCGTAGTTCGATATCGTTGTGGAGCCCACACAATGACATGACATCCCAAACTCGTACGAGGTAGTAAATCATGACCTTTCGCTTTAGATTATACAGGATAACGTTGCACGACACTTAGCCGTCTCGTTTAGGATCGTATAAGACGACACCGCATAGCATGAGAACTTGCTGGTTGAATCGCATCGTGCGATATGCATGAACCCGATCGTCCAAAGCATCGACGGTCATTAACAAACTACCTACTACTATCCCTTGGCCATAAATATAAAAGTTGATCTCCTTACCAGCGCGCTAGAAGTTGGACTTAGATCACTCAAAAAAACTCATTCAACTCCACTAGCACTAACTTTAATTTCCTAACCAATTTTTTTATTGGATCTCATGCTTATATGTATTTTCTATATTTGATTTCTTAATTAATAATGAAATTTCTAATTGAGGTTATTGTAAAGTTAAGCTGGTTGACCCTGTCCCCATGTTTATTATCAAAGCTCTCTATCAAGAGTATCATGAGGAGAATTATTATTTTTAAAATATATCAAGTAACATTAGAGTGAGTCATATGATATTAAACAAACAAAATGAAAAGTAAGAGGTTTTTTTGTGAAAATTTTGTTTTTTTTTTTTTTTGGGGGTGGGGGGTAACATTATATGAATTAAGTGACATTCCTCACATAACCCTTCATTTCAGAGAGGTGACAAATCATGGCCCTTTGTCCTTGAATGCAACAAGCCAACAACTACTTTTTGTTTTTGTGTTTTTTTCTCCTTTGATCTTGATTTGCATAGTATCTTAACACTAGGAATACCTCCTCAGAGACAAAGGTAGAAATAATTTAAACAAGTGAAATGTGATAAAAACATGCCAAGGACATATCCTTTGATCATGAAAACTCAGGTGCTGAAGCACCACCTCTTGCAACCATGTTGCCTGTTTCCTGCTCATTTTGTCCTTCAATGAATTTAAAGGTGCCACAAGATTTCATGTCTTGTCTCATTGTAATGATGTTGCAATAATCTCTGATCATCCATTTGTGGATAATACAGAGAGAAAAAAAAACCAACTTCTAGAAGTAGAATTGAATGCCTCTTAAAGAGTCCCTTACAATGATACTGATGGAGATTGCACTGAAACAATGAGGTAACACCAGGAATGCTATCAGCTAAAAAGCAAAACAGCATGTTCTTCCATGTTGCTGTTTAGCTGAGACTCAAGATGCAAGTAGTAAACATTTGAAAAGTACAAATTTCTTCATACATGAAGCCTTCTCAGACCAACAGGCCCTGTCGTGCATCTTCACCTCCCCATGCCCTCTCCTTCCATAGCCTCTCCACCTCCTCAAAGCTCAGGCCTTTTGTTTCTGGCACGAATAGTGCCACAAAAATGAATGCCACCACGGCCACACCGGCAATGATCAAGAACGTTCCCCCTGTCCCTATAACAGCGACAACCGACAGGAATGTCTGTGAAACAATCAGGTTAGAGACCCAGTTCACCGTGGCTGACATGCCCCCACACACACCACGGTAGGCCTCTGGGTAGATCTCCGAGTTAACCGCCCATGGAACAGGGCCCATCCCCGGAGAGAAGAAGGCAATGTAGAGAGCAAGACCCAGAACAGCAATCCATCCAAGGCTTGTGCCACAAGTGTCGTGAAGGGTTTGCACCTCACATAAGCCGGAGTTGAGTTTAGATGGCTGCAGAAAGAATGCCCCAGAAAGTATGAGAAGCGAGATGAGAACGCCGGACAAACTGCTGAGTGTTAATCGACGCCGGCCACAGCGGTCAATGAGGAAGATTCCCACAATTGTACCAGCTGCATTCATGGCTGCAACGATGAGGGAGAGGAGCAGAGCAAGCTTGTTTGAAGTGAAACCAGCCATCTGGACTATTGTGGGACTGTAATACATAACTGTGTTTATCCCAGTGAACTGCTGAAAAGCCTGCCCAAAAGCAGATCAAAGATTTATGTTATCCATGTGCGTGTATATCTCAGACATGCATAAAAGGCAACAATGATCTGCACTTAAAAGAAAGCACAAATCACCATCTCCAACTGGAATTTGGTCAGCAATTGTCCATATATAACATAGATCTAAAAATATCCAACTATTTTACAGAGTATTTCATTCATGTATGAGAGCAGGTAAAGATGAGCAATGGTCCAAGTCGGTTACAATTAGTATCTCATTTGTCATGATTATATATAATTTTTCCAAGTCAGAGCTCATAGGACATGTTTTCCATTTTCTAGTCATACAGCAGTTAAGATTGCATCTAAACAATATGCTGTATTAAGTCAGTCAAGATATGAAGGTTAACACTCTGTAGGAATTTGATTACAAGACTGTACTGACAGATGATTGACAATAAAATGTTTTACAGGTATAGAAACTGCACATGAGGCGTCAAAAATTGAAAAATTAATAAAGCTGCACATGAGGTGTCAAGAATACTGAAAAGACAATTACAAGACAAGGAATGAGATAACTCAGGTGCGCTATAGCATTTTGGTCCAACCATGTACTGGTAAGATAGTGTACTTTACTGCCAATATACCTATGGTATATAAATGCCTATGTATCTTTTAAAGGTGTGTACCAAATCTAATTCCATATACAACGGCATCCTCTTGTTGCTGTACTTACAACCAGCATAGGGAAAAACTAGTTGAAACTACTTTAAAAAAGAATCTCAAACACAATTTAGCAGAAAGAAATTTGTAAGAGCAATGATTGGAACTCAACCAACATCCACAAGAGAAACAGCCGAGACAGCTCAAAATGTGGAGAAGTGATGTTAAGAGATGTCATTGACATTATTGTCAGTGAGTTTTATTTCTTTTATTTTTTTGCTAAGTTTTCCGGGTGTAAAACAGCAAAAGCATTATTCTCTGTACAATTTCTTTCAACTGCTTAATCTAGAAGAATTGATTATAGTTAAGAGATGTTTCATTGTCTAAAATACTGGATCAATATTCAAGAACTTCTTTCTCCATATACTTGGGAATCTTCTAAATGTGAAATTACAGATGTAGAGAGATAATTTGATATTAATCATCTTTAGCTTCCAACACATGATAAAACTTGTGTGGTAGAAGAAACACATTGAGAAAATAATAATTCACTTTATCAGTCAATCTCTGTAAAGGTATGCCCGATCTATACTGGTGTTGTCCAAGATTAATGTAAATTTCTCAGAATTGACTAGATACGATCAAACTTGTTTAAATAGCTGATTTGGGCCAATTCCGACAACTTCAAAGACAGCCATAAATGGTAGTTGAAGGAGGGGAATGAGAAGAAATGTGATAGTGATTGTAGTAGAGAGTAGGTGTTGCCAACTTTGCCTGCACTTTTAGCCGCGTTGCATTTTTCATCTGCCACCATATTTGTAATGTCATCTACACAGAAGAGGAACAGATACACAGAGGAAGAGGAGGTAGGGACCAACTCGTAACCATTTAACAAACTAACAACTCATTACATAAAAAAGAAAAATCTAGTAATTCAAGATTAATCCTGATCTTTCACGCACTCTCTTTAACAAAGTTCCTTTTAGTCATTTGTCTTTTTGTTTACAAACACTTCACTCCCACGGTAAGTATCAAATCAACAGTGAGATCCATCACCATATTAAAAGCTACTAATGAATCTGACTTGAATCCTTTTCCATTACATGTATACAATAGTTATGTCCTGCAACAATATCTTTGAAGCAAGCAACCAGAACAATATCTTTTATATAATTTTTGTGAACAATTAGAGAAATTTTCTCTTTTATGCTGTCCTTAGAGTGGTATTCTCACTTTTAAGTTTGATGAGATTTGATCATGTACAAATGCTTTAAAAAGAAGTATTGATGGACGTGAAAAGCTTCTTACCTGAAGGCCAGCTCCTGCAAGAAATGCAAGCCTCATTTCTTTTGACTTAAAGACATCCAAGTATCTGACATTGTTCTTGGAGTGAAGAGCTTCCTCGGAAGCAACAGCCAGAATATCTATTTCCTCCTCTAAGCGATCAGATCCATATATTCTTGTAAGTACTGCAATAGCCTGAGGTTTCTCATTCTGGACATAGATGAAGGTTGGAATTGATGGACTCAGAGAAAACAAAATGTAATTACAAGAATATACAAGAAAATGTGCAGAGGGTTGTTCACCTTCAGATAAAGCCAGCGAGGTGACTCAGGCAGAAACAGCATCAGAAAGAACTGTATAATTGCTGGCAGTGCAGCAACTCCAAGCATCCAGCGCCAAGTGCCAGGTACCTGTTCCATGACATAGGCTTTTGACTCATCAAATAACCAGGAAAAAGAGTACTAGATATTGATGACCAATATTCTCCTTGGACAATCTACATGCACTAAGAAAATGGATAACCTAGCATTGACCGATGATGAATAGCCATGATTACAAGATTTTACAACCATAGCCATTAAAAACTATATTAAAAATTGATCAGTATTTGTAGAAAAACCATATTAAACCAAATTTAATGATTGCAGACTTGAAAAAGGCCTTGTAGAAGAAATTCATGGAAATGCTTGTTTAGAATAAACTCGCACTCAGTTGAATAACTAAACATAGTTCCATAATTTGTGATGACAACTTGATCTAAAATTGACTAAACAAGTAAATAACCAATGAAAAGGCTTTTTTGATGCAGCCCTTGTAGAACCCATGGGTATTACGTATAGAACACATTGACCTAGCTCCCCTTCACTAGTAGGGCCAATGCCATGCCATTCTGAATGTTTGATTATTTTAAATTTGTCTTATTCTCTTCACTTGACATTAAAATAAAGTTGGAAAATAAATCCAGTAGGAATACAAGGGGCGAGATGGATTAGTGTGCATATAAGCAAATAGGTACCTGTGCGCTCTCACATGATTAAACTTTAGATGGATCTATCTCAGATCAGATGCCAAGATCAGATACTTATTATCTCATATACTTTATATTACAGCAAAATCATTTTATAAAAGAGTTGTCATTTGAATCCATTACTTTGTTCGTTCAACCATAGATAATTACTAAAAATTCAAGTTTCAGTCAGATGGTTTAGTTTAACTGACTGTTTCCAATGTAGATGATAAGTGCAAAAGTAGTAAGAACTAGAATGAATAGTGCAGCAGCAATAAATCTGAGATTATTGACTTCCACAATCTCATTGTTTTTTTCATTTTGAATAACTTAGGATCCATCTTCATGGAGATACGAAATTTGATTCCTGTAACTGTGATTGGGAAGAATTGCAACCTGATCATGCTGAATCAAACCAATGTTATGAATAACAATATGTGATCTATCAAATTGATTCATTGTCACAAATTGAATACTATAACATAGATCTTTTACTCATACTAAAGTAAAATACTTATCCAAGTTTTAAGAGGATCCCACTAAAAAGGATCTTAAAAATTTTTAGTTGTAACCATGAAGGTGAAATGTTGATCATCCATCTAAGTCACCTAGGTGATGGATGTAAATCTGCCTAGTTTAAATTAAGCATATAAAGGAAAAGAACCAATGTAATAAAATCTCAACTGGGCAATTTAGATAAGTTTGCCATAAATTAGTCTAGATCATGAAAGCACTGGAAATGATAATGAAGAAGCATCCTACTTTATTTCTGTTTAGAGAAAACAACATTTACAACCGGCAGATAATCAAAACGCTATGCATTCTGAAACCCTTGGATCCAATTAAAATAAAATTTGGATGCCCGGATCTTAGCAATAAAGTTAGCACCTTGTATCTTCATGGCATTTCTCGTCAACTAAGGTTCAATTATGAACAACAAATGGCCAGTTCAAAATATGTTATAATTAATTTAATTTAATTTAATTTAATACAAGGTAAAGCTAAAAGGATCAGCAGCTACCAACATATTAAAACAGCAAAAGCAGAAATAATTATAATAATCTAAGCAACCATAGTGCTGACAATATATGTCTATGATAGCTGCAAGTGGCAATGGAGACAATATCGAGCAACTGATGATGGCCAAAAACTTGAAATTGTTACTCGCCATTTCCAGGAAGCTGGTAAAAGTGCAGCAACCACCCAATACAATGGTTGAAAAGAAGAAAACACCTTCTTCTTGGAACAAAACAAGTGAGAATTACTTACGTCAGCAAGAATACTAGCACAATTAATGATTGGCTCACTAGCTAAAAAATTGATCCGAAGTGTCATGTTTGTTGCATGCTTAATGATGCAACTACGTATTGATGCTCCTAATTTTTTAGATTATAACAAAATTATGCATATACGAAATAGCAAAAAAATATATGTATAGAGAAGGTTTCTACAATGATAACTATGTTCCAGGAATACAATGCTGAAAGAAAATTACAAAACCAAAATATATTCCACGAATTATTTAGCACATGCTATAGATATATATCAATGTCGCTTGCAGCAACTGATTCAAAAAAATCAACTACATTGATTTGGTACCTGCTGCTCCAAGAACCAAGTTTGAGTATTTTTATTTCAAATAATACTTCCATTAGAAAATTGTCTAGTCAGCTTTGATGCAGTTGTTACACATACAATTAGCCAAGAATGTAAATGCCCTGGAGTGATAAATTTACATGGACTGCAACATGAAAAGGAAGATGAATTTACCTCTGTAAACGCAAGATTTACAAGGTAGGAGAGAAACTGTCCCCCGGTGATCATAAGTACATTTATGCCAACTAGACCTCCCCTAATTTCTGAAGGTGAAGCTTCAGCAATATAAACAGGAGCAGTGACAGATGCTATTCCAATGCCCAAGCCAACAAGAAGCCTTCCACAAATGAGGACATACGGGTCCGGAGCAGCACACATTACAACAGATCCAGTGGCAAAAATAATGTCAGCAAGAAGGGTAGCTTTCTTTCGCCCATAGGCATCATTCACCCATCCACCACCTGCAGCTCCGATGATGGCTCCTGCTATTGCCATGCTTACAATAGTTTCCTACAAGGCATATCAATTCAGTAACTCCAAAACAGTAAGCTCTCATGTGCAGAACAGCAATATTTTCTCGATTCAATTTAGCTTCAAACAGAAGTAAGAGCTCTTACTCTACCTGTAAAACCTTGTTTTCGGCAACAGCAGCGAAATCATCACGAATATAGAGAAGGGCTCCAGATATGACACCTAAAATATAGAATTCATTAGCTCAAAATGCCTCGTTGATTTTTGAACTTGCAAATGCCTTAATTCAACAGTATAAATATGCCAAATTTCTCACAATAAAGTACTTGAATAGCAGTTCGGTGCAAAAAATAGACAGCACCACACTAACATATAACTAGAACCATTTCATCACAAGAAAATAAACAAAAAGCAGAAGCAATACGGAAAACGTACCCGTATCGTAGCCAAACAGCAAACCACCGATGCCAGCCGTCACAGTGAGACCGAGCACGTAGAAATTGCTGAAGTAGGATATGTCCCTCTTCGGCGAGGCATCGATGATTCCCGAGCTTCCCGGGAACGACTGGATCGTCATCGCTCCGCCCGCTCAGTCCCCAAGTTTTGATCTCAGAACCACCACAAGAACTCCCTTCAAAATCCAAAATTTTCAGACAATTCGATAGAAGAAGATTAAATGGTTTCGATCATTCCTCAAATTTCGATCGAAGCAACCACCAAAATCACAACCATTCAACCTCGTAGAATCAATTAGGGCTGAAATGGATCAAACCGATGGTTCTTTCCAATTCCTTATGATCCACGATTGAAAGCGCAACAAGCTTTGAGGAAACAAGATTCAGGGAACCGTGGGGAAGCCTTCTTCGCTCGATTTCTTTTACCAAACCGGCAGGAAAGCAATTGGGGGCGCTGTCCAACAAGCGGTCGGAAGACGACACGGAGGCGGTTTCGTTTTCCTTATTTCCTTCCGCCACTGTCTCGTTTCCAAGGGCAAGTGGAGATCAGCAGAGGAGCTTCACCCTGGGAACAGCGTTAAGTGCTCTTTATTGGTGGTCGAGTAACTGGGTCCCACACATTCAAATGACAATAGCCATTCGATTTATGTTTGCTGTTTTGAAACAGACAGATAAACCTTGCCCTTATCCTTGCAACAGGTCGCAAGAGGGGGCGGGGGCGGGGGCGGATAAGAGCGCAGAATGCTTTTGTTACCTTCCGTACACGAAACAGCGTGCGATGCCGTGACGTGGCGAGCGGTTGAAGCCTGGGTCCCACAGTACAGTGGAGGTCCACTTCTGGAAGCTTCGATTCCACGTGTCATTGTATCTCATCTGTACCGTGCCCCAGAGCGTGCGCCCACGATGACATTAAGATTGACGGTGCCGCGATGATGTCAAGATGGACGATGCTGATGGATCGCCGACACTGTTAAAGAGAAGGAAGGAAACGGAGATGATGGCAGGTGACGAAAGCTAAAATTTACTGTGCGAAGAGGGCAGAGACGTTGAGCAGTAGATAAATTGATTTTTATAATTACTCTTATCTAAAATTAATATCTTTAATTAAATTAAGATTATTAAAACTATTATATATAATCTTATAACTTTTTTTTATATTAATAAGAGAGACTCGTTGCTACCAACGTAATTAGCATCGAGAGCTAAATTAATACGATCAACTTGGTAGTGAATGTCATGTCAAAATCATCGTACGCTTTTGCTTAGTCACGAGATATTGAGCCCAAGAAGAAATTTTGTTCGTGAATTACACATTGACAATATTACACTTAGCCTGTTTATGATACATCAAGATCAAGGAGACTCTTCTATCGATAAAATTATAATGTGTCACACATTTTGTAGGTTTCAGGTACATGAATAAGGGGGTGACACTTTGACCATGAAGGTCACGTACCTAGTTAAGACACATTAAGAGTTCGAAGATATTTTAGATGCCAAAGCCACATTTAAGATATATATTATCTATCAAATATATATACATAAGTGTGTTCATGTTTTTGTTCGGTCAAAGTGTCTCCCCCTTATTTATCTATAATATATATATTTGTTAGTGTCAAATCTGATGCTTGACTAGTAGATGAGTTTTACCTTCGTATCTATTGAGCATGCATTGTTGGTTCAGGCCCGTGTGCGCTAGTTCGCCCGCGGTTATCTCGGTGCGGAGTTGGTGCTCGGCTAGATGGATGGATCCCTCGTACCCCGTCACGGGGGTCGGCTGCTGGAGTGGTGGAGCTCGGGTCAGGAGGAGGCACCTCAGGTCGGGCCGTGCGTCGGCTCCTGCAAAGAGGTCGGGTCAGATAAGTTCCCGACGTGACCCCTTCGACGATCAAGTTAGTTTTTGTGGTTTTTCTCCTGATCCCCCTGCCCCGTAGAGGTGCAAGAGCTTATATAGTGGGTGTTGTAGATCATCCATACTTGGCAACCTGGCTGCCTTTGTGGCTTACCATGTCGTCGTACACCTCCACCACACCCGTCGTCCTTACGGTGAGGCATGCGTCCGCAGGTAAGGGTGTCAGCCTTACCTGTGTCAGGTCAATCGTACGACCGCTGGGGATTCGGCCTTACCTATGCCAGGTCGGTCGCACGACCACTAGTGCCCCCATACCTGCGTCCGACCAGCTTCCCGCGTCGGGTCGACCATGTCGACGGGCCAGTTGTCCGAGGGAGCGAGGATGTGGCGGCCAGGTCATCATGTGCCATATCAATATTGTATACATATATTTTATGTATATAAAATATATATGACTCACACACTTTTGTTTGTCCATAAGATATATATTGTATATATATATTATATTATATATATATAATATTATATATATATATATATATATATATATATATATATATATATATATATATATATATACCTGACCACCCTCGACCAACCGAGGAGGCTACGGTAGCCGTGCCGACTCCCAACCGCTTTTGGAGGATGATGACTGACTTAGGTTTCCCTTCACCCGCATCCAACCCCGCGTCGTTCATGGTCACGGCAGAGGCTTTCCTCGGCCTCACCAGCCAAGTCCAAGCATTAGCGGGAATGGTGCAGACCATAGTCCTGTACCTGCCCTAGCTCGTGCATTCGATGGCTCACCAATCGGCTCCCCCGGCGACACCCCCGCAAACGGAGTCACCAGTGCCCCTAAACCGGGGAATCCCGCCCGACGTAGAGCCGCCACAGCCTTAGGTTGCCGAAGCCTGCGCAGCTTCCCCGACCCCGACGCCAGCCCGATTGCAAAGTCGCTCCTACAATCTGGTACCGACCGAGCCTGACTTCGACACCTTATCGACCGACACCGCTGATTCTCTAAGAGAGCAAGTTCGCCGAGTTCATCAGCGGCTCGACGAAGTCCAAAAGGAAATCCTCAAATCAAGAGAGGAGGTTGGGGAAAGCTCTAAAGGTGGTTCCCCATTCACTCCCGAGATACAGGCCAAGCCTCTCCCGGCCACCTTCAGGCTCCCGGCCCTCGAGCCCTATGATGGCAGCGGCGACCCGACAAAGCACATCGCCACATTCTGCGCCTAGATGGCCCTTTACGATACCTCGGAGGCGCTGACGTGTCGGGCCTTCCCGACCACCCTTAGAGAGTCGGCCATAGCCTGGTATTCTAGTCTCAAACCCGTGTCTATACCTTCGTTTGATTTGCTGGCAAGAGAGTTCGAGCTAAACTTTTTGGCAAGTGCACGCCCGAGACCAACCACGGCCTCCCTCCTGGGAATGGCCCAAGTGAGCGACAAGCCCCTTTCCCAGTTCGTGGGACGGTTGACATCGCAGGTCCAAGGAATCCCCGACCTCCATCCATCCCTAGCCATCCAAGCATTCTTGACGGGGCTGAGACCGTCAAGGTTCTTCTGGTCGCTGATCGAGCGACCACCGATGACTCTGCCCGAGATGCTGCAACGGGCACACCAGTACATGATGGTTGAGACGCTAATAGCTGGCAAGCGGGATGAGACAAAGCGCCCCCGGGGGGAACGGTCCCGTGGACATCCTGCGCCACCTCCGAAGAAGAGGGAAGACATGTGAGCTTGTTGCCAGCCAGACCCACCCCCGATTCTCCTCAATTCAACCTGAACAGAGATCTTCTTCCAAATACGGGAAAATGGGCTCTTGAAGGCCCCAAGTCCGTTGAAGTCGCACCTCGAGCGACGCGACAAAAGAAGGTATTGCTGCTTTCACAGGGAATACGGACACGACACCGAGGAATGTCGTGACCTGCAGTATCAAATTGAAGACCTTATCCGGCACGGCCACCTACGGCGATATGTCTGCGAATTATCCTCTCTCCCTGACGGTCGGCCCTCCCGAGACTCGTCTCCCCGACCTTAGGGCCCGGTCGAGAAGCAAATTGACATCATCTTCGGCGGCCCGGCCTCAAGCGACAACAGCTCCTCGGCGCGAAAAGCTTATGCGCGATCCGAGGTTGGGAAGAGGCCGCTGCATAATGAAGACCTTGACGTCACATTTAGGTCAGAAGGCGAGGAGCACTCATCCCACGATGATGCGCTAGTGATCTCAATCCGCATGGCCAACGCCTACGTCAAGAGGGTCATGATCGACACAGGGAGTTCGGCCAACATTTTGTATTTCGACGCCTTTCAAAAATTGGGGTTAACCGACCGGGATCTCACCCCTCTAACATCTACCTTGACAAGATTCATCGGGGATTCCGTCTCTCCCTTGGGGGCAACCACGATCCCGGTCACATTCGGGGGAGAATCAAAGTCGAAGACTCTAATGGTGTCGTTTATGGTGGTTAAGCTCTAATCGACGTACAACGCCATCATCGGGCGCCCGACCCTCAACCGGCTTAGGGCGGTCGTCTCCACCTACCACCGGATCCTGAAGTTCCCGACCCGAGTAGGGGTCGGCGAGGTCAGGAGTGAGCCAAGAGAATCTAGGCAGTGCTACTTAACGACAACGACATTGTTCAAGAAGCCGAGGACTGAACCGATCGGTACTGTGCCTCTAGACCCGGAGGATAGCGCCCGAGACCCCCACTCGACGGAAAAAGTTTCGGAACTGCCACTTGACCCGAGCCGCCCGGATAAGGGGGTGAAGGTCGTTTCGGGACTCACGAAAAGCCAGCAAGTTCAACTGATAGACTTCCTGCGGGAGAATGACGATGTCTTCGCATGGTCCCCAAATGATATGTCGGTGGTCGACCCGGAGATCACCCAGCATTACATGAACATCTCCCCCGATGCTCGACCCATGAAGCAACGTCCGCACAAATTCGCTCCAGATCGGCATAAGGCTATAGAAGACGAGGTCGCCCGTCTGTTGGACACAAAGCTTGTCGAGGAATTAAAGTATCCGACCTGGTTATCCAATGTTGTACTTGTCAAGAAAGCTAATGAAAAATGGCGGATTTGTGTTGATTATACTGATCTCAATCTGTCTTGCCCGTAGGACTGTTACCCACTTCCCCGCATCGACCAACTAGTGGATGTCATGTCGGGGCATCAACTGCCCTCCTTCTAGCGCCAAAAATGTTAGTGTCAAATCTGGTGCTTGCCTAGTAGATGAGTTCTGCCTCCGTGTCTATTGAGCAAGCACTGCTGGTTCAGGCCCGTGTGCGCTAGCTCGCCCGCCGTCGTCTCGGTGCGAAGTTGGTGCTCGGCTAGATGGATGGATCCCTCGTACCCCGTCACGGGGGTCAGCTGCTGGAGTGGTGGAGCTCGGGTCAGGAGGAGGCACCTCAGGTCGGGTCGAGCGTCGGCTCCTGCAAAGAGGTCGGGTCGGGTAGGTTTTCGACGTGATCCCTCCGACGATCAAGTTAGTTTTTGTGGTTTTTCTCCCGATCCCCCTGTCCCGTAGAGGTGCATGACCTTATATAGTGAGTGTTGTTGATCATCCATACCTGGCAACCTGGCTGCCCTTGTGGCTTACCATGTTGTCGTACACCTTCACCATGCCCACCGTCCTTGCGGTGAGGCATGCGTCCACGGGTAAGGGTGTCGGCTTTACCTGTGTCAGGTCGGCCGTACGACCACTGGGGATTCGGCCTTACCTGTGCCAGGTCGGTCACACGACCACTGGCGCCCCCATACCTGCGTCCGATCACCTTCCCTCATCTGATCGACCATGTCGACGGGCCAGTTGTCCGAGGGAGCGAGGATGTGGCGACCAAGTTATCATGTGCCATATCAATATTGTATATATATTTTATGTATATAAAATATATATGACTCACACACTTTTGTTTGTCCATAAGATATATATTATATATATATATAATACATATACATAAGCGTGTGACACTTTCGTGCTTGATTAGGGTGTGTTGTTGTTAAGCATGATAAAGGGATTTTTATCATAAGATTACATCATAATGACATGCTTTTTGATAGAATTAAGTAGATCACACACTTTGTTGAAACCTTAAAGATGCTTTGACTCACACACTTAACGTAATTAGCATATGGAGAAGCTTCAACTACTGAGTTCTATGTTTTGCATGTCACACGCTTTTATATCCTATTTGGGCGATGTCGAGATGCCAATTTGGGTAGGATAAGAGCTCCGGCCCAACTCTTTCATAATAATTTGTGTTGTCAATGTGGATGTGTTTGAGGGTCTTTTGTTAGCCTAAGGTCGACAACTCTATCGATTAGTGGTGCCAATTTAAATTCCAACCTAACTTGTAGCCAATTAAATAATAATGCTTAAGTGAGTCGATAAGATATAGACATTAATTAATAATATATCTACGAGTAGGGTAATAAAAAAATTTTGTCGTGCCAATTATTACTTGGATACTTGAAATTGATCAAGCATCTAATTTGAACTCAAACCCAAAATATGATTGAAGTATAATCGAATTTGAATTAAACAATTGGATGGCTTAAAACATGATCTATACTATAAATGTTGAATCTTAGATTTTGATAACGAAATCCATTGATTAATTTATGTACTAGTATAATTTTAAGATAAATAACGCAAGAATAACAAATTTTGATGATAAAAATAATTGATAAATTTGGATCATGGAGTCGAATCATCATAGGACAAATTATCAAGGCAAGAAAATGGGCTAAAGTCATATTATGTCAAAGATTGGACGTCGATCCGGAGGATTGGTCAATGTGTCAAAGGATGGACTTCGTGACATGAGTTCGAGCATCGAGCCGAAAAAAATTGGATATTGCGCTAAAAGATCAGATGTCGTGGGAAGTTAACATTGCCAATAAATCAGGCGACATGCTGAAGAAAAGGATGATGTATCGTAGTTTCAAACGAAGTGACATGTTGGAATGATAGACAACGTGTTGAATGCATCGTAATTATAATTAGAGTAGTTAAGTCTTGATCTTAATCGTTTCGAATTAAATTGAGTTGACAGTGGGTCGAAACCAAATGAATTCAATTAAGAACCCATTAGATCTGAATTATGACCGAATTAGACCTGTTGGAAGTTCAATTCAATGATCTTGAGCAGGCTAGTGGTGGTACTGTCCAAAGAGTCGAAAATCATCATTTTGTGCTTTTATGAGACTTTCGACGGTGGTACCACATAATATTTAAATATATAAAAATTATATATTTAATTAAGTTAAAAATATTTAAATATTTAATTATAGTTTTTAGTATAATTTTTGTTAATAGTCTTTCTAGTTCTTTTTATGATTTTTACATCAATTAAAAATATTATATTAGATATTTATATATTTGTAGGAAATTTAAAGATTTTTCTTATATCCATTAATTCTTTCTCTTTTGATGATTTACTTTTATACTTTAGGTCGATGCATTGAATGTACCGTTAAGGACTTACTAAATTGCTTTCTTATTTTTTTTTAATTGTCCACCTTTTTTGTTTGAATTACAATAATTTTAGGAAAATTATTTTTGACCCCAACAAAACAAGTAATAATGTAATGTAGGAAAATAAGTAATTTTAACATCCTGAAAACAAAATAACAAAAAAAAGAAACATGTAAATGAAGGAAAATGACCAATTTTAACATTTTGATAACAAAATAAATAATCATGCAAATGAATGAAACTAAGTAATTTTAACTTCTTGATCACAAAATAAATAATCATATGATTACAATTCCATCACTGACTGATGTCCATCAATCAGTCCTTTCCCCCAACACAAATCACCATAATTAATGCCACGTGTCCCCAAATGGCAGATGCGCTGTACCTTTGCGTCAGAAAAAGCAAGTGCTCTCTAAACAACTTTCCTAAAACTTACTTTTTCCCCGAATCCTCACCCGCTTTGTGATTTGGCGTGTTGCGGGTCTAAGGTTGGACCCACCTTGTCCCGTTCACTTGTCGCTGTAGTAAGAGAGGTAAGAGCATGCATTGATCCCGGAGAGGTCGGAAAAGTATTGATCTAACCATCCGTACGAGAGAGCCACTTCAGTTGTATTTTGGTAAATTAGACAAAGGTCGTTCCTATTTATGAGAGCAGTCTGACGGCTGACGTTGACGGAGTTATCATGTCATCGTCTGTTATGATTCCGATCATGATCGAGCGGCCAGAAGTAGGCCTCCGTTTACCGGTCCGACACTTCTGCCTTTTGTCTGTCCAAACTACCCTTCTCACCAATTCATTAAATGACTATATTGACCACGTCATGATTCTTTCTTTACCGTCCGATCTGCACGGGAAGGACGTGATTGCCACCAGATGCATAAAAAGTCGAGCTGCATAAGGGTATTTGGGTAGTTATACATTTAAGAGGTACGACAGCCTTTATTTTAGGCGCGGGAAATCTCCGTCAACAAAACGTACTCGAATGCGACGGAATGCATCGACCTTGGCGAAGTAGCGGAAAACTCCTCACAAACATCCCCCTTTCTCTCTCGCTCTGACTCGCTTCACGAGAAGTCTTCTCCTCGGGTAATACTTCTTTGTTCGGAATCATTGTTCCTCGTGAACGTCGATGGTTATATCTCATTTTGGTTTGATCCAGTTTTTCGTCTGTTTTTCTTGTGTTTTCTGGGTAAAAATAGATGGTTTTTGAGTTGTTTTTGGCACAGGATAGGATCTGCCCTTGCATGGATTCGTCTCGAACTCGTCGACGAAGCAGTGAAATCATTATCATCTCTCGTTTTGTTATCGATACAGATTATACCTTTTTGTTGATTTGTGCACGGTTTTGCTGTGATTGTGAATCGATTGAGTTGGATTATATCTTCGATTTTTGTGGGGCCGCTGTTTACTGCAAGTTTAATGCCTATTGTACACTACATTGGATCGTGAAAATTATTTTCCTTTTTAGATTTACAAGAGAAATTTCTACATTTTCGAGTAAAGCTAAGTGGTAGGTTAGATTCTTAAACAAAAAAGGAAAAAAAACCCTTTTTTTTCCAGCTGTGACTTTGCCAGTTGTTATTCTTTTTATGATTTTGATTGTTTTGGAATGATATTTGTTGATAAGAATGAGTGCTTGCTTTGTAAAATAAATATAAGTGCTTCGATCCATCTTGAAGATCTAAAAATCACAGAGATATTCAATTAGGAAAATTCTGATTTTGGTTTAGGTGGTGATATATCTTATCCACTGTCTTTCTTTGTCTCGCAGTTTTAGCTTCTCAAAAAAAAAAAAAAAACATTTGATTTTACACGGGAGAACTTGAATCAAGAATATGCATTGCACACTATTTCTTCAGCTTTCATGTCATGTTCCAGAGTTATTGCATACAGCTCGAAACTTGTAAGCATCTGTGTTTTGCCCATCAAATACTGAATAAGAAAGTTGACACACTAATCTGGTTTTTTTTATCCGTGCTACCGAAAGAGAGTAGTTTTCACCTTCATTTATTTGTCTTTAATGTGCTTAATGTAGGTAAGTCTAAAATTTTTTTTGGATTAGATTTGTATAAAAGATTTTTAAACTTATTTCGTATGAAAACCTGTTATCTCAAGTATAGTCCTCTGATAACAAAATAGTCAAATTCAAGAGCTTTGCAAGTTCAAATGTATATTTTACGATAGCCGACCATCCTTTCGAGTTGTTTGTGGGATTCAGAAATGGTGGAACAGAAGAGCTCCATCTGGTCACTTTGTTACTTTCGATAAAACGACTAGTGGTTACTAAAATTTTTTGTTCAATCAGTCATGAATCTTTCCATGTACATATTATTTGTTTCACTTCATTTGTGTTCGATTGGATTCTATTCTTATTTCCTGTTGAACTTTGTCTCACTGGCTTTCCCATTTCTGTGTATTGCATTCATGCTGATGGTCTTGGTAACTTGCATCATTATTATTGAGTCAATAATAGTTCTTTCTTGCTTGATTGATATGTTGGAACCCTGTATATTAACCAAACCACATTGGGGCATGGCGGAAGAAAAAAGATAATTTTATTTTTTTTTAAATTTAAATTTATTTCTTGTTGGTGCATGGATGGTCTTCAACATCCCCACATTAGTTCATGCAACCGAATGATTCCCGATCGTATCTTGGGGCGGATTTCTCGATTTCAACCCGCACGAGAGTTTAGAAATAGCCTTAGGACAGCATATAATGTGCTTCTGAGTTTAATTCGTAAACTTCCTTTTAGTCCTTTATTTTAATTATGTTAGATTATTATTTTTGCTCTAACATGTTATAGTTGAATGCCAACTGTTTGCAATAGTGAGCTTCAACATTCTCACCTTGTAACCAATTCCTGATAGTAAGGCATTATAGGTATTGTCAACAGATGCATTTATTGTGAATTTACCTATCTATTCCTGCAGTTTCTTAAGTGGATATAAACGTATTAGCTAATAGCAAACTTTAGTGCCCAACCCTTTTGTAAATGCAAGCTATACTTCCACAAAGTGATATTTGAATGGAACTATTTCTAAAGTGATTCTATTCTGGCTTATGTTTGACTTAATTAAGATTCTTCTGCTAAAGTTAACCAGCTAAATGTCTGTTAGGTGCAATTTAAGTTCTAATATGACAAATTATAAGTGAGCTTAATTTCACCAGATCTAGAAATTTAGTAGCCTACTGAACTGCAAATCTTCCGATTTGGTTTAATAAACCCTTTTTCTGTGTGCCTTTTTATACTTTTTTTTTCCGAATATGTGTAATCTCATCTGCTTTCATGCAACCATATCTTATGTTCTTATTGTGTTTTCTCTGATCCATGATTCTTTTAGTTTCCATTAGACTTTCTGTCTTAATAGGCCAATTGGTATTATTTAATTTAAATTCCTTCCTCTTCTGCTTCATGAATTGTTCATTTATCAATATGCAGAAATCTTGGAGACTGAATTTGCAGAAAAATGGGATTGACCAGCAGAAATCGATCTTTTCAACAAGCAAAGGAGAATTCACCTGGAACAAAGTCAGCACCAAAGACTAATAATACACATAATCAGTCAAAAAATGATTTGAGAGTCAAAGCGGCAGCCTTGGATCAAGCTCATCAAAACAATAGCAGAGTTAGATCTTCTGAAAAATTGACCAGTCTCACCAATAATAATAAAAAAAGGGGATGCATCAGTACAGATCCATCTTCTCAACGAAGAAAGGAGGTGTCACCTAGACTGAAGGCAGTAGCAAAGGAGGGTTGTAACTATAACCATTCAAAAAATGCTTCCAGACTTAAAGAGGTAGCTGGCTTGGATCAGGCTCACCTGGAGAAAACTGCCTCCAATTTTCCGGGACCGGAATTAAAAGGCATTGATGTTCAGGATCAGATTAGCTTTATTGACAGATTGTCTGAGGATAGTGACTATATGTGGTTAAATTCAGATAGTTTGTCATCTTCACTGCTAAGCTCTGATGACTCACAAGATGTCTGGGATTTTGATTGCATGAATCTACTTCTGCAAGCTCAGTTCTCTCCAATGTCATCTTTATCTGGAAGCTGTGATGTTTCTTTATTAGATAAGGGCAATGAGTTTTTTGCTTCTGATGAGTCAAAGTCTAGTCATAGAAGTGAAACGTCCTTGGCTCTTAGCAGAGCATCAAGTTCCACAGGGAAAGATGTGGAGGAACTCATACAACAAGGAACATTTGGAAATGATTATACGGTTTCCCATTCAGAGAGTCCCAGTTGTTACAGGACACTATTTGAGGACCCATCAACCAGTAACAGTTCATGTGCATTGCCTACTACATATGTGGACACACCATCATGGGATTTTAATAGAACTGGCATATGGGTCTCCTCATTGGATCTTGAGAATGAAGACTCTGAGCTGATATCTGATAGAGACGAAAATTTTGACATATTTGACTCTGAATTTCTCAGCCCTTCTTGTGGTACTATGCGACTTCAGCAAATTCAGTCTTCCAGTTCTAGTTCTCTTAAATCTGTTGGTCAGGGAGGTAAAGTTCAGAGCCTTGATAATGATTCAGATGAAGCTCTTTTTTGGCCATTTGACCACAGCTTGTACAGCAGCCTGGATATCGAGGAATTCCTATGCATGTCACCTCATAAAGATGAAAGCAATGTTGGCGTTGCAGGATTTCATGGGTCAAAATTAACTAGTTTCAGGCTTCCAGAGAGCAACCCAAAAGCCAATAGGAAGGATGCTCAAAGACATGGAAGGGCTTCATCCATTTTGACACCAAAGTCTGTTAAATTTGGATGTGAAACAGATGGGGGTGTGGGCTATGGTGCTCAGAGAACTGTTTCACATCCTTCAAGGTACAGAAGATCAAATACAGCTTCTTCCCATCAGCATCTTTGCAGTGCCTCCAGGATACGAGGAGGCCCTCAAATAAAGTAAGATGCACAGACACATGATAGTTGTAGCACTGATATGTTAACTCGACCTGAGGAGGTGCTTGATTTATGTGATTTGGTCTTTATAAAAAAATTTGAATTGAAATTATAGTGTTGGGTGGAATGAGTTAGATGTCCATGAAGGATGCCAATTTTGCATAACAGTTTACTCACTATTTGTCTTCTTATGAGTTTGATGCATTACATTTGGCTTTGTGACAACAAGCTTATTCTGATAGATGTTTCACAAAGCATGTTGAAGCACCTGAAGACTGCCTATTTGAAACAACAGAGTTTTCTTCACAGTGAAGATTCTGATCTATGTTAGCAGTGCATTATAGGTGTACCGGAACAGCATCTGAGATGAGTACTCATCATCTTAGGGTTTCGTTTTCAGACAAAAAAGACACTGGTCAATTTTCATGCTTAGTCATCTGTGGTACTCATCTCTCGGGAGGAGAGTTTTGCATTACTTAATCATTGGTACTTCCAATGTCCGTTATACGACACTCGGCATGAGTTTGATGTTCATCTTGAAGGAAGTGCATCATCTGAAACAGTAGAAATTTCTTCACTTGATGTACATTTTGAAGGAGAGAATCATCTGAAACAGTAGACATTTCTTCAGTCTATTGTTATTAGTTAGAAAGGCAGTGCCTGTATGCCCCTCATTGTTGTCAGGTGAGATGTATCTTTCTTTGATCTAGCATAGTGGATGCCTTCCACAAATTGTCTTATTTTGTGGAGATTGGCATAGACTAACATGAATTTTGGTTTACACAACTGTTGCTATAATTTGTATATGGTGTGTAAATATAAGCCAATTTTCCTCTGTGATTGCTTAGCAAGATTGCAGGATCATGTTTCTTTGTCTTTTTTCAATTCATATGCTCGATTTGTGAAGAGTTGTTTCTCAAAATTTTGACAACAGATTTGGCATCTACTGTTCCAGGTATGAGTTAACACCTTTCTCAAAATTTTGACAACAGATTTGGCATCTACTGTTCCAGGTATGAGTTAACACCTTTCTAAAATGCATGGTAAAGAGTTCTCAACAAGGTTTGATGGTTTCATTGAAGATTTTGCTGTACCTGATACAACTGGCTATGAATTATCAGAAATCCAAGAATTTGCTTAAAGTTTATTTGTACTTATTAAATTAGTCATTGACCTGTGAACACTATCTTGAATTTTACACTGTGGTTAGCTTAAGATGCAGTCAAAATGGCTTTAAAACAGTATCCTTTATATGTTCTTATTGAGTTTGAATTTAAGTTGTAATGATCCCAGCCTCTAATCTGTGCTTCACAGCTTCTTGAGCATATCTTGAGATTTTGAATATATATTTTCTTCTTTCTCTCTCTCTTTTTACTGATTTGAATCTAATCTAAATCAAACATAAATACTGCCTAAATCTTGTTTGTGCTGGTTTGTTGCAAGCCTTGGGTCCTTAGATATCCAAAATAAACTTGATTTCAAATATTTTTTATTTGATCTAAAATATTTCTAAAAATAAAAGAAAAACAGTGTCCATTAATTACTACCTTGGTGTGATCTAGAATATATCATTTAATTTAGCTGGTTAGGATCTTGACCTATCCCACATTCCTTTGAGGAAAAAAAAAAAACTCAATTTTAATTAATTTGATTGCATAATTTTGGTGATTGAACTATAGTTTCTTTGACTTATTTATCATCAATATTCCTCCAAGCTCTAACTAATATATTTGCATCTTAACTAATGTATCTCATCTGCAAAACTTTGCTCATTATTTGAGCATCTAAAAAAGAATGTATTATTCAACACTTCAATACTAGACCATAATTATTTTTTCCGTTGGGATTAATTTCCACAATATAAATTATTAAGTTCAACCATCAGCCGCACAAAGTCAACTTGAACAACTTAGAAACAGTGTGAACTCGCCACCCAAGTCGTGCCCGCCTTTCCGACCACAGCCATCGGCGGCGGGGACCCCACAACGGTAGGGAGGTACGTCGGCGGGTAGGCGGACCAGGGAAAGGACGGCGTCGAGGCAATTATTTAATTGGTGGCGCACGTGACCGGACGTTTTTGACCTCCTCGTAACAAAATCGCATTAACCAGCAGATTAATCGCTTAATTAACTATACAAACTAAATAATTAATTAAATTAATCGCCGTCCATCACGTGCGTTTAGTCGTCACGGAACATAACAATAGATAGTTAATCTGATAGGGGTATATTAGGAATCACGAAAGGAAGGGGTATTCTCGGAATACCAAGAATGCCCTTCATGAATCTGTTCTCGCCCCCCTCCTCGCGTCTCTCGCACGCTCTCGACAGGCGTGGTTGTGCTCATTTGACTTCGATCTCGGACTCATGGCGGATTTGGTGGGACGGGATTGGCTTCTGTGCTGAAGCTGCTGCCGTCTCTCCCGTTGGCGTCTTTAATTGACGCCCCCGAGCAGTTGGGATCCCCGATTTCCTGGCGTCTTCTGCTGATCAAGGTACCCTTTTTGATTCTTGTTCTCCTCAGGAGAGGTCCGCCTTGGGCTTTGGTTGGGTTGCTGATGTCAAAGTTCGGAAGATCCTTTGTGTTGAAAGACGGGTTTTTGTGTCTGAAAGATGTGTTTACTCGATCTTTTTGGGAAAATTTGTGCTAGGTACCAGCGTTCTCGTTTGTGCGGTGAGAATCGAGTTGATCTTGAAGCTTTTTCTTTTTCTTGATCCGTGTTCATGTAGTGCATTTTTAGCGTGGGCTTTGATCCACTTTTAATGCATCTGATGGCATTGGCAGTTCCGTTAGTAGATCTTAAGAGAGATAAGGGCAAATGAGGGCACCGTCGCTTCTTGCGCAATGCTTGCCGGCGTTGGTGCCTCATGACAAGGCCAGTCAGGCTGGTGTTTCCATGGTCTCTGAAAGGGATTTGCATCTTCCCTCACCAGCCGTCGAGATTCTTCCCTCCAAGGTATTTTATTATTTAACTGCCTAAGACAATCTCTTTGGCTATTTCAGTGACAAGTACTAGTTGGTATGCTTGATGGATGTGTTTGATTTGTGAATTTTCTTTTTGTCCACAGAATTGCAATTTGGGGATTTTTTTTTTCTTTTTCTGCTATGTGCATGAATGTGTCTTATCAGATATTATTTTGTTCATATTTTGTTCCTGAGATGGACGATTCATCCGTTTTTTGAGTTTCTGATGCAGTCCCCATTTCTTCCATGTTCTACAGAATGCTCATCCATACAAATATGCTGGAGAAAATGTTGATCTTCAAGGACTCAAAATTTTTAAGGTATATGCAACAAATTTGCTATTGCTTATGCAGAAATTTCTAGTTTAATCTCAAGGACCAAGCTTTGCACAAATTATTGACTTCCATTCCAAAACGAATCTGGCAAACTTATTTTGTTTTGATGGAATACGCTGTGTTCTACGTCCATTTTGCTTCAACTTATATGTACCCATTTTTCTTATTCATGGACCAGGGAAGGGTTAGTGTGTCTGACATGATTGGGTTTTCGAATTCAGAGATGGCATCATCCAAATCTGATGGTGAGTGCATAAGTATTAAGAACTTTTTTGTGTAGTTTGTCAGGTGAATTATATTAACTTGCCAAAAGAAAAACTTTTTCGAGTTCACCTTATGTTTTTGCAGGGTTTCTGAAATGTTGGGAGAGTTCAACTGATCTTGTAAGCATTCTCAAGCTTGAGATTCGTGATGGCCAGCTAAGTTTTAGAGGCAAAAGGATCCTAGAGGTAACTACATGTTGCGGTCTCTGGCATTTTAGTTTCAATTCGTTAGCTCTTACTCTTAATGTCTAACTTTTTCTTTCTTGGAGTCCATTGGCTTAATAGTATGTCATATATTGTATTCAATTGAAGCTGATTAAGTTAAAAATGTTGTCTCAAGCTACACCAAAATGTTTTACCAAGCTTCAATGATTCTTCTTCACTTTTTTTTTTTCTTTTTTGAAAGGGCTCAGTCCCTCTTTTATTGTTTTCATTCTTTAACCTTCTCGTTGTCAATAGCTTAATCCTTTTATGACTCTCCAAGTTAACTATCCAATGTTCTCTAGATGTCCACATCTTTCCCAGTATTGTCTTTATTGCTCTCATTTTTCTTGGGCATGACTGTAGGCTGTAGCATCTCTATTGTTTTCCAGTTTCCATTACTACCTCTTTGTGGCTTCATTTGCTACCCTTAAGCCTCTAATTACCTACATTTATTTGCATGGGATTTCAATTGCATGTCCTTTCATTATCTTTGCCTCCCTTATCTTATCATGCTAAGCATAAAGATGTCTATCTTCTATATTCTATTTCAAACTGGTATTGTGGAAACCATATTCATAATCTGGGTGAGGGTTGGTTCAAAAGGACACCAATAAATGCTCTCTGTTGTACTGTGGAAACCATATTCAGAATCTGGGTGAGGGTTGGTTCAAAAGGGCACGAATAAAAAGCCTTGGAACAACAGACAGTGCATTAAATGCTTGCTATTGGTAGTCAGGCCAAATTTATCCCCTTATTTCTCACAAATCGGATTGCACCAGCTATGCTGAGGCTACTTTTCCTGTCTCATGTCATAATTCTAACCCTATCATTAGAATTTGCATGTAGGCTTGCTAACTAATTAAATGAGCAGGTACGAGTTCTTCATTGCATGTTTGACTAGATGATTTTTTTTGGACACGTGTGACTATTCCTTCTGAAGCTGCATTTTTTTTATTTACTTGGTGATTGTGCATTGAAGTTTATTTACATATAACTCATGCCTTGAATTAATCTATGCTAAACATTACATTGTTAAAAAGTCATCTCATCTCTCTGTTATCCCAATGTTAGCAACATTATCATATAATTTTGTGTGTTTTCCCATATTTGATGTAATCTTCATTTGTTCTTGTCCTCCTGTGCTGCATCTTCAGATTATTGACTGGAGAGAGGAATAATCAATAATGCTTCTACCTCACTTGTTTTTGCAGAGGGAACTGTAGTACTAAAACCGGTGGTACAACTGGTTTAATTAAAAGACATATTCAAATCAACATGATGATCTTATGAATCTTTCTTTTGCGACCAAGTGAATTTTGTGGATTTCACTCCTGGTCAATGAGGAGCACATGCTAAAACTTGTTTTCTCTTCGGTTATATGATCAGTTCCTTTGTTCATTGGCACTGAGGAAATTCTGTCATTTTCAAACCAGTGATCTCAAGTCAAGAAATATTATTTTTGGTTGTATGTAAGGTTTGCCTATATGATTCTATAAAACCACCATGTTCTTACAGTTCAAATTGGAAAAATTCCTTCTTACATGTGGCTATATGTACTTGCAACTAAAGTTATACTTTTGTTAAGACCATCTGTAACTAAAGCACCTCTTGCTTTCTGATTTTTATGAATTTTTCTCTTGCCATCGAGACACTCCATGCTTGCTGCTTTTTTTGAATTTTTATCCTTTTTCCATTGGTATTCTGGATGTACCTTGTATTCCTGTCTTGTCTTTTACTTTCTGTTCCTCATTTTCAATCTCACCTACATTCTATCACAGGTTAAATGTTTTTGACTTTATTCATCAATAAAGGAATTCAGGATATTTAAGTGTTCTTTTCCTACTGATAAAACAATATATTTGTTCTAATTTTTTGTTAATAATTCCTGCAGCTTGGTTGCGGTTATGGCATAGCTGGGACTTTTGCTTGTCTGAAGGTATTTATCTATTTTTGTATGACGAAGATACTCAAATTCGACATATACTCACGGAACAACTGTATCTTGCTAAGTTTTAACTGTTCTTAAATTATGATCCAAAACAATATCATCCTTCATCTTGTTATATCAAGCCTAATTTTTCTCATGCAAACATGTCACAGGGTGCTTCCACAGTTCATTTCCATGATCTGAATGCTGAAACTATAAGATGCACAACCATACCCAATGTCCTTGCAAATCTTGAGCAGGCTAGGGACAAGCAGAGCCGCCAACCGGAGAGTCCTCTCACTCCATCTCGACAGCAGTTAACTTCTGATGTCCACTTTTATGCTGGGGACTGGGAGGAGCTCCCCACTGTCCTATCTGTGGTGAGGGTGGATGATTTCGAGTTGGCACAAGGGGCTAGCCTCAGCTTCTCTGAAGATGACTATCTGGATGCATGTAGCAGTCAGGAGGGAAGTGTGATTGCTCATGAAACTTGTTCGAGACGGTCAAGGAAGCTCTCTGGAAGCCGCGCCTGGGAAAGGGCAAACGAGACAGACCCAGGAGATGGTGGATATGATGTTATTTTGGTTACTGAGATCCCTCACTCGGTCAACTCCTTGAAGAAGCTGTATGCCCTCATAACAAAGGTTTGTTGGACTTTTCTTCTCTTTATTCTTTAAATTGGTTGTTGATATTGGAAGTTCATGAGATTCCTGGAACCGATATCATGAGAAACTTTGTAAACTAGCCACTCTCCTTTGGATCGTTTCAATCTTATTTATAATTCATGCACGATTCTAGATCTGCTTTCATTACCTCCAGTAGACTCTGAGCCTTCTCCTTTATGCAGAATCTGGCAAGTATGTTGCGCAGGGTCATCTCATGTTGACTGCAGATGAATTCCCTGATTCATCAAAACAGTTATTATATATATCTCTACCGACTGCATACTAGAATGCAAAGTTAAAAAATTAATATTTTCTTTTTAATTTGTCATTTTGGCCATTATGTCATTGTTACAGTGTAGAAGGGGCGTGTAGCCAATACAAATCATGAAATGACAGAAGCCTTAACTTGAATGATGCCGCTGTTGGTAGAATCTCAATTAGCTTAGTTTTAGTTTGATACTATTACAGGTATTTACCTTGATATAACGGCCAGGAATCTAGGAAGCATCGACATCCCATCTAATCGTGAATCCATCTGTATTATAAAAATAATGATATATAAGTGGAATGAGTTCTCTAAAGTAGTAGTCATGATGTATAACTCAGTATCCTAAGCATTTCTTTGATCTCTAATTACAGTTAAAGAGATTGAATACGTATCTGACAAGTACAATATCGATCCAAATACATAAGTAATTTGAAACATGTGTTCCATTGTCGACAATTGAATTCTTTTATTCGGTGTAACTGACTGGATTCTTTTATTCAGTGTCTGCGACCGCCATATGGAGTGTTGTATTTGGCTGTGAAGAAAAGCTTTATAGGTTCCAATGGTGTAGCACGACAACTAAGAGCTGTGGTGGATGAGGAGGGCATTTTTGGCATCCATGTCGTTACTGAAGTGTCGGACAGGGAGATATGGAAATTCTTTTTCAAGTAAACATATTTGATGAGAGAAGTTGTTCTTCTAGTTGCAATCTGGTTAGCTAGCTTGGTGCCGTGATGTACATCTCAAAAGTTAAATTTTTATTTTATTTTATTTTCTAAATAAGGTTTGGAAATATTGGATCCATGAGCTTGCTGAAAGGCTGTGAGTGTTATATCATTTTGTAGATGATATGTATACCAGGATTTGTCTTTCCAAGTTCAGTTTATGTAGACCTCTTTTCTGTAGTGTCTGGTGAATTTTTATGTATCAAGCCATATGTTGTTATTTGTTTCTTAAGTTCGATTTATGTACTCACCCACGTCTTTTCCATAATATTCTCTGATGAACTTTTATGCCCACGCATTATATACGTATAAGAAGACACATTGTATGGCTATATTTTTGTGTACTTGATTTGAAACTAAAGATCTTTTCAGTGGTTATGTTGTTAATTGATTTGAGATTGATCGTGACAATCATTTCTGTGAAAGATTCAACAAATTTGGCATACAAAAAACTGACTTATACAAATTCTTGATAAAAGGGAATCCTCCCCTTCCATTAGTGTAAGTGCTATGGAGAAATTATACAGTGAATAATTTTGATCATTCAATCAATCATGCTCGTCCACAGTACTTTTCATCAACAATCAACTGACAGTTTCCATCAATTTTCTGTTCCGTGGATAATTTTCGAGTTATAGACAACAAAAAAAAAAAAAACAAACAAACTTACTAATTGCTACAAAAGCATTTATCGAGTTCACCTGCATCAACAATCCTCTTATAATAGAGCATTACATTGTTTCCCACATGATCCATACTGCTTAAAATCCAGATATGCTATAAGAGACAAATTGGGTTCTTCACCTTAATCTCACCATAACATCAGATACAGCGATCTTAATTGGCTGTGTTTTAGTTACCAAAAAGAAAATTGAAGTTTGCTTATACAAAACTTTCCTTGTTGACATGGTCAGAAAATGGAGCCTTCGCCCAGCTTTGTTCGTGATGTTCACCAATGGTTTCTGCGTGCAGTTGAACTGTTCCATTCATCATCCATAACATTCACATGTGTGGATGATAATATGACCGACAAGTGGCTATCACGGATGTCTTTTCGTGTTTTCATTTCGACATCACGAATAAAAATCAGGGGAGAAAAGAAATGTACTAGAGGATATGCATGTTGTGTCATCTAGGAGACATGGATGTTTGAACTATTCCTTTGTCGGTTTCCTTGTTCAGTCAGTTTCCTCCAAACCATCTGCCAGCAATGGCGCAAAACGACAACTCCAATAATGTAAAGAAGAGGTACTCCAATGGCACAACCCCCGGGTGCAAGATTTATCAGCGTCTGAGACAGAAAGAGCAAGGAAATAATACATAAATAGTTATAGGATGATCCACTGACATTACGAGAAGATAAAGTCAATTTTGGATGCAACGTTCCATGCTAACCAGAGAACTGCACGAACTTAAACAGGTTATGACCAACACCAGAATCTCTGCCCCATGGTCTGTTGGACCATCTTTCATCAAAGCAATTCGTGAGAGCTCTTTTTTTTAAAGAGTACAATGTGTTTTAACTTGTTTTCGTGTGTGTGTATTCTCTGGTTAAAGTTATTAGGATGGTATAACAGCAGCTATTTGGAAAAGGATAGTGGACTATCAATAGAATAACTAGTTCACACATCTTAATTTAAGAGATGACTACGAACCCTATCGATAGAATTTGCATTTTTGGGTGTTATTCCATAGCTGCTGTTGCAGAGACTAAATCCATTATGCATCACATTTCTGCAACGCTACAACCAAAAGTTTCTCCAATGAACAAACTTAAAAAGCTTGCCACCTAATGCAAGAACAATGGCTAGCATTTGGCTTAAATACCACACTTCTAATTCTGTTCTGAAGGGTTGTAAAAAATAACATTAGCAAATGCTAGAATTACCACATCGATTTTGTATAGTTAGTTTCATACTAAAGTAACACAGTTCAGATAAACCAAGACGGTTGAGACTCTTGACAAAGTAATGTATTACCCATGGTTTGCAATTTTGACCTGTACCGCCTGGTATGGCGGTACATACCGGTCCGTCAGGTTACCGGTACGCGAACCGCCCGCTACCGGACGGTTCCGCCAAAAATCGACCGTCGACGGTCGATTTCAGTCGTCGGCGGCCAATTGAAGAAGAAATCGACCGTCGGCGGTCGATTGAGAGAGAAATCGACCGTCGGCGATCGATTGAGGAAGAAAAAGGGAAGAAGAAGAGGAAAAGAAGAAAAAAAGAAGCGGAGAATACCTTGCCCGCGCGCCGCAGCCCGCGGGTCGCCGGCGGCCGCGCGCCTTCGCTGCCTGCGGCCGCTTTTTCTCCTGCGCGAGGTGACGGAGCATCTCCCCGCACGGGGAGAAAGATCGAGGCAATGTCGCCCCTTTTCTTTCATTTTTCTAATATTTTAATTTTTTTAATATTATAGTATTAAAAATATTATATTATATTTTAATATCAGGCGGTATGCACTATGCATACCGTGGTACAAGTTCCGTACCGGTACCGATAATATGTTGGTACACCGGTACGGACCGATAAGTCAAACCTTGTTATTACCATTAAGGAATCTCAAATAAAAAATTTAGCCTGTTGACTCTGCAAATTATAGGTAAATGCTCTACATGATTTTTGTTAATGTTGAACAATCTTAAGAAAGAGAAAGGAGAAAGAAAAGGAGATTTTGGGGATATCTCTTAATAGCAATTCGGTTATGTTTCAGAGTTAATAATTCTTGGTCTCTTTATCACAGAACACAGAAAAATATGGCACCAATGAGGTCCCATTCTAACATTCTTGACATCTCATGATTCCTCGTCCTCAACTATAGACAAAAATTCAGCCCAACAACCACATCTGAAATGACTGGTCAACAAAACAACAAACTATGCCTAATTTATACATTTCTAAATGAATGCCTAATTGACGAAATTAGGAACAATTACTCCAGCTAGCTGGGAAAAAAAATGAGTTCACTAAAAATTTAGGAGAAAAACCAAAACAGCTGAAGAACATTGAAATTCCTTTGAGGTCAGACACTCACCATGACAGCAGCAAGTATATGAATAATAGGAATGGTTATTTGGTTGAGTTTGTTCCCTTCAGCATATGCATTGAAAGCAATAACCATTGAAAAAGTATGAATGATCATGAAACCAAGGGAAATAATGGCTGCAATATAATGGAAATTAGTCAAATGCAGAATCCATAAAACGAAATAACAAAGGGAAAGGTGAACTTGAAATGCATAATGAAGATGAAACATCTGTTGCAGCACTAAACATCAAAATGGTCCTCATCTCTTTTGTGAGATACTAATATTTGCAGCTACCTGACAAACAAGCTCCAAAAGTTTACCGCTAATATGTGAATATTAAATCCTAATACAAATGCTTGACAAATATCAGAAAAAAGATTATCTTTTGAGGCTTTGCCGAAAGTCTCAAGGTGGGCTGTAAGCCTGTCATGTGGGAGAGATTAGAAAATGATGAATCAACAAAATGAAAATGAATACTCCTTCCATGTTCAGTATTTTATGATTCGTACATGAACTTAGCCTGCAGCTAAAATTCATGTCAGACAAGTATTTAAGTACTTGATAAATCAATACCAGAAAATTGCCATTAAGTTAATATGTCTCAACATATAATGTGTTTAAATAAGAAATTATTGGAAATGTGAAGACAAAAAGACATGCCTGACCTGATACAAGGAAAAGTGGCATATGTGAACACCTATCGACAAAAAAAGTTGCCGGGCCAAATGAAGGAGTCAAAAGACTAAGGCAGAAAAAGACAGCATGAGCCACACCATGGCCTAAACCACCAGCTGCATGACATTAGAAGTAACTTCAGTGAGAATGCTTATATTTGATATATGTTACTAGATGCACAAGGTGCTCTTGGGGATTGAACCCCCTGACTTGCCGAAAAGGCATCAGATGCTCAACTGCCCTTGTTATCGAATGGGATCAACTACAACTAATATTTTAACCAACATGAGATGCTCAAGTTATTCAAACGAAATGTCAACTTACCCAAGGCAATTTGCATCTTATCAGTCCAAGAAAGTCGAGATCTGAACTTTTCTTCAGCAAAAGCATCCAAAATGACTTCCAACTTCCTGGCTAAGTTCATTCATGTAAATTCTAGAGCCCAGGACTATAATATATAACAGAAACTTTTCATACTACATGTATAAAAGAATTTGGCAGTGCAGCATAAGTTGCAACTAGGACAGAAAATAGTACAATTATAAAAAGTATAACATACTTGTAAAGCTTCCAAAATATAAGCCGAGTGGCTTCTTGAAAACCGACGGACGTGATAATTAGAATGACATAAGGCCACCAAGATGCAGATTTCAAAGGAAGAAAGCCCCTCCATGCTCCTGATAGGACTATCAGGCTTATGAGCCAAAACAGCATGCTGCAATCGACAATACCTTATAATAATTAGCATATTGTGTAAGAAATATCTGCCTTTATGATTTCTTAAGACATGCAGAAGCATAGGAATAGTTTTCTTAGATTTTATTTTTTACTTCTGAAACTATTATAGTATTCTTTCATCAATATATTCTTTACAGCAACGTCTTTTAGACCCAAATCAATCTTTTTCATTCAGGTAAGCATCAAATGAGAATAAATACATCTATCAACATTGATCAAGCATACATTTTGTTATCAACACATCAGGTATATGAAAAACAATTTCACGCATTTCCATAAACATGTAAACAGAACATGTATAAGAACAAAGTCACAAAATTAGAGCAGTTCAATTCTTTTATTTTTGGGGAAATCAGAGATATTTAAAACACTAAACAACGATTGATACAGAACTCGTAACTTTGTTGCTTGCATTTCGACATCTATCTGTGACCTGCATGCAAATTATATTTGTACAAGATGCAACCCAAGGTCCCCACTGAAGCAATTTCTGAACACCATGGATCCTATCATCTAGTGCTACCAGTGTATCAAATCTCAACCAATCCAATCCAAGATCTGACCCAACTTAGCCAGATACAGGTCAAAATTATACTTTTAGATCCGGATCAAAAGTACATTTGATGGATAATTACAGAAATCTGATACAATGAATCAGTTCACAATTGGACTGGATATGGATATGGGTCAATCCAACCCAGCAATAATCTAGATCTGGTAAAATAAATTTGGGCATTAATTTTAACAAGAAATTGACACCTCAACTTTCTCTAACTGTCATGTTGTTTTCTGTACTCAACAGATGTAAAAGACAGAGAGAATCAAGAGTTTGTTAACAATGAAATGGATTTCCCTACTCTAGAAACTGACTCAAAAGTGCATGACAGAGAAAACTATGCAAACCTCCTTTTCCTGTTATGTATTTTTTTTTTTCAGAAAAGGATTCATTAAGAACCTTAACTTCTATGCAATTCACAATTTGCTTCATTCAACTGTTAAACGGTCATTAAAACATATTTGAAAAAATTTCCTTTTTCAGAAACTTAATGGAAGAATTTATAAACCTAGAAAAGAAAGGAGAAATGAAGCAAACAACCATTGGACCTCCTGTTCCTATCTCCCAACAAGAGCATATTGGATATCCACCAACTCATATATAATTCAAGATTTTGACTGGACTGATCTGATTCCTGACCTGATTCAGTGATCCAATTTATAGTCGTAACGAATATGGATGGGGGTCAATCCAATTCACATATGGTCCATCAACAGCCCTGCTATCATCCCAACCTGAGCAACCACAACTCCTGCCACACATCTTGACTACCATGGTTCCTCTTGCACCACTCAAACGATCAGTACAGTCACTGCCAGCCATCCATCTCGTCCATCATTAACCACATCATCTACCACCTTCCCTCTTGCTCAGCACCACATTATCCACAACCTGGCCATTGTTGCCTCGCTTACCATCAGTCCTGGATCTTCCACCACCTCCCTCCACCCATCCCAACCATGTATGCCATCGTCACCACCCAGTATGGACGTGCTGTCCTCCTTGTGGTCTATCACAACCATATGACCACCCATCCTAACTACTATCTACTCTCTCGCAACCATTGATGGAGAGGTAGAGATGGCAGCGAGAGAGTAGATAGTAGTTAGGATGGGTGGTCATATGGTTGTGATTCTCCCTCAATCACTTGCAAGCCCCAATGTTGACCAAACAACCAAATTGTTACATTTACACTAAAAGATGCACAGAAAACCAATGTCTACATAGCATTTACAACCAAAAAACTTATTATTAAATATGTTTTTCTAATTGCCAGAAGAATGAACTACAAGCAGTCGAATAGCCCCTCAAAATATGATTTTATGTAAAATCAAATGCTTGACCACGAAGCTCCTCATACAACGAGTTCCAGACTAATAACCACGCTCAAATGTTTGAGCTGAGTTCTACTGCCCAAAAACGTATTATTGAGAGAGAAAATTACAACTTGAACTTCTAGCAAACCAAATATCCAAACCAAAGTTGCTACGTGAATAATACACATATCTGCCCAACTCATCTCTTTCATATTCGCACCAAAAGGATAATCCTCCTTCCACTAGAGATCCAACTTTGTCAAATTTCCCATTCTTATCCAATTACAAGCAAATAAATTTAACAGAGGTATTAGCTGAAATCCAAATGGTGGAGAAGACCGGAAATCAATTAGAATATCCGTAAAGAGGAACGGAATGCATTCTTAGAACCCTAAACCATATGCACGTTTTTGCGATGGATTGACAAGGGGTGTGAAGAAATAGAAGACCTGGCGAGGAGGGTGAGGATGAGGAAGGGCTTCTTGGCGATGACGGAGACGAAGAGGGAGAGCGCGGGGCCGAGCGATATCAGCACGTACCCCAACCCCGCCGCCACCGTCATCGGATCCGACCTCTGCCGCCGCTCCCCACCACCGCTACCACCTGGCAGTCGTCCGCCTCCTGGAGCCCGGCGCTCTCAGCCTCCGCTTCCTCCTCTATCCCTTGCTCTGTCTCTCGCGCTCGCTCGCTCGCTCGCTCGATCGAATGCGCAAAGCAGACAGAAGGGGGATGACTTTTAGTTGAAAGCGCGATCTTTTTATTATATCCATTTTGGGGATATCTCTGATGGAAGACTTTTAGTAAAATATATTCTCATATTTGTCCCTCTAAATTAAAGTTTTAACTCATTTATTCCTCCAAAACCTTATAACTTATATATATATATATATATATATATATATATATATATTATTGATCCTCATCAATTACTATAAATTAACTATTATGTAAATTTTTAACTTATATTGATGATATAGCTAATATTTTTTATTAATTAAAACTCAACATTTATCTCCAGCATGAATCCTGCTTCCCAATTTGAGGAATATTTTTAGTAATCAGTCATTCTAATTAGAATTCTCATTCTTGCAAGGCATTCTTTTGATTTTGAAAAATAAAAAAAATAAAGTTCGTGGCTTGGATTACGATGCTAAAAACATTAGAGATATTTTTTATATATTTATAAATTTCTTTAGTTTAAATAAACTCATGCTAATGGTGGTTAAAAATGATTAACTTGAATTTTGTGGATGAAGGTTAAGAACAGTGACTTATGTGAAAGATCTTAATATTTGAAGAGACATGTAATATATTAAAATGTATATGCAACTTATTAATGTAAAATAAAATCATCAAAAAAAAGGAACAACAATTTTCACGTAGAATAATAATTGTCTGAAAAGCTGCATACTTTATATTAGTTGACTCTGTTTCTTCTCCAATTTAGCGTTTGGAAAGCAGTAATAATATTTGCATATTACTTTTTTGTTGAAAGCTTGAACTAAATAAAAAAAATAGAAATTAGATTAGGTTAGTTTATGTTTCTGACATCAAAACATAAGAAGATTTTACTGAAAGGTGTTAGTTAACTTCCTTGATAGTTTATCGCAAATTATAATTTATTGTTTGAAAAAAAATACTCATATACTAAAAAAATAATTAAATACTTTTGATTTAATTAAAAATATTAAAAATCACGCATGATAATTGTTTTGATCTATAATCCAAGAACAATATCTTTGGATATATTATCACTGCAGATCAGCAGACAAAGGCAGAAGAATAGTCTCACATTCCAGTAAAGAGACAAAAACTTGAGAAAGCAAAAGAGGAAGCTGCAAATTCTTGCAAAAGAAGCATTTATGAACATTAATGTAGTCACATTTAAAAGATGATATCTTCAGGTACAGATACTGACAGTATGTTTGTAAGCAAGATTGCTGCATTTTAACATGAGAACCAAATTAGTTCATTGACTACAGAAGAATGAACAAGCTACTACTACAACTACAACAAGTATCAGAAAACCAGAAGAACCAAAATGTCCAGATGCTTAAATGGGAGGGTTGAGGTCTTCTATTTCTGTGATATTTTAGTCTTTGAGTTCGGGCTCGCCGACTCCTTGAAAGCAGATGGGCAGAGTTGGTTTATGCCACAGCTGCCACACCGGGGCCTGAGGGGAGTGCACACAGTCTGTCCGAATCCAACCTGATCGAAGAGACAACGGAGAATCCACAAATCAGTACAACTAGATGACAATAGAAAAGAAAAAGCCTTGTTGTTACAGCCACATGCATTTCATAAACAAAACATAAGTTACAGAAAACTGCTACTTCAATAATTAACTGCACATAAATTGAAAGTACCTCTTAGGTACAAAGTAATAAAAAAGAGGGCAAGATCTTAATGAAAAATGTATTCTACTCGACCATGGTTTGATATCTTCAGTTACCACCACTTGAGCCACAGCTGGTAAACATGCATGGAAGCACTTTGCACATACCACAAATGCCAAAACGTATACTTGCAAGTCAGCGATACATGCATCCAGGCTGTTTGGGTTATCAGTATGGTACAGTATTTTTCTAGACATATATGGCCATCCTCATATTTAGAGGAAACCCAATTGAAATGTAATCTACTTGTTATAATATTCAGAGTAGTTACAATATATCATTTACTAAATAAAATCTACTTGTAGTTGTTGCTACAGAAAACCTTCTCATATTTGGAGGAAAGCCAATCAAATTATATTGTGCCAGTTGAGGTAGAATGCCTCTAAAATAAAGGGAAAACAAAAAAATGAAAGTGATTATTTACAGTAGCGATATTTAGAAAAAAGCATCAACAAAGGTATTAATAAACCAGTGCTACAAATATTGTCAAAATCAGTAAATCTTATATGACAAAGCCGATAAGCAACGGTTAGACCATATTGGTAACATGACTCTCCCAACCCTGTTCATCGTACTTCAGTGTGATTGAAACCATAAGTGTTTTGCTAACAAAGAACAGGCAGAAGATCATCTTAATCGGATTAAGCAAGCATGGCCTTTAGGGGGCACATTTTAATTGCATCCTTCTTTGCTACTGACTTCAGACTTTCAGTCCCTCGTTTGCTCTCCTTGTAGCTAATCAGGTAAATGTATCTTAACTTTGCCCTTGAATCGAAGTTTGAAGATTTCTTCTGATGTAGAACCTATTCTATTTCTCTATCTTTGAACGAGCAAGAGGGCTTTGAACTAGTGGTATCTAAAGGCGTCCAAATTGAATATCAATCCCAAAATAAACATAGAAATAACTAGCAACCCCATAGAACACAAACATTACATGGTTTGGCATCCATCTTACATAATGATAAAAATATATAGCAGAGTCATATAACTTCTGTTCATGTTCCAATAGATAGAGTTACACAGTAAATAGACAGAATTTATGAACTATTCATCATACCAGTAGAGGATTGATTGGATCCCATAAATCCTTTGGTAGCCATGTCTCCAAAGATACTCTTGTTTCTTCTGGAGTCGAAGTTTTCTAGTGAACATCAATGTAGGTATATGTCTTAGCTTTCTAGATTAATTCTGAAAGGTACGAGATTACAGATCATTTCAAATGCAGTAAAATTACCTGTATTGTGCCAGGACGTGAAACCCATCCTAGTCGGTTACAAATTCGATGGACATGAGTATCAACACATATCCCTTGAACATTATTCCATCCGACATTCATAACCTAATTATTCAAAGGAAAGATAAGAGAATACAAAGCAATAGTCTCGACTTTGAAGGTAAGAATGAACTGTACCAAGTGGGCCATTTTAGGGCCTACTCCAGGAAGTGCAAGCAGTTCATTTAAAGAATTAGGGATATCTCCTTGATACTTTTCAAGACAAATTTCAGCAACTTTTTTCAGGTAATGGGCTTTCCGTGAATAAAATCCAACCTAAATGAAAAGACGAAATGTCACTCCATGACTTACTCTCAAGTAAGAAAAAATATAAATCAGCAAGCAGAACAAGAATAAAATGATGTAAGAATGTCACTCCATGTCTTTTAAAAAATACTAGTAAGTTTCTCATGAAGAATAAAAATGATGTAAGAATGTCATTGATGAAACGGAACTGTTTCTAGCCATGACCAAGTAACTTAGACAAAAAAAAGGAAAAAAATCTCGAATGGACATTCATAATGTTTAAGCAGCTGATCGGAGTTGAACAAGAGAAATGGCCTGAACAGAAACTTAGTCAGAATATGTTAAAGATATACTGGATAAATCACGCCTGCTATAGTAGCTTCATCACTTTTGACAATAGCATCTGCATCCAGTAAACCCTTATCCGAAAGACGCTTTATGGCACCTGAACTCCTAGTTCAATTACCAAGTAAAACAGACATCATATTCTGTGAAAATGCATCAAATTGAAGAACATAAATATGTTCCTGGATTTTCTAAGTTGACTCCAATAGGCGATCCAGATGAAGAAGAGATGGCAAGAACTTACCATTTGTGACTGCATCTTTAGTTTGGCTTGACAGAAGGGAAGATACTAAAACTGCAAATCTTCGTTCCTGATTACAGGTCAAAAGAGTTTAAGTTGTCCAACATAATTAAATCTATTTGATGACTTTAAATGAGTATATGACCACAGAAAAACAATAGACAATAAGACAAAATCTTTATTTTGGATACACAGCATTTTAATCCAGATGTAAGTACAAGAAATAAAAAAATAAAATGTTAACTCCAAATTATATGTGTTGGGAACACAAATCCTTTTGACCCATTTATTTAAGACTGGTTAATGTTCTTATTTGATTTTTCCTACAGCATCTTTTAAATCTATGCAAAGACTACCAAAGAAAAAAAAGAAACTCGGAAGAATATAAAGGATAAAAAAGGAACAAAAAAGGACAGTAACAGCGAAGGGACACCACTGCATTTTTGTTAAAATTCACTAAAAAATGGGAGGTCTGACAAACTTCCCTTCATCTTTTAAGCATTTAAATCTTCATTATAGTTTCTAATAAAGTTTTCTTAAATCTTCCTTTGTCTCCCGTCAGACCACTAATACCAATTGTGTTTCATCAAACTATAGTATCTACATATATCCCTAGTACATGTCAATATCATCTTAAATAATTCTTACTCATTTTATTCTCTATCAAGGCTATACTGGTTCACAAACAGAAATATTTATTTATTTTTATCTTTTCTAGTATCTCCACACATCCACCTTAATATTCTTATCTCAATAACACAAACTTTTTATATAATTGTTTCCTAACCATCCAGCACCTTAATTCCATAAAACATACACAGCAATCACACAAAACTCTTGACGTCCCTCTCCATTTTGGCCATTTAGTCTATATTCTAGTCAAATAATGGACTCAAGGTATCTAAAAGTTTTTACTTATTACATCTTATATTCAGTCTTAGTCATGCTTAATTTAAAACATTTAGTTCACAAGGCTTATCTCTATAACTAAAGATTACAACCACTAATAGGTCGATGCATCCATCATAGTTTTTCTCATAGAGACCTCACTAAAAGCATGGATGAGATGCAAGTGATGATAAAGGCAAGCTTTTCATTCAGAAAAGCTCCATGACAGAATAAATTTTTTGATAACACAACACATCCACATTTCTACTTAAAATGTTAGAACTGAGTAAGCCTACAAAAAGAGAATTAAAGATAAGAGAGAGGCAGCAAGAAAGGGTGTAAGAGGGAGAAGGGGAGAGAAAGTAAAGATATAACACAGCAGAATAGATTGACTAAAAATATTTTTTACCATGCAGTGTAAATAAAGACCAGCTGATACAATAAGTTACATTTTTCAAATTAGAAAGAGTGAAGAGTTTTACCAGTAAACTCTAAGACAAGTTTAGATACCTTAGGTGGTAAAGAAAGCCCTGCCTTTTCACATCCCATAGTGTCTACAGGAGCAGCCTCAGCCAACCTCATCTTCCTAATCCCATCAAAGACATCTTCCCAATTTGCCGGCAGGTTAGCTGCAGTAATATTAAAATTCAATTTTCACCACATCATAGAATTAGGATAAAATTTAATTAAAATCCCCCCATTTCCTGACTTTGCTAACATCTTATTCTGATCAAATACATAATGAGAAAAAGAAACACTAATTCTTCTTATCAGTACTAATAGGAAAAACATGAAGCTTCTTGACATTTTGTACCCTACTTCTTATGCCTTTGCCTAGTACCTTCAGATTTTATGGAGAGTTGAATGCTCTTCCTCTTATTACCGGGGAAAGATGCACTAAGATTTATACCATCTGCGGGAAATGTCAAATTGAAACATGATCAGTAGAAAAAGGTAGTAGCATCAATTTTGGTTTAGGTACAACAAGAGCAACGTGAATGCAAGTATATAACCAAATTATCAAAGAAATAATGTGTCATGCTTCTAACACAAAAAAAAATAAATTAAAGAAACTTTGAAGTGTCCTCTGCTCTTTTGTTTTGCTTTTTTTTCCCCCTCATGCAGGAATACCAACAGCATTTATCACTTATACCGAATGGCCAAGCTTCCTATTGTTAAAATGACATATGCTACAAGGAAAGGGAACTACATAGATAAAACTTAGATAACAGAGTTGCTCTTACTAGAAGTTGCAGATAGATTGATCTTATGATACGCAAAATCTTCAATGTCAATCGGGCCACTAACCTGCAAGTAAAGTTGGTCCACTAAGATTAGTCAAGTGCTGGAGACTTGGAAAAAGAAGCAAATTGCAGGCATACTCTGGATTAGGAAAAAAACAGATGAAACTTTGGAGAAGCTGAGTAGGAAAAATATTGATTATGAAGATGAAACCTAAAGAGAGGACAAATGCTCTTCTCATTACAAGAATACAAAGCTAACGAAAACAACCTGATAAAATTACGTCCATATATGTTAGAAAAAACAAGGCAAAACTTCGTTTGAAGACAAACACTTACTTTTTTATCAGCAGATTCTTCTTTTGCAGTCTCCCCATCGACTTCAATGATTCTTTTCGCCCTCTTCTTCCTCCCATAAACACGTTTCTCTCCATCAGACACATCACAACCTTGAGAAAGAACATGAAACTTCTGTCATCGTTCTCGTCTTAAACAAATACACGATTTGATGTAACAAAAGTCCAGTATTTCTCAGACACGCATGACTAGAAAAATGTCACCTTTTTTCCGCTCTAAATGCTCAAAATCCAGGTCTGGATCAAGCTTCGAGCCGGGGCTTTCGGCCTCCGAGGAGAAGGATCGGGAGGAGAGCCGGGGAACGGACATCCTCAGGGTTTTGGCGTGGGAAGAGAGCGGAAGCAAGGAGATCCTTGCAGAGAGGGCTTGGGCGAGGAGCGAAGGAGACATTTGGGAATTTGTGGGACCTATGCGATCCAAGGAATAAAAAGACGGGCCCGTAAAATATTACCCACCCTCATGACGTGACTTCAGAATTGGGCCAGGTTCGAGTTGGTGTTTCGTTTTCCCAGCCCAGTTATGAGGCAGGTAGGACAGCGGGTACATACTCGAGGGATGCGAATATTATCGATAAATAGGCATTTTTCCAGAAAACTCCCCATCCAATTTTTTATTTGTTTCGTATTTAGTCTTCACATATTAAAGTGGACAGCGTAGGAGCAGAACACCAAAAGCCCTCGATTTGGAAGCCCCGCTTCTCGTGATGGGGAGATTTCGTCGACCTCGTCTCCTTGATGCTCTGCACCCAACCCTTTCGAAACCCCTACAACCATCAATGTTCCGCAGTTGATCTCCGAAATCTGGTGAGTCTCCTAAGATCCTCTTAGATGTTGATCTTCTATTGATTCATGCAGTTCGATTCAGTTTCTGTTGATGGTTCACAAAATAGGTGCTGAAACACAGAATCTATTTTTCCCAAACATATGCCCTTTGAAATGTAGATTGTGCTGATCCATTAGGAATTTGGATCTTCCGCCAGACGTTCTTTCTCGTGGAATCGAGTTCCCCAATCCTCTCCATTGAAAGATCTAATAGTCAAAGAGGACCGATAGACAAACTGTTCGTTCCCCCTTGATTCTCTGTATGCCCTTTCTTCTAGTTTACGACAGTCAAAAATATGGAACTTGGAGGAACGCAACAATATATATATGTATAGACATCGGCTAGATAAGTGATAAATAAGGCACCTGCATAGATCATAATTCATTTCCCAGATAAGGGCACTTTGAAAATTATTGCAAGAAGAAAGGAATATTGGGAAAAAGATAATGAGAGGATACATAGCCAAGTGAATGGCATCTTCCTCATGAGGTTATTTTAGATGTTTGAATATTGACTGAATTCAGCTTATATCCATATCAATGCAGTTTCTGCAACTGCAAGCAGAAATACAGGTAAATGATGGTTATATGTTTACATATAGTTGCATCATGTCTAATTCCACTCGGACATGACAGCAGGTTTGTATATGTATTTTGTCTCCCATTTTTAGTACCAATTGGTGATTCTTCCATAGAACCTAACATATGAGAGGTAGTTCTTTTCATTTCAGAAATATTTGAATCTCAGGATATCCATCTACGTGAGTCAAATAACTACACCAGAGAGAAGCCAAGTTGACAACTAGTTATCGAGGACCAATACATTAGATTGGACAAGGTTTCATGGGTGTAGCCAAGGGAATAAACTTCTAGGTGCACATCTGCTGGTTGGATTACACCACTGTAGATGAAGAGGCTATGTTAAGAGGAAAAGGAAAATGTTCTTATAGGACAAGACTCAAACTTCTTTTGTTCACTAACTTTCCAAAAGCAGTACGAAGAATTATAGGATCTTTGGTTTGTGCATCTGGTTCAGAAGGGTGGGTCATAGAAACTATAGGGTAAGACTTCAAGACCTACATACATTTTTATGTTATGGTGAAAGGAATAATGATAAAGAAGGGGTGTTGGAAAATTTAGATATTGCGATTTCATTTTTCACTGTTTGTCTCTCTTATTCTGAATTGAACAAGACTATAGATAATGCATCCTAGTATACGGTACGTATTCATCAAATGTGTGAGCATTTAGTCAATTTTCTGAGTGTATTTACACACTTCAATTGTTATAGACACTAAATTTCTTACAGACTAGATGTATCATAAAGTTATGGTTGTGGTGGTGTGGTTAGAGATTTATAAGATGGACAATCTACAGGTTTCATTGCCTAAAATTGTACACTTAATGGAGATGCCATGTATCTTCTCGATATTTTGTTGCTATCTGTAGGAAATAAACTAAGAAAGAAATAACTTGAAGGTTATTACAGGTTATTTCTGTTTTCTTTATCATGACAATATTTGCTTCTAAAGAAAATACCATTTACACTGAAGACTAACATTCAAATTGAAACAAGTAATTGGTATGTGATTGCACTTATCATGAATTGTGACTCTAAATGAAACTGATTGCCTCTATGTTATATAATGGCCTTTTGTTTGTTGGATCTAGAGTATTTATTTGGCTGACAGATTCTTGTCTATGAAACTGTCCAACTTCAGGATAATTGTACCGTGAGATGTTTTAAAGTACTTAACAGTTTCATAGTGTCTTCTAAACCTTATAAAGAGTATTCTAATTCTCTTAAATTGTATACTTAAATGTGTATTAACATGAACAAGAAATAAAATTCTCTCCCTGGACAAACATAGAACATTATGGAAGGATGATGATGATGCTCGGGCCAAGCCATTAGCAAATATTGCTGTTCTCATATATTTGTGTGTTTTTCTGTTGCCTATTCAATATTTGCTCACTGATATTCTTCTGCACTGGGACCAGAAGTATGTTATCGCTAGGCTTTTGGTGCTCAAGAGAGCTCTATCGAGTGCTAAAGGACATCAAATATCTATAAACCAAGAGAGCTGGTTTTAGCCAAATGCATCCTTCGGTTATGTATACCATTTATCATCCATACATTAACAGTCTACAATGAACTAGCAAATCATATACTTGGCAACCTCTTTTTGTGCATTGCTTCTGCTATTACCTTATCTTATGTAGTTATTTCCTTGGAAGTGACTTTGTTTTTGTGCTCACTTCTTGTTAATAAATATAGTATGTAGCTCTTCCAACTTTTTACCTACATGCTTCCTTTGAAAGGATTTATGAGAAACATATACACTGGAAAATTGATTGTTGTCGATGCCAACTCTTTTTAATTTGTCAGGATCCATAAGCTTTGCTTAATCCTTCAGGAATGGGAAACTGCATAAACCAAAGAATAAGGCACCGTGCTCGTATCTAATTTCATAATGTAGGTATGACTTTGTTGTATTATATATTACATAGTTGTCAAAAGTTTTTCTTTATCAAGCATTAAAACCAATTCACTCAAACTGCAGGACATTCTGGATTAAAACCTGCAGCAAAATCTTGGTAGTAAGAGCAATGACACAGGGTATAACACACTTTGCTCTCCAGCATTGTTGCAAGTGTGGAAGCATGCAGGAAGAGCAATGTGGCTATACCAGGAAGTATTCCATCGAGGCAAGGACTGCAGATGTATACAGAAATGTGAGTCGGCAAGCATCGATTTGTTGGTTGTATCATATCAAGTGCACAAATTCGACATTACTGTATTATTTTCTGCTCATTAGCTATTTCTTTTGTATGTGAGAGCATTTCATGCATTTGATCGATTTAGATCCATTTGCAATGGAAAAAATAGTTTAGGCATGCTCATCATGCATTATTATGAGTAGTTACAATGTTACTGAACAATTCACTACTAAATTAAACATGATGAATTGAAGATGAATAGCCAGGTGTATTCTTGTTACTTCAAGAACATTGACTCAACATGCTTTCACATAGCAATGTAATTTGTCACGACTGGTATGTCCCTTTGAGAGGTATGATATTGTGACTGCAACATATATTAGGCCATTAACATTCGATAAATCATGTTTTATAGAGGATATATATATATATATATATAAGCAGAATTTGAATCACCAGCCGGAAGGATTTAACAGTCTAGAAGGAGTAGTCAGGTTTGAGGCTTCTCCTGGCGCCCTCGAGCTTTGGCTTCTTCTTCTCCTCCTCCTCCGTGCCCGTCCCACCTCCTTGCTCACTGTGCTCTTCCCCTTCCGCTGCCTCGCTATCCTCGAAGGCAGGGTGTGTCAGAATGCTGCGGAGAAGCTGAGTCCCCCTGAGGGCGTTGGTCAGCGGAAGGTGCCCCTCCGGTGTGTGTTCCTTGAGCTCCCACAGGAACTCGCCGGGGAAGGACCGGTACCCGTACTGCTCCACCTCCGTGTCCAGCCGCTTCATCCACCCCACCCGGATGAAGAAGCGCGTGAAGTCGCGGTCCGACTTCTCCCACAGCCGCCGCTGCACGCCATACCCGAAGCGGCCGCCGCTGTGCATCCGCCACAGCAGGTCGATCTCTCGGAGGTCCGCGGCCCGTATGAACTGCACCTCCGAGAAGAACACGTACCCGCGCTTCTGCGCGGCCTCCCCGGCGAGCGCGATGAGGAGGCGGCGCGTCTCCTCGTCGGCCTGGCGGTAGTCGCTCGACGACAGGTGGCTGGCGAGGACGTCGAATGGCGTGGCCGCCGCAGCTGCGCCTGCGGTGGCTGGTGCCACACCACTGGCCGAGGTGGTGGTCAGGGAGGAGGGGGGGGAGACGTAGGAGAAGAGCTTGAAGGATTTGGTCGGCTTGAAGAAGATAGAGTCAGGAGAGGTGGTGGTGAAGCGATGGTGGTGAAAGGATTGATGGAGGGACGAAGTGGCCATTGCAGAGGTGGGGGTCAGAATGCCCGCAGATGTGAGAGTGAGAATTAAGTGTGGCATGGAAGAATTGAGAAGACGATGGGGGCACATCCAAGAGAAGTGCAACGGAGAGTTGTGATTGGTTGGATACGGGTGAGGTAGGATTCCGTCTGTGGTATGCATCCGAGGCCGGCGAAGTCAACACTATTGATGTGAACGTGACTTGATTTGGAAGTTTAATTTTGACTAAGTTGGTGACTCGACTCATCATTTTGTGACCAATTTGAGTCTTAATTCGAACCTAATTGCGTCAATTTCTAACCTAATCATGTGTAACCAATTAAACCTATTCCCCCAAATCGGACATTCTAATCTTCTATTGGACTTCAATCAATGCCATTTATTTCATCGTTTCCACTTTTCCATGCTAAATTGCATCAAATTGGGACCTTATTTACCCTAAATCGACCTCCATCAAATACGAGCGTGAGCTGTAGCCCAGAAGGCGATTGGTTCTACGGAGGAAGCAACAAAACCCTCGGCAGAGGAGTAGCACAAGAGACGGAGGAAGCAATGTTATCGTCGAGAGGTGAAGGTCCAGCTCGGATCCCTCGGGAGCGCTGCACATCCATCTGCCGCCGGCTCCACGAATATGGTATGATACCTTTGCGATTTGTTTCTTCCGTCTTTGTTTGCTTACAGCGGCGAACAATACATGCGTCGAATCTTCGTGTTCTTTTCCGTTGCATTCATGAAGAGCATTAAAGAAGGAAGGATTGCAAAGCGTAAGAATTTAAAGGATCGGACCTACCCCAGCAAAAGGATGAGAAAAATTGGTTTGTAGGCAGACCTTGTTTGGAGGATTGAATGACAAAAGGATGAGGAAATTTTACCTATAAGTTAATCAATTGAAAACATTAGTTTTTAGAGTCTGTAGAACCAGATATATTGGATCTGGATAGAGAAGAAGCATTGATTCAGTTTGACAACTATCGTAGGATCATTGTTTTGTTGGATTTCGATCCATATTTTAAAAGGGATATTTGCATCGCTCACTTTAAGTTACTTGCATCCATTGGTGATAGCAACAACTGATGCCCCAAGTCTCGGTGCCCAAGCATTCAGATTAGCTGAAACCTGGAGAACAGTCACCAAGCATCCATTGGTGACTGTGGTACATCATCAAGTTTGAAGTCAGTCATGGCCTTTTCACAATTTGCCTGCACTAAGCCTTCCTGCAAAGTCTATGGCATATTGATAGGAACAATAGTTTATCCACCACTATCATAAGGCTGCTTCCTATAGAAAGTTTTGGAATTGTTGATGTGAACTGTGTGTAAGAACACTCTATTTGGTTTCTTACTGCCTCCAAGCTCATGACAGTACGGAAGCAATGATGAAGGGGGCACAGAAAAAGGTATGTCAAGGGCATTTGGTTTCTTGCTGATAGATTTTTCTAAAGTTAAAGAATCTTGATGGTCCATTAGCTTTTAGGATGAGTCTTAGGATCTATTTGCAACAGAACTTATTGGTCATTCTCATATTCTGTCTACTGAGAGTTTCTCAAAGAAGAAAAAAAATGCACAGCTAATGAATGAATACAATAAATTCAAAATCCAGCTTGTTGTTTGACAAGCTAATACTGAAATTGCAAGAACTCATCAAGTGTGTTATCGACAAATCTAATAGCGATAAGAACATGCAAAGCAAGCTTAAATATAGTTGTTTGAAACAACTGATCATAGTTCTATCATATTTTCCATGGGAATGAATGTAAACAGTTTTAAGCATTTGTCTCTGTGTCCTCACCAAAACATAAGTGTAAACATTAAGCTTTATCCATAAGTGTTTCTGTGTCCTCACAAAACATAAGTACAATATTTTAGGCTATGAAACATTTATCCAATATCAGGGACAGTGAAGTATTCCTCATCATCAGATATCTCAAGCCTAGGCTTCTTGAGTGTTGTGCCATATTTGTTAGCTCTGTGGAAACCTGTGTTGCTTGCTTGTGATATAGGGAGTTCAGGAACTTGAGCTGCTGCTTGGGCACCCTTTGTTGGCGTTTCATCATGGAAAAGACCAATGTCTGCAAACCATTCCAACTCTCCAAATCCAACAGGAGACCCCTGGAACAGGTTGGATCACAACATGACCATCATATGTGAACTACTTGAAATAGAAGTAAATCTACATATCATACATACCTTTTCACCAGTTTCTTGGTCTGAAAGCTGAAGGAACTCATCAACAGCCCATGCAGAATGCATGAATGATGGTGTGCTCTGTTGTGTTGCAGGAACTTTTGTTGCAATCAAGGCAGGTCCATGGTGTGGTGGTTCAGTGTTGTCCTTCAGGTCCTTGTTGCACATCATACTTGCAGCCACACGGATTCCAGTAGCTAAATAACGCTGGTGGTTGCCGGAAAGGGTACCAGCGACATGAACAGGTTGATCACAGTCCCGGCAAAACAAAGCTCTGTCCTCAACACAGAAGATGAAAGCTGCTTTCTCCTAGCAAAGATATCGAGAGAAAGAGTCAAGGATATGGAGCATCACATGCTCTACATGTTGATGTTCTTGGAATGTTTGGCAAAGAGAAGCATACCACTCGTTTCTTCCACTTATCTAGGAAATTATCTGAAGGTGGAGTGCATAAAATGCATATTTACTTGGACACAAGCAGACATTTCTCATGAATAGCTCATGAGGATATTATTTTGATCTTTAGGTCATTGTATTCTGTGTGACTTTTTGTCATCCATATGTCCCCTTGTTGATTGACTTTTTATCAATTAAGGTTCTGATTTAAATTCAAACAAAGGATTGTTTGTCTCTTAACCAGTTGATTGTAGAATCAATCATGCAAATTCTTATATCACAACAGCATGGAAGAGATGTGTCTGTGGTTTCATAATCCAAGAAGGAGATGCATGCTTTTCTACCTGTTGTTTTGCATGAAAAGAAAGAGTCATGATGGTGTGGAGACTACAGAAGTATGAGCACAAGCAAAGGCAATTAAAACAATTGGAGTCTTCCATCTATAAGAGAGGAAGCAGTGCATGAGAGAGAGAGAGAGAGAGAGAGATTACTTGGCAGATGTCACAGCGAGGGAGGCCGCTGGGGAGGCACTCGAGGCGAAGCCTCTGATGCTTGCTGGCGAGCTTGTTCGCTGCGTGGACCTCGACGTCGCAGCTGGGGCAAAGCGCGGCCTCGTCGGCGCAGCATATCACCGCCGCCGCCGCCTTCTCGCACACATCGCACTGGATCTTCATCTCTCTCTTTTGTCTTCTTCCTCCTCCTCCTCTTGCGCAGGCTTCAAGTTGTCCTCCTCTGCAACACCATGACATCAAAACCAGACAGTTCTAAGAGATCTGCTCCTCAGCGAGGACATACCCGTGTCAAAAGACCATCAAAATCGAAGAAGGTAGAAGAAGCCCAATGAACAGTGAGGCGTTCAAATTGAGAGATGGAGAACCAGTTCTCCTGGCGATGCATTCCTCGGTTTAAGATCGGCCAAGTCGCGGCTGTGGGTGGCTTGGGAAACTTGTGGTTTCTCTTTCTTTGCCACACTTGGTAGTGTTTGGACTATGAACAGACACCTCATCTCACAAGATAGCTTCTTGATGTAGGAATTGGAGGGAGTTCTTACCACTTAGGGTGTGGAGACTGTAGTGACTGCATGATGATTTCAAGGAAGCACCAATATGTGGTGCTCATATAGTTGATAATTCAAAGCAAAGCATAAATTGCAAGCTTCACCATCACATGTTTGGCATAGATATTTCAACCCAAACAAAGTTGTCAGCACTCCAAAATGATGGATTATGGCAGTTTAACTCCACATAGTTTGCTGGTAATCATGCAATGGACACTGTTCACCTTGTTCTCCACAAATTTTTTTTTTTTTGGATTCTGGCCCAGCCATTGTTCTGTCATGAATGGGGGGACTTGAGTGATGATCTATCAATGGATTCAAGCAATTCAAGTAACTTCCTCTCAGCAGCTTGGGAAAGCTGTGTTCTTGTGGCCCTTGTTCCTTCTGCATTGAAGACTCCATGATTGGTTTTGGTGTGTGGTTCTCAATACATACCAAGGTCAATGAACAAGCCTCTGTCGCCACACCTGCAAGGAAGAAGTGGCCATCTCTGTCATCTTCAAGAATCCACAGTGACATGGAGCTTCTGAGCTCTGTGAACAGGCCAGCCAAAATGTATTCAATGCTTGGAGAGTTTTCCTGAGCTTGGAATAATATCTTCCATTTGGGTGGCTTAGATTTGTGTTTACTTGTGCATGCAACAGAGATTGATTGATTACTCTGCACTTGATTACACTTGTAGAAATGCAACTAGATTTTTTATTTTTTTTTCCCAGCACTCAAATCATGTCTCCCTCTTCATCATTCTAAATAAAATAGCATCACCACAACTGCTGTTCCATGTAAGATCAAACTGATCATGTTTCCTCTGTGATTGGTTCTATTACACTGGAAGTGTGATTTGGCAGTTCTGACTTCATCATCTCCTCCCTTTTTCTCCAATGACAGAAAAGTGATGACCTATACAGACTGCATCTCTTACTCCTAACCCCATACATTCTTAGGAGTTTGTGACCAAACAAGCCATGATTCCTGTGGACGCAGATAGAAGCATGTGATTGCAAAAGTGAAGGAAGAGTTTGATGACAATACCAAGACAAACAAGATGAGGTTATCGCGACGACTCCAAGCGGGAGATTGCCGCCTTCTTCGCGCACGAAACCATGGAAACATCATCCTCTCTGTTGGACATAAAAAACCAAACATGTTGTCTGCAGAAGAATCCTGGTTTGGCTTCCCGGATTTTGACAGATACATTCCTTGCAATTACACGTAGATTTCTGCAATATAGAAGAGATCGGCGGCGCATCGAGGGGCTACTGCGACGAGGCCAACACCGAGCACCCATGTGTCTCGGGGAAGAGCTCCTACGGCCGCGGCCCCATTCAGCTGTCATGGAACTATAACTGCGGCCTTGCCGGCGAAAGCAACGGGTTCGACGGCCTCAGATCGCCGGAAACCGTGGCCGTCGATGGCGTCGTCTCCTTCAAGACTGCAGTCAATTGGATCGTTTTACCTTGTCACTGTTTTATAAATGCTTGATGGGTATATTGATGTTACTGTAGGTTTAGATATTTTGGATCAATAGTTTAGTTCTATAAATTAATAGGTCAATTATCTCGTCGAGTTGGATGGTGTCGTGGGAACTTATACTATGACGGAGGTGTCAGCATGGCTCGATTCAGCCTAAGCGCGTAAGGTCGTTCGCATATAGCATTAGATGGTGGGCATTTGGTCTGATTGATGAGCTTTTTCTGCTACTTCAGGTTTGCTCCTGCACAAAAACCGACGTCAAGGAACGTGTGCCAAACTTAGCCCCTCCGATAGTTAAGTTAAAATATGAAATAACTGAGGAGGTTTTTGGATGCCAAAAGTCTGACCCTTGGAGTTGGTTAGGAGGTCGACTTTTATACCTGTGGTCGAGGATCGATCGTACGTTATCTATTAATGGCCATCGATATTTCGAGTGATCGGGTTGTGTACTCCACACAACCTGAGTCGACTAGCATGGTATCATACCATGTGGCATCGCTCTACACGTTCTCGGGCGATTGCGTGCCGTGCGGTGTCGTCCTATACGATCCCGAACGGTGCGGTGCACAAATTGATGCCTTATACGAGTCTTAGGTGTCATATTATCGTACTTGCACTACGTAGGCTCCGAGGCTCTATGTTAGCGCTGATATGGCTAGTTACATTTGTCACAAGGGTGACACCAGAAAAATGCCCTATAAGATGGTGAGTGTTGTTCTTGGATTTGACACCATATTTTATCTTGTATTTTTGTTAGAATATTTATCTATTACGCCTGTCTTAGTCATATAATTGATTATGCTATTTATGTACTTTTGATTTGGTAGATTGATAATTGATATGGATTGATTTATTTTATGGTTACTTAAAATAAAAGTGTGGTTGAAACTGAGCTAATGCTTAAGTCCATATTGATGATAGTATACCTATTTAGTTCTATTTTATGCAACAGAGTCACTGATAAAAAAAAATATATATAAAAATTCTTGTGTATTTTTTATCTTTTATCAATATCATTCCATCTAAAAGTTTAAAGACTTTAGATAAGACATGATTTATAATACTTTGCCTCTTATATGGGTAGTAGATGACTCAACTTAACACATGAAACTTGAATTAATTGGATGTATATAATTTATTATAAGCATGATCGAACCAAGTTTTGAATCAAAAATAAATGTGACATTGTTTATAATCTTATATTCTCAACATATATGCTAATGATGATTCACTTGTACTTTGTTAGTGCATTTAATAATGTCCTGCACCAACCCAGGCTTTGTACTCAGCTTCCAAGCATGCTATAAAAAATGGAAATTTCCATACTCTGCTTCTGAGATGTTAGGTGAATTGGCAATGGCAGTAAGCTTCAGCCAGTGGTGCTTATTTGAGAAGAGTCCTGTTTGGGGATGATACAGTTGATTGATTTCACTCTTTTTTGCATGAACTGAGGCATGAACAATGAATGGCTCCTTCCCCCAAGAACTAGAATTCTTGCTGCAATCTTAACTATTGCAACACAGCTCCAGTTGATGAAGTATTTTACTGTTTCTTTCTTTTTTTTACATGAACCAAGGAAAGAACTAGTGTTATAGTGCAACTCCAGTTAGGGGATTACTCCTCTGAAAACTATTCTTGCTAAACTCGGGTTAGGGAAACATTTCACCAGTTTCTTTCTTTTTGGATGAGCAGAGAGATGATTGATTCAACACCTAAACTAGTTTGAGTTGTTGCTGAAATCTTAGCTATTGCAAATGACAACTCCAGTAAGGGAAATATTATACTGGTTTCTTTTTGTTTTGCATGAACCCACCCAGAGATAAATGACTCCTTGGTTCTCCAAGAACTGAAGTGTTCTTGTCAAAACCTTAGCTGCTGCTATAATGCGACTGCATAGGGGAAATATTCTACCACTGGTTTCTCTCATCTTGCATGAACCAAGGGATGAATGGCTCTTGGAGTTCTTGCTGAACAAGGATGAAGACTAAGGTAAGATGTCTTGTTGAAGAGATTTCACCATGCAATATTAATTTTTCTGCATTATTCCCACTGAATCTGGAACACAATAATCTGGTCGAGAGAGCACACTAATCACTTCTTTTACGGGGAAGAAGGGTGTTCATGTTAGCTGAGAAGAACACAGGCATGAATTAATTCCTTGCCCTCTTCCTGAGGTCGACCATTTGGCGTCTCAAAGTGCAATGATGCAGCTGAAGAAATGGAGAAGAAACCCAAAAGGTTGCAGAAAACTATGACAGCACCAAAGGATTCATCATAACATGCGACGACATCAACGAAGAGATTAAACCTCATTCTAAGGTTTCCAGGCACAAGCCCACACCGCCGGTTCCTGCTTCCATGTCAGGTAGAGACCTGAGGCGTCTCCTTCGGCCGGCACGAGCGACCACCCTGGGCGATACCGCCTCAACAATGCCTTCAGATCGTCGACGACATCGTCGCTGAAGCTGCTCGGCGAGAAGGATTCCATCAGTCGTTGGCACCACTGTCTCCCTTTCTCCCTTCTCTCACAGTCCCCGGTCTCATGGCCATCACAAGCCAGAACACTCACGATGCTCTTAGAGCACTCCCTTTCCAGTGCCAACCTCTCGTTGCTGGTGGGTGCAAAGCTCTCCTCCAGCATCTCGAAGTACATGGTGTAGAACCTCAAGCACTCCTCGAAGCAGCTTACGAACTCACCCTTGCAGCTGGTGAAGTCGGCCTCCTCCTCCACCACCGTGACCACCCGCGGGAGTAACCTGCTCAGCATGCCGAGGAAGGCGTCTCTCTCTTGGACGCTGACCCGCCGCAACGCCCCGACGCAGTTCACCGCCACCGCTTCGCCCTCCCGCAGCCCGAACTCCTCGTACTTGAGCTCATCCAGTCTCGTCAAATTACGTATCACACGGAACTCGAACGGTACCCCCATCAACCTCGCGAACTTCTCCATCCGCTGCCCTATCTCGTCCATGACCGATCCGCCCATACCCACCGTCGCAACCACGGTTAGCCTCAGGTGTGGCGTGTCGTCGTTCCGGGTGGCCAAGGCCTCCAGCAACGTCGGCCACTGAGTGCAGTAGGTGTTGCTGATATCGATTATATGGAGCTTCGCTTCTCCCTCGAACGCCTCCAAGATGGCGCCGTTGGATGCTACGTGACCGAACGTGGTCCAAGGGCTTGCCTCTTGAAACTTGAGGATGACCTTCCTCGTCGACTCGAAGGAGCGCCACCTCTCTGCCACCGCCAACGACGTCTTGTAGCAGTGCTCTCCCAGCTCGGTCGCTTTGCAGAAGAGAGCTTGCAGGAAATAAGATGCGAGCTTCTGCTCGCAGTCTCCGTAGGGGGATGCAAGCTCATTCAGCATCCACAGCAGGTGATGCAGCTTCCCTGAATCGTTCTCCGAGATGGCCGTCGCACACTCGCGGAGGAGTTCCGCGGCCCATCGCTCGGTCGCGTTCGGATCGTCAAGCTCCAGTTCCAGGCAGCCAGCAAATGTCTGATGGTAGTGCGGGTGTGGATTCTGCATGTTTTCTGTGGACAGCATCATCTTCCCCAGAGATCATACGACAAAGCTAGCCATCCAAGTGCAGGCTTCATGTTTGGGACAAAAGAGGAGGAGGAAGGAAATGCCGGTGTAAGGTGAGTTCGATTCATGTCTTCATGCATCGAATCCTATTTAAATCGAGCGACTGCATGATGACAACGTCATAATTATTTCGCGAACGATCTCGCAATAAATTTTTTTTCTCGAAATTTACCTGCATCCATCATCCTCATGGGATAAAAATGACGGCAGTAGGATGAGACTTCCCTGCAGTATATGTTGAAGATGCGTAGACACAGAGCAGTACGAGAAGTGCGATCGCTGAAGAAAAATTACAACAACACATATATTACTGCATCGCAACTTGAATTGAATTGTGGAGCACACAGCTCATTCTCATCATCTTACCAGCATCTTGTTCGTGGCCTTTTGCGGGAAGCTGCGGCATATACTCTCTGAATAGAGCAGCCATAGCTTTGATATATATGGTAAAGCATCCCCCCGAATCTTTTTTTTTCTCGGTTAAAGTTCTTATCGTCTTTTATGCGCACTAGAGAGGTAAAGAAGAAAGGATATATTCCAGAGAAGAGCTCAAGCATGAATGTAACTTAGCTAGTTGAGTTCTTCGCCTTTTTAAAGTGACAGCAGTACGCGCTGCTTCTTACCCCTAAAACCTCTCACAATAGAAACACACGGAACCAACCAAAAAAAGGCTTCCTTTATTCTCTTGTTATCTTCCTCAGGTATTAATTTCCATCCAAACTACGCTTTCAAGCGGATGAACCCGAGACAAACGCATGCGAACAAACAAATAAGAGATAAAAATGAAGGATTAAAACACTAGTCCATGGCATCCCACCAAGTTTTTTCACCCTCGATGAAGCTGCACTATTTTTTGCTTCTTGCAAAACAGGAGATTAAAGGACTTAGCAGAAAAGCCACAGGAAATAGCGTGTCAACGATGTTGCTTCTTCCTAAACGAGGGATTAATAGAATGAATGATTAACAAGAGCAGCTGAGAAGCCACCATTTATTGATGCATGAGGTAGCAGAAGAGGACAAGACGAAGACTCTTGCTTCCTCCTCGCTCCTAAGTTTGTGCTCCAAAAAGCCCATCTTGGGAGGGAAGAAAGGCGTTCGCCGCCCTTTTGAGATTGCAGCTTCTCCTTCTTGGCCTATTGGATTGTAGCAGCCCACACCACTGTCTGCAGCTTATTGCACCATGGAAGCCTCTTTCCTTGCCGTGGCAGGGAGCAGCTCGCAACATGTCCCAAGGAAGAAAAAGGTGGGAGGTGGGGGGGGGGGGGGGGGGAGGCTCAACTTTACGGGTCGTGCCACATAAGGCGAGTGCTGTGCCTCTGCTTGTAAGCAAAAAGCTTGACACGGTTGATGCCATGGATGCTTTAGTTGGTACGCGAGGTGATGGTGGCAACTACGGCGCGAGGTTGATGAAAGCTTGCTTGACACACGAGATATCTACAGCACTCGGTGGGTCGTCGTCGTCGTGGTACTGAAAAGCCATGGGATCTCTGCAAAAGCGTTGCGTGATTTCCTCGCAGGCCCACTTTATTGAATGATCGAACCTATCATCGACTTCCCAATACACAGGAAAAGTTTCATTGACATGTGAACCTGTTGGGGAGGGAGAGGGAGAGTTCCACACGTTCGCCATGGGCTTAACGTGGGATATTATTACGTGTAGGAATACTGGTGGGCCCCGAAACTGTCCCTATCGGTCCACGACACGTTATCCGGTCCTTTTGTCCGATGCGATGCGTGCAACATCCACGTCAGCTAAACCTTAGTCTTATATAGTCCATTAAATAGCTATCTATACAGAGTGGGGAATCTCGGCCAATCGAGTCAATCTCTGCCCGATATATGTATCTCGGTCAATTCAGTTAGTCTCTTCCTAAATTGTGTATCTACGCTAATCCAGTCAGTCTCTGTCGGAGTTGTTTATCTCGGACAAACCAGTCTAATAGTTCCCGAGATGAGTCACTTGGTCAGTCCAACAGTTCCGGAGATCAATAACTCGGCCAGCCCAAATAGTTACTGGGATCAATAACTTGGCTAGTCTAACAATTTTCGAGATCAGTAACTCGACCAGTCCAACAGTTCCCGAGATAAGTAATTCAGCTAGTCCAACATTTCCCGAGATTAGTAACTCAACCAATACAGCAATTCCCAAGATCAATAACTCGGTCAGTCTAACAATTCCCGATATCAACAACTCGGTCAATCCTTCTCGAGATCAGTAACTCGGATAGTCTAACAGTTCTCGAGATCAGTAACTCTACCAGTCTATATGAAGCGAAGATCCATAATAGGCTCCACACTTCATGATGATGCCCCAACAAATCCCTCTCGGGCACCCCTACAAAGACAAGTCAAACATCAGCCCAAGCACTCGAGAAGTCCCAACCCACGACAACAAATGCCCGAGATCTTCCCCACGCCCCTCTTCAAGGTGTTATGGGAAGACCCCCTCCGGGGGTGGGTGGGTAAGGAAATGATAAGACAAGTCATGGGCCGACCCAGCTTACTAAGGCCCCTCCAACTCAACAAGCCACGACAACGACATAAGATCCGACGCCGACCCAACTAGCATAGTACTTAACCGAGGTGGCACAGTACTTGATCGAGGTGGCACAGTGCTAACCGGGCTGCCACGATCGCATCCGAATTGGAACGCCCATAAATGAGGAGTGTAGCGCACGCCATCGCTCCACGCCGATCAACGTACAACGATGTCGGCACTCGGTAAGGTCGTATGTCTGCCTTACTCCAGCATGTCGGCAACGGTAAGGGCGGGAGTACGAACGATCAAACACCTGACAAGTATAAAATCCCCTACTAGGAGCAGGAGGAAGGGGGGCTCTTTCTCTCTATCTCAGACTCTCCCTCTCTATAGTGAACTCTTAAGACTATCTCGGTTGGGGGCATTGACTTGATTGTCGGAGGGGCCACATCGGGTGCCTCCACCCCGACGAGTCCCTCGTGCAGGAACCCACGGCGAACCCCGAGAAGGAGGAGCCCGAAGCGTATTCTCGAGTAGGCCCAACCGACCTCTCCTGAGCTACCCAACTTCTTCCTGATTGATGCGGACGAGCATACGCATACGAGCGAAACCAAGCCGTGCTGACTCCTCGATCACGACATCAAGTTCCATAACAATATGTGTCTAGATGAGATGTAATTTAGAAGTACAAATGATTCTTCCAGCTAAAAACTGATGTTGAATATTTCAGAGTCTCCATGTTGGCAGAATTGTGCAATGAACAGAAGAATACCTGCAAAGAAGCAATGGGCTCTTTTGCCAGAACATTGAGGGGAAAAAGTTCATCTCTTCACATCCTTTTATTATGTAAATGGCCTGAAATTATTGAAACATTCATTGATCTGAACACATTATTCTTCTGATTTATTTCTCTCAAAACTGGTGAACAAATGTCTAAAGGAAAACCATTTACAGTATATCATGGATGGATTTTCCGAGTCATTAAAAGAAGAGTAAAGAAAACAGAAAAATTATTTGGAGTGGACAAGCCCCTTTGGATCTCTGTCTCAGCCCCATCCTTGATTGTTCTGAAAGTGAAAGAAGCTCTCATCGCCTATGAACCATGTTGGGTCCTCTTCCTTTATCTCCTACAGTCCTTCTGTCTGTACTATAAGTTTCAGAGACTTGCTGAGGTTCCAACCAAACTTCAATGGAAGCCTGGTTGAGGTTGTACTACAGAGCAATCATGTCCATTTGACTGCCTTCTAACCCTGGTTGAGGTTGTACTACAGAGCAATGAGAAGTAAGGCGCTTGTGTTGTTGATGAGCTTCTACAATCAACATCAGAACAAAAAAGACCATGAAAATGGATAGAACCACCGATGCCGCCCATGTTGAGTAGGCGTAATTCCTCAATGGTTTGCATTCTTTCAGGAGGATCTTAGAGGCATCTTTCACCAATTGGCAATTCGCTAGTCGTTCTATACCAGGATAGCCATCAAGTATGTTCTGCATGGAACTTGTGTAAACTTGCACTTTCATGAAGTCACTAGCTGATATAAGTTCTCCTCCTCTGCACACTCCGCGATCGTTGGCCATGCAGGTATATTTCTTCAAAATCTTGAAACAGTTGAACACAAGTTAGCATGGTGAGTAATAACAATGATCACAGTAGGCAATGCTTAACATCATTGTGCAGAACGGTTAAATTTAGATCTCTGTATAAGAACAAGTATTATTTGATGCAAAAGGCGAAAATTTTACCTGAGGAATATCTCCAATTTTAATTGTATTGGAAGAACAATTTTTTGGCTCATAAGAGTAGTCAGGTGTTTCTGAAAAAGGATTGCAGACAAACTCCAGATCTGGAATAGGCAGTGACTTTGCAGCCGATATTTTTTTATTCACCTGCAATTATGCAGGTACGACACTTGCAGATTTAGCAAATACATTGTTCCACAAAAATATAAAATAGGAAGATGAAATTTTTATAAATTTTGTGTGCTGGGCATCAAACTTGCATATGTTGAGACTTGTAACTCTGCAAAAGATGTACTGTTTTTGATCGATTTGTTCTCCTCAGAAGTATATTTCTTTGATTCCTTAGCTATAAAAACTTCATGATATCAGAACCTATGTTCTGCCGAGGATCTTTAAACTTTGGTACCTGATCAATTGTATTATGGATTCCTGCTCGGATATCGCGTAGCATCGCATTGGCAGACAATTGCTCACTGCATGGCATGATCGAGCTTAAGTTGCTGTTTCGAGGATGTAGCGTATATTCAGCAAGAGCCACACAGGAATCACCAGAGAACCTGGAAATTTTGCTGCCTTAAGTTGAAGCTATAGCATGGAAATAATGGAAACATTTAATCAAGGGGAAAGAACATGGCTTACTTGTAAAGAAAGAAATATAGCCCAAAGTATATCCAGAAAAGGAATGTGAATAACCAGCAAAGGATGATAAACCTGTCATTAGCCAGCCAAAATTTTCTTAGATTTCTGAAGAACAAAAAGAAAATTCTTAGATCCATAATCATAAATCAACAAGTACACTGCTTTCTACAAGTATGCTCTTTTTTAATTGGTTCATAATAGGTTGCCAAGTAAACTGATCCGTAAGATAATGATTTAACCGACTAAAATGGAATCGAGAATCTGGTAAAATATGAGCCTTTTTCTTCTTTTTTTTGTTTTCATAATTTCTAGTGAGATCAGAATCTTTTTTGCATACCAGATGACAGAACTTTTCAAGTTTCAAGCTGACTTACAGATAAAATATTTTGTATAGCCTTGGCTGCCTTAATGCTGCAACACCGAAAAAGGCAAAAACTGAGAGTTAAATTCAAGAAACACAATTTGATTAATGGAGGGTTCTTACTGCAACACGAGTACAGATTAGCTCGCTCACCCAGAACTGCAAGAACAGCAACAATATTCAGCACGATGCTGGTAATGGTCACCGCTTCCCTGCAAAATAATTGTATCATCGTGAGAAATTATGAAATAATGGTTCCCGAGCTACTTGTCCCGTGCCGATCTCTTTAACTTTTGATGATCGGTACTTACAATATTTTGATACCCTTGTTGAGCGAGAGCATGCTTGTCTCAGCCTTTCTCTGTATGTTAGCAGCTTTTTTAATAAGCTTTTGTGATGTGGAATTCAGATAGTTGGACCCTTTAAAACCACCATAGAATTCTGTAATCGTTCCCATGGCCTCCACAGCTCCTGTCACATTGTATATTGTTTGGGCTGCCTCTTCTGATGTTTCCATAATGATGTTCTTGATTGTTTTGGCTCTTGAACAGAATTTAACACTGCCACCAAGCACTATTCCAGATGGTACTCTGCATGTATGTACATTTCTAGCAACAATCACTCCAAGTAATCTTTTTAAGCATAATATGATTACTTCACAGATCAAAATAAGACTAACATCAGAAGACACCCAACAGAAGCCTCCTGTTAAAAATCAGGCTTACATGGCTAGGAATGCTAAAATGACCCCAATTAAAATTGGCCAAACACAGTATTTATCAGAAAAAGGGAATCGCTTCTTGTGCTTGGGTTCCTTGTTGATAAAGTGAGTCCTTGTGATAAGAAGAATGCTAGCATAAACAAGGCCGCCAATAATCCATATTGCACCGATGATGTATCCATATCTTCCTGTATATATTGTAGACTGAAAGAAAATACACAAAAGTCATAAACCCCATCTATTTGTTCTCGTTGTGCGTTAATGTGATATTAACTTTCCCAGTTGAGACAACTCAAAGAAGACAATTTTCAGCTTAATGATGTAAACCGAGCATGCATAAGTTTAGGAAAACTTTCAAGATCAAAAACTTTTCGACACAAGTTAAATAAAATGCTGAAATCTGATATAGTGGAAAAAGTCAAAAATGATTTTTTTTTTTTTTAGTAGATTTCTGCAAAAGCACATTAAATAAATTGCTGAAATCAGCTACTTTCAAAAAAGTTAAAAAATCATAATGTTTTTGGATGATGTAAAGGTTTTCAATTTTTTACTTGGCATCAATATTGCAATTGGAAGTCGATAAAAATCCCTTTTTGCTGAATCATAGGCCAGAGTTTGGAGTTGAAATCTTGTGTAGTGATCAGGAGTAGTTCCAAGTTATAAGCCATATATGGGCCAATTACATAGTACTTGATGTGCATGTATTTTCATGTGAATTGATGATTTTGTGGATCTATGTATAGTAAATATGTGGGAGGGGGGCAGAGAGAGATTACACTCCAGTAATGTGTGCTTGTGATGTTGTAGCCACCTTTGTACTTCTTGAAGCTATTCAAAGGATCAACTCTACGCGTCCTCGCTGACAAAGCACTTACAGGTTCAGAGATGTTCACGTCGCCAATTAAAATTCTTTCATCTAGTAGAAGAGGCAGATGGAAAAAAAATAAGAGCAATTCAAAGCACATTAGTAGATGGAAAGATGCAAGCATTCTTTTATCATGCTAAAAGCTTTTCTGACATGTAACATTCCATCTGATTCATGAGATATTTCGATGCTGGTTAGTAGTTTTTCAAGTTTAGAAGTGTTGTTGAATGCTCCCTTTCGCCAAAGAAAAGACAAATATATTGTTGAGTGCTTTTGAGTCAGGATAAGTACAGTGATTGTATAATCCTCTAGGTTGTTATTCTGTGTCATAATCAAACACTAATCAAACATTTATACAATGATGGATGGATCTTCCTTACTTTACGACTGACGCTTATGTTTACTTTATCTCTTCCAATCCAAAGAGACACTCTACATTTCAGCTTATCATGAACAAGCACAGTTGAACTTCCATGTCCTAGAAGTTCTTAAAAATCAAACACCATAGCAGTCCCTACTTCCTAAGTCCCCATTAGTGCATCCCCATCTGCACATGCCAAGCTATCGAGAACCGGCAACCTTTGCAGATACATCCATACACATCAAGGCCAGCATTTGTCGGCACGGTGATATAAGAACAACTAGCATGACCAAACGGTTAAGGAGAACGCAGTTTCGATCGGGCTAAATTACGCTTGAATCAAAAGAAGAAAACAAAAGCCCTGTTTCTAGCTGATTTTGACAAGATTTAGTCCATTTTTAAAAAACTAAGATAGTGTTGATGAAACGGTGAACCACAATGCTGAAAGTGGCACATTAGTATGTAGTAGCGATTAGTACTTGCAGTGTCCATGGTCTTTCAGATTTACTTCAGTGAATTATTTGCTACACAGGTAATCGTGATTCATGCTGATGGACTATTTTTATTGCCCAGATTGCACTACTAAACCTAATAAATAGTTAAATCTGTCTACATTAATCTACAAAAGGAAAACTTGTAGCACAATAATTTATGAGAAGGTCTGAGTAGAGAATTCTCTGCCTCACCCGTTCCAAATTTAGTGAGATCCTCCATCCCGACGGTGATTTGAGTTGCGACTTCTCCTAGGCAACAGCCCAAGACAGCAGCTAATGAACATAGACAGATTGCAGACTGGTAATACATTCTCAAGCCCATCTTAGCAACCTCTGAAAATTATATACATAAGCAAGTTCCATCATTCATCATCCAAACAAATCAACAATAATCTCAACGAAATTGAAGTCTTATTTTATGAGGATAGGATTCAGTAAAGAAAGTTAGTAGGAAAATGAACACAATATGATTCCTGACAGTTCATATTTAAGTTCAATGAGATGACATTAAAATTTTATTTCCAGAGGTATGCTTCAGGTGAATCCAAGGAGGCAGTCCATAAATCATACAGATCTCAACATTGGGAAGGAGATTTCAACTAAGTTGGTCATATTTGGTAGCATTCTGTTCATTACAAAGCCTATCTCAGCAACCATCTCCAAGAAAAAAAAATAAAATTAGAGGAACCAAAGAACGAAAGAGACACCAAACAGCATCATACCGTATTACGACTAATTCAATCTAAATCTCAACAGGAAAACGCAGAGCTTCACCAAAGCCAACTTCGAAAGACATTACATGGTCTGGATTTTGGATGCTCCTAGTTAAGCAAACATGGTCTCTCCAATTCCCCGAGGAAGCAAAAATGATGCAGGAAAAAAGGAAGAGAAATCTAACCTACTGTCGATCTCTGGCACTCTCAAACTTCAGCAGTGGAATGGAATGATATTTTTTCCTATCTTCCTTTACGGCCACCATGGGAGGCCACAAGACTCTCCTCACAGAAGCTTCAAACAATGAAGTCCCAAGGAAAGGAAGTCGGTTCCTTCCTCTCAGCGAAGACTATGGTAGGAGAAGACCCCCCTGGAACCAGTCTTCGTTCGTGGGAGACGGCAGCGCAGGTACATATACCGAGCAGCACTCGTCCCTTTCTTGTGGAATGGGGTAATGTACCGAACCGAAAACAGCACCAAATCTTCAGAGCTAAGGAACAAATCCAAGAAAAAGAATTCAAGTCGACGGAGATTGGAGTTCGTGTAACAGCTGCTTTTTGTTTGCGTCCGATCGTGTTTCAACGATTCCTTTCCTCGTTGCAACGTGTGAATACTGACGCACGAACAAAGAAAGAAAGAAAGCAAAAGGAGCCTTCTTCTTTTCTTTCGGCTTGCATACGCAAATCCTTCTCCTTTACCATTTTGCCTCGTTCGAGAGGAGCAAAAAAGATCCAAGATTAAGTGCATACTTGATAGCTTTTCCTTCAAGAAAAGTAGATGCTTGAAAGCTTGTTTTGATGACGGCAAGTGCAATCTTTAATAAATAGCTCGGTCGTATAAGTTGGGTCCTTTTGACTTTTGGGTCATATCAGTTGACCTTAATTCTTCAGGGAGAGAGAGAGAGGGGAGTGTGGTCAAAGCTTTCCATGCACGGCGACAGCGGGGCCAAAAGGGCAGGAAATAAAGGTCGAAGTTTTCCGGACAGCTGCTGCGTCTGAATGGGGGTTGGGTGACTGCACCAATTCCACCGGGGTTGGTGGTGGCGGCGGCGCTGTGCCTCCTCCGGCCATCTGGTGCATGTATTCCATAATCCATCTTTATCGATTGCTCTTCCCGAAAAGAGTACTTTGTATCTTGATAACAAATTATAAATTATTTCATGATAATAATTCCAATAATATTTAAATAATTGCCAAAAAATATTAGAATAAATAATCTTGTGTAATATAATGGGGTGACTCTACGTATACCGTAACTTTTTTCACGAGGAGCACTTAATTTAGAACACTCCCCATTAGTTTCACCTCAAATTTTTGCTTAATATATAAAAAAATTATGATCAAAACTTATAATTAACCGCTTAGATTCATTGGACCGGTAGTAGAACCGACCCGGTTCTAGCTCAACCAGCTTGATCGAAGTTGAACCGATCCGGATTCAATCTGAACCGGACCCAAATCCAGTTGAACCAACTTGAATCGAGTTGACATAACGCTGGGCCCGATCCCGCGTCGGGCCCAACCAGCGTTGGGTTCGGTCCAAGCGGTGCCAACCCAACCCAATACCCATCCCTTTTTTTTTTCTAATATCATAATTTTACTTTTAATTTTCAAAAATAAAATTGTGAATAATTTTATTTTATTAATGAGTACCAAATTTTTATATGAAACAATAATTTAAATATTTGAAACTAAAAAAAAATAAATAGACAACCTAAGGTGCTGGCCTCTATCTATTCATCCCAAATAATATGAGATTAGGAGATCAAATCTTTATTTATTATGTACTTTTTAGCTCTTATAAAAAGAAAACTGTTTCTTGAACCTCTTTCACGCCTATGTCACATCGAAATATTGTAGAGAAAAAAACTGTAAAATATAATCCAATATATCGTAATCGATTAGTTAATATGTTGATTAATGAAAGACGAAAAAAAAAAATCATTGGCTTATCAAATTATCTATCAAACGATAAAAAAAAAATCAACAAAAGACATAAACAAATCCATTATTTGTTTTACGTCAAACAATAGTGGAGTAACTCATGATATAATAGTAAAAACAAGATGAGTAGAAACAAATTTACTATTTGTTTTACGTCAAGCAATAGTTGAGTAACTCACGATATAATAGTAAAAACAAGATGGGTAGAAACAAATTTACTATTTATTTTACGTCAAATAATAGTGGAGTAACTCGCGATATAATAGTAAAAACAAGATGGGTAGAAACAAATTTACTATTTATTTTATGTCAAGCAATAGTGGAGTAACTCACCATATAATAGATATAATAGTAAAAACAAGATGGGTAGAAACAAATTTACTATTTATTTTATGTCAAGCAATAGTGGAGTAACTCACCATATAATAGTAAAAACAAGATGGGTAGGATTAAACAAAAACACTTCATTTTGTTGTTACTGTTCTTGCAAGAACCCCTATTTCTCATTTTATTTGACTCTTTTGTGCATAATTAAATTCATCTGCTCTAGGAAATTTTACTGAGACTGATTTAGTCTAGACATCAGATCAGAATTTTTCTTCACTAATAATTGTAATATGATTTATTTTTGCCATCTCAGATATGCCAATATGATTATATTCTTGCCTTTAGACATGCTGCTTTGAATATTACATGCATATCTGTCATGAAGAAACAAAAGTCCTTAATAATCATGACCCTTTTCCCCTCTTGCTTCACTTTTCTAGCCTTTGGTCTTCACCAGAAACATGAAGCATGATGCCACCCATTGCTAAGCATGCATCAATGCTTCTTCCTAAAAGTGAGCATGTTCTTCATCAAACAAGAAAAGAAAACTAAGCAAAGCAGTACACCAAACACTGCTGCTCTTTCTCCTTTGCACATGAACAGTGTAGTGTGTAGTTCATTCCAGGAATGTCTACTTTTGTTTCTGCACCTCAAGAGATAGGTCAACCTACAAATCATCATGTTAAAGTGCCAAGCTATTGTATTCTGCTAATAGGGAAGTAGATTAGCTTGTTGGCCTCGCATTGGTGAATTCAGATCCATCACTAAACAGAAAGAAGCACTGCTATTAGTTTATCTTTGGTGTTTGTGGTTGCAGTAACAGTACCTACCTTTGGGGCCTGAGAACGAGACCCACATCAGATTTGATATGCAACGCTATGAGGTTTCCATCGGTTCTTTTGATGGAGGAGGAGGAGGGTGGTCCTCTTGGTTTCCAGCAGATGAACATGGTGGACTGCAACTCTTTCCCTTGATTTCATATTCTCAGTTGTAATCCATGGAATCATGCCAAAGCAAAAGTGTCCGTCACCCTAGAAAAGAGAAAAAGGACCACACCGAGTCAATTCTTGCAACTCCAATCCACAAATGAACTCCACCACCCTCGGCTTCCATCTCCCCGTCGTTCCTCCCTTCCCTGCTCCTAATGCGGGAGACGAAGAGTCCACGGCTCGGGTAAGAGAATTCCTCATCTCTTTGCACTGCATGTTCTTGTTTTGCATGAGACCGATGGTATATGAGATGTTCATGTCGCAGAAAGCCGTGGTACCGAAGAGTGATGGAGGTCATTATTCTGTGGAAGGCCATAGCAAAAGCTCCGGCGACGGAATCAAACGATGGAGTCTCACCGAACTCCACCAAGCCGAAGCTAAGGAAATGCGCCTCCTTGAAGGCAGCATCTTCATTCACTCGAGTCTGTCTCTGTGCTCCAATCTCTTCCTACAATGAGGTGTTTCGGGCCGACGTCCCGCCCCGAAGAAGCTACAGCTGCCCGACGTCGAAATCTTTTGCAGCAGCACCGGCTCCGCAGATGATGAGCACGAGGAGTTTTGTGGAAAGGAGGAGAGTGTTCAGGGGGAAGTCGCTGACAGATGACAGCATGATGAGGAGGTTTGTAGCGGAGGAGGAAGCCATGATGCAGCTGAGGAGGAGGAATCAGATGGAGTTTGTGAGGAAGAGGAATGCCATGGGGAGGAGGAAGAAGATCGGGCCTAGTCCTCTCAGGCGGATGGTGATGGCCGGAGAAGATTAATTCTCGACCTCCTTTTTGCTCTTCTTTTCTGCCATTTAATGAATCCGTACAAACATGTTCAAGAACATGGATCCTTCGTTTGTTTGTTCATCAGATCATCGTTTTGTTGCTGGCGAATGTGTTTCCGAATTGATGAGAGCAGATTCGTCCGTCAAACCTATATTTTATTTGTTGTGGAAATATTTCCGGTGGCCGCACGGCTCGATTCCACCCATGTGCGCAAGCTTGCCCTTGTCGAATCGGAAGAGACAAAGAGCTCGGAGGAGGTCGACAGGACACGTTCCATAATTTAGCTCGGGTCGATGACATTCGTTCTAGGGTTCGTCTCGAGTCTACCGAAGATCCTTGCATAAAGACCTTGTCGGGGGTGGGTACTCGACATGGCCCCTCCGAAACTTAAGTGAGTATCTCAACCGAGAATTAGCCAAGATATCACTTTTCAGATCCCCCTCAACTATGTCTTAGGGATAGCCTTTTATAACCGTATGCATGGAGGTTGATAGTACAAAGTTATTTAATATCGTTAACGTATTTTGCTGAGCTGACGTACAGCCCCGCATGGTCCCAAGGTTCTCAAGCATTGCGTCTGTACCTATCGATGGTGTGCGCGGGGTTCGTGTTATCCCCCTCAATGTCCAACCTAGATGTTGGAGGACTAGGTCGCGGCTGCTACTATGTCGAGTCAACCACGACTACGTCAGGTCGACCATAAAAGCGTGATGAGTGACGGGCGAGCTCATTATTAGTCCTATCATTATTAAATAATATACATAATATTTGGCATTAGAAATAACATACATCATTTATACAATAATTATATGATTTAATTATTTTTTTAAAATATTTATAGAGTCATGACGTATATTAAGGATGGCAATAATATCATTCCGAATTAAGTTAAAATATATTGAAAATAATTAATAAATAAAAATAAAAATGTTATGAATTAAAATATAATTAGTTTACGTGATATTTATGGAAACATAAATAGGATGAGTTATCCTGTTCTACTTCAAATTAAAAGTGTTCCGGAAGAGCACGTTAACTGGAATCCTCTTCCTCACGAAACCAACCTAAAACCCCTAAACTCCTCTCTCCTTTCGATCGCAAGGCGGCTATTGAGATTGAAGTGGAGCGGCTTCTCCTCCTCCTCCTCCTCCTTCCCCTTGTCCTTTATCCATAAACACAGAGGGAGGGAGATGGATCACTTGGCAGCAATGGAAGAGCGCTTAGTATCCGAAAGATTGAGAAGAAAGCTCGAGGACGTGAACGCCGCCGCGCAGAAGCAGCTCTCCCCCGTCCAAGATCACGTCAATTTCACCCTCCAAGTAAGCTTCCCTCCCCTTCTTTACTCGTCTTTCTTTGGATCGGTCCTTCGAAAAAAAAAAGCTCAATTTTTTGGGTGTTTGGAGAGAGATGAGATGCGTGTCGAGGTCGTGGGTCTCTTGGTAGATGATTTATTGCGAGCGTGATGTATGTGGCATTGCAGCAAGCGTACTTCAAGTGCGCTTATGAGTGCTTTGACAGGCGGCGGAAGCAGGAGGAGATTAGCAACTGCGTGGAGCATTGCAGCGTCCCGGTTCTTAATGCCAACAATATGGTTGAGACTGAAATGGCGAAGTTTCAGGTTTTCCTGTTTTCACATTCTCCTTTTCCGTTCTCCAAGATATCAGTTTTGTTCGTGATCTTGATCGTTTGGATTAGTAGGAGAAGATGCCTCCAATTAAATTAAGCTGGGAAAACGGGAACCTTGTTGTTGGGTAAATAGAGATAATTGGCAAGAGATTTCTCAGATTTTATTACAATGTCATAGTAGTTATACATAGGAATTTATGCAAATGCAAGTTTGTTGAGAGTTCTATTGTATGTTGCTGATATGCATCCTGTGGTATCCAGAGTTTATTACATTGTAATCTCAAAGTTCATTACAATGTCATATGTAGGTATTCATAAGAATTTACTACATTGTATGTTGCTGACATCGTATCTCAGAGATTACGTATGTAGATATAAGAATTTATGCAAATGCAAGTTTTTTGAGAGTTATATTGTATGTTGCTGATATGCATCCTGTGGTATACGGAGTTTATTACATTGTAATCTCAGAGTTTATTACAATGTCATATGTAGGTATACATAAGAATTTACTACATTGTATGTTGCTGACATTGTATCTCAGGGTTTATTACAATGTCATATGTAGATATACATAAGAATTTATGCAAATGCAAGTTTGTTAAGAGTTCTTTTGTATGTTGCTGATTTTCATCCTGTGGTATCCGGATTCTATAAATTTCCAAAACTATATACAAAATTTAAAATTTCAAAACTGCAATTTGCAGCCTAGTGCTAACTTAAAAAGATGTTGAATTGCTGGTGAAACTTGAACAAATTGCTAGCTGAAGTTTCAGTGACATAGAGGGTATTTTATGAGAAAGTCATAGGTTCAATGGCCTTCAATATATATTTGTTATATGATAGATTCGGTATATATGTATATTGAATGTCTGTAATATATGTGTTTTATGATGCAGGTAATTGCAAATCCTGGTATGATAGTTACTTCTAGTATCATGCATGTTAAATTTAGTGGACTTTCTTTTCTTTTGCATTTGGTTCTTTGTAACCTGGTTAGAAGCTGAAAGAATAAAATTATATTGCACAATAAAACACTGTAATTAGGATTTTTAGCACAGTTTGGGCTAGATTAATAGTGTTACGATAACATAATCACTTTCTTATCCTTTTTAAGGTAGGAAGAAAAGGAATCTTGCTGCTGTAGTGGAAGATTTTGAAGTAATAAATGATAATTGATTTTTGTAGTGTCCAGGTATACCGTATTATGTTTTTTGTCAAAATATATGTAAAGACGTGTTGGTGCTGAATCAATTCTAATTTGATGATTCATAGGTTTATAATTCAATTGTTGTGTCGTTGCACTAACTTAATTAATTTATATGATGTATTGCTTTTGGAGGCATAAACTTGAACATCTTTAGGTTGTATTGAAGAACATGATTTCAGTCACCAGACACATATTGTTCCCCTCTTGGACCAGTTAGGCACAGGAGTGATTGCGAAAAAACAGAGAAAAGCAAATAGAAGTGAAGGCGTAAAAAGAAAAAAGGGGGGGTAGGGGTGACCAATTTACCTTCTTGCTTGACTTTGTCTTTCTCTTTTTCTCCATCTCCTTGTCCTTTAGAATTTCAAAGGGCGAAACTTTATAGAAGTCATGCCAGGAAGACATGTATGGAGCCATATGTTGCAAACTTGTAGCACATTTAGACTGGCCGACATCCTAAAATCTATCAAACACGGCCTGCTCTATTCAATCTTACTGATTTTTGACCGATTTCTAAGGTTTTTGAATGTTCTTATCCATATTATTAAGTGCTACACTGGAACAGTATTTTCCTTGGATTGTATTACAAAAGAGGAGCATCTCAACGATGTGCATGGTATTCTCAAATATGTCATAATCATGTAGGAATTCAGAACTAAATTAAATTCAAATTTCTTAATCAAATAGTGTTGATATTAATTTATCTTCAACCTCTGTAACTGAGCGAATCATCCACATGCTGTGATCGCAAGACATAATTCTATCTTCTTTTTTCCGCCTTTTGTTTGTTTCCCACCTAAATACGTTTGTAAGCCATCTGACTGGCCTTTTTAAGAACAAGGATGTTTCCTTTGTAGCACAACTTTCTCTTTACTTTTTCCATCTACATTTGCTGTGTTTTATGACTGTTTAAACTTGATGGCTACATTATAACAACTGAGTTGCCCTGTTTGAAAACATTACTTTTCCTGTAAAACTCAATTACTTTTCACCTTTCAGGAACGACTGAATCGGTCTTTAATGGTGTGCCAAGACAAGTTCGAGGCAGCAAAACTCCATAAAATCAAAACAGATGCCATGACTGATCTAGAGTCCTGCGTAAATACGGCTATTGATGACAGCGTAGGCGTCCTCCCACATATTGTTGATCGCGTCAAGGCTTCTCTCTCCATCAACTGAGTCTTCTAATTGGCTTTAGGATTTCAAGCAATTTAACTCACGATAGAAACAAGATCACTATTCTAACGACTCCTGTTGATACATTTTTAGAGAACATGTGCAGGTGGCAGGCAAAAAAATGTTGGCTCATGGTTATTCCATTTTATAGAGTCGATCAGCATTTCATGCAATTGTTTTCTGTGTTATCATTTTAACCATAAGCTGGATCTTATCGGTCACCCTTCATCCAGAAACTAATTGCAGGTGATCCTGCATTGCAAACATTTTGTTAGTTTCTCAAAGAATTCCTTAAATTATATCTTTTTTCCTAAATTATTTGTCTTTCTGTCAGAAGCCTACCTTGACATTGTCTTTTGTGTAAATATTAGGTTGGTTTCAGATCATTATTCTTGCAGCTCCTTTTTGTAGAGTCTCGTCAAAATTAAGCTCCTTTTTGTAGAGAATCTTAAGCAATGGTGATTGCTTAAAAAGTCTTCCAAGACGCACATTGGATGCGAGACTAAGACTTTTAAGTTGATATGTTATATTGGTATCACATTTGTACCCAATCTTGAAGGTGTATAATGAAGTTGATATGTTAGATTTAATCTCAAAATCAAGCTATTATGTATTATTCAGTTTACCTAAAAAATTGTATTATATTACGTGTTACTTAAGTTTGTCTGCCATACAGAAATAGCAAAACTTTCATTAACAATTTTATTCAATTTTTTAGATTAAACTAAAATATTTTGTCGATTCATATCCATAAGCATAATTTCTAAACTTCAAAGCATTAAAATTCAGGCGAGAACAGTTCAAAACGAGCTTAGAATTTTTTTTTCCCCTATAAAAAGTATTTTTTTTCATGAATATAGATCGCATTAAGAAGGTATTAATTTCATCAGTCTCGATCTCATTACGTTTAACTCTTTTCTTATAATTCATTCATTAACTCATTACGTTGCTTAAAGAGATTACACACGTAGCAGAAACTATATAAACACAAAAACAATCAAAAAATCCAAACAAAGTGTTCTTGCTAAAAGCCAACTGCAATTTAGCCATGCCATGCAAGGAGATAGCAGCACAGTTGAATCTTCTCTAAGCAATGCAGTGCAAGATAAGGGAAAGTTAAGCATATGTCATGATACAAATACCACAATGTCGAAGCATTGCCATCATCTCGAGCTTAAATAAAATTTTGCTCAGCTTGTAAACCTGAATATATCGATATTCTTACGGGACTGAAAGGGAAACAATTCATGAAACCTCTTTCGTACGATTGATAAAATGTAAGACAAACCTTCTCGGTTAGTTCTTTTTATTTTTGTCGCAATAAGTCAACTTGGTAAAACTAAACGGGTACAAATTTTTTAACAGAGCACAACGTGTAATGTACCCATCTCAAAATTTGAATAAAACCCGCAAGATACCCCAGACAAGAATTGTTGGAAGTTAATGTCAAGGCTCAGGTTGCATCTTCTCGCACTCATCCCGTATCGACTGGAAGAGGACAGAAGAAAGGTACCTCTCACCAAAGCTTGGGAAAACAACCTGAACCAGCGGAAAAGGTAGTCATAGAATTATGATGCTAAAAGAAATATGAAAAAAGCATATGGGAATAGTATACATATTTATATGTCGTATAATACCAACTCGGTTTAGAGTGCTTCAACAAGTATTAAGGGAATAGTAATATTTACATGTCAAATAACAAAGAGTTGATTTAGCTTGATTGTGCATAAACACACTTCAAAGTATTGAAGGCAGGTACAAAATAGAAGAATTGTATCAATGAAATAATAAATAATGCAGGCATGACTAAGAATTTAAAACAGAGGCCCAGTCTTACTTATGAACAAAAATCAGGTTATAACAAATACTGGATAAATACATAACTGTGCATCAAGTCCACAACAAACCAAGTCACATTGCAGAAAAGTGCATGTAGCATCGAACTAAAACAAGGTAGTGGATAATATCACCACATTACTAGTTTACTACAATTACATTGTAGCTTTGCGTCTGTTCTCTCACTATAGCGCATTAATCGTATACTTTATTAAAAGTTCGGTCAAGTAACACTTGAAAATGATGTTGGAACAAGCAAGACTAATACTTTCTCTTAGACTAGGAAGTTTTCCTTTCATTGAAGGCTTTTACATATATTGTCATTCTCTTTATAGTCAGAAGTTATGTATGTTTCCTCATAAATACAGGGGGGAATATTGACATACCGCTATAAGTTTCCCAGCATTTTCTGGTCTCCTTGCAACCTTCATGGCAGCAGCTGCTGCTGCTCCAGAAGAAATACCAACCTGCACAAGAACATCAGTTACTAGCAAGCACTGCTCAAATTGATCAGACACACACCTTCAGTGACTTAATGACTCTAGAGTCTAGAGAACCACACCTGATAAGAAAACATGGTTTTTTTTGTGGGTTATTAGAGAAACTTGGTATCAGAGCAAGCATCTCAAATGGGAAACAGAGCTAACAGTCTAGCAGCACATAAGTAACATACATTGGGCGCTCAAACAAATTAGCAAAGGACAGCCTCTTCTTTAATTTTTCTCTCATACACTCATGTAGCAATGCACTCCATTATAACAATCGGTGGACATGCCCTTCAACATTAAAAGGACAACATGATGCAGGAACAGATGCCATAAAAAATTCGAGGTGTCATATGAATATAGTTTGAGTAAGCTGTGGTTTTCTTTATTTTTTTGGTGAATTAATTTTCCTTTAAATTAAACTCCTACTTTTGGTTGTATTCTTGTTTTTTTAGTATCACTTCACATATATATTATCTTGGAAGGCTTTATATACACAAATAATTATGTTTTGAAAGATCTGAAAGTATCTTTTTAGATCTTTTTATCTAGGAAGTCACAAGTGCGCTATTTCTTACATTTGAAATTCCTATCATTATAGAGCCAAAAATATTTTTAAAGAGTGGACCTTGTGTCCTATTAAGGTTGCTTTTTTGTAATCTAGGTGACCAGAGTTTGAATTATGAATTATAGAATAAAACTGGATGCACTGACCCTACCAGAATCCGTACTGGTTAAAGCCTTGTTCACTAGACCACCCTTCTTTTGTATAAGACTTGTAAGCCTACGTCGAGGCTAAGCTTATTGAAGATGGTCATACTGAGCATTTAAATCAAGGAAGGTATGTATTCCTTTATTTTTTGGAAGGTGTTCTGTCGTCATCAACAAGTGAGGCGTGGTTAGTGTGAAACTAGTCAGAACTAGCTACAGAAGTGAACCGTAACACTAACCACAGTTACTGTGTTTCTTTGCTTTTGGTTGTTATTCTCATTTTTTATGTGATTTTTCATCTTCGCATGAATTCAATGCTTCTTTATCAATTGTTCACCAGATATTAAGATTTCTACATGTTTTTTACAGCAAAATAGAGAAAATCAGATTTCATAGTCTAAAATATACGGGAGCATCAGCATTCTGTCTCAGAAGAAGTTAATGAGATATTGATGCACAAACCCTTCTTTGTTTCATCAGCCGTGAAATTTGAGCAAAGCTCTTTAATGAATTTGAAATTGCAGGAAGTTAAAATTATCTTTTCTGTCTAAATTCTCTTTAAAAGTCCACCTCGTTTCATGTCCTACGCCTAAGAAGCTAGGGGTCTGTCATGAGAATTAGCAAGAATGAAAATCATAAAATGATGTAAAATAAATACAATGATTAAGTGCATTATGGTCATCTTGTCTATGACAAAATAGACACCTCTTCAATAACATCGGCATGCATGAATATAGATAATCCATCAAGGCCCAATTGAATCATTAATACTACAGTGACGTTGAAAGGTTTAGCTCCATGATGGAGCTTTCGCTCCAAAAATTAAATTCAGTGATCTTCAAGCCACAGTGACTGAGCATGATCATGGCAGATAGTAATCAAGCATTTTCTTTTTCAATTTTAAAAGTAATGTAAGTGGATTTGCAAATTCCAAGATCTGTTCTAGTAAAGATTATAGGAGAAGCATCAGCTGAGTGGATCATAAGATTACGAAGCTTTCTAATAACTACTACATCCATGCTATGATAAATGAAAATGTTTATTAACATGAATATGAACATATGCAAAACAATGTAGCGGATCAAAAGACTGGAATCAAACCTTATCGAGAAAGTATACATACCAGCAATCCTTCTTGGAGAGCCAACTGTTTTGCAGTTTCAACTGCTTCATCACTTGATATCTGTGGTAAAATAAGCACAACAAACAAAAATACTATCAACCATCAAAGCTTCTGTTGATACAGGTAAACATACCAAGTCATAAAGAGGATTTAGTCCAATAGTAATTTTAAATGGAATAAGTCTAATTTCCACATCTCGTTGTCCAAAGGCAAGCAAACTAGTCATCAATTGAGATGTGGAAATTGGATGATTTAGATAAACATACAACTTGAAAAGGTCCTCACCATTTTCTCCCATTAAAATTTTGGTTGGACCCTCCAGTTCTCACATCTCAAACTTCCATTGGTTATCCTAAATCATTATAAAGAAACTAAAAGTTTTAAACTTCTTATGGCTGTTTTATTTTAAAGTTCAGATTATTTTTTGGTCAATCCCAGACTGCAGATTTATCCACTTGATCTCAATTACAACCCCCTGGATCTCAGAAGTGATTTTCATTTAAATTTGGTCAGACATCAAGTTTGAGTGCACACCATTTCCTGTGGTTAGCTCCAATTATAGAAAGCCATAAAATAACATGGCAATTGACTTTGACTGGCTGCCTAAAACTAAGCCCATCAACTTCAGACAACAATTATCCAACTATTTGTCAAAACTCCAAGGGATTTGGACAAGCAGACCTCGTAGTATCTTCTCAAGTTCCCCTTGATAGAAAATCCAGATAACACAGTTGAGCATCATCAGATAACTCAAATTGGCAATATTAGTGCCAGTTTTAGATCAAATTACAGACTATATGATGATTAGAGCAGAATCACTATAACTACTAAGATAAGTTTCTAATGCATCAACAAATGGAATCACACTTGCTGTCATAGTTGTCACTCATCAATGAAGGGATTGGAGGGTAATAATATAGAAATTGGAAATAGGAGCAATCCTTGAGTAGCACTACACTCAGGGAGATGACGAAGTTAGGTAAGGCTTTAAGAAGTATCTGTGAGACAGTACGAAAAAAACAAAACAGGATATTGCACGAAAGGAGTAATATGGAAATAGGTATAGACACTACAAAGGCTGGATTAGATGAAACAAATTACAGATGATCCAACAACCTGTGATCCAACACAGATGAAACAGCTGGCTCACTGAGGTTTCTTATAATAAAAAAAACTATTAAAGCATCTAGCCAAAGTTTCCAAATATTAAGGAAAGATATGCAAAGAATACATAGAGACCAATAAAAACACTGCTCAGTAATATAGTTAAACCTTATAGTGCAAATTATTCGACAAGCTCGTACCTCTAGAATTTCATCAACTACTTCAAGGTCCAAATTCCTTGGTACAAAACCTGCGCCAATGCCTTGGATCTTGTGTGGACCTATATGATATGGGTTCATGTTAAATGGGTAAAACATAAGGTTGAAGCAAAACACAATGAAATTGCTAAATCTTAGTTATACCAGGCTTTCCTCCTGAAAGAATGTTGCTTTCAGTAGGCTCAATGCCAATGACCTTAAGGAGTTGTGGAAAGAAAAGTAAGACCATGAATTAGGATTTAGAAAGGTAAATAGAAAGATTAGCAATGAGAGGAAAAACCAGAAAAGGAAAAACACCTTAATTTTAGGATTTTTTTCTTTCAAAAATTGGCCTACACCGGATATGGTTCCACCAGTCCCAATTCCAGCAACAAAAATATCCACTTTGCCGCTAGTATCTTCCCAGATTTCCGGACCAGTAGTCTCATAGTGTATCTGCACCAAGAATATACGAAAACAAATATAGAATAGTATTTAAAGAATGACAGGAAGACTAGCGAAATATATTCATGGTAAAATGTCACCTTTGGATTTGCAGGATTGTCAAATTGTTGAAGCATGTAAGCATTAGGCGTATTCTTTAAGATCTCTTCCGCCTTTTGAACTGCTCCCTTCATGCCCTTGGAAGAGTCTGTAAGGACAAGTTCTGCTCCAAATGCTTTTAGCAGAACTCGCCTCTCAATGCTCATAGATGCAGGCATGGTCAGAATCAGCTTATATCCTTTGGCAGCAGCAATAAATGCCAGACCAATCCCTGTGTTCCCACTTGTTGGTTCCACCAGTATACTCTTTAAATGCAGAAAGCAGGATAAAAATTAATAAATAATAAAGTAACAATAAGCATGACTTAGAAATATAGATTGAGTGCATGCTCTTACTCTTATTTGACTCCCAAAATCAGTATTAACTCAAGGTGGCAAAAGAAACCTATAAGCAATCGAAGGGAAAAAAACAGTCATCCATTTACCTTTCCAGGAGTTATAGCGCCCTTTTGTTCAGCATCAGCTATCATACTGTACCCTATCCTGAAGATGAGTTTGAACAAATTACATCAAAAGTATCTAGTCAGTGTTTTTTTAGAAAATTCTTAATAAATAAAAAGCATACCTATCTTTAACACTGCAGCAAGGCTCCATAATCTCAAGTTTGGCGGCAATGTTTGCAACACACCCCTTTACAATATTATTCAGATAAACCATCGGTGTCTTCCCTATAAGCTGTGAGAAAGCAGCCGAAGACTCAATTTAGCAATAGTCATTGTCTAGTGGAGCATTAAATCTTAACAACATACACCGAGAAATTTGGCAATGAAAAGCATAATAAGCATCGCTTTAAGATCATGGATATTACTCCATTTCTTGCGGTGTCACATTTTTCAGTTGATGGTGTCTTCTTACTTCAGTAATCTAATTTCTGTCACTTCTTGGGTTGTTCACTAACATATATCAAACATGCTTCCTTCATGATTTCAGAGTATGTCTCCATATAATCTCTCTTTTTCAATCAACATGTTATATTAATATAACCATTATTTAAGACATGTTCACAAAACTTTGAAGAATGGATTGAATTTTTTAGCCAGGACAATGGATTTTGTGACATGCCACGACAAGTAGGCGCCAACTATTTTGCCTTATGGCAAAATCATTTTTTGGCCTATTTCACCAGCATGAGATGTTCACCCGCAAATATACCAAACTCTCCCATGACACCAATGCTTTAATTGGCTTTACAGAGTTTTCCTCTAATTCATGGTAGATCATGAAGTATGAACGAGCTCTTTTTCCATGAAGTCTGGTAATTTTGAACCTCTATTACAGAGATCATAGGATTTTAAAACTCTTTTGTGTGGTTTATTTAGTCAACAACAAACTATCATTCAAGATCCACCTTTGTCAAGACCAAGAGTTCATGCTTGGGACTAGAATTTTTTTTTGTTTGGCTTGTTGAGGCATCAGTTTCTAAAAAATCCCTATGTTGCCTTTGTTGGCAGCAAATTGAGCACTGCTTTTATACAGCATTCCTCATGAAAGTGAATTGTTTGACTCAGTTGTTTATATAGTATGCAAGTATAACTAATTAGTGGACAAGTTTGGCTACTGCAAGTACTTTGGACAAAATAGAAATTATTTGTTAACAAATTAATTATGCAACAAATTCCTTTGTTTGCTGACATATAAAGACTAATCACACTTTAACATGAAAGGTGTCAGAAAGAATTTCCATATACCACACCAGCAACCTGGAGTCTTTAACTCAGATAAAAAGCTTCAGTGAAGCTTCTGAGACTGGTACTGTTGACTTAATTACTTCATCAACAGCACATGGAAAAGGTGAAAATGCATCTAAAAATCCAGCAGAACTGATGCACAGACTATTAGGTAGCCTCAGACATTGCTTTAGCCAAGAAATATAAACCCAAAATACAGATACCTAATTCAAAGCATCACACAGGTAATTTTTAAAAATGATGCCTATATGGCACTTTCTCTCTTTTGTTTTTGGCTGATTTGAATTCTATGATCACCATAGCATTCAACATAACCGTGCTAGGCATTGATCTCAATGCATCTCCAATATATTTTCAACTATCAAAAAGCAAAACTCAAAATGCTCTTGTTTTACATGTGTTTTAAGGTTCTCCTTCGATTGTCTTATATATTTCCATCCACCTGTCGATACTAAACAATAAAATTCTTTCACCCTTCTTAGATTACCAAGAAAGCTTCTTAGTTTAAAAGAGAAACCCATAAATTCTTCCATAAATAATCAAAATATGCAATTTAACTCATCAATGCAAATAATCGGTCAGGTATAAGAAATTAAGGGAATACTTTTTATCATCGACTCTCTCGTCAGTCAAGATTTACTTTTTAGAATACAAAAAAAATCAAAGTCCAGTCGACGGAACTTTAACAAGCAGAAACACATAAATTACAAACTACAGATTTCATGTTTCCTTTTCATCCAACGATTTCCTACCACAAGCCACTGCAACTTACCCTTCCCACATCAGAATCCACAAGGAAAGTAGGGTTCTCGGTACCTGAGTAACATCTTCGGCTATGTTGAGGCCTTCAATCTCCGTCTGCGGCTTCGACGAGACGGCATTGCAGGAAACGTCGGGGCGAGGAGAGCCGGAACAGGCATAGGCGACGGCTCTCTTTCCGATCGACGCGGTGCACCTGAGGGATCGGGAGGCGAGGAGGGGGGACCGGGAACGGATGGAGTGGAGCAGGGTTTCTCGCGAGGGTCGAGATTGGGCGGCGAAGGAGGACGCCATGGTGCTCGCGAGAGACGCCATTGGATCTAGGGAAGAGGAGGAGGAGGAGGAGGAGTAGAAGAAGAAGAAGCGACACGAAAAGAGACAAAGAAGAAGACTACGCGTCAATGGCGGAGATAAATAAAGATTTTTTTTCTTATTTTTTTACCAAATTAAATGGTGTAAAAGAATCATTCCACGGCTAAAATGGAGTTGAATTGATCAAAACATATTAAATGATAAATTGTAGAGTATTAATACAGAACCAAAAAAAATCATAGATCTGAATTATATTTCAGTAATGAGTTATGACAATATTATATATATATATAGTAATAATAATAATAAAGAACATTTGAGTTGTTTAAATTTTTAGTATTTTTAAAATTCAATTACAATTATGATTAGAAAAGTTAATAAAAATAAATAAATATTTAAAATATATATGTGTGTGCAAAATTTGGAGGGGTACATTAAAATTTAGAGGATCGTTTTTTTATTGGGATGAATGGGGACAAGAATGTGGGAATTGTACAGCCATTGTCTTCAAACAAAAGCAAGTAGAAAAGTCAAAAAAAAAAAAAGGAAAAAAGAGATAAGATAATTTATCATTGGTTGGAATATGCCAAATCACTTTCGATGGTGTCTGTTGATGGAACATGCATGACAACCATGTCCATGTAAACAAATATTATGGTTTAGAATAATTGTTTGTATATTATTACTTCACATGTTGCATGAACCTATTTTCTTAATAATTGGTAGAATGACAATGGATTAAATATCCATCTTTTGATAGAGATCTTGTAAATTGTGATGAGGGATTTTTAATATGAGAGCACTAAAGTGATATGTAGAAAAATAAATATATTATTCCTGAAAAAAATAAATTTAAGATTGTTGCATAGGTTAGGTAAGATTATATTGTATTTCTTCATAACTGTTAGTATAAATGGGCCTTAATGGGCCGGGCCATATTGCGAGATGAAGGCCTGTTTCAGGGGCCGCATCATATGTCTAATGACGTCAGGAAATGCCCACGCCCATGGCTTGGACGATCGGAACCGTCCGTTCCTTTTATTCGTCATCAACCGTTGGATCTCCTCTTTAGGGTTTTTATAAACCGAGACGAGCCTCACTCTTATGGTCCCTTTGCTCCTCGTCCCCACTGCCGCGACGCTCTAAGAGATCGGAGCAGACGAGGAAGCGCAATGGTAACACCTTTCAACTCTTCCTTCTGGATTTCTCACCTCCCCCCATACTGCAAATCATAGGGCTTATGCCTCTTAAATCGTTGCCAGTTTATCGATCTAAGGATCCCGACATTTTTTGAGCTTTGGGGTCATAGGTTAACCACGTCTGGCACTTGGTGACCTAGGGTTTCTTCATATGTATTGGCTATATGGTGTTGCTGTTCGCGTACTAATTTTCCGTGCTCTAAAGTGGGCATCTCTTAGTGTTATTTTCGATAAGGCTGATGTTTGCAGTTATTCATGATTTTTTTTTTAAATGCTTAAGGTCTCCAGTGTCTTGTAGATTTTATTTGTTTTGTTTAATGTTGGTTTTCCACACGTTTGGGAATTGGAAACGAAATTTTATTTTGGGAATTGTCCATTTCTTCTTCTTCAATGCTTTATCAGAAGGACTTCCTTGAATCTTATAAACATTTAACATTACCTAACTGATGCTGTGGTAAGTCGTAGTTTCATTTTTTTTTCCTATAGGGGTATTGCAGATTTGCAGGTGGTCTAAGATGAATTTTATTTAAGGAAACTGGTCCAAGGAATTTTCTTAACCTTGCATCATGCAGATGCATTGGTTCATTCAGCCTTTGATTGTATCTCATGACCTATGCCCGCAATATGAGTTGTCTGTCGCTGTACGTGATTTCCGCCTGAATGTTGTAATTAATTTGATGAAACATAGAATCTGTATGATTTTTATGCCGTGTAACCACTATTATGACTGACTCCCAATGATGTCTAAATTTGAAGATGTTTTTCTCTAGTTCCTTGATGCCTTGGGGTCTTTTGTGATTCTACAATATGCTTTTTCTAGCAGACAACAAATTATTTTGGGCATCCTGTAGGATTGGGTTCTTTCTTTGTGTGCCAGTCAGCTACAACTTTGATCATTTAGAACCTCTTGAACTGTGCAAGTGCCATAGTGGCTGAAAGTAGGTTTAACTTGCAAAATGAAACCAAATCAGGATGTTAAGTTGGTTATTAAGATTGAAAGTGCACAAATACAAAACATCCACCTATTGAAGTGGTAGAGAGAGCCTACAACGTAAATTGTAGAGGATCTCTTCGTCATCCAGCTTCCTACTAGCTATTTTAGTAAACTCCAAATCTGAAATTAGATATGCTTCAGGATCCAGTCTTCTCCCAGGAATTTGTCCTACCAGACCATATAGGTAGGTACCAGGCTGTATTTTATTATTATTTTCTCAGCGATACTGAATATTACAATTCAGTATAACACCTGTGTACCATAATCATGTTAGTCCAATCAGTTATGGAAACTGGTGTTAGTTTTACATTTAAATGCATAGACTTTTCTTGCATTATGGCATTTGTTTGGTTTTGTTATGCATTTTCTAGATGAATTTTACGACCAAGTATTATTTTGTTCCAGGTTTTTGTAAAAGCTCATAAGACTAAGGCTTACTTTAAGCGTTTCCAAGTCAAGTACAAGAGAAGGAGAGGTATAGTTATTTGTGAGATCTTAATCCTGTTTAATTTTCTAGGTCAAGTGTAGCCTACATCATCTGTTTTACTTGTTTTTTTCAGAGGGAAAGACAGACTATCGTGCAAGGATTCGGCTGATAAATCAAGACAAGAACAAATATAATACACCTAAATATCGTTTTGTTGTTCGCTTTGTATCCTGACATCAAGTTGTTTATATTTTGTTTATTTACATTGTTTTGAAGTGTCATTATGTGTTCTTAACTGAGTATGTGGTTAGACCAACAAGGATATTGTTGCACAAATAATATCTTCAACTATTGCTGGAGATTTGATCCTTGCATCAGCCTATGCCCATGAATTACCTCATTATGGGCTTGAAGTAGGCCTTACCAATTATGCAGCAGGTTATCTTGCATTTCTTCATGTAAACCTTTATGCTTTCCTCTATTATATAATTGTTCATGCTGATATTCTTTCTACTATTATTTACTCAAAATACAGCATATTGCACTGGACTTCTTTTGGCCCGTCGTGTTTTGAAGACACTTGAAATGGATGAGGAATATCAGGGTAATGTTGAGGTATAAAATTTTGTCTTTGTGGTTCCAGACTTAACAGTTTTTTACACTCGGTTTTGGGTCTTTCTCATCCACCCCTAATAGTGACCTTTTTGTTATATTTTCGTCAAAGGCTACTGGGGAAGATTTCTCTGTTGAACCTGCTGAGAGTAGGAGGCCTTTCCGTGCTCTCCTTGATGTTGGCCTTGTGAGGACAACAACTGGCAATCGTGTTTTTGGTGTTCTCAAGGTATTCATTTAGCATTCACACTCATGTTTGTGGCAGTCAGCACCTCTGTCTTCGATAGTTCTGTGGAAACACAGTGAATATTTTGATGATAGTGAAAGGATTGGCTTGAGTCATATTAATGGATGAATGAAATGCATAATGTTTCCAACCCAATTATCACAGAATCTAAACTGTTAGATGTGGAAAAGCCAGAATCTCATGCTCAGAAATGATCGTCAATGCATCACCTTTTCACTTAACACATAACTTGTTTTATATTTTATATGATACATGCTTAGATTCAGAGTTGTATTCCCTAGTAATTGAAGTATTGACTGTTGCCACAATATTGATCTTGATAACATATTGGACCATATGGTATTAGTATACATGTACCACTCAGTATCATCCGATAAGATACTAGAAAGTAATAATGAATGAATTGTGCTAGCAGTTTGCCATATGTTTTGATATAATATTTGGTCAGACTAATAAATATTGGTATTTATTGACTGGCATGTTGTGGTAAATCAGATGCTTTCATCTGTTCAAGATTCAAAAGATGGATCTTTGGTTTTATATTAATCTCAATATAATAAATGAATTGTACTGCTAGTTTTATCTGGTTTTAACATATGAGAACCTTTGTCTTGTCATCTGCAGGGAGCATTGGATGGTGGCCTTGATGTTCCACATAGTGATAAGAGGTTTGCAGGTTTTAAGAAGGATGAGAAGCAGCTTGATGCGGAGTTCCATAGGAATTACATTTTTGGCGGCCATGTTGCTTCTTACATGAGGGTCAGGCTTCTGATGAGTTTTCCCTTGTTAAAATTTTTCCAACTTATTCTGATTTAAATTAAAATGATGAATTTTGAATCACAATCCTTGCAAATAGAATATCATTACATATTTCATATTACAGTTTCTTTGCCGGTATTTTTTTTTCCTAGCTTTCTTCAACTTAAGCATGGTCAAATGCTTGTGATGTTTTTATTTTTAGCATTGTCTGTTATTTCAAATGCTATCTATGATATAATAGACCTGAAATATGAATGTGGCTCTTTTGTTTTCTGGAGTCAAAACCTGGATGTTGGTTATGGGATGTAACCATGCGGTGTAACTATTAGCCCAGAGCCTATATAGGAGTCTGTATATTCTGCATACTGTCTTGATATATGTTAGTATTATTAGAGTGGTAAATAACCAACCTGTACAAGCCTTTTTATGTTATACGACTGCAGTTGAAATGGTCAGTAACTCTTTCTCGGCTAAAAAAAAAAAAACTTTTCAGACACTGATGGAAGATGAGCCAGACAAGTACCAGACACATTTTAGTGAATACATCAAAAGAAATATTGGACCTGATGACATGGAAGAGCTATACAAGAAAGTGCATGCTGCCATTCGTGCAGACCCAGCAACAGTGAAATCCACCAAGGAGCCTCCCAAGGAGCATAAGAGGTGAAGATGATATATCTCATTCTAATTTATTCAATAGTTTGTTGTATGTAGCCCAATCTATGCCCCATATATGACTGTTCAAGTTTAGGTGTGTTTGTTCTAACTTGGTGTTTATTTGCTCCGTAGGTATAACTTGAAGAAGCTGACGTACGAGGAGAGAAAAGCTAAGCTCATTGATCGGTTGAATGCCCTTAACTCTGCTACCACTGCTGTAGACTCTGATGAAGACGATGAGTAAAAGGAGCAGAGATTAAGTTTTGTTTGCATCTAATTATTATGGATTTATGAAAACAGTATCTTGAACCTTCCAGTTGTTTCCAGAACAAGGTTTCTTTGCATAAAATAAGGACATCCAAAATTTTGTTGTTATTCGAATGACAAATTTGCTGTTCAGGTAGATTATAGCAGGATTAATTTTGCTTCTGCTATTATTCATTCTTCTCTGTGGTGAAGCAAAGATATCATCAGGTTGATGTTTTACGGTAACCATTGAGTTCATCTTCATTCTATGCTGGAGCACTGCTGGAGTTTTTGTGTTATATAATATATCATCATAATTTTTTGTTGTCCGGAGTAGATGTGGGCGGGCATATGTGTGGAAAATGGAATTTGATTCTTTTACTTGTTATTATATGACATCAACCGAGCGAGTGAAAAAGTAGGACTGCTCCACTTGATATATATATTTTTTGTATAACTCCACAAGATTTGACTTATCTTCCCAATTAATAATGTTTTCTCTGTTGTTCTCCTTCCTGTTGTAGTGTGCTGAGGAGCTGTTCATACTTCCTTCACCACCAGAGACAAAGAGATAGGTGGTGGTGCACATCATCCCCGGAGCACACGGCAATCTTTGCTCACTGTAACATCTCTCTCTCTCTCTCTTCTGAATCCTGACAATGTTATACGCCCTTTCCAAGAAATGTCCCATCACATCATCTGCATTCCCCCCATCTTTCAATCAAACCTCATGTCCTCGGTGAGTTTTATAAACCATACCCTCCTCCGCAGGCCAAAACATCCACGTTATCCATCACTCCCCCCTCCCCCCGTCATATGTTTGGTATCCTTTTAACTCTCCCTGCTAAGCTTCGATGGGTAAGCAGCTGCGTGCGTACCTCTTGCCGCTGTACGAACGTTGCATGGCTACTGCAAACTCCCATGTTAAGGGCCTACGCAACAACAGTACAAACACCCTCTCCTTTATATTATTAGACTTTCTCAGGAACACTCCCTCAACAATGGCGGTGTTTGCCTTCTTCCTTTTTCTTCTCAGCTACACCCCTCCTCTCCACTTCCGTCGCTCCATCGGTAGTGCTACTGCTTCCGCAACGATCTACAACAGGAGGACTCTACATCAACCCTTCTTCCCCTTGACCCTCTCTTCCTTCGCTCCAACCCAACCCCCTTCCTCTTCCTTCCCCAAGCACCCCACCTCCTCCTCTTCTTCTTCCTCCCACCACAGCCTCCGTCCCTTCTTCCCGTTGTACCCATTCCCGCCGCCTCCCCCTCGCCCCTTCCCCGCCACCACCACCACCGCCCTCCCAACCTTTCCCGCTAACATATCCTCCCTCGTCTCCAACCCCTCCGGCCACGCTTCTCCCAGGTTCGTCCCCGCGGTCGCTTCGCCACTCCTCCCTCTCGCCCTCCTGGGCCTCTCCTTCGTGCTCTTCCTCTGTCTCTGCCGCCGCTGCCGCCGAGCGGGCGCCGACAAGGATGCCAGGTCCGGCAGCCTCGGTTTCTTCCCTTCCCATGCCGCCGCCCCTGACGGGGAGAAGCTCTCCGCCACGTCATCGTTCGCCGCCGCAGCCGCCACCCCAGGGCCCTCCATCTCGGAGTTCCTGTACCTGGGCACCCTTGTGACCTCCCGCGTGCGAGAGACCGAGAGCTCCGCCTCGCCGTACCGGAAGCTCGGGTCCCCAAAACTTCACCCCCTCCCGCCGCTGCCGCGCCAGTTCCGGAGTGCCGACGCCAGTCGCTCGTCGTCCTCGGGGTTCTACTCGCCGAAGAACTCCCAAGGCGCCAAGGGGAGCGCTGCCGGCATGGCGTCGAGATCAAAGGAGGCAACTTTGGGTGTGTTGGAGAGGTGCGGGTCGCGGAGCTCTACTCTGAGCACGCCTTCGTACCTGTCGTCCAATGTGGCTTCTTCCCCTTCGCCGTCATCTCCCACCACTTCCTTCTTACCTCCGTCACTGCTGCGGCTTTCGACATCGTCCCCACCGAAAGCAAGACCACGTCCCCATTCCCCACCCTCTTCACCACCGGTGGCGGACTGCGACAGAAGGGTCGGAACCTTGCAATCTTCCGGACAGAACTTGCGGTCACCAAATAAGATAGGGGACTTCGCTAAAGGCTCAATTGCTGTTGAGCTAAATCCGCCGCTGCCGCCACCACCAACTGGATTCCAGGAGGATCAAAATGTGAAGATGCCGGCTTTCCAGCCGCCGGTTCTGCTACCTCCCCGAGACTCTGTTGTGTGGAATTCTTCGATAACATCAAAGTATGCCAATGCAGCTGAGAAGCATGAGAATAACCCTCGCCCAAAGTCGGAGCCTTTGCACTGGGATAAAGTTCGAGCAAGCTCCGACCGCAAGATGGTGTGGGATCAGCACAACTCAGGCTCATTCCAGTGGGTCTTTCAGCTTAAAATCTTGAAAGCATTCTCTTTATGCCTCTGTTGCTTCTCTGTCTGAGCTCATGGAGGTGCAGGCTAAAAGAGGAGATGATCGAGACATTGTTTGGTGGTAACACAAGCATGGCACCAAAGGGGATGACCGGAGGACTCTCACATCCTTCATCGAACCAAGAGAGCTGCATCCTCGATCCTAAGAAGTCGCAGAACATTGCAACTATGTTGAAGGCCCTACATGTGAGTGAGGAGGAAGTCTGTGAGGCTCTCTTAGAAGGTATCACTTTCCTTTATCCTCATAGAGGTTTACTGTTTGCATATCTTGGGATTCAGAACAACAATTGGGTACTTGTTCCTCTTATCAACCTCTATGTGACTTTTGTAAATTCATCTTCGGGATTGTGGTACTATTGGTTCACTAACACATTATGGTATGTGTTGGAAAAACAAGGTAACGCTGATGGCTTAGGAAATGAAGTTTTGGAGGCACTCATGAAGATGGTTCCAAGCAAAGAGGAAGAACGTAAACTGAAAGAACACAAGGATGATTCACCGGACATTCTTGGTCCAGCTGAAAGCTTTTTGAAGGCAGTTCTCCGTATACGGTTTGCGTTTAAGAGAGTTGATGCCATGCTTTATGTTGCTAATTTTGATTCAGAGGTCAATCGCCTAAGGAATTTGTTTGGGACTCTTCAGGTAAGTCTCTTTGGACTTCTCATACTCAAATTTCACCAATTATGAGAAGCTGCATGAAGTGAAAGTTATTTGTGGCTGCATGAGTAATGATATGCTTTGAGACTTTAGACAGTTCTTTTTTTTTGTAGCCATTGATCTTAATTGAATCAATTATTTTAATGGATCTAAGTTAGAAAAATCGAATGAATGGATACAATTGATTATAGTTTGTCAAAAAATTGGTCTGAAATGATTATGTATTTGATCATTTGAACTCATTTGGTGCCAAACAAAATGGGACAAATCATGATCGAGGTCAATGATCGACATTAGAGGTCAAATAAGGTGAAATTGATTGAATAGGAATATTATTACTTGATACTCTTTCTTAATCAAATACTAATGTTATCACTTAATATGCTGTCCAATTATAAGTGACAAGGAGTTTCATATATAGACATGATTAGAAAAATCCAATGAATTGATACAATTGATTATAGATTGTCAAATAATTGGTTTGAAGTGATTGTATTTGATCATTTGACCCCATTTGGTGCCACATAGAATGGGACAAATCATGATCAAGGTCAATGCTCGAAATTAGAGGTCAAATAAGGTGAAATTGATTGAATAGGACTATTATTGCTTGATACTCTTTGTTAATTAAATACTAATATCATCACTTTAAATGCTGTCCAATTATAAGCGAGACTAGTAGTTTCAAATATAGACATGATTAGAATTATGATTCTTGTCTCTGGTTCTTAGTGGCTCCTATCATTTTCTCGGACATGCTTTGCAAAGCTCAGTGCTCGTCGATGTCTCAGGCAGCCTGCGAAGAGCTGAGGAGCAGCAGGACGTTCCACAAGCTCCTGGAGGCAGTCTTGAAGACTGGGAATCGAATGAACGCTGGTACCAGGCATGGTGAGGCGGACGCCTTCAAGCTCGATGCACTCCTCAAGCTAGTTGATGTCAGAGGCACAGATGGCAAGACCACCCTGTTACATTTTGTTGTCCAGGCAATCAGTCGAGTCGAAGGATCCCACCTTTTCGCTCTCAACCCTTCAAGCATTAAAACCCCATCGAATACAGAATCAGATCTTGAGTGCTGCAGACTCGGACTGCATGTCGTGTCCAGGCTGGGAATTGAGCTTAGCAATGTCAAGAAGGCAGCTGCGATGGACTGCGTTATGGTTAGCAGCTATGCTATGAGACTCGGCGGAGAAATTGGGAAGATCCATGAGGTACTGCAATTAAATGATTCATTCTCAAAAGATGATGGTCGCAGTTTCCATGATGCCATCATTGGGTTCTTGAGAAAGGCTGAAGGTGCAATCTTGGACATCCAAGCTCGAGAGAGTTTTGTGCTATCCATGGTGAAGGAGACCACTGAATTCTTCCATGGGGACTTAGCCAAAGAGGAGGATCATCCATTTAGAATCTTTGTCGTGGTAAGAGATTTCCTTGCAGTTCTAGATCAGGTTTGCAGAGAGGTTGAAAAGATCGACGAGCATGACACCATCATCATGGCACGACAATTGCCAGTAAGGCCATAACCATGAGCCAAACATAGCGTATGTTGTTCCCCCCTGCATGCATCAGAGCCTGGATGTTCTGAGGAGTATTATCATCTTAGTAGATGTAAGGATTAGAGTTTAGGCTTTTGGGTGGCTATGATTGCTAGGTCGGCTGCGTATGGATGTATTTCTCTTTTTCTTCCTTTCCCGACTTGTTTTATATCATTATGTAAATGCTAGTAGTGAAAGCTTGTTGTGGAGGTGAATGAAGTGGGGAACTTATGTTATCTTGTGAGAGGTAGGTGGAAGCAAAATTAGCTACCTTTTGGTGCAAGGCAGAGATCTCTGATGACATGTAGAACCCAACGGTGGCTGAAGCATCTGACCCAAAAAAAACAAATTAGCACCTTTATGATTTTATTGTTGTTGTATTTATCTGACAAAATGTATCTCCTCATACATTTCTCTACATTGCAAATGAAAAATCTTGCCTCCATCATCTCATCTGATCTGAAACTTTACTCATTGCTGCCTGGCTAAGTTCAGAGAGTCACATACATAGCCACTGTATTGGTCAAAACAGAACCTTGGCAAGAATGGAGGCATTCTGAGGCTTTGCAGGGGGAAAGTTAACCATGGAATAATGGCAAAGAGAAGGGTTGAGGAGGTCTGAAACATCATGTGAGCTGCCCAGAGAAGGCTGCAGCAGCCCACAGGTGCAGGCATTCTTGCTGTTCCATGGATTTACCTGAAGACACAGGGCCAGGATTCTGACTCTTGCCAGCCCATCTCTCTTTCATTGAATCTTGTGTGTGTCCCTTTTGTTTCATGCTTTTTGTTGTCCCTTGATTGATCATAATACAAATCAGATTTTTGTAAAGATGCTTTCAGCCAACACTGGGAACATTGACATGCATTGAAATGCATAAAATATATTTGTGCTTCAGCACATAAATTACAACTTGATTTGTATCAGATGTTTTATTGACCTTCCAAAAACATCAAGATGTTTTATCTCAAGCAACCTTCCTTGATTTGTGTCAGATGATTATTGTATGGTATACATATTACAACTTGCAATCTAATCTGGCTTGTAATGAATGACAAAGAGTTTGTTGCTGTTCTTTACCCTGGAGGAACTGATCTTTGTTTGGAAGCAGTGTCAAGCATTACATACTTGTGCTGCGACATCATCATAATGAGAGCCAACATCTATTATCTCCTGCAATTTATGTCAAGAATTATGGCTCTGCACCGTCGAAAATTATCGGAATGCAACTATTTCATTTTAGTAAGAAATCTGAAAGGCTATGTGAACTGCAAGAAGCAAAAACTTAAAAGTGCAAAACCCACAGATTTCACATAAGCAACATTTCCAGCATTGGTATGTCTAAGGTATATGTGAGGTTGAATGCAAATAATACCAGAGTGAAACAACATTGTGTAACAAGTTTTCAGACCATTGGAAAAAAAAAAACGATGAAAAATAGTCTGATTCTTAAATATTAATTTGAGGATGACATCATAATAATTGACATACCAACGAAGCTTAAAGTTGTCTGTCCATCGATTCTTTGGACAATTTGCATACATCTTCTCCAGTCGCAGAATTATCTCTGAGAATGTTGGTCGCACCATGGGCTGAGGATCCCAGCATTCTTCGATCAACCTGTATAATAGATATCACTAAATTGTGCTTCGTCTTATAAAGAATGTTCTTCAATTTGTGCAGTACGATAAAGTAGCCCAAAGATGCAGATGAAATAAAATTTACGAGAGAATGAAATGTAGTGTATGATTTACTTGAACAACCCAACAGAAGTTGCAAGTTCATCTTTGTCAAATAGAAAATTATGAGCTCCTATTGAGAGGGAAGATTATGAAATTTGGTGACTCTTTAAGAAAAAAGAAATTCCATACTACATAGGCTATATTTTTCCAAAATTCATAGGACAGAGTTTGGTTTACAACATTGATTTTTACGAGCTAAATCTGATTCAAAGAACAGCATTTTCTGAGTAGTGTTTTGATCCAAAGAGAAAAACATTTGACTAATCCTACATAACCAATAGTTAGAAGACTTCTCTAAACTTCCCGAGATGAATCAAATAATCGATCAACTATAGAGGTTCATTATCTTTCTTTCAAACAAATAACAAGAATTTATAATTACTGCAGAAATATCGTGGATAATTTACAACGGAACTACTTGCGCCAACACCATAGCAAAACAAAGAGTGTTGACAGCAAAAATCAAGTACAGTAACACAATCACTCATTGTGACACACAATTTCATGAAATTTGTTTGTCCACATTTTGCGAAAGACAAAATGGACTCATGTGAATGATTATCACAATTAACTCTACTTAAGGAATTAAAAAAAACTCAATTTAAGTAATTAAGACAAGTAGCAGCTGAAGAAACTTAGCATCATTCTTGTGTTTCTTACCCAAAATATATATATATATATATACTTGAATAACTCAAACACACCTAGTATAGAAGCCATTGCTAAATTTGACAGATCCCACAATCTCTTTCAGCATATCAAAATACTTTCAATTGAATCCATGATCATGGCACAATAAATCAAACAAAAAATTACAGCCAAATTCATTTAGAATCTTGCTAATTACACCTTGCAAATAACCTTAGATCACACAACACATAAACAGATGGCTTACTTCAAATTGTAGATATGAAACAGAGTAGCAATAAGATCTTATGATTAGTAACACTAACAAATAAGGTGCTCTGCATAGTCTCTAAATGTACTTTGGGAAGGACTAGGCTAAAGAATCTGCATTGTTGGCCTTATAAATTATATATATTTGAAAAGAAAATATAAAAAAAACTATCTGTAATTCTGTTTATATCAATTCTTGATTTAATTCTACTCAAACAAGAATCATTTTGCACAATATTTACCCATAATAACTTAGCTGTTGAAAACATGTGAAACCCTGAATCGGTACTAGCAGAAATCTATAATTTAGGAAGAAAAGCTTACTCATTTAAATCAGCAGGATAATTCTTAGATCTAGCCTTTAATATTGGTCTGCTTCCTTCCAAACAAATCGTTTTAGCAACATCTTCAGGAGCCTTGGTGTGGGTGTGGAAAGCTGGAATTCCTTCAATCATCTGAACTTGCAGAAGACAGGGATATTTGTTCAATGAAAATCAAAGTTAAACTAATAGGGATAATATAAGTATGCACACCAAAGCATGGGATACTGGCAAGCTATAACAGGATCTGTCTCTCATACATTTCTTCTGTAATTTCTACCACAACAACCATAGAAGCTTGATATTCAACTTACGAGCAAGGAAGAAGCCAAAAACAAATTTAGTCTAGTAAATCATCATCAAATTTTCCTCATTTCCTTTTTTGAAGTTTATATTTTGGATACTGCATGCATCTACGGATAGAGCGGTCCATACACCTGCATGCATACTAGTAGTGAATACAAACTGTACCAAAACGGGATGGGCGCATGCACATGCAGAGACAGAACTTTCAGCTGCTCTTTGAAATGTACAGGGTCAAACAAGATAAGCCCTAATTCATGTGGATTAGGGTTCAACCTCAAGCTCTCAAAACCGCCCAAACATCAGGCAATGATTGACACTTGTCTAAGCTATAGCTCAATGCTTGTGCCGCAACTTGGCCACCATGGGAGATGACAATAATACAAAGAATAGAACACTTGTCTAAGCTATAGCTAAATTCCTATGTGTTGTTTTTTTATACATTGGTTTCTTTTTATGGTTATGGAGGCACCTTCAACGTGCTTTGTGCTTGCACAGGAAAGGCGCATGCAGCCACATAGTGTTTCAACTTTCAACAGCCTCATGGCAAGGAAATCATCACAATAAAATCCTTGATCTGAACTACATCAAAGCATTCCTAAGTAGTTAACTTGAAATCTAAAAGCCATCATATCAGGTACAACTCAACTACATCAAAGCATCGCGAAAATTCACAAAGTAGTTAACTTGAAATCTAAAAGCCCAGCCTACAAATGGAAACAACATAACATAAATGGTTAGGAATTGAGAGGGACAATGAGATTATGGTTTAAAATACCAATTCAACTGGTATGTATCAACTAGTATCTAACAGTTCAAACAAGTATTGGTAACAGAACAGACAGTATTTAGTAACACTGACCAGTATAGGTTAGTATACTCCGCAGTATGCTAGTACAATACTGGGCCACTAGGTTATCGAAATTAGTAACAGGTGCTTAAATCCACGGCTGAGATGTTCTAACTTTTCTATTGTCAGTAGCCTACAGTGAAAATGAAGCAGGAATGCACCAAATTAATTAGTCAAACAGAGATCATCGAAGATGGATTTGTGGCAAGAATCAGAGAAGGGAAGATTGAATCACTTGCCAAAGATCCAACGTTCTCCTTCATCTTCCTTTAAGCCAAAAAGAACTAAGCAACATCTGAATAGGGCATTGTCGTAAACATGCAGAAGTAAACTGTACATAAAAAAATATGGATGTTTCGACTTGATTTGTAAGTAATTAAAAATCAAGAATGATTTTGGCCTGAATTCCTTACCAATCAAACAGCTGAATACACACATATAACCAAAAAGGGATAACTTTTACAATAACCTTAAGGCATCCATGACATTATATTGGCAACCAAGTGAAATAGATTCACCAACTTTATACTATCATTTATTATCATCTGAGAATGTTCCAGAAAAGAAAATTTAATTAAAGTGCTAGATAGGCATTTTAAAACAACCCCAGCAAAGTCCTTGCAAGTTCCAGAACTGAGCTTCATTTAAGATAAATTCTACAATGAACTTAAGCCTTACAAATTAGTCATAAATTCAATTTTAACTCATAACAACATCAACAATGTTGATGCACTGTGGCAGAAAATAAAATGCTGGAAACCAGATAAACAGAAGAGAAATGAATCTGACAAACCTCATAAAGGATAAGACTGAAAGAGAATGAATCAACACTTCTATCAAATATTTCATTCTTGTACAACTCTGGTGCAATATATGAACCTGTAACAAATGACAAAGAAACACTTACACCCGGTTGATATAGGCTTATCAAAGGAAAAAATAAACTAATAAAGCACGAGACAAGTGGAATTAAAATGCAATTGTAGTACCTGATCCTGTCAAATATGTTCAAGAAAACATTTGGTTGACCTATTACAGTTGAGAATCTGTGGAATATGTTTCTGTACCATACAACTCTTAATACTTAGTTGCATCTATAAATACATGTCTAATTAACTTGGGAAAATACTTGCATTTACTCTTTCCGACAATAGAAGCTCATAATGATTTTCCAAAATGATTCAAACTTGGGCAAGATCCTTATGATTCAAACTTCCTGATAAACCTTGATCATATGTTTTAGGATGATAGTCATGTATCACTTGAATGGTAGCAAAAAAACCGAGCAGTCCATTGGTGTTAATCTGTAGTAATTCGATAAAGTAAAATCCCAACACCATCTGGCACCGTGCAGTTTGGAATTTTAGAAAAAATAGAGCATCCAATTTAAACTGAAATTACTAGTAGAAAATCATATATCATATGATAAAAAAAGAAGTAACAATATTATTCAGCCATAATGTATATAAAAAATACAAATTGAACAAATTTTATCCTTATGGATGTAATATATTTTAGGTACATAATATCTTCAAAATATAATACTTTCACAACTTAACAAAAGACCAGACCAAAACTAATTCTGCAGAAAGTTTCAATCACTACGAATGTTTTGTTAGATAAATCATAACTTTGTGCACCCCTATTGTACTCCAGGAAGGAAGCAATAGTAGGTTAGTAGTAGCCATAGGTTCATCCTTGCTTCACAGAATAATGCAACTTACTGTTAGTATCAGCCATGGGATTCACTAGCTTGTATCTGTCAGGAGATATTTTCAACATCTTAATCGAGCCAAAGCCTGCCACCTTCAACTGACCACCATCATCTAGCAAAACATTTCTGGCACCTTACCGTAAATCATAATCATATAATAGACAACGAGTAGCTATGAATGACACTGCTACCTAATTGAACTTCAGATAATGGATAATCTTACTTTGGTCTTAAGTGACAATGGATTATTGGGTCTGGTTTGCACTCATGAAGATAATTTATGCCCCTGAATCAAAAAGAAACCAATACTTTGTCAAAAAGAAATCCATTTTTCATATTGGTTTGCAACATGAGAATTTGTTAATGTCATTAGTATGAATGCTATTCAAAATCTACATGTCCACAAGCATTATTTTACATTTGCAGAATACAAGCAGCGAAGAGGAGGCAAGAAAGGGAATGGTAATGGGTTACCACCAATAGATATGAGAAACTGGACGGTTAGCCAAAACCAGCATCAGGTATGGAACAAGGATAAAGCAATAAACTTCGCCATGCAAGAAAGCAGAAAAGCATAGCTTAAAATTTTCACCAAAAAGTGAAGCTTCCTCAAGGAGAATTGTGGGGAAAAAAAATGTAAGCGCACATTACCAACAGTTATGAGGAAATAGCTTAAGTGCTAAGCAAATAGGCAATCAAAACCAAGATTTGCAATACCGTATCATACCACTCGGTACGTACCAGTCCGATAAAGGACCGGTATGCTCGGTACAGCTTGGTACCTTAGTGTACCATGTGTCGGTATGAATGGTATAGCTCAGTATGTACCATTTTGACAGTTGATCGATACATTGGTACGATATGAGATTACGAATCTTAGTCAAAACAGAGAGAAACTTTTTCTTATTTTTCTCAGTAAATAATAAGACAAAAAAACATCAACTGTACACATTTAGTATCTAAATAATATCAATTTCATTTCAATATTATAAATAACATGAAAAGATAAAACAACAGACATAATTCTTCTTTGAGTTAAAAAAAGGGTTTCAACTAGTTAAACTGGAAGGAAAAGTAGCAGCTTAAACACATGCCTGGCGATGTCCAGGGCAAATCGAAGAGCTTTATTTATTCGTAGGCGTCCTTTATTTTTAAGATAGCTCCCCAGGTCGCCCTGAGTTTCAAAAGAAGCAGAACATATAAGAGGTCATAGTCATGAATGTACCTTAATGATGAGCCATTCCTACAAAAACTAGGTGTGTTAAAAGCATCTTAAGCAGTTGGAATGTAAATAAAAGTTTAAATTAGTTTACTAAGTATCAGATAGAGAATGAATAATAACTAACACGTATAGAATGTCTCAGTGCTATGATCAATTCAAATGATTCATTTATGCCAAAATTCATAGCATACTTTACCAATAAATCTTACTTTTGGAAGATGCTCAGAAATGATCATCATAGGCAAATTCTGTGTAACAGCCCCGACAAACTGGACCACATTAGGATGTCGAGCCTTCTGCATCAAAGTGAGCTCATTCTTGAAAGAATTTCTGAAGACACAGAAGAAACATTGGATCAATTAATAACCATAACAAATTAATTAAAGTTGAAGAATCTGCATAACAGCATGCAGAAACTAAATGGTGGAATGCCTTGCTAGTAATTTCAATTATTTCATGTGAGAGCAGAGCATCAATAATATGGCAGCAGCAAGTGAACTCGATCACATGATAAACAGAACTTTCATAAGCAACTTTATTAAACTAGATGCTGAAATACTACTTATAGTGTTGAAGACAGAGATGTGATTGTGGAACTATGTTCCGCTTGATTCTCAAATTCGTTTGATATATGAAGGTAGCTTTATATCCTACATAGAACCTTGTAATTCACGATTTTTGTTTTTCTTTTTGTTTAGAGAACTTCAGAAGCTCACCCTTGCCTCAGTTTGCTTTGACAAGGCAGCTCTGATGGCAAAGAGATCAACGATGATCATGCATTTAAGGCTATTCTAAATACTAAAAAAACATGTTTATTATGCAAAATTGGTTATTCTAAAAGGAGTCTCATGGTCACATGAGTACTTAACACTTCATCCTTCAAGCCACATAAACACTCCATGACATGGTTGATGGCTATTGGTCAGAACCTTGTACTGCATAAGCAGGATAACTACGTCACTGCAATGTGCCTCTGAAACACATTCAGATTTAAAGAAAGGAGCCACACCCTGAAACTAACATGATCAGGCCCTGAGACTGATCTTCTGATTGGATGTAAGGAGCAAGAACTGCTTGTTTAATATCAATACGATATTGAAACACCAGACCATAGTAGAAAAATCTAACATACCAGTGTTATGAACTTTGTATCATGCCAGAAAGAAAAAAGAAATACATTTAGCAGCTCACATTATGGCTCACATTATGAAACTTCAACTAAGAGAAAACAACTGATTCAACAATAAAATATTTCTACTGAAGTTGGATGCCAAATCAAATTATGTTATGACACAAAAATGTACTCCTAAGTCCTAACCCTAGTAAACATGCCATCAAGAGAAATTTGTAACAAAATACATCTTATGCACCAAACATTTGGCTTATCGAAGAATGAACAAGTACATGGCATCTGGATCTGAATAGGCATCCTGATCAAGCATCTTCACAGAAACCTTTGTTTCATTCCACTTAGCTACTTGACATGTGCCCTGTAGTTTCAGCCAGTGTCAAATAATGGTCAACATAATTAAGAAACTAAATATTTCAAACACAGCACGAGCGAACTACACGCAACAACAATGACAACAACAACAACAAACTCCCAACTTATCAGAAACAAATAAAAGGAACATTATACGCAGCAACACTAATTTAACTGACAAAGAAACTAGAACTTCAAATGATTAACATATTACTCTAACAGAATCATACTAGTTGCAAGAGGTCATATAATCAGAATACTTCTGAGTACAACTACATAGCACCACATACGTGACATGTAAGAGTAATAACCATACACGCCATGAATGGAATTTTCAGGAGAGAGCTGGTATCCCAACAGCACTAAAGAATGGCGCTGAGCTCGTCAGCACACTCCCTGTGCCAGTCAACAGATTGAAATTGGTGTGGCTATGTGCTACAACAGCCAACAATCACCTCTGCATTTGTCAACACGTGATCCTTGATGACTGTAAAAAAAGACATTTTACTTTAAAATTCTAGAACAAGATCTTCATGAATATAATGCTATCCTGATCGGCATAACAATGGTCACACTGTTATCAGATGTTTATGGCTTTATGTATTTGTCACCAAGCATCTCCCTCAATAAACAAAGGAGCGAAACACTAGGTAGTCCTGACTCAAGCTTGGTGCATTGGTAACTTGTCTGCATTTTAGATAGTTCGCAGTTCCATTGAACTCAGCCTGCTCACAAACAACTCATCTAGGTTGCTGTTGACAGCATCAGGCAATTTAAGCATTATGCAGACACAAGAAGCCCACCATAGGGATTATACTTTTATGTGCCAAATGCTTAGGAGACAACCTTTCTAAAATACGGAAATCTTCCCCTTTCAGGAAGAGGGGCATGTGTTTTAATACAACTTGAGAGCAATAATATCTGAAACAAATCTCAATAAAGTGCAGAGAACATGCCTTTGCGCGTTCATCACCTCGTCGGAAGTGAATTTCTGATGGGTTCAGCTCATACTCGGGAACTTCTCGGGGATTATAGACGGTCATTGGAGTTTTTCTAGTTTTCTGTGAATACACAACAAAATTCAGAGATGTACAGAATTTTGCAACAAAAATACATTTTTTTCCTCAAAGAGAGGCAAAAATTTTCGATTTTCTTTTATAGTTGCAATGTATCCTACCGGGGTTTTGGCGCCTCTGGCCTTCAAGAGACCGTAGACTTCATCGTTCCCATAGTACTGAGCATCTGCAGAAGCCTGCATTTAGCCAAGACGACTGTCGATTATATGTTGTTAATCGCAGACCAGTAGACACCACATGAGCTTCAGCAATTGCTAGAGATGGAAATGTAAGGTTGATGGATTCTGAACTCGTATGGAATAGGAAAATTCTAGGATCACACAGCTCAGGTTCCAAAGGAAGTAAATCTCGAGAGAGACAGAAAGGAGAGTGGGTGAGCGCCATACCGTGCTTCCCCACCGATCTCTAGCATCAATGTTGGCCCGCCAGCTGAGCAACAGACTGACGACATCCACATGCCCTTCGCACGCGGCGATGTGCAACGCCGTTCGCCCGTCGAGATCGATGCTGTTCACGTCCAACCCATCCTTGAGGAGGTCCTCGACCCCCCTGGCGTCCCCCTGGCACGCCATGAACAGAAGCCGCATGGTGGCGTCCAGATTCTCCGGCAAACCGAGCTCCCCCGCCACGGGGCTCCGCCGGTTGGGATCGAGCGACGACTGCCGCCCGAAGGCGAACCGGCTGGCGCTACCGAGCCTCGGGTCGAGCGAGGCCTGCCGCCGGAGGCTGAACCTGCTCTTCGACAGCGACCCCAGCGAGAGCTGCCGCGAGACCCCCCGCTTCAGCTTCGCCACCACGTCCATCCCCGCAAGACTCACCCTCCGAAACCGAATCAAAACACAATCTTTGGTCCACCGACGTACAAGCAAGATCAAATCTTGAACCCGGAAACGATCAAACTCGGCGACAATTTCCGATCCTAACGAGAGATTAGGGTCGATACCGGAGACAGGGAGCTCGAATTGGAAGGCCGATTTTGCTGAGAAACGGGAAAGGCAAGAAGAGACTCTTCGAATCTTTGGGACGGAGGAAGAGAAGAATGGGATTCTTCCGGAGAAGAATTCGAACCCTTATCCTGCTGGCGTCGACTTCATTCCGCCTCAAGGCGAGCTAGTCGTCGTCGGCGAGGCGAGGGTGACGGGTTCGGAAGGTTGTGCGGATCCTCTCCAACAGAACCTCTCCCTGATAACTTGCAATTCCCGTTTCCCATCCCCTTGACGGGAACCAACGGTGGAGGACCGTCGTCGGGTTTGTACTGCTTGGAGAGGATCCCTTCACTTCAAGATTTTGTGGGGGAGGGAGGGAAGGGGAAACGGCGGGGATGAGTGAGAGGTGGAAAAGCGTAAAGACGAGGCAACGCAGTAAAGCTTCTGCGACGCGTGTCATGTGGGACCCGCCGAACAGGCGTTGCGTCCTCCAGTTAGTAAATGGTAAGCGACGCGGGTTTTCGTGACCTCAAATTTAATATTATATTATTTTAAGTGACGACTTTCTATAATATCGATTTATTTAATATTATAATATATATATATATATATATATATATATATATATCTTGGCAAAAGAAAATTATCAAAATGAAATAAACTTCTTATAAAAGATCAATTATCGGAAGGAAAGCAAGATGACCAATAGAATCAAGTCAATGATTTCTTTCAAGGGAAATGGCAACATCAAGACAATGCCATTGGTGGTATATATATATATATATATATATATATATATATATATATATATATATATATACATTATTTTAATTATTCTTGTTTTATTTATGGTCATCGATCCGGTCAAGCTTAGGATAATTGATTTAGTCAATGGTCAAATCATATTTTTTTATTAAAATATAAAAAAAAATATTAAAACTCTAGGTTTGGGTATCTCTTTATTAATAAAAGATAAAGAAAAAAAAAATAGCTCATGTAAACAATGAAAGATGACATAAAATATGTTCCTTCCTACGGAGGCTAAAGCTTTGTCATGCAATGTTGAGAGTCATTAAACATTCATCTCGTGTTAAAGGAGGACAAATGGGCAGTGAAGTGATGGTGACGACGACGACGACGACGACGACGACGACGAGCTGCCTTCACCTTTGTCATCATGGTCTTCTACCATGTCACCCTAATCTTAAATTGACAAGAAGAAGCTATTCCCTACCTCGACAAGGACCGAACACCTTCCATTGTCCTCATCGGCCTCGAAGGGCAGCCGACCTCGAGCTCTTCCATGGTGTCGATAGTTTTGACTTCCACCTTGATGTGGATAAGGAGGAGGAGAAGGAAAGAGATGGGAAAGAAAAAAAAAGGAAGATTCTCCTCGGATAGGACAGATAATGAGTCGATTCAATTATCATTGGCCACGCTAGCCCCGGAACTAACTCGTCGAATCATGTCATTCGATCGCTCGAGACGGATGGCACAACCTCGATCGACCTGGCACAGTGTCGATCTAGCTGTCATAGTGTCATTCGAACTTGGTACAGTTCTAGTCAACCCGTCACAACAGTAGACTTGAGACTCGAAAGACGACACCATCTAACACTAACCCACCGACCTAATCTGTCATTCGACCTGGTATAGTATCGATCAACCTGTCATAGTAGTAGACTTGAGACTCGAAAGGTGACACCATCTGACACTAATCCACCGACCAAGACCTCGGGACTCATTAGTGTCGTACCCTCAGTTCAGCCCAGGATGTCACCAGCATTAAGGGTCGGGGTACGACTGACTGTCTCTCGCCCGACGAGTATAAAAGCTACCCTAAGGAACGACTTAAATGACTCTCACTATCTCAGACTCTCTATATTGAATTCTTTAAACCCTCTCGATCGGGACACTGATTTGATCGTCAAAGGAATCACGTCAGACGCTCCCACCTCGATAATGCCTTTGTGAAGGACCCCTTGATAGACACTAAAAGAGGAAGAGCTCGAGGCACACTCCAGAGCGAAACTCGACCGACTCTCTTTTGGACTCCCCATCTCTTTCCGATCGATGCAGACAAGTTTACGTACACGGGTTGAACTGAGCTGTGGTGACTCTTCGACCACGCATAAAGTCTAGCAAGATAACCTTTATTTAATTATCTTAAATCACTAAAATCTAAAATTTGAGAAAGATAGAATCGATTTTGTATTATAGAGAAGAAGTGAAGGGATGGATAAGATCACATTGGATTAGTTAAAGTGAAAGTTTTATATGACTTTACGTTTAAGTAAAGTTGTTGACTGTGATTTCATATATTAATAGTGTATCAATTACGATTCATATCATCATCGTATCCATCTATACTGATCTATTGAGTGTGCGCTTTGAATGCTAAAAAAAGTTATTAAAAAAAAAAACTTCGTCAAGCAATACAAACCTCAAAGTATCGGGTGATACATGTCTTGAGTCGAGCAATACGATCCACCAACATATAAAAGATCAAATAAATAAGTATTATCGATTGATATTATAAATCTTTGACCAATGATTGAACCTACCCTTGCATATTATACACATACACTATATATACATTTAATAACACAATCAGCTTCTGATATGGCCGATGTTGACTTCGCCATCACGTCCTCGCGCCCTTGAACAATTGGCCCGTCGACGTGGCCGACCTGACACGGGGAAGCTGGTCTGACGCAGGTATGATGGGGGCGTCAATGATCGTACGGCCGACCTAACACAGGTAAGGTCGACACCCCTTACTTGCAGGCGCACGCCTCACCGCAAGGACGACGGGCGTGGTGGAGAGGTACGACGGTATAGTAAGAAATAAAAGCAGTAAAGATATCATGTACGAATGACCTATAGCACTCACTATAAAAGCTCCTGCACCTCTACGGAGCAGGGGGATCGCAAAACCAACCACTGAACTAACTTGGCCGTCGGAGGGGTCATGTCGGGAACCTACCCGACCCGACCTTCTTGCAGGAATCAGCGCCCGACCCGAGCTCCACCATTCCAGCAGCCGACTTCCCGAGCCGGGCCCCGAGGTTCCACCCATCCGATCGAGCTCCAACTCTGCACCGAGACGACCGCGGGCGAGCTAGCGCACACGAGTCTGAACCAGCAGTGCTTGCTCAACAAACACGGAGGCAGAACACATCTACTATGCAAGCACCAAATTTCTCCCTAACATTTTTGGCGCTAGGAGGGCCCATGTTGCAAGAACGCCCGTTTGGAAACTCGGGTGAGGAGCATCACCCGGAACCTAACCTCCCTCAGCCAATCGAGGAGGTCGTCGCAGCAGTGCCGACCCCGAATCGTTTTTAGAGAATGATGACCGACCCAGGGTTTCCCTCACCCGCGTCCAACCCTGCGCCGTCCATGGTCACGGTCGAGGCTTCCCTCGGCCTCACCAGCCAGGTCCAAGCTCTAGCGGGTATGGTGCAAACCATAGTCCCGTACCTACCCCAGCTCATGCATTCGACAGCTCACCAACCAGCCCCCACGATGACACCCCGCAAACGGAGTCACCAGTAGCCCCGAAACGGAGGGCCCCGCCTGAGGTGGAGCCGCCACAGCGCCAAGTCACGGAAGCTCGTGCAGCTTCCCCGACTCCGACGCCAACTCAATCGTAAAATCGCTCCTGCGATCCGATTCAGACTGGACCCGACTTCGACGCCCTATCGTCCGACACCGTTGATTCCCTGAGAGAACAAGTCTGCCAAGTCCATCATCGGCTCGACGAGGTCCAGAAGGAAGTCCTTAAATCAAGAGGGGAAATTGAAGAAAGCTCTAAAGATGGTTCTTCATTCACTCCCGAGATACAAGGCAAGCCTCTCCCGACCCTCGAGTCTTACGATGGCAGCGGCGACCCGACAGAGCACACCGCTGTATTCCGCGCCCAGATGGCCCTCTACGACACGTCTGACGTGTTAATGTGTCGGGCTTTCCCGACCACCCTGAGAGGACTGGCCAGGACCTGGTATTCTCGCCTCAAACCTGCTTCTATATCTTCATTTGATTTATTAACAAAAGAGTTTGAGTTAAATTTCTTAGTGAGTCCACGCCCCAAACCGACCACCGCCTCCCTCCTGGGGTTGGTCCAAGGGGGCGATGAGCCCCTCTCCCAGTTTGTGGGGCGGTTCACCTCACAGGTTCATGTCGGCAATCGCACCTTGGCACACAAGGTTCTCAGGCAAGGCTACTACTGACCCACCCTACGTAAGGATGCTCAGACCTATGTCCAAAGCTGCGAGCCGTGCCAGAAGCACGCTCGGTTCCAACATTAACCGATGGTACCACTCACAACTACCGACTGCGTCTAGCCCTTCGCCCAGTGGGGAATGGACCTCCTCGGCCCCTTCCCCTCAGCCTCGGGACAACGAAGGTTCTTAATAGTGGGAGTTGATTATTTCACCAAATGGCTCGAGGCCGAGCCATTGGCTTCCATTACCGAAAGACAAGTTGAAGGATTCGTGTGGAAGAACATCATAACCAGGTTCGGCCTTCCTATGGTCATAATCACAGACAACGGCACGTAGTTCAACAATGCCAAGTTCAAGGCGTTTTGTCAAAACTATTGCATCCAACTAAAGTTCAGCTCGGTCGCCCACCCCCAAGCCAATGGACTTGCCGAGGTGACGAACCGAGCCATCCTTGAAGGGCTGAAGAAAAGGATTTCCGGCACCACGACCTCCTGGGTGGAGGAACTCCCAAATATTCTCTGGGCGTCTCGGACGACTCCAAAAACCCCAACGGGGGAATCTCTTTATAGTCTGGCTTTCGGGACTGAGGCTGTATTACCTCCCGTGGTGGTTTTCCTGACCCTCCGAGTCCAGACCCACAGTGAAGAGGCGTCCAACAAACAGCTGTGCGAAAACCTCGACCTACTGGAAGAAAAGCGAGCCGACGCCCATCTACAAACAATAGCCTATATAAGAGCTGTCACCAAGCTTTACAACCGTCCAACGCATCCTCGGCACGTCAAGATGGGTGACCTGGTGCTTCGGAAAGCTGAGGTTAGCGACCTGACTCGGTCCCGTGGGAAGCTGGCTCCGAACTGGGAGGGCCCTTACCGAGTTATCGAAGTTGTCCGAGATGAGACTTATACATTAGCAACAATGGAAGGGCGAGTGCTGCCGAGAACTTGGTACATATCAAACCTACGAAAATTTTACACATAATGTGGAGAGACGCGTCTCGAGTTGTATTGATGAAAATACGATTACAAAAGATGTCGGGAACACAATGAGGCTTTTCCCGGCCCGAATTACAATGTGATAAACAGAAAATTACATAAGTCAGGGCTCGGGCGGGACCGAGTCGTCAAATGTCTGCTGCCTCTCCATCGGTACTAGGTCGTCCTCGAGATGGATGGTGAAGGGGTCTTCCTCAACCTCCGCGTCTGGGTGTCGAGCGTGGAAGCGGGCCAGTGCCACCCGATATCCGTACTCATAAGTGACCCGACCCATCCTCTTCAACCCTTCTTTGAAGCCAAGCGACTCCTTATATTGGACGACCGCTTGCCTGGGCAGCTCGGCTCAGGTGCTCTCGAGGGCCTTCACGGCCTACAGTAGCTCGTCGTCCATCTTCCAAGCCCTGACTCGTGCCTCCTTCAGCAACCACTGGACCTCGGCTAGGTTACTCCGGACCTCATGCAATTCCTTTTCCGAGGCCTCGCACCGCAAGAGCGCTTCATCTCGCTCTCGCCTGGTCTTCTCGAGCTCCTCTTGCAGCTCGGATGCATGCTTCTCGGCCTTGGCAACCGCCTCCGGACCTCCGCAGACTTCAAAGCATCACGTTCTTGTTGTAGCTGTGAGATCTGGTAGTCTATGAACGTGATCAGCCGACCCGCGTCATGGACTCGGTCCAAGAGTGCCATTTGGAAGTGTTGGCCCTGCACGAAACAGTAACTGTTAGGAGTTCGGTAAAAGGAAAACCTAAGATACCAAGACATAGGTCAAGAACTTACCAAAACCATTTCCTTAGCTGCTCGGGCCAGCAGGACCTCCGAGGAGAGCGTGTAGAGCTCCCGTGCCAGTTGAGGGTGGAGAAGTCCCCTCTCGAACTCCTCCGCTGCCGACGAGTCATTCCAGACCTTCGTCGAGTTCTTTAGCCCTCTCCATCTGGCCTTCATCTCTTTGTCGGGGTCTTGATGCCCCAAGTCGGACATTTGCAGGGTGTAATACCCTGCGTCATCCTTATGAACTTCCATCTTGAAAATGTCCTTCATCGACCTCGGGCGGCGATGGACCGGTGAAGCGCGCTGCTGGCTCCTTGCCTTTGGAGTGGGAGCGAGACTCCCCCTCGCCGAGACGGGACTTGTGCCTCCTTGTCAGCACCTTAACCTTTTTGTGTCGCTTGGTGGGATCGTCGGCCTGCTCGGCCGGTGCGTCGACTGGCCTCTTTGATGAGTCCTTCGGGGCTTCCCTTGCGGGAGAAGCGCCAACCTCCCGGGTAGCAGGCGAGTTGGAGGGGTCTTGCCGCCAAACACCTTTGATATCCTGCGTAAATCGCTGAGATCCATCCGATTTGCATCCCGACTTACAGGTCAGTAAGTAACTAGAAAAGCTAAAATATGGTAAAATAACAGTACCCCTATAGGCCGGGCTGAGACCCACCTCGACCAGCCAAAGCTCGGTCATCTCCTTGATCACACATGAAGAGGAAATAATTCCCTTCAGTCTACCGACCAGGACGGATTCCTCCTCGGATAAGTACGGGGAGGCATTACCGATCAGATGTGTTGATCAGTCGAGCCTGAACCCCCAAACTGGACCGTTCACAAAAAGGTAGTGAGATTTTCAACCTTTGTTGTTGGAAGGCATCCCGCTGACTCGAAAACTGACTCGGGTGGTGAGATAATAGCTGCCCCGACTCTTACAAAGGCGAAAACACGCTATGAACAAGTCCCGAGTCAGGATAATCCCGGCTCCTCGGCACTCGCCTAGGAAGACGACGAGGTAGCGCCACAAGTTGGGCGCTACCTGGCTGGGAGAGATCCTCCACCATCTTAGGCACTCTTTTATGAGCGGATGCAGAGGAAATCGGACACCGACCTCCAGAGCATCCACCGAGATGCACATGCCGGGAGCGTCCGAACTATAGAGGCGTTGCCCGGGCTGCGGAACATGCAACCCGTATTCAACCGTGAAGCTATACCACTCTCTAATCACAGCAAGTGACCCCTCGGTCACTGTCGTATCTAGGTCATGATCCGTCTTCATGACCTCCATAATCACAACAAGCGACCCCTCGGTCACTGCTGTATTTAGGTCATGATCCCTCAGGACCCTTGCGTCGACTGGCAACGGGGGCCCCGAAGACGCTCCCGAGGTACCGACCTCGGGATCACACTGACTCGCCTCCCCCGACCTCGGGGAAGAGACAACCTTGACGCTACTCGAGGAGTCTGAGGAGGTCATCCTGACATATTCAAAGAACTATCGACTGAAGGGACGTTGAGTGGCTAAGGGGGTCCGAGGGAGAAGCAGAAGAGGGGTCAAATGAACAAGTGAGGTCTCAACCTGGCCGTATGAAACTTATAGTGTCCAAGGGTGTCGTTTCAGCTTCCCGAGGTAAAACAAAGTACCGTCGCCCCAAAAACCACCTAACGCATTAAATGCATCACTGTATCGACTGAAACCCTAAAACGAGGAGCTGACGTCAATACAGAGGTATCAACTGAAAACTTATGGTGAGGATAAAAAATAAAAAATAATATATATATATATATATAATTGGATAAAAATGACGGTACCCAAGTATGTGCCCTCTCGGCCAGATCCCCGGGATTTGAGCCCGAGCGCATCCTCTCGGCCAAATCCCTGGAATTTGTGCCCGAGTTCACCCTCTCGGCGAAATCCCCATGATTTGTGCCTGAGTTCGCCCTCTCGGCCAAATCCCCAGGATTTATTTCCGAGTTCGCCCTCTCGGCCAGATCCCTAGGATTTGTGCCCAAGTTTGCCCTCTCGGCCAGATCCTTAAGTTTTGTGCCCGAGTTCGCCCTCTCGGCCAAGCCCCAAGATCAATTTCCGGGCCCCTGCTCGGTTAAATCAACTCCCAAGCTCCTGCTCGGTTGGATCGGCTCTTACTTCGTTCATCTCCCGAGCTACTGCTCGATTGGCACAATTCCCGAGCTCCTGCTCGGTCGGGTCAATTCCCGAGCTCCTGCTTCGATCAGTTCCCGAGCTACTGCTCGAGCGGATCAATTCCCGAGCTCCTGCTCGGTCCGATCCGTTCATGTGCTCCGACTCGGTCGGATCAACTACCGGATACGAAGCTCGGCCAGCCCCGCTCGGTCCGATCAGTTCTTGAGCCCCCGCTCGGTCAGGTCGACTCCCACCCAATCAGATCAGCCGGCTTTCAAGACTAGTCTACCATCACCACAAACTGGCTGCTCGGCACAAGACCTCATCTTCAGCACCCTAATCGGGCACCTCGAGAAGGTCTTCCCGTGGGGGGGGGGAGAATGATATGGCAGATGTTGACCAGGCCGCCACGTCCTCGCGCCCTCTGACAACTGGCCCGCCGACGTGGCTGACCCGACACGGGGAAGCCGGTCTGACGCAGGTATGGGGGCGTCAGTGGTCGTACGGTCGACCTAACACAGGTAGGGTCGACACCCCTTACCTGTAGGCGCATGTCTCACCGCAAGGACGACGGGCGTGGTGGAGAGGTACGACGGTATGGTAAGAAATAAAGGCAATAAAGATATCAGGTACGAATGACCTATATCACTCACTATAAAAGCTATTGCACCTCTACGGAGCAGGGAGATCATAAAACCAACCACTGAACTAACTTGACCGTCGGAGGGGTCACGTCAGGAACCTTCCCGACCCGAGCTAGAATACTCCAGCCCGACCCGAGCTCCAACTCCGCACCGAGACGACCGCGGGCGAGCTAACGCACACGGGCCTGAACCAGCAGTGCTTGCTCAACAGACACGGAGGCGAAACACATCTACTGGACAAGCACCAAATTTCACCCTAACATATTCTAACAAATGAATTCCCTATGAATTCACTCATCCTAATCATGCATCTGTCATTCATAGGTAAAAAAGAAAAAAGAAAAAAAAATGCTATATTTGTTGGCCGCCAATTACAATCTCCTTCATAAGAAAATTCTAGATTTTTATTGGATAAAGTAATAAATATCAAAATAATAATTTGATCAGATCAGATGATGATCTAGATTTGAGATAGGAAGTGGGTAACTATAGTTATTAGATCCGATTAATAAATAGCTACTAGGGTTAGATATAGAGATGTAGACATTTATTGCCATTTAAGAAGAAGTACTTGCTATCGTTATCAAGACCAATGAAGCAAAACATTCATTTTAATTAATGCAATGTGGCCGTCTCCTTCACCACCAAAACTATCCACCTTCTTCGATTGATCTTATTCACAAAAGAAAACATATGTGACGCTGATATGACATATTATGGTATCATTCCCATCATGACAATAATTATCAAACAGTAAAGCACTAATAAAGAACCTAAAAATTAATATGACAAGTTACGTCAACACAATATCTTAGATATACGAATGACCAAAATCATATAAGGCGGCGTTATGTCGTACAGGGCCATTCTGAAAAGTTCAAAGCAGTGTCGCACGACGTCGACCCATGTAGGTCGGTGACGCATGTACGAGACGTACGAGTCGATCAGCCCGAGGAGTTGGAAGCCATTAACAAGTCGCGTACCACCGTAGATCACCTCGGGAGGGGGTGATCGCATTTGACCCACCGTCAACTTCGACATTAAAAAATCACATAAGCGACCTTACGTATAAGGGTTCGAACCAAACGATATTGACGGCTCGATCACGACCTAAAGTTACACTAACAGACGCCATCGATGAAGACCTAAATAGCCTCACCTTCTTATATATTTTATTCTTTGCACTTAAATGGTAGGTGAAACATATACATCCATTGTTTGACCAGACATTTGAGAGAGAGAGAGAGAGATGGATTGATAGCAATCACATCCTTCAGAAGAAGAATTCAAAGAAACATGATGAAGCATTGACTTAGACAGATTGGTGTGGCCACGTTTGGACTCGAGACATGGTCAAAGATGATGGCTGTGTGCCTTCCCACTTCACTCTCTTTAGACTACACCTCCCCTCATCTTGATAGGAACAGTGTGAGAGTTTGCATTAGAGGAGTTTTTGACACTGCAAACTGCAATGAGAGTCAATAAAGTCAACATTGAATTATCATGTAGATAGATAGATAGATATGTATATATATAGATAGAGATTACATCTAATATTGGCCTGCACTTATGGCAAAGTGTTTCTTGTTCGAGAATTAGAGATCATTTGTCACTTCTGAATTGGTTAGTCATTTCAATCATTCATCTATTTTTGGTTCAGATTTCTTCTTCTTAACATATGGACTATTAGAAAGAAGATATGGAGAAGAAAAAAATATAAAAATTAATTCATTCTTTTATCTTTTATTTAACTAATCATTCAGAGAAAAAAAAGATTTACTTAAATAAAAATAAATTTTTTATTAAGTTAAATTTTGATTTATCAAAATTGGATGTTAATTCGGTGAAAACTCAAGTTAGTAGTTGACTTAGAAAACTAAATTAGATTTGAATCTTATCCATTAATTTTAATTTTCTCTTTCTTTTATTGTAACCTTTTCTGATGCCAGCATAAACTGGAATCAAACCCGGTCGAACTAGTCCCAAAGGAGGACTGAATCACCCGTGGAAATTTTTCCTTGGGGGCCGGCCATGCGTGTACCGGTGCAGTTCGACGGGCCACGTGTGCCCAGAAAACTTTCATTGGTGACTCAGTCCGCCTGAGCACACCGCTTCAAACGTGGGCCCTTAGAAGCCCCAAATATTAATTTGAAATCAAAATCACAATTATGTTGATTTTTTTTCTTTTTTTTATGTTCTTGTCAAAATTGACCAAACTTGCATACCTATCTAGATTTGATGATTTTTTTTTTAATCTCATATGTCCATTGGTTTATTTTTATCACAATTTGTTCAGGGAAAAAGTAATTATTTGGATTTGGTTATTTGAACACTTTCCTATTACTCACAGAAAACACTGTTTAATTGCAAAATGGGTTCTATGACAAGCACACACAAAATATATATATATATATATATATATATATATATATATATATATATATATATATATATATATATATATAATAATATTTTATCATGTATTTAGATAACAATAAAAACTTACCCTCTAATTATTTATGTTCAAAATTGATAGAGTAATTTAATTTAATTTTTAATCTCTATCTCTTCTTCCATCAAACATTAGTATCTAAATTCCTATATCTTCTTCCTCTGTCAAACTTTTAGCGGGGCATCTGTTTTCTTGTAGATAAAGATCCATTTATGGAAGAACTTAGAAAAGTTAGCATCATTCTTGAACGTGAAGGCTTATTAGGTTTCTTGTGTGGCAACCAAATGAAAAGATCCAAGCAATCCGTAGCTTCTTCTTCTTCTTCTTCTTCTTGGTTTCTGCAGAAGAGGAAGAAGCCTCCTCAAGCGATCTAATCTGCAGCCTTATGTTCTTTTACCATTCCCATGTGGTATGCTACTAATAAATAGCTCGAGTTATGAGGAAGCAACATGAAGTACGACGGCACACCGTACTCGTTAGACCTGTAGAGCCGACAAGCTCCCGAGTCAACTGTTGAGGTTGCAGGAAAGTGATTCTTCCGCCTCCTGATGCTTCGCAAGTCATCCACAAGAGTGAGAGACCTTTATTTATGCTGCAGAGAAGGAGTTAAAAGAGAGAAGCTTCCCAGCCATGTCAGGAGGTGGAAGTACAGGCGATAAGAACACTGTCATCTTTGACGAGTCTAGGAATTCATCGAGGTAGCTGCGCTGGAAGATCTGAGACACCATGGCGAGCAAAGCTGATGGATGGCACAAGGCTTCTCTGACATGCAATGGGTTTTGGTCGCATGATCACTCCCAGTTTTGCCTAACAAAAAGCTTCGGATCTAAGCAATGGACAGACATATTAATCCAAGTCTGGTTTTTAGGGCAAAGATGGTTAGCTGAATCTGGTCATTATGCATTAATTAATGTAGCCTTAAATGATGAAGGAAAAGTGATCAACTTGCATGATCAAGGAACTCAGATATCTACAATTGCAAGCCAATCTTGCAGTACTCATGTTTTGACTTTTAAGCTCCTTTTCTTTGTTGTTTCTTTTTGTTTATAACAGCAGTTTCAAAAATCTATACTTAAATTGTTTTTATTTATCCTGATTAAAAAATAAGTTAAGTGATGAAGATAAGATTTAATTTGGTTTATAGGAACATGAACAATCAATAAGAAAATATGATAACTTCTATCTCAGTTATAATTTTTTTTCTAAAATATTGAATAAAAAATTATGACATAAGATCCAATAAAAATCAGCTCATATAAAAAAATATATATAATATTCTATTTTTATTGATTTTAAAATAAAAGTAAATAAAATTATATTATTTATAATATTTTTGATGATACACTTTAACATCCTGATTAATCCCCTATAAAAAATGAAGAATTTGATGAGTGTATTATTAATAATTTAAGTTTACTCATTTTAGTCAAACGAAGTTGATGGGCTTATCAAACCTGAATATTGATATTTGATATCTAAGTAGTTGAGTGAAAAAAAATATAATATCTTATTTAATTTGATGAATCTATTATTATTATTATTATTATTATTATTGTCATAGAGGCTCGAGTTATTGTGAATGTAGTCAAAACTAGGATTTTTTCCGAGAATTCATCTTAATTTTTAAGAAAGTATATTTAAAAAAATTATAAATAAATTATGCATTAATACTTTGAGATATGAGAGCTTTATGACCCGAGGGTACACTTATGGCATGGAGAATGATTTCACAAGTAGTAAAGCATAATATGTCAACAAGAATTAGGTTCAAACAAACAAAAAATCTATGGTGTTCTCCATTTAAAAGGCTTCCATAAATGTCAATCATTCACCATCATAAGTGATGGATGCCAACATAACCTCGCCCTTCAAATAGGTAGCATTAAAAATGTAAAGACTCACAATATTAATCAACCATAATTATAGATACTTCCCATTTGACTTATGGAAGTTTTTGGTAGGTAAACTACCAATGTTAACTCCTAGATATTTGAGCTAAAATTCTCATCACATTTGTGATGGAGATGAATCAATCATGAGATCGGTTGCCTCCAAAAATATCTACCAATTTACTTACAGATTTTTTCCCCTGAAATGTTTTGATGTAAAAGATTCTTAGTCAAAATACACTCTCAAACCTTAATAAATGGGTTTGATATATTGATATTAATTTATTCCTTCCACCGTACATATTATTAATGTTTGTGACAGTCTAAATTAGCTGCGTACATGGCAAGCTTGTACGGCCATGCACGTAGATTCTAACTCCCCCACGCAATAATAATAAAGTGACAAAACCGCCACCGTCCCTGATCTGTGACCGTGCTGTTCTCCGCCACCGTCCCTTTGACCTTCCGTAACTTTGATCGATCCCATGATTTGTGGTGGCCGCAATGTGACCTAACGCGATCCCGAGTCCCACATCGATCTACATATCTTGATAGAAATAAATGGTATGAGGAGTTCTGGAATCACCATAAATGCACCCTCGGCATCACTGTCCTCCCCATTCGATCCTGCACATCGCAGATATCGCTCTCTCCGATGGCACAACCTTTGGGTGGTTCAGTTCTTGCGGTGCTCTTCTTGCTCTCCTGCTCCGCCACGGCGATGGCTGCCTATAACGTGGTGGACTTCGGCGCGAAGCCGGACGGGAAAACCGACGCGGCCAAGGCGTTTCTGGCTGCCTGGGAGGCCACCTGCGGGGCGAGGAAGCCGGCGACGATGGTCGTTCCGGCCGGCAGGTTCCTGGTGAGCCAGGCTCTCTTTAAGGGCCCCTGCAAGAACGCCCGTATGAAGATGTTCATCGAGGGGACCCTCGTGGCTCCTCCCGGTTACAGCGACATCACGCAGTGGATTACGTTGAAGTACGTCGAAGGTTTGTCCGTCTATGGCGGAACGCTGGATGGGCGAGGGCAGGAGTTCTGGGCCTGCAAGAAGGCTCGCCGGAGCTGCCCCTACGGTGCCACGGTAGGCTAACTCTTCCGGACCACGAAGCAATTTAGGTTTCTTTTAGTTGGAATGTTGTGATTTGAGCAGAATTGCTGCATGCCGACGCAGTTATTGACCATCGGTCAGTCGAAGAACATCCTGTTGAGCGGCATGAGTCTGCTCAACAGCGAGCTCTTCCAGATGTCCATCTTCGCCAGCACTGGCGTCACCGTGCGGGGTGCGACGATCACCGCCCCCGGGGACAGCCCCAACACCGACGGCATCCACGTCCAGATGTCCAGCTCCGTCACGATCAGAGGATCCACGATGAGGACCGGCGACGACTGCATCTCCCTGGGACCTGGAACGGCCCACGTCTGGATCGAGAACATCAAATGCGGCCCTGGGCATGGCATCAGGTCAGCAACTTCGCATTTACGCGCTGCTGCTTGTAGGTGATCTATTTCTGCTGCTTTGGCCGATCGATTAAGCTTTGCTCTCATGGCGCCGACGCAGCATCGGGAGCCTGGGCGGCGCGGCGCAGGAGGCCGGAGTGCAGAACATAACGGTGAGGTCGGTCGCGTTCACGGGAACTCAAAACGGGCTACGGATCAAGACTTGGGGGAGGCCGAGCAACGGGTTCGTGAAGGGGGTCACCTTCGAGCACGCCGTCATGAGCAACGTCCAGAATCCGATCGTCGTCGACCAGAACTACTGCCCCAACAACATCAACTGTCCCGGCCAGGTGATCCACCTAAAACAGAGCCACCTTCATCACACACACGCATCTAATCTTGTTTCGTTATGGTTGCAGAGCTCCGGAATCAAGATCAGCCAGGTGAACTTCCACGACGTTCGGGGCTCTTCGGCAACGCAGGTGGCGGTGAAGCTGGACTGCAGCCCGAGCAACCCATGCACTGAGGTCTCGTTGAAGGACATCAAGCTCACTTACCGGAACAAGCAGTCGCAGTCCTACTGCAGGAACGTGAAGGGAACCTCCTCGGGGGTCATGAACCCACCCAGTTGCCTCTGAGCCATGGCATCACGCCGGGCGTTGCATGCAACCAGCATACGTGTGTTGTACTTTAGGGCCGTCGTCTCCGGCTGACATGTCCAGCGAGCACCGGAGTTCCGGTGAAGGGAGCTTGGCATGCAGTTCTCGAGGGACCAAAACTATGTCTTGTAATCATGTTGTTGTAATCTGGTACGGTAGTCATTTGGCATCGATGTGAGAACAACTCCGCAGTGAAGCATACTTTTAGCTGTGTATGACAGCAGTTGTATTGATTTCTGAGATAAGAAAGATGTTTCAGTGTCTCATCGTGGAATATGAAGTGTCGGATTTTAATTTAGTGGATCAGATGCGATAATATTAAGATGATGCAATAACAATTATTTTAATATATTTGATTAGTTTATCCTCTACAGGAATATAAATCTAGATCGAAGATTTTACTACATCAGAATTCCAACAGAGGAACCAAGACAGAGGCTCGACAAGTTTTACATGCACTCAGAAAACCTTCATCTCTCAGAATTTGCTCAGCTCCCTCCTCGCGCCGGCCACCGGTGACACCGTCAACTCTACTACTACAGCCCACTGCCATGGCCAAGAACTGAGATCTCATATTCAATACAACCAGGTGGCTTCATGACGCCTGACGTGATCCCGTGAGCATTCTTGCAGTAGGTCAGCGCTTGATTGTTCTGGTAAGTCAGGTTGATGTTATGCATCATGATCTCACTGCATGGATTGCTGGCGCTGCAGTCGAACTTTAGCGCCACCTCTGTCGCCGATGATCCCTGGATGTCGGTGTACGCCACCTGACTGATCTTGATTCCCGAGCTCTACAACAACAACAGCGAGAAGATGGACGTCAGATTGGTGATCGTCTACAGCGGGAGTGGTCACGTTGGATGCAGTTGGTTTGCCTGGTATGGGCAGTTCACGTTGTAGGGGCAGTAGTTCTGGTCGACGACGATCGGAAACTGGACGTTGTCCATGGTGGCGTGCGCGAAGTTGACGCCCTTCACGTATCCGGCGTAGGGCTTCCCCCATGTCTTGATCCGAAGCCCGTTCTCTGTCCCCGAGAACGCGACCCACGTCACCGTGATGTTCTGCACTCCGGCCTCCGACGGTGTGCCGCCCAGGCTCCCGATGCTACGCTCCACCACCACCACGGCTATTCGTTAGCGTCACTGTCCTTGATCAGGTCGTTCTTACTATTCTCGGCACAGGAGAGAGAGAGAGAGAGAGAGAGAGAGAGAGGAGGAAAGGAGATGAGCACCTGATTCCATGTCCTGGGCCGCAACTGACCTTTTCGATCCAGACGTTGGTGGTTCCTTCGCCAATGGAGATGCAGTCGTCGCCGGTCTCTATGCTGGTGTCGATCACGGTCACGTCGCTCGATTTCTGGATGTGGATGCCGTCGGTGTTGGGGCTGTGAGCCGGGGCGCTGATGGTCGCGCCCTGTATCTGGATGCTGCTGCTGCCAAAGATGGCGATGTGGAAGAGCTCGCTGTTAAGAGAGGTCAGGCCGCTGATCAATACCTTCTTGGATTTGGCTACTGTCAATGACTGCATCCACATCAAAACTCCATTAGATCTTCCTACTGAAATCGAGGACGATTAGTGACAAAAGGGGGCCGCAGATGGGATTACCATGGCGCCCTGAGGACATCTCCGGCCGGCCTTCCTGCAAGCCCAGAAGGCCTGACCTTGGCCGTCGATGGTGCCTCCGAAGATGGACAGTCCCCGAACGGCCATAAACAGCAACCAGTTTGGGACAGCGCAGTAAGTAGAGGGCGCGACGAGAGTCCCGTCGACGAAGATCCTGGTCGCGTTGTTCTTGCAGGGACCCTTGAACGTGGCTTGGCTGATCAAGAACCGGCCGGCGGGCACGTAGATGGCTGCAGGCTCGGTGGAACTGCAGGCGGCGGCCCATGCATTTAGGAAAGGGTTCGCTGCGTCGGTCCGGCCGTCGGGCATGGCTCCGTAGTCTGATACGTTGTAGCTTCTTGCCGTTGCTGGTGCAAGGAAGAAGACACACAGCGTCATCATCCCGAGAAGAAAGCTCACTGCCGGTGCCATTGGAAGGGACGGATCAAAGGCTTGGAAGGATATGATGAACAGGCGGCATTTATAGGACTGCATTGACTGGTTGAAGTTGGGAGTACGAATCACGATGAGCAGTGTAGTAGTTTTCTTGCGTGAAGAATCTGCAGCATTAATGGGGAGGGAAATTGCATGGCTGTGGCTCAAACAGGGAAGCTGACTTGAGATTGATGTTAATGTGATTTGGAGAAGAAATCTTGCATGTGGTATGTTCTTCAACATCCACTTAGGGCCAATCGATCTTTCCAACTCATCAACAAAAAAAAAAAGGGGGTGATGCAGAAGGTGAAGAGTCTTAATGCCACATAAATCTTCTATTTCATTGATGAATTTAACGCCACATAAATCTTCAAAGATTTGGATCCAATCTCTTCACTGACATTATGAAATGAAAGGCCAAAGTTTGGAGCATTTGTCCATATCTAAGATTACTTTCAACAATAACTTATTTCCTATCTTATCTCCTTTTTTTTTTTTTTTATGACATCTTAAAGTGAAAAGTTTATGAGAGTATGGTTATGATTTAAACTAGTGAAGAGATTACCACTAAGTCTTGGAATAATCGACAAAAGAGTAGATGATCGAGTAGCTAAAAAATTGAGAGAGTGAGTTTTACTGGGAGCCCAAGCTTTAAGATTTAGCCTGGATGGTGTCGTGAAATTTTATTTGAAATATTTAAGTTTAATTAATATAGAGGTAATGAAAAGTTGTCATATAAAACTTGGTGAGTGAATTTTGATGATTTGATCAATTTTGGCGAAATTCGATGGATTTTGCATGATTGGTATGAAAATATTCACCATATAGATTTACATATTTTATTGTAAAAATTTAAATAAAAAATATTTAAAGATATTTTTTATGCATGTATGGAATATAATAATATAATGGATTTCACGTTGTTATGGCATCATATAGTGAGTGATTCACCATATAGAATTAATACTGTTTTACCGATCGATGCTGACATGGCACATGCCTACTGGTTGTTCATGTGGTGGACCCGGTCTAGCCCTAACAGTCAGCCCAAATGTTCATTATTTGGGCAAGGCTGGGCTCGGGTCTACTTAAAGCCCATCTATTCCTGGATTCCCTACGCAATCCACTTTACCCAGTTCTACGTTATAGAAGAGAGTCAATTGGATTTTTTGGGACCCACTTACGGGGCCCTTCGTTATCCAATAACAAAGGAGTGTAACTAATCGGGTGAGAACAGATGATACCATTTTCGTTCTCCATAATTATATAAGCGGAGCGCTAATGGAGGGATCTCCAATCTGGAGTTCTCTCTTATCTTCGCTCACAAGTGCCCGACGCGGCGACGCCAGAGGCGCCCCCCCCCCCCCCCCCCCCCCTTCCCAAAGTGTTCTTGCTAGGGTTTACTCCTCCCATCACTGTTGGCGACGCAGCCATCGACGGGCTTTGGATTCGATCATCGAAGATCAGTCGTTGCCGCCGACGCCCTTGAGGTATCCTATCATTTCTATGTCCGCTGACATCGATATCTTTTCGGTGGATTCATCTTATCTGTAAATTTTACTTCTTGTTAGTTGCCGCTATCTTGAGTAGATTTAGGGTTTTGTGGTTGTGAGACTAGTTGTTTTCTTATTGGTGGGCTGCACTTTTGGTGGAAATTTGGTGATCGGATACGGTGAAAGCCCTGGCTGGCGTTTTTGGAGAAGAAAGGGGACAAAGATCCAACTTGTGTGATGGACATGTTTCTTGTTTGCCCCTTTTATTATTCTCTGTTGTTCTTGAGTTGCTTGGTTTTTCGATAGATACTAAATGGGAGAAAGGGATCTTGTTACCAATTTTATACAGTATGGGTGTAGACAATCTGCCTATTGCCGAGTGTGAGGTTTACATATACAGTATGGGTGTAGACATTCTGCCTATTCCATGCCGTCTTTACGGAGTTAACCCTTCGAAGACATGCAGCATGGAACCGGTCTTGCTATATTTATAATGAGGAGCTGCACGATCGTGTGCGTGCCTTCCCACTGCTAATCTCAGTCCGTACATGTAAAAGTTAATCTTGATGGTTTTCTCCATCTTATGATGGTTGATCTTTCTTGATTATATTAAGGAGCTGTTCTTAAGCTCATAGAAGGATCGGTCTTTTTTTCTGGAGGGAGAATTAAAGCTTTCAGATAGGTGGTGTTATTTTGATGCATTGCACCGCTGGAGAAGATCAGTTCTAGTTGATGCATGAGATTCATGTTCTAATCTTGCATAACAAGAGCTAATCATCGTTTGTTGAAGACAAAACCATGAGTCAAACTATGAACCGTCGGTTTCACTTTTATTGTTTCACAAGAAGTTTCTTTAGGTATTTCTCGACCTTCCTTTGTACAAATAATCTGATCAACCCACCTTACTTTCGACCAATTCAAAAGGTTTTTGCTTGTTCTATTCTTGGTAGGAACTATCTTACCTTTTAATGAATATAATTACTATTCTATGATTTCTAGTATGCTTACATAATGATCTCAAAGTCATCATCTCAGTGGTTGCATTTTTTTTGGATATGCTGTTTGTGTGATTATTTGGGTTGTAATTATGGTATTGGCTGCATAGAAACATGTGCCGCATGCTTACCAAAATCTTTTCTTTTAACCAAGGTTCGCATTTTTGTATTGTATCAGCATACCGAGCCTTGCTCGGTGCGGTATGTGCCGAGATGTACTGAGTGGTATGCCTAAAATAGGCATAAAACCCTTCGAAAATACCTAAAAAATAGAAAAAAGTTAGGATAGTTTTTTTAAGTTAGAAATAAATATACATTTTGTATGGTTTTAGCAAAACTAATGTAAATTAGGTAAGAATAGTGTAACATATCTTTTTCGTGCTTTGAGGAGTAGTAATTTTGATCCATTTTGGATCGTCCTTTCGTTAATATTGAATTATCTACAAAAAAATATATTTGAATTGTTAGATTATTTTGTATATAACTTAAATTTTAAGATTCAAATGAATTAAGTAATCACATGTGTAGATATACCTAATTGACTGATTCTACGACCAAAACGAATAATGGGCCTCCACGGGTGGTGGATTGAGGTTCTCGATCCTATGTATCTGTATATTAATATGATATGTTTGATGGACTTAATCTTGAAATTAATCCCATAATATAGTGTATTGATACATCGTATGTCATTGGTGCATCAATGTGGTGATTGTTGTACTTTGATTGTCGTGAATCACATGTGTCTGAGGCGGCTCCTGAGACATGTATTGGTGAATGTTAGAATTTTTACTTTCGCTACTGATGTTGCTCTGTATTATATTGTTGCTCGAAGAAGTATGACCAACTATCATCGTACTACTGTCGATGTAAGATTCTCTATAATAAAATGATCGTGAATATGTTGAGCTTCGTTCTTTGTTTACGTCATGTAGGCTCTGTCGCATCTGCTGAAAATCATCTACTGACTTTCCCTTCCTCTTTTGTGCATAAGCTTGACTAGTATCTCGTCGAGTTCCATTACCCGACATAGGTCCATAACAGTCTAAATTGATCGGTATCACCTGTTATAGGTTGGTAACAATCAAAATCGATCGGTACTGCTCGCTATATGTTGGTAACGGTTGAAATCGATCAGTATCGCCCGGTACAGGTCAGTAACAGTCAAGATTTCGACCATTACCACCTGATACAGCCTCGTATCACTTGATATGAGGACAAAAATTTGGTATTGCCTGATAGCGGGCAGTCTGCGTGTCGATAGGTTGGCGGACCGGTATGTACTGCCTGGTATGAAATTAAAACCCTTGCTTTTAACAACATATCTTAAAAAATTATGCTATCATTTATATGACTTGAATTACTAGTTGGATTTTTTCGATAGCTATCTTAAAGGCTTTTTTAAGTTGCAAGGTTCTATCTTATTTCTGGTCTTTCTATTTCCATATATATGGATCTCGTATGTTATGGATTTTGTATGTTATAATTTCTATTTTAGAGAAGTCAGTAAGTTTTGTTGATGGTTGTTTCTAGTTGCAGCTCTTGTCTGTTAGTTCCTTGATCAAGTTGATGGTCTGTTGAATGCGTGGTGCAGTATTGATTACTGGAACATATAATTTTAGAGTTGATATTGTGTGGGTAGAGATATGCGCTATTGTGTGGGTAGAGATATGCTTTGTCCCTTTTTGGTAATTTTCATCCTTCATTTTTGAAATTTTGATCATATTAAAGTATTTGCTGTTTAGAAATGCACTTTGATTGACAAATGACAAATTTATCCAGTTTGACATCATATTATTAGAGTGGCCAAACATTTTGCAATATTACACGAACTCGATGTTTTTTTTTTTTTGCTTGAGATGAAGTTTATTTTTGACAATGAAAGGTGATCTCCAGATTCAGATCATATTCTTCTGCTGAACATCTTCTGTATATGATTCTAAAAATCATTGTGTACTTAAATAAGTGATCCTGAGAAAAGGGTATATTCAGCAGATGGAATAATATATCATTTATCATTTTCAGATAACCAAATAATATATCAATTTTTTATATGTCTGATTTGGATGAATATTAGTAGTCACAGATGGAAAGATTAAGGGAACCAAAGAGGAACTGGTGATATATGTCGTGTACTATTTGTTGGCGATTTCATGTTGCATTTATGAAGGTTTGTTTGATGTCGGCATCTAAAACTTAGCAGTCCTTTTTTCAAATTATGATCAATAAAAATTAGCAAAATCGCCATTGATGTGATTGCTTATTTTTGTAACGGTGTTGACTGTTGTAAAGGAATGAAATTCATCGGACAATGTAGCTTATTTGATATTTCATTACAGGAAAAGATATTAATTTTTATAGTTGTAATGGTGTGATTATGTTCATATGGAAAATCAAGGTACCATTATATTGGAGTTACATGAGCTTCTTTGAATTTGGATGAGAGTTCTGCCAAGGAAGTATTAGGACAAAAACAAGGAATGCAATACCGATCAATACTGCTCGTACTGGGCGGTACATATCGTTACGCTAGTTGATCAGTACACAGACCGCCCGCTACCGGGCGGTACTGTCGATCGGGGTTGTTTTCGCCCCGCTACCACCCGAAATCGATCGGTAACGGTCGATTTCGATCATCGGCGGTCGGTTTCGGACGATATCAGTCGAGGGAGGGAGAAAGAAGAAGAGGGAGAAGAAAAACCTGGAGACGACGCTGCTCTTCGCCCGCGCTATCCGTCGCCTACGGGCGAAGAATCGCCCAAGGGCAATTTCTTCTCTCCGCGTGGGGAGAATAAGCATCTCCCCGTGTGGGGAGAAGGAACGAGGCGACGTTGCCTCGGTGACATTGCCCCTTTTTCTATTTTTAACTTAAATTATATTATATATATTATTATACTATATATATATTGAGTGGTATGCTTGTGCATACCACACGGTACCAGGGTACCATATCGTACCAAGCTGACCTCAGTATGCTGGTACGGACTGGTACAGCGAACCTTGGACAAAAGCAATAAGAACGTACACGAGGCACCTGTTTAAAAAAATGTTTCTGAAAAAGGTTTTACTGCTAGATACATCATATTCCATACAGATGGAATGATTGTTGTTGGCACATCTCTTGATCTGTGCCCCAGTTTTGTGTTATAGTCATCTACTGCTACATAGCAGATGTGATGCCTTGTTGCTGGGGATTGCAAAAACATATAGGGACCAAAAATTCTTGTTTTCCATCTGACTTCTTTTCCTTCTTTTTTGCTGTAAATGCTTAGAGAGAGAAGATAAATCAGGATAAGTAGTTGTGGTATTTTATGGATGGCATGAGCCAATAGGTACCATTTGATATATTTGTTTCTTGGTCTCATAATCAAACATATCACACTATGAATTTGTGCCATTGAAACCTCACTAGTTCATAACACACCTTTGTTTATTTTTGAACTGTGATATTTCGAAGGCATTATTGTTCCCAAAACTCATTCAAAAGCCATCAAGATCTTGTTTCTTAGTTCTCTTTGGCATTTAAAAGAATAAAATTCATAGATATCTTGATGCCTGGTGTCAGTTTCAGTATCTCAAAGTTTTGCATTCACACACTGTTTTTGTTGAGTTCTGCAGGTATCTTGAAGGCACTTGATATATTTACAGCATTTGCCAATCTTGTCTGTGGGCAATACCTAATAAAACTGCAAGCAGCTTAATCGGATGGAGTCATCAGAGGAGGGGCAAGCCTCTATGTCCTCTAATCAGGTGTCTCAGCAGTTTTCCTCCAGCAATCAGTCTGGACAGGCTAATTTACGTCCCATCTTTCATAGTCCATCTGCTCTTAATTGGGGATCACAAGAGTGGTTATCAGCAGAGAGAAACTCGGCTCAAACTAGGATGCAAGTTCCTGTGCCCGTGATACTGGGGTCTCAGCAGTTTTATTCTATGGTTAACCAATCCATTCAGATCCAACCATCATATAGGAACCTGACTCCGATGCCTACCTCTGTTGGCTTGGGTCAGATATCGTTGTCAAATAGACAGGTTCTAGGTACACAATCATCACTTAGCACCCAACCAACCATGTCTGCTAATCTTGCTTCACAGCCGTCCTCATCTATATGTAAGAGGCCTACCCTGATTCGGGCACCATCCAAGGTTCAGAGTTTTCTGCCCATGAATATGGGTTCACAATTGTCATCAACAAATAAACGCCCAGCACAGTTGGAGCCGCCTCGAAAGGTCCAATCCGAGTCATTTGAGTCTGTAAGGTCAAAGCTACGGGAGTCATTGGCTGCATCATTGGCTATGGAGTCTGACCGGCATCATAAACAAGAAATTGCAGAAAAGTGTACTCCTGGTGATGCTTCAAGCACGATGCCAAAAGTAATAACTCCAATGGTTGAGTTGAATTCAGAAGCTAAAAGTGCTTCTTCAGATAAATCTGCTCTGGAAACTGTTCAAAATCAAGCTGGCAATTTATCTTCTAAAGAAAATCCAAGTAATGACACTTTGTTAACAAGGTCTGATGTTGATGGTCTTCAACCTAAGGATATATTATTACAGAAGGAAGTGTCAAATGATAACTCTTTAGTTAAAGATGAACTTTTGCAGGGTCACGGACTCTGCTGGTTGTCTAATCAGGGTGTTGGGACTGTAGACAATTCAGCAAATCATGATCATGATAGAAAAAGACTCAAAATGACCAATGAACAGGAAACAGCTGATAAGGAGACAACAGTAAGAAATGCAGGACAGCTGGCATTTAGGATAGAGGCAGAACTGTTTAGATTGTTTGGAGGAGTTAATAAGAAATACAAAGAGAAGGGTAGGTCCTTGTTGTTCAACTTAAAAGATCGTAATAACCCAGAGTTAAGGGAACGTGTATTATCTGGTGCAATTGCACCAGAACATCTTTGCACAATGACCACCGAGGAACTTGCTTCAAAGGAACTTTCACAATGGCGATTGGCCAAAGCAGAAGAACTTGCACAGATGGTTATACTGCCAGATACGGATGTTGATTTAAGGCGCTTGGTGAAAAAAACTCATAAAGGTGAGTTTCAAGTTGAAGTTGAACAAGCAGATAGCTTCCCAGTGGTGGTTGAACTTGGGACGAGTGCCCTCTCACAAGTTACTTCAAAACCAAGCAAAGAAGTTTCAACACAATCAAAATCCAATCATAAGTCTGATGAACCTAAGGCATCCAAAAGACAGTCGTCAGCCAGGAAAATTGATTCTGCTGATCAAAATCTCCCTAGCGATATTGAAATCCTTAGCGAGAAGGCTGATCTTATGCAAGAACTCATGGTGGATGAATTGAAAGATCCAGAGTTGCTACCTCCAGTAGTTTCTCTAGATGAGTTCATGCAAGACCTTGATTCCGAACCTCCATTTGGAAACCTGTCGGTGGGTTCTTTACAGGAAGTTTCCTTGGAGCCTGAGGAAGCTTCTGAATCAGACAGTGTGGAACATAAACAAGATGCTGCATCCGGTAGCTTGGGATCGAAGTCAGATTCTTCACGAGGTGGCTCTCCTTCCAAGCAGCTTTTGTCACAAGAAGGCAAGCAACCAAAGTTGGATTCTGCAGATGCCACATCTAAAAATCCTACTATAGCTAACCTTGAAAAGGTGGATGTGGAGTGTTCAAAAATTGATGATAACGTGAAATCTGGTTCTGTTGATATTCAGTTAGATACCTGTCTTCCTGAAGTTACATCAATGAGTGATAAAATATGGGAAGGTTCAATTCAGTTGAATATTTCTGCAGTTGCTACAGTGATTGGCTTCTTTAGAAGGTCTATCATCAGTTTTATTGTCATTTTTAAATACTTTTTATTCCTTTCAGTAGCTTCGATGTCCTATTTTATATGTCTATATGCACATCTGTGGCATTTCTGATTTTACTAGTTGTGTGCTAGCCACATTGCCTCTAGACGTTGCTATATGCTTAAACTTTCATGACAAATCCTAGTGCAAGGTATGTCGTTTCAAATCTTACCGCTCGGTACGGGCGTTACGTACCGGTCTGCCAGTGGACCGCTCGCTACCGGGGCGGTACCCTTGACCTAGCCCCTTTTTGGATGATATGGAGTTGTTTCCGCCCCGCTCCCGCCCGAAACAGGTCGGTGACAGTCAATTTTGACTGTCGCTGCCCGCTACCTGGCGGTATCAGCTTGGCTGCGGCGAGGGAAGAAGAAGCAAGGAAGAAGAAAGAGAAAGAGAGAGAAGAAGAGGGAGAACCTCGGACGGTATTACCCTCTAACGATGAGGCGACGACTCAGCTTCTTCTTCGCCGAGTTCTTCATCGAAGGCCAGAAACATTTGCGGTCGGAGAACCTCGGGATGGCGTCGTGGTGAGGAGAACCTCACGAGGCGGCAATTTCTTGACCACGCTCTTCTTCTTGTTGCCTTCTCTTAGTCTGAGGCGACGTCGTCTTTTTTTAAATTTTCTATGTTATATATATATATATGTATATATATATATATACCGAACGGTATGCCCTGTATCGTACAGTACCAAGCTGAGCTTGGTACATTGGTACGTTACGAAATTACCAACCTTGTCCTAGTGTATCTGAAACTGTTAATAAAAAAGATAACAACTGAAACCAAAACTTTGCTTATGACAAACTCCACAAATATTATGGTTGTGGTTTGGTTATCATGTTTATCTTTGATCTAGAACTGCAAAGGTAGGTTGACTTGGTTATTTAAATTCAAGGAAGTGTTTTATATGTCAAATATTTAGAATAGTGTTTTACTGTAGACCCAGATTGAAATTATTTTGATATCATATACAAGGCAATTGAAATGTTGTTAAGGAATTTAGTAATATAGACAACCTATGTCACAGTTCTATGGGATGCAACTCTGTGATTGAACTAAAAACTCATTAGACCATGGTTATTTTCTGTAAATTCATTGCCAGGGAAAATATAGAGTGAACTAAACAAGTCTATATAAACTTTCTCCACTTTACATTTGGAGATTGTTTTTCTCCATATTAGGAACACTTAGGAAAACAGTTAACAACATTGGCAATTATGAAATTTTGGTTTTTCTTCTATTAGCTAATGTAACTAATACATTGGATAATATTTAATATAAGCGTTCAACTAACCTTCCATTTCTTTGTTTGAATATAAGTAAAGGTTACGGAGTGGACATATATGGAAATTACCTTATATTTTATTGAATAACGAGTCATAATAAAAATCTATGATATGCTATAATATAATAAAAATCTATGATATGCTATAATAATTCCAAAGTTCATTAAACTAAGCTACTAAATCCACATGGGAGTACTTGTAATCTAGGTTAGATAATATAAATCTGAATGTAGTCATAATGAGGAATTAAATATTGCAATTTGCTGATATTTTTCCATACTGTTATGCTGCATACCAAACATACTGAAATAAAAATGACAATTAAATAAACTTTTGAAACTCTGAGAAATGTGATGGAACATACGTTGTATTGTATGTCATGATGTACACAACTCCATTAGGAACTCAATCAGGAGAACGACGAGGGGGCAGCCATATAGAGAAGAAAAGAATGATCCATGTCAATGTATTGTAGTGATGGCGTCTTTCAAGGCTCCGAATTAATTCGAAGCAACTTAATAAAAAATAAAAAATCTGAAGTTGCACAATGCAAAAGAATAGTCGAGTCAAATCCTGGACAATGCAAAACTGAACCCAGTGGGACTGCCATAGATGCGCTTGATTACTAGATGGTCATTGTTTGACCTGTTTTGAAAGTTAAGCAATTTTTGGCATTCTTATATCTTAACAATTGACTGATTTTGAGATCACTGCTGCCTTGTTTCTTATTGTTCTTGTTTGCGTTGTAAAATATAACACTTGGTCAAATGTGCTTGTAAGGTCTTCTCTTTAACATTGATAATGATAGTCCGTTTCTTTGAGATGTCTTGATATTGGTCTGTGTGTCCTTTGAAGTTGTTAATGCTTTGTTCCTATTCTGCATTTTCACAGTGGTGAGAAAACATCAACACAGGAATGGCGTAGCTTTCTTGAGATAAAGGGGAGAGTGAGACTAGACGCTTTTGAAAAGTTCCTTAAAGAGCTTCCTTTGTCTCGAAGCCGTGCAATCATGGTATCTTTCAGCTTAACTGTTGTCTTCTTGAAACATTTGGATTTGATGCATTTATGACTTAATAGCTTGATGAATGAATGAAAGTCAGGGAGGAATATATATACATCAAGAATTTCAGTTCTTTTACTTTTCTAGATTGTTCCTTCTCTATCAATTGAGCTATGTTGCATCTGCTGGATGACTTCAGATCAGCTTGTGCTGCTCTACCATCTCAGCTAATGGAACCAAGTATCAAGTTGAATTCATAATTTTGCACCACACTGGAAGTTGAAATCAAAATTTTCATTAATAAAATATTTTTAGATTCTGTTTTTTTCTTTGTACTATTTGATACCTCTACTTTTTATGGTGTTGCATTTTAATTTATTTTATTTTTCTCAGCTAATTAGAAGAATTCCACTAGTTTCCTGGAAACTTCAAATAAATATAGACGAGCAGTTAAGGAAGTTGTACCATAAATATTAGACAAAAGTGTGGTTGAGAAATAGCTAATTTATGGTGCAAGTATTAATTCTCGCCTACATTTGAGCTTTATGTTTTGGCAATGTAACTTGGTTAGGAAGCAGAGGAACATAGGATAGTGATATTTGTTTGACCAGACATTTGCATGGGCAGATATATTTTTTTATTTACTAGTTAGATTTGAAAGAAACATATTGGTCTACAATCAGACCCGTAAATTTTTATGGACTAACAATTTCCCACTGTCATGTTTGACTATCTAAGTTGGACATTTGCAGTTCCAGTAATGTTTTTGTTATGAATTCATCAATTCACAACGGGGAACAGACACACACACGATATTGTTTAGAGTGTTGCTTGAAGCTCGTAGTTGTCTTTTTATTAATGTCATCTTGTGGTGTGCAGATTGCTCAGTTTCCATGGAAAGAGGGATCTCCTGAGAGCGGACGATTGAACCTGCTTGAGGTAGTTGTTCATTTGGAGACATCTGAATCAGGAGGCTTTTAGATATAACCCCAATCTTCTAACACGTCTTCCCATTCATTCACTGCAGGTAATTGACTCATACATCGCGGATGAGAGGGTAGGATATGCAGAGCCCGCGCCAGGAGTGGAGCTGTACTTGTGTCCGCCGCATTCAAGGACGACCGACATCCTCGAGAAGCTCCTCCCGAAGGAGCACGCCGAGGCACTTCCGATCGCCGCCGCCGCCACCACCACGCATCTCATCGGCGTGGTCGTATGGAGAAGGCCCCATTCAACGATATCACCTCGGCCCGACTCCCATCACAAGCATGGCAGTTCCAAGAAGCAGCACAGCTCAAGAAAACAGCAATCCCAGCCGCCGCCTGAAGACTATGCCGACAACGATGACGTACCACCGGGCTTCGGCCCCGGGGAGTACGATGACCTTCCCGAGTTTGATTTTGTTCATGGCAGCTCGCAGACATCTAAACCTGCTGCCGCTTCCGTGACCCGCCCCCCCCATGTGGTGGCACCGGGTCGCCCGGTAGATCAAATTAGAGAACTGATACATAAATATGGGCACACTGAAACTGTCAAGAAACCTCCCTTTGATGTACGACGCCATTGGAATGACGCCGATGAAGACGATGACGATATCCCTGAATGGCAGCCTCAATATGATCGTCGGGTGCAACCAGAAACACTTGCCTCGTCACAGCCACCACCAACACAGTTTCATTCTTACCAGCAGCCAACTACTTTTCAGTCTCTCCATGTAAACCTACCTTTGTCATCGTTACCCAATCCTCAGCCTATGGGCCTGCAGCCACCTCAGATCGTGGTGATGCCGACCTCCTTAACCATGCCGCCCAGGTGGCAGCAGCTGCCGCTCTCGGGCGGCGCAGCTGACATGCCACTGCCTGCAGCCAACGCATGGCAGACTTCTCCTCACTACCTCCCGCAGGCCAACGCCGACGGCCAGTTGTTGTACGGCTTTCCCAGCGTAGGAGCTGCGCAGAATGCCATGGGTTGGCGGCCGGCGGATGTCTTCGGCAGTCGGGGGATGTAATAAAAGATCCGTAGCAACAAACAGAAGAGTCTTGCGTGTAACAACAACTCATTTCAATTGTTTTTTTTTTTTTCTTCTTTTCTTTTTTAATGATGCTTTCTTTCTTTTTATCTTCTCCGGCCATGGCCGCCAGCTTTTCTTTCCTTCTCCCTTTAGTTTGGCAGCAGCTGCTGAAACCACAGTCGCTTTGCCCCTTTATTTGCAGCTACTCCTTTAATTACTTCCAACTCTTGCACCGGTAGATAGATGACTTCAACAACTTGAGTGATGATCTGCTGCAGAAGTAGTATCTGCAAGTGGTCTCCAAAATTTTCCTACTCCCTGCCGACCTTCTGCTGTTGATCGAAATGGATGCCAATATATATATATATATATATGTTATGATGTTTGAACCGCAAAAGAGATCCTCCTTTCGTTGTGTATATTCTGTATGTACTCTTTCTGAAATAAATAGTTCTGCATTGACCGTGTCATTTCTTGTTGACTTTGCATCTCACAAAAGGTGGAAAGCCACTCGTCATATATAAAAAAAAAAAGAAAACAAAAAAAAAACCAAGTCAGGAAGATTTGAAGTGGTCGACCATTTCTGAGATCTTCCTAATTGTTTAGCTGAGAGAGTGTCGTCAGCCTGGATGATTGTTGACATGCAATTGCATTTGTGCTCTTCTTCTTTTCTTCACTTTTCTCCAGCTTTGATGATTGATAATATTTATAGTTATAGATCAAGAAAACCACATCTGTGGTAGATCACAGTTTATGCTGCAACCTTGCAGTGGTTAGACTATTAATCTGTGACGGATTTCTAGTCTAATGTAGATGTGGATCACATTGAACCCCAAGGTCAACAAGACTGCATGGATGCAGAAACTTCTTGGTGTGGAGCACATCTTTCTCCTTTCAGCATTTCTACTACCAATTAATGTTGTGTTATCTTCTTCTCAGCTTCTGGTCCTCACCATATCAAGGACTTCACTCACAGCAGTGTCTCTTGATGATGCCCATACTCCTCAGTCCACAGCATGGAAAAGGAAAGCTCTGTTACCATAATACCAGTTTCAAGTCTTCTAGGTTGCAGTAGGTCTTTGTTCTGTCTTCATGAGGTTCCTCTCCTCCAGCATGATTCCATGGCTATGGCTGACCCAAGTTTTCTTTGGAAGAAAGAGACTTACAAGTCCTAGCCAATTGTCTACTTTCTCCACCTTTTTTTTTTTTTTTTTCCTTCATTCTCTCTGTGTTAAGAATCAAACATCTTTCACTATGATACAAGAGATTCATTTTGAAGATTATGTATGCATCACCAAAAGTTCCAGGAACAGAAAGCATAGATTAGAGTTGGCAGGTCCAAACAAACCAAATTGTCTGCACAAAGACCTGTTTCAGCAATGCTCCATGCTTTTTTATAATGTGATCTGCATGAGTGCTTCATCCTTCACCAACCAAAACAGCATTCAATCTGTTAAGTTTCAATTGAGTGGAGAAGAAACCTACAATCTTCCTCATCAAACCTTCTTAACTTTAGTAACCAATCCATCCCTGTCTGTCTTGATGAGAAGTAAACACAAGTCATGGCTCTCAAAAGGTAGCAAAAGAGTGCCCAGTAGTTAGCTTGCAACATATGCTCAAAAGCAAACCCCTTACTTGTGATTGAAACCAGCTTGTCTAAATGATCCTTCTGATACAGATTTGACTCTGTCAAGGAGTTGCCCCGACTGATTCATACAGGCAATGCAGTCATGCAATGGCTTGTGCAGGTTGTGGTGTTCATGCACGCCACTAAAACTATTTCCTGTCACATCCCACTTCATGGAATTCTTCCTTTCTTCCTGTCAGTTCTCTGCTACATATAAGTCTAATCTCTTGTTCGCCTTTTGTGATCTCCCTTCACCAAACCATACTCTCGGATTGTGTTCATGCTGGAGTTATCTTCTTCGCTCGATGCGTCGTCTTTCTTCTCGATCGATCGTTCTTCCTCTTTATGAATTCACTGAGATTTGTAGGTTACTATCTTCTAGCTAGCAGCATGCTGTGACAACTATGTCCGTCCGAGCTCACCTCACCACCTTTCTTCCCTTGGTTCATCCCTCCATACCCCTTCTCTTCACATACAACCATGATCTCCATCTTCCGCTCCTTCCTTCGTTGCTTCATTCGAGCATGCAGATACGTCATCCTCTGCAAAGAGTTCCTCGACTCTCTAGCGGTGGAGATCTACGAGCTCAAAAGCAAGAGAGAGGATGTCGAGCGAGATGTCGTCAAAGCTAGGAGAGGCGGGAAGCAGCCGAGGAGCCAAGTCCTGTGGTGGTTGGACCGGGTGGAATCCCTCGAGAGCAAGTTCGCTAAGATCATCACAGAATTCGAGCGAAGGTTGATGCTTCCCGGAAATCTTGCACCGAATGTTTGGTCGAGCTATCGGCTCAGCAGCAGAGCCGATGAGATGATTGCCGAGGTACGCTACTTGAAGAGCAAAGGATCCTTCGACCAGGTCGCTGACCAAGTGTTCCCCGATCGATTCGAGGAGGTGCCGAGTTCACCGACTGTGGGCATGGACTTGGTTCTCGAGCAGCTGCGTCGAGTCTTAGAAGATGATGCCGTAGGCGTCGTGGGAATCTACGGCATGGGCGGCGTCGGTAAGACGGCACTGTTGAGCAGATTCCACAACGAGTTCCTCGCTGATGCGACCCATCTCGACGTGGTCATCTTCATCGATGCATGTAGAGGTCTCGGCGTCGATCGCATTCAGAGGATGATTGGGGATCGTTTGGGCTTGTCACGGAAGAACAGGGGATCGCAGGAGGAGAAAGCAGCAACCCTGTTCAAGGTCCTCAACAAGATGAGGTTCGTACTGATACTGGATGGCGTTTGCCGTTCTCTGGACCTTCGAATGGTGGGAGTTCCCATTCCCAAGCGGAGATCCAAGTGCATGATCGTACTGGCGACGCGAAACGAAGATCTCTGTGACCAGATGGGCGCGAAGAAGAAGATCAAGGTAGAAGCCTTGCCATGGGATGCGGCCTGGAAGCTGTTCACGGAGACGGCAGGCGAGGAGATGATCGACTCCCACCCGGGAATCCGGCGACAAGCGGAGATTTTGGTGAGGAAATGCGGTGGCTTGCCGCTCGCACTCATCGCCGTCGCGCGAGCTCTGGCGAGCAAACGATCTCCCGAGGAGTGGAAGCATGCAGTGGCGATCATGAACAGCGACCCGGCCCAGCTTCCAGGCATCGCAGAGCATGTGCTTCGTCCTCTCAAGCTCAGCTACGATCTGCTGCCCGACGACACATTGAGATCCTGCGCCTTGCACTTCGCCTTGTACCGGGAAGGCTGTCGCCTTCACCAGAACCTGCTCCAAGAATGCTGGTTCGGCGAGGGAATTCTGGGCGACTTTGAAGATGTCGAAGAGGCCAATAACAGAGCGTGCTACCTCCTCGGAGTTCTGAGCGCGGCTTCGTTGATCGACAGAGTCGACGCAAATGGCTACACCAGGATGCACCCGGTGATACGTGCCATGGTGTTGTGGATAGCTTGCGAGTGCGGGGAGAAGGAGAACAGATGGTTCGTGCGAGAAAGGGAAGGGTTGACGGATGCACCGGACGCGGAGACGTGGGCAGGTGCGACGAGACTAGCGCTGGGGGACAACGAGATCACCGTGCTACCTGAAGCCCCCCACTGTCCTGATCTCGTCTCCTTGAAGCTCAAGAACAATTTGGGTCTCGAGAAGATACCTGACGGCTTCTTCGGGTTCATGCCATCGCTCGCGGTCTTGGACCTTCACTCCACTTCCATCAAGGAGCTTCCGCCGGGGATCGGCAATCTGGTTGGGCTGCAATTCCTCGAGCTCTGTGGAACCAAGCTCAAGTCGCTGCCCAAGGAACTGGGAGCTCTGACCAAGCTTAAGTACTTGGGATTGAACTGGACCGTCGATCTCGCCAGCATTCCCGACGGGCTCATCCGTGACCTCGGTCAACTGCGAGTCCTGCGGATGATCGTGAGCTACAAGTCGTGGAAGGCCGGCTCCAGTGGCGACGGCGTCGACATGGAGGAGCTGGAAGCGTTGAATCGACTGCGAATACTGGACATCACGGTGGGAACAGCTGCGGCACTGGAGAGGCTGGCGCAGTCGCGGAGGCTGGCGCCGGCCACCGCGGCGCTGCTGATCAAAGGCTGCAGAGGCTTGAGCAGCATCGAGCTGCCGTCGCTTCTGGGGAAGAACATGAAGCGACTGAAATGGCTTCGGGCATCGCATTCGAAGGAGCTGGAGGATGTGGTGATCGGCGGCGGCGGACTGGAGAACCTGGTTCTCGAGCATCTGCTGAAAGCTAAGATCGTGTGGAGAGGGAGTCACGGCCAGAATCTTCGTGGCCTCTACATATATGGCTGCAACGGGATGGAACAGCTGATCTACTACCACAAGGGGGACGAAGAAGCCGAGGATGGCAAAGCTTCGGGAGGTGTCGCCATCGTCCCTTTTCCCAACCTCACGGAGATTGCACTCCGCGGGCTTCCGGAGCTGAAGAGAGTGAGCGAGGAGAGGAAGATGCTGGTGTTTCCCTCACTGGAGAGCATGGAGGTGGCAGAGTGCCCGAAGCTGAGGAAGCTGACGCTGGTGGCGGAGAAGCTGAGGGAGATCAAGTGTCAGAGATCATGGTGGGATCAGCTTGAATGGGAGGAGGAAGACGATGCGACCAAGTCCGCGTTCCAGCTGATCATGAAACCTCTGCAGTGATGTCGATGCGTCTCCCGATCTCCATTTCCATTTGTCATGGAATGCTTCGTTTCCATCGCGTGTGTTTGCTTCATTCTTCGTTTCATTCTTTTGTAATATCTATCATCGACACCAGTTTGTAATGATCTCTCATGTGAGGACACCGATGCATTTTTTATATAATGCGGTTTTGACTTATAAAAGAAAAAAAATAATATTTGTGAGTAATTATGTGTTGTTTAAAAAAATAAAAAAAATATTTTAAATAATATAAAATGTTTTAGTTAGAAGAGCCGACACAATTAATATTTTATAGCAATTGATCTAAGAAGACTTTTAAATTCTATGAATTTAATTATATAGAACTCAAAAATAATAACCTCCTAATGTTTATGTGACCAAATATATTATTTCAACCCAATTTAATGTATTAAGCTCAGTAACTCCTACATATAATAATACAAATCAAGCTCTCATTTCCTATACAGGTTGAACTGATGAGATATAACAGAGCCCTCTCTGCCCAAAAGACATTTAAGCATCATCCAGGAACTAAGCTTTTAAATGGATCAACAGGTCTAATACAAACATTCTTAATCATGGAAATCATACAAAGAAAACAAAACAATCAAACAAGCTTAAAGAGCATTAATTTTACACAACAAAGTCCACTGTGCAAAAAACATTCAAGCATCATCTACACTGGTGATGTGCACATCAACCCCAGAACTAGACATTCACATATCACACCATGAACTTGATCATCTCCCTCACCTGCAAAAGAACAAACATCAATTTGCATTAGGACAATTGCAAATATGCTCATACATATTTACCATTTTCTTTATCTTTTAATTAGTTTAGTTGCATCTATATATACTACCTTACACATGACCCCTATTCCTTCAAGGCTTATAAAACTATACTACTGATCCAACAATTTATAGTGAAAAACAAAGTTTCATGGATTTCTCTGAACCATTAGATTGAGGAAGCTTAATGTGCCTTTGTACAGTCTAAGGTTGTTTTTTTTTCCTTTTTTCTGACTTAGTTGGTATATTTACGAAAAAATAGTTGGACCCTCTACCGAGCACTTGGATTCAGTACATGTGAAGAGTTATCGAGAACCCAATAACAGTGAGCTTATTCAAGTTATTTTCTCATTACAACTATGAACCAATAGAACTATGCATTCATGATTTAAAAACCATGTTCAGTAGCAAAGATATAATATATGAGCTTTTGAAATGTCTTCATTAAAACTCGAACCACAATGCAGCTTTGATAGACAAACAATGTGAATTGATAAATAAAAAATTCACCCCTTTATTAACAAATTTTATATGATAAGGTGGGTGCACCTTCACTTTGTGCCACATGCATGCTCAATATCAAAATTTTTGTTTCATTTCTTCCATTTTGCAAAGAACATACCTATTTGGACTCCTTGTTATGTATCTTGTTGTCAACAAAAAGAAAACAACAGTTTGATATAATACAATCATATTGACAAGCACAATATAATCCCAAATTCAACATTATCCATTTCAGATTTGGATAATTTACTTCAGTATCAATCATTCACAACAATGTCAATTAGATATTAGCTAAATCTCAAGTACTAAATAAGGCTCTGGAAATCATGATTTAAAACATCACTAAATGCACGATGAGGTATGCTACTTCCATATACATGCAAACTTCAACCCACTAATGCCTGTCTGTAGAGTAAAGCATCTAATTAAAATGGGTATTATGCTATGTCGCTCACTTTTTTACTTATAAAAATCTAAAAAACATATATAAATTATGGTACCATTTTTTCAAAAAGCAATACAAAGGAAGAGCTTAAGCTGATTTGAGAATTATTGACTTGAGTTACCTATTATGACAGAACAAAAAATTACCATATAAGATAGAACTTTGGCAAGTCAAAATGGGTCGATAGAAGAAAGGTAAAGTACAAATTTGTAGTTGAAGCTTAATTTTAAGAAAATACATACAACATTTTCCTTGAGGAAAAATAATGTATAGAGGTAGAATATTTCCAACCATGAACTATATTTGCGCTATAACCAGATTCATATTCAGCAAAGAAACATGTAAATCAACAAAGAAGCTGAAGGTTATTCTTTTCATCAAACAAATCAAATATCCTAAGAGTATCAAGAACCAAAGGGCATAAAGTCAGAGTTGCTCACTTGGGTTCTAGTCTGGAAGAAGGTGCAGTGCCACTGTAGTCGGAGGACTCATTGCTATATGGATGCCGAACAGAGCTGCTGCTTGCACCTGCATAACTCATCGAATTTGATGCAGAATCAGCATTTGGGTTCATGCCAGCCAACTGCATAATGTTCTCAATTTCTTTCACCACCTCACCCATGGTGGGTCGGTCAATTCCTGATTCTTCCACACATTTCATTGCCAACTCGACAAATTTCTCAAACCCACCAAGTCTGTTGCCCAGACCAAGCACAGGATCGATAAGCTCATGAAGGCCATACAAATCTTTTGACTTGTCCATTGTAAACCTTACTTCTCTGACAACATAACGGCCATGCTCTATAGGTTTCTTTGCGGTTAGCACCTCCAGTAATAAGACCCCAAAGCTATACACATCACTCTTCTCAGTCAACTGTTGAGTCATGTAATATTCAGGATCTAAGTAGCCCTATAATTACAACAGAAACCATTTCGAAAGTTAGAGCCAACAATATCATCGCGATGCCTATAGAAATTCTCTTTAGAAAGTTAAAAAAAAAAGCATGATATTTGAACACTAACCATGGTTCCTTTCACTTGTGTGCTAACATGACCCTTTTTCTTGTCTACAAGTGGCTTAGAAAGTCCAAAATCAGAAACTTTCACATTCAAATTTTCATCCAGAAGGATGTTGCTGGATTTAATATCTCTATGTACTATGGGAGGACTAGCAAGCTCATGCAGGTAAGCAAGACCTCTAGCTGCACCAAGGACTACTCTGAGCCTCCTTTTCCAATCTAAATGGACTCCAGATTTCCCTGCATGTGATATGCTACCATGTAAAAATGAGGCAATAGAGATATACCCATCGATAAGGGATGGAGAAAGAAACTAAAGTTGATTGAAGAGATTCCATTTTGTACAATATGCATTATTGATGTAAAGGAGGATCCTATATGCATAAAATGCATGCCCTTCAGTAATAAATTTTGCAAATGATTTAGTTAGTTTGATGATACCGAAGAAAAGTTTTGGAAAACAATAGTAAATTTCACAGCAATCTTCCTCATTACATTGAAATGAAAACTTGGAGGCAAGGTTATAATGATAAATTAAGGTTCTAACCAGAAACAGTTTAAAACTATTTGCAGTTTGGTCGACATTAGGAAAAAAAAAAGGCCATATTTTCTGTCAAATAAATAAACTAGGAAAAATTGACTATTCAACATGAGACATTTTCAAGGTTCATAAATAATTGTTCTACATAAAGCAACTAGGAATTCTTAGTCATGACTCGTTAGACAAACAGTTTCAGCTTTATTACAAAATGATTTAGTTCAGATTCTTAAGACAAATAGGTTATTGAGCAAACCAATGAGCCACAGTCTAATACCTCATCAACAATCAGTTCAAGTATCTGCAATGCTATCACAGTCTTCTTCAAATACTGTTACAATAAATACAGTGGCTTCACTAAGACATTAATTGTGCAAATGGAGGAAACACATATAGGAGCAGCTAAAAAGGAATGCCTCATTTGGCAAAATTTGTGTGCTTTCTTAAGATCTCTACAGAACCAGAAAAAGAGATAAATTGATCTAGAAGATGACAATAGTTCATTTCTTCGTGTCCTTAGTCTTGCTGTTGAATAGGAATCATCAGAACATGCACAAGAATTAATCAAGTACCTGATAAGCTTTCTTTCAGTGTACCATTTGGAACATAATCGTAGACCAGTATCTGTTCATCTTGATCAAAGCAGAAACCAACCAAACTAACAAGGTTCTTATGGTGAACTCTTGAAAGTAGCTCTATTTCAGTGTTAAATTCAAGCACACCCTGTGTGGAACCCTCCTGTGCCCTTTTGACAGCAACAAGTTGACCATTTGTGAGTACTCCTTTGTAAACCTGTAAGATTAGATCCACCATTGTCTTTTTATTTTTAATTTTTAGTTTGATAAAAAATAATATTATTTTTACTAATTGTCTATGGCAAATATAGTAATAATATCGACAAATTATTCATCCCCCAAGTCTTCATATGCAAATATAATGTTTCATATTCAGACTCTTGCAACTGTCTGAGCATGTTAGCTTTATAAGATGATTGCATCTTCTAATAGAACCATTTCAGGCAATTCAGCACTTATAAAAGAAAATAAGAACAAATAGCTAGGAAAATCATGACAAGAATAACATGTAGTTAATGAGAATAATAGCTTCGTGTGCATACCAAGGATTATATCTTATTCGCAATTGTTTATCTTTTATTGTTGGAAAACAAGGGAAATATGGTGGAAGATGACTCATTTATGGGACATTTAACCCTTCCCAAGCCTCAAATTAGTGGGAGCCTCATGCACTGAATTTCTTTTTACCTGAAAAATCAATGTGCTTATATATATTCTATCCTGCATAACTTTTTCAAAAGGGGGCTTGCAATTGATGGTCTTAAAAAAATACATTTCAGAAGTCACCATCTCATTGTAGCTATTCATTGTACCTTTTCTGAAGTAATCCTTTTCTTTTATTCCCTAGAAAGCATCATCAGGTTGCTTCTGTTCTGTCAAAGCTACCTAGATGTATATGAATTATTTCCTCCTTGGTTCTAAAACAAGATTTGATTAAAATAAAATCAGATATCAGAACGTAGCAACCATAATGGTTGGGACATTACAGCTTCTTGTTGTTGTTGGGGATATCAGATACAAGGTAGGCGAATGCGCACACCCCGCCCCAACACCCCCCCCCCCCCACCCCCCCCCCACACACACACACAAGAATTAATGAAACAATCTATTTATTTAAGATGTAAATAACAGAAATGTGTAATCCGAAGAGTGACCATCTAATGAGTAGGAATTACCTTTCCATATCCACCATCTCCAATCTCATTGGCTTCTGAAAAGTTATTAGTGCACTTCTTTATATCATTGAATGAAAAATGCCTTGCACCTTTTAACTGTGGAATGCTGCTACTGCTGCGGCTTTTTGTGAAGTTCCAGGATCCTAAAAGTAAGAAAGCATACTGCTAAATTGAAGAAGCAAGATAAAATCGAATTAGTTGAAAATGTATAATGTTTATATAAACTCTCACCAGAAGCCTGTCTTCTCTGAGGAGTTCTTTTCACTTTTCTTCTCCGCTTAATGACAAATGCTGCACAACCAATAAGTACTAGAGCAAGTGCTGCTGCTCCAGCTGCTGCTCCAATAATCACAGGCAGGTGATTTGATTTCTTACTTGTTGCAATTTCTGCATGCATGCATCAATTATACGAAAACAGATAATTTAAAATGCCATGAACTGTTTTCATTAGTAATCTTAAAGTGGTTGAGTACCCAAAATTACCACGTGCAGCAGGGTATGCTTGTCCTAAGAAGTAGAATGGCCCAAAAATACTTGGAGGCTTGAAAGTTTGATTGCTTAGCATAAAGCCAAGTGTAGAAACATCTACTTCACTAAAACGTGTTTTGCCACTTGGAAAGACTTGCAAATCCATTTCCAGATTGTTAAAGGAATTCACAAAAGAGTTATTAAGAGACACAGAATCTACAGGAACCAATTTTAGAAAAGAAGCTTTTAGTTCCCGTTCCAAGATATGGTAATAAGTGGTATTCTGAAGGTCTGAATATGAAGGAGATCTGAAATAAAGAGTGCCTGTATATGGATATGAACAACTACAATTAGGACTGAGGTTCTGATCTGAAGCACAAACAACTGGCACACAGTTCTGTGGAGTTGAATATGGAGGAGTAGATAGTTGTGGAATTTTGCAGTAGGGTAGATCATCATGTTGGTCACAGGCTGGATTCCCCACAAGTCTGCAAGTAAATGAATAGAACAATTCTAAGTCTGTGGCATAGAGAAAAACTGTGGTATACAAAAAGTTGCAAACTACTATTTCCCTACAAGCTAGAACAACACATTAAGGAGGTCAACAAACATTATATATAGGTCCACATGATATTAACTGTACAAGGAAGAAAAATACAATTTTAGCTCTTGAAGTGGTGTTATGTAGGAAGTGCCTTACATAAGTTTCTTACTGTATCCTCCTCCAAGTACAATGGAAGATATGTTATTGTCCTGCAAATCAATCAGTTCTAGCTGACTGTTTTCAATTGCCGAAACATCAAAAGAGCCATTGAAACGGTTACCTTTCAGCCTCCTGCATTGATTAGATAAATAAATCAGCTAACATAAAGATCTAACTGTAACTGGAAGAGAATATAAATACAGTTGGTATTTGTATTCATGTGCAGAATAAAATTTGAAGATTTCAACTGCTAGACTTGTTGAATTTCCATGGTCCTGCACGAGCACCTACATGGACAGTGAGGGGAGAGAGAAAAATCATCATATACAATTATACATTACATTGTTCATGTTTCACTCACACAGTCTGTAATGGTGAATAGTTGAATATTGCAGGTGGAATCTGCCCTCCTATTCTTAAGTATTCCAGATATCTGCAATAAAAGAGAGACATTATATTAAAAACAATTATGTTTCTACAGATCAACAGGAAATCATAACATACCAAGCTCTATATGAATGTTCCAGAAAATTTTAGAATGGACAGTTTTGACCTGATGTGATTCCAATTTGAAGTGCATATGAAAAATAAAGACATTTTTACATGATTCAACTCCTGCATTCAAAATGTCAATCAATGAGCATACACAGAGTGGTGCTTGAAACTGTTGGACCTTGTATGGAGCTAGCTAGTTAAGCACTCAAAATGGAATGCTAGGAAGAGCAGAATATCTTGGAGAATACACAGAGGCTGGAAGCACCTTTCAGACAATTATAGGATGCATTAAAAACGTCAATGCTCACATCTGAGAGTGCCATGAAAACACCATATTGCATAAAACTAGACAACTAAAACTAATAACTAACAGTCAGGACCTTAAAACTCCATACAACACTGTCTCATATTGATAAACTTTAGTTATATCCATTAATTAATAATAAGGGATACACAAAATTCCCTTTAACAAAAAGGAATAATAAAGGTAGGAAAAAAAATGATAGTTGATAGGATATAGATGAAAAGACAGGAAAGTTATCTTGCTAAGAATATGTCAAATAGAGAATTTTTCTTTGCAAGGCAAAGGGGCAACAGGATTTTCATAGAAAAATAATAATCCTTAAGAAATACTGTCAACAACTTTTGATAATAAAAAAAAAATCCAATTTTCCGTCTTTCTGATTATCAATTCAAATATTAAAACTATGACACCAGGCCGTATCTTGACGATCCAACAAACTATTAAAACTGGTATCAAAATTGGTATCTCCTATAAGAAAGATAAATGGATCCATTTACATAAGAACCTAAGTGATCATGCTATTACCACTAGAAAAATGAGCTCCCCGATCAGATCAAGATTTACTTTAACATAGGCCATGTCAAATGTTTGGGACTAAAAAATATCTCGATACCAGTATACCACCTAAGTGAACTTTTCCCCTCTAATGAAATTAGTTCTCCAAATAAAGTTCTCTAGAAGGGAAATCATAGTTGAACAGCCTCCATCAAGATTTCCTATGTAGTCTGGTATGGATATCAATTTTAAAATACTGAAGAAAAAGAATACTGTCATCTCCAAATTGATTTCTTTTGCAAATGATACTCTTAGGTTCATCAATTAGTGGTTGTAACTTTAAAGATTGAAATTGAATATATTAACCCTTCTTAGAACCCACATTAAGAGAAACCTTGTGCATTGGGCTGTGCAATTTTAGGACTAAGATCAAATATATAACTCTTGAACCAAGAAGAGAATCAATATTAATTTAAGTATATTCACAAGGAGTTTTCAGATGTAAAAGTTTTAAATATCTTGAATGTATTATATAGCAGGAAGGAGGGATTGATAAAAAATATCACGAGTTAAAGCAGGAGAGTTTAAGGAAACAGGAGCATCAAGTTTGTTGTGATTGTCATGTGCCCCCAATTTGGAGAAAAAAATTATACTATGGTTGGTTACAAAGTCAACCATGTTTCATGGATCAGAGTTAAACAACATATACAAAATGTTGGTGTTCTAAAATTCTTATTATGGAATTCATCCATATGTTATTTCCAGTATACATTTGCTGCAAATTAAAATAGATAGTAGTATATAAAAGGAGAGAGAATTACAATGATGTTAAAGAGGGTAAGGTAGAGAACCATGACGGAACATCAGATTCATCAAAGGAGTTGTTGCTCATATCCCTGCAAGGGTATTTGTCAGGTCAGTTCATATCCAAATGAACATGCTATCAAATAACATTCTTGATGACATGCACAAAGCAACTGACAAATAAACTCAAACTAAAAGCTTCTTGCAAGAGAACATCCAAGACGGACAGACATTGTCAGTCAGATCATGCATGACGATTGAGCAGCTGGTGTTCCTGATAATATATTGAAAGGTTCCATGCATAAAATTGCATACTCACACAAAGCTGAGTGCACTCATTCCTGTTAGATTTGGCAAGGGACCCGTCAATCGGTTGTTTGCTAGATGCCTATACAATGTCAGCATTGTTCAAGTATCTTATCAGAACATCTAGATGGATAACCATACTTATTTATCCCAAAGAAAAATGACTTACAATTCTGCAACTTTAGTAAGATTGTTGAGATTAGATGGAACAGGCCCAGTCAATGAATTCTTGTCCAAACGTCTGTCAAACATGCAACAGTCAACTTTGGTTCTTACCACAAATGCTTCAAAAAAGTATTTATTTCAAGTTTAGGGACTTACAAAACCTCCAGAGTTTTAACAAGTCCCAAAGTGGGAGGGATGGATCCTGTGAGATTATTATTATCAAACAACCTGAGGAATGAACAAGACAATAGTTTAGATAGTTGAAATTAATGAAATGGTTCCTCAGTTGTTGATACTTGGAATAGGTTGCAGAAGCTTACAAATGTATTAGTTGCATATCAGAGCTGAAAATATTTCTTGGGATGGTTCCAGAAAGTTGATTCATTCCAAAATGGCTGAAATGCACTTTTATGTTATTCATCATAGTTGATTTAAGAATAGGAAGTTAATAAAATTAAATTGCAGCATACATACAAGTGTTTGGTATGAGTTAACGAATCCAGTCCCGGACTGACTGGGATTGTCCCACTAAGCTTGTTGTCAGCTAAATCGAGCCAATAAAGATTTGAAAGATTGCCAATACTAGAAGGTATGCTTCCGGTGAAGCTATTAGAATTCAAGGATCTGCAAGAAAGAAATATTGAGCAACATAAAAAGAAATAAGCATGAAAAATTAAAATTAAAATATCTCTTTTCTCAATGGGAATGTTCAGGCAACCGGTAAAACGAATTTATACCTTTTAAATTAAAAAAAAACATTTTGAGTTTATTTTTGTCATTTGTTTGAGTAGTTATGCCAGATGTGGATCTTTTGAGTTGATTGATTCTATCTACATGGCAGTAATTCCATGAGATGACGAGAGTAACAATAAATCCTCAGAAAACAGCATTGTGTAAGAAAGATGAAATCACTTTTTGGATTATCAATTTCTATTTTCTACGTCTCAGGTAGGCTAGGATCTCCCTTTCTCCTTAATTTTGTCAGCTACTATACCTGTCTTAGCACTTCAATAATTTTCTGTTGATATGCAAGCACAGATGGTTTCATCGCCAATAAATGGTTCAAGACAAAAATGCATAAGGCTTGGAGTATCTTTATCTTACAAAAAGGTCAAGAGCGAAAGAGAGCCTATCTCGTGTGGTATTTCACCAGAGAAACTGCAGCCGACAAGTATCCTGGAAAGAAGAATGGCAACATAATCAAGATATAAGACTCCAGATATGAACATGAATATATGCTGGTTCAGATTGTTTACAAGTTCACAAGTTTACTCAAACTCCCAATTGATGATGGAAGGCCACCAGTCAAACCCTTGTTGTAAGACAAATCCCTACAAGTGGTAAATTCAGGTAGATCATTAAAATATCAAGGATTTCAGGAGAATTATGAATAGACCAAAAAAAAAAAATCAGCTAAAGAAACTAGAAATGAGACTCTGTTGGTTGTCGCTACATTATTCAAGCGTCACATTCCAACAGCTTAATTACCATAGAAAGAAAGAAAACACATAATATCATCGAGTTAATCTACATCATGTCAAAAAGAAGCAAAATAAGAGAATCTGAGAGCACAATGCTCAAGGGAGGACATGATAGTAGAGAACTCACAGAGCTTGCAGCTCGGTCAAATACTGGATGTCTCCGGTAAGTGTTCCTTTCAGTCCCAAGCTGGATAGAGTTCTGATAACATATGTATATACATCACAGTCAGATTGTTCCGAGCGATGCAGTTTACTTTCCAAGTGTTTGTTTGAGGACTCACATGGAGGTTACACGAGACTTGTCGTTGCAACTTATACCAACCCAATTGTCACCACAAGGATCGGAACTTCTCCAATTGGATGGGGTGTTCTTCCACAGTGTGGCAAGGGCATTCAGAGCAGCAGCTACAAGGAAAATGAAGATACATTAGAGATAAACCTTAAACAAGCACCAAAAACTGCCTAAAGCTAATATTTCTTAGTTAGCTCTGTCATAGCTGCAAGCCCATTTTGATCTGTCATATAGCTGCACCACCAATAAGCATGTCAAATGTTTCTTTCTTAGGACCACAAGCATGTATAACTTTAGATCCCTGTCTACCATAGCATAGCCGATATCTTCTACTCTGAAGGACTTTTCTTCAGGATTATAATGTGGAGGACTTGAGGCTTTCTTTGAATAAAGATGTCAAAAGAAAATAACATCATTAGAAATGACTGGAGAACTCTGCTAAAAAAGGATCCACTGGCAAAGAATCTTAGAGATAGTGACTATGAAACTCCTTAAATAGTGAATTAGTAATATTGATCACCATTCAATTTGCAATTCAAATGAAGTTAAAAACTCCAAGCAATGCTTCCATGAGTGCAAATAAATGAAACTAGATGTTGTTTCGAATCAAGCACAAGAGAAATACCAGTGGCTTTCAGACTGAAAGATATGGACCAATCACTACCAAAGAAGTCCAGAAATAGCATACCATCATCTTGACTGTTGGTGTCTGAAGTCACCACCAATATTTGAGTGAGAAAGCCAAGGAAAAAAACCAAACATCTGTGATGCGCTAGTCTCCTGCTCCAACTGCAGTGTCTCCAGATAGATGGGGATGCCATTGCTAATACAGCAGATCTTCTTCAACCGCCAGAAGACTTGTTGCTAAAACAATCTGCAGAACAGGTCCGTGTCCCCTCGCTTCGGCAGATCAGTCGAGACCCATCATTTGCTCCTGCAACTCCATTCTGATCACCGTCTCCAACCTCCTGCCGCAATGCACGCATGGCCAAGCCTAGTTATGCTTATCATGACAAGTTCTCTTGACGAAGAAGAAGTACGACTAGGCCTAGGAGGAAGAGCCCATGACCGATTAAGAACAAATAACATATCCATTATCTATTTCTTGTGGATCCATCAGGCCAACTGCTACCTAGACCGAGTCGCATGTACAAAAGTCAACCAACCAAGAACAAATGGGAAAGCCAAAGCAGGTTGAGCTCCCATCACCGGGCGTTCGTTCCTGCTTTGTGGAATTGCTGCATGTCACGTCCTTTCTTTTCTTACCATTCAAGAAAGTGTGACACCCATTGATCTATCATGGTAATGGCTTGAATGTTTCAGCGTACACCCTCGCATCATGAACTGAATAGTTTACTTGCTGTCAGCATCAGTGCAGGTGCTCTCGACTCTGGCCAGACGTGAAAGATTCATTTCCCGATGACATGCCAAGCATCAAAGAGGACAAATATGTACACAAAGAATTCTCCTCGAGCACTCGAACAACTGCAAACAAATAGGGCATGTTCTGACGAAGTCCAGATTGTCTCAGAAACAGCAGCAAGGATGATGAACGGAAGAAGATGATCAAGTAGACACGAAGCAAGTCTGACCATGGCATCGCATATGCTGACTTCGTAGTCTTTGTCAATTTTTTCCAAGATAAATGCTTGCTCTGCAATTAACATGATGCAGGCACTCCATACTTCCAACATTACATGTAGCAGTTACATATAGTATAGAAGCACAAGGCCATGCCTTCAAGAACAATTAAGTAGCCTGACTCAAAGAAACCTCTCAGGAACACACCTTCTCTCACAGAGAATGGAACAAACAACAGTCAGAATCAGAACCACCCTTTAGCATCTTATATACTTACAATCACAAAGGGAAAACATGAGTTAGATTACAACAGGAAGCTATTTAATTAACCCAATTCATTGTATACCCTGCAAAGAAACCAATATTTGGATTTCTGGTATTTCGCGACATCTATTTGTAAACTATATCATATTTTGTATCTGTTTGTGCACCTAACCGGAGGTGCTAAAGTCAACTGTGCAGAAGTATGGAGTTCGGGTATGTTCTCTTTTTCTTTCATCGGACAGTTATGATGCCAAATCTCTGTCGGGTCCAGAGACCTCAGACGGCGGCCTCACAGGAATCTGAATGTTATATAAATGAGAACGAACGGTGTCGACTTCCCACTCTTGAGAACTGTATGGGAATCTCATGCAGCTGAAACTTTCCCACTCTTCGTTCTAAGCAGTATCGACTTCCCAGCTGGATGGTTCTCCATATTCCATGAGGACCACAGCTGTGGGATAATTTTATTCCACCAAACTCTCAAAATATACCAGATTGCAAATCAACAACTCTATCAACTATTACCTGCAAAAAAAGAACAAAAAAAAAAAAAAAAGCTTGTGTACGTCAAAGGCATAACTCAAGGGTGCACTAACATTTATACCGTATGAAGCAAAACACCAAGGGCAAATAAAAAAGAATGACTTATAGATAAATCCTGTCTTTTGGGATGGGCATATTAATTGTTTCGTGCTGCACTGTAGCTCAAATTCAAAAATAGGCTGAAGAGTTCTGCTTCATAGAAACATAAGAAGAAGTGAGGTCAAACCGACAGTTTGACACATGAACCCACTTGATTTACTGGCTAATTGCAACCAAGATGCTTAACATAAGTGAAAAATTAAATGCAGCACAACAAACAGTCATTCAGTTTATGCAATAACAGGCTTGCAGTTGTAACTGATCCATATACAATGTCTAAAAGGATAACTTAAAGACAACTGATCGAGCATCTTCAATGGACAAAGACCTAAAACAGGCCATTTTTTTACTCAATTTATCATAAATAGTTTATATTTTACATTTCAGTTGTAGTCAAGCTTTTTTTTTTCTCCATCAAGGTCCTTGATACATCATATTTTTCTCCCTTGAGCATTTGTTGCAATATTTCTATCAGTCATTAAAATATAACTTATTTATTAGACAAAATGAATCTTTCCATATTAAGTAGTGATAGGGATAGATTTGGCAACCCTCCAACTCCCTCCACCACGTGGACTAAAAGACAATAAAAGCATGGGAACCAACGATCATCAATGACAGCATGCCCTAGCCTCTTCACCTCCTGGCTGATATCTCAAATCATGCCTTTGCATTAATGACTAACAACACTCTAACTTTATGATTGACAACATTATGCATTAATGATAGACAGCAAACCCTCCACATTAACACCTCTGCCATTCAGAAGAAGAAGAAAAGGCCTTGGCTAACGTTTACGCCCAGACCACTCATTGCTCAGGTATAAAAACCACGCCCCAAGACAAGTAAGCAGGGAGCCAAGTCTCTCTACTCTCTTATTTACACAGCTCACACTGTTGTTTTCCTCCCCCTCTGTCTTGCGCTGACTTAAGCATCGGAGAGATCGAACCGGGAAGCCCGACACAGACCTGTTGTGTAGGACCACTAGCAGCCAGGAGACGACCCCACCGCCAAGAGACGACATCGTTGCCTGAAGATAACCTAACGGCCAAGAGAGGACCTTACAGTCGAGCAGATCTCAATTCCTCTACCCGGCCTCACCACTTCAATGCCAGATTGACATCGGCGAACCTCCTACGCCGGTTTGCCACATCAGCAAGAAGGAGACACCAAGATGAGCCCGCACCTTCGGTAGCGAACCAATCGGGCTGACTCACAAGCCTACGGTATTCATGACACTATCATTTTGGCATTAGAAGGAGGGCCGAACATCACAGGCATATCCTTTTGTTACTCCTTCCAACAAACACTCTACCGGAGAGGTTCCCATATCCCAGCAAGTCGACACGATGACACCAACCCCTGAATGTTGTTGGCGTATGTTTGATGACCCAGATTACCCCTCTTGGACATCTGCTCGTCTCATCCGAGGTCCTCCTAGGCCTCATTAGCCAATAACCCCCTGGGGCCCTCGCGACGGCCCCGACGAGCACTCTCCTAGCATCGCCGAAGCATCAACAATGGCCCGCGACGGCTCCTCGGTCCCCTTGCTATGGCACGTCACCTAGTCCTCGACAACGCCCTATGGGCCTCTGCGACCCTCTGCTTGGCTTTATTTGCTCACAGGTGAGCCAGACCCAAGCCTCAGCGGTCATGCGCCCCTGCCTCGTCCTCGGCAGCACACTCCAACCTATGCTCGGCCTCCTTTGCTCACAGGTGAGTCAGACCCAGGCCTCAGCAGCCCTGCACCTCTGCCTCGTCCTTGGCAGCGGCAGGAGCAGCTCAAGGACCTAGGCCTCAGTAGCCCTATGCCTGTCTTGTCATCGATGGCGCTAAGAATAGCCCAAGGAACCAAGTCTTAGCAACCCTACGCCTCTACCTCGTCCTCAACAACGCCAGAGACAGCCTAAGGACCCAGGTCTCAACATCCCTGCGCCTCCACCTTGTCCTCGGCTGCACCCCCTCGAGCCTCTGCTCAACCTTTGTTGCTCACAGTTGACCCACAACCGAATTCAAACCCACCATGAAAGTCGTGCTTCCAATCACCACACACCAACAAAACCTAAAGAGGAGCGCGATCTCCTAAGTTCATCAAACCCTAGTAAATGAGCACCGTAGGCAATACACATCCTAAGGGCAAGATGGTGCATCACGTCCTAGGCGAATGAAGACCCGAGGATTGCATCTCAGTCGAGCTTATATGCTCCTGAGCCGTGCACTTCGACATGAAGACCCGAGGCTTGCACCTCAACTAAGCTTATACGCTCCCAAGCCGTGCACCTCAACATGAAGACCGGGCTTGACATGCCGTGAATCCTCTTGAAAGAGAGGGGTGCCTTCGGGAACGTGGACACAGGTGGTGCATGGTTGTCGTCAGCTCGTGCCGTAAGGTGTTGGGTTAAGTCCCGCAACGAGCGCAACCCTCGTGTTTAGTTGCCACCATTGAGTTTGGAACCCTGAACAGACTGCCAAGGCTTGCACCTCGGTGGAGTGGAGTTAAAAAGGACTCGCTCCCAAGCCGTGCACCTCGGCATGAAGACCTAAGGCCTGCACCTTAACAGTGTGGAGTTGAAAAAGACTCGCTCCCGAGCCGTGCACCTTGGCATGAAGACCCAAGGGTTGTACCTCGATCGAGCCTATGCACTCCCAAGTCGTGCACCTCGACATGAAAACTCGAGGGCTGCACCTCAACTGAACTTATACGCTCCCGAGCCGTGCACCTCAGCATGAAGACCCGAGGACTGCACCTCGGTCGAGCCTATGCGCTCCCGAGCTGTGCACCTCGACATGAAGACCCGAGGCCTGCACCTCGGCTGAGCCTATGCGCTCCTGAGTCATGCACCTCGGCTGAGCCTATGCGCTCTTGAGTCGTGCACCTCGGCATGAAGACCCGAGGGATGCACCTCGATAGAGTGGAGTTAAAAAGGACTCGCTCCCGAGTCGTGCACCTCAGTATGAAGACTGAGGGTTGCACCTCGGCCGAGCTAACATGCTCCCAAGTCGTGCACCTCGGCATGAAGACTCGAGGGCTGCACTTCGGCAGAGTGGAGTTAAAAATGACTCGTTCCCGAGCCGTGCACCTCGGCATGAAGACCCGAGGGCTGCACCTCGATCGAGCTTATAAGCTCTCGAGCCGTGCACCTCGACAAAAAGAATCGAGGCCTGCACCTCGACAAAAAGAATCGAGGCCTGCACCTCGGTCGAGCTTATACGCTCCCGAGCTGTACACCTCGGCAGAGTGGAGTTCAAAGGACTCACTCCTGAGTCGCTCACCATGACATGAAGACCCGAGGGCTACACCTCGACCGAGCTTATACGTTCCCGAGCTAAGCACCACGGCATGAAGACCTGAGACCTGCACCTCGGTCGAGTCTATGCACTCTCGAGCCGTGCGCTTAGGCATGAAGACCCGAGGGCTGCACCTCGACAGAGTGGAGTTAAAAAGGACCCGCTCCCGAGCCGTGTACCTCGGCATGAAGACCCTAGGGTAGCACCTCGATCGAGCTAACACGCTCCCAAGTCGTGCACCTAGTCAAGAAGACCGAGGCTTGCACCTCGACTGAGCAAACCTGCTCTCAAGCCATTAACCTCGGCCAGAAGACCCGCTATAGCGGTCGAGTCGAACTCGACGACAGGTCCATCCACCTCACAATAATTGAAACAAACCTATGGCAAAGCAATGCGCACATCATCCAAGCACAGAGAAAGCAACGTCCTTCGAGAACTCCGTTCAAAGCTCCAAAGGACACCTTTCCCAGGAAGACGAATGATAGGGACAAATTTGGCACCCTCCAGCTCCCTCCACCAAGTGGACTAAAAGGCAATAAAAGCATGGGAACCAGCGATCATTAATGATAGCATGCTCTAGCCTCTTCACCTCCTGGCTGACATCTCAAGTCATGCCTTTGCATTAATGACTGACATCACTCTGCATTAATGACAGACAACACTCTGCATTAATGACAGACAACAAACCATCCTCATTAATGATTCTGTCGTTTAGAAGAGAAGAGGCCTTGGCTAAAGCAAGCCCAGACCGCTCGGTGCCCAGGTATAAAAACCACGACCCAGGCAAGTAAGCAGGGGACCAAGTAGGCAATAGTCTCTCTACTTTCTTATTTACACGGCTCACACTGTTGCGTTCCTCGCCTTCTGCCTTGCGCTGACTTAAGCATAGGAGGGGTCGAGTCGGGAAGTCTTAGCGTGGACCTATTGTGCAGGACCACTAGCGGCCAGGAGATGACCTCATTGCTAGGAGACAACACCGTAGTCTGAAGACGACCGACAGCCAAGAGAGGAACTCGCAACCGAGCAGATCCCAGTTCCTCTACCCAGCCTCATTGCTCCAAGGCCAGATCGACCCCGGCAAACCGCCACCCTTGCGGACCTCCTATGCTAGTTCGCCACATCAACACCCCCACATCAGCAACGAGGAGACACCAGGATGAGCCCGTACCTCCGACAGTGAACCAACCGGGCCGATTCATCAGTCGATAATATTCATAACACTATCAAGTAGTAACAAGAAAATTTGTAGACACAGTACCAACACAGTCACTAATAATGTTTTTCAGATATCATAATTTCATTTTAAAATCAGCTAGACTCAAATTGTTACCACAGAAAAAGTTCAATTTTACATTTAAAAGCTACATCTAACAGACTATGTGCCTATAGATACAAGATAGACAATCTAGGATCAATAGTAAGAGACCATGACAGTTACACAGACCTAAGGTGTAACTAAGTCATCCCTGGTCCAGTATCTGCTCTATATATCTTACTTTCTAGCATACTGCATCTGTTCCTATGTTTCACATTAACCGCCATAAATGAATTTCAGCAAATTTGCTATTCGTTTTCCAACAATACCGAAAGACCATAATGCTTCCTCTGAATAACTATTCCTAGACACAAGAGGTATATCTTCCTAAAGTATTTGATCAAGGCGAAGCAGACGTCTCACACAAGGCATGCACAAATGACATGGAAATCAGAAATTTCACATCCATATTGCAAGATTTAAATGGATATAAACCATTAGTGAATGATTTTCTGACTTAGTTCTTCCAGATATAATGTTACACTTCCTGTGTCACTAACAAATCTCAGCCCGAACTAACAAGTTAGCATTTTTATTTGTAAGAAGCCGGTCACTTTTGTTTGTTTTTTTATGTGTCATAGGGAGCTAAGAAAGTTATCATAGGGAGGATGACCCTGCAAGGGTCACACATGGCTTCAGCAAAAATAGAATAGGCCGTGAGGAAAACGCAAAAAAAGAAGGCTACTAGGCACAATTGATAAAGACTTAGAAGAACATTATGTGAATAACATGCATATGCAAAGAAGAAAAAATTACAGAATTAACATGAATATAGCTCAAGATCGTAATATGACTTGCACCGTTATATCTTCACGAAATGAAGACAAAGCCTGAGGAGGAAAGCAAAAGGAACAACCTTCGATTGCTGTCAGTCTCAATCTCGAGTCTAAGTTCGCCCACACACTGCCCTATTAACCTAAAAAGGGCAAAACAAGAAGAGGCTTGTATTTTCCCAACGAGGGATCGCCTGAGAAGAACGAATCCTCAAACAAAGAGAAAAGAAGTACGAAGAAATGGGAAATCATACCAAGGGACATATCAAAGTCGAAATCTTTAGCATGAAAAGAACAGGGTTATGACGCAAACAAAAGACCATGCGATTTGGCTCCCAAAAACAAAGAGCTTGGCCTTATTCTCCTTGAATCGATAATCAAATGTGACTAGAAAACCAACCCACCATCACAAAAAATCCATCGAGGAAGATAACAACAAATTCTTAAATGGCAAAAAGTTTTGAGGGCACAAAATAAGATGGAAAAAAACGATATGCATATTACCGATCCAAGAAATCGTTAAAAGCCAAATAAAGTTCGAATAGACAACAGCGAGCTCAAATGGAAATCTGCAGACATGGGTGGGGAAGAAAAGATCGAATCTTGATGAAGGAGACCTGTCCATATGCCGGTGTTATCTGTGGGCGATGCAGGCGACACCGTAATGGCGGCAGTGGAGTCGAGGGTAGCGGTGCTTCTTTCCACCCCGTGAACGTTATATTGATGGTTATAAGGTAATCATTTGTTATATAAGGAACGCAATCAATGTTATAAATAGACATTTGCACCAACTCTGAGAGAACATTAGAAGGCTTTGAAACATCTTTGCACTTGCAACAACATGATCAAAGGTTCAATCAAAAACTATAAAACACTTTGGACAAGTTTTTAAGGATTAATTATATATTATTACTTTTATAGTTGATTTACATTAATAATTTCAGTTTTATCGATGAAAATATATAAACTAACGATAATTTTAACGTTTGATGATAAACGATAATAATAGTCACAAACGATCTTTGTCATCTCATTATTATGGGAGCAATGCCTCAGAGTTCTCATATCCCTCTCCCATCCTACCTCAGCTGAGAATGTCCATCATGCGCAAGAAGTACATCGCCACCTCCTATGACCCGTTCACAGCTGTGCTCACCCTTTGTTTCAATGGCCTCCCACACGACAGTGATGACATGGACGAGCTCTAGTTAGTGCCCAACGTTGCACCATAAAGGGTTGCGTCCATTGTGCTGGAGGCTATTAGGTGCAAGAGGCCATTGGAGCAACTGCTTCGATGATAGACAATGTGCCGTAGAGGGTAGTGTCCATTGTGCAAAAAGTCATTTGAGCAATTAGGTTGGTGATGGACATCATGCCATAGAGGGCGACGTCCATCGTGCAAAAGGCCATTGGAGCAACTGGGTCAACGATGGATGCTACACCAAAGAAGTCAGCGCCCATTGTGCGAGTGTTCATTGGAGCAACAAGGTTAGCGATGGACGCCGCCCTCTATGGCACAACATCCATCGTGTTGAAGGCCATTGGAGTAACTTGGTCGACGACAAACATCACTCTTTGTGGCGTGTCGTTGGGCACTAACTAGATCTCCCACGTCATCGCCATCGCGTGGGAGGCCATTGGAACGAAGGGCGAGAGCGATCGTGAACAATTCAAGGGAGACGACAGAGTGCTTATTGCATGTAGTGGAGAGTACCCCCCGGGGGGGCGAGGGTGAAGGTGGGGGTGCATACATGCATCGTTAACTGCGACAGGGTGGGAGATGGATTTGAGGATTCTGGGGTGCTACACCTACGACAATGGGATAGTGGATGAGCTAGGGGAGCAACAACCACCATCTGCATCGATGATAAGGTCGACAACGCACTCCTCATGGAGGTAGGTGACGTCGCGATGAGAGTAAACCTTATCATGACGAAGGCAAATAGGGAACTACGTCGACGCCATCATCCGCCATCGAACATCATAATTCACTTTCTGTCGTTTGTTTTCGTATTTCTATCAATAAAACTGATGTCGCTAGCGTAAATGAATATAGATGTTTCGTTTTCATAACTCTAGAAATGCTAATGTAACATCTAAAATATATTATCTAGAACACTAAAGGTAGTTAAGTACAGAGGGTAATATATAATTAACCCAATTTTCAGTAATGTATAGGATAGAAAAACATCTAATTGTTTGAGCTATACAGAGATCTCAAAGGAAGCATATGCAGGAGGTAAATGATACAACTTATAAGTGTAAATGTTATGATAAGTAATGTCAAAGATTTGAATGTAAAAAATGTATTATAAATACATTTGAGCATATTATGATAGTATTTGTTGTGATCGGATTTGATAGATTCATTGGCTGGATGAATTCAACAAAATAAATTTTCAACCATGTTTCCTCAAAACACTTGAGCTCAAATCACTAAAAATGAGCCCATCATAACTTTTTCTCCCAACAGAATCTCATTATCTAGTCAATGAAACACAGGCTATTTAGGAAAAAAAATTGACAATGTGGTCTTGGCAAAAGACTAACACACATATAACTGCAGCAAGGCATTTGCTATCAAATGAGACAAAAAGCTCTGGAAATTTCAGAAAGAAAAGATGATGCTCAACTGGGAAAAAAACATCATATATATAACAAGAAAAGTTCATCCACTGCAGTAAACAACAGGTGACACTGTGGTCTTGGCAAAGACTAACTCACATAACTGCAGCAAGGCATTTGCTATCAAATAAGATAAGAAGTTCTGGAAATTTCAGAAAGAAAAGCTGATGCTCAACTGGGAAAAAAACATCATATATATAACAAGAAAAGTTCATCCACTGCAGTAAACAACAGGTGACACTGTGGTCTTGGCAAAGACTAACTCACATAACTGCAACAAGGCATTTGCTATCAAATAAGACAAAAAGCTCTGGAAATTTCAAAAAGAAAAGCTGATGCTCAACTGGGAAAAAAACATCATATATATAACAAGAAAAGTTCATCCATTGCAGTAAACTACAGGTGACTTTCAACAGATAAGCACCTGGATATTCTGTACTTTGGATTTATAGCACAATTGACCTCTATAAAGAACATGATATTGCAATGTATCTTTGTGTTATTTAGCAGAGGATGTCCAATCCCTAAATGATATAGGCATCTGATAAGAAATTATAATGTCCTTTTGCAATTGCACTTGAGGTCCATTCATTGTTGCTTGTATTACCTCAAAAGTCTATTACAACAAGCACTTAGCTAATTTTTTTTTAACAAAAAAGAGGAAAGAGCTGAGGCTTATGGCCATTGTTGCTTCCAGAAACATGCAACTCTTGGCCATTCTCACTCATGCAATTGCACTTGAGGTCCATTGTTGCTTGTATTACCTCAAAAAGTCTATTACAACAAGCACTTAGCTAAAATTTTTTTAAACAACAAAAAAGAGGAAAGAGCTGAGGCTTATGGCCATTGTTGCTTCCAGAAACATGTAACTCTTATTACCTCTAACAAAATTAGCCAACCAATTAGTAGTATTGTCCCTTCCCTATTTTACATGCAGCCAATCAATTAGTGCACTTGTACCCTTCTCTCTGTATACATGCACAATAGAGTATTCAGACATATTTTGTAATAGATACAAAACATCTCTGGTAATGTCAATAAGTTTCAAGGGGAGTTTGGTCTTCCTCTCTATGTAGATGGGCAATTTCTACAATACTAGCTAATTTATATGTCTCACCCTCAGCTAAGTCATAGAAGAATGACGGGATGATGTTATAGCATTGAGAAAAGATGATATATATTCACCAGATTAAATGCACCATAATTGAACATAAAGAGACACTTGTATTAAGATATTTCTAGTCATTTACAAGAAAAAAAAACACTAACCCAAGTCAGAATATAAGGATCAACTTCAAACTTTGCAAAAAACAACAAAACAATTCATAATATCCCAACTAAAAGGACTTCTTTGGTAAGAAAGTATAATTTTTCATAAATGCATAATCGATAAATAAACAGCAATCATCTCCCAGGTTCCAGGAAGTATGTGAAAGCCAGCCATAATATAAATTGTAACAAAGAATCAGTCAGCATGAATGTTTTTTAAGTTAACCCATAACCAGATTCAGTAGCACTGCCATGTAACACAATTAGTTGCCATCTGAAAGTTTGCAGCATGTAAGACAAGTTTTCAATTCTCAGTTCTACCATTACAAGAAGTACCATTTTAAGTAAAAGCTGTAATTTAAAGAAGAGATATAAATGTTTCAGCAAGAAAAGAGTCTCTTCGATCATCATCATGGATTCACCAATATTCTGGTGAACTAAAGGCATCATGAGTTTGGGTATAGCAGTGGAATATGCCACCATGGAGTCTAGAAATATGTTGCTTTTCACTGAGCATACAAGAAAATTTTTGAATCAGAGAAAAAGCTGTCCAAGAATGAACAACTCTGCAATATTCTTCCTAAAATTCCATGTTAGTCAACTCTGACGCACTAATAGTAAAAAAGTAATCGTGACCAGTAAAAACAAGCCCAGTTAGTGATAACATAAGATCAAAATTTTAAAGGCAACAGAATTAATGATACCCCTTTCTCTTTGCATTGCTTCTGCACCAGAGAGAAGAAACAGTACAGATGCATTGTAAAATTATGAACTAACCCATATCAGACAGGGGAACAAAAATAGTGCTAAATAGTTCATAAGTAGCTCAAACAAAGACTATCCATCACAAACTTTCTTGTTTGCTTGTAACATCCAATAAGATCATGCCAAGCAAATCGATGCTGTGAAGCTCAAAATGAAGCAGACAAATTGCACCCACAATAATGCAGTCACAAGGGCATGTGGGTCTCATCCCACATCTTGCAGCTCTTCCTCAGGCACTGCATTCCTTTCAACAGCAGGTCCATTTGATTTAATGTAGACTCAAATTATGTGCATAGACATGCTGTTTATATTATATCAGAAGGAACATACAGATTCAATAACATAAAAAGGATGTGTTGGAGAGTATGACAAAGATTGTGGCATTCCCTCTCCACAAAATTGTCAATCAAAAACCTTTTTCATGTGTAACCTAGAACTAACAAATCTTAAAACAAGTTAGATAACAAAAAAAAAAAAAATTGTACTTAGGTTAGGTCCAAATAGAATTTGAGATGAATCTTTAAGCAAATTAAAGATAAACATCACGTAGATCTTTACCGCAAACATAAACGGTTGATTAAACACATCCAACAGAGTTTCTGCTACATTCTGGGGTAGATACGGCAATCAACCCAGTGCTACTGCCTATTTGACTTGTAGATGACATCCCCGTGTTCAACCAGTTGGTTTGAAGAACAAACAATTTAATTCTGGAAACGATGTGTAAGATGGTTTGCTACAAACCTCGTGTGAGCGTCAAGAAGAAGAAATGCCCAATCTCTCTCCATATTCTTATCAGCAGCACAAGGGGCAATGAATCAAGCCATTCTCATTGCACTCACCGCACTTCACTTTCTTCTTCTCGGAATCCAACACCTTGCAGCTGCCATTGCAGCCCACGCACATCACGAACCGCAACCCGCCGCAGCCCTCACACCACTTGGTCGCTCTTGGGAGACCCTCCAACAACAGCCCCAACTTCGCTTCTTCTTCCAGTCTCAGGACCTCCTCTGTGCCACCAACGCATCTGCCCTTGATGAAAACAACTGGGACCTTTACCTCCTTCTTCCCCATCAGCACCCGGAGCTCCTCCCTGTACCCAGAGTCCATGGAGATGTCCCTCTCCACGATATGGACGCCGTAGGATTCGAACAAGGACCTGACCGTGTTGCAGTCCTCGAAGGTCTTCCTGATTCCCCTGAGCGTGGTGGTGTACAGGACCACGATGTTCTCCCCTCCTCTGGGGCACTTCTCCTCGTAGGACTGAAGCAAAAGAACGGAATCGCAGACCTTACCATGCACCATCGTCTTGGTCTGCTCACTTTCCTGGTGGTGCTCTTTCTCGAATAAAGCGACAAGCTCCGGATCGAACAAGGGAACCAGACTCCGCCTAGACCTCGAATTACCGGAATCCCTCTCCGATTTCTTGCTCCCTGTGCTGTTGGGAGTGCATTTCTTCGAGATAACCGAGGCAAGGCCGGCCCACGGTGTGTTGTCTAAGGAACGGAAGGCTCTCGAGATACGGTGGGCGTCAAGATCCGACCTTTTGGGCTCCGGCCGCAGCGGGGTGTTCTCCTTGCCGGCGAACCACCTCCTTGGCATGACAGGCGAAAACACAGCCCTCACCGCTGGCGACCGGTGAGCAGGCGGGGATGGTTTCAGCGGCCTCTTCCTCTGCGACGGGGACCGGCTGGGGGTCTCATCGGCGAGGTCCCCCATCAGCTCCCGCGCGTCGATGACCTCGGAGGGGCGCTCCTCCTCCGCCACGGTCCTCTTTTCATCGAGATGGGGCGAGGGAGACGGCCGTCCCCGCTCCACCTTCGTGGCTGTTTCCGGTTCGACTTCCGTCCCTGCAGGCGCATCCGGGATGCTGGTGGCTCCATCGTCGCCGCGGTCGAGGCTGAGGGCGCCGTAGGTGGTGGAGGTGAGGGAGACGAAGTGGTTGGGGCAGTCTCCGGCCGCGGGGTTGGCGTCGCCGGAGAATAGGAGCTCCTCGCCGAGGTCGGCGGCGGCAAGGAGTTTGGAGGAGATGCAGCCCATTCGATTCGCCCGCTCTGCCTCCTCTTCCGCTTCGCCTCCTCTTGAAGCGAGCACAAAAGCGTACGGTTCGAGTTTTGTGGGTTTGAAATGTGAACGGTTCGGGAGTGGCGCTCGCCGTCTCTTCGTTCCTCAAATGGACTCTTCTAATCTCGTACCCGCTTCCTCTACCCTGAAGGAGCTTCGAGGGACCCATATGGACCCCAACATTTAGCTCCAGTAGATTAGCGAAGCATCGAATCGGGTCACTGAGAGGAGGGTGGGAACGTTATTGATGCTTCCGCTGCAATAATGTCTTCAAACGGTCCATTTCCAATCCCGCGAAATGGGCTTTGGAGTGGATCTCATTTGGGCTCTATCTTTTAAGGCCCAACAGTCACCCGTTTTAAACTATAAGCGAGGCTAAATAATATTAATAACAATAATTACCAATATTAATGAAAATAATAATAATACAAAAAATTCTATGGAAGCTAAATATAATTTGCTAAAAAAAAATTAAATATTATGGATAAAAATCAAATAATACAGAAAGATCCATCCAAAACGCTTAAGCATAGGATAACAACCTCTTATGATTTAATTGAAATCTTACCCATGGAGAAATAAATTATGGTGTTATAATCTCTCATTTTGTATTAGGTTATCTCTCAAGTTTTAATCGTATGAGTACATCACAGTATTATTATTATTATTATTATTATTGATATCATGTGTGGCGATTTTGCCTGATTATATGACTAATTTATTAATTTGATTAAATCTAAATTATAGATTTAAAAAAATTTAAATCTAAATTAATAATAATACATCCCGCATCATCTCATATATCAATTGAAGTTTTAGATCCAATGTGCAATTAAATCGAGATATTACAGCTTATAAAAAAAAAATTTAATATGTTACTCAAGGAATATATGATGCAATAATCACAAAGAAGACATACCATGCAAACACACAAATAACTAAAAGGAATCATCAATCCAGGTTTGAAGTCCACAAAGAACATAAATATTATGATTAAAAATAAATAAAATCTTAGTCAAATTATATGCATGAGTTATATAACATAATATAAGTAATTTATATTTTTTTCTTACATGGTATATATATATATATACACACACACTATCAGATTCAAATACTCAAGAAAAAACTCTATCATTAATCCAAGTACTTAAAACATGAGAATCTCCATGTCATTTTTTGTATAAACTATCATAAAATGAATAATTGTATCAAGAGAATGCTTTTTTTTTTAATCTCTTAATTGATGCAGCAATAATAATAATAATACACATGATTAGAGGATGCGATCCCCATCAATGAGCTGTTACACCTACTAACAAGTAACAATAAAAGTCCACCAACCCATCCAATTGCTTATAATATGGTTTATAGTTGTATGGATCTAATTAGCTAATTAATATTTTAATCATACACGTTAGTATCTTAAAATTTTGTTGTCATTTCATCACCTAATTGCTACATTGTATGCATCTTCTCTTCCCAACTTGTGTTTTCGTCATTTCCAAGGAGAAGCCTTGACGTTGGCTTGTTGGCTATTAATGCTTTGTTTCCATTAAAAATAGAATGACATCAACACTACTATATGAATAAAAAAAAATGAAATTAATTATTTAATTGGTATAAAACAATAAAAAAGAAATATTTGTATGTATTTTTCATAACAACAAAAGAAAAAAATAACAAACACGAGTAGATGAACTAAACAAATAATTGTTATACTATAAAATATATTTTATAGGGAGGATCCTATTGATCAATCATCATCCGACATATGTCCTTCAATTACATTCAGGCTAAAAGAAATAGATAAAAAATTATCTCTTAACGATCCTCAAATATTGAAAAGAGATCAAATCAAGATAGTTAAAGACGGTTAAAAGATGTCTCAAATGAATATTTGATAGTATATATTGTTCCTATAGAGATAAAAATTTATTTTTAACATAGTCAATATGTCATTTTTTTTACTATCAATGATTGCATTTATTTATTTTAGGTTACTAACTTGAGTATCGAATGGATCAATATGGAAAACCTCTCTCGGTCTCTTCAAAAACTTGACATTTTAGACTCGGAGGCACATTAGACGATCTTATCGAAAGCATGACATTTTCACCTAAAAAACATCTCAAATAATTCTACGCACATAAGTTCAAATCTCATCAAGCTAATTTGATGTCAATGCTCCAAATAAAAGTAAAAGTTCCTTATCAATTAAATACAACTTAATACATTATTTTACAATTTTGGCATGTTATGGGTGATATCAATAACCTAAGATATATTCTCACATACTCTTGTATTACTCATTGTTATAGAGGGATGAAGCAACCAGCTAATTGGATTGTTAGGTTGGGATGTGACACCATGGTTCTAATTTTTTTTTTTCTTTTCAAGGAGCTTATTCCTTCTTATTTAGCTTCAATTTTGGACAAGATCACATTTCATAGGACAGTAAAGCAATAATATAATTTTCTTTTGATAAAAACATGCATGTGTATAATTAATATGAGAATTATCTATCAGAAAAAAAAACTAGTCAATAGCTTCGACTTTTATTTATATATATATATATAGATATAGATATATATGATTTGGGGCCCATAGAAAAAAGAACAAAGTGTAATCCAAGAAAAAGATGGTTTCACATTGACAAAGAGGTATATAAAAAAAGGAGGAGTGAAGAAAAAAAGCTTGAAGGGATGGGAAAGGAGAGGCGGCTCAGTTTTGGGGGGCGTTGACTTGCTGACTTAGATAGGAAGAAGCCTTTGGGTGCTCTTGGAGAGTAGCTTGGTAATTAAAAGGTATCAGTAAATATAGTGGGTAAAAAATTTAATAATTTAGCGTAACATTTTGAGGTTGAATCTTTACTTTATCACTTGTCTTGTAGAATAAAATAAAATAAAATAATATTGTTTTTTCGGGTACAACAAAGTCAACTTTGATGGTCAATTCGACTTTGATGATGCATTCCATCCACCCCTCAGCTAATTTGCTTTGTCCATTAATTACTCCAGTGAGGTCGAACGTAGGTTGACTCCTCTGCAAGTGAGTTTGACCGATCACCTAAGCTCTCGAACATTCATGGAGTATATAAATCGAGAAAACCTCTCTACGTACTCTGGTCAACATTGGACCTCGTGCTGATGAATCAGAGATGCAGTGGTCAAAATTGGACCAGTCGAAGGTGACGCGAGAAGCGACGACGGATTTGGGCGGATTGGAGTCAGAGATCGTCGGAAAACCTATGGGCTCCGCCAAGAACGGCGCAGTAGGTTTTGCACTCCGGTGGTGACTCACGTAGAAGAAGAAGAAGAAGACACCTGCAGCCGTTTCTAGAATGGATGATGGCGATGGGGGTCGAGTAAGAGCACAATAATTTTGTTGACTTCCTTCTACCACATCTCGTCGAACCATTTCCTCAATAGGGCCGAATTAAAATATACGTAATATATTATATACCATTAATTTTATTTAAAAAAATATCTATCATAATTCATCAGGATATTGGCTGCATTATGGCAGAAAAAATATATATTTTTTTTATAGGAGGGTATTTTGGATTTCTAAAAAAATAAATAAAAATCCTCTCCTTAGGTATTATATATATATGTATATATGTATGAAGATTGAATCGGATTTGCATGCATTATTGTTATTGAGTGAAAAGGAGGGGGTGAAGAGAGGGGAATTTACGGAAATACCCTTTGCGTCTTTAAGACACCCTCTCTCGCCGCCAACGTCTCTCGTCTTCTTCTCCTGTTGCTTTGGTTGTAATAGGATCGTGTTGATCGGCGATGCCGCAAGTAAAAGATCTTGAAGCCCTGGTGTGTGGCGGCGGGGAAACGAAGGTGGCCTGCGAGACACAGATAGGGGCCGAGGACCCGGACCTTCCGCCGGAGTCTATCGTGGTGAGGATCGGGAGCGGCCGCGAGCTGTTCTGGGCAGAGGTGGGCGGCGCCGCCGTGTACGAGCGCGACGACTCGACCAAGGGGAGCACGAACCCGAAGGCGCAGGCGCAGCAGCAGCACGCGAACCCAGGATCCAGGCCGCGATCCAACTCGCAGCGCTTCTCCGGCGGCCTTCAGGTTAAGCCCCCCATCATCGGCATCCCGGGGAAGATCCAGAACCACTCCGGGTACCTCGGTCGCAGCGCCCGCCGCCCCGCCAACGCCCCCATCTTCCCCAACAAACCCGACCGCCGCGGAGGGGGGCGCAAGTCCGCGCTGCCCGACGAAGAGCCGGGTTCGCCCAAGGTGTCCTGCGTCGGAAAGGTCCTGTCCGAGAGGGAACGGGACCGGCGCCGGAGGCAGCGCCGCGGATCGTCGGAGCAGGAGGAGGAGGAGGAGGCGGCACCTTCCGGCTGTTGGGCGATGTTCTTCTGCAGCGGGGCAAAGCAGCGGCGTAGGAACGCCTCTGCGTCGGAGACCGTGCCGGTGGATTCGCCGGCCAAGGCGACGGTGGAGAGGACGACCGGGGCTGAGCCGCGGTTGGAGACGCCGGGGCTAGGGTCGATGAAGCGGTTCGCATCGGGGCGGCGGCCGGCGTCGTGGGGCGGGGACGGGGACGTGTCGGTGGGCGACCTGGGGCCGTTGGATGGGGAGGCGGCGGAGCTGGGCGGGCGGCAGTCGTTGGGGTCGCGGGAAGACGCGGAGCGGTAATACCGGCCTCTCTCCCTTGCAGCAGGATTCTGTTTCTGTTTCTGTTTCTCTCTGCGCGCGTGCCAATGGTTGATACGTACTGCTGTTTTTGTTTTCTGTTTTTGTTGTGTGCTTTAGGTTTTTTGTTGTTGTTGTCCTCACTATTTTAGTGTGTGTAGATGCGTACAGACGCGTGGCTTCCCCAGATTTGCTGCCTGCTTCATGTAATATAATGATAATTATTGTCTCAATCTGCCAATGTTGGGAGTTCCAATTTACTTGAAATCGACGTCAATCAATCAAGAAAGAAGACAAAATGGTGAGTTATCTCAGAACTATTCCAGGATGAGATGAGATACATTCCTGTCTGTGGTTTTAGCTTCTCATCTATATAAAATATTTGATATACCAAAGACATTATGCAAGCCAAGTAGTTGAAGACTCATTCGATGATGGGATTGGGGAATAATAATAATAATACCTTTTATGATTTCTATAGAGTATTTTGACAACACCAAACCGTCGGTTCATTTTTCATTGAATTAAACTAAAAATTAGATAAATCAATGGTGTAATTATTTACATTACAATTTTTCTTTTAACAGTTGAAGTCTGAGTTGAGCTGTACAAACTTTATAGTGTCAAGCACGTAAATGAGTTGCGTTATACTCCATTGTAGAATTCAGATTTGGCATGTTTCTACATGGACTATGCAATCAAAGATAACTGAAGAGTGTAACATTAAAATCAAAGATGCCACGCTACATGAACTACAAAGACCAAATGGAGAAAGATGACAAACGCAGGCAGATGAACGCAATGACTAAGATAAGACATATCCAACAGTGATAGGAACACAATTTGGTAGTGTAGGCATCAAAGGAGTAGTTGAGATACAGGGGGAATATGAGCAGAGGTAGGAGGAGACCATAATGCAACAAAAGGAGTGGTTGAGATATAAGAGGAAATATGAGCAGAGGTAGGAGGCCATAATGCAACTACTTGCAACTTCTTTTATGGTAATTGGCAATCATTGTTGAATCCTAGATTTCATATAAAACTAAAGCAAAGATGGGAAGAGACAAATGTAAAAACGCAAACTCAACTAACTTGATTGGAAGTTGGAAAATACAGGATAATGGATAGTATGATCAATGAATCAAAGATGAGGATCTGATTAATACCAACATAAAGTTACTGCTCAGTATTTAACTGTGAAATAACATACCATAAATTGATGGAAATCACAGCATCAAAGCAATTCCTGTAGCTTCCACCATAATAAAAGCTGCATGTTTACCTCAAAGGTAGCAAAGCACATTCATTAAGTTATTTTTCGACCCAAATGACATAAAGCAATTCATCATTCAAAGCTACATAACTGTTTATAACGACCAAACTACGTTCCCAAAACCACTAGGAATGAACTTTTTGATGTAGATGAATAGTTGATGAACTACAGTCTCCTTCCTCTTCTTCCACCCTTTCTGCGGGTGCTGTCTGTTGGAATCGGGGTTACGTCCTCTGCAATCGAGAGAACAAACTCACTTTAGGATAGTAAAAGACTTGCAAGTAGCAACAATCATTATGAAGAGAGCTTGTTATGACCTTCAGACAAATGATATGCTACCACAGAGAGGTGTAAATAAATATGCAGTGTAAAGATGGTGATTTGCTGATTTCATACATAGAAAGCATTTCTTTGTCAAGAGTTAATTCATGTTACTCCGGCATACCAAAGTATGCAGGACCAAAACTTTAATTTTAGTTAATTAGGCCACCAGCAGAATCAGCATGGTGTAGTTTATAGAGAAGACCTTGAAGGAAGCTTTCCGACATATAAAACAAAGAAACAGTGTGTAGTGATGATTATGTCACACCAATAAGGGTTACTCATTAAGTATGCAGAAAGCATTTTCTGACAATTAAATAACTTAAGGTAAATCAATCTGACAAATTTGAACATCCTCCAAATCAAGTCTTTGTCAGTTGGAAATTATTTTCTACATCCAAATTAAACATTGATGAAATAGCTCTCAAATTTAATAACTGATTTTAGTGACAATATAAAAGAACATGTTCAAGTAATGAATATCACATCTACAGTACTTCTAAACATTAGAAAGAGAAATAATAAAAAACATATATTAGGAAACACATATGAGCTAATAGATTTCCCATGCATGGCAGTGCCACACAAAGGATGCAAATAGTGTGAAAGAGATCTGGCAATATATTCATTAGTACTGCATACATGGCTAATATAGACTACAATTATGTAACACCAACAGATAGTTTGAAGAAAAATGATACCACAACAATAAGCCTTCTGAGTGTATACCACATCATTGATATTTGTGGTAAACACCCTTTCAAAATCACATTTCTGTACCAATAACCATTCACACTTCACTACAAACATATAGAAAAGTATCTCCCAATTCAGGAATACACAGTGAAAAGTGAAACCCACTAAAATTACTCCTGATAAGTTGCAAATTTACTTTTTTAAGGTGCAAAAGAATTTCTTGCATAATATTTGTTACAAGGTATACATCAAGAACCAATTAAGATTACAGAACAAACACAAATGTGACAGCAACAATCTTGGCTGATAGAGTCTCCGACTTTGTGCTGATCCAATATGTTAATTATAAATTGTTCACTGCAGTTCCATCTACTGATCTAGTGACAGGTAACAGTCCAAAAAATCAATTCAAACAATGACATGTCTTGAACAGAATCATAATCAGTCCCAAGTTTCCGAATGAAACCAAAAGTCATAATACATAGTTATACAAATTACTGAGGCAAGGTCGACAGCAACAGTTTTGTCTTACTAAGTAGGAAAAGGATTATGGAGACCCTTGAACAATCACGAATCACAAAAATCAAAACTTTTCGACACTCATAGCCAGAACATGTTTTACAAAAACCCAAACCAGAGGAATCCCCCAAAAATGATGATAATGGTATCTCAAGCATTAAATTCTTTTACACAGTTTCATATAATTTTCCTACACAACTGCAAGCATCACATATATTGTAGACAACAATCTGCCAAAATAATATTGTCACAACTAATAATGAGGCTATAAACATGTCTATAGAAACAGCAAACATCTTACATAGCAAGAAATGCCGAGCCAGATGATATAACAATTGCAGAACACAACAGGAAACAGAGACAGCTTTAAACAGAAAAATAAGACTTACCAATACGCCCAATTTTCATCCCAGAACGAGCAAGTGCCCTGAGAGCAGACTGAGCACCAGGACCAGGCGTTTTTGTCTTATTCCCACCAGTAGCTCGCAACTTAATATGCAAAGCAGTAATCCCCAATTCCTATAGAAGTTATGGATAACAAAAGATACATCAACACACAGCTATTAAGATATTAAAAAAATCAGAAATTAAAGTGGCTAAATGGAAGACCTTGCATCTCTGTGAAACATCTTGTGCTGCAAGCATCGCTGCATATGGAGACGATTCGTCCCTGTCGGCTTTGACCTTCATCCCACCTGCAAGCACCAAAACATCAGTCTTATAGAACCCATTATATAAAAAGATAAAATATTACACAATCAAAGATAAGAAGAGAGAAAGGGGGAAACAGGAAGAATATTAGAGACCTATCAGATGTGTCCATGCACGTCAGTAGAAGAAAGTGTTCTACAATAGGATATCTAAGATTGGTGATCACCAGAGACAGAATAACTTGAGCCATATTTGCTATATCATGGTCAAGCATTGTTCACTGTACCCATTACATTCTACACATGGTTTCAGATTCAGAAAATATTTAATGCACAATGTTTAATGTTATCATGGTCAATAATTGTTCAAACTTCAAAGTACCCATTGCACTCTACACATTGTTGCTGTATAAGCCTCACAAAAAGAAACAAAAAAGAAGATAATTAAAGATTTTTTTTCTAAATAGGAGTTCCTCCCGTGAACTGCTAAATTACCCAGAAATTCATCTGAATAGGAGTTCCTTCAGTGAGCTGCTGAATTACTTAAAGAATCATAAATTAACTTTGACAAGAGACGCATTTCTTAGTTATGCTACATCAGAAAGATTCAATTTCAAATCAGAATGTATTCCTCTCCCAAGATACAGGCGCTTCATAAGAGCATTAGCAAGAGATATTCACTGAATCACGATAGATGAGCAGCAAAAGTAATGCAGCTCAACTACAGAGCGATTGAGAAATATCAAATGCCAATTAAAAGTGGGCCTAAAATTTGAAAGGAGTGAGGACAGGTCCCAAGGAAAAACTCCTTGCAATCACAACATTGATGTGGCGTGGCTATGACTCGAAACGCTTCCATAAAGTAAAAGGAAGGCGATCTTAAGGGCCACGCGTAGGATATCAAGTACATACATCAAATTGCATGAACAAATGTAGAGACAAAATTCAATCGTTCAAATGGACGGGGGTGCATACCAAGCATATGAAGGTAGTTTTTAGACATTAGTTTTCCAACAAAATTAAATAGCAACACAAGTATCCATGACTATTTAATTATCACTTCTTTTCAATTCACATTTACCACCGCCCATCTTACATAATGTATTCAAAACGACTCTTAATTTTATCACAATGATTTTTAGGAGTAGCACATGCCACAGCTAAACCTAAAACAACAGTTCATTTAAATTACATAACATGAGATGGTCATGCAACCAAAGAAATCAAGAAAAATTGCTAATCTAATGAAGTGGGTGAAAGCTTCATCTGATCTCATTCCATGCACAGAATTACAGGAAGTTAGAGGAAACCTGTAATACGGACAAGTGTTTCCCTCCCAGACAAATCTGTAACATGCTGCAGGTCAAACAAAAAATAACACGTTATTGACGCACAAGAACTCGTATGCATTCTATAGAAGAAGAAGCCAATTGTATCTTACAATGAAAGTATCATTGAACGACGCGAAGATGTGAGCAACACCAAACACTTGCTCCCCTTCCCGTACGGCTGGTCCAAGCGTCACATTGTCCTCTTTGGGCTCCCTAGTCTTCTTTCTTCCAGACTGCAGATCCATAACCTCAATTAGCCAGCTGAATCTAAAATTAGATCAGAGCAGAACAGAGCATACAAGCTCTTGTATACGTAAACACTCCTAAATGTTTACGTATCCATCAAAAACAATAATCCATGGTCTAAAAGATGAAACAGTGTAACATCTACAAGATCCAATGACCCGATGCAACCATCAAAAACAGGTCAGAACCAAAGCTGGAGAAACAAAAACTAGAACCTGCACCTCATTCAAAGAAAAAGGAGCAAGATAAAACAAGTTGAGATCTATGGAAGCTCTGGAGCAAGGCCACAACTCGGATGGCTTACCATGGTTGAAGCGGGGGCCGCGAGGGGGACGGCGAAGGCGACAAGTACGGAGATCGAGAGACAGAAACCCTAACTCGCCATCGCCTTTTATAGCACTCCCAGTGGCCACGGTGCCCCAAATTACTATAATACCCCCAACAACGGGCTATGTGATTCAATTTTGGATGGGCCTTAGCAGGCCGGCCCGTTGAAGCTTAATTGGTCTCACGATTTCATCTAAACTCACGAAGATGTTTATATATTCCGTATATAACACTCCTGATATCAAGATGTCATATACACAGCATTGGACCGCATGACATTGAGGTATAGATCACACGTTTGCTAAGTGTAACCACATCTCCATTCTATATCAATTTTTTTTAAGATTAAAAATTGATATATATATTATCTCTCTCTAAGTATTTAGCTATGTCACAGAAAAATAAAGAAAATTTATAAAATAAATTTTAATATATTATATCTATGTAAGAATGTGTCTCCAAATAGTAAGGTATCAATCACATGTGTAGTCTTCACTATGTATCAATATGAAATAGTTTAGATATCTTTTCAAAATTAAAGAATTAATATTTAGCTTTGTCTAAGCAAAATTTATTTTAAAAAAAATGACAGCTATGGAAAAAATATTATACTATATCTCTCTCTAAGCATGTGTGTAGCTTTTGCTTAGGGAAAAGCAAAAGAAAATTTATTTAATATTGTGACAGCTGTGGGATTTGAACCCACGCCCTTTCGGACCAGAGCCTAAATCTGGCGCCTTAGACCACTCGGCCAAACTGTCGCTTGGTGATGATGTTGTCTACAATAATTTAATTATACTCAAGAAATGTTAATGTTGAATTATTCTTCCTGGATATAACACCTTTGGTTCATACATGGAGAGTTGATGAACCATCATCTAATGCAAAGCACCACAACAGTACAATGCCAGCAAACTGTTGATTTGTTGCATCTTCAGCATTGTGGAACTCTGATATTTTGATGCAGATGCAATGACAGAAAGATGACTTGATACATACCATCAACTCTTCCCCTTGTGAATCGATCTGCATTAGAACAAGACAGCCAGCTATAGTTTGATGTGGTAACTAACCTTGCAGAAGCTAAAATGCTGGAATCTTGCCTCGAGGAAAGGTGATGAGCCTTGTTCTTATCATCCATCCCCCCTCCCCCCTCTTATGTAATAATGCCTTCTCAGATGGTAACCTCAAATTAGCTCCTCCACAGCTGATCGAGATCCATGAACACTATCTCCGGGTTTATGGTTTTACCTGGGCGTTTCCGCCTTGAGATTGCTTCGACTTCATCACCAACACCATCCATGCTCGATAAGCTACGAGGGCGGCAAGCGAAAGCACCGTGGAGTTTCTCCGACAGGGCCTCTAAGGACCTGTTCTCCGGTAGGCCGCTAACCAAGTATTCTCCTTCGCATCGCTGCCATGGAGAAGTGTGGGAAGGCCGAGAAGGATACATGACTGGTAGGTACCATAGGCGATTCCCCCGCATACGAAAGGCTGGTGCTTGATTGTTGAGGACGACGGCGACTCCATCACTGCGGATGTAGCCATCTGAAACCTCACCGTCTCAGAAATCTAAACAAGTAGGTGAAAGTTCTCATTTCCATCCCACTAATCCAAGCTTGGTGCAGTTGAGATAGATTTAGTTGCAGATGTCAAACCTGCTCTTTTAGGAGTTCGTTTGCGCCCCTCCGTTGCTCTTCCCTGCCGCTCTCGCTCGCGACCAACGCCGCGTCGACCTCCGTCTCCACCATCCCTCGGCCCACTTGACGAAAGAGGAGGAGAAGCCATCCACGGCCATCTCCGGAGGCGGCGCCGCCACGTGGGGCGTGAACCACGTGACCTTGAGCGAAGGTGTCGTCCGTCGCAGGCCGCGCGTGGGTAGACACACGAAGAGGCGACGCGAGCGTGCGGTGGACCGGTGCATCGCAATCCGTGCTGTAGCGACCTTCGTGTGCCGGACACGTGGACCGTCGCTGGCTCAGCTGCCGTCGCATGTCACGTCAGCAATGATCACCTTGTTGGACTTTGCTTGTCGATGCCACCAGTAAGTTGCAGATATCCGATTTGCTGACGCGGCCACCTACACTCACACAGCATCAGCCGCCACCGAAACTTGGACCTTTGATATCCCTTAACCATCCAAGAAATGTGTCCAATCTGTTCCCCAATTCAGTATTACAAATTATTTTTCTTCTTAAGTTCGTCCTAAATTTGATTATTCGACATCTAATAATCCAGTTTAAACAGGAGAGCAAGGAACAAGTACCGAAATAAATTAACCATCATATCTCGCGATCATCCCGAGCACCACCTTGAGAAGAGCCTATTCACACATTAAAGAATGAAAAATTCTCCAATGCAGTAATATACATAAAAACTGCAAACTAAATAAGGACGTCGTACCGTTGGAATCTGATATGGGGCTAAGCACAGCCATCTTAAGCAATGTGGATTACGAAAGCACACTATAAATGCATTTGTAAAGATAAGTTGCAGTTGCCAGCACACAGACCAAACCGAGCTAGCTTATGAATCAACAGACAACAGGATATAAATCCGCATGCAACATCTAAGGGCAATTTTAAAGCAGACATGAATTTATGATGCTTGGTGCATAAAACAAGCAACCTGAGGAAGAAATAATGATGTCGTCACCCTTGCAATTTCACATGTAAAATCCCTGGAAAAACTAAACCCAGTAACTTCCAACCACGAATGCTGGCAAAATTTTTCCTGATGTTACTGGAGAATGATTCAATTGCCTCAACTGAGGCTAATCTACAATTTTCTTCAGCTATTCTGCTCCTGGTCAAGTCTCCTGCGTGAAAATTAACAAAACCCTACGAACTCATGCTGCTTTGGCCTTTCGAGATGGAGGTCGCCGGAACATGTTAATAAGATCATCGAGGCCCTGACAAACAGTCGACCACTGTGTTGGCTTTACTGAAAGCGGTATAAATGCTGATCCTACCCAGAGGGGAAAAGTGAGCATAATTACCCGTGTTGTGATGACAAGGAAGCTGAAGAGGAGAATTAGATAAGAACCCAGTGCTACAAGTAAAAGAAGGTCAAACGTAACACTTGCAACCTGCAATCAACCAACATGATTTCAAATTAGCCTCTGTCATTGTTTGGTTGAAAGGAAGATAAACTATTCTGAGACTACAGCTGAATGATGTAATTGGAGGAAAAGGAGCATTTGCATTGGATTGGTGCAGCAATTTAAGAAATTTCTATTCACAATCATAAGTACTTGGTGACGTTACACAAAGTGAAGAAAGAAATGATGGCTTGTCACCACATAACAGCAAATGGAAGCAAGAAGATATTTTAAAATATGGTTCAGATAGTGAAATTTCAAGAAAATGTTGATGATCAACCTGATATATGTTAAGGGTTGCCCGTGTAGAGTCATAAAAGCTAAACATCCCATCAATGCTCTCATGCTGCACATGCACTTCGTCCGTGTGATCAGACAATTCCTGCAACCGATAATAATATTATTATGTATTATAGAAGATATAAACAAGAACCCCTTATGAAGATACACACAACCCAACCCAACACCTTCACTCCAAATAAAATATTTAGGCACAGGATAACTTGGTGGAATGGCAAAGGAGCATTGTAATGATTACTTCGGTTGATAAGCTTTCTGCTGGTTATTTTATCTAATAAATACAAATTAAATCCACAGGATGCAGCTATACAACAGATATACATGCTTCTCAATTGCATGCATAACAAGTAAAAATGAAATTCAAATTTTTAGATTGAAATAGATGTTTTGTATCATTTTGCATTCAAGGATTTAAATCTCTATCCAGTATCAATTTGGATACTTTACTGACCAAGCAGTACATCGACTTGTTTCACACGACATCATTGAATAAAATAATATCAACAACAACAACAAAACTATGAAACAAAATAATAAAAAAATGAAAAAGAGTGATAATGTACTGATATCAGATTATATACTTCAATACTGGATATCAGTCAGTACCAATCAGTATCGTCAAGATTTGAGTCCATACTTCCACTATCATGATCCTGAAAACAAGGACAGATATGAAGATTTGTCCTCAAACATATTCCACATTTATGCATTGTATATTGGACTATCAAGAACGATACTCTGACTTGTATACACAAGCTTACAAAAGGAAGCAAATGCACACCAACTACCCACCACTGTCGCTTCTTCTTCGCTTCCTCACTGGCATAGCTCTACCTTCCTCACTGCCATAAGTTTACAAAAGGATATCATCCTTGCTTCACCTATCTCCCTTAGGTCATAGCAGCCTTCATCATGGCATTATCATCAGAACTACCATCAGACAAATTTTAAGTCATGATGTCAGGTTGGAGAAGAAGAAAGAAAAGATAAAAAACAAAAAAGAAAGAAGAAATGGAGGGATTTGATATATTTATGGTCATGGATATCTAGTAAGAATAGTTTGATGTATATTAGTTTATCTAAATAGGTCAGGTAACCTCTTTTTCCTGCAAGATCAAGCGATGGCATCAACCAACAATAAAACAAAGAAGATGACAATGGCAGGACAAGGAAAAAGACCCTAGGAAGGAACAATAAGAGGAACAAGGAAATGAAAGTGTAATTTCTTTCCCTGAACGGAACCAGCCATAAACTAGAGATGTACCAGTTTGACAAGGGACCTATGGTTACAGATATCAAGATTTAAAACCTTTATCTGAAACAAGGTTCGCTAAACCGTACCATACCAGCATACCAAACTCAGGCCAGTATGGTATGGTACATTGGTAGGCATACCACTCGGTATGCATATATATATATATATATATATATATAAAATTATAATAGAGTTAAAAATAAAAAAAGGACGCCGCCGCCTCGTTCCTTCTCCCCGCACAAGGAGAAGAAATCACCTGCAAGCGACGGATTGCGCGGGCAACGGACCGCGGTGACAGATCGGGAGAGCAGCGCCGTCTCCAGGTTCTCCCTTTTCTTCTCCCTCTTCTTCTAATACTGTCCGAAATCCACCGACTACGATCAAAATCAGCCGTTATCGCCCGACAACGACCAGCGATGGTCGAAATCGACCATTGCCAACCGATTTCGGATGGTTACGGGGCGGAAACTGCCCCAATCGACGGTACCACCCAGTAGTGGGCGGTCCGCGTACCAATCTGCTAGCGGACCGATAAATACCGCACGGTATGGGAGATATTGATCGGTACTGCAAACCTTGATCTGAACTATCTTTAGGTTTAAGAAATTACAAAATCAACAAAATTGATATAACTCTGACATTACCTTTCAAGAAATATAAGTACTACATCGTCCTTTACAGATCCAAATATATTAAAGCCCTTTAATTTTCAGTTTCAATAATTTGAAAAGACATCCTTTTATCTCAATGATATGGTCTATGAATCTACTGGTTCACATGATAAAAAAAAAAAAACTTCTTTGCCTAAAGATGATAAACATCATGAACTTTCTGACCAAACATTTAGCATCTCTTGCTAGCCACGCTCTTTCACAAAGATATATATTATACATGCAAATAACTGCAGAACTTTACAATACATTTCTCATACACAGCTTTCATCATACACTGACTCTTCCTTAAAGAGATAAATCAACCTCTTAGTAAGGCATAGTTTGTAGAAGTCAAATACAGTACAGCAATACTGAAAGATGGAAACTAAAAGTTAGTAATTAAACACACCTTTTTCAATGCAGAAATAATTGGGTCACTTTTTGAGAGAAAAGGTGCTACTCGAGGTGTCCGCGATAAAAGATCCAACCATGATTTCACATAAGATGGGTTTACTGCCAAACTACTATTATCTGCAAAAATCTGGATATTTTTTCCTTCATATCCATAAATATGCCTCTGCATGAAAGTAGAAAACATTATATACTAGAAAACAACACACCACTTTATTTGATGAGCAAACACAATACTATGAGGATCTCCAATTTTATATCGAGGTACTAATATCAACATAGAGAACTACGAACATAAAAGATGGGAAGACAGCCAACAATAGACCCAGGAAAGTAACATGATTGAAGTGAACCAGAACCCACGTATACATGTTCTGAGCCTTGCTCCATTTTCTAATATATTTTTCAAGGAAAATTTTTCTAATTATATGTAAAATAGATCATCAACTCACTTCTCATAAGCTAAGATCAAGCCTGACCTAAGCTCAGTGACGTTAAGAAAACAGCACTAGGAATGTCATTGCTCTTAACATCACTAGAAATGCCATTGTGGTCTTGAAATGGACATTTTAGTAACACAAGTTCTGCTCATCAAATTTCCAGGACTAATCAGCATGTAAAACCAGTATGTACAAAGTTGTCACCCGAGAGAGTGACACGTTGAAAAGTAAAATATATGCAAATAACAAATAACAAAAGTAAAATATAGTCAAACAGAAAAAGAAAAGCCGCATTGTAACCAAACCAGAATGAAGAATAACAAATTACCGCAAGACTCTCAACAACTAGTTTGATGCTTCTATGGATTGCAGTTTCATCAACTATATGCCTGCAGCAAAAGTGAATTTTAAGAAAGAAGAATTAAAATTAGATGAAGAGAAAATATAGAACTACATTATCGTCTACCTTGTATCATAAAGTCCTCCTGTGCTTTGAAGCAATTCAGGTGCAACTGAAAGTTCGGACAAAGTGACAGCAGTTACTCTTACCCTGGAAAATTGCTCATGCTCCCATGCTACCTACACCAAAATTTTAACAAAAGTAGGAAATTTTCAATCTTGCAAGTCCAGATGGTATAAAAACATTTTCATCTAGCTATCTCCAGAAAGCTTATTCTTAACCAACAATTCAAAATAGTTAACCATACATTTCAAAATGGACATAGCCAACATTTAGCATCGTTTTAACAGCATAGCTAAAAATCTAAAATTAACATATTATATACTAAAATACAGATGGAAATTCAAAATAATGCAAATTGTTCCATTAAAAAACAACTATCATAGGTTAATTATAAAATAAATACTAATCATATCATATGAAGACATGATAGACATGGACAACAGACTCAAAATTTATTAGGAGCTTTGAAGATGACGATAGACCTTACTATCACAAAAAATATTTTTTCTAACTGCCATGCAGCTAAAGTACGAGTTGCACTAACATGTGAAGTATAAAGTTATTTAAAAATAATTAAAGAAAAAATTATCTGAAAAAAAAGCGATAACTGAATCAAGGATTTACTTCAATTTCATGTCATTTCTTCTCTCTATAATAACATTGTTATTTTCTAAAAATGTGAAGGGTTATTCTACCTTTCCCTCATTTTCTTCTTTATATATTTTGTCCCTTGTCTTAAAAGATGATGGATGATGAACACTGCAACAATAAGTGAAATGACCTTAGGAAATGGTACATGACCATAGCACCATTTCCTTCTCTATTTTGCAGTCGTTGATACATGATTCTTCTTTGACTTCTATTAATCCTCACTTTTCTCTTTTTCAGTTTCCCTCTGTTAGATGTACTGTCTCCTCTTTTGACGCAACAAAATGACAAGAATTTGATCAGACACTGGTTGTGTTCGATCAATTCTAAGCAAATTCCGAGCAATATTTGGCTATAAGATTGAGAAATCAGTCAAAAACCAGATCAATCATTGATGATATTATACTAATTGAAAGTGTCATATCAGAATCCACTGATAATGTGAGCCATCATTCACAAGTTCAATTGCAATTTTCAAGAATTTTATTCTGCACAATCCAAGTGGTTCATTTTCTGCCACCAGTAAGTTAGCAGATAATGTTCCAGCAGCCAGCAAATACCACAAGAAACAAAAGCATGCTCTTTATCATTTAGAAAAAATCAGCTACCCAATGCACAAACCCCCAGCCACATTCAAAGAGACCTACCATTGTCTGAACCCACAAGGAAACAAAAGTTAGATCATGTGAAGAAACATTGGAATGAAAGACCATCTACCTCCTGCTTATCTAATCAACATAAATTTAAGAATTTACTGTGATACACAATCTAATTTGAGTGTCAGTCAGCTGCATCTCCTTTCACCAAATGCCTTTTGAATTATATAGAAGTATCATAAGAGTGTTCTACAATCCTTCATGTTTAAGCTAGAAACATCTAAGTTCACTTTGTTGCATCATTCTATAGGCCTTCTCCATCAACCTTTTTGCCTCTAGGCATCTCGTGTCCAAACATTATACTCACAGCTTTCTTGAACAACCCTTTCCATCACTACTGTTGTCGGAGGGCACAACAGGAAAATTTGATAAGACAACACCAAGTGAGTTGCTAAATTAATCTACCATAAAATTCTGTCCTTGGAAATTCTTACTCTTTTTCCAAGTCTATTATGCAATCACACAGATAGCCATCACTTTTAACCCTTTCTATTAAAATATTGAATATTAATTTGGCCCCTCGACCACAAACAGAAACTAGTAGAAGTTGTCCCCTCAACCACAAACCCTTGTGTTACAATACAACTATAACATTGAAGAAGTTAATTTCCTGCAAATGTCTGTAAACACATTGAAAGTGAAAACAACTTGATAGCTGCCAACTTAAAAAGAGTATGAGAACCCGATTAGAAGTCGATGGAAACTTAGACGACTTGGGTAATATTAGCAGATGCATAATATCAATAGATCAAGGATATAACAAGTTTTGAATGCATAAAAGACTGTGCTCACTCGTGGATTAGAAATATTGATCTTTTTGTGCTTTAGACCGACTGTAACTCCAAGTTCCTTTGCAACTTCTGAAAAACTCTGCCATCAGAGAAACTCATTTTAGTAAATGGGAAAAAGGACTATCATTTTGAACTGAATAATACATGATTCACCTCATAAACTTGCTTTATGTACACATTTTCTGGAGGCTTAGACACATGCAGCCACAGCTCATTGTTCCATGAACCAACACTATTCAAGCAAATAGCATACTCAATGCTCTCACGTAAGCGTTGATCAAAGCTCCTAAGCCACTGAAATCATTAATCAAAACAAAAAAATGATAAGTTAATGACCAAAAGCTAAAACAACAGACTAGTTCTTGCTACTGCAACAGCTTGGGGCTTGGAAGATTTAATTTGACCTTCATAGTTCCATTGTAGTTATAAGGTCCACCAGATGTTAAACCAAAGAGAAGATTATATCTCCCTCGGGTCTTTGGACTTGAATAAAGGCGTGAAAAGAGTCTTGCAATCTCCAAGAGAGCCACAACCCCACTTCCGTTACTATCACTTCCCACAGAAAGTGCCTTAAAACATTAAGTACATTAAGATTAGAGTTAAATCATAAAAATATCTGAAGGATTAGTTATATAGATAGTCTCATACCGGAGCAGCACCAAATGTGTCATAGGACGCAACCACAGCAATTGTAGGGAGTTGAGTGGTTCCATCTCCTACAAGTCCTGGTAACCACCCCTGTTACATACGACAATGTACCATAAGCTTTAACCATTTACAAATACACTTTTGGGAATGGATGCCTCAATGTCACTTACACTGATAAATTGAGGTCATAAAGTATAACACGAAGTACTAATGCGGAAGCAGAACCAATAAAATGAGAGGATATTAAGGCCATTATACATCCTCTTATCACCTAAAACATAATCTCAGGATTTATTAGTGACTTAACCAGTGAGAATTGGATTTGCCAGGTGATTAATTAATTATCTATGTATGTGAAAATTAATTTCAAGAGGTAGCATCTAACTAGCATGGATCTCTACAGTTATTTCACTTTTCCGCCAAAAGGAAAACAACAATCTTGCACAATTTGCAATAGTGTGGATCACCTATCTCATATTTGCAAGTAACTTGTTTCTACAGAGTTAACTAGGATACTTATTAACTGTAGAAACTTGTCATCAAGGACCATGCAGTAAGAGACTCTGCTCCTTCCATTAGTGTGTGATGATCATACTCTAATTGTAAAGAATTCGAACCTGAATGTTTGTGATTGTTGGAGATGATGCTTTTCTAGGTTCCGGTGTTGATACAACCAACTTGTAGCTGCAACATCTCACACAGATGCAGAAATGAGAAACTTGTTACAGTTCATTTAACAAGTAACTTTTGAACAGAAAGCAGGTACTGAGCCTATATTTCTTAATAAGAGAACATGAATGCCTGCCACTAATTTATGTGGCAATGTGCCTAACCTGTACAGTTTCTTTAGTTTACACTTCACTAATTCCTCATTCTTATTCCCTAGGTTCATAGAAATTTGGATGAAGTAGGTCCAAACAAAGCTTAATCATCCAACTAGAGGTACACCCATCATGAGCTCAATTTACTTGAACACTTCTATGTGATATTATTTAATTGCAGAAAACTTCTGTTTCTAACTTCCCATGCACAGACATGTTCTTTTCTCAAAAATTTGCAATGCAAAGGGTAGTTCAAGATAAAACAATTGTCTAGAATGAAAATAAAAAGACACTATGACAGAGAAAGAATGCTGTATTTTGAATAACATGTATGCCGGAGAGCTACTTCAAAAATAACAAATCATATCAACCATTATCAAGTTAGTATACCATGAGAACTCCTAGGCAACAACAGGCAGCAATTTTGAAATCCCAAAAATAGTCTACTGTGGTTGATCCAAGCCCTAATTATGGCATCCAGGCCTACCAGCTTCAGACTCAGCTTTGCCAACTATTACCAAAGGAAAAGAATTGGAAAGGGAAGGAGGTTAGACACAAATGAGACCAAACAACTAGGGGCTTAAGCTATGTTTCGTGTGAGTATTATAATATTTTTAGTTCATACTTCAAGTCAATTTCAGGATACAGTATAACCAAGTCGTCCATTGCCAACTCTGAACTGCTTTGGTCATAGAATTGCCCAATGCACACTCACTAATTCAAGCATGGGCTGATGGCCATTGCCCCAATTGGGTCAGTTAGCAGTATTAACTAGATAAGATTTATGTTAGATGGAGACAAATAAGCATCATAGAACCTCTAAACAGAAAAAACTGAAAGAAAAATCACCACAGAGGTCAAATTACCTATTTTGACATATCCTAGCAAGAAAGATCGTTATTTGTTTTAAAGTCAATTAGTCAATTTTTCATTTAGTTGTATCAGTGGAATTTGCTCAAACAGACGAAAAACTGCCATGTCATACAGGGCCCTACTTTAAACTACAGAATGATCCACTGCACATTCTGATCACTATAAAAATCAGAACTGAGCAAAGGACAAAAGTGAAGAATATCTTCTAAAGCAGGTTCAAATTTAAGCACAAAATTTCAGCCATCAAATCCACTAAAAGCTTTATATGTTGGTTATATACCTTTTCAAATGCATTAAACTAGTTACTGCTGATCTAGATTGAACAACAAAGGGTAGCAGTTAGTGTATTAACTTACCCGCCAGTGGTAGCTGTAGCAGGTTGCCCAGTGGCATCACCTCTTCGAACATCAGCTAGCACAGCATTAATCTTATCGTCCTCATAAGCAAAATAAACTGGATACTGCAAGTACCAACAAAAATGATTAGTTAATACTCTTAACAGGCATAAATAGGTCCTAACAAGTGACAAAGAATGAAAAGCATAGCCAACATCCATTCCATGTGGTACATATAAATAATTACAAGTCGAATAAACAATCCACACAATTGACACATCATGTTTCCAAGTCATGGATTTAACATGACCATGAGAGCATTGCATATACCAGGCGTAACACCCCTTAGTCCCACATTAGAAAAGTGGAAACATATGAATGCCTTATAAGGGTTGATGAATGTACTACGGGTAACTTCTAGCTCGAGTATTTTGACTAGTGATTGTGCCAAACTGAAGCTATCAAGATAGTTAGCCCAAAATGCCCGAGGCGTTAGGCGCTCGCCCGAGCGATGCGAGACGCTAAAATATAAAAGAATAAATAATACAATTAATAAATATAATTAATTTAAATAGAAATATACTGACATATACTCTTATGAATCAGTGACATATACTGTTATGAATCAGTGCAGACTTGTTGATCCTTGCAAAATATCTGTTGAATTGACAACTCAAATTGAATTTGGTGCTGCCTGAGTTAAGCAAAAGCATAAAGAATTTCCAAGCAGGTAAATGAAAATTTTAGAATATACATTGGAGATGATTCAGAAAGATATTAAACAGAGGATAAAATCAGAGGAAACAAGGAACAAATGTAAGACCAACGGAAGAAAAAATATTTCATTTTCTTAGACAAACTTGAAGGTCCATGCCCCACAACCAGCCCAACATTTGATAGACATATTAGACTAGAACAACATTCTGACTAAAATAGTCAAAAGGGGCAACAAGTGAGGAACATCGAGGCGCCTGCTCCTCGTGACTAAGAACAATCCAACCAATCCTCTTTAACTTTGAGTTCAATTAGATCTCTGGACCAATTTAAAGAGTAAAAGCCAAATAACTAAAAGAAGAGATCTTCGAAAGAAACACAATAAAAATTTAGACTGAACCAAAAAGAAAAAAATTAAGCTAAGTTAAAAGGCACTTCATCCACAAACAAAGAATGTTCAAGCCACTCTTTTGGTCCTTTTACATATTTGATCAGATCCAACTCTATGACATCAAATAGCTATTTAAGGGCCTCTAACTGCATCGATAAGCAGCTACTGCTGCCAAGGCAAAATAATTCCATGGGGGCCAAAGTCGAAAAGATTTTTGGGGAGAATGCTATTGAATCTCTTCGCCCAAGAGAACTCCCTAACTATCATAACACAATGCAATATTGTAATATTATGGTCCACGCCAATAGATTGATGTTTTAGTTGTAAAAGGAGTGAAAAAAGCCTTTTCTAAAAACTTTCCTAGATAAGATAGGAAAGGAGAGGACTGACGAAGTCTACCCACCTAACTCAGTAGTAATAGGACAATCTTTTGCATTTTTTTTATTATAGTAGCTATTTTTGGGAGTCTTTAGAGTGATTTTATGCAGGGTTCGCCTTATCGGTCCGTACTGATATACCAATTGGCCAGTGGTACGATATATACTGCTCCATAACATACTATGTGTCGGTACGATGGGATGTACTGACAACACAAAAAAATGATAGAAAATAGCTCTATTTTTTTAAAAAAAAAGTTAGATTTGGGTTTTTTAAGTTGAAAATAAATATAAATTTAGTATAATCTTAACAAAAATAATCTAAATTAGGAAAGAATAGTGGCACCTATCTTTTTCGAGCTTTGAGGAGTAGTTTTGTGGTATGTTCCGAATCATCCTTTTGTTGATATTGAATTATCTACAATAAAATAATTTGAATTGCTAGATTACTTGTTGAATAACTTGGACTTTAAGATTCAAATGAATCAAGAAATTGATCAATGGATATACCCGGTTCTACCACAAAAAAGAACGATGGGACTCCACGAGCGGAGGATCGAGGTCATCGATCCTATGTATCTGTATATTAATTTGATATGTTTGACTAACCCAATCTTGAAATTGATCCCATGACATAGTATACTAATACATTGTATGTCATTGGTGCATCAATGTGGTGATGGTCGTAGTCTGATCGTTGTAAGCCACACATGTTCGAGGTGGCTCCAGAGGTAAGTACGATTGTGGCATATACTGTGGAGGTTGGAGAATGTCATAACTTCTACTTTCGCAATTGATTTGTCGCTATGTATCATAAGATCGATCATTGTACTGCTGCTCGAAGAAGAATGACCAACTATCACATTGAGCTCCATGATATGAATCTTGGATGACATGTGTACAATGCTGCTCCTCGGTCCATGCGCTACCCTCAAAGGTATAGACAGAACCATCAACTCCCCGACGTCACCGTCATTGTCAGTTGAGGCACTACTGTTCATGTCGCTATCATGTCTTCGAACCAAGCGAGTTGCTGAAGGTGATAAAGAAGTTGTTTATATACCTTTGATTAGAGAGTTTTTCCTCTAACTTAGGTGTCAATCCTCCCTAATTAGCCTCCCAAGCTTGATCTAATCAACAAATCGTAGCTTTGTGGAGTTCAAGAGAGTGAAAATGAGAGAATAAGAGAAATACGTGAGTGAGAAAGTAGATGAGTTAGAGAGAGTGAAAGGGAGAGAATGAGGGGGTAGAAAGAGTTTAAAAACAATTCAAACGATCAAATGGATGGTTTGAATTCAACAAATCCCAACCATTGATTGGTATCGACCGAAATCCGACCGTTACCAAACAGGTCGATAATGATCGAATTTCGACCGTTTTGATTGGTACAAACCCTATATCAGGCGATATGAGGTCCCCTGTTATGGATTGCCTGGTACAGGGCGATCCACATGTCGATCGCCTATCAGACCAGTACATACCGTCCGATACAGGTTGGCATAAGGAACCGTGATTTTACATCATAATATTTGTTGGAGCAGCTAAGCTAGTTATTTTATTATTAGGAAGTATATTTTGAAAGTTCTAGCAACTTTTTTAATATAATTATGAGGAATGACTATCCTCCAACAGGCTCCCATATATATGAGACCCTAAAAAGCCTAAAGCCATGATTGGAATGTTATATGTTTTTGTCCCATAATAAATTTGTTTTAGTAGTTATAGTTGGTAGTTTGGGCATGTTTACTGCTCAAATAGAAAAATGCTTGCTAGAGATCATTTCTAACAAACATTTATTATAACCAAAGAATGTAATCAAGATTGTTCAAACCATAGGAAATATGATATTGGTCATCCATCTCAATTTACTAATGGTAATCTTCCATGTCTGAAAGCTAAATACCTTTTTCACAATTTTGAAGTGATGATGAATTACAAAAGAATGAAAATAATTGACCTCCCAATCCCAGCATTGAAGTCTTTTTCCTTGACAAGTCAACAATAAAAACACAGCTCAAATTAAGAAGGTTCCATTGAAGACTTTAATTAAAAGGACTCCACATAAGAATTAAAGCAAGATTGCATTAAGAATTATCTATGTGACATCTGAGCTCAAAACTATCTCCATATCATGGCCAAGTCTAATAATTGGTGGCCAGAAGCCTAGTGATTCACTGATTCCACATGATAAAATCCACTTAGCTACTACCTTTATAATGAAAACCAGTACATAGATATCAGAATATGCAGCTGTCATGGTTCTTCCTGTAGAAGGGAAAAAGAATTTGTAGTTGCACTTGTTTGAGACAATAGCAGTTTAAGAACCAGATTATATTATTTTTACAGCTTGATCAATATTTGATAAAATGAACATAGATAACAAATAGGTAGACAAATGACTATGTAATTTCAACAATGATTGAAACCACAAAACAACTAACCAAATAAATATTTAAGGAAAGACTTTGTTAGTATTCACATTTCACAGGAATCCCAATTTTAAGAAACTTGAAGTATCTAGACTATAGAGACCATACCATGACAATCAAAAGATAGCACAAAAAAAGATGGAAAACTGAGATTGAAATAGATGTCCAATGGAATTCATGTAGTGACAGCTGAACAGGAAGAAATCGATGCTCTACTTACTGGTAAGTTGACATGAATGAGCAACTGTTCCAACTCAGACAATATACTTCTCAGCAGACCAAAGTTTCTGCTCTTATTCCCTCCAGCACTCTTGTGATGGATATCTTGAGGAAGCAGAAGCAACAATCCCCCCAAGGGCTGCTTACTGATTATGTACTCTAATGCACATTAAAAGTGAATGTTTGTCAATACAAACTTAACAATAAACAGAGTGGGAAAAAAAAGTGAATGCAACAGATTTGGTTCAAGATGGAGAAGATATCATTATGTGCAGTCCCTACAATGTGGGAAAAACTGATCAATTTCCGAAGAGCCAGCTATTTATAGCTAAGGCCCTTCAGCCAAATATATAAGGAGCCAAAATAATCGTGCACGTCTTAGATAATTGAGCTTCCTTATGTTGACTTATGGTTAAGGCACGGTGAATCCCTATCGCAACATGATCCTACTGTTCCTTTTCCTACCCTCGAGGCACTGCAGTCACGTCATGTAAAAATTTGTCTAATCTACCTAAACAGGAGATGGAATATGTTAAATTCACAATTATGTTCCGGCGTAGAGTGCAACCGAAGTGGCACGACATTCTTTTGGTAGGGAAAACCAGTATTACCGCATCGTAAGAAGCCGGAAGCCGAGATTCTATTGCAAAATAGATCTAGAAACAATAATGATGCGAAGTTCAAAGCCACGATTCATCACAGTAGATCTAAGAGCACGTGAGGAGAGGGGCTCACCTTGGAGGAAAGTGAGATTGAGCTCCCGTACGGGGAGGATGACGACGGTGCGGGAGAGATCGGCGCCGGGGGCGAAGGGTGCGGCGCCGGCGTGGTGATTAAGGCCGGCAAGGCGCGATCCGTACGGAGCCCCGGAGAGATCGTACTGGATCAGCCGGTACACGTCGACGGCGGTGGCAGCATCGCCGAGCTCCACGCAGGCCACCAAGATGAGGACGAGCGCGAGCACCGAGTAGATCGAACCCACCACCTCGCCGCCTCCTCCTTTCCACCTCCCCGCCATCGGCGCACCCACCCACGACTGCTTCGAAGGGCTTCAGAGAGACAAGAGCGGAAAAAGAGGCGTGAAGGGTTTCACGATCTATATGTTGCAAGTCGAGTTGCTGTGGTTTTGACGAAGAGTCGGTAAGCTGCTTCGCGCACGGAGCCTATTAAGTGTTCCGGTCGGCTTTATCTTTCATTCTGGCACCGCGAGGCAGCCATAGTAGCGTTCAAGATAAATTGTTCCGCAGGATTATTATATCTAAGATGATGGATAGATCCCTAAAGCCGTCGGATCCTCTCCAGTGATTTCACCTTACAATCATTTCGATCCACCAATAATAATAATTTCATGGAGCTCATAGGGCACGTTTTATTAGTAATTGATATCTGTTTTATGAAGAAGGCTTTATGATAGGTGACCCAATCCAACCCACTAGTTATGTGAGCCGGGTCGAGCGAAGAAGTTTGGACCCACTAATTGGTTCGAGTCAATTGGGTATATGAAACCCAAACCAATTCTGAAGCCCACCGGCTCAAATTGGACGGGTCAAAGGCCGTAGCCCGGCCGCCGGCCTGGCTCTGCCATTCAGCTGGAGATGCACGCCAAGTGCTCGAGACTGGGTCGGCTGACGAAAGGGATGACCTCCCGTGACAGAACATTTTGGAGAAGGTGGCGACACCCCTAAAGAAAAGGGTGTGGGTAGGTAGTATGATTACCAGCATTTTGTAGGGCTATTCTGCTACTGTTTCCATGGCGACTGAAGGGCCATTATTGGATGCATCATCCTTTTCGAGGGCGACTTTGTTCTCGCCATGATGCGCTGCAATACTGCTCACATGGCAACAGTTGTCAGTGTCCTCCTGGGCGAGATCTCACTTTACGTCTCGGAACTAAGGGGGACTGTTCCTGGTCACAGAAGGCAACTGCAGGTTCTCTTGGTTGATGGATTTTGTTCAGGTACTCTTATGATCAGTGTTTCGCATCTGCTAGAAGAAGGTCCTCTGCGCATGGCTTCTTTTGTTTAGCAGCAGACAACATATCTTTCTCAGAGAGTATAGTTCTATAAATTATCCTGCAAGGCCTCATTCAGATGAACCTTGGCTGCTTCTTCCTCTTGGTTTCTCGGTTACCTGTGCAGTATTATGATCTCAGATCTAAAAATAAGAAACCAGAGGTGATGATTCCCGCCGCACACAGTCTTAGGGTCAGATACCAGTGCACTGCATCCATCTCTAACAAAAGAAATCAGATGACAAAGATGGAACAGTACGAAATCTGAGGAGAACCGATATATACACAATCTTGCAAACAATGAAGAAGACAATTGGTGGACATGTTGGCCGAAGTTAATATATCATGAAGGCATCGTTGATGCTTGAGGGACTACTGTCTCCATGCAGCTCTTCCACTAGGGTTTGCCTGCTTTTGCTGCACTTCTTTTGAGGAAATTTCTCTACACTTTTTGTAGCTTTACAGCTTATAAACTACATGATTTTTGCTCTAGCTTGGCGCTTGAACAGTCATCCCTTCCACCAGTCACTCGTCCGGTGTAGAGCTCAGCTTATAAACTATATGACTTTGCAAATAGATCAGGGGACAGGAGGTTAAGCTGTTGAGAATCTAGCTTCTTTTTGTCAAGAACTTTGTGATGCTTTCTTTCTCAACTTGTCTCACAAGCGTTAGCCAAGACAAAATTCCTTGTATCCCTTCTTGCAGTGTGAGCCCACTCGGAAGTGATATTAGCACTGCGCTGAGGACATGGATTTCACAGAGACTCTTGGTGCAGGTATCATGTCATGCCCTTCACTGCACCCCCTCCTCACGTCATGAATAATAAATACCCTACTCACTTCACGAGAGAGAGAGAGAGAGAGAGAGAGAGAAGTGCAACAGGGAAAGTCCCATCAGACTCTTTTAGTTCTTTCGTCGAAAGATACAGACTAAACAAGAGCGAGAGAGTCTTGGGTGGCACAGGTTGAAGAGGACCTACACCCATCTCGTCTGCTACTTTTCAATCTGATGTTTCCTGAAACTTCACCCATCCGTCAGATGGACAGGCCATGCTGTAGAGTGGAACTCCCGAGAGAGAGAGAGAGAAAAAAAAAAGGAAATTGACGCAGTGGAGATTGCCCGGAAAACAAGGGATTTCTTCTTCCCTCCTTTTGCAACTTTGCTGTTCTCGTCTGCCGTCCTCAGTGGTTGCTGGGTCCTGCATAACTCGCAGGTCAACCAAATTGTCACTTGGGGTGAGGAGAGGATTGGTTCGGTGGGATTCGTGAACATGGCCTCAGATTTCCTCCCTCTCCTCCGCTTCAGCTTTCCTACTGTTCACCCACCCTCTCCTTCCCTTTGTTCCAAGCAACTCCAGGTGTTACTGTTGGAATGCAGAGGGCGGAATTAGGCCAAAGTCTTTGTAGCGACGGCGACGCACTAAATTGACAACTACGACCGACCTGTAGCTGAGAGCCGGACGCATTTGTTGGCATGAAGTGGCACGCGCTCCGGCCTAAACCCATGAGATCGAGGGCATGGGATCTGGGCGAGGCTCCGGCTGGTAATCCAAATCTACGCCGAAGAGTCTCAGCCGCTTCGAGGTAGTCGGTGCCTCTGTCTCACTCTGTATCGCTCCATTCCTCTGATCTCCTGCAGGTTGATATAATTTAGAATCCCTTGTCATTTTCACTAAGCAACTCGACATGAAGTATTGTTACCTGCATGAAGAAGACAGTCTTGTTTCGCCGAGCTGAAGCATGAGCTACTGGTTGGATACGAGCAAGTAGCAGCGTAGTACCCTGGGCTCCACGGCCCTGCAGCAGCCGGCACGGTCGTGGCCTGAGCCGGCGACGGGCTGTCGTTTCCGCCGCGATGCCTGCATCCGATGTACAGACGGTCCCCCCCGAGCCGTGGACGCTCGAAGAGGACCACATCGCCTGCATCTAATCTCTTCTCCTTGACGAAGCGGCTCCACCCCTTGGTGAGCACGTAGCTTTGGCTACTGTTCCAGTACGAATACCGGAACTGCCATGTCTTGCCCGACTCGTCCTCGAAGCTCAGCAGCAGGCCTTTCTCGCCGGAGTCGCCGCCGAGGGGGAAGTACTTCTCGGCGTGCTGCTTCGGTATGACCAGCCTGTTGAGCTTGCCTACATCACTCGGCGTCAGGGGTTTCTCAAACATGTGTTCTCTCTCGTACCGGCCTTCTTCTTGCTCCGCTCGGTAGAGATGCTGGTAATGGTGGTGGTGGTGGAGACTCATGTGTGGCTCCCAAGAGTACCAAGGTTGCGGGTGATGCTGTGCCATGTGTATGAGAAATGGCTGAGGTCAGGGAGAGGAACTGGTAGAGCAGGAGGAGGATTGGAGTTGAGGTCTGTGGAAAGTTGCCCAGGGAGATGGTGGTGATGATGATGATGGTGTTGGAACTGAGAAGCTTGTTGGTATTATTACCATGCATTTATAGCCTGTGAAAAAAAACATGCATTGCACACTTTGTGGATAAAAGGCCAAAGTGCAAGACAGAAGAAACATGTAGTTGTAGATGCAAGAGATAGAGAGAGAGAGAGAGAGAGAGAGATGGAGTTAGGTGAGACTATATATTTTTATTTTTTTTATATACATAGGTACACAGGAAGGGCCAAGAGTTTGAAGTTGCTGCACTCTTAGTGAGCTGATGAGGAATGATCAGGTGGTGATGTTTGGGAGACAGTGCTGCACTTGTGGCCACATCCCAACCATCCAACGTGAGTCCCATGCAATCATACTCCATGTGGGTTGCTGACTCCTCCCAACATGCATTCTTCTTTTTTTCTTTTTTTTTTACTGTTCACTTTTTGATCCAAGAGTAGTAGCTGTGAGAGTTGGGAGGGTCGTTTTTTGTTTTTTTGATCCAAGTGTTCTCATGCCCAGCTGATTCATCACCCTTATCCTTGAGGACATCTCAGCACACACCTGAAAGCACTCTCATGGCCGGAATGTGTGACCAAGAGTAGGTTGAATTCCATTAGAGAACCACAAAAGGGTAGGTGTCGTCGTCCTCCTCCAGCTTGACCCTTAGCAGCCTCCCATCGTTCAGAACCGACTTCTTTAGCGTTCCACTTCACATTGACAAAGAGACACAGAGATGTGGTCCTCAAAAGATCATTTTTCTAGTATCAATAAAATGATCCAAAACACTTTGGCAATCGAAGTCAACAATTAGAGTCCCGCATCCACTGCCTGGAAACAGGACATTTTTGGGAGCACCCGCATCATCTTCGTCTCCCCCCATTATACCATCAGAATCAGCAACAAACAAAGCTTCTGACGTTAACCTGAGAAGGCGACATGAGGGGTGCTTAAGGTGGAACTAGGGTTTGCAGAGAACAGTGAAGCTAACATCCTCATGTCAGATTTAGATAGATAGTTCCTCATGTGGCTTGTGGGAATTATTGGTGGTTCAGCTTGACGGGGACCAACAAGGAAGATAGATATATATATATATATTATATGTGATGGGATCAGATGGAGCTTCGCAGATCTCATCTCCATTTTTTTTTTTTTTCCGATAAGCTGGACAGGAAGATAAGATTAGTTTCGACGTCTGCTGCTGCAGGCGTGTCCGAAGCCTGTCCTCAGAATTGCTCCCACTTCATCTCTCCTGCTGCTGTTTGTGTGTGTGTGTGCTCTGCATGCGACTCCCCTCTCTCCCTCCACTCCACTCCAATTCTCCCATCATGCAGCCCACCCGCAGGAGCATATGATGGTACACCTGTTGGCTGTGGGTAATCAATCCCACCTCACTCAATTGCACCTGCTGCTGTTCTCAGTTCGCATCCATCTTTTTTTCATGTGCACACCCCATGGATGAGTGGGTATCTTTGAATTAGGATGAAGAGTGCCGGCGTGGTCGTCCTCTTCGCATGTGTTGTGTGGGGGTCATCTGAACAAGGAGATAAGAAAACACATGGGAATGTGCTTAAACACTGTGAGCTTTCTGGGTCAGGCCATCCATCTGCTGCAGAATTCATGGAAACGCTCAGAGAGTTTAATTAAATCGATTCTTTTGTCAGCAAACGGATGCGCGAGGATTAGTAGTAACACTGCAACTTCTCTTTCTCCTTCTTACTTTTATTTTTATTTTTTCTGGTGGCGGTAATGCTCACTGGCTTTTTTTTTTATCATGCTGTAAATAAAAGGGGAAGAGGAGCGATGACGGAGGAGTCGTAAATAGATCTAGTTAGATCTCAATCAGATGACATCTAAACGTACGCATCGTAAATAGATCTAATATTATTTGATTTCAATCCTGGCATAATAGCTTTTTTCGCATAATAGTTTACATGATTATAGTTTGTATGCCAACAATTGGTATCAGAGCCTAGGTTTTGAGATCTAGAATATTAGATCTATTATTTTTGTTTACGATACGTAGATATGAATATCTTATTCATCTATTTTTCTATCTGTTATTTTAATCGTTTGCTTGCGAACGATTCTTGATGATTGTTGTGCATCGTGAAAAAGACGCAACAATCTTGCTACATTTTTTTTTTTGCCGGATCTGCCTGCGACATCACCGAGTGTGCATACAGATCAGCAGCGTCGACAACGCTACCAACAGCCCAGGCAGATGTTGGGTCGATCGAGTGTAAAGGCAACCGTATCAAGCGGCGATCGCACGCGAAGGCAACCGCGTGCAACAGAGGCTGCGCAAGCGGCGGCCGCACGCGGAGGCAACCGCGTGCAACAGAGGCAGCGCAAGCGGTGGCCCCTTATGCCAGCGACCGCACGGTGGCAGTCGCAACAAAGGGAAGAAAATTTAGAGTTTTATCTTAATGAAAACATACAGTTTTGCCATTGAAGTGTAAAATTACAGTTTTACCAATTAGACTTAAATTACAGCTTTGCCATTCATTGAAATTACAGTTTTACCCTTCGGTTGAATATGATTATTTACCATTTTACCCTTATGTTTTATTAGTCCTATAGTATTTTATAAATTCCAAAAAAAAATTATATTCTTTTAGAATTATAGTTCTGCCATTATAAAATTAAGAAATTATGGTTTATTTTCTCAATTATAAAATTAATCAATATATAATCTAATAAAATTTAATTATGATTATATTTTAATTATTCATTGATTATATTTTATCTTGGTCAATTTATTTAATTGGACTTATGGGATTCTCCAATTAAATAAAATTAATTAGTTAAAAAATTATAAATTATTGTTTCATTATAGTTTTCTCATATGAATTATTAATTGCATGTATTAAATCCAATTAATATTTTTTTTAGATATTTATTCAGTTATTTACATGCATATGTTGGGAATTGTGAAATAATATTTATTTTTCACATAAATTTATTATTTATGTATTATCATGATTACATTTATCATATGAGTTTTTTTCTACTGATTAAGTGTTCAATAATTATTATAGTTGTTATTCTATTATTGAACTGTCTCAGTATAAATTAGTTAAAATGAACTTTATGAATATTATTTGTAGTTCATCTCCTTAAGTTATGCCTGATCGGTAGCTGCCAAAGTAGCCTGGGATGGTAGGCTTATAGGATATGAAATCAATTAAAGTCTTGTCATTCATAGAATAATTTAATTTATATTTTATATTACTGCATTGATCTTATAGTCACCAAAGTATCCTAGATTAATTATTTATAAAATTACATTAAGGAACAAGTCCTCAATGATATTAAGAAAATAATATTAAAAAATTGAATGCATAATTAGGAGATTTAGATAATCTCAAAGGATAATTATTTCAAATAATTATGTGATGGGATAGGATGATACTATTTTGGATATCCTTGCAGTTTAGAATTGTATACCCAAAGGTAGCAAAACTATTCCACAAGGATAATATCAGTCATCCATAAATGATATTGTGTGAACACTAGATATGTCAATATTTTTTACCCAAAGGTTAAATATTGATGATATTAATAGTTCATCATATTTTGGTAAAACTCAAAGCATTAATGTTATTTTATATTCTGCATTGGTATTCCCGTCTATACATTCTCATGCTTCTAGTGTCCCTGTACTCTCTGGATTAAATTATTCAGAATGGTTAGAGCATGCGCAATTTATATTGGGTATACTAGATCTTGATTTGACATTACTTGTTTAAAAGCACACAGAATAAACTGATAAAAGTACTATGGAACAAGTCAACGAAATGAAGGCTTGGGAAAGATCTGATAGGCTCAGTTTAATGTTCATAATGATGATAATTACAAATAATATAAAGACTTCATTACCGGTTGCATCTAGTACACGTGTGAATATTTAAAGGTTATTGAAGACAGATTTAAATCTGCTGATAAGTCATTGGCTAGCACATGAATGAAAAAACCGACTACAGCTCAGTATGATGGTATTCGAGGAATTCAGGATCACATCCTCAATATGGCTGACAAAACTGTAAAACTTAAAGCGTTGGGAATGAATGTTGATGAATCATTCCTTGTGCAGTTCATTCTTAATTCTCTTTCTTCTCAGTTTGACTCATTCAAGATTCACTACAATACAAATAATGATAAGTGGGACTTAAATGAGTTAACTAGTATGTGTGTTCATGAAGAATTTTGATTAAAGCAGGAAAATTCATATAATGTACTGACAACTACTCAAGGAGTTGGTAACAAGAAAAGAAAATCGAAGCATCATCCATCGAAGAAATTTGTTGGGTCTGGAAGTGTTAGACAAACTATTGAAAAGAAAGCTATTACAGTAAAATGCTTCTTTTGTGGCAAGAAAGGACATGTAAAGAAGGACTGCATTAAACATAGATCGAAAAGAAAGGTATAAACTCAACCTTTGTATATTTTGAATCAAACATTGCAGAAGTTCTTTCTAATACATTGTAGATTGATTCTGACGCTTCAACTCATGTTACTAATAATATGCAGGGATTCTTTCAATCCGGAAACCAAAATAACATGAAAGATTCATAATTATGGGAAATTATCTCAAAGCAAAAGTGGTATCAGTAGGGACTTATCGCTTACCCCTAGAGACGGGTCATCTGATGGATCTGAAAGACACATATTTTGTTCCTACAATTTCTAGAAATTTAATTTCTCTATCTAGAATTAATGAGTTAGGATATTGTGTTTCTTTTGGTAATGGTAAACTCCGCATATTTTATGATTCAATAAAAATTGGTTCTGAAATTCTGTGTGATGGTTTGTACAGAATTAATTTGAATCTTGAGTTTGCAAATACATTATTGACCCTGCAATCAAGTATTGGAATGAAACTCAATTCCAATAATGAAAGATCTTCTATATTGTGACATAGACGTTTGGGGCATATCTCTAAGGAAAGAATTGAAAGATTAGTGTAGGATAACATTTTAGAAAATTTAGACTTCACTGATTTTGATGTTTGCATAGATTGCATTAAAGGAAAGCAAACTAAGCATACAAAGAAAAAATGTCATAATGAGTAAAGAACTTATTGAAATTATTCATACTGATATCTGCGGACTACTCGATATTCCTTGTTTTAGTGGATAAAGGTATTTCATCACATTTATAGATGACATGTCCAGATATGGTTATGTTTATCTAATACATGAAAAGTCTCAGGCCGTTGACATTTTTGAAGTATACATAAATGAGGTCGAGAGATAATTAGATAAACAAGTTAAAATTGTCAGACCTGACAAGGGTGGTGAATTTTATGACAGATATGATGAATCCGATCAGAATATTGATCCTTTTGCTAAATTCCTAGAACAACGGGGTATTTGTGCTCAATATGCATTACCAGGTGTACCATAATATAACGGTGTTGCTGAAAGGCGAAATCGTACTCTTATGGATAGCATGATGAGTTATTCCTTTGTGCTTGAGTCAATATGGGGTGATGCTCTGAGGACAGTTATGTATATCCTGAACAGGGTTCATAGTAAGTCAGTTCTATCAACTCCATTTGAGTTATGGACTGGTAGAAAACCCAGTTTGAGATATTTACATATATGGGGGTGTCCTACAGAGTTAAGAGTATTCAATTCACATGAAAAGAAATTGGATCCAAGAATAATTTCTGGATATTTTATTAGTTACCCAGAAAGATCCAAGAGATACAGATTTTATTACCCTAATCATAATATGAGGATAGTAGAATCCGGTAATGCAAAATTCCTAGAAAATAATGAAATAAGTGGGAGTCAAAAGTCTTGAAGGATTAATTTTGATATTGAGGAGATTCATGCTTCTTCTCCTGTATTATCCCATATTCAAGAAATTATTGTTCCTCAAATCAATGAGAGAATTGATGAGGGTGAACAACAAAATAACATTGATGAATTCTCACATGATGTCGATGTCGCCGCTAATAGTCTTGTAGAACAATCACAATTGGCAGATTTGATGAGATCTCAAAGAAAAAAGAAACATATCATTTTTTATTATTATGTAGTATACTGCAAGAATCAGATTTGATATAGGAACGAAAAGCGTTTTCACAAGCCATAGAAAATAATAATTCTGAAAAATGGTATAATACAATGAAAGATGAGTTAAAATCAATGGACCAGAATGGTGTCTGGGAACTCGTTGAATTGCCCAACAATTATAAAAGAGTCGGTTGTAATGAGTTTTTAAGACTAAACGTGACTCGGTGGGCAATATCGAACGATATAAAGCCAAACTTGTGGCCAAAGGTTTTTCTCAGAAAGAAGATATTGACTACCACGAGACCTTTTCTCCAGTTTCTCGAAAGGACTCATTGAGAATCATCATGGTATTAGTAGCTCATTATGATCTTGAGTTACATCAAATGGATGTGAAAATAGTATTTATAAATGGAGATCTAGATGTGGAAATCTATATAGAACAACCTTAAGGATTCATAGAAAAGGGAATGGAAAGTTGGGCTTGCAAACTTAAGAAATCCATTTATGGCCTTAAACAAGCTTTCAGACAATGATATATAAAGTTTCATGATACCATTACTTCCTTCAGATTTAAGGAAAATACTGTTGATCAATGTATATATCTGAAGGTTAGTGAGAGCAAGTTTATTATATTGTTCTTATATGTGGATGATATATTGCTTGCCAATAGTGATCTTGGTTTGTTGCACGAAACCAAGATATTTCTCAACAAGAACTTTAAGATTGTTGATATGAATGAGGCATATTATGTTATTGGCATTGAGATATTCAAGGACAGATCTCAAGGTTTGTTAGGATTGTCTTAGAAATGTTATATTAATCGTATCTTGGAAAGGTTTAATATGTAGTTTTATAAAGCCAATGATACACCTATTACTAGAGGTGAAAAATTCAGCCAAAATCAGTGTCCGAAGAATGACTTAGAAAGGGATCAAATGAAGAATATTTCTTATGAGTGCGTAATTGAAAGTTTATTTTAGGCTCAAACATGTACAAGGCCAGATATCAGTTTTACAATGACAATGCTGGGTAGATACCAGAGTAACCCAGGAATGAAATATTGAAAAGCTACAAAGAAAGTAATGAGATATCTGCAAGGGACAAAAGATTATATGCTCACATATAGGAAGTCAGATCTGCTTGAAGTAACGAGATATTCAGATGCTGATTTTGTAAATGGCCTCGATAGCAGGAAATCTATTTCAGGATTTGTGTTCATGTTGGCTGGTGGGGCAATTTCTTGAAAAAGTGTAAAACAATCACTTATTGCATTATCTACGATGGAAGCTGAATTTGTGACATGCTTTGAGGCCACAAATCAAGTTTTATGGCTGTGGAATTTTATCTCAAGACTTGGTGTGGTCGACTCAATTACCAAGCCACTGAAGATATTTTACGATAATATTGTAACAGTTTTATTCTCTAAGAATGACAAGTACTCTAGTGGTTCCAAGCACATTGAGATAAAGTACTTGGTGGTTAGAGAAAGAGTCCAGAAATAACAAGTGTCGATTGAAAATTTGAGCACCACTATGATGATTGCTGATCCATTTATTAAAGCTTTGCAATGCAAAATATTTAAAGAACATATTCTTAGAATGGGGCTGTTGAAGATCCGACAGGCGGTGCTCTTGAAGATCTAGTTGGATCTTAATCAGATGGCATCTAAAGGTACGTATCATAAATAGTTCTAATATTATTTGATTTCAATCCTGACATAATAATTTTTTCTCCATAATAATTTACATGATTATAATTTTTATGGCAACAGTAACCAGTTGAGTTTTAACTCCACGACTAGGAGAGAGAGATTGGCATGTTGGGCTCTTTAGAGGGAGAGACTCCAATGATTGGGCATAGTTGACAGTCGAGTAAGACGTGGGACTTGCGCACATCAGTATTGAATAAGATTATATAGCCCTTTATTAATTGAATAAGATATATTATGGATTATTTGGATTCTGATAAAAGATATTAGCCAATATTAAATAAAGTCCATATTATATTGAGATATTTAGGGGATGCCCTTTATGGAAGGAACTTTCATAATAACTTACCCTAGACCCTCTGCTCTCGCCTATAAATAGACAAGACCTACTATAAACCTATGTGACGGAACTGCACGACACGAAAAGGCACTAATAGGAATAGAATCGAGAGATTACGGTTATTCTCTCGATCTCCCCAAAACCATCAATTAAGGTGGTCTTGTGATCTATTCTAGTTCCTCTTACAGATCGATATCAAGCGGCGTTATTCAGATTCGACAAGCGATGGTACTCTTGAAGATCTAGTTGGATCTTAATCAGATGACATTTAAAGATACGCATCGTAAATGGATCTAATATTATTTGATTTTAATCTTGATATAATAATTTTTTTTACATAATAATTTATATGATTATAATTTTTATGCAACATCGAGAGAGAGAGAGAGAGAGAGAGAGAGGGAGAAAAAGACTTGGACGTAACAGTCCAATGTTTCAGCTGGAAATAATTCCATCTCCCACTCTGGATGTCGCTGATAGATACTACTCGCTGCCAGTTTTTGGACGTAACAGGCCGGCAATGGGTTGGCCCCCATGCACACAAGGTGGAGGACGACGGGGCCGGCCGGAGGGAGGGACGGTAATCACCTGCACCGGCAATGCGTCCTCAGCAAATCACGTCAGAGATGGATTTTTGTTCACTTCATTCATACATACATACATACATATATACGACTGCACACAAACGCAAGGAAGAGATTGGCTCAAACAACCTTTCGATAAGTCGGTGACAGATCTTTAATTATACCGAGGAACTCGTTGTTTGTGGGTAGTTCTTCTCTCCTGCTATGTATGAACACAAGTGTAGGAAGAACACAGTGAGGCGGCAGAACAAACTGTTTTCTTCTGCAAGAAAACTGCTGCTGCTATGATGCAAAAAGCAGCGCAATGAAGGAAGACTTATGACGATGACAACAGATGGGAGAAGATGGTAATGAGAAGGAAGACTTATGAGGATAACAACATATGCGAGAAGATGGTAATGAGAAGGAAGACTTATGACGATGACAACAGATGCGAGAAGATGGTAATGAGAAGGAAGACTTCTGACGATGACAACAGATGCGAGAAGATGGTAATGAGAAGGAAGACTTATGACGATGACAACAGATGCGAGAAGATGGTAATGAGAAGGAAGACTTCTGACGATGACAACAGATGCGAGAAGATGGTAATGAGAAGGAAGACTTCTGACGACGACAACAGACGCGAGAAGATGGTAATGAGAAGGAAGACTTATGACGAGGACAACAGATGCCAGAAGATGGTAATGAGAAGGAAGACTTATGACGATGACAACAGATGCGAGAAGATGGTAATAAGAAGGAAGACTTATGACGATGACAACAGATGCGAGAAGATGGTAATGAGAAGGAAGACTTATGACGATGACAACAAATGCCAGAAGATGGTAATGAGAAGGAAGACTTATGACGATGACAACAGATGCGAGAAGATGGTAATTAGAAGGAAGACTTCTGACGATGACAACAGATGCGAGAAGATGATAATGAGACAGACTATAGTTTGTGTTCTGCAGTCTGCAGCTACATCCACCGAGAAGATGGTAATGAGATAGACTGCCGTTGTTATCAATCGCATGGACAATCAATCAAGTAAGTATACTTCTTGACTCCATTCCATTATGCTTGAGATTAAATCAAGTTAGATCCAAATTAACTTTCATCTTGGATAATAACAAGTAAATTTATTTCTCAACTAAAATTTAGAGTTCATGTAGGCAACCATATTTCTTCATTCATTCGTCAGTCATTTGATGTTGAACTAATTATTTGTACTTATCGATAAAAGCTTATATGCTTAATCGTTATATGAAAGTCTCATACAATTTTATCCTCTTGAAATGACCTAAAAGATTCCTCCAAAGGTACATATAATTCTTGTATTAAGTTCGTTTAATCCTTAATAAAGGTACATATAAATTCCCTCTAAAACCTAAAAAAATCTTCACTATATATATATATATATATATATATATATATATAATAATAATAATAATAATAATAATAATAATAATAATAATAATTCGAATATTAGGGCGCAATCCGGTGGCAGTCGGACGGTGCGCGGAAGACTAAGAAAAGAAATGAGAAGGCCGCCTATGGTAATCCCTCCTCTGCTCGCCGCCCTATGAGCCTGCTTCTCCGCAGCTTCTCCTCCACAGCGGCCGCCACTGCCATTGCTGTCTCAACATTAAGCTCCTCCTCGTCGTCTTCCGCACTCCCCGTCGCGGCGCTCTTCAACTGCTGCCGGTCCCTCCGCAGCCTCGAGCAGATCCACGCCCGGATCATTCGCAAGGGCCTCGAGCAGCACCCGGTCCTTGCCACCCGCTTCCTTTCCTTGTGCGCCGCGTTCTCCGCCCCGGCCTATGCCTCGTCCGCCTTCGACCGTCTGTCCGCCCCCAACCTCATCATCTGGAACGCCCTCCTTGCCGCCCACGCCCGCCACTCCCCCCTTCCCACCACTGTCGCCCTATTCAACCTCCTACGCCGCCGCTCTCCCCTGCCTCCCGACGCATTCACCTTCCCTTCTCTCCTCTCATCCTGCTCTAACTCCGTGGCCCTTTCACTCGGCTCCTCTATCCACGCCACCATACTCCGCTGCGGCCTGGAGGCCGATGTCTTCGTCCGGACGGCGCTCATCGATTTCTACGGCAAGTGCCGCGAGCTTGGCGCGGCGAGGAATCTGTTTGATTCCATGCGACGTCGAAACGAGGTATCTTGGACCGCGATGATCGTTGGTTTCCTGAGTTCCGGTGATCTGCCCTCCGCAAGATCTCTTTTTGGTAAAATGCGAAAGAGAAATGTGGTAACTTGGAACGCCATGATCGATGGGTACGTCAAGTCTGGGGATCTGGTAAGTTCCCGCCAACTTTTTGATGAAATGCCAAAGAGAAATGCTGTCGCCTACACTTCGTTGATTGATGGCTATGCCAAAGCTGGGGACTTGGCATCTGCCAGGGTCTTGTTCGAGCAGATGCCAGAACGGGATGTGTTCTCATGGTCAGCAATGATCTCAGGGTACGCTCAGAATGGTCAGCCAGGCGCCGCCTTGAAGATCTTTCTCGAGATGTACAATCAAAACATCAAGCCTGACGAATTTGTAGTGGTCGGGTTGATGTCAGCATGCTCCCAGTTGGGTAGCCTCACACTGGCGAAATGGGTGGACTTGTATGTCGCTCAGAGCTCGATCGATCTCAGCAAGGCCCATGTCTTGGCTACTTTGATAGACATGAACTCAAAGTGCGGGAACATGGAAAGAGCTGCCAGTTTGTTTGAATCAATGCCTAACAAGGATCTAATCTGCTGCTGTTCTCTGATGCAAGGGTATTCTCTCCATGGTGCCGGAGACAAGGCTGTGGGGCTGTTCCGTCAGATGCGTGAGGAAGGACTTGTGCCTGACAGTATCACTTTCACAGTAGTCCTCGCAGCATGCGGTCGTGCTGGGCTTGTCGATGAAGGGAGACAGTGTTTTGAGTCGATGACGAATGAACACCTGATCGTTCCATCTCCAGAACATTATGCTTGCATGGTGGATCTTCTCGGACGGGCAGGGAGGTTAACAGAAGCCTATGAGCTGATCAGATCAATGCCTGTGGAGCCTCATGCCGGAGCATGGGGAGCGTTATTAGGGGCTTGCAGAATCCATGGTGATATATCACTTGGAGAAACTATTGCTCGAAAGCTCTTTGAAATCGAGCCGACAAACGCAGGTAACTATGTCTTGCTATCAAATATCTATGCGGTGGCAGATCGGTGGACAGATGTATCGGAGTTAAGGACTACGATGAGAGGAAAAGGGATCAGGAAAGTGCCTGGGTTTACTTGGATTTAGCTGTGAGAAACAATGTTCATGGTATCGATTTGTTCTGGTATGGGAGTTTTGCAGGACTTGATCTAAGAAAAACTGGCGCGAGACCAGCATTTGTGTGGCTTTGCATGAGCTCTTTGTGGCTGGGAAAACAAACCTTAATCTCCTTGTTCTGGTTACACGAAGAATTCAGTGTGGAAGGCTAAAAAAAAAAAAAAAGACAGGACATGACATGCTTGAGAACCATGTATTGCAAATATCAGATCAAATGTTTGAATGATATTATTAGATGAAAGCCAGTCCAACTAATCCTACTCACCAAATAAACATGTCTCTTTGTAAGCAATTTGATCCCCCCTAAAAAAGCCACAGTTGACATTCACATGTAACTTCCAGTTTGGACAATAACGAATGTTCCAGTTTGTACAAATGATCAAACACCAACAGTAGAAATGTCGATACCGATACAACACAACTGTTACGCCTTCAAATTTCAATCCCATACAAAAATAACAGGAATCATAACGTCGTCATAATCTATTTCTTACAGAAAAAGAATGACTAACATCTTTTAGAAATCTCTAGCGGCTAGCCCAGACGAATATGATGATCCATTGTTCAAGTCATAGGGCAACTAATAAGTCGAAACAGCATTCGAGATTAGTATACTTGGGAGAAGACCTTGTTAGGAGGGATGTTTTCGCGTTTCTCCACGTATGCCGATGGAAACCAACCTGCCTTGCCTCTGCATTCTCCTTCGGACCATCCTGATGGAGACACCTGAATGCACAAAGTTGACATGGGAAAGAACATCAATGCTATAACATTGATATCATCCTAACTTTACTCTTAACATAGAAGCAATGAGTGTAATTGCTTCACCAAGTCATCATATAGCTTCTCACCTGAAATAGCAGATGAGTAGGGTTTTTTCAAGTCAAAAAGGATAATAGACATTGTAAATAACAAAGAATACAGCAAAACAGATTGGATCCATTGATTAGAAATCTCATAATATAAACATGATCAACAGATGCTCTGCCACCAATTTAATGGATAAATATTTAGATTTGGCAACAATTGGTATCAGGCTCCTTTACAAATCACAAACATGCATGAGTGGTTAAGTTCCTTAATTCTAATGTTCATATTCCATTATATCTTCAAAATACATTCAAACATTTTCAGTAAGAGACTGAAGCCAAAAAGTTTCACAATTTCGAGGCATAAAAAATTTACCCTCAGTTTGTGCAACCACCCAGAGAGTATGTGAAGAATCATAACCATTTTAGCCCACTACACTGTGGCCTAACTATACCACTGAACATCATCATATATGTCAGAAGATGGTTGATTGTTATTTCTGTTTGTTTCCTTCACCACAATCTAGAAAAAACTATTTGATATGAATAGTCATACAACAAGTACAAGCATATCTATTATACCACATACGCAGAGGAGGGGGTACAAGAATTTCTTATTAGATTTTGAATCAAGTTCACATTAACAGAGTTAAATAATGGTACATATAAAATTAACTGACAAACAATGTACTCAAAGAATAACAATTTAAAACTTCACTAGTTGAATATAAAATTAGAAAAAAGTGGGGGCCAATGGCATGAGACCGTTTGCTAAAATAAACCATTTGCAGAAACTACCTATACCATGGTTCAATTGATCGGCCAGTCCTATTTCATGTATGTTTTCCAAGACAACACAATCAGGATATGAATTAGCACCAAATAACCAATCTGAACAGTGATGACTAATAAAATAACCCTCGGTGATGCTAAGAAAAACCATGTTTTGTGTTAGAAAGAAAGATTTTAGCTTTGTCCTTATTACAAATGTACTATGATGAGTATGATCTCTTCACATAAATATAGATTGGTAGACAAGTTTGAGAAGGCTTCCTTGCCAGGACCATTGTTGCTGTATATGTCTCCCATATGGCCATATCCCACTTAAAATTAAAAAGATTATAAGAACTCCTAGCCTTCCTTAATTGCAAAGTTGCAAATTTCGGGATACAATTGTAACTTCTGCAAACAAGAAATTGAAATATATGTTGTGAACAGGCTTGGAGTTTGTGCCTAAATATCAACATTGTAGATAACATTTGATAAGACCAGTGTTTTTAAAAGCACTAGGCACCGAGGTTCCAAGACACCCGAGCCCCTCCAGAATATTGAAATATAAAAAATATATAAAGAGGAAGGTCGGGGAAGGAGAAGAGGAGTAACCGGCAGCTATAGAGGAAGGAAAGGATGGTGGAGTTAGCAGCAGACGTAGGGTTTCAAAGCTGGGTTGGGTGGTGGGAGCTGCGGATGAAGGTTGTGGCGACGGAGGAAGCTACAAACGAAGGCGACAAGGGCGGAGGAAGCTACGAACGAAGGTGTCGACGGCGAAGGAAGCTTTGAACGAAAGCAACAGCGGAGATGGGGGCTGCGAACATAGAGTTTCAAAGCTAGGCCGGGTGGTGGGTTTTTGTTAGGGCACTTTAGTTGGTTCAATTGAACCAACTTGCCTGTTCAACTGAACCAAGCACGAACTGTACTCGGTACCAACTTGCCTCCTCTTTAATCGGGCGCTCGCTTGAGGTGCCCGACACTTGGGCTCAGGAGCGCCCTGGCGATGCTTAATCAAAACACCTTGCTCGGAAGTTGTGCGCGGCACTCGAGCCTCGCCTCATCTTGCTCTTGCTCGAGCGCCTAAGCGAGTGCTTGGGCACCTATTAAAAACACTAGATGAGACACAAAGTTATTTTCTATGTTATCCTATAAGCCAATAGACTCTTTTCTCTTCTTTAACTTCATCTTGCAAAGTCCCAAAATATCCTGACTAATGATCTTCAGCACTATGATTTTCCCATCACAACTTCTTGATCCACTTATACAGATTATTCACTTAAAAGTTCTATTGTTGGTCATAAATGATTATTGTCATCATAAAGGAGTAACTATCTGACAAAAAGATTTTCCTGGCAAGCAAGCAAGTACATCAAGCATCATTTGACATAAAATAATAACTTGAAAAGAACTGTTTGCTATGCATCCAAAAAGCTAACCTGCCGTACAACAACATAGTCACCCACCACCAAGCTTAATTCCTTTTCAGAAGTAGCATTGAAATGATACACAGCCTGGAATGATAACCAATATGCATCAATACATACTCGTATTGGGAAGTCTCAGCTAAATTCATCTTAAATTACCTCAGCAAGAAAATATAAGGCCTTCTCAGAACGATTATGGGAAGGAACAGAAGGAAGTGCAGACACCTTTTGTTGTTTTTCAGTGACCATCTATACAAAATTTATAAGTGCTGAAAATAATCAAATCTTCCAAATAGTGGACAGGCTTTATATAATATACATGCTAAGTAGATACCTCAGCTTCAAAATCATCAAATATAGCAGCAACTCTTAGATGGAATGATTTTTCTGTCTCTACCTTCAACAGTAGATATGAACAATATAAAATATAGAGCAATGTGATAACTTGATGTTATGTCATTATTTTTATCACAAGGTCATACCATGTTAAGTATACGCTGAAATGTCTGTCTTTGCTGTTGTGATTCAACAGCAGCTAATGCAGCAGCCGCTTCCTTTCCCAAAACTGCCATGTTTGCTTTCAGTTCACGCATTTTAGCTTCAGATGTTTGAAGTTTTGCAGTATTTTCCAGAATGGGAGATTCTCTTACTCGAGATTGCCTTCTTGAAATTTCTGCTGCCTGTTTAAAGTTTCGGTGTTAACAGAAACTACAGAAGCAAATAAACCTGATGCATATATCTAAATACATGATATACATAATGTCACCAACAGAGATCATCTTGTTCATATGCTTGGAGACCAAACAAGTCCTTACCAGGGTCTCAGCTTCATGTCTCAAGCGACTATAACGTTGAGCAAGACCACGAGCGTCTTCCAGTGGAGCACCAGTAGCCATTGCTTTTAATGGTTCTATAATCTGAGCAATCAAACAATTTAAATCAGACATGTTCCTCATTGTAGGAAAGATATCCTGCAGTGTCGCTAGAGAAATTTGATGAAAGAAAAAGAAAAACCACAGGTCACCTTAGATTAAGATCATACCACACATTGTAAGGTAAGAAACAACTTACTTCAAGACGGGAAAACTATCAAAGAACATGTATCAACATAACGATTATCATTTAATATTTACAGTGTCAGCGATGGTGCCTAACTCACAGAAAATAACTTATCTTAAAATGCAACAAAAGGTATCCCTGCTACACTAATGTAAACTCGAAAATTAGCTAATTAGGCAAAGAAGACGATGAAAGATGAAGAAGAAAACCATTATTAAAGAAAAAAGATTTTCATTCAGATCTGATGGGCAAACTGGTCTTAGACAATTTAGAAAGTGCAGCATCTTGGAAAGCATGCACTGTTGAATCTCCATGACTTGATCTTCATCAAGCAGGTCCACCACCAAATCCTGTAAATCTAAAATCCAGCTTCTCTTTCTCAATGTATTCCCCCTCCACCCTTTTTGTTATCTGTCTCCAAAATGTATACTAGTGCACATATTAGACACATTTACACCAATAAAGAAACTTATGTTGGTTTCCCATTTTAATAATTGTGCATTTTACAAAGAGGGCACTTTGCTTTTGTTTTTGTTAAAGAAGCTTAACAAGACAAATAAATGTTTTAGTTACATATTCGAGTGACGTCTTGGACTGTCACACAATGAAATCACAATGTCACCCTTCTCACTGTGATGTTTGAAGTGTCTCAGAAATGTTTGTAGAAACTATATAATTGCTAGGTAAAAACATGTTCAACAACACACTTTCAGCTCGTTACAACTCTTAACTTGAATGCATATGACCCTTTATCTGTTATATCAATATATATTAGGTTCTACTCTCAGGACTAGAACAGCATGAAGAACAAATTTCAACAAAAAGCCTACAATTACAGTGAGAAATATATTTATGTTCTTATATGAGGACCAAAAGAACTACTTTGAAAGCTGATAGAAATACCAATATTAAAGAAAAAGCTAAGCCATCCCACTAGCTTCTTTCTCATAAACAATGAAACGATAGGAATCTTCTAGTAGACAATGAAAACAGAAAGCAAATTGAGATATCACAGGAGGATGAAAATTGGTCCTACAAAAAATGACCAGAGACAAAAGCCATGATAAATCTAAACAAGTGTATTTTGACGTATGACACAAGACAAGCTCCAAAAAAACTAACTTTTTCACTTGGTCTTCAAATCCAATATTTTATGAATAACAATTGTTTCCATATATTATGTAAGCTACAACATAGATGAAAAATCTACTGAGACATAGCTCAAAACAAGAGGGCCTTATTACCCCAAATTGGGAATATTTGGGAAATCAAGACAAGATACCATGTCACTTAACCAATATCACATGACAAAGTTCTGATATCAAGAAATGGTAAGTAATTCTAACAACTCTGAGAACTTCTGAAGTCATATGCTTAAAAGCTAAGTAGCAGAAAAGATCTCGTGGACATACCAGATTCTCAATTCATGCTAAAAAGTTCAAATATTTCCTTATGCTCATTTAAGATCAGATATAATGAACCTGTGAAGATAGAAAGGACCCGATATCTTCATGCTCCTTCGTGACATTTCTTAGTGCACCACCATATAAAGCTGCTGCTTTGGCTAAAATTGCACCGCTAGCATGATTCTCACCTCCATATCTATAGCAATCTTCTGACAGTTTTGTCCCTTAACAACAAAACTTTAGATAAGTGCATGCATGTCTGAAATCATTTGACTGCTCGTTGTGCCAAAACTTAACTAAGATAACAAACTATAAAACTATCACAAAGGAAAAAAATGTAAGACAAGTCAAGAATATTACCAATTTCAATGTGTTTATGCCCTATGGATGCATAGGCTTCAGCTGCACGAGCAATATCTTTCTGAAAATCCTGAAACCAAAAAAGAAATTCAAGTCTGACAACCTCATTTGTCATGGATATTCAACTTCCCATCCCACAATAACAAGACAAGAATGGTACGTCTTGAAGATTATGCAAACCAGAATATGTACACTGGTCTTTTGACAACTATGCATATTCATGGAAATAGTCTGGGCAAAAAGTAAACAGTCACATGCATCCTAAAATGTAGCATATATGAATGTTACATTCTTTGTGAAAATACCTCTATGCTCAAAAAATTTCCTTATCTAAAAAGCTGCAAGTGCAATGCAGAATGAAAATACGAGAAACGTGATTATGGTCTACTTACAACAAGGGAACTTCTGGAAAGACAAACATCACAACACAAATGAACACTGAAAAAAAAAAATCAAAGAGATATCGCCCATTCTTGCTTACCCTTCCTTCACGAGTAGACTTATACAACTTTTCTAGTTGTTGATGTCTCTGCAATTCAACTTCATCAATAACCATCACATCAGAGCTCTCATAACCACTTGTACTAAACTGCTTTAACACTGCCTGAGATTTATTAAAATAAAAAATTATAAAAATGTAGGATCAATAAAATATAAAACCACATTAACCACATGCAACTCCAACAATAAAAGAAATGTAAAGAAAATTTTAATAACTCCTCTATAATTAAAATTATATATGCAAAGGCTTGTAAAAGATATGAAGCTAATGGCAAGGAAATATATAATAACAATATCCACTTATGCTACTTAATGTAAAGACAAAAGATGAATGCTTTAGACAATTTAAAGACAAATAAAGGATGCTATAGACACATATATTGTGTGAAATAATTTGGATAGGTTGTGATAACAAACAAAGAAAAGCAGATTATATCTTCTTCTTCTTCTGCACAATATAATAAATCAGAGCAATGCTTTATAATAGGTCTGTTATACAAACTGCCTTGGACTCAGGAAGTGTATAGGTTCTGAAACAAGAGGAGCCTTTTAATAGGAGGAATCTCACTTTGAAGGCACAAATAACTAAAAGCCGTATGAGTTATAAAAGGTCTTAGTTTCTATCAATAAATGACCTTCATTGTTTATTCATCATATTCAACTCACTCTAAATAATTTAAATAGCTTGTAGTAGTTAGATGGAATTATAAAACGGCAGGCAGCATAACAAAAGGCCTCAAGATAATTAAGATCATTTTAGTTAAGGAGTTACGCAGGTCCTCTTCACATATTTAGTTCAATAAAGGGCCATATATCTAATTCTGTAGCATGCCCAAAATATATAAACAAATTCATGTTCATACTTTGGGTCCATCTACCAAAAGGATTCACACTCACTATCAGCTAACTAAAGCAACTTTCTTGTTGGACAACCTTGAGACCATTGGTCAATGAACGATGCATAATGGGAAATGTAGAGTATAACAAAGGTTAACAGTAATAGATGTCATTTCTTTTCCCTCTCTCTCACACAAAATCTTTTCTCTTTTTACCCAACATGCGCCACTGGAACAAGTGTTTCAGCATGGCATCAACATAGCGTGTAATGACAAAACATACCATGTGAGATATCATTCCACACACAATCTGCTACTGGCATTCTAAGTTAAATCTTTGCTTTGGCTTTCTAAAATTTTTGTATTCCAGTTCAAATGTTCAAGTTCCAGCCAATGCATATGCAATAACCTGCGGTAGCCTCCTCTATGATTTGCAAAAAGACAGCATTTCCGTTGCACACTAAAAATGGAACTTTGTTGAAGTACCTTCAGCATAACACTATATCAGAATGTGGTTCTACAGGAGACCTTCAGATTTGTAAAACTCAAATAAACAACAAATATACATCTTCTGCACTGACTAAGACATCAACATACAAAACTTATTCAGATATATGCTGCACTGACACTAGAAAGTTGGGTTGTGAAAATTCTTGTTGCCCTGATGTTTAGAGAAGTTGAACTCTTGTATTCTTACATCATACACTCTGATCAACTTTTATACATGCTAGGATATGTGCATAAAGTACAGTTTTTGTTAATTACTTGGTAAAATACATTCCGATTTAATTTTGCATATTATACCATTAATACCTAAAAGAATCAATTTGTTTTGATCATATTATTGTCAAGATCTGCTGCACTGGTGCACATGCTTTCTCTCGTATCAGTCCCCCATGCAGGTAGTGATGCTTCTTTAGTTAAAAGTTAAAACGTACTTGTCCGAGACTTTGTTGTGTTAATCCTTTTAGTGATGAGAAAGTTCATTTCGCTGTCTAATTACACCTTTAACTGTACATTTGACTCATTTTCTCCTACGGAGGCACTCAAATGACCAGTGCATTCACATCATCAATAACCAAAAATAAAAAATAAAAAAAAACAATTCAGCAGTTTCAAACGGGAATTGTTCCCTTTATTATGAAATCTTAATTTTACCCAAATTGGAGCTAGCATTTCCAGAATCCAAAGAGGAATGAAAGAAAATGGATCGGATATAAGCAAGATCTTCATGCAGAAGAAATGAAAAGCTAAGAATGGGGCACCAAAAAGAGAGGGAAAATGGACATCACCTGCTTGGCAACCTGCTCCCGCAGCTTGCTGGCCTGCTTCCTCAGCACGTCCATTTTTGCACCCAAAGCCCCAATCCCAAGCTAATCACCGGAACCCTCAGGAAGCTCCCACTGCTGCCCGCAACTCCGCACCAGAAATCCCCCGATGAATCAACGATTTGGCAGAGGCACGGCGCTCAGATCACTCGGATCTGCCAGCGAAAGCGAAAGCGAAATCGAAACGAGGGAGGATGTGGGGCGGGGGGATTAAAGAGAAGGATCGATCGGCACGGGAGGAGAACGCACCAAGACAACGGTGACAAAACGTACGTTTTAGATTCCGTGAAATTTTTTACCCCGACCGCCTACCTTTCTGATGAATGGATACATCTGTGGACCCCGCATAAGACCCAACCACGGTGCGTCACGTATCACAAGAGACGGGTATAAAAACAGTGTTGGATAATGATCGTTGAAACGCTCTGAGATCCAAGGGCTCTCGATGCGCGACAAATAATTCCAACGGTGAAGATGTTATCAAGTTTGGGTCAAGCTCGAGTTCCGGATCAAGATTCTAATGCGACCCAACTGCAGCAGAGACATTTACCCACAACTTCACCTTTCTGATGACTGGATAAAGATGTGGAGCCTCTTCCATAAAACCCATCTATAGCTCAGATGACTCGTCTCGTCTCCAGCGCGCGGGTATGAAGAGTAGCGTCCGATTTATGATCGTTGCAAGGCTCTGAGATCCAAGGGCTCTCGCTGCCCGACAGATAGTTCCAACGGTGAGGATGCAATGGTCTAGTTTGGCTCAAACTCGAGTTCCGGATCCAGATTCCATGGACCCAATTGCGTCTTTAATATATATATATATATATATTGTTGGATTTAGTATCGTCGATGAAGAGTCAATACGATACGGTTCAGCCCGCGTGCGTATGATCGACTTGACAGGAGACGAGGATCGACTTGGCATGATAAAGAGTAAGCACGACACAATTCAGCTTGCGTGCGTAGGATCGTCTCGGGAAAGCTTGGCGAGGTAATTAGGCTTTGTGAAGTTGCGGCTCCACAGGTTGAGGAGTCGACTGGGTCGATTTCGAGTGATGTATAGGACATACAAGAAGACCTTCATCGGGGGGTGTGTGCCCGACGATGTCCTTCCAACGGCTAAGTTAGCATTTATGGGTGAAGGTTATAAGGTGAGAGTTAGAAAATCTCGAGCGTTTCAGGGAGAAGTTGCTCGGAATAAGTCTTCTCCAACATGAGCTACAGTTGGGGGAGTGGAGGGAGGTCGTACTAAAGTATTTAATGAGTGCGACGCCTTTGGTTGAGATGTAGGTATGGCTCTGCATAGGGTAGCACTTTCTACTGTTCTCGGGGTCTCGTTCGGTGAAGCCGCTGATCGTGAGTACGGCCCTCTGAGTGACCAGCATGGTCCTTAGGCTGATGTATCGAGACTGACAGGTTACCGAGGTGGTTGTGATGGGGTCCTCGAGCTAACGTATCAAGGCCGATATGTTGCTGAGATGACCGCCAACATGATCCTTAGTCTAGCATGGTTAGGCCGGACCGTCGACCACAATATTTACCATATATATATATAACTAACATGAAGAAAAAAATTATAACTAATAGTTAACTATGATAATGACTCATGTACCTTAAGATTTGGAATACGGTGACATTTTCCCAAACTATATTAATAGCTTCATATATTTCACAAAAATGTTGCCTCCATGGGCGAAAAGGTGATGGCAACATTGAATTAATCCACAGCAAAAGCCAAAAAAGTGTTGTTGACTCATTGAGGGGAAGCATTAATAATTAATTCTCCCTCACCAGTTGAGAGGAGTTGGCTGCGACCATCTACCACTAATCCAACTCCTACATTTAATTAAGGCCCGGCATCTCTAATCAATGCTTTGCAACACATTATTATTCTATCCCCTTCCACCATTACTCTCCTTAAGGGTGGTACATCCATGGACTTTCTCCCATGTCACATACATACAAATAACCCACTATTTAACCATATGTTTCACTTTGTGTTTGAGCGATGATGAGCATTGCTTGGCTCACTAATGAATGAATACTTTTTTGTCTCTTGTTTAGAAGCACTAATTCTCCACTACATATCTCGTGAGCAACGGCAAACTACATGATTAAGCGAGTAAAGTATCATCACCCTCATGTAATGAATGCGAACATGTCTTTGTGTTGATTAGAATACGAATAGCTCACCAAATTGTGGTTAACAGATGGATGCGTTCATCACTGAGAGAGAGAGAGAGAGAGAGAGAGAGAGAGAGAGAGAGAGAGAGAGAGAGAAACCCTACAAATGAAACACTTGTTTGTTTCCTTCCTACTCGAAGTTTGACTTGGATGGTAGAGTACAGGCGTAAACAAAATGCATAAGGTCAACCTTTGTCCTCATTGAATGTGGAGATCCAACTCGGTTCTTGGTAGTTTACGAGGAGGAGGACGTTGATGTATGCTTATAATTTATGGGCAAAGAAGACAAAGGACGAAGAGGAGGCAAAGCCGCTGCACGATTTGAGTCTCTTCACGAGGTTGGAAGTAATCACTTGCTCGATGATTTCTTATGATTTGGTGAAGAGGAGGCAACTTTTGTTCGCCATTTTAGTTGCATGGAGTTCGAGGCTTTTAGCACGTCGAGTAGTGATTAATGGCACACCGATCGAGGTCGTTAATATCTTAATTACGTTAGATGCGTTCTTAATTTTTCTTCTTTTTTTTACTTTTTTGCTTACAAAGAGGCAGCAACACATCACTCGTCTCTTCTAATCATTTATTTAATGCCGGCTTAGTACTTGTCTAAGATTTCGTGAACTCCTGAGCTTATATTATTTTAATTTTTTTTTTTTTGGGGGAGGGGGGGTTTTGATATATCAATAATCCTTTCAAAGAATATATTAACCATCAGCTATATTTTTAAAAGAATATATTATTTATGCAACATTATAGTAATAAATATGGATGTCTCAACTGACACCATGATTAATGTTAGGGTAATCTTAAATTGGGGCCTTCAAACCATTGTGCTTGAATCATAGTTTTGATTTAAAACCACTAATATTTTCTAATCATCGATGCATGCGTAGTAAGTACATGTGTAAGAAAGATATGGTGTTACAATTAATCTCACGTCCACAGACTAATGCACACCGATCGATATCATTCAATCTTAAATTTTGCACGTAAAGAAGCAGCTCTTTGATTCAAACTCCCACACACACACACACACACAGTTGACTTGTGTTTGTTTTTTTTTTTTTTTTTTATATCGTTCCTTGTTTTGGTTATTTAATTGTCACTTTAACTTGGAGCAATAAATGGTGGCGATCGCACGTTACAGTCATCATCGTCACTGCTGCTATATCTTTACTCCAATCCTCTCTCTCTCTCTGTCTGTCTCTCCTCGGAAGAGGAAGGAAACAAAGATGGACGTAGAAGAAACAAAGTGGTTGTTGCTTTGACCCTCTAAATCTTCCTATATAAAGGCATCGGGAGCTCTCTCTCTTCCTCAACCAGGATCGCCCGCATCCTTGTGGTGGTGTAGCTTCTGCGAAGTCGGCCTCCCCAGCTCACCGCTGCTGCCTCTGCGTCTTTCTCCGGGTTAGACCACGTTCCTCGATTGCAGTCGTGTGTTGCACGGCTTTCGCCGTTCTTCTAACCGAGCATTTCCGCCTGCTTGTGAACTCAGGTGAGCGATCGCAAGGATGAGCCGGGACAACCGCAGGAGCCAGACTCTGGACCTGAAGCTGAACCTGTCGCTGTTGCCGGTCAGGGGGGCCGCGTCGAGAAGGATGGGCGTCGCCGATGACGCCTCCCCGGGGAGCTCATGTTTGACGACGGCGGCGTCGTCGTCGTCGTCGGAGGCCGAGCTGGGGATGAGGACCCCGGTGAGCACAGAGGCGGCGACGCCCATGGTGCTCGCCGGCTGCCGGCGGTGCCTCATGTACGTCATGCTCTCTGCGGACGACCTCAAGTGTCCCAAGTGCTGGAGCACCGCCCTCAACTTCTTCCACAACACCACCACCACCGCCGCCGCCGCCAAGAACAAGAAGAACAGCAGCAAGAAGAGCAGGATGAGCTAAATCTCCCTGCAAAACACCTTCTTCTCGATTCATTTCTTCTTCGGTTGTCTCTTTCAGTACCAGTCATCTCTTGTCTTTAATTACGTTAGCTGTGAGTCTAAGGAATGAGCACTTCGCTTCATCTTATAACCAACCCTCTGCGTTTGCATCTGTCATCAACTAGGAAACCATGATCGTGGCAGTTTTAGCTATGCAAGATACAAGTTTGGGTGGCCATCCACATCGAAATGACAGACTAATCTCTACCGGAAACCAATGAAAAGTGAAAAAAATTAATGCAATAATAATTGATATGGTTGAGAGTATCTTTTGCATTATTACACCACTAGTTTTGAATGTGTTGAACATCCTTGTCATGTAGAAGAGAGGATTAAATACAGAAGGGTAGGGGTCTGCAAACCATGGTTTCATAGGAAGAGGAAGACGACGGTGGACAGGTAAAAGGCACGAGCATCAGATGTAGGAGAACCATGTACTTTTCTAAGAAGCTCAGAGATAGATAAATGAAGTCGCCAACCACCTTTGAATAGTTGGCGTGGGCGATCAAGCAAAGAAGCATTCATTACACGAGGAAATAGAGCGCCGCGCCATGGAAGCAAAAGCGAGCAACCTCGCACCGACTACAAGATCTTGCCGTAGGAGACTAATAAATGGAGGGGAGTTCGAAGGGCGCCTGCAACTCGACATGGAACAATCAGGGAAGCGAGCAGAATAGAATTCCTACTGTTGGAATTTAAAGCCAGCAGCAGCCTCTTTCACAGTTCAGCATCAGCACACCAGCTTCTTTTACTGTGTGCATGGAAACATAGTTTTTTTTCTCGATAGCCTGCGAAATGGAGCTAAAGAGAAGTGGCAGGAGGCTTCTCTTAGTTTTAATGGATGGATGGTAGTAGACCAGGTCTGAGATGTACTTGAAACATCTGACTCACCACACAAGGAGATCTTGCATCATCTCCATGTACATACTTTTCTATCTGCGCTCAAGATCTTTAGTGCATGGAGTGAGTTCAGGTGAGCTGAATTTTACCACAAAAGAAAAAAAGATGTGATTAAATTTGTTTGTCATATTTCACTTTCAGAGGCATTGGAAGTGGATTTTTGTAGAAAATAAGTGGAACAAAGGCTGTGAGATTTGAAGAACTTGGTTTCAGTAAGTTCCATTAATGCTTGCCAAGAGTTTTACCTGGAAGCAGATGGCTTTTAGAACAAGGACAGATATGATGTGTCAAAGAAGGTCAATCTACTGTAGTCAAAAGGTTTAATCCTGCTTTTGTTACCTCAGATGCTACCATCCACGGAATTATCAGAGAAAACAATCTGGAATGGCATGCATTCAGTGTGAAGTGGTATCATAAAGGGATGAAGCTGCTTCAAATTCTTAAAAAGCTGAAGATTTCTGGAAGAAGAAGAAGAAATTTTACATGAAGATTATGGCACAGTGACCTTCTTGTGAAGAATTTGGATTAACCACACTCCATGTTTCTGTTGTGTAAAAATTCTGTAGATTTCAGATTTCTCATGCTAAGTAAGAAGGTCAATTTCAGAGACTGCTTTATGAAGAAGAAGAAGAAGAAGAAGAGAGGAATTGGATACATATAGATCACTTTATCTTCTTCTGCAATCGATGTTATAAACTCTGATGCACCACACTGATGGTTGCTACCGATAAGATTCTTGGTTCTTTCCTGTAAGAAAGCCATAAACAAGTGCAGAAAAAGTTTTTGTGTGTTCCACCCCTTCCCCACAAGATACCAATCATGATAACATATGCATTTGTAGCCAAAACTATTTCAAGCAGAGTTCTTTGCACCCTCACCAAACGGCTGAGAGAATACAGATTTGGTGTCCGATCCATCAACTCGTTTTCTTTTGTTTGCTTGCCCATTTGAGCGAGACAAGCTTCATAGTCTACGGCTGCTACCCAAGTAGATAATAGTGTAAAGCAAAGGTGAGGACTTGTCTCACTAGCCAATCTATAAATCTTTGTCTAAGCTCTCCTAAAGTGCTCCAATGACCCCTCCTTCATGGCCTATCATTTCTGCAAGACTGCATCGGAGCGACACTTCCTCCTGGCTCAAGTAAGGAGGGCTTGCTTACAAGGAGAACTTGTCTGAAGGAGCTGATACTGCAAAGATTAATGCTTCCACATCGATCACAGGTAGTCAACTGAGATGCCTTGAGATGATTGCAAGCAGGACATGGTCCACAAAAAGATTCGCACTGTGGAGACATGTTGGTAATTATTTGCTTCGTACGAGTGTCTTCACACCAAGATTGAGTATTTTTCATGAGGTATCAAGCTTGACAGTCGAGATATGCTTGCCATGGTGCAGAAAGTGTCTGTGATAAGGTTTATTGGCACAGAGCTGCAAGGAATCCTGCACGAGAAAGAAGAAAAATGGTGGCTTGTTCATGGATTTCACATATTCCCCACCTCTGCTTCTATTTTATTCTATCTGATTCTGATACAGTTCCTTGGAACAGGCAATCAGTGATGTGCTGAAAGTTTAGCTAGTTATCTAATGATGGAGATGAGTGACACAAGAATCATAATGACAGCAGTAGCAGTGTATCTCTCTTGAAATATAAATCCGAAGAAAAGCTATGAACAGAGTCAAGGTTTACAAAAGAATGAATAAATACAAAAAAAAAAAATTAAGGGAATCTTCATGAGTCTAGTGACTCATCACTCAAGTTAAAAAAAAGTTTTTTTGGTTTGCTAAATCCTCAAAACATAAATAGAGTGGTTCAGCTTCTCACAGCATTCAATTCTCTTATAGTTGATCCAGAGATAACACAAGATTTTGCCTGCTGCTGAACAAAAGATGTAGATGCAGTGTGAGAAGAAAAAAAACAGTGAAAAAAGGATGAAATTGTATGATAAAATAAAAAATAAAAGTTATGGAAATATATGTGGATCAAAGGTTTGTATGGAAAACATTTCTAAATTTTTATACTCTGTGATTACTGGTTTCAACACATTATTATTTTTTTTTCTAGATTGTTGAAATGGTCCATTGGGCAGTGAAGAAAGTTACTTCTCACTGTTATTGTCACAATGTGGCCAAACATGTCAATCACAGAATCATTCAATTGGCCAGGAAGAAGATTGTGGAGTTTGTCCATTACCCCCATTACAAACTCTGCTTCAGAACCTTGGGACCAAGTGAATAATTAAGAGATCATAAAGATCATGTAATGGGAAATATCACAGTAGGGTTTTAACTCTATCCTTGAAGAAAAATTTGCTTGCAGATACATAGATAGATAGATAGATGGCTTCTTCTGTTCTCAGTTGTCTTGTTTCTGCCACTAAATGATGAGAAGTAGGGTGTAATATAAGCTCAGGTCACACAGATGAGGACTCCTCCTTCCATATATTACATTAGAGGCAAACAATTCATTGTCTTCTCATCTCTCCTTCTTCTTTCTGCTGCATACATCATCTGCTGTGGTACTAAATTTGATGTGCCTTTGGTGCTTAATTGCAGAAGCATCAATCAATCCATCATAAAATGTGATGAGTGAGAGGTTTTGGACAACATAATTTGGCACCATTAATGTTCTCACCTCACCAAACCTGTAGACTTGTAAACAAAAGCTCAAAACACATGTTAGGAGGAGCACATTAGAGCAGCCTCAATTGAATGATGTATTCAATGTAATGTAGTCCCCAAAACCCTTATAGTTAATGCCCACATGAGTGACCCCACCAACCCTTTCTTCCTTCTCATGTTTCCCTCCCCCTACCTATCCCACCCCCCTCCCCAGTTTTAAAAGGAACTGACCTCAAGCTTCCCTCACGTACTCACACCCCCTCCATTAATGCATGCCACAAAGCTCGAGGGAAGAATTTAAATCCCTCCCACCGCTTCTCCTCCTTCCTCGGGCCTTAGGTGGGAAGACCAGATGGGCAAGAAGCTAAGCTTGAGTTCCTTCCTGTTCAGGCTTAGGGACGCACCCAAGCCTTCTTGCCACTTCTCTTCTGCTGCTCCTCCTTCGTGGCCTTGGCCTTCCTGTAGGCACCCGAGGACGAGCTCCTTCAGGGACGTCGATGGAGGCGCCATCTACAAGACCGTGAACTCGGTGTACTTCGACTCCACGGACTCGTTCTTCACCCGCTCGTCGGAGGAGCAGGAGAGCTTCTCCACGGCGTCGGAGGACTCGGACGGGGACCCGGTGGTGCGGGGGCTGCGGTCGGACCGCCTCTTCTTCTGCCCCGGCGAGACGAGCTCGATACTGGAGGAGGCGAAGACCGGAGAGCTACCCTTCAAGGACAGCGTCGTGCTGGCGATGGAGTCGGAAGACCCGTACCGCGACTTCCGGCTGTCCATGGAGGAGATGGTGGTGGCTCATGGGCTCAGAAACTGGGAGCGGCTTGAGGAGCTGTTGGTGTGGTACCTACGCGTCAACGGGAAGAAGACTCATGGCTTCATAGTTGGAGCCTTCGTGGATCTGCTTGCAGGCCTCGCTTCTCCTCCTCCATCTTCTTTGTCACCCTCCGAGTCAATGGAGATGGAGGAAATCGAAGAGGCAGAAGGAAGCAAATCAAGTTAACTTCTTTTGGATCCAAGAAATGATGTACATTAATCTTCTTTTTTTTTTTAGCACTTCCGGTTCATATTGTCAGGTAGCTTTCAGATATTAAACCTTCAAGGCTGATGGCTATGAACACCTTTCTCTCTTCCTTCTTTCTGTGCTACTTCTCCCTCCTCCCTCTCACCCAAGTTCTCAGTGTCCATTGACAGAGGAATACTTTCCAGCGTTCACTTATATGTGACATCTTGTAATATACTTATCAAGCTCATATTATTACTGGAACAGTCCTTTGTTTTTTTGTAGCTGAAGAAGCCAAGGTAAATGGCTGTCATCTTGCATAGCAATGAAAGGCTCATAACAGTCGTGGCCGATCGCCCAGTTATCTATTAGGGCAAGACAAATGCTCGATAGATAAATTGGACAGTACTGCTTCTGCAGCAGATCATGACAACAACCAAGCACAATGGCTTCTGGTTTCCCCTCCTTATGGTTACTGACTACTTGCAATCCTTTGTGTCTTCATGTTGGATTCATGCAGTGTCGAAGCAATTCTTGAAACCTCTGATGTAGCTGTCCACTCACTGGATTTGTAATCAAAAAAAGTTTAGAAGAGTTCCAATGTAGGGAATGTGCACAAATGAGCCAGTCAATCACCAGCTTGGCCTGAAGAAGATCCAGCAGTTTGTGGGGAAAACAAAATGGTTTGCCACCCACAAACTCTCAGTTTCCATCAGTTAATCTTGTCATAATATTATATAAACACATTGCACAGAAATATTCATGGAAGAACATAACATGATATGCATGTTGGTTTCAATTGGTGTTTGAAGCTGAAGGAGATCCAATGAACTATTCATAGTTTATACAACCTGGCAACCCCTGCTTTGCTGTGAACAAAGAAATGGTTATGGGTGAGCAGGAATGGGAAGGCTGCAAACTCAAAATGGCTTCTCTTCACACAATATGAGTAATCTCAAGTGACATCAAATGCCAATGACAACAAAGGATGATGATGATGAGGGAAGAGTAGCTGACTTTAGAAGTAGGACAAAGTTTTAAGTGACAGTTGCTAGTGGATTATTTAAGCAACATGACAAAGCTTGCACATGGAATTATTGTGGAAGTAATGGGTGTATGCATGGTGGACAAGGACAGTAGCCCAATACCAATTGGATTCTTGTCTGTATCACAAGAAAGAGAAGCTTCTAAAGCTTGCATTATTTCCTTTGCAGTGAATGATGCCCTCTTGAGTGGAGTATGATGGCAAAGAGTTTATCACATTGATTCTTCGCTAACAGATCCTATTATGCTAACTAAAAATATTGGACTTTTTGATGAAGACTAGCTAGTAGTGCTGAACATTGGTGAGAACAGAGCAATTGTGTCTGAAGCAGCTTCCTCCAAGGAAAAATGGCCTCCTACCACACACCTCTGAAGAGATTATGAGTTCAGATCTTTGCGAAGATGGTGTCAAACACCTTACTCAAGCAATTAATTCCCTGTGTGGGGATCAACTTCACTCTATTATTCATAGAATTATTGTGGAAGTAATGGGTGTATGCATGGTGGACAAGGACAGTAGTCCAATACAAATTGGATTCTTGTCTGTATCATAAGAAAGAGAAGCTTCTAAAGCTTGCATTATTTCCTTTGCAGTGAATGATGCCCTCCTGAGTGGAGTATGATGGCAAAGTGTTTATCACATTGATTCTTCACTAACAGATCCCATTATGCTAACTAAAAATATTGGACTTTTTGATGAAGACTAGCTAGTAGTGCTGAACATTGGTGAGAACAGAGCAATTGTGTCTGAAGCAGCTTCTTCCAAGGAAAAATAGCTTCCTACCACACACCTCTGAAGAGATTATAAGTTCAGATCTTTGTAAAGATGGTGTCAAGCACCTTACTCAAGCAATTAATTCTCTGTGTGGGGATCAACTTCACTATATTATTCATGGAATTATTGTGGAAGTAATGGGTGTATGCATGGTGGACAAGGACAGTAGTCCAATACAAATTGGATTCTTGTCTGTATCATAAGAAAGAGAAGCTTCTAAAGCTTGCATTATTTCCTTTGCAGTGAATGATGCCCTCCTGAGTGGAGTATGATGGCAAAGAGTTTATCACATTGATTCTTCACTGACATATCCATTATGCTAACTAAAAATATTGGACTTTTTGATGAAGACTAGCTAGTAGTGCTGAACATTGGTGAGAACAGAGCAATTGTGTCTGAAGCAGCTTCTTCCAAGGAAAAATGGCTTCCTACCACACACCTCTGAAGAGATTATAAGTTCAGATCTTTGTAAAGATGGTGTCAAGCACCTTACTCAAGCAATTAATTCTCTGTGTGGGGATCAACTTCACTCTATTATTCTTTGAGAAAAACAAAAGGGCTTGATTTGGCTATTCTACATCAATGGGATGTACCTAATACCTGTCCAGTATCAAAGACTTCCAAACCCAAATTTTGGCTCTAGCAATTGATTCAATTCAAGCTCTAGTGAATTATGCTCCATAATATTCCTGTGCATTAAGTGATTTGGAAGTTTAGCTTAATGGAACATTAATTGCAGTACCTTTATGCTCTACAAATGCACAAAAACAATTCATGCATACGTACCAACCACAGAAACAATTCAGGGACCAAAAAGAGAAAGTTTTGGATGGTTTAGCCAAACAACCAAACCATGAATGAATCATCCAATAAGTCTACAAGCTTTAGCTCAGAACTCATTTAGGTGCTTAGTGTGCAGTACTTTGAGTGAAATAAGATATCATTAAGACATTTTGGATCAGTAATATGCAAGTACCAAAACAAAACAAAAATGTTCTTCTTCAGAGGATTCAAACTGAGTTCTACAGAGTGAGGAGGTCTCACACAAGGTTCTTGGTGAAGCCAAAAGGTGGGCCATTAATGGCCATGGCCAAGGATTTCAAGCTCTGACTACTAATGAATCATGGGATCCTGTGACCTCCACGGCGCTCCTGCTGCTGTCTCCCGTGAGTGCTTCAAGATGATATCAGCCTCCAAATTGCTGTCTCTTAATTTAGATTCCAGTGGCTGTGCTGTGTCATGAGATGAGGCATGGCACCAAGTCGCTGCATTCTCCATAGGTAGAAAGTTATTGCTCGGCTATCAATTAATGATGGATCCATATCGATAGTTCACAAATGCAGTGATGAATTGTTCAATGTTCTGACATAAAGCATGTCCTTTTACATGTATTATATGCTTGTGTTATTTTACAACAGTAACTGAGACAACTCAAGAACTAAAGCCTTCATAAGAGAAACCAAGAACTAATTATATGTAAAACATTAAACATGGTTAACTCACACTCAACTTGTTCATATCTCTCAGGGTCTGTATGTTGAGCTAATAACTTCAGGTAACCCTCAGTGACTAGAATTTTATCTTTGAGGTAAAAGCATAACATGGTTCAAACAAAGTGAGAGGTTCCAGTAATGGCTCAAACAAATCACTAGAAGGCACAGAGGAACCCCACAAGTTGAATGTATTTTGTCATGATGACTAGTTTGTATTCTCCTGTTGGATGACCTGTCAGAGGACACAGAACAAGAGATTTGTGTTTTGTCTCTGCATACAAGAGCTGCACAAACGGTTTCAACAATTAAAAGCACAGCCACCTAATCATGTTGTTGTGTTCTTGTAGTTCAGAAGATAAATTTCTCTGTACTCTTCAGAGAAGACTGGAATCAAGTGGCAGTGGTGCTCATTTGATCCGAAGTCAAAAACATCAGAAGCCAGCAATCACACCTGACCCCTAGGAAGATGTAATTACTGTGATGTGAACCTGCACTTCGAGGGAGGATGGGGTAGCATCCAAAGTTTCTGAGTCCCAAGTTCCAATGCTGGCAGCAAAACACTCTGCAAGTTTTCAGATGGCATTAATATGATTGCTTGTTCACTGCTCATTGATGAAAGCAAGTTATCAGTTGGATTTCAGCTGCATTTTAGTGTTGTATGTATCCAGATATGGAAAGGAAGCTTTGGGAGAACACTTAGCTTGAGCACATGAAAGTTTCTTTTCTTCTCTCTATCTCTCTCTCTCTCTCTCTCTCTCTCTTTCAGTGTTGCTTAAACTTTCCAAGATAGATATGACTTAATTAAAGGTAGAAACTGGAAAAATACTGAATTCATGAGTTCCAATAAGTTATGAACAGAAGAGAAAAGGAGAAGATACAGATCTAGTGTTTCCATGGCTCTCAACATGTATAGCATTGGCCATGCAACATCTGTTGCAGAGGCAATGAAGCAATTGACATGTGTATGTTCTGTAACAAAACAAAGTGACTCTGTTTCTTGCTGATTGATAGGTGTTTGTGATTCATCAACTATTACCACTTAATTGGGCAAAAGGTAATCAAGTGATTATTAACATACAGCAAATGAGATATCTCAGTAGCAGGGTTTTTAGTTGGTGATGGATAGATAGGCCATATCATTTATCATTTACTGTATGATATTTAAAAGAATAATTGGTTCTACTATGCATACTTTTGACCAGATTGCAATGAAAAGGGACTTATCATCTTAATTTTTGAAGTAGTTCCTAAGTTTTTTTTTTTTTTCTGCAACTAATCCCTATCAAAATTTGGTTTTACACCTACAGCTAGAACCTCCCTCTTGTTCTTTTCAGAGTTGCAGCTCAATCTGAGCTCAAAGATACTTAATCTAGCAGTATACTTCAAGCTTGTTTGTCTGTTCTTTTTGCTGCTTTTGATCTCTGATGCAGAAGCTGCCCAAGGCACGATGGCATGCACTGGTAGAGCAGAAGAAGGTGAATCACTGGAGGATCCATGAGACTGACTCGTTGAAGAACTCAGACAACCACTGCGTGCAGTAAATGTGGGATTTAGGAGGCAAAAAGTACAGAGCGAAGGCTCACCACATACCATCACATCATCAACAAGCGGCTTTGCGCAGGTCACAGCAGCTTCACCAAATCCTACCATTGAAACCAAACACGCTTCAGCTTCCTCCAAATTTCTTCTTTTTGGTGGCTTTCTTCTGGGAATTCGAGATCCTGTCATCGACAATGGAGTTGCCCTCTGGGTTATCCACGTGGCGCCCGCTCGTGGCAGGATCGCAACTCTTGTCCTTTTCGTGGGCCGTTGCGGCCGCGTGCGGGGGTGTGCCGTCACCGCCGGCTGCAGCCGGTGGCAGAGGAGGGCGGCGGCGGCGGCAGCGGCGGCAGCGGCGAGGGCTAGGGTGGTGAGAAAAGGCCGTTCAAGATCTCGGCGAAGGCACGGAGAATGAGGTGGTGGTGGCGTGGGGCGTTGAGGGCGAGGAAGCGGTGGAGGAGGTCGCGGAGGTCCTCCCACGCGTAGATCTCCATCTCCACGATCATTTGCAGCATCGAGTCCCGGAAGTCCAGATACGGGTCCGACGAATCCTTGACTACCGCCATGCTCCCCTCGACGACCCCCATTTTGGCCGCAGCCGACGCCGGGCACTTGTGCTTCTTCTTCTTCTGGTACGGCTTCCGCTGGCCCCTTGCTGCGGCCCTCTGCGGGCTCTCCGGCGGGCAGAACGCCGGATACTGCGGAGAGGTGTAGTCTCCGTAGCGTGAGGGAGAGGAGCTGGTGGCGGTGGCTGTTGTGGTGCTGGTGGTGGCGGCGGCGGCGGCGGCGAGGCTCGTCTCCCAGTGGGAAATGGTGGTCGAAGGGGAGAGGAGACTGGGACTCCTCGGCGGCTTGGGTTTCTGCGAGAAGGAGAAGAAAGATGGGAGCTTCGGCCGCCGGCAGCTGCAGCCGATGTCGACCACCACCGGATGCCGCACCAAGAACTTTCTCCGGCCAGAAGGCATCTGGAACGCGAAATTTATGGGGTTGCAGAGGCAGGGGGAAGCGATGGAGTACAGAAAGTTGAGACCTTGCTTGTAATGAGAGGTTCCAGCAATCGAGAAAACCCAAAAGATTTGCTCTTTCGAGATCGACAGAAGCAGAGGAAGCAAATGTGATATCTACGATCGAAGGGATAGGAGAAGATGGCTCTGTTTTCTTATTTATCGAAACAGGGGAAGAAAATGGCGACACAAAACTGGGTTTTGTTCATCACGGAGGAATCATTTGCAGTGTGGAATCCTCAAGAAGAGAAGGACGGAATGCAAAGAGAGAAGGAAAGATCAGGTTTTGATCTGCGAATAGAGGTGTTGGTGATCGACGAAACAATATTTGGACTCAGAGGTGAAAGGGAGTGTTACAGAGAGGTGAATGAGGTCTGTTAGTGAGTGAGAGGCATCATAGCAGGTGATGACAAGGAGAGAATGGCAGTAAGATCAAAGGGAGGAGATGAGAGAAACAATTGCCTTTTAGTTGGAGCCTTGTGGTGCCGCTTGCTTTAAGATGGTGGAGGCTCAGCTTTAAGCAGGACACCGAGGGGATTGAGTTTTAATAATACCTATGGACCTTTCAAGAAAAGCTAGAGGATTCAACAGGCCATGCGAATAAAGGGGGTCCTCTAATGCTGTTTTCCTGTTTACTCGACTCAAAACTCTCCCAGAGGATCATTATGAGCAAGTTTGGATCTTGGAATTGTGTGTCTGCCATGGAAAACCAGGGACATCTCCACCTCCTACCGCCTGTGTCCTGCGTGTGATGGAGAACCTGTGCTGGGTGGAAGATAAGCACAAGTGAAGTCTGGCTCTGTTTCATGACCCCTGCAGAGTTTCCAGAAGAATTGAAGGTTGCAGGTGGGTTCTAAATCCCTTCACGGTGAGCACCTTCGGATCAAAACCATAATGTTTTGCCTGGATCAGTCGTGCTCTGCAATTGTTATGAGGAACAACAAACCTGGAGGAGGCTCATTCCAAATCTTTGTCTGTGAGCTGAAGTCTGGGAAGACAAGTACTTTTTGGACAAACCATGAAAAGACTCACCGTGGGAGTGGAAGGTGTTGGGAACTCACGAAAGGTGGAATTGAGGGAGGCTGCTCGTGCACTGAGGAAGAAGCCTTTGTTCAGTGGAATTGAGGCTGACTCAGGTACTCGTTTGGCCTTTTTACACACAACAACACTGCGTCAAAACGACCAAGTTTGGCATGCGTGGGACGAAGCATGTAATCCTTTGTCTGCACAAAGCAGCAAGCAAGCATCATCATGGTGGCCATTGGCCCAGTGGAGAGAAACCACCGGCATTAGTCTATGCTGTCTTTTGCTACTGGTACAAGATAAAGGCAATCTTTAAGGGCATCACTGTTTAGGTTGACTCTTCTCACAGTTTGCTGGTAAATTTTACCTATGCTTTTGGTTTAGCAGATGTCAATGCTTCAACAATTACTGAAGCAGTCAAGACTCAGCACTTGATACCACCCTGCATAAGTGGCAGATTTGCTAGGAAAAAGCTCTCGCCGGTAGTAGTAGTATCGTTTCTCACTGATTGCTATGACCGTTCTCCGGTATCAGATGCACTTTGATGTCACAGAACTTCCAACTCGTTCGATCGATAAAGATCACAATCTTCCTTCCGCAACAAATTTGGTGCTGTGGCAAATCCTAGATAGATCAGCATTAAGAGTTCACCCTACAGAGCAGGATCCTGAATCAGCAGAAGAAATATGGTGATGCTAGCTAGATTCAAGCCATGGACAACTTTACTCTAGTGGAAGGAGAACAGAGGCAGTTTGCAACATTTCTGCCGCGTTGCTAATAACGACATTACCTACATGGCCTCATTTGATCTTTGCAATCTGGTTCCTGATAGAGAACAAAACCTCGGTGCGTGCAGCAGAAAGCATGCAGGTGGCTCTCACTCTTTCGATCGATGAAGCAAAATTTGGCACCAGATTACCAGATTGAAACATGATATCTATCAGACAATATCTTTGAATTCTTCCAGGTCACCAGCATCTGATGTGCATGCAGATGGAAGAACCAGCAAGTTTATTTTAGGAGGATAATAGTGCAAAGTCACAAAACTTTCACATGAATGAAAAGTTGTGTTTTCTCTGATTCCCTGTGGATAAAATCTTCCTAGCAATTTAATTTTTGCAGAGAGAAGGGGAAAGGAAACACAGTGTATAGAGAGTATCCACTTCTCAAGATTTTGATTCTATCTGGTAATCTGGAAAATGAAAAAAGAAGACATTTAGCTATTGAAATTGTGATGCCGAAATAGGTGAAATTTCCCTCCCTTTTTTTTTTTTTTTTTGGTAAACACTCAATCTAGTTCTTCTGGCATCTGAAAATTATTGTTTTAACTCCAGGGACCTAATTATTTGACATTTTTTAATCTGGATCAAACTGACTACTGATCATAGTACATAAATTATTAGTATGATTGCCATGAGAGAGATGCTCTCATGATTTATGTACAATGGATTAAGGCTAGTAAATAGGAATGTTTTCCTTTGCCATCATATATTGATCACAGGCATTTTCATTATTATCATGTTGTTGATCACAAGTACATTTGATAAGATAGGATGGGGAGTGTCCATAATCTATGTTGTTGCCTCCTCCTACACTAATTCTATGTTCTTTTGTCAAGTAGAGGGATCCTAAAATGGAGAACAAAATTCCATCATCTATATGCATAATTATAGTATAAATTCCATCATAGCATCTTTGTTTATTTCTTGTGGAAGAAGGCATGGTCCTATTTTAGGATGAATCTAAAAGACTTTATAGATAAAGAAGAAGAACATTAAAAAGAAAAATCAATTGGACCAACTCCATCTCAGTTACAATCTAAATGATTCCTTGTTTTAGTATCTCCATCTTTTTCAGTTTCAGAGTCCCACAAGAACATTCTTTTCCTGACCATTTTATACACATCATGGCTGTAATTGTCAATCTTGTATCACAGATTTCTTTTTTTTCCCTTTCTTTTCTTCCATTCAATGATGAATGGCAGTGGAGATCTCTAGATGATGCAGAGACAAACAGGGTTGGACAAGTCAGAGCTTGGCATAGTGCTGCATACTTCACTTTCATCTACTTGTGCTCATAATGTAAAAGAAAGAAAGCTTGATAGAAGCTTTCTTTGTCTGGTAATTGGCAATTGAGTGAAAGAGAAGGATAAAGAAGAAGCTATTAATCCAAACAGCAGGATAAGTAGCAGATATTACCTTCCCAATTCTTCTCATTCCTCTATTTGGCTGCCAAAATGATCAACAAAGTCATACTTTTGCTGCAAATTTTCTTCCAATTCCAGTGATCCAAATGAATCTTGCTCTGGGTTTATGTTCTCACATCATCTTCTTCTTCACTGATCTTTCTTTGTGGAATGCACATATGTTCCACATCATTGACAGAACATAGCAGTGTATCCATTCACCAGTGAAGGTGTTCAAGATCATCATCTCAACCTTGGTCAAAGTCATGCCCTCCCAGCTTCCTTTGTGGACCAGAGTCCCATTCAACCATGGTTGGTGTGGGTAACATAATTCTTGGTTGAACAATCCAAGCCCCAAAAGAAAAAGGAAGAAGACAAACATGTGATGAATTATACAGTTGATGGTCTTATCATGGAAAATAATAAGCACTAGTGATAACAGATGTTTTGTCCTATAAAGAAAGATGCACACCTAACAATTTGAGGCTTTAATATTCATGTTAAAGTTTTTGATGATTGGCCAACCTTACAATTTGATAATTGATGACATTAATGCAACCAAGATGTCCAAATCCCTGCATTAAAACTGATGTGAGTTGTCACACTGTTGTTCTATCATTGTGTGTCTGATGCATTTGTCCAGCTCAACCATACAGGTTGACCCATTCCAAGTCAAGGCGCCCCGGTTCGGTCCGACCGGCGGTTCACTTTCCACCCCGTGTGCTCACGGTATCCTCTCATCGGTCTAAATCAAGATGAGCTGACCTCGCCGGTTCGATGGTTCGGTTGAGGCAGTCCTTATTGCTGCAGCGAAATCTCAATTATGCTCTCGTCATCTTTTCATATTACAGATTCCGGTGGTCGCTAAAGAGTCAAAGTAGAAAAGGAACAGTAGGGTATTTTCGTCAATAAATTTATCCGGAGAACACGAGGTCCACCCATCCTTCCTTGTTGCTTTCGTGGGAAGACGTCCCGCGAAAGCAACCTCCCCTCTCTTTTTCTTCTCCGTTAAGTCGAGACTTCCGCAGCAGAGGAGTGTCTTGTAGAGATTTCTTGATGGTTATTATCAACAGGGAAAGGAGAAAGAGAAGAGGATAATACTGGGGAGTGTTCGGCTTCGGGTTTCGAGGCTTCGTGGTTCCATCATTTCCTCACGACGCACCGACGAAGAAAGGAGGTAAACGGTCAACGCCATAGAATTTGAAGATCCTGTCCTGTGAGTGAGATCCTTCCTTCTCTCCTTACATGTCTTGGTTTCTCGGATTTCTTACATATGTTGTTCATTTCGATTGCGAAGCGTAGAAATTTGTGGGATCAGTCGGAAGATGTTGGCAGAGTACATAACCAAATTTCTTGTGTGAGTCGTCGTTCACAAAATTTTCTGTTGAATAGTTTTCCCCTCTGTTTTGTTCTTCCATTTTTTGATCTTTGATCTGAATCTGAGAAATCTCGAGCTAAGGACTACAAGCAAAACAATGGCAGGGTGTTGTTTGGCTACGCTTATCCGGCTTTCGAATGCTTCAAGACATTGGAACAGCATCCGGGCAACACAAGGCAGCTTCAATTCTGGTGCCAGTACTGGTAAGTTCTTCTCTTTGATAACAGGAGGGAAAAGAAAGCAAATTTGTGTTCTGATGCCTGGATTTAATTGCCATGTTTTTTCCTTTGATCTCTTTCGTGGAGAAAAAAACCTTACAAATTATGGTCTTTGGGACCTTAATATGAGAAAGATATAAGATTGTTTCGGGAACTGATCGGTTTACATCTTAGAAGAACACCAATTCAAATTGTTGAGTCTGATATATCAGAATGATGTTTTATGATTGATGGGTTTTTGTGAAGAACTGAATGGAATGGATGCTGAGGAACTCTGTTCTGAGATCGAGAAAACATAATATATTTTTTTCTTTGGATAAGATGTCGCGTCTCAATCTTTACCTATCATATATACACCTAATTCGAAGTCTGCAAATGGTGCCTAACGTGGTGAAGGGGAAGCTGGCCAACCCTGCATCTGTACCTCTCTTGTCTAATGGCGATGATTGATTTATAGTTTATACACCACTGATTAGGGTTGGTGGACCGGTAGTGGCACGCATTTAGAAGTATCATGTTCCAACCTTAATGGCAAAAGTCAACTCTACATCCAGATCTATGAGCTGAGTTACTTTAGAGCTGTGCTAAACTTGATTCGTCTTCAATGGAGCTGTTTCATTGATGGGGAAGCTTCGTATTTGCAGGATCATCGTGGCGATACTGACGGTGATCGAGATGGTGGGCGAGTTTCTAGTCTCAATGTAATGTTTTTGACTGTGGTAGTCTCGTTCGTTTCTTGATGTTTTAGTTCCATCTGTGCGTGAGTTGCTTCCTCTCCATGAAGGTTGCCCATGTATGGCGAAGCCAAGCTGGCGTTCTTGGTCTACCTGTGGTACCCGAAAACCAAGGTATTCGTTCAAACGAGATGCAGCGATCGACATTAATGGAGCTTTCGCTCGGTGCTCATCTTCCTTGGTCTCGCGAACCATGCAGGGATCCGATCTGGTGTACGATACCTTCCTCCGGCCGCTCGTCATGCAGTACGAGCCTGACATCGAGGAGAGGTTCCGAAACCTGCGGGCCAAGTCCGGGCAGCTGCTCATCTTCTACCTCAAGAACTTCACAGAGAAAGGCCAGATCTTGTTCCTCGATGTCCTCCGCTACGTGGTCTCCAAGGCCTCGAGCGGTACCGAGGTAATGATGTACGCTTACAAGGTCGTCGTTGTAAGACAGCAGCATGGTGGTTGACTCGGTTGAAGATAGATGATGTCAAACGTTGTCGGATGATGCGGAAGATTGACCAGTTCGTGAAGCCTAACGTTTCTCTCTTTTTGCTGCAGCGGATTAGAGGAGGAGGATCGTCTTCCAAGAACAAGAAACGGGAGAAGCAGGGAGGGGACGAGTTGGAGGACATCGCCGAAGCCTTGTTCGCCACAAATGCGAAGCAACGGGGATCGCGCCAGCACAAATAAGATCATACAATAGCTGTAAAGTTTGGGAGATTAAAAGTAGACACAAAAAAACAAAAAAAAAGATGATGAGTTACTGGTTATTGACGTTTCTTTTTTGGATTTGAATCGTGAATTTTTCGTTTCGGGGAATGCTTGTCGAATCCATTTGCTATTTAGTCGACGGATCAGCGTGTTGATTGATGTATACAAACGTGAAGGTTGTGCTATCATCCTAAGCGGCACAAGGATCGAAAGAGGCGGCGGAGGAAATGGAGGCAGGGGGAGACGAGGTCGGCGCAGGAGAGGACGGCGAGCGCCCGCCGGAGCAGCCCGGGGGGGGGAGGGGCGGCCGCCCTCGGCGTCAGCTGCAGGTACGCGTGCGCCGCCTGCTGCACGAGGCGGTTCCGGATCCGGATCTCGCCGCCCCCGCCGCCGCCGGGTCCCCCGCCGCACCCCGGGCCGCCGGGCGTGGTGGGCGACGCCATCCCTGACTGCGGCGGCGTGGAACTCATGATGTCGCGGAGGCTGGTGTAGTCGTTTTCTTTAGGCCAGCGGCGGCCTGCGGCGGCGGCGTGGACGGGCACGATGTCGAGCGCCGCTGGCAGCGTCACCCCCCGCCGTCGCAGCGACAACGACAGCTTGCCTCCGGCCAGCTGAGGCAGCAAGGTCTTCTTCTCATCGGTGGCTTCGTTTCCCATGGCATGGAACGCACGGAGAGAGAAAGGAGAGGGAGGAAGAATGAAGGTAGAGATCGAGGAGCATAATTTATAGGATCCGACCACTAATCCATAGTTCGTTGACGGCCCCCTCCACAATGCTTTGAGATTCGCGCGGAGATGTCAGGATAACGGTCAGAAACGTGGTTGGTGATGCGTCGGTGCAGCGTGACGGGTTCGGATTCTAATATTAGTGAGACGGTATATATAGTAATTGGAATTAAGAATTATGCGGTGGTGGGATAAGGGAGATAGCTACCGTGTTGACCGCTGTTCCAACTTTATATTTAGTCGCAGATTAAATTAAGAGAGGGGACACACAGGGAAAAGAAATCGAAGACTTTACGTAGAAAGAAAAAAAAAAGGAATTATCATCCTTTCTAGGTACGAAAATATTATTTTTCTCTGCGAAAAATAAAAGAGTTTTAATTGTGGGTGCTCCAATTCAAAGATTGTAGCACCAATTCCACGGTGTCAGATCAAGCCACGTGGTCACACGCCTTTGCAAAGCCTCCATTAATCCACGCACTACAAGCAAGCCTTTACAGGTGGCCCAACATGAACCAATCCCATCTCCTCTTCCTCCTTCCCCTGCATCCCCTCACCCAAACCACAACTCCTTCTCAGGGGACGACACCGCAATGGCCACAGCAGCTCTCCTCTTATCTACTCTTCCCCCGCCCCAACGCCACGGCGTCCTCCGCTACCACCACTCTCCCCGCCCCCGCTGCCGCCTCCTCCCTGCCTCTCCGCTCCAGGGGAGGCCGCGCCGTCTCTTGCTCAACCCCATCCGCGCGCTCCAGGAGACCGAAGAGAAAGCCAAGGCCTCGTCCTCTGCCGAGGAGATCACCGAGAAGTACGGGCTGGAGTTTGGCCTCTGGAAGGTGAACCGCTAGCTGCCGCACCTGGAGCTACACTCACTCCCCCAAGCCTGCCCTGGACTCATCTGCCCTCTTTGCTTGTCGGTGCAGATATTTAGCTCCAAGGAGGGCGGCGACGGAGCGGAGGGGGAAGGCAAAGAGAAGTCCAAAGCTGATCAGGCCAAGGAACTGCTGGCCAAGTACGGAGGAGCTTACTTGGCCACCTCGATCACCCTCTCCTTGATCTCCTTCTCCCTCTGCTACCTCCTCGTCAGTGCCGGAGTCGATGTGCAGGCGCTGCTCAACAAGGTAAGACACGAGAACCTCTCGAAGCAAAAGTTGCGCGTGGCTAACAGAAGGTCCCATGGCCTGTGTGATAGATTGGCATCGCGACCGATGAGACTGGGGGCAAGGTCGGCACCTTTGCGCTGGCATATGCTGCACACAAGGCAGCATCTCCGATCAGGTTCCCGCCGACGGTCGCCCTCACCCCGATCGTCGCCGGTTGGATCGGGAAGAAGACCAACAAGTGACCGGATCTGCGAGTTACGCTTCTTCACTCTCTGTTGACTCGCCACTTCAAAACCATCCATCCCATTCCATTCATCAAAGTTTTGTGAACTGGGTGGGTGGCTGTAGATTTGTCACTCATGATGTAGTAGCTACTATTATTATACAGGAACGCAAACACTGGCTTGCTGGGAAACTAGAATTAATTGTCTTATGCAAAATCCTCGAGAATCTTGGTCTTACAACAACAGAGGAAGGAAAGATGGATCTGCAACCTTATTTATCCATGTATATTATATTTATGAGCTACTCGAATCAGCAGCTACATAACACAGTGGACAAGTTGTTTATCTTGTGAAAGTGGTCAAACTCAACATAAACTAATTTGTGGAAGAAGACCATTTGAGCCTATCACCACAGCAACGTTTCCTTCGTGTTTGCAGCGAGGCAGAGGGACACAGGTCATGCATGACATGACCACCGATCATCCCTCGCTCCGGTACTGCTCAGAGTTTTGTGATGGAGAAGCCCCACACACCAGGAAACTTGATGAAGTCCACTGCTATTTCATAGTTGGTCTCTTCGTTTGCTGATGGCTACGTGGAAGAAGTTGCTGCCCTCGCCGTCCATCACCTCCACACAACCGGGGCATTTTTCTATGAGTTGCTTGATTACGTTCACGTACCCGAAGCTTGCAGCAACATGGATTGCAGTGGCGCCACCATTGTCTTGCAGATACGCAGTAGATGCATCATTTTCTAGCAGATGTCTCACCATCTCAAGGTCTCCGCGGGCGGCTGCAAAGTGGACAGGTACACGTCCGGCGGTATCGGCTTTTCCGGCTAAACTGCTCCTCTGCTGCAGCAACATCCTTATGATTTCTGCACCTGATAAATCGGCAGGAGTTGGAAAATTTCTCGAACTGGTTGTGGGGATCCAAAAAAAAACTAAAATCTTATATTAAACATGATAATTTATAATATTTTAGGCTCCAAATTTGTGAGCATCTTTTGATTCTTCTATCTTCTTTCTTCTCTAAACTGTGTATTTAAAGCATGAGCACGTTGACTCCAATTATAATATGAATAGAGAAAGCCCATATTAAAAACGTAGTGTCAGACTTTTTGTTTGGAGTAAACGAAATTAATTATACACCAAGTAAACTACTGCCGGAACAATCTACTGTTCTAATTCATATGAAGTCGATCGAGCATACAAAACACAGGCAATAATAAGAGAGTGTTAATTGAAACAGATGGATAGATAGTTCTATGTTTGTAAGATTTAACAATACAATTTGACACACACCGGGGTTCGTGTGATCGATGGGCTTACGGTAGCTCCTGAGCGCGGCTAGGTGCAAAGCTGTCTGCCCATTAGGTCCGTCGCATGACGCCTCCTCCGCCGCCAGCAAGCGCTGCACCATCGACGCTGACCCGCTTTCCACCGCCATATAGAGGGGCGACACGCCATTGACGTTGGTCACCGCCGACACGCGTGGAGACTTCGCCATCAGTGCAACGGCGACCTGTTCGTGGCCGTTCTGTACCGCCTCGTGCAAGGCGGTGTTACCGACGTTGTTTGCCATCCGGACTAGCGAACGCACTCCGTCGTCGGCGTCGGCCGGAGCGCTGCTTTCGGAGGCAGTGGAGATGAGGTGATTCACTAGCTGGTGATGGCCTGCCCTCGCGGCGACGTGCAGTGGAGTGTCTCCTCGTGCGTTCTTCAACTGGAGGAGCAAGGGCTGTAGGTCGAGGGCTCTTTTGCAGAAATCGGTGTGTCCCAGCTTGGCTGCGATGTGAAGCATCGAGTTCCCTCCGGCCGTCACATCGACGACAGGGATGCTCGTACCAAGTATGCTGGCATAGCCCAACCTTGCAGCCTCCCACAGTTCGCGGCTCATTGGAGTGAACAGTTCAGGAACTGATTCCATGACCGGCATGGTTTGAGATAACGATGAAGGACATGGTGATCTAATCCAGAGGTGCTCCTTATATAGCAGAGGAACAGTTGAGGAACTCTGGATTATTAATTGAGCTGTAGTCCAGTATTAGTGTACAAACTATGGAATCTACAAAGTATTTGTGTCCTTTGAATTGTGCTTCGTAGTCGTTGCTTGTCGTACAACACTTGGGTCTCATCTCAAGCAACCATTAATGTTTGATGAAAGCTAAGAAAGGCGTTGCCACAGATACAATGACGCTCTTGGAATCCATCGTCACAATCTGTGCAAGTAACGAATCAATCATCCAAGCAAGCCGCAAGCAAAGCTTGATTCTTCTCAGTAGTTAATTAGCTTTGCGTGGCTCTCCTGAAATCTCATAATCTTTGTGAGCTTTAGAGGAAGAAATGATCTTGTGGATTTTTTTATTGTATTAGAGCAATCTTGTCTCGAGCAAGTATGGTCTTTTTTCCTTGACAAACTTTTATCTTACTCTCGTAGCCATCGAGTGAGTCCAATCGAATCAATGAATGAATAAGTATGTATTTTAACCAATAGATAAAACCCTAGGAAGATCGATCCCCTATAGAAATCAAGGAAACATATCCCCTCGAAGTGATCATTTATCCTTTTTTTTCATCTCCATCCATGATAGAATTCTATATGATTTTATCACTTGATATGAGAGTAGCGATTCTCGGTGTTCTTGTTGTGATTCTGCAGCCGCTCCTCTTGCCATATGCAATCGTTGCTGCCATCTACACTGCTGTTCGTCATTGTCGTCTCTCATCCTTTGTCGTTGCCACCTGTCGTTGTCATCTCCCTTTCTCCCCTACCGCAGCTCATGTTGCTGCCTTCCTCTGCCACAGTGTTGTCGTGCACAGCAGCATGGCCACTACTGCCTTCCTTTGCTCAACGGCACCATCGTTGCCAACATCCCCCCACCTTTCTCCCCTCATCTGTTGCCTTCAGCCCACGCAACCTCAGTCGTAGAAGTCGTTGTTGATGCCTTCATCTCCACCCGCTCTTACCCTCTCCCACATCAGCCACACCCAACGCCCTTGTTGCTCCTCCTTTCCATAGTCATTTCTGTCGCTACCATCATCTCCCTTTTCTCCTTTAACCATAGTAAGAATCTTTGCTTGCACGATGCTGCCAGCCTTCTACCCGGTGTGGTCATCTCCAGTATTGTTCCACTGTTGCCCTCACCTTATTCCTTCCCTTGCCATCTTGCTGCTGCCGCCACCTGCAACATTGTTGTTCATCTATTCCATCGCTGCCACTGCTCTTCCCGTTCTCTTCCTATTCCACTACAGCTCTACTGCTATTGCTCGCTCCAACACCTGCTGCCATCTTGTCTCACAATCGACCGCTGTTGTCTCTCCACCATCGTCGCCATTGCTCTTTCCCTCCTCCTTTGCTCCCATCGTCAGTGCTTGTTTTTCCTTCCTAAGCAATCGCTCTTCAACGACCACAGTATCCGCGCCCTTCATCATCTTGCAGCCGCCTTCTCCAACATCTTGTTGCTGCCACCTGCTGGTTACAGGTGGCCTACAAGCCAATCACGTGAGTGATGGCACGTGTGCCATGCTGTGTGATCTTTTTACTTATGATTAATATTGGCATATTCTAACATTATATTATTTGTTATATATATATTGTAATGTCATTAGTTCTGTGCAATATGAATCGGATCGTGATGAGATCACGATAATGAGATAGATTCACCTTTAAACACAGATCTTAAATAATCCCGGTCATAGGTTACTCAAAAGGGGCATTGAGATAATCAGATAGATCAGTATACTATATATCCGTTCATACGATGGAGGCGGCTGGTCTCATAGCCACTTGTGTGGAGACACTAAGGATATAGTACAAGTGCTCATTGGAGAATGAGTTCACTGATTAATCCGCTTATGAAATGTTGTATGGTTAATGATACCTAATGTCAGACAGCGATTCCATAGTCCTAGTTGTGTATTTGGTCCTTAGACTTGAGACACCATGGATGTCTTGTATGAGTACTTCTTTCTTTGACGCCAGACTTACAAGTTTGGAAAGCTCCAGATCTGGTACAGCTGATTATCGGGATTGGTAGTCAACCTTACGAAGGCAATTGAGTGTCAATAGAGGATCATCCACTCTTGGTATCACGAGAGGAATATCTCATATGTGCTTGCTTAGATAAATCTCTGGCCGAATGTGACGGGAATCATAAGGAGTTGTCTACCTTTTGGGCTTAGTGTTGTCTACCTTTTGGGCTTAGTGTAATTGGTCGAGTCCCTCGAGGTTGCACTAAGATGCCAATTGGATCCCGATCCCCACTAGAAGTCTGTCGGAGACTTTTGTACGTATCGAGGGTGTCACGTGATTCACTAAGAAAATAGTGGGAGTACATTAAGATATAAGTCCATATCTTAATTAGTATTTTCTGTGAAATCTACATGTTATTTATTTTTGCTATATCTTGTTTTGTCAGAAACATGTCGCTTACAAACCCCCTACGTGGCATATTTGATGCCAACCGCCTCACTGGTCCAAACTATACAGATTAGCTCCGTAATTTTAGAATTGTTCTCACGATGAAAAAAATCGCATATGTTCTTGATACAATCGTGCCCACGCCGGAAGAAGGGGCAAGCGAGGATGAGATCACTCGCTATGTGAAGTACATAGATGATTCCACATTAGCAAAATGTTACATGTTGGCCTCTATGACTCCTGAGTTACAAAGGCAACATGAGAGCATGGATGCAAATTCTATTCTTTTTCATCTCTGCCAGCTGTTTGAGAAACAGGGAAGAACTCAAAGACATGAGATATATAAGAAACACTTCCAAGCTAGGATGACAGAGGGGACATCGGTTGAGAACCATGTCCTAAAGATGATAGAGTGGATCGAGAAACTCACAGGTCTGGGAATAGTTCTAGAGGATAACCTGTGCGTTGATCTTATACTTTAGTCCCTACCAAATTCCTTTTCTCACTTCATCATGAATTTTAACATGAGCAAGTTTCAGGTAACTCTCCCTGAGCTCCTCAATATGTTGAGGGAAGCTGAGAGTGCCATCAAAAAGGAGAAGCCAGTTCTCTATATTGGTGAGACCAAAAAGAAAAAGAAAGCCAACAAGACCCTTAAGAAGGGCAAGAGAAAATAAAGACCAAGTAAGACAAAGGTTGCCAAGAAATACCCGGCAAAGGACAAAGGACAATGCTTCCACTATGGCCAAGACGGACATTGGAAGAGAAACTATAAGGACTACCTTGTAGAGAAGGCGAGACAGAAGCTTGGAGAAGCTTCAGGTATATTCATGATCAGTCTCCACTTGTCAGATTTTCATGATAACACATGCGTATTGGATACCGGGAGTGTTTATCATATCTGTAATTCGTTGCAGATTCTGGGAAGACCTAGGAGATTGGCTAGAGGCGAGATGAACCTCAAGATGAGCAATGAAGCAATAGTTGCTGCAATTGCTGTTGGAGAGGTCACCCTACATATGCCTGGTGGAGCTATTATTGCATTAGATGCATGCTATTTTGTTCCCTCTATCATCAAAAATATTATTTCATCTCTAGTTTGATAATTAATGGATATAAATTAGTCTTTGAGAACAATAGTTATTCAATAATAATGGATGATAAGATCATCACTAGAGTGACCCTAATAAATGACTTATATGTGTTAGACACTTCTCCACATATCATGAATATAAATATATCTAAGAGGAAAAGAGATGAGGTGAATAATGAATATCTATGACATTGTAGGCTAGGTCATATACATGAGGGAATGATTCAAAAGTTGTTGAAAGATGGATACTTAGATTCATTTGACTATGAGACATATGCAACTTTCGAACCTTGCCTTCGTGGGAATATGACCAACTCTCCTTTTAGTGGAACTGGAGAGAGAGCCACCGAGTTATTGGAACTCATACATAGTGATGTATGTGGTCCCATGTAGACTTAAGCTATAGGTGGTTACTCATACTTCATTACATTCACTGATAATTTTTCTAGGTATGGATACGTGTACTTAATGAAGTACAAATCTAAGGCCTTCGAGAAATTCAGGGAATATAAGAATGAGGTAGAGAACCAAATTAGAAAGAGTATTAAGACTCTTCGATTAGATCGAGGAGGAGAGTACTTGAGTATGGAGTTCACCCATTTCCTCAGGGACAATGAGATTCTATCACAATGAACACCTCCTTATACACCTCAGCTCAATGGTGTATCAGAAAGGAGGAATCACACGCTGTTAGACATGGTATGATCCATGATGAGTTTCGCTGACCTACCCATCTCATTCTAGGGGTACGCCCTAGAGACTGCAGCTTACCTTTTGAACAGAGTTCCATCAAAGTCGGTAGTATCTACACCATATGAGATATGGAAAGGAAAGAAGTCCGATCTTAAAATTGTTAAGATTTGGGGCTATCCTGCCCACGTTAGAAGACACAACCTCGATAAGTTGAAATCAATGATAGAATGATGCACATTCGTGGGATACCCAAAGAAAACTTATGGGTATTATTTCTATCATCCCAAGGATCGAAAGGTCTTTATTGCCAAGAGAGCTGTATTCCTTGAGAAGGAATATATTCTTGGTGGAAATAGTGGGAGTGAGATAGAATTGAGCGAGGTTGGAGAACCTAGCTCAAACACCATTCCAAAGCCCGAGTCTATTCAGGTACATAACACACAAATTCCAAATTTACATAGGTCTAGTATAATATCTCACCATCCTGAAAGAGGGACATTGAGATAACCAAATAGATCGGTGTACTATAAACCCGTCCATATGATAGAGGCGATTGATCTCATAGCCACTTGTGTGGAGACACTAAGGATATAGTACAGGTGCTCATTGGAGAATGAGCTCATTGATTAATCCGCTTATGGAATGTTGTATAGTTAATGATACCTAATATTAGACAGCGATTCTATAGTCTCAGTTGTATATTTGGTCCTTAGATTTGAGACACCAAGGATGCTTTGTATGAGTACTCATTTCTTTGACGCCAGACTTACAGGTTTGGAAAGCTCCAGATCTGGTACAACTGGTTATCGAAATTGGTAGCCAACCTTACGAAGGCAATTGAGTGTCAATAGAGGATCATCCACTCTTGGTATCACGAGAGGAATATCTTATATGTGCTTGCTTAGACAAATCCCTGGCCAGGATCATTCGGATTGAGAGAGAATGAGTTCTCCGATAGAATCCGATTAGACCAAGATAAACTGATTCCGAATGTGACCTGATGGTACCATATCCAATATACGGTCTCTGGGATATTATTTAGATGAGAGATTATAGATACATGATAACTGTGGACAGACAGGTCTGATCGATTTGATCCCCCTTGTACTGTCTGGGGACTATGGCGTAGTGGTCTAGTACGTCTATAATCGATAAATCGAGTGAATTATTACGGGGATAATAATTCACTATATCAGAAGGAGTTTTGATGGAAGTGACTCACGGTCAGCTCGGTATCGAGCCTAGAGGGTCACACACATATGGTGGATGCTTCAACGAATAGAGGATTGGATGGAGATCCAATTAGCCCCTATTCTTATTAGATGAGACCCTATATTGATGAGCTCCTTGATTAAGGCCCAATTATAGGCCTAAGGAGATTATTGGATAGAGATCCAATAATGCAAGATTAGTGTGTTATTGGATGTAGATCCAATACCCACTAAGGAAGGAGCCCTAGGATTTTGGTGGCTCTCTATAAATAGGAGGGAAGACTCAGGGTTGATAGGCTGCAGCTTTAGCCACCACCTCCTATTCTCCTCCCTCCCTCTGAGTAAGAGTTGCAAGATCAGATAGGAGGAGTTTCGCTGCAGATATCCATCGAGTGGATACCGCTAGAGAGGAGGACGTTTGACCTCCTTCATCTTCTCTATCCGGATATGGAATACAGGGATATATGATCTCCCTAGGTAAAATCAATCTCTCACACATCGCGGTTTTTCAATTTTTGTGATTTTTCTCGCGACCCCAATCTTTTCCACGATGATTTGATCTGCGTGGGAAACCGATTTTTGTTTTGATTTTCGCTGCGCATGTGATGCACCCGCTGTAGGTTTCCCAACACCACCTAGCCAAATTGCAGCACCCGCACCCATCCTGCCATCTCCTATGTCGTCGCTGCAACCCATGTAGCCAATCCCTCCTCGATCGTAGCCTCACTCGCACCAAGTGGCATCATTGCTCCCTAATCGTTGATGCCTTCTGCTCCCCTGCCACTGCCATCTCTGCTACCTCTTTTTCCTTCCCTGCCACTATCATTGCTCAGCCATCATCTTCCTCCCCTCCTATTCAACGCTCGTCGCCTATCGCCACTGCTATAGCCGCACCCTCCACTGTAGTAGTCGCGCCTTCCTCACCTTCTTCCCATCGCCCCTGCTGCCTCTGCCATCACTCCCCCTCGTTATCGCTTCTTCCTCAACGACTTCATCTCCCCTGCATCCTCCTCTACAGTCATCGACTGCGGCTCATCTAGCCGCTTATGTTGCCTTTCCTGGCCAACCGTTAGTGTCCCTCCTCGGTCGTTGCTCCACTCACTTGTCGTCGCTGTCCTCTTCCTTCCCTTGTTCTCCATGGTAATTTTCCAGCTGCCATCAGCGCCAGCCACAGTCGCTGCCCTCCTTCTCTCCTTTGCTATAGTTCTGCCCTATCGTTGCTGCCCAACCGTGCCGCCACCGCTAGTCGCTTCCTCCTTAGCCGCTGCTCCTCCTTTGCTTCCTTCGCTGCTAACCACCGGAGACATCGCTATTGCTCTCCTTAGCTATCGCTGCCACCGACACACATCCCTCGACGATCTTGCAGCATCACCATAGCCACCCTCTCTCATCACCTTACTATCGCTGCTACCATCAATCTCAATATCGTAGCCGCTCCCACTCATCCTCTTGCTGCCACTGCTACCATCAATCTCCATCATCTCCAATCAGCCTATTCGGCATATTGGTGATTCTTACACTGACAATCTTATTATGGCCAAGTCCTACTACATCTACAACGCAAACTCATACCCTTGACTCGACAACAGAAAAAAAAATTGAACATCACTGATCTACAATCCTATGCAATGGCTATGGATGATGCACTAGACGCAAGGTTTAAAGCCTTCGAGGCTCGCATAAAAGACATATTGCAAGAACTCATCCGAGAATTCAGAAGAAGCCGATCATAGAGCCCTAATGAAACTCAATATGATGAAAGTTCCTACTTAAGGGGAGTTGATCTGAAAAGTATGATCATTGGCAGGACCCAAGATATCCACGAATGAGGGTAGAGTTTCTAAATGGAAAGATAGAGATCCAATCGGTTGGATCTCACATGCCGAAATCTTTTTTTGTTTTTACAGGACTCCGAAGGAATCCAAGGTAGATATAACCTCTATACAACTTGAAGGAGATGTGATCCAGTAGTATGATTAAGTATGAACATACTCATGGAGAACCCTCGTGGGAGTAATTCAAAAGTCGATTTCTGATTCGCTTCAGACCATCGAAGTACGAGAACATAGATAGACAATCGCCAAAATCCGTCAGATTTCCACCATATAAGAGTATTAGAGCAGATTTGAGCACATCTCAAATCAAACCCAAGATTGGTCTGAAAAATAATTGCTGGGAACATTTGTTAAAGGGCTTAATCCGGAGATTTGATGTGAAGTTAATGCTTACCAACCCCGTACCGTGATGGTTGCGATATCATTTACTTGCATACATGAAGAGGACATCGCAGAAATAAAAGCATAAACCAACCAGCAGCAAGCAAGCTGACAACCCCACCTACCTCCACTCAAAACCCTCAAAGACTTACCAGAGAAAAGCTCCAAGAAAGATCAACAAAATGGTTGTGCTGGCATTGTGATGAAAAGTAGAGTAAAGGACATCAATACAAATAGGGTCATCTTCTGATGATTGAACCGATTAAGGAGGAACTAAAAAATGATGATGTTGACTCTAATCAAGAAGGTATGAATTCTGATAAAGGTATTGAATTTATCATACATACAGTGCATGCATTAGCCGACTACCCTAACCCATAAACCATAAAAAGTGAAGGTGAAACAATAGTCTGTTACTGTTTTAATCGATACTGGTAGCACTAATTTCATGAATAGAAAGCATACTGATCGATTGGCCTATCACGTTAAAGACTGTGATAAATTTGAAGTCAAGGTTGTTGATGGATGAATTCTAACTTGTAATAATAAGTGCTCAAAAATTAAACTGATGGTACAGGACCAAGAACTGCAGGTGAATTTTTTTCTGATACCCTTTGAGGACTTAAAAATAGTGTTTTAAATTAAATGATTGTCAACTATGGGTGATGTCACTTGAAATCTTTCTAAATTGATTATGAAGTTTTTTATTAATGAAAAACAAGTGATCCTGAAAGGAAGACGTGGAAGCAAGATCACAATTGCCAATAACCATTGGATGGAGAGGGTTTCTCACAAGATTATAATGACTATTGTACTAGAAGGCCGACTCATTACTTATACCAAGTGAAGACCCTATTTAATTAATCAAAAGGTTATGATGCGTGATAAATATCCTGGATCAAAGTACTCCCGACGTTTGATGCTGCTCAGCCTTAAAGACAAGCCTGATTTGAAGAAGGCGGGTCTGATAGGACCCTAACAATGTCGGGTCCACTGATTCATAATTAATTCAAGTTAACTCATGTTAGTATATTCAGTTAGAGACAGTTATGAGTTGGGTAAGTCCAATCGAGTCAGTTATGAGTTGATTGAAGTTGGTTATTATCTTCAGTTAGGATGGAGTCAGTTATTATTTTCAATTATAAGTCTATCAATTAGTTAAAAAGTCCAAATTTAGTGGGACTCTGAGTCCAAGCTTAAAGGGACTCTTGCTAACATACTATGAATAATGATGTAACTCTTTTCTTGAGGTAATAAATGAAGAAGTATGTCATTTAAGTAATAGACAAAATCCTATAAGGGTTGATCTCCTATATAGATCAATGAGTCAAATTCAGTGATAAAAAATATTAGATTCTCTAGAAGCGATAAAAAATAATCATTTATCCCTCTTTTTCATCTCATATCATACGCTAATACTCCAACACACTCTCTCTTGTAACCACCGGTGAGATTTACTTATGTGACACCAAAACTCTTGCTCTGGCGACACATCTTAGGCTTTGAGGCTTTGCTTTCAACATTAGTGATTACTTTTTTAAAATACTACATCAGGTTGATCTAATCCGATCTGATTTAATTTGTGCAGATCTGACCTGCTCTACCTTAATCCAATGGTGTTTAACCTCTTGTTGGTGTACGGTGATAACTCCTTCATCCATTGCTGCATCTACTGTAACACTTAATTAGCCTCAATCCAACGTCATTACTACTTTGTCTAATCATCAAACTAATTAGATTAATGATTGTAGTGTTCCCCAACATATGGTTTTAATCTGTATGATTTATTTATCCATATTGATTATGAAGATAACGACTAAAATTACTATCACTTACACTAGTTTTATGATACTTAATTTACATATGAGTACTTTTTTACTCTATAATATTTAACATGAACATCACATCAAAAAAAAATTATTTTTATATTTAAATTTTATAAATAAGATAGTACTTTAATTAAGTGCTTTCCTAACTCTTTTGTTATAAAAAAATTTGAGCACGAGAGTATCATTGATTTGATATCAAAATAAAAATAATATATATGAGTCGTTATCAACTTTACAAATCATCCATCCACTGGTTTTGCTTTAATTACTGTTGCAGCGGATGTCACGATGGAGTGGTTCGAATTTTAATATTAGTGAGACGTCGTGATAAGACCATTATTCCAAGAAGATGATTAAATTAACAGAGGACAACAGGGAAAAAGTACTAAAAGGCTTTATGTAGAAGAAAAAAAAAATTGGTGGCCAAATTTATAAGACATAGAGAACAACAAAATTTACCACAAGACGACGACTTCTGATTGAGAAAAATACTCAGACTTTTCTTAGAAAAATAAAATTTGGTGGCTGATGTATGAAGACAGAGAGAACAATAAAATTTACCAGAGAGAGGAAAGAGACAAAAGCAAGACTTGTGTTTCATCAGAGTGAGAGAGAGAGAGAGAGAGAGAGAGAGAGAGAGCGACACTTTAAAAAAAAAAAAAAAATCTGTAGTTAAAAGATTTGGCATTCCATTGGAATAGATTAAATATGACCTCTGAATTGTAAGCATTCGAAGGTCTCCAACCCAACCTAAAATTGAAAGAAAAAAAAAAAAAAGTCGCAGATAATGGTCAAATTAACATTGTTACTTGTTTGATGAGGTAAAAGACCATTTGGAGTTTGCAGCGAGGCGGAGAGGGATACAGGTCATGGCCACCGATCATCCCTCGCTCCGGTGCTGCTCAGAGTTTTGTGATGGAGAAGCCCCACACACCAGGAAACTTGATGAAGTCTATTGCCAATTCATAGTTGGCAATTCGTATCAGCCTATGCCGGGCGATCATTAAGCTGATGTAAATGATCTGGAACTCACTCCCTCTTGTCAGCCAACATAGGTAAGGGTAGAAAGGAAGGATCTTTCTCTTGAGGGCTATAGCAGAGAGCAGAACCACGAAGCAGATGAGGATGGTGAGCCACATATAGTGATCCGCAATCAGCACGCACACACCACTGGCGAATGCTGCCTTGAACCCTATGAACGCGACCTGCAGTAATATTTCGGATAGAGTAAGACTGTAGACCTGGGTTACAGGCGTTCCTACCCGCACGTAGATGACGAGGAAAGGAACACAAATGGAGGATATCATGGCCAGGGCATCAGATATCAGAAACACCACGAAGGCGATCCCCCTTATACGCCTGTAGATGCTCCCATCATCGCTGCGATCCGTCTCAAAACTCCTTGACAAGGTGAATGCTGCAGTGAAGGTGACGGTGGTAATAAGCGCTGCCACGACGGGTAGACTGTCGGCGATCTCTTTATAGTTCTTCTCTTCCACTTTACTCTTCTGGTCTACCGTATGCACTGCATGCTTACTGTCGGCGATTTCCTTATGATTCTTCTCTTCCGCCGTGCCCTTTTGGTCTACCGGATGCACCATATCCTGAAGGAGCTGCGGGTCACTGAATCGCGCACCCTTATTCGTCAAATCGATCACCACCTTGAACTGCAAAAACCAGGTAGAAGAACCTGTTAGATCTTTTCTTTCAGACGGACACCGAGAAGAGGGGTGAAGGGTCGAAGGGGCGTACCATTTTGATTACCAGGCGGTTCCTCGTGTTGGATAGGGCGACGTCGAGAGCGGTTTGACCGCGGTTGTTGGTTGCGCTGAGCCTGACGCTTGGACTGGACGACAACATCTTCATGATGGCCATGTCTCGAGATCCTATAGCTCGATGCAAGGGAGTGTTCCCATCCCAATCCGGCTCGTTCAGGAGATCGGTGAGACGAGGTGATGTAGCCACAAATCGGACCACTTGGTCTCTTCGTTTGCTGATGGCTACGTGGAAGAAGTTGCTGCCCTCGCCGTCCCTCACCTCCGTGCAACCGGGGCATGTTTCGATGAGATGTTCGATCACGTTCACATGCCCGAAGCTTGCAGCGACATGGATTGCGGAGGCGCCACCATTGTCTCGCAAATACGCAGTAGATGCATCGTTTTCTAGCAGAAGTCTCACCATCTCGAGGTCTCCGCGGGCGGCGGCAAAGTGGAGAGGTACGAGTCCGGCGGTGTCGGCTTTTCGGGTCAAACTGCCCCTCTGCTGCAGCAGCATCCTTGTGATTTCCACAGCTGATAAATTGGAAGACGTTGGAAAGTTTCTCCAAAAGGTTGTGGAATCCACAAATAAACTAAAAGCCTATGTTCTACACTAAGCCAACTACTCTTGGAACAATCTACTGTTCTAATTCATAAAAAGTTTGATCCAGCATGCAAAACGCAGGCAATATAAGAGAGAGTAATATTAATTGAAACAGATGCATTAGGTCTATGTTTATAAGATTTAACAGTACAATTTGACAGAGAGGGTTGGTGTGATCGATCGATCGACTTACGGGAGCCCCTGAGCACGGCTGAGTGCAAAGCTGTCCGCCCATTAGGTCCATCGCATGACGCCTCCGGCGCCGCCAGCAAGCGCCGCACGATCGACGCCGACCCGCTTTCCACCGCCATGTAGAGGGGCGACACGTCGTTGACGTTGTTGGTCACCGCCAACACGCCCGGAACCCTCGCCATCAGTTCCTCGACGAAGGAAGCATGGCCGTTTCGTGCCGCCTCGTGCAAGGCTGAGTTACCAACGTTGTTTACCGTGTAGGGCAGCCGACGTTCAGGATCGCCCCGACGGGGCCGGTGAGGAATGAAGACATCCACCAGGGGCGTGTGGCCGGCTCTGGCGGCGCAGTGCAGCGGAGTGTCTCCTTGTCGGTTTTGGATCATGAGGAGGAGGGGCTGCTGGATGAGGGCTGTGGTGGCGAAGCTAGTGTGTCCTAGCTTGGCCGCAATGTGAAGCACGGTGTTCCATTCGGCCGTGACTTGAAGGAGGGAGTCGCTCCTTCCGAGTACGCTGGTGTCGTCGGTCCTCGCTGCCACCAACAATTTAGGGCTCATCGGAGTAGCAAGTAAGCCACGGAGTGGTTCCATGGCCTCCTCCTCTCCTTGTGGAGATACTCTTTTAACTATTATGCCGTCGATAAGAATGCTTTCATGTGTTACGCTTCTAACTCATTTGATGGTGATCTTTCTCAGTATGTCTCTAAAACAGTGCGGTATTGAATTAAACTTTAACTTCGTAGTTGGTAATCTTTGACCCATTCTCCAAAACAAGTCTGAATCGGAGTCAACGTTCGTAGTTGGTAATCTCTTGGTCTTCTGGTTCAGTTTTTCTCGGAAGATGACGTTGACCTTCGGGACCAGCCGACTCCGAGTCTTTTCTTATCGTCGATGACAGTGACAAACACATGATCAAGCCATGAGATGGTTTGGGAAGTCCCCCATCGATCGATCGTCCATCACCTGCATAGAACAGCATCGGGGCACATACATCCCGTTCCGGCGGGATTTCCGCCATTTCAAGGCCTTAAAAGCGGATGGCAGCGCTTCCTGCGGCGTCGGCTTTGCTGATCGATGCATTCATTCATCTCTCTCTTCCAGCAAAACTCCGTGTGGTTTCCGCGATACTTTGCATATTTAGTCACATTGATTTGAATAGTGCCACAATACCTGTCTTCTCCTCTCACTCTACAGTTTTGTGAAAAATTGATGTTAAGTCCGAGTGTAAAAGATAACTAACCTCTTTTAGTTGTTCTTCGTTTTTGAGTCCATTTAATTCTTCTCCTTTGACAAACCGAGTGTAAAAGATAACTTTTGTTTATTACATCAAATCTGTGATGCCGGTCAAAACCAATACACCACTTGTAATTACATAAAAAAAGGATAGAGTCCTATGCTAATCATAAAAAGGACAGATTGATCTCAATGGCATTCATTACTCGAACATTGTCTCTATGCCGGTGACATGGGACTGTCCATCGGAGACTTGGGAGCTCTGTTGTCGCTGTTTACCGCTGGAGTTTTGCTTGATGACACTCTTGACATCTTCTTCTTTCTTATCCACGAAAGCCATCAGATCCTTGAAGCTGGTTAAACGCATTGGCCGCCTGAAGCTGCGCTCCGATTCGGGGATTCCGACCTTTTGTTGGCTGCTACTGTACTTGTTATACTGGCAAAGTATTCTCGCGAAGAAGATGATGAGAGCAACCAGACATGCAAGACCAGAGATAAGAAAAAGGCCCCAGAAACTCCCGAGGCTTAGCCGGTCCGAATCGATCCCACTGTCCTGTGAGCTGCATCCGGCGGGTGGCAACCATTTGTCGTGGATCCTCTGGAGATCACCGTTTTCCGACAGTCGCAGGATGGCCGTGGACAAGTCCACCGCAAGAGGAGAGTCTCTCGGGAATGCCTGTCGAGACATAGGCTTCGAGCTGTCAATTAAAAGGTGTGTTTTAGGAGAAGGGGATACGACTGCAGCGCCGGCGAACACAAGAGTACTTACAAAGCCCCATCCGCCTTTGGTGAACTCCTGACCCACCGTCTTGAACTTGCAGTTGGTGGACAAGAAGAGTTCGACGTAGGGAAGCTCGTCGACTATGGCGGCTACGCCTCCACCTTGTGGCCCGAGCTCAAGTGCCCTCCGGTAGTCTTCAGGATCATTCAGGGATACCAACCGTGAGTCGGCGATGTTGAGCTCTTCCATCATATAGTTCTTCGCAAATGAACCCACCTGATATCCGATAGGGTCAGAGCTCTGTATCAAGCTATCCAGTCCTTGGATCCCTGACGACAGTCTCTCAACTGTGAGGATGGATGTCAGGCTCGCAGTGTAGCTCGAATTGATGATCAAGACAACGAAAAGCCAGACGATCAGCACGAACCGCCCGAGCGCACTCACAGTTCTCTCTTCTGTAAGCATGCCGATGTGATCTCAATGTGCAGAGAGTGTGAAAGAATTTGAGGTTTTTGTAATGATCTACTTACTCTGAGCAAAGAACATGGTGGACAAACTAAACCTGCAAAAGATGAATCCTTGAATCCATCAAGTAGTGTCGCACTGGTAAACCATGGAAAGTGAAGATTACAAGTAGTAGCAGTAGAGGAACGCTAACCAGCATATCGTCACAAGTTGCTTTCTTGGAGACCCACGGAACTCGGCGTTGTGACGATGCTCGAGAATCCAAACTACGGCTCCCACAGAGAGAAAGAGAGCCCCTGTGACGCACCACATCTGTATGGTAAAAGGTTTCAGGAACGCCCATGCGCTCGAGTTCTTCTCCTTGGCTGGTGCAACGATGACGAGGCCGGATTCCACGTACGGCTGCGTGAACTCGACGATCCGCGTCCTGTTCGTCACGATGGCGAGGTCCCCCACCGCTGCATCGAAGTGCTGAAGAACCAAACCGGAGAAGTTAGAATGGCAGATGAAACAATCCATCTTCACGACTAAAAAGTAGGCGCAGCAGCACTCACGTTTTCATACACCTTCTGCGCGAGATCATCGTAGCTGGGATTCTTCAGCCCATCTCCGAACAGAATGAATGAGCAGAGAACTGGATACGGCAACAAGTCAACTGCAGCCTTGAACACATCAATACAGAATCCATGGACGCCGTCAGGGCTGTCGTCCTTCGATACGAATTCCTTGTAACTCGTTCGATTCGGGACGCCGATCCGCAAAGGCTTTCCGTTGTCGGGGAACGCCCAACCTCTTGGAGTGGCCGTGGTTTCTCCAGGCCAGATGACGCTGTAAAGCTGCCGCCGGCTACCGGTGGAAGCGTTCGGTGGATTTCGATCCAACACCTCAGGAGCAACAACTGATAGCCCAGAATGGTTCGACCAGAATCCGATCCTCCGCGAACCTGTGCCGCCGATGTTAAGTACGTCGTAGGCTGGATCGATCAGATCGCCGCCGGAATCGAATTGGACTTGACCGCTCACACCCGAAAAGTTCGCCAGCAGCAATTTGTCGAGCAGCTTCTCGCCACCGTCAAAGCGTCTGAGCGCAGACAGATGCAGTGAACTCCCACTTGGGTCATGCGATATAGGATCATCGGAGAAAGCAATTGTTTGTTCTTCGTGGAGGAACTGATCGATAGCATGAGCGAGCAGCCAAACGGAATCATACGCGTGAAACGCGTAAGTGTTCAAGCTCGAGCTTGCCTTGGCATTCCCAAACATATTGCTCCATCTGAAGGTAAATGCTCGCTTGAGATCAGACTCTGGGATGTGCTGGCGAAGAACAATGGCCCCTTGTATGAGATCCATCGTGTCTGGGTTGGCTGGCTCAGTCGAATCTACGACGGAAGCAAGCCAATCTGATGCTATCCACACATAACCATCGCTCATCATTCCTAGAGATCTTGCCGCCGAGAAGACCGTGAGACCCGAGTCAGGGTTTACATGAACGACGTAAACCCGGGACTCCATAAGATTTATCTTCTCCAGCAAGTCGGCGATCGCGCTTCCGTCGGCGTTCGGAGGGAAGGCAGCTTTGTAGGAGATCTTTGAGCTTTTCTTAGCCAAAGCATCGCCTAAAGCATTTATTCCTCCTCTACCAAAATCGTCATCCACAAAGATGGCGATGACCTCTCTCCAACCGTAGTGATCGACTATATCAGCCACTGCATTCATCTGGAAACGATCGCTCCGCGTCGTGCGAATCAAATAGGAGTACTCCGGAGAAGAAAGGGAAGGGTCGGTGGCAGCGAAGGTGAGGAGTGGCACTCGGAGCTCCTCGGCAGCGTGTGAGACGACATGGGCAATCCCAGAGGACTGAGGTCCTATTATGGCAACCACCTGTTTCTCCATCATCTGCAATGCTGCAACAGCAACAACTTTCCTCGTCACAGAAACCCAATCCAAGAACACAGAAACATCGATAGAAAAAGTTCGACAGCCACCTACATCAACTCTACAGACCTTATAAAAGGAGAGAAGCAGAAGGAAAGGCAGGAACAGGGCAGAAAAAAAATGAAAGAAAACCGATCAATTATCGAAGCTATCCTCCGGATTTCGCTTGTCAGGTTCACCAATACCTCGACAAAGCAAACCAGAAAGAAATGAAGCTCAAAAATTGAAGTTTCTCAAACACCATGAATTCTTCTTCTTCTTCTTCTTCTTCTTCTTCTTCTTCTTCTTCTTCTTCTTCTTCTTCTTCTTCTTCTTCTTCTTCTTCCTCCTGGGGGAGACAATACTTGAAATCGGCAGAAGTATGAATTCAGAGTGATACAGGAGAAGAGGAAGAATCACTGTAAAATTGGCAGTTCAGAACGAAATGAAGCAAGAATCACTGTAAAATTTCCTCTTTGTGGCAATAAGTGCAGCTCCTAAATGAGATGGTGGATATCTAAAATCTAGAAATTGCACAAGAAAGCTTTTTCACGGATCAGATAAACCAAAAAACCGAAGCCAAATGATCCAAATAACCCCAAACAACACTCGAAAGAATCGAGTGGGGGGGAGTAAGAGAACAATTGCAGTTACCTTCCACGGTTCCAAGAAACTCACTGCAGTTTGTGTCCTGCGCGAGCAACCTGAGCTTTGTTCCAACGAGAACGCTCGGATTTCTGTTGACATCGTCGACGGCGAGCTCAATCGCAAGCTTCGCAGCTCTCCCAATCGTGGAGTTGAAGGTAAACAGAGTCCCCACGCTGATCTCGCCCGGCCTTGTGCCAGCCCTCGTACCATTGCCACTGGCTGCCATGGCACCCACCATTATAGTAGTAGAAAAACACAAAGCCAAGACAGAAATCGAACCCATCTCCGTGAATAACAACAACAACACGAGTGTTTCTCGGCTACTATAATGAAGTATAAAAGCTTTAGGAGCTTAGAGAACGAAGACTCAATTGGAGAGGAAGGTTAGTCAATCTGAAGGAAAACTAGTGTAGAAAAAACGAAGGAAGTTTTTGGATTATTCGAGGAAACAGAAACATAGGTAGACTTTGAAGTGATAGAATGCAACTGTTTCTGGAATTTGAATAACCAATGAGAATCTAATGGCCACCGGACATTGATTACAAGGAAAGACTAAGATTTGAGTGTTGGATGGGGTAAGACCGTATGCAGCGTTGCTCTGTGCTTCCTCTACGGTCAAGGAATCTATACTTGCATGTTTGGGAAGCAAAGCAGCGGCAACCCTGAGAACCATATCACAAACAAACATCTCTACCACTCATTCGAGCTTCTTTAAAGATGGGTGAGAAAGAAGGATGTGGAATTCCGATTTAGTTTCAAGAACAATAAAAAAAAAAAAAAAAATCATTGAGCATTCATAGCAGCTTTGATATTGTATCTGTCACAAAATAAAAAAAAAGTAGAACTCACCTGTGGGATCTCAGTCCATTATAATAATACCCTGTTTATTTAAAGGTCAAGTTTGACTTGAAGAAGTCTTATTAAAAATATTAAATTCGACTCTTACCTACCTTTTGCTAATCAATGACAAAAAAAAAGAAAAAAAGCAACATCTTATTGCATGAATTCTGTTGCTTTCTTCCTTTTCTTACTTTCTCTGCCTTGCGTTCATCTCTCTGCTTTCGTATTGATTCCATTTCTGGAACTGAAGGCGGAACGATCGTCTCCCTTTTTCCAAACGAGAAAAAGAAGAACAAACAAAGCATGATGATGTCTACATCCATATATATATAACGTGGTTTTTTCGACTCCTTTTAGTGTCCTTCGATTTAAAGATCCAGTTTCATGTTCAGCAGAAAGAGATGGCTTCAGATCTATGGCTTGTGTTGTACAAATTGACGAGATTTTGTTGGGAGATCGGAGGTCTAGTTTTGCTCTTAAACTGAAACAAATCCTGCAATAGTATGGTGATAGCAGTGAGTGGACTAGTTTTGCCATTACGCCGGTGATCGAATAATGAAACGATGGGTAATAGAAACGCACCTGAAGAGCGACTTGCTAATGCTGTCATCGTCGATGCATACGCGAGGAATGTGATCGATCTTTGCACCGATCACTCGTATTCGCACTTCTTTGACCGACGTTGGCACGCCACTCTCCGGCAGTGAACTGATCTTGGGGCGCAGTTGCCGATGCTAAGCTTCTTGATGGAGGAAACAGTGAGCGACCGAGGAAGCAGGAAGTGCCTGCGGATTCGGACAGCTCATCAGAGATTGCAGATGTTCGAGGGAGGTCTGCTGCTGAGACCACTCCTCCTGCTCCGTTGTGAAGGAGATGAGATCACTGCAACGATGAAGTGCCAGACTCGGGAGGGAAGAGATTGTTCCTGATGTGAGTGAACCATACTTTTTGTTGATGTGGTTTTCTCATCTGTTTGGAGATGACAGAGAGATCTCAGTCTCCGCTCCCCGTGCGAATTGTCAAGGACTAGGAGATGGATTCGGAGAGCTTGGAGAAGCTGAGCCTCTTGAGCCGGCCGCTCATCGGATTGCTGCACTTGAGATCGACAACTTCCACACTGTGACCGTGGCCTTTCTTCTCCTCCACCTTATCCGTACCGGAGTTCCCAGTCATGGGGCTGTCACCAGATCCTAACATCGGAACTCGATGGCCATTTTTGCGCGTGCTGTGTCGGCGTCTCTGAGCATCCGCAGGGCGACTCTGCGCGATACTGCTGCCACATCCATCTGTTTGATTCCTCCTTCGCGATGCTTTCCCAGGAGCGCCACCGCAGGGTACGAAGACGGGACCTGTTTGTTGTCTTCTCCGAGCGGACGGAGGTGCTTGTTCCGAGAGCTTCATGGATTCTAATTCTCGAGTCATCAGGGAGCCAATGGTGCCGGTTGTGCCGACCTTGAGAGAGCCTTCGCCATCGTTGCCGACATCCATGTTCTGTCGATGAAAACGAATTCGGCCTTGTGAATTCTGAAAAGATCTCATCAGAGGTTTTCCTTTCTCTTTCGGATAAAACAACGCAAAATAGAGGCAGAGAAGGATTCGGAGATTCGATTCACTCTCAGAAACTAAATATCACAAAAGCCAGAGGTCAGAATTCTTCACCGGAAGCCATCCTAACGCTCACCACTCGTTCATAAAGATCTTAAAAAAGATCGATGGAATCTATCATCAGATATCGTACGATCCAACAAGAACAACAAAAATCTAGGAAAGAAACATGAAGGGAAAACGTAGAGATCTTTACAGAGATGGAGAACAGCACTCCTCCCGTAAAGCCATCGGCGAAACCATCCACGTAACACACATCATAAAGCATTGACAAAAGCTTCTTCGTTCAAAGAAGATAGATAGAAAAATGGAAATGGCAACTTAAGGCCCTCAAAATAATAATAAAAATGACTGTTACAATATTAAAATGCATCAAACCAAATCCTGAATTCACTGTGCAAATCACATGCATGCATGGATATAGCGATCCAAATAAAACATATAAAACAATGATGGGTCCATCGTCCTCACAATGCCTTGGACCTCAATGAGTACCTTTTTTTTGGAGCTTTCCTGATTCAAAATTTGTGATTGAGATCTATATCTTTATCTAAAGCTCCATCGTCTCAGCAATTTCTTTCAGCATAATTGCAAGAACATCAAATTTAACCCCGTGTGATCCATTAATTATATGACAGGTTGTATTTGATGAAGGATAACAAGAGCATCCTATTCTTAGTGTTGTAGTGTCTTTATGCATAATGAAAAATATTATCTGCTACTAGTCTGTTATATATATATATATATATTATTTTAAGAGAGAGAAATAAATAATAATAATATAATAATAAAAGATAAAAAGTTAAATTAGTTTCAGCATGTCATGACCAGACTCACTCGATGGGCAACTAATCTGTTAATTTTGTTAAGCTTGAGTGTTTAAGCTCTATTCTTTTTTAATATAAGATTAAAATAAGATATTATAATTTCTTTATCTAATGACTTGATGTCTTTCCGAAGATAATCTCTTTAATATATATATATATATATATATACTGTTTTAGATGCAGTAAACAACATCCTAGTGACAAGATGCATTTGATTAGCCTCTACTAAAAAAAAAAAAAAAATTGTATAATAACAAATATTGGGAGATCTTAACATGTAATAAAATTAAATAGAAATCATAATCAAATAAAGTATTAAGATTTACATAAAAAAACTCTCCAACTCGAATGATAAAAATCATAGGATAAACTAGAAAAAATCTACTATAAAAATAATGAATGTATGAATCTCATAGTCTATTACATAAAACCTAAATAATAATTACAAGAGAATGACAATCAAATAAAAATTACATCATTATATATAATATCTAAAATATATTCAAGTGATCACAGTAATAATTCATTGTAAATCTGATCTAACGTTAAATGAGAATACTATTTGGATGATTGAAAATAAACTTTAAGTTATGTTTGTCTTATTTCTTTTACTTTTTTTCTTATTTTTTTTATCATCAATTATCACTATTGTTTCCTCAATTATGTTCACAGTCGGCACTATCTTATTTTTTTCAACTTTAACTATCAAAAAAATTAGATTAAAAAATTAAAGCTTAGATTAAGATAAAAGGGTTAGAGACCCCACTATGAATTCAATAATAGGTTATCTGTCCAACAATCCATCATTTCACTCCGATCGATATTTATTTTACTCGCTGTGAGTTTGAAAATTATCTAATGATTAAAATTAATAATATAAATTGATATCGTTATTATTATTATTATTATTATTATTCAGAATACCTTATGAGATTGCCTATTTATCGTATGTTTCTTCGAGACAACGACAGCATATATATATATATATATTTGATGTGCCAATTTATGATAGATACCAACCACTCTTCCCAGAATCCACCACCACCCACATCTCAAACAAGGGGTGATCGATCTCAAATGCACCCCAACATCCATTATGAATGATCTCCCCTTTCCCTGTCATCTTCTCCGACCTCACACCGCTTGCTTGAATCACAAATCTCCCTGCTTTTTTGCTCATCATCATCATCATCATCGTGTTGAATCCGCTCCTTCCCCCTCCCCTCCCTCTCTAACAGCGAACCTTGGACTCCTCCTCACTTACAGTTTACTCCTCGCCTCTCTCACAAAGAGAAAGGCCACGCCTTGCAGTCTACTCTATTCCCCTTCACTCCCCCTCCCTCCTCTTCTCCTCCCAACGACACCCATTTCAAGATCCCTCAATCTTTCCCTTCCTCCCATTTGCTACATTCCTTCTTTGTTCCATCAAGATCCAATCTTTGTCTCCTCTCTCTCTCTCTCTTTAAATGGCTACTTCCACCTCCAAACCCTCTTCTAGGCTCTCCAAACCCTCCTCCTCCTCCTCCTCCAAGTCCCAATCTTGCTCTTCCTCCTCTTCTGGCCTTCCTTCCCATGTCGCCATGGTGGAGCTCAAGTCGCGGATCCTCGCGGCGCTCGCGAAGCTATCTGATCGCGACACCCACCAGATCGCCATCGACGACCTCGAGAAGATCATCCGCGCCCTGCCCGCCGAGGGAGTCCCGTTGCTCCTCAACGCCCTCATCCACGACCCCGCCCTGCCTTCGCCCAGCCCCCAAGACGCCCCCGGCTCCAAGCACCCCTCCTTCCTGATCGTTCGCCGCGAGTCCCTCCGCCTCCTCGCCCTCCTCTGTGCCGTCCACACTGACGCCGCCTCCGCCCACCTCTCCAAGATCATGGCCCACATTGCCCGCCGCATCAAGGACTCGGCCTCTGACTCCTCTGTTCGCGATGCCTGCCGCGACGCCGCGGGCTCGCTCGCGGCGCTCTACCTTCGCCCCTGGGTCGCGGCAGCGGCTGCGCCCGACGACAGCGCTGCCGGCGGAGGCGGCATCGGAGGGTCATCTTCGATGGTGGCGCTGTTCGTGAAGCCGCTGTTCGACGCCATGGGTGAACAGAATAAGGCGGTGCAAGGCGGGGCAGCCATGTGCCTTGCTAAGGTGGTGGAGTGCGCCGGGGTTAACGATGATGGTGGGGAGGGGGAGGAGGGAAGGGTGGCGGCGGCGGCGGCGGGGACGATGTTCCAGAGGTTGTGCCCCAGGATCTGTAAGCTTCTTGGAGGTCAGAGCTTTCTTGCTAAGGGGGCGTTGCTTACAGTTGTCTCTAGCTTGGCGCAGGTCTGTTTGCGGATTCTTTTAGTTTCTTGGCGTAGTCTACATAACCTACCAATGTAGATTGTTTTAGCAGGCATTAAATAAGCCCCTATGTTAGAACCACCTCTTGGGTTTTGTGTGGCGATGGTGATGATGGCATTCAAGGTAAACCACATTGTGCGATCTGAACTGGAGATCAGATCCATGGAATTTTCATCTCTTCTTTCGGTTAATCTGTCATTAATGGTCTCATTGAAGCCAGTGAGATTTTCCATATTCTCATTTTTGTAGTCTAGATTATGCGAAATTTATGTTGGTTCTCTGTGTTCTTCTCTTCTGTCCCCCTGTTTTCTGATTAAATTCTTTCTTGAATGGGAACAGAGAAGTCAACAATACCTTTGATTTTTTTTTTTTTTTAACTTCATTTATCCTTTCTGTTGCTCTTACTTCATGGTATCCTGTTTGTCTTCTTTCTTCTTGACACTTGTGTAGTCATGTTCTAATTTAAGAATGTATACATTTTTAGTGGTTTTCAAATCTTATCCAGTATGGTTTCTTTCAGTCTCAGCATGTTTCATCATCTTTGCAGAGAAAATAGCTTGTCTTTTTAATTTTATACCTCAGAGTTGGGCAGCGTCAGATATATATTGTAAATGCTCTTTGGTGTTTAATAAACGTATCTGACATATGCTTTGTTTTTTTAGAGTGCTAATAAGAACTGGTAAACCAAAAAAAACAAAAAAAATTGAGATGTTGCCTTTTTTTCTCCTAAAAGAAACATCTTCACTGTTTGAAATCAGTAGTCAATTATTCCACTTGTAAAATAACAGTGAATGTTTTTTTTTTTTACCTCAGTTTTAAATGCATGTCTTCTTCATCAAGTAAACAATTTCAAGATGGAAATGATATTTTGAATCCTCGCTTTTTATTTTTGTTTCTGTTGTATTTTACTAGTGTTTTAGTCAGGGGCTTCTGTTGGCAATGTATCATTTCCTGTTATTCTTGATAGAGAAAAGTGCTATCTTTGCATACACCAAGAGAACAAGCTAGAGTTTCTGAAGGAAATCAAATTCGATTAGGCTGGTCCAAACAGAATGCTTACCACTTTGTTTTTCAGGTAGGAGCGATACATCTGCAGAGCATGCTACAACTGCTGCAAATTGTTCGTGAATGTCTTGAAAGTAGTGAATGGGCTACCCGTAAGGCAGCTGCAGACACATTATGTGTTTTGGCCTCTCATTCAAGTCATTTGCTTGGTGATGGAGCTGCAGCAACAATAACTGCTCTTGATGCTTGCCGTTTCGATAAGGTATCTTTTTTATTAATGCATCGATCACAAAATATGTGCTTAAACTTGATATAGTCGGTTGAACATAACTTTTAATGGAAGTTTGTCAAAGGCTATACATCTTGTTTTGCTAGGTCTGTCAATATCTTGCATTATCCTTTTAGGTAAAACCTGTCAGAGATAGCATGATGGAGGCACTGCAGCTATGGAAGAAGATCAAAGGACAAGGAGAGGATGGAACATCAGGAGACAAAAAAGGCACGTGCTGAGTGTTCTGGCATTTTTAAGCTAATCCTTCTTTTCCAGTTTCTGTTAGTTCCTTTTTTCTGGCCTGCAGATTCTAGAAACTCTGACTTAACCGATAGTGAGGAAAAGGCAACTCACAAGAGGTCCGATTCTAATAAGAGGTCAGAAACTATGAAAAACTCATCTCCTGGTACTTCACCCAGTGAAAATGATTCTGTATCCAGAGGAAAAGGCACTAATCTACCTGAGAAAGCAGTCGTACTGTTAAAGAAAAAAGTACCATCTTTGACCGACAAAGAATTGAACCCAGAATTCTTCCAAAAGCTTGAGAAGAGTTCAGATGACCTGCCTGTAGAAGTAGTGTTACCTCGTAAGTGTTTGCAGTCTTCCCATTCACAATGTGAAGAAGGACCAGACGCAATTTATAGTGATTCAATGGAAACACCGAAGCATAATGGAGCAACACTGCAGCTTTCGGATGACATTCATGGACATAATAATGCTAATTATCATAATGCAGAGAAACGACTGGGGGTTCACAATAATGTGCAAGACTCTGATTATTTTCCTAGGGAGAGATGGACAGAACAAAGAGGTATCAGGGCAAAAGAATCAAAAGCAGAGGATTTTGATGTTGACGATAGAACGGAGGTCTGTCAGAAAGATCTCTCTCCTGGCTGTCTTAATGTCCCTAGATCTGATGCTCATACTGAAGGGTTGTTTATGAGCAATAAAGCGAATTGGTCTGCCATACAGAGGCAGCTAGCCCAATTAGAGAGGAAACAAATCAGTCTTATGAACATGTTACAGGTTTGCCATAAATGAAGTTGCTAGTTTTTCATTATTTTTTATGTATCAATAAATTCTTTTTTCTTTCCTTCATTTAATGATTTAGTAGTTCATTTTTTTATTGCTTCTAGCTGATTGTTAGACTGCACATCCTTTTAGTGGCTGTTGGTTCTCAAGATTGGTCTCATTATGTGTTTTGTTGTTTATGAAGATTGATTTACAAAGAGTAGTTTTATATTTCTCATTCATGTTTAGATGTGTTTCTATGAGTATCTTGTTTATTTTTCTTGCACTTTATGGTAATTTGTTGTTCTAAGATAATATTCCTCAAACTTGTCTCACCTTCAGCCTATAACTGGACTTTGTGAAAACTTTCTCACCTTGTGCATTCCATTTATTCAATTCTTTCTCTACCTCTTCGTGTACCACCAATACTGATTGGTTTGCCTCATATAACTGATTCATCTATTGTGTGATATCACTATCTACATTTGCCTTTTTTTTCTTTAAGAAAAGTATAAGATCAAGTTGATAACTTGTTCTTTTTTCTGTCTTTTAGTCGCTTGAAGAAGTGGTATCTTGGTAAAGGTGACTTGATTATGTGATCCACTTGTGTTAAAGGATCAAATATGGTTGCAACTTTGATATTGTACCTTTTTCTTGTTTATACAATATATTCGGGCGCACTCCGCCTTGGATATTCAGAGGCAATTGTTCATGCACAGGTACTTCCTTCTAACACAAGCAACTACTGAAACGATGTGTGAATGCAAACGGATGTCATGTATACCACTGATGCGAGTAAAGCCCACTGTCACATTGAAAAGATTCTCTGGGATTTGGACAATCACATTGAGAAGAATTCTCTGCCTGTTACCATATGCCTGATATACATGTTGCCTGCTAGCAAGCATCTCACCCGTTGCTTTTGTATTGCAGGACTTTATGGGAGGTTCCCATGATAGCATGGTAACTCTAGAAAATCGAGTGAGGGGTCTTGAGAGAGTTGTTGATGAAATGGCCCGTGATTTGGCTATAAAACCAGGAAGGAGAGGTGGAAATATGATGCAGGGATTCGATAAATCTCCAGGTAGGTCTTCGGGCAAGTACAATGGCCTTCATGATTGCTCCAACTCGAAGTTTGGCAGGGACAGTGACGGGCGGTTTCCATTTCCAGAGAGGTTTCTGTCATCAGAAAGTATGGTTTCTGGGGTAAGGAGACGAGGTTCTCCTTGGAGGTCAGAATCTGAAACATGGGATTACCATGGTGCTTCAAGGAATGGTGTCGTGAACTCTAGGAAAGGGTTCAATGCTGTTCCAGTGGATGGTAGAGTAGGTAGATCTGAGCATGACGCTGATCCAGTTGGTGGCAGGTGGGCCTGGGATAAGGGACCAGGACCATTTAGGCTTGGTGAAGGGCCTTCTGCAAGAAGTGTCTGGCAAGCCTCGAAGGATGAGGCTACTTTAGAAGCTATCCGAGTAGCTGGGGAAGACAACGTAACATCCATAACTGCAGCACGAGTAACTGTTCCTGAATTAGATGCTGAAGGTATAGCAGATGATAATCTGGGGCTGGACAAGGGTCCACTTTGGGCTTCTTGGACCCGTGCTATGGATTCACTTTATGTTGGTGATGTTGATTCTGCTTATGCAGAGATTCTGTCTGCTGGTGAGGACTTATTACTTGTAAAGCTAATGGATAAATCTGGTCCAGTATTTGATCAGCTCTCTAATGAAATAGCGAGTGAAGTCTTTCGTGCAATTGGACAGTTTGTTCTGGAAGAAAGCTTGTTTGATATAGCCCTTAGCTGGCTCCAACAGGTATTGTTATTGATATACAAGTATTTATTTGATTGTGTTTCGCTTATTCTCTATTATAATATCTTTTATAATATATAGTGCAAATAGTTGGGAAATTATGGTTTTATTGTTGTTGTTATTATTATTGTTGTGCAAATAGATTAAATTCGTCAATGCATGAAGCTAGATTATATTGATTCTTATTTATGTTTGGGGTGTATATGATTTATCTTGATTATTATTAAGGTAGCCTTTTGTGAAGTTGACAAAATTAGTACACTTGTTTACATTGACGAGGTTAAGCATGATGAAGTTTTCTTTTCTGTATTGCTACTATGGTATTTAAGAGAAAAATTAGGAAAAAAATACAACTTATTTGACATTATTCATGGCGGAGCACGTGGGGAGTAGGAGAAACGTGCCAACTTCTTTGACATTCTATATTCTTATTAGCTTTCTGAGATCCACAAGCAATTCTTCAGTATTAGGAGCTTGTGGAAAATCCACTAGTTCATCTCAAAGTTGAGTTCGTTTCAGCCTTGCAAATGTTAGTTTAGCATCTTTCATTTTGGATGACTAACTGCATGATGTTGTTTTTCTTTCTCTTTCGTCTTAAAATAAAATGCCGAAGGTCAACGCAAGTGACATGTTTCGTGTTCTTTTCTTGTATTATTGTATTTTAAGAATATATCTCTATCTCAGATGTTTCTTGAAGTAAAAAAGCCTATCTTTCGAAGAAACAATTACAGGACCATGTGATCCAAACATGCAGCCGTTTAAGTTCCCACTTCTGAGTGCTACTCTTTTGTTGCGCCCACTAAAACTTCTGCTTATTTGAAAAAAAGAAAGCCAATAAATCAAGTTTGCCTTTCTTTTTGTTTATTTACAAAAGGCAATCGTTCGATGTTTGCTTTTGTAGTTATCAGATCTTGTTGTGGAGAATGGAGGCGAGTTCCTCAGCATCCCGCTCGAATGGAAGAGAGCGATGTTGCTGAATCTTCATGAAGCTTCTGTTTCAGGAGAACCACCAGAGTATTGGGAGGGGACGCCACCGGAGCAACTAATGGTGCATTTAGCGTCGGCCTGGAGGCTCAACTAGCAGCAACAGCTTATTAAGTAGCAGCATGGTAACAAGTTTCTCGTGGGTGTCTGTCTAAATTCTATTTCTTTTCATCAGGCTTCGTTCGGCTCATCAGATGGATAATAATAATATAGCCTATGTAATGAATGAGAATCTACAAGAAAATTATGGAGCTTTGTTTTTTTTTTTCTTCTAGCAGAAATGTGATGTCACTCGTGCTTTACCAATCATCTTTTCTTGATTGTGTACAAAATTACTCTACTTTTTTTTGTTTTGTTGAACTGAGAAGAAGAAGAAGAAGAACAAATCAGGGAAGCCCCTTGCCGCGGAGAGATGCATGTAGAGAGAGCAGATTGACTTTGGAAATGTTGTTGCTCAGTGTGTTGTTGTTGGTGGTGGAAAAGGTGACAAGTCGTCCCACACATTCGGAGAAGAAGCCAATGGTCGCCGCAAGTGGGAATAGCAATCTGCATTAGAAAAAAAAAAAAAAAAACAGAAAAAAAAAAAGAGTATGATGTCTGTCGATAAACAATCTTATCAAGGAAACGTTCTATGTGTTCTGTTGCGTTACATCCTAAGTAACTCGACAAAGATATTTGATTGGTTGGATCAAAGAAAACCCACCCTCATCATCATGCATCAGCTATTCCATTCTAGGAGAAAGACCGGAGGTGGTACATCCCTACCCATTTGACGCCGTCAGAGGTTGCATAATTCGATGCATATCCTGGAGACTGGCCCTGTGTCTTGGTCAACTCTCACGTCATAGCACTTCCAAAGAAAGAGGTTAATGTTCTTCTTTTTTTTTTTGTGTTTTGGCTTGTGATAGAGAGCTGTTGCAGGAATCATCACCATTTGCATCCTTGCCAAATCGAAAGCTTAATTAAATCCATGGCAGGACTCGAGATCGGAGGATGGTTCGCGTCCATCTTCCTGGCCAGGTTGGCCGATCAGGTCGGCTCCTACATCGGGAAGCAGCTCAAGTATCAGAAGGGTGCGAAGACCAAGCTGAACCAGCTGGAAGCCAATCTCAGAAAGATACATGCGGTGATCCATGCAACCGATCTCGGTCGCTACCAGAGAGCAGCACACTTGGAAGCCTGGTTGTGGGAGCTCAGGGATGCCGCTTTCGAAGCAGAGGACTTGCTGGATGGCTTCGAGTACCAGATCCTTAGGGACACGGCAAAGGGCAAGCACAAGGTGCACAGCAACTTCTCATTCGCCTCTTCTAGTTTTGCTCAGTCGACTACGGCCTTCTTTAAGCGTCTATTTTTCCGTGATGAGGATCTAAATGAACTGGACAAGGTTATCGAAAGATTGTCGCAACGATCGGGAACTTCCCGTTGCCGTCGCATTTAGGTGCTCAGAACCAGCAGCATGGGGTTTTATTCGCCGATGCGCAAAGGGATGTGCCGGAGTGGAGGGAGACGACCTCCATCATGAACGAATCGGAAGTTTTGGGCCGAGAACACGAGATCAACAGTCTCGTACGCTTGTTGCTGAAGCCTGACGTAGCATCGAGGTCCAACAACGAGAGGTTCTCTGTGGTGTCAATACTTGGGATCGGAGGGGTGGGAAAGACTACCGTCGCACAATGTGTCTACAATGATAGCCAGATCGATGATCATTTTGACGTGAAACTATGGGTGCACGTCTCAGAAAAATTCGATGTGCGAAGGCTCACAAGAGAGATGCTGGAGTCCGTCTGCCGAGACAGTCGCCACCATCTCACAAATCTGGATACGCTCCAAGGAATTCTCAAGGATAAGCAGTTCTTAATCGTCCTGGATGATGTGTGGAACGAGGTGAGAAGTAGATGGGAGACCCTCCGGAAACCATTTCAGTTTGGAAAGCAGGGTAGCAGAGTTTTGGTCACCTCAAGGATTCCAATGGTGGCAAATAATATGGGCACCAGGGCGACGGTAATCCTCAAGGGCTTAAATGGTGCTGACTACCGGAAGTTCTTCGAACGATGTGCATTCGGTGATGTCAACCCCGACGATCATCCGAAATTGAAGTTGATCGGAGAGCGGATAGCCAACAAGCTTGTTGGTTCGCCCTTAGCAGCAAAGACCGTTGGGGGGGCGTTGAAGTCCAAGCTAGAGGAAGACCACTGGAGGAGTATCATGGAGAGCAAACTGTGGCAAATGCAACAAAAAGAGGATGACATCTTCCCAGCACTGAGGTTGAGCTATGAGCACTTGCCTACTTCTGCCCTGAAACAATGCTTCCTCTACTTTGCTTTGTTTCCCAAGAATTACTGCTTCGAGAAAGACAGATTGGTGCGTATGTGGATGGCACAAGGTTTTCTCCAACCCGGTGAACCAGGGAGGAGGCCCGAGGACGTAGGCGAGGACTACTTTGATGAGTTACTGCATCGGTCCTTATTTCAGGACTCGATGAACGGGGGGCAGTCTGGCAAATACGTGGTTCATGACTTGCTGCATCACCTTGCCGAATCTTTGTCTGCCCATGAGTACTGCAGAGTTGAAGACGATGAATCAGAGGAAATTCCAGAGAGGGTGTGCCATGTCTATGTTAGTTCAAGCAATCTGGCTAAGCTTTATGAGACCGCACCCAAGCTGAAAAATTTGCGCAGCCTAGTGGTGAATGGTAGTTTACTGGATACGGTCGCCAAGTCCAAGCTCATGGAGTTCCTCAAAGTCACATTGAAACGGCTAAAACGCCTTCGAGTCATCGTAATCGATGGACTAGTGCTCGATGTATTGCCGGAGGGCATTGGTCACATGAGACATCTCCGGTACCTAGAAGTTCCAGGTGACCAGTTGATAGATTTGCCCAAGTGGATCTGCAGGCTTTACCAGCTACAGGGGTTGAGTCTCCAATTTCGTTCACCGCTACTGCATCTGGGCAGGCCTTTACCTAGAGGAATCCACAGATTGGTGAACATACGTTATCTGAATATAAATCCAGAAAAGGTTTCTACTATCTTCAAGATTGGCAAGTTGAGATCCCTCCAAGAACTACGAGAGTTTCATGTAAGGAAAGGAAATGGATACGAGCTAGGACAGTTGAGGGACATGAGGCAGCTGCGAGGACAATTAAGCATCATGAATCTGGACATGGCGGGAAGCGCAAGCGAATGCAGAGCGGCCGAGCTAGACAACAAAGAACACCTTAGTGCATTGCATTTGTACTGGGGGCAATTAGGAAGAAAAGGTATCGACAAGCATGAGGAGGTACTGGAAGCCCTTCGGCCGCATCGCAATCTCTCTGAGTTGAGAATCATAGGCTACATGGGGACCAAGTCCCCAAGTTGGCTGGAGACATCGTGGTTGTCCAATCTGGAACATATTGAATTGGAGGATTGCCAGGGCTGGGAAGTCCTGCCACCGCTCGGGCAGCTGCCATTCCTCAAAATCCTGCATCTCAAGTCTCTCAAGTTAGTAAAGAACATCTTCTCTGAATTCTATGGAGGGCATAGCATCGCGTTCCCCCTGCTGGAGGAGCTACTGTTCAGCGATATGGGTGAATGGAGGCAGTGGTCAGGTGCAAAGGCAAGCTCTCAGTTATTCCCTCGCCTCCGTAGGCTGCAGATTGACCGCTGTCACAAGTTAAGGGGATCGCTTGTTTTGCCTACTGTGCTCGAAAGACTTCACATTGTGCTATCTGATGATGTTACCTGGGAATCATACGAAAAGCCTCATGTCGTGCTATCCGATGATGTTATCTGGGAGAGTAGCGAAACCAATGATATCTCTTCAATTCTGAAACTTAGCATTGATAATATCTCACTTCTCACTGATTGCCTTCCAGCTGAATGCCTTCCCTCACTCTACAGACTGGATGTTGTTTACTGCAGCTCCCTTGAATCCTTTACTGATGAACAAGAGAAGTGGCTCCAGAGGCTCTCCTCCCTCGAAGAACTAAGATTCAGCGACTGCGACAATCTAACCAGACTGCCGACCGATCTGAATAGCCTTGCATTGCTGAAGACACTGCACATCGAGGGGTGCCCAAGAATTGACTCCCAGCCTGAGAAGGGCATTTAGACATTGCGGGATATCGTCAGAGGATGAGCAACCGGTTGCAAGACTAAATTTTGAGGGCTACCATCTGCTGCATTTGGTAAGTGCATTACAACAGCATTTTATATTATTGTCTCTATACTTATCAAGACCATGTTTCTTATTACTGGTACCACTAAAATACAAGAAGATTTATATCTTTCCTATTAAGAAGAAAACAAAATAACAAGAAGACAATTTTGGAACAACAACACTGCATCTTCTGAACAATGCAAACAAGTGATTAAGAAAATGAACGCAACAAAAAAAAAAGAAAAACTCTGTGATGATGTAAACCGTCTTTTGGCTCTAAATTTTCACAATTAAATAAGATAAGTAGTTCATATTTTTACATTTTTTGTTAGTGACTTGCTGTTTTAATCATTCAGAACCTCCTTACAGAGTAGAGTTTCTTAGCAACAGTGCTCTCCACTTACAGGTTTACTAAGCTGTGTTCGAATTAATTTTTGTTTATCCTTCCTTGTGGTCACAGATGAGATTGTCTATTCCCAATATGATCAACCCGTATCACTTCGATCATCCGAAAAGATTTCTTCAAGAGTCTCGGGTGCAAGAAGCTCATGATAAATACCACCAAAACCTATGACTACAAAGTGAATGAAGCGTATCGGGCCGGGAGGGACAAAGTAGGGGAAGCATGATGAACAGCAGAGAGGTATTTCAGGTTTTTGTCATTCTTGAAAGCCCGAGATATTGACATGTAAGGATCAAGCAAAATCATTCATATAACAAATGCTGTTTTTTCATGAAATCAATAGATAGGTGAAACCAAATTTCAAATAACAGATATGTGAGCAAATCTATAAAGGGCAGTTCCAGCCATTGCGAGGCTTACACTGAGGAGGTTCCAATTTTTTCTGAAATTTGTAGCATCTCGGTTCAATCGATTGACATATAAAAATAATATGATGGTGTTGTGCAATTATATGTCGTGGTCGAGATGTCAGTATGACTTGGTTCGATCGGAGTGTGTAAGGTCGCCCGTGCAGGTTGTCGGGGTGGTCGACATTTTATCGGGTTGAATCGTTGTTTGGCGAACCGCTTCAAGGTGGATGAGGGCGAGCCTTTTCTATACTCCTGGATTGGTTCTTGCACTAAGGCCAAAGTCTGGTGGGGCATCTCAACTTGATCCCTCTGATGATTCAATTAATATGTGGAAGAATTGAGGAAGTTTTTTGAGTGTTCGAAGTCTAACCTCCGGTGTTGGCCCATATGTCAGCTTTTATACATGTAACCAAGGATCGGTCATATGTAACTTATTAATGGCCATCGATGCTCCGAGCGGCCCACTCATACATTCCATGTGTTCCCGGGTGGCTCGATGGGTGGGGCGTCGTCTCGTATGATCCCGGACCATTGGGTACAAGTGCCTTGCAAGCCAATCACGAGAGTGCTGACATGTGTGACATTCTGCACAGTCTTTTTGCATTATGATTATTATCGATATTTCTCATATTATACATTATATGTTAAATATATATTGTGATGTCCTTATATCTATGCAATGAGAATCAGATTGTGATGAGATCACGACAATGAGATTAATTTACCTTTAAACATAGACCCTAAATAATCTCAGTCATAGGTTACTCGAGAGAGATATCGAGATAACTGGACAGATCGGTGTATTGTATACTCGTCCATATGATAGAGGCAATTGGTTTTATAGGCACTTATGTGAGAACATTAAGGGTACAATACATGTGCTTATTGGAAAATGAGTTTCCTAATAATTCTGCTTACGGCTTGCTGAATGGTTAATGATACCTAGCATCAAACAACGATTATGTATACCTAGCATCAATGATGTCTTATTTGAGTACTCCTTTTTTTAACGTTGGATGTACAGGTCTGGAAAGTTTCATATCTGATACAGCTAGATATCGGGATTGATAGTCAATCTTATGAAGTCAATTGAGTGTCAATAGAGGATCATCCACTCTCGGTATCATAAGAGGAATATCTCGTGTGCTTTCACTCAGGCAAATCCCTGACCAGGATCATTTAGATTAAGAGAGAAAAAAATTATTCGAGAGAATCCGATTAGAGTGAGACGAATGAATTTCCTCGTCAAGGTTGAACATAGCCCAAATCGAACCCTAGCACGATGCATGTGAGGTTTAGCATAGTAGTGGCTCCACGCCGTGTTGAGTTTAAAGCACTCCATCCACAGGTAGCCCTTATCGATTCAAGTTTCCTCGCCATGCTTGAATACTAGGTCGGCTCTAATACCAAATGTCACAACCTGGGTTGATGAGCTAACTATCCTGATAGCTTCAGTTTGGCCCAACCATTGGCCAAAATGCTCAAGTCGGGAGTTACCAGTAGTACACTCATCAACCTTATAAGGCCATCATATGTTCACTGTAAGAAGGTACATAAGAGTTACGAGCTTTTGACTGCAATTTGAGGAGCATCGTTACATCAATCCACAATGTGGATACCGCTACAGAGGAGAACATTTGATCTCATTAGTCCTCTTCTATAGGATCTAAAAGTTTCAGGGGTATACAATATCCTTCCATAGGATCTGAAAATTTTAGGGATATACGATCTCCCTAGATAATAAATCTGACATGTCTCGTAGTTTTTGGTTTTTATGATTTTTAGCGCATACGATGATATGATAAACGAGGGGAACCTTTTATTTTATTTTTTTCATTAAGCATGTGATGCTCTCATGGTTTCCCAACATGAACAATCTGAGTACATCTTACTGCTTTGCGTGAGCTCGATGTGCCATGTCGGCACTTATGCGGCTATTGACGAACGCCACGGGGTTAATGCTATAATATACCCTATCTGATGGAAATATTACTACGATTAAGTTGGATATATGTATTTTGGGTCAATAATTCATACTCGATAAAATTAATAAACTAATTGTCTCATTAAATCGAATCATGGCAAGTGATTAGTTGCTTACTTCTGGCCTCGGCATTGCTTAATGGATCCATCTGCTTTCCATGCAACCGTGAATTGATTCACCAATGATTTAGCTATAAAGGCTACAAAAGGTTTCGATTCGAAGGTACTCTCCTTCCTTTCGACTAATCAATTCAATTCGGATCGAATCGAATTAATTTTAATCAATAATATCAATCCAATAGAGTTATTTATCGTGTGCTCTCAATCGATTCAAACTAACTAATCAGATCGATCCAAGACTTAATTTCCAATTTTATAAATCTTGCTATGTCAATTCAATTGAACTTTCTTAATTTAAAATATATTTTTTTAAATTATTTAAAATTATAAATTGATTTTTAATCAATTAACTAAATCGAATTAATTGGTTTTAAACCGATTTAGATCTATTTTACTTTAATCGAATCAAAAATAGATTTGATTTAATTCAGCTCTTTAAAGGGTCGGTTCAAATTGGTTTTAACATCGACCTACTTAATTAATAAGATTTGGTTTTAACATCTACTTGCTTGCAAGACTTAAAGTGCCGCATGCATGCATGCATGCATCCATATACAAAAATTGTGCATAACACTGCCGGGAATTAAATAGGCATGCCAAGTCAAATAAGTAATGATTGTTTACAATATCACAATGATCATACAAAGGTAACCTCACCGAATGACGAGGATCAAGAAGAAGAAGAAGAAGAAGAAGAAGAAGAAGGTGGCTGCAGTTAAGAGGAGGAGGAGAAGGTGTCAAAGATGGTGGTGTGAAGTGGGTCGCTCAGGTGAGTGGCCCAGTTGTTGAGGGGACCCTTGCCGGTGGCGGCAGCCTGGACAGCGAAGCCTAGGAAGGCCACCATCGCGAGGCGGGCGTGCTTGATCTCCGCCAGCTGCAGGGAGGCCTTCTTCTCAGGGTCTTCCGCCAGGCCGAGAGGGTCGAAGTACTTGCCCCCGGGGTACAGCCTCTTCTCCTGGTCGAGCTCTGCGTTTCTCTGGAACTCGATGTACCCGATCACGAGCACCTCGATCCATATCAATGAGTTGATGTCGAAGGGGAGGGGGAGGCCGAGGTACGAGGACCCATCCACCAACTCTACCTGCAGTAGTAACACGTCCAACCATTGTTTTTATTTTATTTTATTCCAGATGAATAATTTAGGAAGAAACAATAATGAAGGAAGACTTGGGTAGACTATGCGGTGCGACGTCGTAATTGTACCTTGCCAGCATCTTGCCATGTAACGCCGGTGAGCCACTCGACGGAAAGCGCCCCGAGGATGGCGAGCATAGCCCACCGACCGTGGATGAGCTCGCACTCACGGAACCTCTGGAGCCCAAACACCTCGGAGTAGGGCTGGAAGGGAGTGGACTTCACGTCGGCGGCCTCCGTCCGAGTCCCGATCACATCCCCCGCCGGATTCTTCGCCAGGTTCTGGTCCAGTGAGTCTAAGTCGTACTGAAGGTACTCGGCCGGCTTGCCGAGGCCGAAGGGGTCGAACCCGTAGTCGCCGACGAGCGAGCCATCCAGCCACTCCGGTGCCTTGGCGCCCGGGTACCACAGCGGCCGGTCCGACGTCGGCGCCTTGACCTTCTTGCGCAGGGACTTCTTGGTGCCGAACCCGAACCGCGCCTGGAATCGGCCGACCGCCCTCGCGCCGACACAGTGCTGGCGCAGGCGGGTGCCCAAGAACGGGGAGGTAGCGGTGGCTGCGGAGGCCATTTCTCACGTACGCTCTCCTCCTCCTCCTCCTCACTTCTCCAACTGAAGTATAGCGAAAGAGTTGAGTTAGGTGTTGGAAGTCTGTGACCATGCGGTGGGTTATAGGCTTTGTGGGGGTTATCTTGGGATATCAGATGAATGGATGATGTGGAGGAAGAGATCTATCTGACGGCCGTGTGGTGTGTGGCCTTATCCTCTCCTTATCTGAAAGAGGTGGCCATTGTCGGGAGATCCATTGTAATGAGGTTGACAAATGGGAAAGGTTGGAGAGATCTGCTTGGTATATGTGGTCTCCAATGATTCAACTCATGCAAGTATCAAAAAGGAACCGAGAAGATTATTATCGTCAGGGAAAAATAATATTGCATATTTATCTACTGGATGTTGTCGATAAGACTCTGAGAGTTAACAGAGCTTGTGCAAGAATATATCCTCGCATCTATGGACAAGCATGCAGGCCAAAGTAGAATACTTCGACGCGTGATATGTGCAGCAGCAACACTTCTGATTTAAAGGTGATTCGAGATCGAAACATTTTATACATTTTGTGTACCGGAGGTTTAAGTGTCCTCTTGAGTTGGTATTGCCCGAATACACATGGATGGTTAAAGATTCTTCGTTGGCATCCAAGGGATCTGATAGATCCTCGGGACGTTGACGGGTAGATCAAGAACCGAGATGGTCGTCTCGTGCTGGAGTCAACTTTGGTCATTGGTTGAGCTACGATCGCTCGGAGTCCGTTATGACGTTTCGAGGGGAGTTGTTTATCTTTGGTCGGAGAACCTTATTTGGTTGGCCTCCGTGGGCGAAGTTTTTATTACGAGTGCATCCTTTCGCTCCTAAGTTGGCTCTTTGGTCGTCAACACCTATACCAAGGCTATGGTCTCCGGGTGAGGTGCTACCCCGACTCGACCTCTTCGACGATCAAGTCAACTAGGTGAATTTTTCTGTGTAGTATGTCTACTATTGAATAAGGTCTCCTTCCTTATTTGTCTAGGCACCTTTTAATTACCTGGGGAGGCAGAAGTAGTATGAAGTGGGTTAATGCACGTGGGTGGTAGGTCGGCATCGTACGTTAGTCGGTAGTTGAACCATCGACCTGTCTGTCAATTTCAACTATTATGCTGGTTACTTTTATTGTATATCTGTACTAGGCACGATCCTTCTATGGGTCATCGTCTGGGTTGAAACAGGTCTTCCTATTGTGTATTAGACGCATGGAAGGAAACCTTACGGTGGAGGCAGGGGATGTAGCCTGGGCCTAGCCTCTCAAGCGGTGATCGGGGGCAGTGCTTCTTCCCAAGACCTTGATCTAAGCCAAGTCGATTGTGTCTACTTGGCTTTTGGAAGGTGACATGAAAGTATATGTTGGACGGGCCAAAATATATCATATCATTCTCTTCCCCCCTCCCGAAAGGGGAGTCGCGCCTTGGGAGAACCAAGGTGCGCTGCTCGTGGTTGAGGTTTTGCTTGTTTCGTAGGTTTTGTTTCAGGAGTATTTTCTTTTGGGTCGAAATCAAAACTGGTGGGACCTATCAAGATTTGAAGCAGGAGGAATCATTCGAGACTTCCAGACGGTATGAATGACCAGGGGGGGTCGCATTTGGAAACTAAGACTTTTGTCGACATGGTGTAGATAGCCCCTCGGAGGCTGCTCGCGATTGAAAATTCTTTGTGAGTCATTCAAGGTTGGAGAGCGATTAGGGGCTGGATGCTTGAGAGCCTTTCGTTTATATTGTGGCTGAGAAACCCTTGAGGACTATTTGGACTTAGGGTCCTTCATTCAAGACTGAAAGCCCTAAGGGAGGTTAGAAGCTTTTAAAAATTTGTTCGGGACTAAGAGCCCTATGGAAGCTCGGAATCTCTTGAAAATTTGTTTGGGACTGAGAGCCATATAAGGAGCTCGAAAGCTCTTGAAAGTTTGTTCAAGACTGAGGCCCTGTGGGAGCTCGAAAGCTCTTAAAAGTTTGTTTAGGATTGAGAACTCTGTGTTCGAGACTGAAAACCCTTTAAGAGCTCAGAAGCCCTTGAGAATCTGTTTGGGACTGAGAGTCCTGTGAGAGCTTGAAAGCTCTTGAAAATTTATTTAGGATTGAAAGCCTTTTGAGAGCTCGAAAGCTCTTGAGAATCTGTTCGAGACTGAGAGCCCTGTGGAAGTTCGAAAGCTCTTGAAGATTTGTTCTGGACTGAGAGTCCTATGTTTGAGATTGAAAGCCCTATAAGAGCTCGGAAGCCCTTGAGAATTTATTCGGGATTGAGAGTTCTGTGGGAGCTCGGAAGCTCTTGGGATTGGTCGGGATCACACCTGACAAATGCTAGTAATCAGGGGCTGATAGCCCTTGGGATCAGTCGGGATTACGCCCAAGCGATGCTAGTAGTCAGGAGATAAAAGCCTTGTGAAGGGACTAATGGCCCTTGAGATCAATCAAGATCACACCCAATCAATGCTAATAGTGAGGGGCTGAAAGCCCTTGAGATCGATTAGGATCACGCCTAAGTGATGCTAGTAGTTAGGGGCTAAAAATCCTTGAGATTGGTTGAGATTACGCCCGAGCGATATTAGTAATCAAGGGACGAAAGCCCTATGAAGGAGAAGCCCTATTTGGATTGGACGTCAATGAGGGGAAGCATTGGGGGCTCGAGGTAATCTGTGATGTTTCGTAGTAATGAGGGGTCGAGCTATCGTGTTACAATTGGTCACTTGGGTGGTTTGCTTCTTCCTTAAGCGATTTATTTTGTTATCTTTTGCCTATTAATTACATATCTTTCTCTTCCACTTCTGCAAGTCGATGTCTAATGATAAGTGTGTTGCATTTGTGCTTGAGTCTTGGCTCTTCTGGACGGGGTGACATCCCCTTCTTAAAGTTGGATCGTGACATCTTTTGGCTTTGATGAGACATTGAGAGGCGCTATGTGATGCTAATGTTGCTCCTCGGTTGACTGGCCACAATGACTTAAGGGTCAATGATTTATCCCAATTTTATTTGGTTTGCCCTAGTTGAGGGTGTCGCATCTATTATCCTGAGGTGGTTGGACCCAGTCCGGATAGGACTTCTAGAGAGCAATGGGGTTAGCACAAGGCTTTCTGGTCAACATTTTTGCTTGTGGGGAAAGAGGATAAGCGTAGGGCCCCTCGGATTAGGGATATGCATGCAATCAACCCGGCCCACGTATTCTCCAGGATCTCCATGTTATGTTATGTGCTCAAGGAATGTGGGATCCTCCTTATAACACCAAAAGAATGTTGTACATTTTACGTACCAAGACTGAGGTGTCGTCTCGACTTTGTACTGTCTGAGTGCACATGGATGCCCAATGATTTTTCGTTAACGTCCGAGGGATGTACTAGCTACAAGAGACATGCTAATTTTTTTAAGTTCAAATATATATTGAAGGGATGTGCAATCAAAACCAACTTTCAAATCATTAAAAGAATAGTTTCATTACAAGAGAACTAATTATCGCTATCATCATCAGCAGTGAGAAATTAGTGGGCTGATCAATGATTGCATTTTGCCCTGTTGTTGTGTGCTGCATTTAGAAGGTGGTGAAGGCTGACTCGATATCGAAGAAAGCGGATATGAGAAGGTTTTTTTTTTTTTTTGTTTAATGGTTGGGTGTTCGAATTGGATGTCAATCGAGATATCGTTCTCATGTCAGTCTCATGTTGTTCTCGATGGACATCACACTCTTCCACCTCCCAAGATGTCAAATTCTCTAAAATTATGTTTATGGTGTTCTTGACGTTATCCATCTGATACTGTATTGAAAAAAAATACGAGTCGGATCGCTCGACATAGTTTATGAAAAATATTTATATATTTTTCTCGGACTTAATTGTAAATGTGTAGTCAATTCAATCTCGTGCCGAAATATTGATGATATATACGTCATGTATTAACCAGGTGACTCTGAGGTGTCGATTATGTGTTAATCATATGATATTAAAATATGGGTTAAATAACACTGAGGTGATGATAATTTTTTTTAATTTGTTGCCTTTTGTTATAAGATTTAGAGCACGAATAGCTCTTAATGGGTTCTGTTCTTACCGATCTTTGTAGTCGTTGACGCATGCGGTCACAATTCAATGCAAACAGCAAGCTTTTTATTCGAGGAATAGTAGCCATAGTCTTCACTTACTACATAGATCAACAGGGAACACAGAGAGAGAGAGAGAGAGAGAGAGAGGAGAAGGTAGGCGGACATGGACGCATGTACAAGATCGAATGGCCGCCGAACGTTCTACGAGCTCAGATCAGAGGATGTCTTGTGGGATTTGGAACTGTTGCACACCAAAAGTATGGAGGGAGGAATTCTGAACGAAGAGGAGGAGGCCGCATGTTGCAGCGTTGAAGCCATCCCAGAGGGTGAACTGGAGAGAAGCAGATAGGTTCTTCTTTGGCGAGATGCCCTTGACGGAGACGAGCTTCTCGAGACGTCGGACTACGTAGTTATTGGTGAGAACCCGGCCCTTGTTCTCGCCCTTGTCGCAGTCGGTGACGAGGCCGCTCTCGAAGAGCGCTACCATCACGTCGGCGCGTCCGGCCACATTGCTCCCCGACGCCCCTGTGAAGGACACCTGCAGTGTGTCGGGCGCTGGCTTTTGGAACGTCGCCTGCAATGCCCATGCACCCTCGTCATTATTATTAAGGAAATATTCATGTAGGAGAGGAATAAGAATTTAAGAAGAAAAAAAATGAGAGTCGGTAATTATTAATATATATTGGATTTGATGCACTCGTTGTTAGGAAATATTAAGATCAGTTCTGGTCATGGATGAAGAAGCCAAACCTGCATGGTGGGTGAGGGGAACCTGGGGACGGATCGGAGGGCTGCCGAAATGGCGTCGAGGTCGGTGCCGACGCACTGGGCGCGTCCGTTGATCACCACCTGCGGCGTGTAGAGGGTGTCGAGGTGCAGCGCGTCGACGTAGGCCTTCTGGCGCACGGTCCAGACGCTGGAGCCGAACGGGTCCTTCCACCCCCGGTAGTCCCAGTACTCCACGTGGAACCCCAGCACCGCCACCGGCGGCAGGTCGCCCCCGAGCCCCCCGCGGCCCAGCTGCGTGGCCACCGCCTCGGCCTCTGGGGAGGTTCCGCACCCCTGCGACGAGAACAGCTCCACCAGCACGGGCCCCATCCGCCGCTGCTCCTCCACAATCAGGTCCGCCGTCGCGTTCCCTACCGGTGATTCGGACGAGGCGGTCGCCCGTCCGCGGCCACGGCCGAAGCACGCGAACAGCCACGGCGCCATGGTCGATTGGAGAGCAAAAAAAGAAAAAAAAAAAAACGGGGCTCTCACTCCTCGGAGATCTCCAATTATAACGAACGACAGGAGGAGGAGGAGGAGGACGAAATCGAGAGGAAGAGGGCGAGATGTCGGAGACACACTTATATATATCGTTGGTGGCAAAAGAAACGGAAGAGAGGGAAACAGACGTGCGTGGTGGCCGCGAGACTCGGCGGGTGGCTGATCACCTGGCACGTATAATTATGGGACTCGTCGTCGTTTCGCTGCGAGGAAGGAGACAGCCGAGCCAACACCTAAAAGAAAACATAGGACCGAGAGAGATTTATATTCTCCAACAATTGGACCTCAGCTCGTTGCTTGTAAGTCCATTGGGTTTAAAGATGAAGAGCCGTTGACCCGGTAGCTGGCCCAATAGATGTGAGTAAAATGGTGGAAGTCAACGGAAATCAAATTCCCGAAAAGTACCTTTTGACTTTTCGAGCCAAGGATTAATGGATTTACAGCTCAGCTCCACATCACCAGATTCTATCCACAAGTTTATCCAAACCACATCCTTGAGAGGCATTAATCCGATTCACGAGACAAAATTTGGCTTTCGGCCTTTCACCTGTGAGACACGGGAAGAGATATCATTTTATGGTGCACCATGTTTTCTATTCGTTTAAAGTCAGGTAGCCTTCACAAGGGCCTTATTTGGTGATAACCAAAAGTTCTTAGTATTTAGGGAATGAACACAGGCTGCCTTCCCGTGAACAACATATCATTTTCATGAACTTTCTCTAGAAAGGTTTACGTGGACCAGTTTTGCACCATGATAGAGCAGAACCACCTGTTGTTCATGCATCACAGACAAATCTTTGACATCATCTGCATGCATCAGCTGCCGTAAAGTTGGCAGAAGATATCATGTTTACTTGATATCGAACTGAGTTTTTTTTTTTTTTTGTTTGTTTTTCTTGAATGAGGTGGTGCATGCATGCATCCACCTGTTGTTCATGCATCACAGACAAATCTTTGACATCATCTGCATGCATCAGCTGCCGTAAAGTTGGCAGAAGATATCATGTTTACTTGATATCGAACTGAGTTTTTTTTTTTTTTTGTTTGTTTTTCTTGAATGAGGTGGTGCATGCATGCATCCACCTGTTGTTCATGCATCACAGACAAATCTTTGACATCATCTGCATGCATCAGCTGCCGTAAAGTTGGCAGAAGATATCATGTTTACTTGATATCGAACTGAGTTTTTTTTTTTTTTTTTTTTTTCTTGAATGAGGTGGTGCATGCATGCATCCATCTGCTTAGAAATTTTAGGCTCAGGTAATTTGTGTGAGAAGAAGCTTTTTTGTTGATTCTCTTACAAAGCATGTTGATAATTATGGAGGATGAAGCAACACATCACAGAGGCAAGAAAAAGTTGCAGACACTCAAGACGTACATATGGTGTGGATTAACAAGAATCTTTAGCAGCTTGTATATTGCAGTGGTAAGAAACCAAAAAGAAAGCATAGTAGTTGAGATGATGGTGAAAGGATAAGAGGTAATAAATACTGAAGAAGGGTTTGCTAAAACCTATACCCATAGCCTAATAAACTCAGTCGAGTGAGTCATATGTTGTTTTTGGATCTGTCGATGCCCATCTCAACATTGCCTACATGGATGTCGTCGTCTGCAATGAACTTGCCCCAGAACCAGTGGGCCTTCCAGACGAGGATCATCTCTTCGATGGGGACGTTCTTGGTCTCGGGGAGGAAAAGGGCGATGAAGACGGTCATGATGAGCACCCATCCGGCAAAGAAATAAAAGAGACCAAACTTCATGTGGCAGAGCATGGCCAGGAATACTTGGGCGATGACGAAGGTGAAGAGCATGTTGACCGATACGTTGATGCTCTGCCCCGCCGATCTGATCTCCAGGGGAAATATCTCGCTGGGAACCAGCCATCCGAGAGGACCCCAAGACCATGCGAATCCAGCGACGTAGACGCAAATAAACAACACCACGAATGCAGCGTAGGATTTGGAAAAGTGACCCTCCCCGCTGGTACCGAATTTGATTGCAATTAAGGTTCCTACAAGGATCTGCAACCAAAAAGCGGTCATGTAGCTCATGAAAAGCTGAATTATTAGTGAAAGAGGAGCTCCTCCCTCTTCTGAAGACTGATCATGGAGAGGAATCCAAGTAGTAGATGTTGTCTTCGTACCTGACAAACAAGCATCTGAGATCCTCCCTGCAAGAACAGTTTCCTTCGGCCGAGCTTGTCGACGGTGAAGATGGAGACGAAGGTGGCGAACACGTTCACGAGGCCAGTGATCACGGCCGACATGAGAGAAGCATCGTCACCGAAACCAATAGTCTTAAACAGCACGGGAGCGTAAAACATGATCACGTTGATGCCGGTGAGCTGCTGGAACAAGGGGATGAGGATGGTCATGGTGAGCTGAGGACGGTACTTCCTCTTCACGATGTTGGCCCACGGGTGCTTCACCCGTTCCGACTCCCGGCTGGCAACGACCAAGTCGTCGTACTCCTCATCGACGTCGTCGGTGCCGCGGATGCGGCGAAGCATGTGTTTGGCCTCCTCGGAGTGGCCACGCTCGATGAGGGAGTTGGGGGTGTCGGGCAGAAAGAGGGCGCCGAGGGTGATGATGCCAGCGGGGACAGCGGCAAGCGCGAGGCTCACGCGCCACCCCCACCCGCCCTTGATCTTAGCCGTGCCGAAGTTGATGAGGTTGGCGGCGAGGATGCCGATGGTGATCATGAGCTGGAACCCGATGTTGAGCATGCCGCGGAGGCGAGCGGGCGCCATCTCCGACAGGTACACGGGAACGGACTGCGAAGATTAAAAAAAATATTTATACATGAAGAGAAATTAAAAAAATAATCCTAAATATTCAAATAATATATATTTAAACCTTATATATATATATATATATATATTAAACTCATATTTGTCATTGAAAGCTCGTTTCCAAAATACTTCCTCTAATAATTCTATCAAAGCTCCAAAATTTAGTCAACTTGGGGAGTAAAGGGTCGGTGGACTGCAAGTACACCAGTTGGCATTGTGCCACTTCTCGAAGTAATCTCACCAAAAACCGAAAACTGGTATCGAAAATTACCCCCACGGATTACCTGGTTGGCGAATCCGACGCCGACGCCGAGGAGGATGCGGCCGAGGATGAGCATGAGGACGTTCTTAGCAGCGCCGTTGAGCGCGGCGCCAATAAGGAAGACGAGCCCTCCGCCGAACATGGACCACTTACGGCCGAACGTCCTCGTGACCACCGAAGCGAAGAAGGAGGCGATCAACGCCGCCAGATACAGCGATGACGTGAAGGTGGTCAGCAGCTGGCTGTCGAACTTGCAGTACTGGTTGGTGCTCTTGGCCGACTTCTCCTTCTTGTACACCTCCGGGAAGAACTTTTGCAGGAACGAGTCCATCGACGTCACCCCACCTACACTCCACCAATCCCAATCCCCCCCTCTCCCCCGTCAGATCCAAACGAGAAAGAAAAAGCACACAAAAGCAGTGAAATCGAAACAACTAGTTGCAAGATCCAAAAAAGAGATCGCCGTCGCACCGGATATGCCGATATCGTAGCCGAAGATGAGACCGCCGGTGGCAGCGACCACGCAGGTGAGGAAGACGAAGAGGGTGAGCTTCCCCGGGTAGTCTTTTCCACCCCTGGTGTTGACGATCGCACCCCCCGCCATTGTTTCCGCCGGACCTCCGCAAACTATACCCACACTAGGAGCCCTGAGAGAGAGAGAGAGAGAGAGAGAGAGCGAGAGAGATGAGAAGGGATGAGGATTAGAGGGAAGAGGGTGGGAAGGGTGCGCATATATATAAGGGGAGGAAGAGAGAAATCCGTGACGACGGTAATTGGTGCGGCATTTAGGCTACCTTATCGAGTGCAAAGCGTAAGGAGTTGCGGCGATCCGCGTACCGACACAGACCGTCGGATCTTGACCGTTGGTTGGAGGCTGGAGACTACAAATTAGATACATCAATCCACGCGATAAAGAATAAAATTTTTTTTGGATACGATGGATCCTCCACTCCCCACGATTTCTTAGGATCTAATCAAAGGTTTCCTTGTAAGACGATGGGTAAAAAATAATTCCTAGGAAAACTGGGGTTGACTAAATCGTTGCGCGATCCTCAATATTTATGATTTATGTAATCGAACAACGGATCTTTGGTATTATATCTTCATGATAGTTTATTGTCAGCGTAGATTGAGCGTGAAGCGTGGAGGAATCTAATAAGCTTTGCATGAGAATTTTTTGCAACGGCTAAGAACAAAGAGGATATGGTCGATGACGAGGTCGTCATTATGTGGTTTCGGCTTTCCTTGCATGGGTTTTCCCAAAGGACGGGGTGTTTTGACACCTTACGAATCTTAACGTGCCCAATCAATTCGATTAGCCACCGTTGATTGTTCCTCCCAGTTCTGATTCCTGGGGAATGCCAAACGAGGAAGAAGATGACGTATATTTAGGTATCTTACGCAGCCATTCTACCAAAAGATGCAACTCTGATGAGGACTTTAGCAGATACACAGAATCAACATTAGACGATGACATCTACTGGTCTTTCTCTGCGAATGACGAGTCTCTGCGTGAGGAAGAAGACATTGCGTGAGGTCGAGTGTTGCAGAAGCATCAAGCTGAAGAAGACACAGATTTCCCAGTCTGATAACCCAGCCAAAACAACGCTCCTATGTTTGTGCTCGAGAGTTGGGTTGACCTTGACTTCAGATACAAGCATTGTTGCTAGTTTTATGAGATCCGTGGCTGAGCTTTGCTTCATAATTCATTTCCTGCTATAGTTCAGATGGTAAGCAAGCAAGTCTTATCCTTACAGCGGAGACGATGAAAGCATTCCCAATGCACCACCAACCAATTCCCTCCACTTCGGTCAAACCGCGTTAGGATCCATCAATTCCCGATGACAAAGCATTGCCGATTCTGTTCTATCCTATTCTATTCACTTGACATACTTAGCTTCTGCTGCTGCTGCTGCCGCCGCCGCCGCCTAAGTGGGACGCGAAACTTGGAAAAAAATTTGATGGATCCTTGACAAAAGTAATAATTCCAAAAAATTAATTTCTTGAAAGTTTGCATTATTTGTATGTGTTTTTTCTTATACCATTCATAAGGGGAAACGTGCCAGCTCACTTGAGACCCTGCGGATCCAAATCGAGTCGAGCTGATCCAATTATCATCAATGCTCTCCAAAAATTAAGAATAAAATAGGTTTATGATATGGTTAATATTGGTGTAACATCGTTCATTGATGAAGGCTATGATGTAGCACCACAAGTTGGGAGAAGACAATACCAATGAAAGGAAAAAGATGCTTACACATCTGGGTGATATAGGCGCTACCCGGATCGCGGCACCTACAATTGATACTCGATCTAGATGAAGTACCTAAGGTGCTAGTACTTCAAATACTCAAGAATTAGAGTAGAATTTTATACATATGCATCCATTATGATTCGAAGGTTTCTAGTTTCCTTCGAGTCCATAATTGTTGCATTATCTAAGGAAGATGATGAATACACACTCCCTTATGACCTCGAGAATATCCAATGATATGACTTTAACTCCTTCGACCTTACTATTACATATTTAGTTGATTTAGTCTAAATTGTGTGATACCCTTACGTCTCCATTCGTAAAGGATTAACTTTTTTGAAACCTCTTATGGTCTCTTAAAGATTTGTAAAAAGGAGGATGAGTTAGAAGTATTTTACTCGGGATTTCATGATTAGATATTTTAGCAAATACTTGGTAGACAATATAAATTACAAATACAGACTTTGCAAATACTGAACAATCATATGACAAAACATCCAAGGTGGTCTGTCATGGCCACAAAGTCTCAAAAAGTGCTTATATGATATTATTATGGAATAAGTGGAATAAGACAACAAACTAGCTCTAAACACTATCCCAAAGGCTCATCGAGCCATATGCCACTTGGGTAACTCCATAGTGTTATAATGGTTGACACTCTATACCACTCTTAGAAAACCCTCAAAATAACTCTTTTGATGATTTATTTTTAGGCATTTTTGCCTCTATGTAACAATTGGATAAAACCTATATTTATAAGATTAAGACGATCACAACAAGTCAACTAAAATGAGATTTACAAACCTATTATAAGCCCTCTACATATTGTATAAGACATAAACAAATCCAAAAGATACAGACATACACAAACATTATATTGAAAATACCCTTTGTATAAATTTGTCTGTGACTATACGTTTGGCTAAGAGAATGAGAAATGTCACTTTAGAGTTTGAGGAATTAGAGATGAGGACAGAAGGCTATGAATGTTCAGAAGGAGGTCTATGATTATAATGTGCCCCTTTAGAATGGAGAGGCTTCTTATAGCCTCTAACCGTTGTCTCAACTATCAAGAGTCCATTGGTGGCTTCCTACTTACTCTTCTTGCCCAAGTAATGTATCGTCAAGCAAGTGACCCATCAACCTTTTCCACTCACTAAGGTGTTGACCAGCATCATTCTCAAGCTGAGCATAAAAAATGTAGCTAAGCAACCAATGTGTTATTATCGAGTAAAACATTAAAGATTACCTAATGTGCTCTTCTTGAGCTAAGCATCAAATACTTATATAATACACCCTTCTCGGGCTAAGTATCGAAGATATTTCACCATTCTCAAGCTAAGCAGAAAAATATATGATGTGTTCTTTCTCAAGCTAAGTATTAAAGGTTGTCTAATACACACTTCTTGCACTAAGTATCGAAAATCATTCAATGCGCCTCTCTCAAGATAAGTATCGAAGATCACATCGATTTGCTCTTGTCGACCTAAGCATAGAAGGCCACCTTGATGTGACTCTCTCGGGTTAAACATCAAAAGTCACTTAATGCATCCTTCTCGGATCAAGCATCGAAAGCCATATGATGAACCCTTATCAGGCAAAACATCAAAGATTGTCCTATGTGCCTGTATTGGGCTAAGCATCGTAAGTCGATTAATGCATACTCCTTGAGCTAAGCATCAAAGGTTGTTCAATCCGTCCTGCTTAGATTAAGCATCGAAGTTCATTCTATGGGCCCTCCTCGAGACTCCTCGGGTTAAGCATCAAATGTCACTCTCTCTATCTAATATTGAAAAAAATTATCAAATGCGTCCTCCTCGAGATAAGCATTAGAAGTTGCTCGATCAACTATTTGACAAAGATTATTGATCCCTCCAATGGGTCGATAGTAATTTTTTAGTAGAGATGCTGACGACCAACTTGTCAAACCAATATATTGTAATGGGATAAAATGATATTATATATATTTATTTATTTATTTATTATTTATTTATTATTTTTGGCATTTCAAACACGACTACAATCAACCTAGCTGGTGGGTAAACCGTTGCATCGGATGTTTGCAGTGGGCGTGCAATTATATTTTTGGTTTTAGAGTGACAACAACGGTGGAAAAGCCATCAAACCATTCAATGCAAGTGATCGGTGATGATATGATTGATAAGCTCGTAGTTGTGTCACCAACGCAATCTCATCAACACAATTCACTTTCTTGTGATCGCGGACATACTACGTACGTACGTACGTCTGCCTTACCGACACCGCGCTTTGATTTGACCGACACGTTAGGTTCGGTGGGACCACCTGATCCTAAAGGTCGGTAGTATGGCGTTGACCAAGTTACGGATTCGATCTGAGATGGACTCCACAACACCACCTCGGTTAACTCCTGAAGTAGAACCTCACAAGTTTCGTTGGTTCGTCATAGAAATATTTGATGTGCTCTTCCGCGATAGCAGCCATATATTATTTGGACGAGCTTGTTGGGCTTCCTCATGCACGCCTATGGCTGCGACATGTTGGATGACGGAGAAGTGAGCTCTCCTTCCCGTCCATAAATGTCGTGTACATGTACGCGGAAATCGATCGACCCCCGACCAGGAATCTAGGCAGACACTTCTCTCCGATCACCGGCCGCCGGAGATATCAATCTCGATCATATTCTCCTCCTCGAGCTCGAGCTCGATCTCGATCATGTCGTCCCCGTCCTCCTCGTCCTCCCACATGAGCCGGTGATCCTCCGGCGAGCTCGACCCCTCCGCCTCCGACGCAGCCTGCGAGCCACCGTTGCTCTCGGTGTCGGAATCGGTACCGTACGTGAACCTGATTGGCCCCGCTATCCTGCTTCCCGAGTTGGCATTTTGCGGCCACATCGGGTAGTCCTCCGAACCTCCGTCGCCCCACTCCTCCTCCTCCTTCGCGTACGTGAACCCGAGTCTCGCGCTTTCCAAGTCGGCATTTTGCAGCCAGCCCCGGTACTGGTGCGAACCTCCGCCGCCGCACTCCTCCTCCCCCTCGTACTCTTCGTATATGATCTCGAGCGGCCTGCTCCTCCGTCCGCAGCCGATGAAATCATTGCTAAAGATAACTTCTTGATGGTAACAGGCGGATTCCGCCTTGGTTTCGGGTTTGGTTTCCGAGCAGAGTGGGGGAAGCTCCTCCTCCTCCTCGTCATCGACGGCGGCAGCAGCAGCGGCGGGGCACTTGGGCGGCGGGGAGCCGTGGCGGAGGAGGGCAGCGAGGAGGACGAACGTGGAGATGGGAACGGGGGACAGGACGAGGGAGAGGAGCGAGCGGGGGAGGTATAGGATGACGAGGAGGAAGGCGGCAGCGAGGGTGCCGAAGAGAGGGTGGGCGGAGAGGGTGGAAAGGAAGACGAGGGATCTCGAGAGGAGTCTCAGCGCTTGTATTGGGAATTCTGCTACAGGAGCAGTGGATTCCTCCGCTTTTGCTGCCTCCATTGGGCAAAGAAAAGACTGATCTCTGATCCAAAAGTTCAGGCAAAGAAACAGCCTGCAGAGAAGAGGGAAGTCGATAGGGAGAATGAACCTTTAAAAGGGGAACAAAGCGTGAGAGAGAATAAACACGGGAAGAGAGGAGAGAGGAGAGAGAGAGCATAACATCCCTTTCTCTCTCATTGTTGAAACTACATACTGTGTTTTCTTGGCTTCAGTCGTCTACAACTGGTTGGAATGTGTTGGTTTTTGTTTTGGCATTTGGTATCAACTCTGACACAGATAGAAACAAGATGTGCAGTGGAAGGTGAGCGAGGAATTAGAGGAAGAGTCAGCGTGATCTCCTTCACCACTTTGCGGTATCTATCATCAAGATCCACAGAAGACGAGTCGTGCGAGTTCTATTCCAAGTATTTTACATTGTTTTTCTTCGATCGGATTTGAAGTCAGATGTCGATGACAGAAGCCACACGCAAATTAACATAAATGATAATGGCCTTTTATGTTCATTTGGATAGCAACAAAATAGTGAATGATTGAGTGAAGTGCGTTGCTTGTTTACCTTCCTTTGCCAACTCGATCCTCACAGCTTTTGGAACACCTTTCAATCCACTTTTCCAACAACATCCGGAGGTGAGGGATGCCCCCCCCCCCCCCCTCCCCACTTTGTTGTCATCACTTTTAAGGTCACTGAAAGGGAGAATCCACCAAGAAGGATGCAAGGAGGAAGGAGCAGTGCCTCATGGTATGTCGGAAGTGGATCATTTAGTGCTTGAGCCATTTGTAAGATACGCCCTTTCTGCCATCAAAAGTTTACGCTTGTTGAGTTCTGGAACAGCAGGAACTGATGAAGACCTCACCTCACAGATGATTTGTGACGTATCAAAGAACCTCTCTGCATACGCCAAATGTTGCAGCAAAACCCACCCAACCATCTTAGCTTTGTGCTGCTATGCCATGCTCTGCTACTAGCAACAACAATGGACTTGCAGCATCACAAACAAAGCTGGTATTTTGTTAAGCTTAGGAGTGGGACAAGCATTCAATGTGCGGCCGATCATAAAGGCCTCATCCACATGCAATTCATGAACGAAGGGGACCCCAAAAGCCTTTGATCGAACAATTCATCAGGTACATACATACGCCTTTCCCATGCATGATTGAGAGAGAGAGCTTTCTGTGACGAGACCTGCTTGCAGGTGCCTTTCTCATGGCACTGGAAACATTAAAGATCAGAACTGGATGGTTGGAGGATTCAGTGTGGATCTCTGGTTCTTCTGAACAGTGACAGCTGATAGAAGTGAGTGAAATGAAAGTGTGTATTCTTTTATTCATTATTTGATGTCTATTTATACATAAAAAGAGAGATGTTAAGTATTTATCTCAATAATCTAACTATTTTAACAACTCTAACTAATTGTTATCGTGCTCTTGCAAGATCGTGCTCCTATCAAGGATGTCGGTCTTGGATCAATAAAGTGAAAATAAATTGAGGGAGAGTGGCTTCGTGAGGGAGTCCACCAGTTGATCTAATGTGTAAGTATGAGAGATACGTAGTTGATGATTCATCATTTGATCTCGTATAAAGTGGAAGTCAATTGCTATATGTTTAATACGAGAGTGAAACACCGGATTGACACATAAGTAGGTAGTCCCGATATTATCAAAGTATATTGTAGGAGTAGCAAAGCGAATGTCAAGCTCTTTGAGCAGATTCATTACCTAGTTAAGTTCAACGACTGTAATTGTAATTGAGTGATACTCAGCTTCAGTATACAACTGAGCAACTGTCTTTTGTTTCATGGAACTCCAACTGATTGGATTGGCTCTGAGAAATATAATATACCCAGATATTGATGTTCAATCTTCAAAGTTCTCAGCCCAATCAACGTCAACATAAGCATGAAGTTGCAGTAGAGAGTTTTTGTAGAGAATGATGTCATAGTCAATAGTACCTTTAAGATATCATAATACTCGTTTGACAGCTGACCAATGTGTGGCAGATGGTCTATGCATGAATTGTGACAGCTTGTTAACTGCAAATGAGATATCTGGGCGAGTGAGGGCTAAATATTGTAAGGAGCCAATCACTTACCGATATTATGTAGAATCTGTAGCAGGATTGCCATCATTTAATCGAAGCGATTCACCAGTAAAGAGAGAAGTCGAAACATCATTTGTATCCTTCATGTTTGTCTTTACTAATAAGTCCTGAGTGTACTTCCGTTGAGAGAGAAAAAGTCCCAAAGATGTAGACGTTGCTTCCACACCCAAAAAATAATTCAAAGGACCGAGATCTTTGAGGGAAATCTGGTAGCCAACTGGTTAATGAACATTGTGACCTCCATAGAATTACTACCTACCACAATAATATCATTGACATATACCAGAAGATATATTATGCTGCCAGGTTGTTGACAGAGAAATAAGGAGGTATCAGACTTAGAGTTAGAGAAGCCGACAGACATAAAAAAATGAGCCAAGTTCGTTGTACCAGGCTCTTGGAGCTTGCCAAAGACCATAAATAGCCTTGTGGAGTTTGTAGACATATTTCAGATACTAAGGATGAAGAAAACCAGGAGGTTGCTCCATAAAGACCTCGTTAGTTAATGATCCTTGTAAAAATGCATTGTTCACATCAAGTTGTCGCAGTTGCCATCCTTTTGAAACAACTAAACTCAGAATTAGTCGGATTATTATAGACTTAACAATATGACTAAATGTCTCTGTAAAATCAATACCAGGACGTTGATGGAAGCCTTTGGCCACTAAGCGAGCCTTGTACCTGGCAATGGACCCATCAAGGTTCCGCTTAACTCGAAAAACTCACTTACACCCGATGAAATTTTGTGAGGGATGAAATGGAACAAGTGTCCAAGTAGAGTTATGAGGTAAGGTGTCATATTCATCAGACATAGCTTGACACCAATGAGGGGACTTTTGGGCTTGAGTGACCGTGGTAGGTTCACAGGTCTCAACAGAGAGAGTCACAATCGTATTGAGATTGAGAACCTGACATGGCCTGAAAATGCCACTTTTAAAGCTTGTTGTCATTGGATGTCCAAGTAGTTTAGGAGATAATAGTGAAATGAGTGTGGGTGAAGTAGTAGAATAGGGTGAGTTGGACTATGGAACAGTAGTGGTAGTAAGCTGAGGCGAGGGAAATACTAATTATTAAGTGTCCGACGATTGGATGTCTGTGGTATCAGAAGAGAAGAGGGAGAATGAAAAGAGAGAGTGAGATATTGTCTTGGAGAGATACTCCACTCATGAGTTGGAGTGGGTGATTCGTGTGGAGGTTCATTGGATAATGGCATGTGCCACTGATGAATATTCATCGGAGTGGTTGATACAGTGGTAGATTTGTGTTGGTGAAATGGAAAGGAAGACTCCACAAAGACAACATAACGAAATACAAAGACCTTGTGAGTTAAAGGATCATAGCATCGGTAAGTATTATATTCAAGAGATTAATCAATAAAGGTACAAGACTTTAACCGTGGGGCTAGTTTATTTGATGCGTAAGGACGCATCCAAGAATAGCAGACACAACCAAAAACCCTAAGTTTTTGAAGATTTGGGGATCGATGAAATAACTTTTCAAATGGTGATTGATTATGGAGGACGGGAGTAGACATGCGATTTATCAGATAGACGACGGTCTGAAAAGTTATAGACCATAAGGTAGTTGGCATGGAAGCATGATAAAGAAGTGTGAGACCAGTTTCAACTATATGTCGATGTTTGCGTTCGACAGAGCCAACTAGTCGAGGAGTGTACGAAGGAGATTTAAGATGATGAATACCACAGGCTAACAAGTGTGATGTTAGTGTTTGGTATTCACCCCCACCGTCAGAATAAATTGTTTTGATAAAGGACTGAAAGACATTTTCTACCATTTTTTTGAAAGTAAGGAAGATGGTGCCTGCGCTCTGGACCCTTGTTGGCAGACTTATAGTATTGATTTCTTTTTCCTTTGAATTTTTGACTTACTTGGGCAATAATAGGTTGTGTTGTTGCCCTATCTTCGCGCTTTAGATAAGTCTTGCAATCAGTTAACTTATCGTACAACTTTTCAAATGATAGTGGGGAGTCACGTGCCCGGATTGCTGCTGCTAATTATTTGTACTCAGCCCGTTGAGGGTGTGGACGATAACTTCATTATCATTGAGATAATGGCCTATTAAGACTAAGTCATCAATGATTATCTTGATAGTTTGGAGGTAATCAGTGATGGTACTTCCTTTTTGTTTTGTGTTCATAAGTTTGGAGAGAAGGCCGAGCATGCGAGTGCGCGTGCGATTTGCCAAGGTAGTTTGTAGTTTGCATCAAGCTTCGGCAGCAGTAGTACATGAAGATATAAGTGGTGCTACGAAACCAGCAACTGAGGCCTGAATCGCTTGAAGAATAAGGCGGTCCTGTCGTAATCATAGTTTATGCTCTGGATTCAGTGCTTAACTTGTTGTTCCCAAAATATCAATCATTGCTGGTGGACAACTGAAGGATCCATCAACATATCCTAACAAATCATATCTAAAGAGGAGATTAGTGAACTGAGCGCGCCATGAAGCATAGTTCCCTTTGGATAATTTGAAGGGGATGACGACGGCAGCATTGATGGAAATCGATCCCGTGCTCTGAGAGGTACTGATGCTTCCTGTAATAACACAGACAAAAACGAGAGAAGTAGTCGATGAAGACATTGTAATGGAAAGGAATACCGATTACTTTTGGATCTGACTGCGTGGATGGTTGGATTGTTGAACTGGTCGCTGCAGCAGAGAGTAGGAATAGCTTTTGTTGTGTTTAGGACCAGGGAAGCCTGTTCTATTCGTCATTTTTTTGCTTTTTGGCTGGTTCTGCCGACTTGTGTCTCATTACAGCAACAGTGCTGATGGGTTCCGTTGTGCAATTGTCACGGGAGGCTTCCTGTAGAAGGAGCCTCTGAAAGGGAAGAGCCAACGGCTGAAGGGATCGGACGACACGACTTGCTCGTGGCGGCAGGAGCAAGTTCGGCAGCAGTAGGCGGCAACAGGCGACCGCTCGGCTGAGGCAGAGGTGGCCAACGGAGAGGAGCAACAGTTACTGCAGATCTCCACGTAGGCTTGTGAGTTCAATGCCGTAGTGAGCAAGCGAGGGGCCGACGTTGCTGTGAAAGAGGGAAGGAGAGAACTGGAGCAATCCGCTTACTTTGATTGCTGAGGGCTGACCGACTGTAGGGGAGCGAAAGTTTGATGGCAGCGATAGAAATGAGAAAGTTCAAGAGCCGGCGGAGAGGAGCAGCAGTTGCTCCTGATGATGGATCGTTGCTGGTGGCAGCGAAGGGCAGCAGGTGAAAGATCGCTTCAGAATAGAGGAAACAGAGGATGATGCAGTTCTTTCCAGAGAAGGTTCGATCACAATTGAGCACAAAGATGGGGCATGCCCCCTTTGCTGCTCCGCCGCTGCAGATCTGGTTTGGGCGAGCACGGGCGATGGTCACGGGAGGTGGACCTCTGTTCCCGATCGCTCCGTGGAGGAGGAGCAGCGGCGATTGGTAGGGATGTGCTGACTGTAGAGATCGAGCAAAGAGGTGGGGAGTAGCGTAGCGGATCTGGTTGAAGATGGCTGCAAGCGGGGGGAGGTGGCGCGATGGAGAAAAGGCAGCGGATGAAGCGCTCGCTGTGAGAAGTTGTTCGGTGGTTCCTCGATAGAGGAGGCGGAAGTGCCGCGACTTGCAGCTTCTTATTCTAGACAAGCGGCTCTGATACCACAATAGAAATGAAATGAAGTGTGAATTCTTGGATAAGCAACCAATGGATAACTTGGATAAGCAACCAATGCCCGAGGAAGGTTAGGACACAGGTATTCACTCGCTTATAAGAATTTTACATGACAATGAAGAATTCACCTTATTAAATTCCGACGAGTAGTTGCTATTAACATCGGAGAAATCAAATCCTCTTCAATGAATGGATTGAAGATGACTTGCAGTGTGCCTTTACAAGAACACAGTGCAGAACAAACTATGTAGAAGTGGAGAACAAATGGGTATAGACCTATAACAGTGTGTGGTTTACATACAAGCCTACTGCACATATCTACATCTCCGAATCAAGTTGACTCTGCGGCCATTCGCCATCGAGCGACCGGAAAAGAGCGACGGCGACACTCGAAACCTTTACACCATCCAGCCGCGACTTCGCAACCCTCTGTTGCATCGGTGCATTTGGAGCCTCCTCACTGATCTCATGTCTCCTGAACACCGGCTTCGAGGACGGCGTACTAAAAGCAAAATGCAATCTCTTGGCGACCAACGTCTGAAGAAGATTGGCAAAAACTAAGTGAGAACCTCGAGAAATAAGAGAGGTACCACCACAATCAAAACGCGATTTCGATAAGGGGGATTACCGCTCCGTTGACCGTCTTAGACACCAACACAAGCTGCTTCAAGTCGCTGTGGTCCACCTTGCACAGTATTTTTACCTACGGAATGAGATCATAATGTTGGATTTTTGGGAACTCGAGATCAGAACTTGCTTGGTGGTAAAGAAGAAGCGGGAGGAAGTACCAACCAAGATATCTTGAGGCAGGGCCTCTAAGCGATTCAGTCTCTCCATGCTCGACACTCTGCTCAGCCTCTTGGGAGAGCGCCAACAATTGGCAGAATCTACTATTCTGGATAACACAACCCGTTTCCTCCCCATTACGCTTGTGCTATGAACAAATTCTAAGCCAGCCGCAATCGATTCCTCATACTGAATCTTTCCTACTGCCATACTTGTCTGATCCACACTGCTTAGAAATGGAAAGAATCTTAGGGAAACTGGAAGAACATTCAATCCTAAATCGCCCCCAAGACCTAATTTTGCCGAAATGAATTGCGCAAACGAATAGAAGACTGTCAATGAACTTTATCGAAAAAACGACACCATCACCAAAAGCTCAAGAACAAAAAGAACGCATTTTGAGACTGTATTCAGCTAAAACTGCGGATAAAAGATTTCTCTAGCGCTTGACAACAACAAAACCCGAGATTCTCAATGGGAGTGAGGGAGAAAAGGAAGATTCAACAAGCACAAAGGACCCTTCTTGTTAAGCTTCCACAATCAACCACACAAACTCGACTACAGAAAAATCTTCAGGGAACAAAACAAGTGACCTAAAACAGCCTAACAAAATCTTTAATGAGAGATACCTGATGATAGCCCTAAATCGCAACGGTGCGAGCTTCAATAGCCCTATGTCTACCCCTTGGAGATGAACGAAGCAGAGATGGAATGGAACGAACACAGCACCTGTCCGCCACCGCGTCGCCGCCTATATAAATGGGAAAACTTTTTAGTTTTATCTAATTTAAAAAACGTGGAGTTTTCTTGGAAACTGCTGTCAAAGTTATACGACGACTAAAAATATCCGACAAAAATAAAGTCTATATAATAGAGAGAGAGAGAGAGTGTGAGCCAAAAAAAAAAAAAAATACAATTTTGGGTTTCCCGCCTTCGAATCCAGAGCCCAGCTGCGCCACCGGCGTACGCGTGTCATTGGGGGCACGTGGCGAAATCTTGGCGGGCGGAGAACTAGCCGTTGGGTGGGAATGTCGTGTCGACCACGTTGTTGAGGAAAGGGGAGGTGGATTAGATTTGGCGGACGTGGCGATCGGGTCGGTGGAAGTCAGCCGTGTACGTCGGTGGCTTTTGTGGAAAGCGCGGCGGGTCGCGGTCAACGGGCGAGCTGAGCCGATCTCGACTCGGCTTGAGACGCGTCGGCCGTCGTCGAGTTTGCCTCCGACTTATTTTGACCACAGTGACGCGGTTCCGATAAAATAGTGGATGCCCATGTTGTAACTTTGTATTTTTTTTCTTCTAAAAAATCTTAATCTTTTATTTATTTCTATAAGGCGTTCTTTATTTTTTTAAGGGTGAGATTATTTTTCGTTGCCTCATCTTCATCTCACATCCATCGTAATTGTAACGATAGATGAGGAGTAGAGGCTAAGTGTAATCTTATTTTTTTTAAAAATAAAAGGATTTTTATGAAAATAAACCTGAATGGAAAAAAAATAAAACTTTTTGAGTTTTTTTAAAATATTTTTTTAAGTGACACCATTATTTAAGAAACTAAATAAATCACGTAAACCAAGAAAATTAAGTCAGAGAGAAATGACTTCCTCAAAAACTAGAAAGTTGAGTGGCTAGATTATTAGCTACAAATTTTTCATCACGAAATACATGTAAAATTTTACAATCGTCCACAATAGGCATTAAGTAAAATACATCTTTAACAACAATTAAAATTCTCAAAGGTAGAGAAAATTATCTGCAAAGAATCTCGATCATCCTCATAAAATCTGATTTGATGTGAACACAACAAAAGTCATTCTTGAAAGACAACACAAATCTCCAGCATAGTATTTGCCTCACTATCCCGTGTGGTAAAATACTTTAACCCAAAAAAAAATAATATAAGCAATGAAGTGGATATCGCCGTCACACTCATGATCCCAAAAATCATCATAATTTAATTCGATTCATAAGGTAAGAGTAAGATCTAACACTTTCCTTAAGTTCAACCTGTTTTAGCAAATAATTCCAAAAAATAAAATACTAAATGAAGGTGATAATTTTTTGAAAATGGTATTATTTTGAATACTTCATATAACCCATAAAGTTATAACATTATTTGTGAGGAGGATGCATGATGTTGGATTTTGTGTCGTGCACGGGGAGTCGGTATGACATGTTTTGGTTTGTGTGCGTAAGATCGTTCGAGCAGGACTGAGAGACTTAGGTCAGTTCGGTCGGGATGTTAGGTTTCGCTCAGTTGTAACTCCTTGGGTCGGGAATACCATGGGACCGGTCCTAAGTCTCGATCGGGTCCTACAAAAAGGCCCTCATCAGAATGGTGTATACCCGACGTGGCCCCTTTGATGGCTAAGTTACCTCTCGGGGTGTGAAATTGCATATCAAGATGCAGAGAAGGTGAAAATAGTTTCGAGAAAAAAGATCTCCCTCTTGTGGGTTAAAGTGGGGGTATTTATACCTGTAAAATATAGGAAGGTCATACCAAGATATTTAATGGGAGTGACGCCCTCGACTGACTTACGGGTATGACTTTACACAGGCTATTGCCTTCGTTGGTTCTCGAGGCCTCGTTCAGCGAAACTATCGACTATTAGTATGACATACTAAGTCGACGACGTTGCGTAAGGCATCGCCCGCTGATATGACGGATGTTGACCTGGCTGCCACGTCCCCGCGCCCTCAGGCAGCAGGCCCACCGATGTGGCCGACCCGATGTGTTGGAGCCGACCTAACACAAGAATGGAAGGGTCAGCCGTCGTACGGCCGACCTGACAAGGGTAAGGTGGGCAAGGTCGACATCCCCCAGTTGCAAGGAGGGCGGCGCGCGCCTTGCTGCAAGGATCATGGACGACGTGGTGAGGTACGACGACATGGTAAGCAATAAGGAGGATAAGGGCCTAAGGTATAAACGCCCGTAATCGTTGCTATAAAAGCTCCTGCGCCTCTATGAAACGAGGGGATCACAAAATCAACAACCAAACTAACTTGACCGTCGGAGAGATCACGTCGGGAATCCCACCCGACCCGACCTTCTTACAGGATTCAGCGGCCGACCAGAGTCGAAACACTTTTTCCCGACCCGAGCTCCACCATGCTAGCACCCAACTTCCCAAGCCAGACCCGAGGGCTCCTCCCATCCTACCGAGCTCCACCCCTGTGCCGAGACGACCGCGGGCGAGCTAGCAGACACGGAGGTAGATCGTGCCTACTAGGCAGGCATGAAGATTTTTCGCTAACATTTTGGCGCTAGAAGGAGGGCCCATGTCGTAAGAACGCCCGTTTGGTAACTCAGGTGCGGAGCATCGCTCGGAGCCCAACCACCCTCAGCCGACGGAGGAGGTCACCACAGCAGGGCCAACTCCGAACCGATTTTGGAGAATGATGACCGACCCATGGTTTCCCTCACCTGCATCCAACCCTTCTCCATTCATCGTCACAGCTGAGGCTTTTCTCGGTCTCACGAACCAAGTCCCAGCACTGGCTGGCATGGTGCAAACCATAGTACCATACCTATCCCAGCTCATATAGTCGGTAACTCAACAATTGGCTCCCCCGACGGTATTTTCTTAAATGGAGTCACATGTGGCCCCGAACCGGGAGACCCAACTCGAGGCGGAGCCGCCACTGTGCCAGGCCGCGGAAGCCCATGCAGCCTCCTTGACTATCGCACCAGCTCGGTCGCAAAGCTGCTCTTGTGATCCTGTTCAAACTAGTCCCGACTTCGACACCCTATCATCTGATTCCGCTGACTCGTTGAGGGCACAAGTCCGCCAAGTCCATCGGCGGCTGGATGAGGTCCAGAAGGAGGTCCTCAAGTAAAAGGGGGAGATCGGAGAAAGCTCAAAAGGCGGTTCCCCGTTCACTCCCGAGATACAAGGCAAACCTCTCCCGGCCAGCTTCAGACTCCTGACCCTCGAACTTTATGATGGCAGTGGTGATTCGACAAAGCACATTGTAGCATTCCGCGCTCAGATGGCCATGTATGACACGTCCGACGCACTGATGTGTTGGGCTTTCTCGCCACCCTAAGAGGACCGGCTAGGACCTGGTATTCTCGTCTCAAACCCGCTTCTATATCTTCGTTTGATTTATTGGCGAAAGAGTTCGAATTAAACTTCTTGGCGAGTCCACGCCTAAAACCGACCACCGCTTCCCTCCTGGGGTTGGTCCAAGGGAGCGACGAGTCCCTCTCCCAATTTGTGGAATGATTCACCTCACAGGTCCAAGGAATCCCCGATCTCCATCCGTCCCTAGCCATTCATGTATTTTTAATGGGACTTAAACCATCAAGGTTCTTCTGGTTGTTGATCGAGCGACCACCTGCGACGGTGCCCGAGATGCTACAGCGGGCGCACTAGTACATGGCCGCTGAGACGGTGGCAAGCAAGCGAGACGAGTCAAAACGCTCCTGAGCGGAACAACCCCGAGGACACCCCTCGGGGCCACCTAAGAAGAGGGAGGACAGGTCGAGCATGTTGCCATCGAGGCCCCCTCCCCCGATCACCCTCAACTCGACTCGAACAGAAATCTTTCTTCAGATTCGGGAGAAGGGTCTCTTGAAGGCTCCAAACCCAATGAAGTCACACTTCGAAAGGCGTGACAAAAGGAGGTATTGTCACTTCATAGGGAATACGGCCACGACACGGAAAAATGTCGTGATCTACAGTATCAAATTGAAGACCTCATCCGACATGGGCACTTGCGTTGGTATGTCTGCGACCAATCCTCACTTCCCCCTAGCCGACCTCCTCGAGATTTATCACCCCGACTCAAAGGTCCAGTCAAAAAGCAAATCGATGTTATCTTCGGGGGGCCAGCCTCGGGCGGTAACAACTTCTCGGCGCGCAAGGCTTATGCGCGCACTGAGGTTGGAAAGAGGCTGGTGCATAACGAAGACCTCGACATCACATTCAGGTCGGGGAGCGAGGAGTACCCCTGCCATGATGATGCATTGGTGATCTCAATCCGAATGGCCAACGCCTGCGCCAAAAGAGTCATGATTGACACGGGAAGTTTGGCTGACATTTTGTGTTTTGATGCCTTCTAGAAATTGGGACTAACCGACAAAGACCTCGTCACCCTAACATCTACTTTGATAGGGTTCACCGGGGACTTCGTCTCTCCTATGGGGGCGACCATGATTCCTGTCACATTTGGAGGAGAACCAAGATAAAAAACTCTCATGGTGCTGTTCATGGTGGTAAAGCTCCCATCAGCATACAACGCCATTATCGGACGGTCGACCCTCAACTGGCTCAAGGTGGTCGTCTCGACCTATCACCGGCTCATGACGTTTCCGACCCGAGCACGGGTCGACGAGGTGAGGAGTGACCCAAGAGAATTCAAACAATGTTATTTAATGACAATAATATTATCCAAGAAACTGAAGGTCCAACCGACCGCGGTGGACCCCCAAAGCCCTGAGGATAGAGCCCGGGATCCCCAACCGGTGGAGCAAGTCTTGGAGGTACCCCTCGATCCAGGTCGCCCGGACAGGCTGGTGAAGATCAGGTCGAGGCTCGTGGAGGACCAACAAGAATGGGGATATCTTCGCATGGTCTCCAAAGGATATGCTAGGGGTTGACTCGGAGATCGCTCAACATCACTTAAACATCACTCCCGGCACCCGACCCGTCAAGCAGCATCCGCGCAAGTTTGCTCCCGACCGATAGAAGGTCGTGGAAGATGAAGTCACTCGCCTATTAGATGCGGAGCTCATCGAGGAAGTGAAGTACCAGACTTGATTATCAAATGTTGTACTTGTCAAGAAAGCTAATAGAAATTGGCGGATGTGCGTTGATTATATCGATCTCAATCGGGCTTGCCCGAAAGACTGTTACCCCCTTCCTCGTATCGACCAGCTGGTAGATGCCACATCGAGACATCAGCTGCTCTTCTTTATAGATGCCTTCTCGGGGTATAATCAAATCTGAATGGCCCCGAGAGACAAAGAGAATACGACATTCATTACTCACAATAGCACCTACTACTACAAAGTGATGTCATTTGAGTTGAAGAATGTCGGAGCGACATACCAACGGCTGGTAAATCGCATGCTCAAGGACTAAGTCGGGAGGAACATTGAGATCTACGTGGATGATATGATAGTCAAAAGTCAAAAGACCAAGGCTCATCTCTCGGATTTAGCAGAAATGTTTCGCACGCTAAGGAGATACAAGATGCGGCTCAACCCGGCGAAATATACCTTCGGCATCACATCCAGAAAATTTCTCGGCTTTATTGTGCATCTACGAGGAATAGACGCCAATCCTGATAAGATAAAGGCAATATAGGAAATACAATCCCCAAGGCCAATAAAGGAGATCCAACGACTTACAGATAGACTAGCGGCGCTGAGTCGCTTTATCTCCCGAGCCGAAGATAAAAGCTCGACCTTCTTCTGAGCACTAAAGTCGGCAAAGGATTTCAAGTGGACCCCCGAATGCGAGGAAGCATTCCACCAGTTAAAGAGCCACATCGAACACCTACCCCAGCTGGCATTGGTGAAGGACGAAGAGCCTCTCGGCTTGTACCTTACGGTATCCGACCTGGCAGTCAGCTCGGTCTTAGTGACGCTCGACAAAGCTGGGCAAAAGCTGATCTACTACACCAGCCATGTCCTGGCAGGTCCCGAGCTCCGCTACCCTCACATAGAGAGATTGGCCTTGGCGCTGATCCTGGCGTCAAGAAAGTTAAGGTCGTACTTCCAGACACATCCCATTAAGGTAATAACCGACCAACCCTTGCGCTAGATTCTCTCAAAGTTTGATATTGTAGGTCGGATACTTAAATGGTCGGTAAAGTTAGGGGAATTCGACATCAAGTACGTGGCAAGAAAGGCGATTAAAAGCCAAGTGATGGCGGACTTCTTCTCGGAACTCACACCCCGGAGACCCCATCGAGCTCAGACCCTAGATGGACACTGCACATTGATGGTTTCGCTAACTCGGAAAGAGGAGGCGTCGGCTTGGTGCTCAAGGACCCCTTTGGCCACACCTACGAGCTTACACTTCGACTAGAATTCAATGTTCGGTTGAATATGAGACACTACTGTTCGGTTTAAAAGTCGCTGTCGAACTGGGTGCGAAAAACATTGAGATATTTACTGACTCCCAACTCGTTGCAGGCCAGGTCAATGGAGAATTTGAGACCCAGGAAGCGGCGATGGTCAAATACTTGGCCGAGGCGCGACAGATGATGGATCAATTTTGGAGATGTATTATCACCAAAGTGCCCTAAGTCGAGAATTCACAAGCAGACGCCTTGGCCAGACTTGCGTCCTCTTGCGCAACCGACACACCGCTGGGTGGAATAGTGAGAATCCTCGGACCTTCCGTCAACTTAGGGGTACGATCTATCGACGAAGAAGAAGGAAATTGGATCAGCGAAATCATCTATTTCAAGCAAACAGGAGCCCTCCCCGAGGATAAGGCGGCCACCTGACGGATCAGGACGACGGAGTCGTGGTACTGCAATATCAATGGTCAGCTCTATCGGCGAGGCTTTAGTCGACCCCTGCTTCGGTGTTTGCACCCGACCGAAGCGCGCACCACTATAGCCGAGACCCACGAAGGCATATATGGAGACCATATCGGTGCTCGGACCTTAACGCATAAGATTCTCAAGTAAGGTTATTATTGGTCCACCTTGTGTAAAGATGCTCAGACCTATGTGCAATGCTGCGAGCCATGCTAGAAGCATGCCTGGATCCAACATCAACCAATGGTACCACTCGCAACTTTCGACTGCGCTTGGCCTTTCGTCCAATAGGGAATGGACCTCCTCGGTCCCTTCCCCCCAACTTCAGGACAACGAAGGTCCCTAATAGTGGGAGTTGATTACTTGACTAAATGGCTCGAGGCCGAGCCATTGGCCTCTATTACCGAAAGGCAAGTTGAAGGATTCGTGTGGAAAAACATCATAACCAAGTTTTGTCTTCCTAAAGTCATAATCACAGACAACGGAACATAATTCAATAATGCAAAGTTCAAGGCATTTTGCCAAAGCTATCGCATCCAACTGAAATTTAGCTCGATTGCCACCCCCAAGCCAACGGACTTGCCGAGGTGACGAACCGAGCCATTCTCGAAGGATTAAAGAAAAGGATTTTCGGAGCCCCGACAACTTAGGTGGAGGAACTTCCGAACATACTCTGGGCATCTCGGACAACTCCAAAAACCCCAACAGGGGAATCCCCATATAGCCTGGCCTTCGGAATCGAGGTTGTACTGCCTCCCGAGGCCGTTTTCCCGACCCTTCGAATCGAAACCCACGACGAAGAGACATCCAACCGACAACTACGCGAGAACCTCGACCTGCTGGAGGAGAAGCGAGCCGACGCTCACCTACAATCGCTAGCTTATAGAAGGGTTGTCGCCAAGATTTACAACCACCGAGTGCACCCTCGGCTCATCAAGGCGGGCGACCTAGTGCTACGGAAAGCCAAGGTCAATGATCTGACTCGATCCGCGGAAAGCTGGCACCGAACTAGGAATGTCCTTACCGAGTCATGGATGTTGTCCGAGAAGGGACTTATACACTAGCAACAGTGGAGGGGTGAGTGCTACCGAGAACTTGGCACAATTCAAATCTACGAAAATTTTACCCATAATGTGGAAAGAAGTGCTCCGAGTTGTATTGATGAAAATGTGATTACAAAAGACGTCGGGAACAAAATAAGGCTTTTCCCGACCTGAATTACAAAATGACTAAATGACTGAATTGCAAAGTCAGGACTCGGGCGGGTCCGAGTCGCCGAATGCTTATTGCCTCTCCATCGGCACCAGATCGTCCTCGGGGTGGATGGTGAAGGGGTCCTCCTCAACCTCCGAGTCCGGGTGTAGGGCATGGAAGCGGGCCAACGCCACCTGATACCCATACTCGTAGGTGACTCGACCCATCCTCTTCAGCCCTCCTTGAAGCCGGTGGACTCCTTATAACGGTCGACCGCTTGCTTAGGTAGCTCGGCTCGGGTGTTCTCCAAAGCCTTCACAGATTGCAGCAGCTCATCATCCATCTTCCGAGCTCTGAGCCACGCCTCCTTCAACAAGCTTTGGATCTCAGCTAGGTTGCTCCAGACTTTATTCAGCTCTTTCTCGGAGGTCTCGAGCCGCTGAAGTGCCTCATCTCGCTCACGCTTGGTTTTCTCGAGCTCCTGCTCTAGCTCAGAAGCATGCTCCTCGACCTTGGCGACCGCCTCCGGACCCCCTCCAGACTTTAGGGCGTCGAGTTCCTGCTGAAGGTTGGAGATCCGATAGTCCATGAATGTGATCAACCGGCCCACATCATGGACTCGGTCGAAGAGCATCATCTGGAAGTGTTGGCTCTGCACAGAACAACAATGATAAGAGCTCGGTCAAAAGAAAACTTGCGGCGCCGAGACAAGGGTTGGGAACTTACCAAAACCATCTCCTTGGTAGCTCAAGCTAGCAAGACCTCCGAGGGGAGTGTGTATAGCTCCCGCCCCAGCTGAGGGTGGAGAAGTCCCCTCTCGAACTCCTCGGTGGCCAACGAGTTGTTCCAGGCTTTCGTCGAGTTTTTTAGCCCCCCCCCCCCCCCCCCCCCCCCCCCCATCTGGCCTTCATCTCCTCCTTGTTGGGGTCTTGATGGCCCAAATCGGAGATATGCAGGGCATAGTACCCCGCATCGTCCTTATGGACCTTGGTCTTGAAAAGGTCCTTCATGGACCTCGGGCGGTGGTGGACTGGCAACGCGTCCCCCTCGTCGGATTCTACGGGCGTCTCAGGCTCCTCGGATGGTGCTTTCGGCTCCTTGCCCTTAGAATGGGAGCGAGATCCCCCTTTGTTGTGCTGAGACTTGTGTCTACTCGTCAGGACCTTCACCTTTTTCTGTCGTCGAGCTGGATCGTCGACCTGCTCAGTCGGTGCATCGATTGGCCTCTTGGAAGAGGCCTTCGGGGCTTCCCTCGCTGGAGAAACGCTGACCTCCCAGGCTGGCGTTGTGGTACGAACCGAGGAGGCTTTACCTTCGGACACTTTGGGCATCTCGCGCAGGTCGCTGAGATCTATCTGATCTGCATCCCGACTTGCAGGTTAGAAAACAACCCAAAAAGTTGAAATAGGGCAAACACAACAATACCCCTAGAGGCCGGGCTGAGACCTGCCTTGACCAGCCAAAGCTCGCTCATCTCCTTGATCGCGCATGAAGAGGAAAGGATTCCCTTCAGTCTGCCGACTAGGACGAATTCCTCCTCGGATAAGTACGGGGGGGGCGTTACCGATCGGGTGTGCCGACCAATCAAGCCTAAACCCCCAGATCGGACCACTCACAAAAAGGTAATGGGATTTCCAACCTTTGTTGTTGGAAGGTGCCCCGCTGACCCTAAAACCGACTCAGGCGGGGAGATAGTAGTCGCCCCGACTCTTACAAAGGCGAAAACATGCCATAAACAAGTCTCGAGTCAGGATAATCTCGGCCTCTCGGCACTCGCCCAGAAACATGATGAGGTAGCGCCACGAGTTGGGCACTACTTGGTTGGGGGAGATCCTCCACCATCTGAGACACTCTTCTATAAGGGGATGTAGTGGAAATCGGACACCGGCCTCCAAAGCATCCACCGAGATGCATATGCCGGGAGCGTCCGAACTGTAGGGACGCTGCTCGGGTTGCAGAACATGCAATATGTATTACACGAGATGCTGTACCGCTCCCTAATCACAGCAAGTGACCCCTCGGTCACTACTGTGTCTAGGTCATGATCCGCTTTCATGACTTCCAAATCTCTTAGGGCCCTCGCGTCGACTGACGATGGGGGCCCCGAAGACGCTCTCGAGGGACTAGCCTCGGGATCACCCAGACTCACTCCTCCCGATCCCGGGGAAGAAATGACCCTAACACTACTCGAAGAGTCCGAGGAGGTCATTCCGACCTGTTCAAAAAATACCGACTGAAGCGACGCTAGGTGGCTAAGGGGAGATCCGAGGGAGAAGCAAAGAAGGGCAAAATGAAGAAGTGAGGTCTCAACTTGCCGTAGGAAATTTATAGGATCCAAGAGTGTCGTTTTAGCTTCCCGAGGCAAATCAAAGCACCACCCCAAAACCACCCAGTGCAATAAATGCATCACCACATTGAATGTAAACCCGCACCGAGGGAACTGCAACGTAGGAAAAATAATAATAAAATACATATGTAATAGTAATGAATAAAAATGATGATAATAGTGGCACGATACAAGTCCCCTCTCGGCCAAATCTCCAAGATTTGTGCCCGAGTTCACCCTCTCGGCCAAATCCTTCGGATTTGTGCATCCCTAGGATTTGTGCCCGAGTTCGCCCTCTCGGTCAAATCCCCATGATTTGTGCCCGAGTTCACCCTCTCTGCCAAATCCCCAGGATTTGTGCCTGAGGTCACCCTCTCGGCCAAATCCCTAGGATTTGTGCCCGAGTTCACCCTCTCGGCCAAATCCCCAAGATTTGTGCCCGAGTTCGCTCTCTCGGCCAAATCACCTGGATTTGTGCCCAAAGTCACCCTCTCGGCTAAATCCCCAGGATTTGTGCCCGAGTTCATCCTCTCGGCCAAATCTTCAATATTTATGCCCGAGTTCGCCCTCTCGGCTAGTCCGTTCCCCGAGCCCCTGCTCGGTCGGATCAACTCATGCTCAATCGGATCAATTCCTGAGTTCCTACCGGTCGGATCACCTCCCGAGCCCCTGCTCAGTCGGATCAACGCATGCTCAGTTGGATCAATTCCTGAGCTCCTGCCCAGTCAGATCATCTCCCGAGCTCCTGCTCGATCAGATCAACACATGCCCGGTCGGATCATTTCCCGAGCTCCTGCTCGGTCAGATCAACACCCGCCCGATCGGATCATCTCCTGGGCCCCTGCTCGGTCGAATCAATTCCTGAGTTCTTGCCCGATCGGATCACCTCCCGAGCCCCTACTCGGTCGGATCAACTCATGCTCAATCAGATCAGTTCCTCAGCTCCTACTCAGTCGGATCACCACCCGAGCCCTTGCTCGCTCGAATCAACTCCCGAGTTCAGGACCCAGCCTCCCGGGCTCCTGCTCGGTCAGATCAACTCCTGCTCAGTCGGATCAGTTCCCGAGCTCCTGCTCGGTCGGATCACTTCCCGAGCCCCTGCTCAGTCGGATCAACTCATGTTCGTTCGGGTCAGAGACTAGCCTGACCTCACTACCATCCGACGGCTCATTATAAGACCTCATCTTCAGCAACCTAATCAGGAACCTCGAGAAGGTCTTCTCGGGGGTGGGGTAGGGGAAGGCGTGGGGTAAATGATATAACGGATGTTGACCTGGCTGCCACGTCCCCACACCCTCGGGCAGCAAGCCAGCCGACGTGGTCGACCCGACGTGTTGGAGCCGGCCTGACACAAGCATGGAAGGGTCAGCCATCGTACGGCCGACCTGACAAGGGTAAGGTGGGCAAGGTCGACATCCCCCAGTTGCAGGGAGGACGGTGTGCACCTCGCCGCAAGGACCACTGACGGCGTGGTGAGGTGTGACGATATGGTAAGCAATAAGGAGGATAAGGGCCTCGGGTACGAACGCCCCGCAATCGTTTCTATAAAAACCCCTACGCCTCTACGGAGCGGGGGGGTCGCAAAATCGACAACCAAATTAACTTGATCGTCGGAGAGGTCACGTCGGGAACCCCCACCCGACCCGACCTTCTTGCAGGATTCAGCGACCGATCCGAGTCGAAACACTTTTTCCTGACCCGAGCTCTACCACGCCAGCAGCCAACCTCCCGAGCCGGACTCGAGAGCTCCTCCCATCCTACCAAGCTCCACCCCTGTGCCGAGACGACCGCGGGCGAGCTAGCGCACACGGGCCTGAACCAACAGTGCCCGCGCAGCAGACACGGAGGCATACCACGCCTACTGGCAGGCACGAAGATTTTACACTAACACCCACGATTGTCGAGGTGGCTACCGTTGTGGCTCTCGAGCCTAGGAGTGTCGACGTGATTGTCGAGCGGACGTGGTTAGACTAATAAGTCGAGCTGACGTGATCCTCGGGTTGATGTGATCTGACCGACTCGATGGATCCAATATTTATCGTATCATTGTAACATCCATTAATAAAGAATTTTACTAAATTTAAAAACTAATACAAAAGATAGATGCATCGAGGAAAGTCAGATCCATGCACATCATTTTGTTGGCATATCACCGTTTTGATGCTTCTTTTAGCATCATCTCTCTAACACTTTTTCTATACCATCACAATCATGATTGTGATGCTAATTTGTTAAAAATAAATAAATAAAAAGGGTGAAGTAGTTGATTGAGAGGTGGTGGGAGGTGAAGTAGAAACCTCACAAAATTATATCTTTTTCCCGACACTTATAATTTCTTCACACACCTATATTATAAACTCATCGTCTACCCAAGTAAATATAATAATACTATACGAATCTCTTCCCAATATATCCCCATTTACCTAATTAATTAGATCATAATTATTTAAATAAACTTATAGATATATAGATAACTTCGTATATTCTAAAATAAATATATTAGTTAAGTATATTTTCGAACATGGTGTTTGCCGGAGGAGTAAGAGTAAATTGAGTTAGTTATAAATTATCTATTGTAATCAGCTATCTTTAATATCTCTATCCTTATATTTTAAAAGTTTATATTAATATTTTTGTATTTACAAAAGTTAAATATTTAATTATGTTGCTTTAGCAAAATCATGTATAGAGATTTTTAATCATGTAAAATTATCTTAATTTTTAATTCTATAAAATTATATTTTTAATTTGTATAGAGATAGATATCAATGTTTTTATTTTTTTTTTGTAAGTGTAAATATCCCAATATAATATTTAAATTAACCCAAGAGTAATCTATAATTAACCCAAGTAAATTATCGGGGAGAATAAATGAGAAAAGGAAAAAGGAAGTCCACTTCAACATGGAATTAATTTTATGAGCCACCATAGTTTGCGGTCGGAATCCTTGAAAACCTCGGGAGTGCACATCGATGGCAGGAGATCTTAGCAAAGGAACTCTTAGAGAAGCCAAGCCGGCATGCACGTACTGTCGCCCTTCTCTCGACAAATGGCCAATACAGTATTCCATGTTGTGTTTTATGATGCCGGCAAATCACGTACTATATAGTCATTGAATAATATATAATTAATTTCTTCTTCTGTAGAAAAATGTGCCAAATAATTATATAATTATAATTTTGTTGCTATTTTTTCGTATCATATATAGGTGAGTATTTGGAACAAACCTCATCACGTTTCTCGATTCCTTCGTCTTTGCTCCTCTCTTCCTCCGGCCGGTCTCTCCGTTCCTCCTCAAGCTGAAACGACGATGGAGAAGCGCACACCGCGGAGGACCAAATCCCGAGAGTTGACCAGCTACTCTTCATCCTCGTCTTCTTCCCTCAGTCGCCGCTCCGCAGACTCTTCTTCCTCCTCCTTGGCCTCCGTCGTCGTCTGGCCTTCTGCCTCTGCTGCCACCGAAAAATCCCTCTGCCTCGCGGACCACCTCAGTGACGACCGTCTCAGCGATCTCTCTGCTGAACCCAAGAGGAACGGAGGGAGGCGAGCCTCTTGCAACGCCTCTCCCCAGTCAACGATGCTCGGACGCCAGAGGAGCTACTCCGGCGAGTGCTCCAGTCGATTCAAACAAGAGGAGAAGGACAAGATGACGAAGAACATGCGACATAATATGAAAGAGAGCAGTCGACCCATCCTTGGCGGATCCATGCGGTACATCGGCGAGGTCATCCGCTTTCCTCCCTCGCTCACACCCGCCTCCTCCCTCCCGTCGTCTGTCCTCAACTCACGCTCTGGCGTTCTCCACGGCAAGCCCCGCCTCGAGCGCGTTGTTAATCTTCCCAATCATGACGAATTGCGAAGACCGGTCCGTTCGTCGAGCTCGTGGACTGCGTATGAACTTAGCAGGGCCCTGTGGTCACCATCTCCAGCTAAGCGGTCGGTGTCGCCGCCGGTGGTGAGTGCGGACAAGGGCAAGAGCCGCTCTTTTACGAGCTCGGGTTTGGATTTGCTACGACGCAAGTGGCAGGGGAGTTCGTCTGATACTACGAAGTCGAAGAAGGGGAAGGTGGCCCACCAACTCCAACTGACGTGGAATCGTTTGATTCAGTGGAGGTGGGTGAACGCTGAGTTGGATGAGGTGGGTCTGATCAAGAGGACCCACGCAGAGGTACACTTGAAAACTCTTTTTTTCCAAAATAATGTGGCACTATAATTTTCATTATTAAAACACTATTTTTCACAAAAAATAAATTTTAACTCTTAGGGAAAAAAAAAATCAATAGGTTAACTATAATGATTCCTTAAAATAAATTTGTCTCTAATAAGGTCTTGTCTCCCAAACTATTTAAGTTTTTTGGTTTTTACCTTTTTAAATCCAAGTTTAGCTTATATGTCAGTCACTATACAACTTGAAACTTTGCAAATATACTATTGCAATAAACATTTGATAGATGACTGTTAGCATAATTGTGTTAAAACTCCAATATAGATTGAATAGTTTACTCATGAGTTCATCCCTGTGACATGAACTCAGGTTAAAGTATTAGGTGCATGGGTTGGACTATCCAATTTGCGAACAAGGGTGGCTAGAAAAAGGATGCAGCTGGAAAATGATAGGTTGCACCTAAAGTTGATGCCTTTACTCTCTTCTCAGGTCAGTAATAGAATCAATATTTGAGCCATGAAGACTTTTTTTTTTATATTTTCTTGTACAGTGTTTTACAATATAAAACACTTCTTTTATATTAAAAAACATCATTATGTAATAAAAATGGCAGTTTTTATTGTGATGACGGCAGTTGAAGATACTGGAAGACTCGAGTGAGATGGAGCGGCAGCACACCGCTGCTCTTTCCGCCATTAATGACTGCTTACAAGCAGCTGTGTGTAGGTTACCTTTAGCTGATGGAGCAAAGGTACGTTTGTGTTTGTGCTTTGTTGAGCCACCAATTACGTACGTACAACTTAGCATCTAGTTTTGCAGGTTGATCTGCAACTTTTATTAGCAGCTCTAACATCTTCGACGGACTACGCTTTGACTACGAGGACGACAATAAGCAGACTTGCTCACACGGTAAGAACGACAGGGTAGCGTTGATGTTAAAGATTGAGTTGATCTACGGACGAGCAGTATGCTAAGTACTGACAAAGTTGCCGACGTATTGGGTAATGGCAATAGAATGCGCAGAAGATGGTCGCATTGCTGCCGGAGCTCAGGCAGGTGGTCAGCAGCGAAGGAGCTCTTCTGCAAGAATGTTTCGGTTTGCTGGTTCGCATGTCTTCTCTGCATGTAAGTAATGACATCACGAGTAGATCGTGTGGTACCACTGGGATGCTTAATCTACAGTTGTTTGTGGAACAGATTCAGGAGCAAAGCCTGAAGTGCCATCTGATCCAATTGCACTTAGAACAAAGTTAGTGGCGAGCGATCGATAGGGAGGGAGACAAAACCCCACCTCTTGCCGTCCACTTCGTCGTCTCAGTAACCTCGCCACTCTAACAAGAAGAGGAGCGCCCTGTCACCGATGATACATAACAGCTTCACAGGGTCGCTGGTTACTCGTCGAGGAACAGACTGCAATCTCTTGCATTTTTTACGGTCTTGCAAATGCACAGAAATATAGCACAGCACTAAAGCCGAAAGGGAAAGAAACCAATAGCCATAGCCGAACACAAACGGCGGGCCATGCTTCTGTATCTTCTACCAGATCGTGAAAGCTTCGTCTTTCTTTTTTGTTGTCAGCGGAACTTTGGAACAGCACCCGGTAGTGGAGATTGATCAGTGACTGCCACGGTTGATCATCTCAGTGAACTGCTGAAGCGACTGCTGCCGCTGCAGCCTCATGTCGTCGTTGAACTTCTTTATGAACGCCTCCACCCGCCGGTTCAGCTCCTCCTGCCCCAGCGACGGCTCCCTCCGCAGCCTCCCCCGTCCCACTCCCGACGTTTTCGACGTCAAAGAAGACGATGATTCCCCGACGCCTCCGCCTGCAAGCTGTCTCGCGGTTGCGCCGTCGCTGAACGTCTCTGACTTCCGGATCGCCGCCGCCGCGTCCGCTTCTGCCGCATCCTCGCGAACGGCACGTGTGTCCCACGTGTCGGATTTCTTGAGGTGGCGCGCGAGCGGCATCGCACGGCCCTCCGTAATCGTCCGCCACGTGCTCTCCAGCCTCTCCTCGCGCCTCGGCCTCGGTCTCGCCACCCTCCTCAACGCCTTCCCTGCACCGTCGTAGATTCACCATTTTACTCCTACTGAGCAATTCAAACCTGGAATCATTGGCGCCGCCAATCGCCACCGACGGAAAAGGAAACAGAAGAGGTCAGATGGACGCCTCACCGTCAGGGCCGGGCTTGAGGCTCTTCGGTGTCCAAATCTGATCGAAACAAGCGGTTTGTCCAACCCGGGCAGGGACTCCATCGGGGACTCCGTCGACGGCCTGACCCACTTCTTGTTCTTCTCCCACTTCTTGTTCTTCTCCCACTGTCTCCGCCTTGGACACCGCCTCTTTCTGGCCCAGAACTACCGCTTCCTGCTCTCCTCTGTCATCCTCCGTCGTCGCGGTGACGAACCGCGTCGAGGAGGCGTCCTCCCCGAGCTCCTCCTCGTACTCCGTCGGAGGCATGTATTCAATGAGGTGAACAACCACCTCAGTCGTAGGAGAAGGTGCCAACTCGGCGGAGTCGACGTGCGGCTTGTCCAAGCGGAAGGAGACGGCGATACAGAGGATGACAGCGTTGAGTACAAAGTAGAGGTAGGGCGGTGTGAGCCAGACAACAAGGGAGGCGAACGCCCGTGGGACCTCGGCGGCGTGGAGCCGTTGAATAGGTGGACCCGCGTGGAGCAGCATCGCGGCCGCCGTTACCACCACCGCGGCCGAGGCGAGCGACGCCTTGAGGGACAGCATCAGCATCCGCGCTCCACCGCCTCTCGTGTTGGGGAAGCCCCTATGATCGCCACGGAGTGCGCGAGTGGATGATGATATAGGGACCAGTGGATGAAGACATCATCGGTCGCTCTTCGTGATCTGCCGTGTCGTCGTCTCCCTTGCATCATCATTCATCGTCGTCGTTATCCCCCTCTGGTCTCGATATGGATGTTAAATCCTACCGGTTGTCGCCTACTATCGAGTCTTCCTCTCCCCACCACGCAAACCCGCTTCTTCAAGTGATGTGAGAGCACACAATTTGGTGGTCAACGCTCATTGTTGTTTCCTGATGAATTGAAACATTCAATGCTTAGCTCTCAATCCTCTTTCTGCGTCAATCTCTCGCACGTATGAATATTCACTTACAGGATTAGTTGTTAGCACAAGAATTGCTGATTAAAACTCAGTAAATAAGTGCTAATCTTGTTTATGATACACTTGTAAAGATGACCAATCCATCTGTACTCCATCATACTGTGTCTCCGACCATCATCACTAATCACAAATGAGCACAGGAAAAGTAGACCATCATCACTAATCACAAATGAGTACAGGTAGAAGCAAATTTATAACCTATGGTTTCTTCACTAAAAACTATTGCCAACAGCAGTTCTAAATGTGTACATGAGATGTAGAGAGTCTCCATGTGAGATGCTTGCCCCTAAATGATGAAATAGATTTCTATGAATACACCCCATTTCTAGATTTGAAGCTTCACAGTATATACCCAACAACTCATCGTTTATGCATGTTGGGGTCTTGCGACAGCTGCACATAGTATGATGTCCGATGCCGAATTTGATAATTGGAGAGTGTCAAGGTTACAACTCGGAGAATACTAGAATCCTGTCATCCTGTCAAGTTCATTGTTTAGGTCAGTTCCTCCACTCCAAAACTCACAGTGACTATACATACAAGAGTACACGAACATGATATGAATTTTCTCCCCTCGAAAAAAAAAAAGAATTTATGGCATGAAATATGCAGGCATGCAGAGATAAATATGGCAGAGTACTAGGTTTATTGACTAGAAGTGCCGATATTAATTTGGATAGAATCAGGCAGAATGGTGACTCAAATGCTAAGTGGAGTGTGATTTTGGTTGATAGTACAAGGATTTACGTCTAGAACAAATTAGCTTTGAGTTTTATAATTACTCTCTAGAGCTGTCCAGAAAGATGGAAAAACCGTTCAATTGAGGTTTTTCTGAAAGGATTTCCTGGAAGTATCGGCGGAAAAGAAAAGGAATTCCTCGAAGTATTGGTGCAAAATGACATTTTGAAAAGGCCAATATGCAAGTATAAACAAATTAATGGTCTCATTCTGAGAAAACATATTGGGAGGCATGAGAGCATTTTATGCACTCGAATCGAAGAGAGCCCCTTACCATTTTCGGTTCGGTTCGGAAAGAAATCAATCTATGTCCTTCACCTCGGCTTCAATGTCAACAACTGCAGCAGAAGAGGCCTTTCCTGCATATGTTAAACAGCTATGATAAATAAGTTCATGATTTTTTTCTAAGGTTTCGAGTAGAAAGAGATTCTGCATAACAAATTCTTATTGGAAGCAAAGTATACGACAAAATATGCAGCAAATGCTACCTTTCTCAACTCGAGATGAGTATCCACTGAAGGCTTGTCCATAATTTGTGGAGCGTTCAGATGAAAACCTAGCAGATTCTCTTACAAATATGTTGCCCTGGACTGCAGCCAGATAACACCATTTCAGAGCTAAAACATAAATAGACTTTTCTCACATCCTGCATGCCAAAGCACTTTATTCGGGGACAAAAAGAAATACAAAGGTACAATAGATTGGGAGGAAGCAAGTAATAAAAGAAAATTCTAGAAAACACTAGCATGTTAGCAAAAAAAATACTTCAATTGCAAAAAAATTTCCAACCAAAATCCAAGAAAAGGAATCCTAAAGGACACAAATGTTTCTGATCATTCATTTCATACAAGTTCTAATTGCCAACCACATGCAGCTACAGTCGCAGCACAATCATTCTTGTCAAAATAATATTCTGAAGCAGTTGCAGTTAGACCACATATCTATCGGTCAGAAAAGTAGACCAGGTTGTAACAAAGTTGGGCTGGTCTGAGCCATTCCCCTGGACCAATCAATTCCATCAAAGAATGGGTCACCATCACCACAATATATACAGTAGTAATTCATTTGATTAATTATCCAGTTCCTAAATGAACCTGACATCTGTTATCCCAACTAAAAGAGACAGGTAGGAAACATGTGAGTGAGCCTAATGGTCATTTTGGAGATCTTCAATCATACGAGATAGAATTACGACAGTAAGCTTCGAAGTTGGCTATGCAAGGAGGAGCTCGGTGAACAATTAGGCACTGTCCAGACTTAGATTTGGCATCATCCAAACGATATTTGTCACTACCTGGCCTTTGAGCACCAGATATGAATAATATGGTATATACACTTAAATAGAAAATTTCATATGTCATTTGTTCTCTAGTTACATCTTCATTAGATTTATCAACTAATAAGCTGACAAAAGAACAAATGGGACCTATATTCATAAGAAGGAATCAGATCAACCAAGTGGTGCAAATAATATATTTAAAATCAAGATAGTGTTACTACCAGAGAAAGGTTGACTGCAGAAAGGGCACAGTTGAGGACCATCCTTCATAGCTGACCTAAAAGAAAACAATTTGTTGTTTTATTGTTCCAGTAAACAGAAAAGCATTTAAAGCTCACTACTATAGAGAATTTTAATCTAGAGAATTACTGCCATGCTTACTTAAGAATCTGGAATTCCCTTCCACAGTTGGGACACTGCACATGGAAGAGCTAAAAGATTAGTAAATCTCCAGACTAAATACTCAAGAGAAATAAGCTCAAATGAAATTCCAGAGTCATAATTGTAAACAGAAAAGCTCAAGCTGCAAAATGAACCACGTCATCGTTGAAGGAAAAGAAAAATCAAAAGAAACAAAGATAATGAGGAGCCTTATAGAACACCTACATCCAGTGATGACGGGTACAATATTGAGGCTCCAGAATTGAAAATACAAGGTAATTTCTAGATATCAATTTCTTAAGTGTATCTGATGCATAAATGTCAATTCTTCAACAGTCTATTTCTTGGATTTGATACATCTGAATGTAAGAAATAGGAAAAAAAATGAAATGGAAAATACTCACACCACTTTGAACTATGTCTCGTCCGGCAAACCAGAAGAAAGCGCCAAACCCCACAATAGGTAACAATACTGCAAGGAGCTGTTGATACGTGATTTTAATGAAACATCGAGAAAAATGTCAAAACATATATAGATACTACGAATAAAATGAAAGAAAAACAGGAAGGCATTTCATATGTTTTTATTCATTTGATGTCTTTTATATTGTCATTTCTATGGTTTTCTTTCATAGGAGAGGGATGGCAGAGCAGCATGGTTGTTCAACTTTGTAATGAGAATAAAACATGAATAAACTTTGTATACGAATAAATACTAGCAGACCTTCACACACAGCGGAATCAAACAGAAATCACAATCAGATGAACACCAAGATTTACGTAGAAAAATCCCTTCAACTCGAACGGTAAAAACCACGGGACAAGCCAGAGAAAATTCACTATCAAAATAGTAAATATATAGATATCAAGGCTTCTTGCCCAAGCCCAAAGCAACAGCCACAAGAGAATCACAGGGATACAAGGATTATAATCCTAAGCATAATATCCAAAACCTTCCCAAGAGATCACAGTAAGAATCCACTGCAAACTGATCTAACCTGAAATTTGAATGATTGAGAATAGTCTTTTTTTGTCCTTGTCTTCTTTCCTTTCCTAGATCTTTTGTTTTCTGGCCTCTACTGTCAATCTGCAGTCTTCTTTCTTGCACCCATGTTTTCAGCCGTTGGTACTCTCTTAATCTCAACCCTAGCGACCTATACTAGGTTTTAGGTTAATATAAGTGAGGTTATGGGTTGTGGGCTTCACTAAAGCCCATTATGGGCTGAATCTGGGCCATTTGCCCAACAACCTCCCCCTTCAGCCCATAAAGGAGGTTGTCTCATGACTCCTCAACGTGAAGCCATGCCGACCAACTGTCGGCACATCTCCTGTCTCTCTTTCGGTAAAGTCTTTGTCAACATGTCTGCCCCATTATCATCTGTGTGAATTTTCTGAAGCTGTAACTGTTTCTCTTCAAGCACATTTCTGATCCAGTGATATCTGACATCTATATGCTTTGACTTGGAATTGGAATAAAATGTTATATTCTTGCATAAATGGATGACACTCTGGCTGTCACAATACACCACATAGTTTTCCTGTTTCAGCCCTATTTCTTGTAAAAATCCTTTCATCCATAATATTTCTTTGCAAACCTCTGTAGCAGCAATATATTCTACCTCTGTGGTGGAGAGAACAATACACCTTTGCAATTTGGACTGCTATGACACAGCTCCCCCTGCAAAAATAAGTACAAAACCTGATGTGGACTTCCTTGTGTCAATATCTCTTGTCATATCTGCATCTGTGTAACTTGTCAATATAGGTGGTCCACCTCCAAAGCTTAAACAAACTTTAGAACTTCCTTTGAGATATCTAAAAATCCACTTCACTGTTGCCCAATGCTCTTTACCTGGATTTGCAAAAAATCTGCTAGTAACACCCACTGCATATATGATGTCCGGCCTCGTACATACCATTGCATACATTAAACTTCCAACTGCTGAAGCATAAGGAACCTTTTACATTTTCTCCTTCTCCTCATCACTTGACGGACTCTGATCTGAGCACAACTTGAAGTAACCTGCAAGAGGAGAACCAACTGGCTTTGCATTACTCATACATAACCTATCCAATACCTTCTCAATGTATTTCTCCTGTGACAATTAAATCTTTCTCTTTCTTCTGTCACGAGAAATCTGCATGCCTAGTATTTGCTTTGCTGGCCCCATGTCCTTCATTGCAAAAGGCTCACTCAGTTCCTTCTTAAACCTGCTAATCATAGACATATCTTTCCCAAGGATAAGCATATCATCAACATAAAGTAAGAGAATAATAAAATTCTCACCAAACCGTTTGATGTACACACAATAATCTAAAGCTGTTCTATTATATTCATTTTCAATTATAAATGAATCAAACTTTTTATACCATTGTCTTGGAGCTTGCTTCAGCCCATACAAGCTCTTCTTCAACTTGTAGACAAGATTTTCTTTACCTTTGACTTTGAAGCCTTCTGGTTGCTCCGTATAAATTTCCTCCTCCAAATCACCATGAAGGAAAGCTTTCTTTTGACCAAAGTCTTTCACAACCAATCTAGCTTTATACTTCGGTTGAGAACAATATTCTTGAGTCTTCAACCTGAAAACTCACTTGTTCTTCAAGGCCTTACTTCACTCTGGTAGTTGCACCAAATCCTATGTGTGGTACTTCTGCAGAGAATCCATCTCTTCTTGCATAGCAATAAACCACTTCTTTTTCTGCTCACTTTCAACTGCTTCCTGGTAACTCTCTGGTTCACCTGCATCAGTAAGCATCACATACTCATCTGTAAAGTATCTCCTGCAAGGTTGACGTGGTCTAGAAGATCTTCTTAAGTGAGATTCTGTGGGAACTTGCTCTCTTTCTTCTTCCTGTTCAACATGTCCGACAGGTAAATCAACATCTGGCTCTGCACCATCTTCCTGTACATCTCCCTCATCATCCTGATATACTGGAGGAATAACTGGGTCACAGTCTACAAATCCCTCTGCAGAAGTCTTAGTTGGTGCCTCCTTCTTCAAATCCTCAATGGTTTGATCCTCAAAGAAGACAACATCTCTGCTTTTGAACACCTGCTTTTCTGGATCCTAAAGCCTATAACCAAACTGATCATGTGAGTAACCAAGAAAAATACACTATTTTGTCTTACCATCCAACTTGGACCTCTCATTATTTGGAATATATGCAAATGCACGACAACCAAACACTCTTAAATGCCTATAGGAGACATCTCTGCAACATCACCATCTAGAGCTGTACATGATGATAAGTTGATTACATCAACTACAGTCCTCAAAGTCTCATCCCAAAACCTTTTGGGTAGCTTGGCCTGTGAAAGCATACATTTGATCTTTTCCATGATGGTACGGTTCATCCTCTCTGCAATCGCATTATGCTGAGGCATACCAGGGACTGTCAACTCATGCTGGATGTCATGTGACCTGCAATAATCATTAAACAATCCTATGTACTCACCACCATTATCTGATCTTATACATTTCAATTGTCTTTCTGTCTTCTTTTCAACTCTAGCATGAAACTCTTTGAAGACATTAATAACATGATCTTTAGTCTTCAAAGCATAGGCCCAAACTTTCTTGAAAAAGTCATCTATAAAAGTAACAAAATAAAGTGCACCACTGATACTAGGAGCATTAACAGATCCACCAAGAGTTTTTGTCCTTAAAGGACCACATACATCTGTATAGACACAGTCCAAGGCATGCATTTTTAAGGTAGGACTAACAAAGGAAACTTTATGTTGTTTACCAACTAAATAATCAATACAAGGGTTCAAACGTGTACCTCTAAGGTATGGCAATACCTCTCTCTTAGAAAGTTCTTGCATCCCTTTCTCGCTCATGTGTCCCAGTCGCCTATGCCACAACTCTATGCTGAAGTCTTTTTCTGTAGCATTCAACTGTTCACCACAAGCTTTAGCCTATAATCTGTACAATGTATGACATTTCTTCCCATTAGCTACAATAAAAGAACCCTTACTGAGCTTCCACTACCCTTTGTGAAATCTGATATCAAAGTCTTCATCGTCCAGCCTTCCAACTAAAATTAAATTCAATCTTAAGTCAATCACATGCCTCACATCCTTAAGCACCAACTTGCAACCAAGGTTGGTCTTTATATGAATATCTCTCATTCAAATGATGTTTGATGTGCCATAGTTACCCATCTTGACAACACTAAAATTTTCAGACCTATAAGTAGCAAAGAACTCCCTCCGTGGTGTACACCTGTGTCAACTATCCACTCGAGATCTTGACACACACAAGAAAAAATATCATTGAAAGTAGACAAAATTAAATAATCACTACCTTGTACTGTAGCTATGATATTCTCTTTTGACTCTGTATGCTCCACTTCTTTCCTCTTTTCCTTGTTCTTCTTAGGTTGCTTGCGCTGATTCTTGTAATATCCTTTCTCACCACAATTGTAGCAAACAATATCTTTCCTTGATCTTGACTTGCTCTACCCACGGGTGAACCATTTCTACCCTTTGACTTTGACCTTCCTCTGTTCTCTGAGACAAGTGCCTGTGAATCAATCTGAGAAGTTGCTGAATTCTTTCTCCTTAACTCCTTATTCAACAAACTGCTTGTTACTTGACTCATGGTGACAATACCATATGGTGCAAAATTACTGAGGGAAACCACCAGTGTCTCCCAACTTTCTGGCAAAGAACTGAGAAGTAACAATGCCTGTAACTCATCATCAAGATACATTTTCATAAAGGATAACTGGTTAGTAATACTCTGCATTTCATTTAAATGCTCAGGAATAGAAGTACCCTCTTTATATTTCAAGTTCACGAGTTTTCTGATCAGAAAAGCTTTGTTGCCAGCCGTTTTTCTTTCATAAAGACCTTCTAACTTTTTCCAAAGAGAGTAAGCAGAACATTCAGTAGAAACATGGTGAAAGACACTATCATCTAGTCATTGTCGAATAAAGCCAATTGTTTTTCGAACTAACCTCTTCCACTCATCATCTGTCATATATGTGGACTTGTCCCCTTGCAAAGGTTCATACAAATCTTTGCAATACAAGAGATCTTCCATTCTTGGTTTATATATCATCCAATTGTTTCCGTTTAAACTAATCATGCGAGAAACATTACTGGCCTCCATGTTCAGATACAAAAAATTAAATACCACCAAAATCCTGCTCTGATACCAGTTGATGGGAATAAAACAGGAATAAAACAGGAATAAACTTTGTATACGAACAAATACTAGCAGACCGTCACACACAGCGGAATCAAACAGAAATCACAATCAGATTAATACCAAGATTTACGTGAAAAAATCCTTTTAACTCGAAGGGTAAAAACCACGGGACAAGCCAGAGAAAATCCACTATCAAAATAATGAATATACAGATCTCAAAGCTTCTTGCCAAGCCCAAAGCAACAGCCACAAAAGAATCACAGGGATATAAGGACTATAATCCTAAGCACAATATCCAAAACCTTCCCAAGAGATCACAGTAAGAATCCACTGCAAACTAATCTAACATGATATTTGAATGATTGAGAATAGTCTTTTCCTGTCCTTGTCTTCTTCCCTTTCCTGGATCTCTTATTTTCTGGCCTCCACTGTCAATCTGCAGTCTTCTTTCTCTCACCCACGTTTTCAGCCGCCGCTGCTCTCTTAATCTCAACCCTAGCCACCTAATCAAGGTTTTAGGTTAATATAAGTGAGGTTATGGGTTGTGGGCTTCACTAAAGCCCATTATGGGCTGAATCTGGGCCATCTGCCCAACACTTTGTTGAGCTGGTAAAGGCTTGTATAAGCTTCAAACAGAATGACAAGAAAATATTAGCCCATTAAATATTATACTTATTAGTGGTACACTAATTGGTTTACGTTAAAAATATTAATTACTACAAGTTCTTACCAGGATACATGGGAGGTCCCTGAAAATGATCTTATAAAAAAAATTTGAAGCTCTTTATAACTACAACAAAATGTAGCCATAGAATTACCTTAACTCATATTGTTCTGATTGCAGAATATGATGAGGCTAGCCTGGCTCTACAAAAGAGTTAAGCCAAATCAACGTGCTTGATGCGGTGTTAAAGATTGTCAAAAATGTCTTATCTATCAGTTGTATGGCATCCAACACTCAGACCTCAGACCACTAAGGACAGTATCATACTTCCTTCTATGCCCATCTAAAGGAATTTTATAATTTTTAATTTAATTAAAAGAGATTAAAGTTTTCTGTACCGGACTTAGACAAGATGCCACCTAGCTAATACTTAATTTTGAGATCAACTCTTGGCCAAAAAAATGAGAGAAGTACCTATTAGGAGGACATGGAATAAACAAAATTTCTGTTTCTCATGGGAAATAAAATCACTTTCCATCTTCCCTAACAAAATTCTAATTGTGACAATCCCTGAAAGAATGAGACCGATCCAACCTAAGATACCAAATATTTCTCATTTCATAAAATAGTATGATGTATAAAAGCATAATGACTGGATGACAAAATTAGCAAAAAGAAATTAATCCAAATTCACAAAAAGTATTTCTTTTAACACACAGATACTAAGGAGAGTTAAGAAGAAGATCTTATAGGAAACAGAAAGGAAGCATTTGGTGACACAGAGAAAGTCATCAAAATATGAACATGCATCTACAAGAATCAATAAAATTATGTGAATGCACCGAAGACCCAGATGAAACATCAATTCGACTACTTGCTGAGTGAAAAGAGTGCATCAGAGAATCAAAGAACAATGAGCTCTTTGCCCATGGAGATAAGCTCTTTACCCAGATGGAAACGATAGTATCCAAGATCCAGCCAAGTTCCCCAGTCATGGTGAGGTATGTCAGCCCGATAGCCAAAGCCAGATTACCCAGCACCCTCGAGGTGGTACCCTTGTCCCATCCTCCTCCACCACCACCACCACCATTGAAACCAAATCCCTGGTTGGCTACGACTACAACCAAGCTCCCCTTCCTTCCTCTACCCACCAAAATCAAATCTTTCAAATTACCCCCTGGATATGGAAACACCTGCCGAGGATACTCGATGAAGCGTCCATTTGTATGCAAAGATCCAGTCTTTCTTCTTGGGAGCGAGCAATTTATGGCGTGCTTCAGTGAACCTAGATCGAGTCGGTAAAGATTACGAAAAGAGAATCCGGAATTTGGAGAAAGAACAGAGACTTGCAGCGAGACCATGGCGAACAAATCATTCAGCTAAGAAATGAGACACCAAAAGAAGTGGAAGGTGAACGGATGGCAGTGAACTGAGGAGGGAGGCACGAAGCCCGTGGTTTTTATCTGTTCGAGGCTCCCCAAATCTCGATTCTTCTGCTGCTGATCTTTTCCTTTTCCTCTCTCAAGTTTTTTTCTGCTCTGGAAATTTTTATAGAAAAAATCAATTTAAATGGATAAGAAAAAGTAGGATAAACTCTAAAGAAACCCTTAAAAGTTTTATTTTTATTTTTATAGCTTTTTTATTTTTAAAATATAATATTATCCTTGACCCATGGTGTCATCCTTATCGTCTCTCTCTCTCTTCTCTTTGTCTCTTCTCTTCTCCTCCAAAAAGGATATTTCATATTATGAGGATAAAATAAATGAATTGTTAATCGTAAAATATTATTCCTATCAGGTTTGAACATAACGAAAATAACAAAAAAAATAATTTCAGAGAATTTTGACTCTTTTCTTCGAAATAAAATAAATAGATCGAAGGACCTTGATTCATATTTTTCTCATTCACGTATCATAAATGGTTCGTCAGTAATATTTTTTTACTCTTTTTTTTTATATATTCATATTTTACGTATAATAATAATGTAATTAGGAATAGAATCAATGGTCGATGTCGATGGTGGAAGAGATCCCAAAGGCGAGATAATAAAACGAAGAATAGACGAGAAGTTATATTCGAGAAGATGAGCGATGAAATCTTTTGATGAGATGGAGATGTTAAAGATATTGACAAAGGCACATTTGAGAGATTTAATGACCTTTTGCAATGATGCGATTAAGAGAATAATCATAAGAATCATAGACTATCACAATAAGACAAAAATTAGGAGAAAAATAATAAAAATGAACATCATGTGCAAAATAATAAAAAATATTAAAGAAATTTGACTTAAAAGAGAGAAAAAAAAGAAGGAGGAGACTATGGTCATATTTATATGGGCCATTTATGGATAGGGCCTTCTTATGGTCATTCATGGATCTAACTTTAGTTTGCATTTTGAGTTCCGTGGATATATTGTGCATTGATTTAATATCTAAAACTTGAAGATAAAAAGGTATTGTAAACAACAAAAACATTCAACTAAGGCATGAGATATTGACTTGTTGACATCCTCTCTTTATTGATAGATGTCCACGAAAGACATGTTAATAATCATGATTTATATATATATATATATTTTCACGGAGGGCACATAGTAGGTCAAAGACACTAATGTTTGTAAAGGATGCGTCGAACGTTGGGATGCTCTTGTCTGCAAAGGACTCACCACACATTAGAGATGCTTATGTTTGTAAAGAATGTGTTAGGTGTTTGGATGCTCTCGTCTATGAAAGATGCATCAGATGTTGGGATGCTTTCACCCACAAAGGATGCATCGCACATCGAAGATGCTTATATCTATGACGGATGCCTTGGATGTTGGGATGCTTTAGGTCGTTTCGATCATACTATCATCGTGGATATCATCTCGTGTGGTGTCGGTCATACTATCATCATAAAGAGCACCTTGGGTTGGGATGATCATGTCGTCATGGTAGAGAGTGACTCGGGCCGTGCCGATCATAGTGTTATCATAGAAAGCACTTCGATGCGTGTCAATCATACACTCATCATAGAGAGCTATTTGGTACAATGCAAATCAAGTTGAGAATTACTCTTGATAAACTACTAATTGAGCGGGTCGACGGAATGACATTCTTATGATATAAGATTCTTCTTTTAGTGCCAAAATGATAGTGATGATATTAATGATGCTTCGATTAGCCCGACTTGATTCTAGGTCATATGCATAAGAAGTCAAATATAGTCGAAGAGGAGACTCTAATGCTTTCTCGATAGCTGAGGAGGGTTCGAAAGTTTGTTTTATAATCGACTTGCATGAAAACTAATATCACGTGAATTTCTCGTTACGATTTTTTTGAACATTTATATCAGTAACTAACTATAACGAAATAATTTTAACAAATAATCTCTAACATCGATTATCATGCCTTGATAATTTTTTAATAATAAATTTAATCTAATATATATATATATATATATATATATATATATATATATATATATAATATTTTCTTAGCATTTGTCCCTTTTATCTCGTGGTGATTGGCTACCACTTGTATCGCCAATCAACTAAGTTAAGAGGTGCAAGTCTTGGCTGGCTCTCGTTCCGGTACTGCCGGAGGCGGTGGGTCATCGGGGAAGGTCTCCTTCAGGTTGGCCATCAAGGTGTTGAGGAACGGCGGCGGCCGCAGCTCCAGCACCCGGAGAGTATTGGATGAAGCTCCCTCACATTGGAGAAGACGACACGAGAGATGATGATGATGACAACGGTAGCAGAGCGAAGGCCTGTGCCTGTACCTCTCTCTCTCTCTCTCTCTCTCTCTCTCTCTCGCTCTCTGTGTGTGTCTCTTCTCTCTAGCTCGTATTAAAGTCCTGACATGTCCGCAGAGAATGGTTGGAAATCAATAAATGGGGCGAGTTACGATGAGAATTAAGGGGAAGGTTAATTCAGTTATACAACCGTATTTGTATTATAATTGAAGAAATGCTACGTTTGATCATTCTATGTGAAACTCTCCATAGATGAGAGGCAATGGCGGCCCACCACTCCTCGTAAGCCCCCATCCGTGGGCCAGGATGACATCAGTCCTTGGATACGCGAATGAAGAATAAGAAGAAGAACTGAGGTGGGGGTGGTGGTGGCAATTTATTGGGACAGCTAATATTCCAAAGCATTTGGTGGGCAGCAACAATTAATGGCCATCGGATGAAATCATCCAATACGAACGTAAAAGATGGGATGCTTGTAGTGTGTTTCATCTGATCCATCCGAGAAGAAGACAAGTTTGCTTTTGGAGGAACTAATAACAACAATTTGCATCAAACTAACCATCATATATACACACAAATCTCACAACGGAAATCGATCCCATACAAAGAAACAAATGGTCCTCATAGATCTGAGCCAACATACATACATAGATCTCGTATGTGGCCTGTGCAAATCCATCTACTATATTATATCTATCTATCTATCTATCTACCACGGTTGTAGGACTTGAGGAGGGCGCCGCAGAAGGTGCAGATGATGGCCCGCCAGGTCTTACGATGAACGGTCACGTAGCAGAAGCGCGTGCACGTCACCATGTCGGCGACGCTGGCGCAGGCACCGCAGCGCGAGCAGATCCCTGCCGCCGGCTTGCTGCTCCTCACTCTCCGCCGCTGATCCACTAGGAAGCAGAAGAACACCATCTTCTCCTTTCCTCTCTCTCTCTCTCCTATGTAGATATGTCTCTGTTTGCTAAATGATGGGCCTCATCTCTGGTGGGACTGCGAGGTTGCCAAGATGAATGCGGGAATGGCTGATGAGAAAGGCAGAGAGACGAGCAATGGGAAGAAAGAAGAGACGGAAGGCGAAGCAAATCAAAGGAGGAGGGGGGGTTGGTTGGGAGTTAGAGAGGGGGGAAGCTGAAACGGATGAGCGACGCGTGGGTGGCGATGGGGGCACGCGGTTTTGGTGGACGAGGCGAAGGATTCGAAAGGGGATAGCTACTTCATCACAACCGTGTGATCACTGTCGAGCAAAACATTGATGGATCTGCTGCCGCCTGAAGTAGGCGAAAGAGAAGTTGGCACGGTGACGACGGCAGCCTTCCAACTGTTTATAATAATAATAATAATAATAATAATAATATTGTTATTATTACAATGGTTAGTAGTGAAATTGGATATTTGTAGTGATTTGATAAAGTGATTGTTAGAGCTAGCCAACAACTGTTTACAATTCTCAACCTAAAATAAATGACTAAAATATACTTGCAGCAACACATTCCGTAAGTGTAATCTCCTTTTGAATGTATATTTGATCTTACATCAATACACAAAATACATCCACAAGTGTCAAAAAATAGATCACTCATTTTGATCATCCCAACCAACCAACAACAACAACACACTTTTAAAAGAATCATCGCCAATATTTAAGAAATGAATGAATAGCATACCGCATGAACTCTCTCAATTCTGTCAGAGACTTATGTATGTATGTATGTACTTGCTCTATAGCACAACAGCACAAAACAAAGAGAGGTTATGAGACACAAGCAGCCAATACGGGCTACAGAGAAGCTTCAAAATAACTCCCTCACATGGACGAATGAACAGTGTGACATCCAAACGTCAACTATCAGATGATTCAATGACAGAAGAAACAAAGAAAAGCATCAATGCAATAAATTCCGTCGTTGTTTATCGTATTTAGTCTTTTGGCGACCAGTGATGTATATGTAAATCACATTGCAGCCCTCATAGCACCACGAGCTGCGTCACGCTTTAATTCTGCAGCTTTCCCGCTCCCCCGGAAATACATGTATATTTGCTGCAAGTAGAAAGATGCAACGATCATCGGCGAGAACACATAGGAAGAATTAAGAAAAAAAGACGTATACAAATAAGTTAATCCGCAAAACATGGAAACAACAAGTTTCTTTTGCCAAAGTCCAAATTGAGGTTAAGGATCATGTTAATTTCTTTAAAGAATGGTATAGTCTCCCATGAAGGCTTGTGCAAACAATATGTATTAATATTTCCAATATTCAAAGACAAGTATGGTGATCAATTAGATCATCGTATAAATTATTCATAGTACGTTTTCCTTTTTGACTTACTGCAGTAAAATGAGAACACAAAATTTAAACTTAAAGAGATCATCAACAAATGAATTTTCAAGGGTATGTAAACAAACCTGCATAACCCAGATACTGAGCAGGGATTCAATGCAGAACAATCCAAATCCGACAAAATAGAAGATCTACAAGTAAACCAAGCTAAAGTTAGACAAGGTTGTATTAGAAACTGGTGGCGGTGAAGAGAGATATTCCTTACTGAATCTTAACAATCATTTATAACAGCTTTCTTTACCATTTCAACCAAGAAACATAAATCAACTATGAAAACATTTTCAATTCAAACAAGCTAAAATGAGTGAATACTATTTCATTTTATTGCATACAGCATTCACTTATCACAGTTACAAACATCAAGTGCTTTTTTGCACCATGTCACGCTACAAAGATAGCAAGCTATGCATGACTGGCAAATGAATGATTCTTTGATGATCATGACCATGGAGCTGGCAACAGCCTTTCCTAAATTTTTGCCAACTCTATTGTTTACAAGCTACTTTAAGTGATATTGTAATGGCATAATAATAATTAATGAGACAGTCTTGAGTTGTACATCTTTAATTTATCTACAGCTTACCCCAACCAAAACATCTTCGCTGATAAGATCTACAGCTGGCAGAATACCTCTGCAACAGAAAGCAATATTAGTAAGTCATAAAATGAAAAGAAAGGCACAATGAGCTTCTGCCGTAAACCTTGCAAATCCAATATTTACAGTATTTAAACATCCACTGACAAAATGAAGTTACTTTGTTCTGTTAAAATATTCATCGTCGCCAAAAGATCTTCAATGGGGGAGCTTTGGCGACTTTCATATTTTTCTTCTAAATTTTGTAATAGACTTTGGTAAGGCAAAGATCAAAATTATACAACATGTTCTGCTTAAAACCATCAGACATTAAGGTTACACATGCATACTCAGCCAAAACATAAAACATTAGCCAATTCTCAGCCAAAGCTATCCTAATCACCTATCCAACCATGCTATCAATTGTTATCATGAAACCAAAATGGTATAGCTTAAAGAACAGTTTCAAGAGAGAACGATAGGCCCTTCCTATGATCAGACCAGTTTACAATTTCTTAACTCCACTGGAACCTTTTGAACAAAAGCGTCATAGGACCATTTCATACCACCAATTTCATTAGGCATGTTAGGGACCACATCTAGAATTTGACAATGACAGCACATCAACTACATGGACCCCTTCTGACAATTTAGCTTTGTCAAGGATATGTCACTGATTAACCATCATGTCCTTTCTTATTTGTTCCCAACCAAGTTTGACTTAACAACATCTATTTACTTTATGCATTCTTAAAAAAAAAAAACTCTATATCCATTAACCATATATTGATGAATCCTATCAGATATTAGGATATTTTCGATCATCTGAGATATTCATTAGGTTTAGTTCCTTTCTAAGACACTAAAATTCAATAAATCTAAAGAGATCCTATAACTACAAAAGCTTTTCCCTAACAGGAAATAGATGGTCCCAGTGGATGAGGCTCCCACCAATATGGGGTCTTAGGAAGATAAACATATGCAGCCTTATGTCTGTGAACATCAATGCTATTTTTATGAGTGGAACCTTGGTCATCAGGTTAATAAAGGAGTAAATTTACTGGACTGATATACAATTTAAGCAGTCGATGTTTGGAGAAAGGCAGCTTGAGGAGATGCCTCTCTGAGTCCATTGCTGAGAAATGTAGCAAAGGAGTAAATTTACTGAACTAATATACAATCTATACAGCCGATGTTTGGATAAAGACAGGTTGAGGAGATGCCTCTCTGAGTTCATTGCTGAGCCCTCAAGATTTCAAAAATTAGATAACACGATAATTCTTTCCTTACTAAAAGAGCTTCAATTATTGAATCTCTCACCTAATATTAAAAAATAAATGAAAAAAAACCAAAAATAAAAAAATCACCCTTAAATCTAATTTGATACTTAATAAGCTATTGACTTGCTTAAAACCTTTGAATTGGATCATATTTGTTGGCCTTTTGCTAGATAGAGCACGTCCTTGAGAATACTAAGTGTAGAATTGCACTATCCAAGACCTTTAGACTTGTCTTGGCACCATGGCCACCATGGATCTCATCATGGGCTACTGTTGCAATTGCAGTTTCTTGTTTCAAGAAATATTTATATTCCCAAGAAAGAGAACATCAAAGATAATAAATAAAACTTTGGAAGTAGGATCATGTCAAGTAGAAGTAGATAAAAAATATATTCTTTTACCAAGGATTTCCAGGACATGAAATATTGTAAATGACATGGTCGTCCAAATCTAGGCTTTGGTGTGGAAAATTAATACAACATGTAATAATTGATAACTGATGTAAAAAGAGTACAACGCAAAGACGAGGGCTTAGAAACTACGGTAGTGAAGTGGTAAACTTGAAGATAGAAGAAAAACTAATAAGAAAACACAAGAAAACTAATTCAGAAAAATAATTAACAGCAAAATTGGATTTAAAGTGCCTTCCAAGAGGATATTTTCTTCCTCTTTATTAGTATCATGCCAAAAACAAAACTTTACGTCAAAGATTTTCCATGGAAAATGAGTGGAGGAGCCACAGCTGAATAGACGACAAAACCAATGTGGAGCTGCAAACAGTAAGGATCAGTGAGCCATACAATGTTTCTTCACTGGAAATATATGAAGAATCACCATGAAATCTAAAAAACATAAAATAAACATACCAGGTAAAACAGGAAAAACCATCCATAGTTCAAAGCACTATCAGTCCTGCAGATATATTTCCAAATGTCACATCAGTGTACAAGATCATTTAACTCCAGTGAAATTAAATGCTTATCAGAACCAACAATTAGATATAAATAAATATATATATATATATGTATGCATGTATGTATGTATGTATGTATATAGTACCTCATGGCACGATAAAGAGGTCGATACCACAAGACATATGCTCCTGGAACTCCAGAAATAAAGTAAATGATGGCAAGGAACCAGATCTTTACACCTGGAAAACAAAGATTGATCTTCATTGTGATATTGACTACAATAATCGGACAATATCTAGAACATAGACTCATCTGACAAGAACTTCTTTTATTGAAGTACCTTCTCCCTTAATCCAAGCTGCTGTAGTTGCTACAATATTCCAAAATAGGCATGCAATCAAACCTGCAGCATGTCCAAGTTGCAAAAGATTATAATATTTTACTTTCACCATAATCTAAAATTTAAAGAACAATTTTCATCAAATTTACAAGTACTATACATAAACTTAAGAATTGCCACCTTTCTTAATTTGTTCAATAAGACCTTTTAATTGTAACATAGATTATGTATCTTGTGAAAAATTCACACATTTTGCTTCATAAAATGTCCAAACATAGAAATCAAACTGCATGTTCAACCACAGGAATAATAAATTTGCTAGTATTCCCCTTCCCTCTCCTCTATTTTCATCCACTATATCAATCAGATCATCCAGAAAAAGCTGATAATGCACCTACTCATACAGGCAAAGAAAATAATTATATGTACAATTATTTACATTTTCTGAACCAAAAGCAAGCATTCTAATAATTATAGGGTTCAAAAATTAAAACCAACTGACCAAATTTTGAATGGAAGATTTAAGTAATAACGAAGATATCATACGGGAGATAGTTCAAAAATTGCTGCAGCAGCAAAAAAGTTAAAAAAAAAAAATCCAAGAGACTAAATTGTAACATTACAATCTATCTCATTTAAAGCTTGATGCCCCATCCGTGGGTGCTCCTATCAAACTTGAGCCCCTCGGTATACTCAATACTAGGTCCATCTGATATCATTCCATTGACTTCATAGGCTTGGCTTGAAATGATTCAATACAAGTTAAAATTAGTTGACTGATCCAATCTTATAATTGACTAAATTCTCCTCCCACATCTCATGTGGGTGTAACCTAAATGTTACACAAAAGATAAGGTTCATCGTACCATGGTATACCTCTCAGTACGGGCGGTATGTACCGGTCGAACGAGGGACCGATACACGGACCGCCCCGTATCGGGTGGTACACGTTATATGACCTTGTATCGATCGATATGGGGTCCGTACCAGTCGGAACGATCGAAATATATCCAACCATTACCAACCTGTATTGAGTAACAGTCGGATTTTAACTAATACATGGGTTGACGATGCATATACAAAAGAAAAGAAACGAGATATTGGGAAGACAATTACAAAGTGGTTAAACTTCCACAAGATTCCAACAAACACCACCCAAGGTCCATATTATCAGAGCATGGTATCCTCTCTTTAAAAGGCTGGCACGGGGATCCAACCTTCAACACCAAAGGAGATTCACGATGTATATTTGGATGAGGAGGTGGCAAAACGAAAGAATTTTACCAAATCCTTCAAAAGACAATGGGACGAATATGAGGTAACACTGATGTGTGACACTTGGACGGGGCCAACAAGAATAAGTATCATCAATTTTCTTATGTATTACAACAGATGAATGATTTTTCATAAGTTAGGTAATGCTTTCGATAAAATTCAAGATGCAAACTATATTAAAACCTAATGTACAACGTAGTAGAGGAGATCATACCAAATACATTGTCCAGATAATCATTGATAATAGAGCCAATTTTAAGAAGTCCGATATACGATTGATGAAAAAAAAAAGAAAATATTGTTCTAAACTGCATGTGCAGCTCATTGCATGGATCTAATGATCATAAAGTTTATAATCATTGGATCCACTCTTTGATACAAAAGTAAATAAAAGGTGAGATACTCCGACCTAGAGTCACTCCATGTACTACAAATTTCATTACCTTAAAATCAAAACAATAAAAGAGGTAAGGACTCAAGGCAATGGTCACCTCACAAGAATGATTTGATTCCAGATATTCGAGATTGAAAGATGAAAAAAAATATGAAAAAAATTATTCTTTTTTTTTAGACACTGTGAATGAAATTATAATTGGAGTAAAACCACTTATGTTGTCCTCCGTAAGGTTGATATGGACAAGCGTTCCCAAAAGTCATCTTAAACATATATTGATTACAGCAAGAGAGGAGGTCTAAAGCATATCTTAAACAGATTGGGATTAATTTAGAGTTTGCCTCAAACTCAGATTGAGTTAAATTGAAGTACGAGTCAAAATGGGGTTGAGCTAAACTAGAGTACGACTTCATTCCTTGAACAAATGTCATGTCTTAAACATATCTTAAACTAGTGAATCCTCTATAGCACCGAAGCACTGCAACGTGTGTAGTCTGAAAAAAGGAGCTGGTCTAAAGCATGACTCAATTTAACTATGAGACAAGTGTTAACTGCTTTAAGCTGATAAGCCAAAACATCATGTTAATAATCTCTACTTATATTGTGATGTAAGTTCTCCCCTCTAATAACATAGCCATAAAGGATATCCAAGTCGCATGTCGCATATACCAATAATGCCACTGTTGCAGTTAGCCTTGAAGCATATCCAAGTCTTATGCCGCATATTGCATCTATGCATCTATGACACTGTTGTTTTGACACAGAAATTATGTCAAAACAACAGGAAAAGTACATAATAATTTTTTTTTAGAAGTACTGTCATTTATCTTAATGCCAAAAACAGAAAGAGAAAGAACAAGTCATAATAAACCACGGCATACCTAACAAAGATGCAAATGCGAAATACTGCAATCTTTGCAAGTGGACAGGTATCTCATTCACAATATCGTGATGAATAATAGGAAAAAAGGGTGGCCAATTTTTGTCCTCAATAACAATGCCAGCTGCAAAAGCAGAATAGCTAATGAAGCAGAAAAGTTGAAGAGATAAATGTGCTTTAGCTTCTCAAAGAAATTAGGTGCCTCTTTAAATAAGAACAATTAAGATAATAGTCATTCTGATTAATCAATAGAACTAATAGATTTTACCACGGGCTGCAGCCTCTTCCCTTCGTTTGATTTCCTAAATGACAGATACAGATCAAATGGTGTATCAAAACATCTCAACTAATTGACAACAAACTGTAGTAACTAGCAAATTGACATGTAAATGCATGACTTTTACAGGTTATTTTATGCGGCAATATAAACAAGAAACTTATAAAAAAAGGTGCTTATTCTTAGGACTGCTCTAAAAGAGGATTGTAAAATGTTATCTCTGAAATGAAATAGGTATACAAACTATATTGTTGTATAAGGCAATGAGAAATAGCATAACCATAGTAAATGTCAATAGTGACGCAAGTGCAAGCATAAATTTACTCAAACAGCATACAGAAATGCAGAAATATTTATAATCAGATAACAATGGCATAGATTTTGCCACACACCAACTGATGACTTTGATTGAAATCAATACTTTATGGTATTTTTGCTTATATCTGTCTTGGAAACAAGCTGTAGGAACACAGAAATCAAGCACCTATGAAATTAGTAAATATTTGTAATTCCAAAGATGATATTTAGTGACTTTACAGGTCTTGGTAAGTCAAGTATTTTATTATAGGTTCCTTAGTAGTAACAAAGTGACCGGCAGAGAGTAACAAAGCAGGATGAGAGTGTATGACGGCGAATATTATCCTCATCCTTTTCTCTTCCTCCTCCCTCTCTGTCTTCTGTTGTCCTTTTTTCCTCCACTGGACTGCTGCTGCTCCTCTTCTAACTAATGGCAGGTCTGCCAGAAATGGCTTGATGGGCAGAATTGACCAATTCTAGCTGAGGCAAGACAGATTCTGTTCCAGACCAATATCAACCAAGCTGGGCTCATATCTCCTACACTAGGACTTGAGACAAGTCATCTCGACATGGGAAATATGGGATAAATTGCTGGGTTCATGACAAAGAGACTCGTTATAAAGGCACATAAAAGTATCAAACCTTTTATGTATCAAAGATGTATTTTATAACCATTAGAATTAGTAAAGATTCCAAGAATAATCAATATAGTGTGCGTAAATAATGCTATAGGATTGCATATGTTGTCACTTCAAGAAGGTATCCTATGTAGTTTGATCATTCCGCAACTCATGTTCAAGACAACATATCTATCTTTCACATAATCTAATACTTCACATGTTTAGATTTTTTTGCCTCTATTGAGACATTCCATTAGTATGTGCTGTTGCACAATTGATAAGGTGTTATGTACAAGTCCAAGTGAGAACGTTTTGTACATTATTTAATATAATGAATGAAAATTATTTTTGTAAGAAAATAGATTTTTATGCACACTTCAATATGTCAATATTTAACAAACATAAAATGCATACCAAACACATACCGTAGCTGCTATATAGTAAAAGGTTTATGAATCCTAAACAATCTGGACATTAAAATTTCATTCTGTTTAATTCACACAAGAAGCATGCAAAATTATGTTTCATTTATTTCTTAATGAATGTACTCCAAGTGATTGATAATCTCCATCCAAATATTAGGCTGTAGTAAATGATATTTAGCTATGATTGAACTTCTTGCAGTCCCTCATAATAACTTCTTGAATTACAAGGATGTGCCATCATGATTCGATTCAATGTGGTCTTATTCCATAACTCTTCTAAACTTTGTCACATGACATGTCCATGTTTCCAAACAAACCTTATCAAATGAGTATTTGTTTTGTTGTTTTAAATTAATAAAAGGTTCTTCAATTTGTATCTTAAATTGTTGTGTTTTATGTGATTATAGCTTATTTTCAAATGTCAAACAATCCTAAGTCATAACTGTTGTGTTAATTAATATGAAGAATCTTCTGGTGGTCCATACAGCCTCAAAATCACCAATGAGAACTCATAGCATGATGAATTTTTGTCTGACAAAACTTGATAAAGATCCCCACCTCAGCAGTTGGTCAACAAACCCTTTTCATATTCAAGGACTCTTCAGTAAGAATAAAGCACAGTATGACACTTGAACATCTGATAGCTTGTTTAGCCTACTATTCAAGGACTGTTCCGGAGCAATCAAAGCTTGTTTAGCCTACTATTCCAAGGTTTCAGGGTCCAATCCATTCCAGCATACCTACACATGGTATATAAAACAGTAGAATTAACTGCAGTGCTGGAACAATAGAATTAACCAGGGTACTATGGTTTCTGCACATGGTATAGGCAATTCTTAGTAATAATAGTTTATGAAAAGTGTTAATTATTGACTGTCGCTGCTAGGATTTTAAATTGTCACTGATAAAATTCTTCCTCAACATGTACAAGAAAGAATGACAAAGATCAAAGTCCCAAACCAAGTTCCCATCTCGGGGATAAGGAAGATTTAAATTTATAAGGTTTCAATGCATGATACTTATCTTCTATAATGACAACATCATCCTTCCTCAATGTGTAAAAAAAAGAATGACCAAGGTCAAAGACATAAGTTGATGATAAGGTGATTAAGGTCCCAAGCCATGTTTCAATCTGGGGAATGAGGAGGATTTACGGGTTGAAAAAATATTATAGTCATCAAAACCCCCTGAACCCATTCCTGGTCATCAAAGCATCTAAATATGATCATCCACAATAATATATTGTTATCTTTATTTAGTTATAAGTCACACAACAAACACTTAGAAAACGTTAGAGTACATCATAGAAGAACCAAAAATAAAGTTTCAATATTCAATGAAAGAATTAACTTTTCAGTATTTGATTCAAATGCATACCTTTTCCCTCCTATTTAATTCAGCTTCCTTTGCTTGAAGTTCCTTCTCCCTTTTCTTTAAGTCCTATGTGACAAAAATGGAACTCAAGAGAGAGCAAATTTTACACATATGAAGAATGTAGAACATCAGAATCTATATAATTTATTAATTAAAAGGAAACGATCAAGCCATAGGTGTAAATATTAAACATGTGTAGAACCACTGGTTGATTAAGGCCCTTGCCCCCTAGTAAAGTCCTTTAAGAGCTAGGTACTTCATATATTTTTTGTTATTAGTGCATTCAGCTGGTATTGCAAGAGGTGCAACTTCTTGTTTAAGGCCAATGGTACTAAAACATCTCTATTGATTGGTCTAACTTACTATTAATATAGCATCCTGATTATGGGTTTAACTTGCAGCATTGCAAATGAGAAAGATATGACACCGGAAACAACACACCTAGCTTAACACAAGCATGCCAGTCTGAACAAATTAAAAATAAAAAGGAAAAAAATACAAAATATAAAGAAGAAAGAAAAAACATTATCTGAAAGCATTCACCTCTAAATAGAGAAAGAAAGAAGACTATCTGAAAGCATTCACATCTAACCTATCAATATATAAAATGTGTCACCACCGAAAAACAATAAATGATGGTTGTGGCAACAAGCACGTTCAATATCAGATAAAAAGGCATAGGGGTTACAGATGGTGACACCTAAACAACATGGTATTACCAGCAAAATTGTCCAGGCATGGGAATCCATTTACTGAAAATTTTGCCTATGCTTCAAGTGAAGAACAACCAAAGGAAGCAGAATGAAGATCTGAAGTTCAAGTTGCTCTTTGAGTACTATATGATAAAATTTCAACTGTCAAGAGACCATCCATCACCAATTAACTAATTATCCTAACCAATTGCTTGAAATGGTCAAAAAACCAGTTAACCACCATTTAATTACTAATTCTGTGATAATTTGAGATTGAAAGTAGAAGATCACGTGGTTATTGGAGCCCTCCAAAAATTGTAAACACAGGGCACCCTCAATAAAAATTTTCAACTGCTATTTAGTATGATAATTAGGGTCAAAGTCCAATTGAATAATTCCTAAAGGACAGTTTTCTAGGTAGCCAGATGCCTGAATTGTTTGATGGTTCATTTCATTTAAGAAATCTGTAACTGCTAGCTACATTTTTCTCACCTTAATATTCTTTGTTTGCTCTAAACTCTTCTAGATGGTTTCGACTATCATTCTGCATCTACCTCCTTTGGGTCTTGTTTATACTTAATATAATAGATCTGTACAATATTAGCCATTTTCATAATAAATCTGATTCGAACTCGACAGATACAAAGAACATATACAGCAAGCAAAACATCACATGTGGCATATTGCTTACATGCTGTGACACAGCTCAAATTTAGGCAGAACCAAGTTTTAGTAGGTTAGGTAAGTTATAGCTAAGCTTAGGCTGTTCAGGTCAAATATAAGAGGTAAAGATCTTTTATTTTACTAGGTTGCCCACAATTTCTCTCTATCCTTATAGAGAACATGATAAAAGAGTTTATTTTGGCTAGATGTTTATGCTAACTTAACTTTTCAGAATTTTTGGGAGTCCAAAAATGAGTCCAGGACTCTTAAGCCTTGTGTCCAGAGACTATGGAAAGTAAACAAGGTCAAAATGAAACCTCCAATCAAGTAAAGCCAATTGATTTAGTGAGGCCCAACTTATTCCACACATAAAATATTAAAAACGAGGACTTGTATAAGCTAAGATAGAGTGATTGTAGTGAAATGATTGTTTATAAATAATAACTCATGTTTTCTACATAGCTAGCTAGTAAAGTTGTCTTTGTATATAAAACTTAAATTTCTTAGTCTTGGTGAAGTCCCTAGTTAACTTCTACCCTGGGTGAGTTTTTCTTCCTCATATAGCTTCCATTTTTTGTAACCATTCCTAACTCTATGACTTCATCTTCCTATGTAAATGCATATGCATGAATCAGTTTCTCAGATATATAACAGATCTGTTTCAATCATGAAACGAAAATAAGCAAATCCTATAACCACAAGTTCAGTCAAAGTCATCAAGATTACACTAGCATACCTTTTCTGTATCAAGAGGAATATCAACTGTTGCACCACGATCATTGTGAAAATCAGCAGGCTCTGGAGGAAGGGGTGAAAGTCTAGGATTGGGAGCGGGACGGACACCAGGGTTCTGAAATATTCAAATATGGGAATTTATTAACATCTATTAAATTATATATACAAGCAGATAACAAATACAACCTACCTAGAATCTAGGTCTTGATTTGTCTAGTACAAATAATCCACATGTTCAGCAGAAAAAAACTTACTGTCATGTAAAATGACCCTCCACCATAATTTGATCCGGCTGCTTTTCCACGAACACCAGGATCCTGCAACACAAATTTGTAGGCAGCATCAATATATCTAAAGAAAAGGTCAGTACACAAATCTCCTGCCAATGTACCAATTACTCAGAAGGATAAAAATTTACAGTCTTAATCATCCACAAGCAGAAAGGTTGTACCAATTACTTGAATCCTTGACACCTGGGTCAAAAAAGAACAACCTCAAGGTGGCACCAAGGATCACTTCTAGCCTAAATGTATCTCTATCGATTAGAATAAACTTACAGATCTGTTTGCTGATACCAAGATTAAACAAGTCGAATCATGAGACTATAGAAGTATGATTCCTTAAGAACGCTCAATGCTCTCGTATGATTTTAAGGAGAAAGACCCTCTATCAGGGTACTTTCACCTTCACATTGAATGTTTTTGTCAATTATTCAATAAAGAAAATTCTACTCTGGGGAATGATTCTTTCAACAAATTAGTTTAGGGGTTAATATAAATCATCAGGTAATCAAAGCCAACACGATAGCAACTACGATACTACATGAATTAAAACATTATTTAGTAATTTCACAACGTTGCCTATTTTTTTCAGGGATTTTATTTCATTGAGATGTCGTCTAGTTCACATGATCTTACTAATGTTGGTTTCTTAATCAAAGTACTTATGTCCAGCACCTTAGCCATCTAGTTCGACATATTAAAGAGGACAAGGGCACCAAAATTGTGACCAAAATACCAAGCAAACATAATTTTTCTAAGAGCAATTACAAATCATTTCAAACGACAGGCGCAAAACAAGAAAGTACGACAGGAGACTCCACGTCGCCAATGCAAAAGAAAACCCTCATGACAATTTTCCTCGGTTTTCAAAGATCCACGATGTCAAGCATATCGAACGACATCCAGGAATAAGAACCCTAAAATCTCGGATCTAGCGGGTGCCGCAAATCTTCATCCCGCCGATTTCTTTCGTTTAGTTATGTTTGCCACAAGAACCCGAAGCTAAACGGGTGACATTGGATCGACGGCAAGCGGCAGGAAGACAGAGGAGAGTGACGAGAGAAGGGAAGAAGTCAATTGGTACCGCGAATGGATTGACATCTTCCTCCTCTTCGAAAGGGTTTCTGTCGTAACGCCCCGCCATGACAATGAGAGCGCCCTTCCCCTCCCACCAACGAAGAGATCGATCGAGATTTCTTGGATGTGACAGAAAGCCTTCTGCCGGTGGCGTGTGGCTGTTAGTTTGTGGTAAGGACGGGGCGATGGTTAGCCACGTAGGATAATTCCTTGGATACCTAACGGTCGTTCTGACTCGAGCACGACTCTGCCTGCTTGTGTGTGGTTCATTCATCACGTGGAGCAGATCCAATAAGCAACTCGCAGAATCTACTCCTAAATCATATTTGAGAGACCAATAAATGGATCACGCTGTTAGATTGCAATGTAGATCTCAGCTGCCAGTTTTATCCTACCAATTTGCCTTCCCACCCAAACACATAGCTTATATATTGATGAAAGCGATGCAATCTTGCAAATGTCTGTGCTACCAATGGCTGCTTAAATATTACAAATGGCTTAAGGTCTTCTAAGGCTGCAAAAACTAATATCCACATTAAGAAAAGTGAGATAGAAGCAATCAAGTGACTGAACCCCAAATCCATGGCATAATGCAACATAAAGTCAAGCAGACAAATGTGCCTTCACTGATTCCTCCTACCTCTGATGCTAACTTCTCCAAGTGGTGAAATGGAACAAAGCTTCATTCTTCAGTATTCTGAAGAATCAAAAAAAAGAAACAAGGTGAGAAAATTTCTGTTCCGTACCATAAAAAGTAGAACTTATCATCGATGATGTGTTCGTGTTAACGTTAAAACAATGACAAAGTAAGCTAAATGTGTCGGATGATGGATCAACAGTAAGAAGCCAACCACCATTCTTTCTCATGGGTCGAGATCATCACCGCGTAGGCAAAAAGGATTACAAGAAAATATGGTCAGCAAGCAGCAATCTGGTGCTGCACATAAGTTAGCTCCGGCATTCGCCTCCTGCTTGCGGAACAAACTTCCTCTTGCAGATTAGACGTGGTCATCATTTGTTGCATGTTTCACATCATTTACCATGAGAATGAGGTCCTGAACAGCCTCAGAGATTGGTGGCCTGAATTCTGGTTCTTGCTGCAGAATAAAATCTCATGTTAGAACATTTTATTTTGTCTCTTGGAAGTACGAACATGAGTTGGAATGCTTATACCGATACTTTCATTTGAAAAGTATGCAAGTCATGTGCTAGCAGCTGCAGATTTGCTTGAATTAACATGAAATTTTACCGTTTATAAACCATATATGATTTGGACTTGTACAAATTTGTCCAAATTCAGGAACCAGTTATTAGGGATGTGTTTTTCTACATAAAGATGCTATATGTGATCCTTGCAGGAAGTACATGGTCATCATCTTGGAATTTGGTGTTCTCAGAAACAAATCAAAGTGTAACATCTGAAACATCAGAATCAACCTAGGAGTAAATACTAAAACAAGCTAATGCAATAATCAAGGCGCAGAAATAATACAATGGCTCGATACTAGATTGTTGTGACCGCAGCGACGAAAGGAAAAGAATATAGACAATTGATTCCAAACTTCGAGTACCAGATCTATGTTGAGATCAGAAAATGTGTTGTTGTTACTCATTGCATGCCCAGAAAGAAGTGAAAGATGATTTATGATATTGTCTAGGGAAAGGAAGCATGTTTACCACTTACAAAAGACTATAGTGTAAGAAAACAAAATCCAATTGTACGATAGCTTCAAAATTGCAAGTGCATAGTCAAGCAAAAAGGTACCTGAATGCAACGGCTTATAATATCAGCAAAGCAGGATAATGATTTCTCAGGATAACTTCCAGACATTAAAGGATCCACCATTTTTGATAAGGCATTGATATCATATAGCTGAGAACTAGCCCATCTGACAAGATGTTGTTCAGAATGAGGGCGAGCACTGCAAGTTATGGTAAGAAACAGATTACAAACAATTTCCTGTATCACGTGAAGGAAGACACGAAAGTGGATGATTAAAGAAAGTCGATCGGTAGGTGTACAAACAAGTTCTTTTACCTGTCATAAGGTTTCCGTCCGGAAAGAAGTTCTAGCATGACAACCCCAAAGCTGTAAACATCACTTCTATCAGTAAATTTCCCAGATTCATTTACTTCAGGGGCTTCATAATTGTACATTGCACTCATTCGGCCTGACAACTGCTATATAAATAGCACTAAGAGTTAGTCCCATAGGAAAGCAGGGAGGCGGTTGGATCCCTCTATAATCTTATGAAAAAACCTAAAAGGTGCAACAATCAAAATGGATTGTGTCAAGGACAGCATGCCGACCGGCTTTTCCAGTATTTGGCCAGTCCAGTACATACCAGTCTATACCAACGTACTGATACACGATATGCCATAACGTGCTGACAGTGTCAAAATTTTCCCAGAAAATCTCCGAAAATACATAAAAATTAGGGAAAAAATATAAATTAGTGTTTTTTAATTAGAATTAAATGCAAATTTAGTTCTATTTCAATAAAAGATATCCAAACAAGGAAGGGATAGTGGATTTATCTTTTTCGGACGTTGATTAATAGCTTTGCAGCACGTTCCGATTCTTCCATTGATATTGAACAAGAGTCAGAATTTCTGAGAAAGAGAGAATGATTGAGTGAGAAAGAGTATTAGAAGATGTGAGATTGAAATAGGATGAAACTAAGGGGGAGTGGGGTTAAATAGACATTCAAATGGGTCCAACGATCAAATTGACCATTGGAACCAATTCAATCTGGGCTCTTGATTGATTTCGATCAAAATCTGACCATTACTAACTAGTACAGGCCGGTAATGGTCAAATTTTGACCATTTGCCCGGTATGCCCCCTCAACTGCTATATCGCCCGGTACAGGGCGATCTGCATTCCGGTCAACTATCAGACCAGTACATACCATATCGTTTCGAGTGATATGTCAAACCATGGTTTGTGTATGAATTCAGCTATGCACTTATAACAATAACTCCACATCTTTATATTACATAAAAGTTTTCTTATTGTGGGGTTGGAATGCACAAGCAGACCTTTAAATGTCATTCATCCACCATTCTAGCCTTTTTGGTTCTATGGCTGCTCCTCTTGCCATGACCTGCCTTAGCTAAACATCAGACTAAATGGTAGGAGGTTGGCCAAAAGTTCAAAATATGTCGATGAGACAGGCTCAGGCTTTCATTGAATAGGCTCTGACCCAAAAATCTGACTTCACGGAGGAGCTATTGCTTCTTCATATGACTCCCTTGACGATGTCAAACATATTGCAGTTTCAGTCATGTTCTTGATCAAGGCTAAAGCATGTAAAATGATGTTACTAAAATTAGATTGTTCTTATAGTTTCAACTGAATGTATGCACTTTTCCTCCGTAGCTAAGATATATGTGAACTTTAAAAGACACTGAGATTTTTTTCTATTACTCACTGATTTAAGCCTTAATTTTGAAGTATGGCTCTGTAATATGTAACTAACTGGAATTACCTGAGTAACAGAGTTGGTTGACATAAGAGAAGACAAGCCACATTCGGTAACATGTACAGCAAGCTCATCATTAAGGAGAAGATTGGCAGATCCAAAATTCTGATGCACAAATGATGGTTGACAATCCTCATGCAGATACCTAGCGCAACAACAGGTAAATTTTCTCAGTCCAAAAATCTATATTTTTTATACAACACATCTATGATGAAAAAATTATCTACTTACTCTAAGGCTTTTGCAGCTCCAAGGGCCACTTCAAGGCGGGCAGTCCAAGAAAGTCTAGCACTGGGATCATCTCCAGCATGAAGTATGTCATGTAAGGTCTTCTTACCGAAGTATTTATATACAAGTAAACGCTGGTCAAACTCCGCACAATACCCCACAAGCTCAAGAATGTTAGGATGCCTCAGTTCAGAGACAGCTAATACTAGCTCTAGAAAGTCATCAGCAGGTACTCTTGAGTTCACATTGTCAAGCTTCATGATTTCCAATAGCTGCACAGCAGGCATAGTAAAAGTATTACTCGACAATCTTTTCACAAAGTGCTGAAGAATACAATTTAAGTACATGTTTACAGCAAGTGTCAGGGATGTTACTATGTTGATATAACAAAAAATAGTGAATATGGACAACACAGATTTTCCAAAAATCTAATGTAAAATTTGAACAACACAACACAGACATGAATAGGTCAACCTGAAAAGCTTTTTCCTCTTAAAGCATCAGGTCATCAACTCAATAAACTAGAAAAATTAAGTGCAATGTCGAATGTAATTTTCATTAATATTGGTGGTCTATGATTGTGTTGTCAACATCATCTAGACATCTACACAAAGTAGCAAACTGCAGACATTTGAATATTTCATGGCCCAAAAGCTGAATAGACATTTGAACCAAAAAAAACAAAAACGAAATAGAATGCTCTTCTCATGTTATAGGCACAAAGATTAATGGCATACCTTTCCATCAGAAGATTGTGCAAGGTATACTTTGCCCAATCTATCTTCTCTGATCAGATTTTCTTCACTAAAACTGTCTGTGTATTGTTGAAGATCTCCAACAGAAAAGGATCTCACAGAAGTTGGTGTGGTGTTCATCATCTCTGGAGAACGGCCCACAACATTTTTTCTGGGGACAATCGGAGTTACAGTGACCCTTTCCACAGGGGGCTGTGGCATAACAATATCAGCTCTCTCTCTCATATCAATTATGTGTTCCTTCTCCTTTTCAGAGTCCTTCGCAACTGGTACAGGACGGAAGGCAATAGCCCTAATTACATAAACTAGTAACAAGAACACCAAGAGAATGGAATATACCTGTCATTGCCATATGAGTTCCATATTCCTTTCTTTCTCTGTCGCCCCTCTTGGCAGCTATAAGCAACCATTTCCAGATTATATAGAAAAAGGAAGTACAAAGCTTGAAGATAAAATATCCTAGACTCATTAATCTTACCTTCTGTAACTTTGTTTTTTGTCTCTGCAAAATGTTCTTCACTTCTAGGCTGTTTGTATTCCATTTCTGTTTTTCCTACCTGGCTTCTGAACAATTCATCATGCTTTGATTTCCTCTCTTGGTATTTTGATAAGCAAAAGATTACCATCAATATAATAACAATAACTAGGAACACAGCGACAATGACATATCCAATAATTTTCACGGTCGACAGTTTGTGGGGACTTTCTTGATTGGATGGACCATCTGAAGAGTTTGTGTGCATGATATCAGGTATAGGAGACCCTGAAGGAGGACCTTGTGGTGGAGATTGACGTGGCGCTGATGATGGTGTGATGGAGGAATTAAATGGGTTTCCATCCTTTCTGTGCAGCAGTTCAACAAGTTATTAATACTTTCATTGTGTATGTATATATCAGTGTGTATATGTGTACATGTATACATATCTTCTACCAATTCAATATTAAGATTGAGTGGAAAAACAACAAGAAAGTTTGATTGGTATTTATAGTAAATTAGCCCTTTAACTCAAGACCTAATGTTTCCCACTTTAAAACATAATGCATGTGCAAAATAAGAGAATTCATTCAGTATGAGATGCTTACTTGAAATTTGGAATATTCAGCAACTTCTCTGGGACAGGTCCAGAAAACAGATTGTTCTCTATGTTCCTGTTAAGCCAGATCAAGAAACATGTTTAGAAGAGCAATCAGTTAGGACCAAAAGGATTTTTTGCATCACAACTAAGAGTTGTTTCAAGGGCATTGCAAGTTACATAAAAACTGTGAACCTAAATGAATCTCAACAAAGGCAGCTTTGATAGAGTCCCATGTCCTCTTACTCGGAAGCATAGGCAACAAAACTTCACAGTTCATTCAAGTTTAACACAAGCACTAAAAGAAAAAGCTTGTTTAGTTTACATGCACGTCAAGAGGACTTGTGAGCAAAGAAATGACTCACAGCATGGTTCATGCCAAGGATTATAGATCTCAGTCTGATATCGGTTTTGCCAACTTGTTAGACTTGTATGGTACGCATATACAGGCTGGCAAACTGATCTCTACCACCAGATATCACCAAAAAGATAATAAAAGAGTTTATACACCTATATGGTCCAGCAATGATCATTGTTCAGACCGGTAAATATCTGTTCATTGGTATGTACGAGTCCAAAACAATATTTAATTCACTGGCTGGTGGAAACCAGATCCACATACGAATCAAATGGCAGAAAGCAAATCCCTCAAATTCTTCAAGGAATCTATTGCACTTGACCAAATTAGCTAGAATCACTATAATGATTCAGGAAAGATTGGTCAGGCTCAGGAAATTTTGGTTAAGTTCACCCTGGTCCTGGTTAGACACAATTCGCTGATTCCAACCAAGTATTGACTATTAAATTTCAGAAAAATGATGGCTATTAGAGAAAAAGGTGATAAATGTAGACTGAAACTTCATTTCCTCAACAAATTGTCTTATCCTCTGATAACCAAATAAGGTAAATGTACACAACTATTTTCTCACAAATCATATTATGATCATACTAAATCAAGACAAGGGCATTCAATTAACTTTTACAAATTGTTTGATTCATCAAAGAACTGTGAATAACATAGGAATGTTTCATAGCATTTGGGTCTGAGAGAAAAGTGAGCACCCACATACACAAAGTTGCATGCAAGAGAAAAAGCGAGCGAGTGAGAGAGAGAGAGAGAGAAAAAAAAAAAAACTCATCTGAGAGCTTAGGAACTAAAACTCAACACATAAATGATTAACTAAATAAGCTTAGTTTACTTATATTACATAAGGTGAGAGTCCTACGCAACCGAGGGTAAATACTGGTCAGAATACTGCAGACTGACAGGTATTTGCTGGCCCAACGATGAACTGTTATAAAAAATTATAGCTTGATTTAAGTATAATACCATTCAAACTTTTTATCATTTTTTTCAACGATACCGAGTGATACAAGTTCATATATTGCCCAGTATATTGGTACCATAATAGTTCAACAGCTTACCAAGCCGGAATCAGTGATACTTAAGACCTTATCATTATCACCAATTAGGCCAACGCTTTCTTATGATCTTTTAACCTCTTCACAGTAAACATTAAGCCAATATTTACTTCCATTTTTGAATTAAAGTGATTGATTTAATTCAAATTTACTAAAAAACAATTAAGAATATGTAGTGAAAAAATAAAAGTGAAAAAAACGTTAGAGGTCTATTTGGAAAAATACAAATCCTTGAGAGGCAGATCTTCCAACACATTAAGGATCCCAGAAAGCTGATTATTTTGCACATGCCTGCAAAACAAGTCATTAAGCTAATACCACGCTGAAAAAAAATATAGCGATATTATCAGATATATAAGCAGCTGATGCTTACAATGTAGTCAAAGATGACAAGCTTCCCATTGAAGGTGGCAACTGGCCACTTATGTTGTTGACAGAAAGATCCCTGCTTGAATGTTTTGGCATAACAATTATCAAGAATATTGAATGACAAGCAGAAAGAAGAATATTGAAGTAGAAAGTCTAACTTACAAATTTATTAGTCCAGTAAGAGAACTAAAAGCATCTGGCAAATCTCCAGTCAAATGATTATTATTAACTGACCTGTAAATTACAAAGATAAAAAAATGTAAGATAGATCTATCAACTAAGATAAGATGCAGGTTCCCTTAAGCAAAATAAGCATAAAATTACATGTCAGTCAGAAGTGTTAACTTTGATAAAGAACTTGGAATGCTTCCTGTGAACTGGTTAGCTGAAAGAAAGCTGCCCCAGAGAAGAAAACCATACAGCTTTACTCAAAATCAGTAACATAGTGAGATTAGAAAGAACGAAACCTAGAATATACTTTAATCTGTTTAAAACATACAATATGTGCAACGTAAGAGGCAGGTTTTCTGGGATGCCACCGCCAATATTGTTGTTACTCAAATCTCTACAACATAAAATAGCAAAGATCAATCCACAAGTTCCTGATGATGGCATGAAAAAGGGGTGGGGTAGGGGGGATTCTAATGCTAAAGGAGCTTTATGAAATGAACAGCACAATTTGGAGAATAGAGCAACAAGATGACAGTATTACAGGCTGTTGTTTGTTGTAGCAACAATACGGCAGTAGAAAAATTAGCAGTGTGCTCATGTCAACAGAAGAATGAATTTCAATGAAGTATCACTTACATTGCTGTTATTGAAGAAAATTTGCCTAATCCATCACCCAGTTGCCCTCCAAGATTTGCGCCATTTATAACTCTAACAAAATCAGACCATTTAGATGAGAACAAATAGTGATTACTTCAATAGGATAAGTTAGAAGGAAATTACCGTACATTCCAGTTATATTTGAGTCAACACATTGGACACCTTGCCAGCCCTCCATGCAGGGGTCTCCTCCACTCGGGACCCATCCAGGAAGAGGAGGTGAACCCAAGGCAGCATAAAAGCTATTTATAGCAGAAACTAAGAGAAAACAAGTTTTGTGCAAATATTAACTATAAGCTGAATAGGTACATTCAGTGACATTCTGCATACATAAAACATTTGTCACCTATGTAAAATGAAGTTCCAAAGTTCTTTTCCCAAAAAAAGAACCAAAAAACATAATTTCTACTGTAGAAGTTTCCTAACGTAGTTGTTAGATGACAATTAAGTATGATAAGTATTTATTGTGATGCACCGCTTTGAACACATTAACGTATCACAACAAAGAAGAAAGTCAAATAAGAATGTAAATAAAAATTAAAGTAGTAAAAAGAAAATCAAAATCTCCAAAGAAAAACAAATGACAGAATGGAGCCAAATCCTTTAATTTGAGCCACATGTAAAAAAAAAAAAAAAAAATACATATTGATGAATGTGAAGATGATCATCTAAATAAATATCAGTGCCCATATCAACGTGGGACTATAGCAGCAGAAACATGGGATTGACAGTTGCAGTGGCACTGATACATCAGTGACAACAGCAGCAGCAGCCATGGAGGTATTCCTCTTCCAGTTTTCTTAATCATTTTGTAATTTCTTTTTCCAACTGTGATAGATTTGTGGTGATTGCCCGTTCTCACTCTTGTTCTTCTTCACAAACGACAAATCAGCTAGAATCATCAAGACTCAGAAGATTGCCACTTGGATCTGGTGGGTTCAGTTGATTCCAACTGAAGGCAGGTGTTTTATCTCATACTAGTAGGCATTTGTAGAAATGATCAGACGAATAGTCATAATACACAATCTGTAGTATGGTGGCATTTGCTACTGCAAACCTACATTGGAGCCACCATGGCCATTTTTTTAGATCACCCACCTTCACTCATAATGAAGCTCCTTACCATTTGAAAAGTCATTTTTTGTGTGACCAACTGGTATAGGCCTAAAAATGTCAGGTAAGAATGTAATGATCAATGATGAACTTTTCAGTTTCCAGTCGAAATAGCATCGACATGTGGTTCCCGAATCACTTGTTCATATTTCCCCGACCTTCAGTATTTAGCTTCACTATGAGAACGGAGGATTAATATTTAGCTTGAAGATGGAAGATGGACATCTATCGCTATATCTTCTAATTGATACTCAACACCACTGTAGGGGAATAACATTAATAATTTCTGCCAGTGAGGGTGTGCCATTAAGCATCGTAAGAATACAATAGCATATATGCTTGAAAAGGTTATAAAACATGATTTGTATATCAAATAAAGAGACAGAACTTGCAAAGCAATTTATCATGAGGTAAATAGTAGCCAGTTCTCAAGTTTCAGGAATCAATGTAAAACAACTTGGAGTACCTACCATCTATTTCGGTAGTGTATGCACAGCAATATGGCAATCCCAGAATCACCATCAAGCCAATCCACAAAAAAAGTCTTAAATTCAAACAATGCATCCGGGCGAATAGCATGATGGTATCTCTCTTCTGAAGCAGCAAACTGACAATCCTGCTGAGATGAAGAAAAATAAAGAAAAGTATAATTGTAGATAGAATACACATTGCTTGCATACTTCCTTCTGTGCCCCCTAAGATACTCCATATTACCGACTTAGAGAAATAAAAAGTGAAGAAGCTAACTTTGAACATTTACTGATGCTTTTTAGTTGCTAGTACGCTAAATAAGCAGAAGAGCCAAAATTTCAAGTTCTTGGAAATGGAAATCACAAAGTCCATCCTATACCAACCGCAAAAAAATCAAATTACAGATGTGCTGAAAGAGGAAGCGTATTCTTACGAAATCCCTCCAAGGATCGGAGGTAGCTACAGAAGTATCTCAAATTTGCTAAAAAAATATGTGAGGAACAAATGAGCATAACGAAAAAGAACAGAGAACTGAAGTCTTTTTGCTGCTAAACTAACAAGCCGCGCCGAGATTGCATAAAAAAATGCAGCAACCTAAAAGAAAAAAAAAAGACCGCTCATTTTACAAGAAATCACCACAGGAAGCAGCAAGAGTGCAAAGTCGCGCTCTCCGAGTAACTCAAGACATGCAAGACTCAGAAAGGAGCGGAGAGAGCTCAGATAGATCTTGCAATCCAACACCACAGCGAAGCTCACCTCGCAGCTGCCGTCCGCGCCAAGCCTTAGATGCTAAGATTCCACTTAGATCGCAACGGGTGAAAAAGTAGGGAACAGAAAGAAAGAAAGGCGGAGAGAAAAGGGGAGACAAGGACAAAGAGCAAGTGATATAGCACGGCATGCACACCACCACGGTCGCAGTTCCACCCAGACGAAGACGAAATCTAGCAAAAATTACGCAAGTGTCGTACCACTAAACCCGATCGATATCGAGTTCTGGAATCTCTTCTTCTTACATGATGATGGTAACATTAAATTATATGATTGGAGTACATATCCAGCATATGTTCGTTTCGGGAATCTTATGTTAAAGAGGAGCATTGCTCTCGTGAATCTGTACCATTGTTTAAGCATTACTTGCACCGTTACGGTCGATCGATTGCCTTCGTGGGGGATTCGTTCAGATAAGACTCACATTGTCATTGTTGTTGGTTGCGGCTCAGTGAAGTCGACATTTTGTCAAATTGCTTTATCCCCTGATGTGATGTCAGAAGAGAAGTCTCAATAAATAGTAGTTGTGATGTCAGAGGATTAATTATATATTTTTATTTTTTTAATTAATTATCTTTAACATCTCAATCTTTTTATTTGTAAAAATTATATATCGAGAACTTTATATATACGAAAGTGAAACATTTAATACCATATTCACTCACGCTATTAATTTTATCAATGAAAATACTGCATATGCTATCACGTATGATATGAAAAATGATGTTAAAGTAAGATTAAGAAAAAAAAAAGATAATTTCATAGTATTTATTATCTATCATCAATATTAATTTTTATTTCTATAACTTATGTGACACCAGCAATTGTGCAGCAATTAACAAATGAGGAGGTAGGATCACAAGACAAAGATCTTTTATACCGAATACTCTTGATTTTTTTTTCCTTTAGATGATGAGAATAGCACTATAACATTACCTTTTTAACCTTATTTTAGCATCATTTATCGCACATGATATTAATTATAATATTTTTGTCAATAGATACGATAGTGTGAGGAGAAACGAAGTTAAATATTTTACTTTCTTAAATGCAAGAATCTCAATATAACTTTTAAAAATGTAGAGATCAATATGTTAAAGGTAACTAATTACATAGGATAATCCTTAATTAATCTAATTTTAGAATTGGATATACTTATGCCGATGACTAATGAATGAACTATGTGTGAGTGTTTCTCGTGAGTGAGACTTCTCCTTCAATCTTTCATATGATGTTCTTTCCTTTTCATTTTAGAAAATTTCTTCACTCTTTGAAATTCTTTAATTATGTAGTGTTAGTTGAATTTGATTCTTTATATGTTGCTAGTAAAATATTTAATAAATTTAAAATAGTACTTTTCAAAACAAATCTAAATATAGCTTTTCATAAAGATTTATCATTTTTGAAGGTTGAAAACCCTCATCATCATATATATAGCGATCACTTCTTTCTTTTTTATTTTTTAGAATAATTTTATACTCTATGTATATGTAACACTAAGTATATATGTTGTGGGTCTACTTACATATTACTCCTTTTAATTAGTTACATTTAGTATGATGATCCTTATATTTTTAAAAATTACATTGAGATTTCTATACTTACTAAAAATGAAACGTTTAGCCTTATTACTTTAAATTTTGAACCCTATAAAATTATTTTTTAACCCTATATAGGGATCTCAATATTTTACTTTTTGTAAGTATAGAGATCCCGATATAATTTTTAAAAATATAAGGATCAAAATACTAAAAGAATTTAATTATAAATAGATAATTTATAATTAGCCCATATATTATGATAGGATCCATCTCTATCCAAAAATCATTCTAATCAGCCCTAAATAAATAATGCTCTATCGTTGATGTTATAATGTTTATTATTTTTCCTAGTAACATAAAATATCAAATCTTCTTTTAACCTAAATTATCACATTCTTCAGAAAATTATTAATTACGAGTGATACAAAAGGCAATAAGACTTTATTTTATATTAACTTTGTTTAATTAATTAAATATTTATTTTACATATATTCAAATATTTTTTTATCAAATATCATCATTTTCATCCTAAAGCTTTACCACTTTCACATCGAATTCAACTTGGCTGTAGAACTTTTAATCAAATAAAGTTTTTTTTTTAACTTATCTCAATTAAGTGCAACCAAGTTATCATCGATAATATTATTATAATAATATAAATATCATTTACACATTTAAGATCGTTTATCTTTTTAAATGTAATTGTTCGTCCCTTTAAGATTTTTTTTTTAGATATTCCTAAATAAGAAGATCATTCATCGTTAATTACTATAGAATCAAACTTTTTTTTCCATTAATTTTTCTATAGTAATTAATGCATGTAGAAATAATCTGCAATATTTTTGTATGATTACTGCATTTTTTAGTTATGATGCCATTTTATTGAGAGAGAATATTTTAAAAAAAAAAATTAACAACGAATAAACTAAAAAGCGAACACTAGATTACGGGGTTCGACACCATTTGCCTATCTGCCTAAAAATCATATATCCTTTATATGAGAAAATAAATATAGGAAATAATATTTTGTTGTGTCATCCCAAATCTATTAACCCTAAAGAAGTTTATTATACACATTCTTGTGTAAACGCTAAATAAGTTTTCTTTTTTCCTTAACCCTCTCAATACATACTAGAAAAAATTACAAGCACCAAAGTGTTCCAAACTATATTTCTCCTCATTAAAATCTTGAGATAAGTATGACATATATAAAATAAATAAGTACGAATTCAGTAATCTTGATATTTAAATATTTATCCTTCAAATAATTTGAATGTAATTATGACTCCGAAAAAATATTTGTGAGTTGTGAGCCTAATAAAACCTTCTGAGTTTTACTTTCTTAGTGGGGTCCAATTTTATTATAGCATCAATATTTTTTCTCTGTGGTGATCATAATATTGAGCAATCTTTTGTGTTACATGTCGTAAAGAAACGGCATCCAAAACCATCATATAAGTTGTTGCATAATTCATGTGCCAGAAAAATATAAAGAACATTATGCAAAAATACAAGATGATATTATTTAACTTTTAGAACGGACCATGCCAAATGATGTATTTGACTTCACGACTGAGAAATGGTGGCATCTTATCAACATCAACTTGCTCCTTGTTAATATGATTCTTAATAGATGATTACTTCTTGATCAATTTTGATAGAAAGTGTTAGATTATATGGTCCATATATTATGGATAAAATCAAATTTTGATTATGGTTATCAATGAAATCCAATTAAGATATGATTTTTTGATGGAATAAACTATTAGAATTATTTGTGCTAGAACTTTTGCTCTCGTCTTAGGGACACACACGATGAATGATTATAATAATACAACATCGTGACATAATTGAGAGATCATAGATCTTCTTTCCATCTTCCTTTATCACCACATGAATCAGTCAATGAAAAAGTATAATTCATCTCTCATATTATTATATTCATGAAATCCATCGATGTCAAAAAAGAAGAGAGGAGAATATGAGTATGCTTGAAAGTTTTTTCTAAATAATAACATTAAAAGGTATACATCGTAATAATCTTTTAGATCTGACACTAAAATTTTTTCACGATAACATATAATAGATTTTATGCTAACAAAAAAGTTATAGAAAAATATATCAAAAATGATATAACTCTTAATAATAATAATAATATTATTATTATTATTATTATTGTTATTATTGAAACCTTACATCTCTCCTTCTCTTTAGACTCTCTTCGATATTAGATACATTACATTATTCTTTTTTTTAATTGAAACAAAGATTTTGATTTCGACTAAGCAAGACATCATTTATTACTAAAACATTTGATCATTATGTCGACTACTAATGTATTCCAACACTCATAGTGAGAGGGCAAACGATCGAGGCGTTCTCTTTTTGCTACAGATTAAAATACATTAATTTTCCTTTTGCTTTTTCTTCGCAAACATAAAGCACCGACGAGCGGCGGTCTCCGATTCCCACGTCAACGCGCACACACCGCGGCGTCCTCTCTCCTCCGGCGGTGTCTAACCCCAAAGGGGCAATCTTGCAAACAGCTGGCTGGCCCCACCATCTTTTCATCTTTTCCCTGAGAGCAGAATTCCACGATTTGGACTTTTTTTGGCCGCACTCCCAAATCATACCTAATTAGCTCACATCATACGATTCTAATTATTATTATTATTATTATTATTATTATTATTTATCAGCGAGACAAAACGGACGCCGGAGTAGTAGCAGCCCGCCCGGTCACTGCACTCACTCCCACGTTAAATGGAATGAGGCAGTCGTATAACGTACGGCGAGTTCGACTCGGCACTCTCTCCCACCCCCCTCCTCCCAACTAACTCGGCGGCACAAGTGAAACATGCTCGACTGATCGACACAGCCGAACTGTTTCTTGGAAGAGGCGTTGAGAGATGGGGAGGTCCGACTGATCCCGACAGATCGAAATCGGAAGGAGTAATCGGTTCCCGATTCGTCGCTGCTGGAGGGAGGGATCTGTAAGAACTCGATCGAATGGGGAAGACCGGGGACCGGGATTGGATGCAGATCTACGCCATCTACGGCACTGATAGATGGCACACGGTGGCGTTCCTGGCCCTGCACGCGGCCCTCTTCGCCGCAATCGCTCTCCTCCTCCTCCTCCGCTTCCCCTCCTCCCTCGCCCTCCTCCGCTCCCTCCTCCCTGCCGCCGTCCCCCTCACCGCCCTCCGCTTCCTCGCCGGTGTCGCCGGCTCTACCGCGGCGCTCTCCGCCCTCTGCCTCCTCTACGCCGCCGGCAGCGTCCTCCACTCCTCCCTGGCTCTCCGCTGGGAGATGGCCCAGCGGATGGTCGCCGCCGTCCCGGACTGGTCGGCGGTCCGCACGGCCCTCGACGTCGGCTGCGGCCGGGGCATCCTTCTCAACGCCGTCGCCATGCAGATGAAGAAGGAGGGCTCCGGCGGCCGGGTGGTGGGCCTCGACCGCCGGAGGCAGACGGCGGTGGAGGCGCTTCGCCGTGCTGGGGCGGAAGGGGTGCAGGAGTACGTCACGTGCCGAGAGGGCGACGCGAGGAGGCTGCCCTTTGCGGACGGCTACTTCGACGTGGTGGTGTCGGCGAGCGGGCTGGGGGCGGCGGCGGCCGAGGAGCGGGGCCGGGGTCTGGCGGAGATGGTGAGGGTGCTCAAGCCCGGCGGAGTGGGAGTGGTGTGGGACCTGTCACGCGGCTCGGAGTACGCGCAAAGGTTGCGGGAGATGCGGATGCAGAACGTCCGCCTATCCGACCCGGTAACCGCCTACATGGTTGGCAGCCACATCGTCTCCTTCCGAAAGCCCGTGGAACAACAACACCCCTTTCCGCACTGGGCCGCCGACATGTGCTGATGGAAGACGCTCCGCCGCTCGACGGCGGCCACCACGTCCAGATATCACTATACCATCTCCTCTTTCTTTTTCCTACTTCAATTTCTTTTCCTTTCTTTTCATGTGATTTACTAAGATCTTCGACATGCTACCTGCCGCAAGTGTAAATGTTCGTAGCTGGTAGCATTTGTAAGCACGGTAATCGCTTTCGATACAGATATGAGGGGAATAAATGTGGTCTGACGATTAAGTCGTAAGGCTACCTTGGTATTATAATCCTCATTGCTTTATATACAAAAAAAAAAAAAAAAAAAAAACCATAGCCATATCAACCCAAATGAACTCCATCAACACAGGACGCACCGCACCCGTCTTCATTGCCTGCTTAAGTTGCAGACCGATCCCCGTCGTTGTGCCTGCACGTCATGTGTTGCTGGGCAATGCAATGCCACGTGTCAGATTAGCAGAACAGATTCTTCCTATCAAGTTGTGAGCACATGGGATAACAAGTTCTTGTGTTGTCTCTTGCAAGACCTTGTGTCTGCCCATGTGGCATTGAGGTGACTTTGGAGGGTGACCATGTGGAGTTGAGATGTCAATCATGGGAATCGATGTGTGTTGGCTAATTGGTTTCACTGTGTCAGCCAAGTGACTTTATCGTGTCGATCATGTAGAGTCGTGACGTCAGTCGAATAGCTCCACCATGTCGATCATATAGGGTTGACATATCGATCACATGGAGCCATGGTGTCGACCAAAAAAACTCCACGCTGTTGACCATACTAGGCTGATGTGTGAGGCACGTGGCATCAACGCAAGTGCCATGTCATTTTTTTAATTTTCTGGAATTTGTTAGCAGTGGTACAGTGACCTGTGGTTTGATTCAAGTGTTAAAGCCAGCCTTTAGACGAGGAACCATACAAAATAAAGTAAAAAAAATATTTTTCTTTTTGTGATGGAACACTCTTTTTTTTTTTTAAATTTCTCATTAACAGCGTTTGCGGTGCCTTCAGACGAGGCGGCAACCACACCCTCAAATCAACGCTTTCTATTAATTGGGATAAAGAAGAGGAATAGACCAGCGAGCAGAGGGAGGGAGGGGGAAACGAAGGCAAGATCGAACCGAAGGGAAGCTGGGGGCAGATCAGATCAAAGCATCATGGCGCTGTCGTCGTCCCCGCTTCGACCGATCTCTCTGTGCGCGAGTCCCTTTCGCGGTCGTCAGTCCAAATCCTCATCTGTGATTCCATCCATCAGAGCTTCGTCTTCCTCGGACGTCCCCGTTCCCGACTTCCTCTCCTCCGATTGGTAAATTTGTCCTTCATTTTTAACCCCCGCTTCTTTAACCCCCGATTTCTGTTGTTGAGGCGCTAATTATGGGTCCGTTTCTGGAAGGGTTCCTAAGAGTTTGATCGAGAAATCGATTGATTACACATTTTCCAATTGCAAATGGTGAGGCGAACTGAGAAGGAAAACAAAAGAAGCAATTTCATGGCGTTTTAAGAGATTTCTATGGCATATAGACAATTACCAGTTGATCCACCTTATCCTTTCTGGGCGTGTCTTGGACAAGGTTTGATGACCTACCACCGTAGGTTTATTGGGCACATCTGATATCGTTATTTACCTTAAGCGTCTGAAAATGGCTATACCTCCCTTAAGTCAACCTATGTGATCGTCTATGGTTGTTTATTGAATTAACAAAGCAAAATCTAACATCCATTATTTCGTTAGATTCTTGTAAACAGCAAGAATTGAACAATTCACACAAAATCAAGTAATCATAATTAAATATTACTTGCATTTCCTTTTTTGATTCTTTGGTCAGGCACAACTAAGACTTTAAGTCTATTACAACCAAATAGCAAGTGTTTTTAGTATCTAGTGTTTTGTCAAAATTCTCACTCCTAAAACCAAATAGCAACCTCTGCATTTCCTTTACAACTTCAGTTAATCCATGGTAGGCCTAATTTTAACATAGGACATTTCATGATGTTCAGAGTCTAATCTGCTTCATATTTTTCTACTGTGTTGAATATTTTTTTTTTTGGTTTGTTTGGAATTGCATGTCAATCAAGACGACAAGGCAAACTTATTATGCTTCTTTTATTATCTTTCTTCTGTTATTAGCATAACCATTGTTTCATAATTGTAATACTAACAATCTAGTTCTAATTCCATTGTTATGAAAATCAAGTTCAGAGAGATCTCCATTTTCTGTTTACTGTATTTATCATCCATTACAAAATAAATTTGGTGTTGTTCTCTTATTCTGTAAATTTTGTTGTCCTATTCAAATTTTGGTTGCTGATATATTAGTCTGTTGTTTTTAGTTGATGAGAATTTAAATTTGTTTTACTTGGTGAGAGATTAAACGAAATTCATTATAAACTTGAGTTCCAGGGACAAAATTTACAAATCATGGTGATGCAATTTTATTAACACTAAAAGAAAAACTAAGGACATAATTAAGTTGGATGGACAGAAGTTTTAATTAGTAAAAGTTTTAGATTCTGTGGATTGAGTACTTTATAAGATGAAGATATTGTTTATAAATTAAAAATTAGATGGATAAAATGGAGAGGGATGCACCACGCAACCACCGTGCATCTTTTAGACTAAAAAAGATTATAAGACAGTTGTTGGACCATGATGCTTATGTATCTGAGTGTCGGGTGATTGAAAGGCAATACATACAAAAAATTATGTCGTTGAAATGAGATAGTTGAGGTGGATGTATGAAGTTACTAGAAAAGAGAAAAGAGTTTTTGTTCATTTGTAAATAATTAGATGTAGTATCTAATGCAAATTTTTAATGTCAACTGTAATGACAACTTCTCTATGCTTCTTATCTTTTTAAAAGTTTATGTTAAAAGATTTCAGTTTGCTTCTCTACAGAGATTATGGGTTTCTCTATGCTTCTTTACCTTTTCAGGCTTGAATCCCGCAGGAAACGACCTTTTGGCCCTAGGCTGGAAGTAATGTTCTGACTGCACAACAGCATTAGTTTCCCTATATTTGTGTGTGTAATATGAATAACTGTTATTAGCATGTTTTAGTTTAGTGCGGAAGAAGCGGTAAAATGGCAGCTTGATGCATTAAAATACAATGATCAACCTCGACAAGACTATGGGATAGAGGTCATGTACAGGGTATGTTCTTTTGTCTCTGCTATCAGCACACTTGTAGCTTATGTTTCCATGGTTTAGATGATAACATTGCTGTATGTTTCTACCAGTTTGCTGGATTTGATCCTTTTGAAAGATCAACCTATTTTGGACCATTCTTTGACCTAGGACAGGTCAGAAAGATATTCAGTTTAAGGAGTTGTGTTGACTGGTACATAATCACAAACATTCCTTACTCTTCTTGGTTTTCTCAAATTTGGCAATGTAGTTTGAACGCTTTCGACGGATATTTCACCATTCGACTTACCGGGTCTTGCTTGGTCACAAGGAAAGGAGAATCTTGAGCAGTTTGTGGGTTGAAGAGGTTGGTCAATAAGCCATTTAAGTGAAAGCTTTTCTGTGTCCAATCTGATTTCAGCTCTAATATTCTAGATAGATGAATATTTTCAGTGAGGTTATGTAGCATGCCAAAACAATTTACTCTGCCTTTTCATTTCATGGCACACATGCATCCCAAAAGAACCGATTTAAGCAAAGAGTATGGATACAAGGCTCTCGCCCTGAGGAGGAAGAGATCTTTCAATTTACAATGGTTCAGGTTTGGCTTTGCTCTACCCTGTCTGCATTGGTGATAATTAATAAAAATTGATCGACTGTTGCACTGGTTAACAGAGGATAGGTGGTTCCTGGGATGGTTACTGGTTGACCGAGAGCTTGCTTCATGATGGGGATGGATTCTCAGGTGGGGTTGCCTATTAGGTAGTGCCTCATGTCTATATCTCTGTTGCACTATCACATCTACATAGCATTTTTAGCAAAATAGGAATATTGCCCATCTTTTATGTAAATAAATTCTGCAAAGCTACCATGTGTATTTCATGAGTTGGTAAATTTTTTTTTACAGATTAGCTTGAGTGTTTGAAAGTTGAATTTGGTTTGCTCGAGTAGGGTAAGGTTGTCGTCTGCTACAGCGGGCAGGTTATATTTTGTTCGTCTTTTTTGTGGTGCTTTTGAAAGAGAAAATAAAAGATGGGGTGTTACTGAAAACTTTTGCTCTAATTTTAGTCTTTTACGTTTCTCCTCCGGTCTTTTTTTTTATTGTCCCTCCCAACACAGTTCCATAATTGAAGATCTCTTTTTTTCCATTGATGTGATCGCGGACCAACTCCAACTGTATTACATTTTTTTTATGTATATATATTGGTTTTAAGACGAGTTGATCTCACTGTTTGTTTCTACACCAACTATGGTGACCGCTGCGATCTAACATTGTGCAATAATAGTTTTGATGGTAATAGGGTACCAATGGGTCGGTCCTACTCGTCCAACCCCACGTCAGACGGACAGTTACAACAACACTTCGGAGGAAGCTACGTCAGCCCGAGTAATCAGGTCGGCAGTCGATCGAGTATCCGAGATGGAGGTGATCGGGTATGATACTACCTAGCTCCACGTCCATTAATGTAGTATGGCGCGCCACGCTCTCGCCCCATGCTGCTGCAGCTGCACGTCCTCCGTACGATTCAGCTATACCCCGAGGGACGACAAGGGTAAGGCTGGGTGTATTGACAAGCTTCCCTCCCACAAGTATAAAACACCCGTTTCGGCAACGGGTAAAAGGGAAGAAGAAAACTCTCTCTCTCTCTCTCTCTCTCTCTCTCTCGCTCCAGAACTCTTAACTTCACCCTCCCGGGAGGGCAATTCTTGATTCTCCCTAACTTGAGCATCGGAGGGGCCTCACTAGGTCACTCCTCCCATTCCCGAAGAGGCCTGTGTGCAGGATCGTCATTCCCGAGACGACCCGAGGGACAAACCGACCGACGCTTAGGATGTGGACCACCAAGGAAGCGTCAACCCACGTCGGAGGTCTCGATCCCCACCGACGTTGGCGGAGTTGCGCACTCGGACGAGAACAGATCGAGCCGACATCTCAACTCGACTCCTGAAAGTTTTGTAATATTTTTGGCGTTAGAAGGAGGGTCGATGTCGCAATAACGCCCAACGAGTAACCCAAACATGGAACACCCCGGCGGGTCCACCGATGTCTTCCCATTAACCTTGCAGTCGGTCGGTCAAGCTCCCCGCTTACCGGCGGAAGAAGCAAGCACGATACCACCCACACTGAATCGTTACTAGAGGTTGTTCAATGACCTGGGGCTTGCTCCCTCGGATCCCGGACTCTCTCCCACCACGCCGGGCCTCGGGCCTCCCGTCGTGACAGCCGAGACGTTTCTTGGTCTCACCCAACAAGTCTGACGCTGACTGGGATGATCCAAGCCATTGTCCCCTACATCCCTCAACTGGCCCAAGCGTCGATGCACCAGCATCCGCATGTTCCTCGGCAGTCGTTGCAGTAGGAAACACCCCAATCAAGGCCGACCCAAGGAGAACACCCCGGCGGAGCACCCCACCACCCCCCAATCGAAGCCACGATCGAGACCCGAACGCCTCGGTGAGTCAACCGGCGAACCGCTCCCGAGATGTCATGCGTATCCCGCTAGAGCCGGATGTCGTTTCCTCGGACTCAACCAACTCGGTGAGGGAACAGCTTCGCTGAGTCAACCAAAGGCTTGACGAGGTCCAAAGAGACTTTGTCAAATCCAAGGAGGAGGTCGAGGAGACCACCAAAGGCGGATCCTCATTTGCTCCCGAGATTCTGGATAAACATATCCCCTCCAGTTTCTGACTACCGACCCTGGAGCCCTACGACGGGAGCACTGACCCGACAGAGCACGTCGCAACATTCAGGGCTCAAATGGCTCTTTACGACACCTCCGACGCGCTGATGTGTCGCACCTTTCCCACGACACTTCGCGGACCGGCTCGGATGTGGTATAGTCGGATAAAGCCGTCTTCCATTTCATCATTTGACCAGTTCGCCAAAGAATTCGAGCTCAACTTCATAGCAAGTTCCTGCCCGAGGCCGACGGCCGCCTCATTGCTCGGTCTCACACAAGGAAACGACGAGCCACTCGCCCAATTCGTCAGTAGATTCTCGACAGAGATCCGGAGGATGCCCGACACTCATCCTACTCTGGCAATCCAAGCATTCCTGATGGGACTTCGGCCCTCATGATTCTTCTGGTCGTTGATCGAGAGGCCCCTGTCCATGGTGCCAGAGATGTTACAACGGGCGAGCCAGTATGTAGCCGTCGAGTCGTTGGTGGCCGGAAAGCGGGGGGATCACAAGAAGTCTCGAGGTGACAACCCTCAAGGACAACCTTCCGGGACACCCAGAAGAAGAGACAGGCCGGAACTATCATCCCATAGGCCCCTCTCGATCCCGCTCAATTTAACCCGAACTGAGGTCTTTCTCCAAATCCGAGACAAGGGACTCCTCAGGACCCCGAACCCAATCAGAGCAAAGATCGGGGGTCGTGACAAAAGAAGGTACTGTCGCTTCCATTGAGACTACGGTCACAACACCGAGGAGTGCAACGACCTCAGAAACCAAATCGAGGTTTTAATTCGCCAGGGGCATCTTCATCGGTTCATCCGAGATCGACGGGCCTCCGAGGAACGGCCCCGTCGGGACAAAAACCCCTCCCCCCGATCGGATCGACAATTGAAAAGCAAATAGATGTCATCATCGGCGGACCAGCATCCGGAGGAGACAGTTCCTCGGCCAGAAAAGCCTACGCCCGGTCCGCGATCGAAAAGAGGCCGAGAAGTAGCCAGGACCCTGAGATCACCTTTGGAGATGGGGACGATGCTTACCCGGACCATGACGACGCGCTGGTAATCTCAGCCCAGATCGCCAACGCCCGAGTAAAAAGGATCATGGTGGACACGGGAAGTTCTGCCGATATCTTATATTTTGATGCCTTTCAGAAGCTCGGTTTAACTAACAAAGATTTGCTTCCTATGATAACAACGCTAACAGGATTCACGGGAGATTCGGTTTCTCCTACCGGAACAGCTGTCCTTCCAGTCACCGTCGGAGAGGAGCCGAGATCAAAAACACTGTTGGTGTCGTTCATTGTAGTGGCGCTCCCCTCGCGTACAACGCCATCATCGGTAGGCCCACGCTCAACAAACTCAGGGCGGTGGTCTTGACGTACCATCAGATCATGAAATTCCCGACCAGGGCTGGAGTAGGAGAAGTCCGAAGCGACCCTCGGGAATCCAGACAGTGTTATCTGACAGCGACTACGCTTCCCAAAAAGCTTAAAGCATCGCCTCCTACCCACAGCGTCCGAGATTCAAGCAAGGCGTCCCCGAAGCCCGAACCGGCAGAGAAAGTAGTCGAAATCCCCTTGAATCCAAGGATCCCAGACAAAACCATCCAGGTTGGCTCAATGCTCCTAGAGAAACAACGCATTCAACTGATCGAGTTCCTCGGGAAAAACGTGGACGTCTTCGCCTGGCCCCTGAAGGACATGCCCGGAATCGATCCTAGGGTGGCTCAGCACCATCTCAACATAGAGCCTACCACCCGGCCCGTAAAACAGCGGCCGAGGAAGTTTGCCCCCGACCGACAAAAGGCCATCGAAAAGGAGGTCGCCCGATTACTAGATGCGGGACTCATCGCCAAAGTGAAGTATCCGACTTGGCTGTCCAATGTTGTATTGGTCAAGAAAAGTAATGGAACCTGGAGGATGTGCATTGATTACACCAGTCTTAATCGGGCTTGCCCGAAAGATTGTTATCCCCTCCCGCGGATCGACCTTTTGGTCGACTCTACCTTTGGCTACGAGCTGCTTTCATTCATGGACACCTTCTCGGGATACAATCAGATTTAGATGGCCCCGGAAGATCGGGAAAACACGGCCTTCATTACCCACCACGGCACCTATCGTTACAAAGTCATGCCTTTCGGATTAAAGAACGCTGGTGCAACCTACCAAAGAATGGTCAATCAGATGTTCAAAGAACAAATCGGGTGCAACATGGAAGTGTACGTCGACGACATGATAGTCAAAAGCCGGGAAGTAACCACGCACCTGGACGACCTAACCGAGACGTTCCAAATGTTAAGGCAATACAAGATGAGACTAGACCCGACCAAGTGTGTGTTCGGGGTTGGATCCGGGAAGTTCCTCGGGTTCATCATCCACCGAAGGGGGATCGATGTGAACCCGGAAAAGGTGGATGTCGTCCTTCAGATGCGTTATCCCTGAACAATTAAGGACATCCAACGACTCACTGGAAGACTAGCGGCACTGAGCCGGAGATAAGAGTTTCCCCTTCTTCCAAGCCTTAAGACGAGCAAAGGACTTCAAATGAGACTCCCAATGCAAGAAGCTTTCCAACAATTGAAGATGCATATAGCCCGCCTCCCGCGCCTCACCTCAACCGACCCTGGAGAGCCCCTCGGGATCTACTTGGCAACCTCGGAGGTGGCGGTCAGCTCGGTCCTAGTCCGATTCAGAAAAGATGGGCAGGAACCGATATATTACTGCAGCCACATCTTAAGCGGTCCCGAGGAGCGATATCCACTAATTGAAAAGCTCACCTTCGCATTAATCTTAGCCTCAAGGAAGCTGAGGCCTTACTTCCAAGCTCACCCCATTAAGGTAGTCACCGATCGACCTTTGCGTCAAATACTCTCAAAGTTTGATGTCGTAGGTCGGATGCTCAAATGGTCAGTCGAGCTCGGGGAATTCGATCTCGAATACGTTCCGAGGACCGCGATAAAAGCTCATGTCCTAGCCGACTTCATATCAGAATCAACAAGTCGAAAGGAATCGCCACCGACCTCGAAGTGGACGTTGCACGTGGACGGTTCATCCAACGCGGAGTGCGGAGGGGTCGGGCTTGTCCTCAAGGGCCCTGATGATCAAGTCTTTGAGCATGCACTCTGAATCGAATTCAAAGCCACAAATAATGAAGCCGAGTACGAGGCATTGCTGTTCGGCTTAAATCTCGCCGTCGAGCTCCGCGTCGAGGACATTGAAGTTTTCACCGACTCCCAGCTCGTCGCTGGGTAGGTCAACGGGGAATTCGAAGCCCGAGACCAGTCGATGATCCATCACCTGACGGAAGTATGACGTTCCATCCGACGGTTTAACCACTTTGTCATAACAAAAATACCTCGGACGGACAACATATAGGCTGACACCCTGGCAAGACTAACCTCTACCCGGGGTTCGACGACATGCCCAACATGGGTGGCCAGGATCGCGAAGCCTTCGACGGTCGCCGAGGTGGCCGCAACCGAAGTTGACCACGATTGGGTCGAAGAGATGCTCAAATTCAAGGGCGATGACACACTTCCCCAAGATCGCGGCGCTGTTCGGCGCGTAAGGAGAGTGAGCTCGTGGTATTGTGTCCTCAACGGACGTCTCTACCGTCGAGGATTCGCACAACCGCTTCTCCGATGCCTGCATCCGACCGAGGCGCAAACCACGCTGGCCGAGATCCATGAAGGGATATGCGGAGAACATGTCGGGGCCCGAACCTTGGCCCACAAAATACTCAGACAAGGGTACTATTGGCCGACCATGCGACAAGACGCACAGGTTTACATGCAAAAATGTGAAAGGTGTCAAAGGCATGCCAAGATCCAACACCAATCGGCGGTCCCGATGTCCACCCTAGATTACGCCTGGTCGTTTGCCCAATGGGGAATGGATTTGCTCGGCCCCTTTCCCCCAGCTTTGGGACAACGAAAATTCCTCATAGTCGGTGTCGACTACTTTTCCAAATGGGTGGAGGCCGAACCACTGGCATCCATCATCGAGAAGCAAGTCGAAGGGTTCGTTTGGAAAAACATCATTACTCGGTTCGGTATCCCGAGGGCAATCATCACCGACAATGGAACACAGTTTAACAATCCAAAATTCAGGGCATTTTGTGATAGCTATCGGATCCAACTGAAGTTCAGTTCCGTCACCCACCCACAGACGAACGGACTGGCCGAAGTCACTAACCGGGCCATCCTTGACGGGCTAAAGAAAAGGGTACAAGGTGCACGCTGGACTTGGGTGGATGAGCTCCCGAGCATCCTGTGGGCATCCCGGACAACCCCCAAATGCACCAATGGCGAGTCGTCGTTCAGCTTAACCTTTGGGACCGAGGCGGTTCTCCCGCCCGATGTGGTCTACCCGACCTTTCGGGTCGAATTCTACGAAGATGTCGCGTCAACCGATCGACTAAGAGAGAATCTCGACCTTCTCGAAGAACGGAGAGCCGCGGCGCACCTGCGAACCCTCGAGTACAAGAAGGCGGTAGCGAGACTCTACAACCGTCGAGTACGCACTCGGGAGATTAGGATGGGAGACTTGATACTGCGAAAGGCCGAGGTCAGCGATCCTACCCGTTCCCGAGGTAAGCTCGCGGCAAACTGGGAAGGACCATACCGAGTTGAGACTTCACCCCGGGAAGGCACCTTCACCCTGATTACTATGGAAGGGAAAAGGCTGCCGAGGACTTGCACATTTCAAATTTATGAAAGTTCTATGTTTAGTAAATCTCGAGCATTTTCAATAAAAAGAGCGCTTTGCATTGATCAAAGGAAAGTACAACTGTCGTTCGGGGTCCGACATACAAAAGAAAGAGGAAGAGAGGGGAACCCCCGACAGACCAAAAAATAAGTAATAACCAAAACTCATTCTTCGGGTGGCAGCAGGGAATCATCGAAGGGTTGCTCATCGGCCATCGGGACGTCGACATCCTCGGGAAGGGTGGCGAAGGGGTCCAACTCGATCTCTACCCTCGGATGCCAAGCCTGGAGTCGGGCTAGAGCCAGTTGATACCCGTACTCTAGCGATACTCGCCCCATCTGCACAAGACCCATCTCAAACCCGGGCGACTCCTTGTACTTTTCGATCGCCCTCTTTGGTAAGTCTTCCCAGAGAGCCTCCTTAGACCGAGCCAAATCCCGCAGCTCGGTCTCCATTTGCCTCACTTGGGCCCTCGCACTTCGGAGTTGACCCTCGGAGTCGCCCAGTCGCTCGTGGAGATCGGCAAGCTGCCTTTCTAGGCTAGCCGATTCCGACCGAGCCTTCTCCAAGTCCGCCTCCACTGACGCTCGACGGTCGTTTGCTTCGTCGAGCTCGACCCGGAGATGCTCGGTTAAAGATTGAGCCTCGACGGCTCGGACCTCGGCTGCAGCCACCACCACATCTGGGTTCCCCCCTCCTTCAGGTCCTAGAGCTCTTGGTGCAGAAGGGTCACCTTGCCGTCCAGGGAGGTGATCACCCGACCTGCGTCATGTACTCGGTCGAACAAAGTCGCCTGATAATGTTGGTTCTGGAAACCGAACGTTCGGTCAGTAAAAAAGAGAGAGAAAAAAAAGGGGGAGGGAAAACGTGAGAAGAGACCGAGAAGGCACTTACCAACACCATAGCTTTGGCTGCCCCGTCCATCAATACCTCGGACGGAAGAGTGTACAGGTCCAACGCCAGCCGCGGGAGCAACACGCCTCGAATATATATGGCTGAGGCCTCCCCGTTCTGCCAGACTGGTGTTCCATGGGTCGGTGGTCTAAGGTCGGGGTCGAGGGGAGCGTCAGAAGCTTGCTCGGGAAGGTTGCACATTCAGATGACATGATAATCTCGGCCATCGACCCCGGCACGGGCGCTGCACAGTTCCCTCACCGATTTGGGCCTTTGCCTAGGGGCAGGAGGCTCGTCCGAGGTGTCGGCGGGCCCTTTTCCCTTGGTGGCTCTGTCGGCTTTGTGAGGGGATTTGCATCGATCCTTCTTCTTTTGGCCAATAGAATCTCCCCCCCGTCGTTTTCGGGAAGCCTTTAGCGCACCCCTGGCCTCCTCGATGGGGATCTCCTGCACGTCGGAGGCTGACCCGGACCGACGGGCGGGATCAACGGAGGCGACGGTGCTGGAGTTGGAACCAAGGGTGCAATTCCAGGACGCCCCCCCCCCCCCGGCCCGGGGATTTCCGGGCATCAAGCTCATGCTCACCATTTCAAACAAAAGAACAAGGCATACCGCGAGAAGCTGGACTGAGGCCCGCCTCAACCAGCTACTCGGTCAAGTTTCTAATGGCCCGAGACGCGGACAGGATGCCCTTCAGTTGCTCGACCACGTTCGTCTCCTCATCAGAAAGGTTCGAGGGGACGTTGCTAATAGGGTGGGCCAACCACTCGATGCCAAAATCCTATCCCCGACGCCTACTTACAAATAAAAATTGCGCCTTCCAACCTTTGTTGTTGGAAGGGGCACCCTCGACCCTGAATCCCGACCGAGTAGTTAGGTAGTAACCCCCTGACCTCTACACAAGCGAAAGCAAGATAAGAACAAGTCTCGGCTCGGGACGATTCCTGACCCCTTACATTCCCCAAGGAAGGTTATGATATAGCGCCAAGAGTTTGGCGCGATCTGACCGGGCGATACCCGCTACCAATTGAGACACTCCCTGATGACGGGATGAAGAGGGAACCTCAGCCCCGCCTCCAAGGCGTCAATAGAGATACCGAACCCCCCAGGACAAGGGTGGTACGGTCGTTGCCCCGACCTAGGTGCATGAAGAACATACTAACTCGGAATGCTAAAACGCTTCCGAACCGACGCTAAGGACTCTAGACAGATGGCTGAATCGAAGTCATGGTGCGACTTCATAGCCTCCAAGGCTTGAAGGGCCTTGGCATTGGCCCCGGTCATCACGCCCGAGGACGAGCTCTCGGGACCCGACTGATTCCCCAAGGAATCATTGGACCTACATCTTTCCTCTCGGGGAGGAGAAACGGGAGAGGAAAGAGGAGAAGAGAAGCTGGAAATTGAGAAGGAAGGAGTGGACACCATTCCGACCTGATCAATAAGGGAGCGGAAAGAGACGGAGCGACCGAGAGATGTGAGGTCCGAAGGCTCAGAGAAGGAAGGAAGAGAATGAGAAGTGACCATTCGCCACTATCGACGGGAAGCTTATATGGACCGTGTCGTTTCGACTGCGAGCCGCACTTTCAACGATACGCAGACAAGAGTAAACACCACCACGTTAGCCCGTCCCCTCTCCTCGCGTTACCCCTCGTTATCTCACATCGCGTGCATATGCAACGCTCGCCACAATTGAATGACGTTTAAACATCGGTCCGCCAGTCCTTTGCCCGAGTCATGTATCTCGGCCAGTCCATCAGTCCTTTGCCTAAGGCACGTATCTTGGCCAGTCCGCCAGTCCTTTGCCCGAGTCATGTATCTCGGTCAATCCATCCGTCCTTTGCCCGAGTCGCATGTCTCGGCCAGTCTGCCAGTCCTTTGCCCGAGTCATGTATCTCGGCCAGTCAGTCCTTTGCCCGAGTCGCGTGTCTCGGCCAGTCCGCCAGTTCTTTGCCCGAGTCATGTATCTCGGTCAGTCCATCAGTCCTTTGCCCGAGTCGCGTGTCTCGGTCAGTCCATCAGTTATTTGCTCGAGTCATGTATCTCGGCCAGTCCATCAGTCCTTAGCCCGAGTCATGGATCTCGGCCAGTCCATCAGTCCTTCGCCCGTGTCGTGTGTCTCGGTCAGCCTATCAGTCCTTTAGTCGCGTGTCTCGACTGATTTTTCACCCGAACATTGTACCTCGCTCGGCTCAATCTTCACTATGGACCAGAGGCGACTAGCGTTCGGGGTCATCCCCTTGATTGACGAAGTGCCTAGGTGAGACCCCTCTCGGGGGGGGGGGGGGGGGGGGGGGGGGGGCGGGGGGAGAATGATAGGGTACCCAATGGGCCGGTCCGACTCGTCCAAGCCCACGCCAGATGGACATCCAGAACAACACTTCAGATGAAGCCACGTCACCAGATCGACAGTCGATCAAGTATCCAAGGTGGAGGTGATCGAGTACGACACTACCTAGCTCCACGCCCATTAATGTAGTATGACACGTCACGTCCTCGTCCCATGCTGCTGCAGCTGCACATCCTCCGTACGACTCGGTCATATCCCGAGGGACGATAAGGGTAAGGTTGGGTGTACTGACAAGCTCCCCTCCCACAGGTATAAAACACCCGTTTCGGCAACAGGTAAAAGGGAAGAAAAAAACTCTCTCTCTCTCGCTCCAGAACTCTTAATTTCACCCTCCCGGGAGGGCAATTCTTGATTCTCCCTAACTTGGGTATCGGAGGGGTCTCACTGGGTCACCCCTCCCATTCCCGAAGAGGCCTGTGTGCAGGATCGTCATCCTCGAGATGACTCGAGGGACAAATCGATCGACGCTCAGGACGTGGACCACCGAGGAAGCGTCAACCCATGCCAGACTTGCATACTCGGACGAGAACCGATCGAGCCGACACCTCAGCTAGACTCCTGAAAGTTCTTTAATAGATGGATTAGCATCACACCCACCTATTTCAATAATAGTTTTTGAGTTCAGAATTGATTGTCCATTTACCACATCATCAATAACCTCAGATGTGATAGCTGTCTGTAATACTTACCTTGTGTTGATGGATTTGTTTAGTTGATGCAATTTTTGTTACATATTTTTTAGTATTTTAGGGCTGGACAACTTGCATTAAAATCATAAACTATTCATCTTATTCTTGTATGCATCTTTTGACTCTGCAAGGCAAAGGCATTTCTTCCACCGAGCTGAGGGCGCTAAATTCGAACCCAAACACGACGTCGGTGGCTCTTGGGAGGCGGTTCGGCGTGATGCCGTGACCCCACATCTGCATTATTTCCCCTTAAATCCATCTATTTTTTAAAGAAATAGAGTCAATCTCCACAATTCTCTTCGGTGGCGACGTCCCCAAGAATCGAAAAATAGATCGGAGCCATTAGGAGGCGAAGGGGGACGCTCCCACGGCCACCCCTCTCGTCGCTGCTGTGAGAAACGAAGTCCATCAAGGAAGTTAAAAGACGATGATGTCTAGCGGTGGCTACACCACCATTGACGACAACAACAATAAGAACAGCGTCGTCTCCGGATCCGTCCCGGTAATGTGCTTTTTTTTCCTCTTCCATGGCGGCGGTGAGGTATTTTCGTTTATTTTCTTGGATCTGACTTGACCTGATCCGTCGCACTTTGGCTTGATCTACTTCCGCAGGCTGTCTCCGATCCGGATCACGCGACCATCAAATTCACAGGTTAGTACTACCGTCGTCTCCCGTCAGATTCGTGGTTTCTTTTTATTGATGCAATTCGTTCTCAGATTGTCGCGATCGTTTGTGTTTTTTCTTTTGCTGCAGAGTCCAAACTGCAGACCTTTCCACCTTCATCCGAGTCCCAGGGCAAGATCGCCGCCGTCTTCCGCCCCCCTTCTGATGCCGACGGTAACCGTCCCCTTCCCTTACCTTTCTCTCTGATGATTATTGTTTCTTCTGACCAATTGCCTCGTCGTGTCTGCGTTTGCTTTCTGTTGAGGTCTCATCCTGATCTGAGATCCTGTTTTTGTTAGATAGCTTTTCAAAGCCAGCTCGTGGGATCTCCGATGGGCCCCGACCGACGGGATGGATGCATGCTTTCACCGTCGGTGCATACACGCCGTACTTTGATGTGGATACTTCTGATGTCTTACAAAGGATCAGAGACTCCCTTTTCCCATTCAGCGGGACCTTCACCGAGAATACGGCAGATAATCCGGACCTGTACGTGCCCCATCTCCTTACATGATCTTCTACCTTATTATGCTGATCTCGTATCCGCCATTGTATGAGTTGCTAGTTGGCTTAGCCTTGGCACACTATCTGATGAACCCTTCAAGTTCTGACCCTGGTTCTATGAAGCTTCATTAATTATCAATAATGAATGTATTGGACAATTTTTTAGGTAGTCTCTGACACTTTTAATTTTGCTGCCTTTCTTGGATCTGGGAAAATTGTGTGAAGGTGAATATTTGGAATTCTAAGGATCGGTAGCTATGTAATATTTCTACATAAAATACAGTAAATTATTACAGCAAATTAAATTAGCCATTTATAAAATACTAAAAAATATCCATATAAATAAAATAAAATATTAGAAAACATAAATACAATAAAGTCTGATCTAAACTTTATATAAAACTATTTGAACCATAATTATGAATAATCAGAAGTACATAATGATGTCTGATATAAATAGCATTAAACAATCTATAAGTTTAAAATAATTAAAATATTAAATATAAATATATAATAGATATTGATAATGATGTTAGCAGAACGTAGTATATTATAACATTACTTCAAATGTAGCATATACCAACCTCAATCAACTCTGGTTCCGAGCTTAAAGTTGAACCAGGCATGTGAAGAGATTTAATTATTTAAGTCTAGTAAGTAGATCTTAAACCTCATCCTCATTTTGACGATGAAACAAATACCATTTCAATTCATTTTCAATCAAATACCTAATCTTCTACATAGTGGGATCTTGTGCCATGTATGGAACGTTTGGTGGATGCTATCCTTATACCTGCCAGCATGTATAACATGAACAATTGTTATACTGAATTTTTATTGCTTCTGCTTTGTACTGCTTGCAGGTATGGCCCATTCTGGATATGCACCACTTTGATCTTTGTGGCGGCTGCTATTGGCACATTTGTCACTTATGTGGCACATGAGTTGCAGAAGAAAGAGTGGAATTATGACATTAACCTGGTGACGTGGTCTGCTGGTTTATTTTATGGCTATGTCACCTTGGTCCCTCTTGGTTTATACGTCATACTTAAGTACTTTTCAGCACCATCCGGGCTCGTTCAGCTTTGGTGTCTATATGGATATTCCTTGTTTGTATTCATTCCTGCCTCGGTATGCTATGCATTCTATTTTATATGTTGGTTCCATTCAATAGCAGCTTTTCCATGGCATCTTTCTCACCATTAATTTTTATTGTTCGAAGATCCAAACTCGTGAACAATGGGGATTGTTTTTTTATTAAATTGATTCAATTGGTTTGCAATATCTAGAGCAACATCATCTTCCATAATATGATCTTATTATGTGCATTGAGCAAGGTTTTTAATATCAGGTACTGAACCCATACCGGTCGTCTAGCATACCATGTGTCAATACAGTGGTATGTGATGAGATTTGAAGAGCATGAAAAGAAGCTAAAAGATAAAATAAAGAAAAACAATTGCTGCCTGTTACAGGTCTTGTACCAGGTGATATAGGTCCTGTACCGGGCGTACTACCCGGTTATATGTGCTGTTGGACCAGTATACACCATTTGTACCAAATCATACCCTTGGCACTTACATCGCCACGATATCTTATATGTCAACTGCCATTTAGATTTGTAACTACTTTCTTTGTTAAGCTTGCTTGGGCTATCCAGAAGCTTGGAAACAATTGTATAAAAATAAAAGACATGTCAAATGCCTGTCGTAAATTTTTCTCAGACTTTGAGATATAATTTGATTAATAGAATGTCATGAACAATAGCTTAGAACTTGTATATGAAGCACCTGTTTTTGATGAGAAAACAGGTAAGCTTGCTACATGAAAACTTCAGGAGCCAAGGGCTTGGTGGTACATGGAGTACTTTGTTCCTTGGTTCAAACTTTTTGATGAAGCAAACTTGATCTATGTTAGCTATCATCTTACATGTTGATTGGGTCAATCAATATTATGTTCTCCTACATTCTAGGACTTCGACCATTCATTATTTACAGCCACTGTTACGATTGTCTGTCTTCCAGATTCATATTTTTCACTGCTCATTACTTCAGCAAGAGTTATCAGTCAGTCTTGTTCAACCATGGTTGATAATTTTAGTTTGCCTGTCTATAGTTTATCTATACACTGTTGGTGCAAGCTAATAGGTCTTTGTAGTGTTTAGTTTGTGTTTCATGAACAGGTATAACAAACAGCACGTATTGCTTTTCTGTTTTGACTAGCTTAAGGTTTTTTAATGCTCGTATTTTGTTCAGCTACTAGGCAATGATTCCAAAAATTCAGGAGAGGTCTACTTTAGTCCTCAAGTCTCTACAATGTCATGAAAACAGTTTTCAAGATTTTCTTATTACCGTGTCATGGAATTATGGAATAAAGCTAGAATTTGGAAGTATTTATTATATGATGACATTTGTTAAATTGGAAAGATATATACAAAAGATAACTAGTGCTGTTAAGGTTGGGAGGTGCTAGGAATTATCTCTTGGTGCATGCTACATCACCATAAAAAGATTTTTTGATTTTGGGGCACTTTGCGCCATATGAGGATTGAATCTGCATTTCTACTTCATCCTGTTATTCACAATTACTTCCTGTTGGTAGTTTTTTGATCTGAATCCCATCATCATAACACCTTGCGAAATATTTTCTACATGCAAAATGTAAGGGTTAGAATATCTGCTCTATAATTTGTCTTAGCCTGCAATGTTCCTTCTATTGATATCTTTGTTGTCCTTGGGCTAGTGAGTTTTGGATATCAAGTTTGTTTATCTGGGGAGGTTAGCCTGGTCAATTATTTACTGCTTGTTTGTTTATCTGCATTGTTGCAGTGTCTCTCCATTGTACCTGTAGAAATCTTCAGATGGGTGATTGCTGGTGTTGCCGGATTCATGTCAGCAACTTTTGTTGCCCTCAATCTTCGTACGCACATCAAATCTGCAGGGGAGAGATGGTTCCTGATTGTTGCTGGAATATTTTTGTTGCAGTTAGCTCTTGCCATAGTTTTGAAGCTCTACTTCTTCACCATTACAGTAGGAACAAACTAATATGGTATTCTTGGACCTGGGTACCTCATTTATGTTTTTATTATGACTTTTTTTGGCTCATGCATCAGTTGTTGCAGCGGTCCAATATTTCATCATTCCAATTCAATAGCTCTGTCTACTTTTTGCTACACCAAACTTCTCGGCATCCAGCATGGTGTGTTGTGCCCAGCATTCTTTAATCAAACACTTGTTGAAACTTTTTTCCATTCTAAGTTTATCTTATGATTGTATTAGCCATATAGTCAGTGTCTTCATAGAAATCACATGAATGCTCAACCAACCCCACGGAACAACCTTTCTTGGAGAAAGCTTGGTTAGAGAATCTGAGGGGGGTCGTATGAAAAGTGACAAATATCTGCATAATCATTTTGTTGAATGAAATATTTAGATTAGTCTGTCTGGCATTCTTTTTTCTTGAGCATGGCATGACAGTTTCTTTTTGTGATCTTTTGCTGGAAATTAACCACACTATTTTTGACGTACGTAGACAAAAGACAATAAAGAACCGGCGTACTTTTTTTCCGTGGAAATTTTGATTGCTGCAACTGCGTCGCAAGTGTCCCATGAGAAATACCCCCATTGAAGTGTATGCGACATGCTTATTTGATCTTTTTTCTTCTTCTTGTTTTTGACTCAAACAGCTTTCGACAAACAGTGATGACAACAATAAAATCCTAAATCTTAATTATTTAGGATAGATTTATATATATATATATATATATATATATATATATATATAGTTAAGTTTAAAATAGTTAAATTTTTATTAAATATTTTTTAGGTCATTAATTATATTATTGCATCCGGATGTTTATTTTTTTCATCTTATTTTTTCTATCGAAGTGATAATTAATTACTTATTAATATTATTTCGTTGTTCACGAATCTTATCTTCTATCTAATGATATCGATTTTCAAATAGCCTTAATAATATCAAATTATAATTTAGTTTAAAGTAAATAATAGAAGTGAAAATTGTAAGATGGTCTGCCTTTTCACAAGCTCTCTGATTCAAGGGAGAGTGATCAAACAAAATATGGGGTTTGATCAGAAAGAACCCGTGTAAAAGCTTTTTGATTTCACCAACCAAATCTCTCATGAATTGTGAGTTTCATGAATACGAAGTGTCAATGGACGCTTAATATGTTTGTTTGTTTGTTTGCTGACGTAAAACACATATGTACATACGTCAGAGAGAAAGGGGGGGGGGGGGGAGGTGAGGGAGATGCAGGCGGGGGCATTAGTAGGGTTCGACAATCGGATGAATCATCATTGAATGGGGGCGGGAGGACGGGGAGTGGAGATGGCAGCGGCGATAACGCTGGACGGGGTTCGGGACAAAAACGTGATGCAATTGAAGAAGCTCAACGCCGCCCTCTTCCCCGTTCGCTACAACGACAAGTATTACGCCGACGCCCTCGCCTCCGGCGACTTCACCAAACTCGGTCCGTCCCAACTCCTCCCCCTCCTTTCCTGGGTGGCCGCTACCGTTATCTTTTCTTTGCTTTGATCCTTCCTCCTTGCTGCTGCTGCTGCCGCCGCTGGTGCGTGAGATCTTGACTCGGGTGATCGGTTCTGTTTTCTAACTCGTCATCTGTCGTCTCACCTGCTGATTCTGACTCCTCATTGGATCGGATCAACAATGCATTTGGTTGGTGCCTATTAGTTTCTTGACTTAGCCTACCAGGGGCTTCTTATAATGATTTAGCTTCTTGATTTGTCTTACTATGGTTTCTCATCAAATAGCTGCATGCTGTCGCTTTGAGTTTTTATTGCTTGGTTTCTTTCTTGATGATAAGCTTATGGGGAGGGTTCCGCTCATAGCTCCAAAGAAGCACCTTCTTTTGGCCTTCTCTCGAAGAAATTAGTTGGGGTGTTCTTGATTGCAGGGGTTCAAACAATATTCTTTATTTACCATGTTTCTTGATGCCGTGGTTATTGTGGTTTTCTTTCTGCGTTTACTGAATGAACTCGTCTTTATATATGGTCTCTCGCTTTTATTTGGTCCCTTAATTCAATAATTGTGTTAATATTGCCTGACTATATATTCTCATTACGCTACTTCATACGGATTTTGAAAGAGTTTGAATGCTTGGATTTCCAAAAACATTGTGGACATTTCTGGCCAATCAAATTAAGAGAGTGAAAAGAAAATCTTTATAGGAGAATAGGTATTGGTGTCTTTGATGAAATTTGGTGATGTTGCAATAATAATAAAAAAAATTATCTGCAAAGAGTATAAGTTACAGAGCTTTATACCGATGCAATAATGATAACCTTTAATTGGTTTAAATAAAGGAGTTGCTAGGAATACTGAATATAAAGAATATGATGGGTCTAAAATAAGCTAACTAAGATGTGTGGGGAGACACATGCTTGCTAAGATGAAATAGTTCCTATAAAAGATCTTTGAGGGTGAGGAGGTCAAAGAGTTACTCAATTGTTGTTGAATAAAAATTGCATCTGCAGCCTATAGACTTGGAGTTAGAGATAATTATGTGACTAGGAAACATGAAGTTGTTTGAAAAATAATGCAAATGCAAAAAAGAAGAAGAAGAAGAAGCATTTGATGATAATATAGATTAGACTGTAGAACCTATTACCATTAACGCACTTTATTAATTGAAGGCGGCATTTATTTCATACTATTAAATCTTGATAGTGATTAAAGAAAGATTAAAGGAAGGAGCTTTTAGGACTTCTCGTTGATCCTATTTTCTTTTTATAATATTACAGCTAGCATTTTGCTGACACTTTCATTCTTTTGTAGCTTATTTCAGTGACATATGTGTTGGTTCAATTGCATGTCGACTCGAGAAGAAGGAAGGAGGGGCCATCTGTGTTTATATCATGACCCTGGGTGTTTTGGCACCATATCGTGGACTTGGAATTGGTAAGACTTTTAAATGTACGATCTTAAAATTATAGATTACCTTATATCTATGGAAATTATAGTGTTGTAATTTTTCCTTATTTCATGCTGTGGATATATATGTACATGAACAGACAAAACACATAAATACTGATGATATGTAAGTATGGGGGCTGTGAACAAAGGGAGGTACCACATCCATGTGTAACCCTTTCTCTAATAGCAGCAGGGAATACTACTTTTATACTACTAGCCAAGATCTAAAACGAAAAAGAAGAAGAAACCAAGGTGGAACAAAAACACTTTTATAGAACTTCTGAAAATACTTACAAGAACCTAAATTCTAATACTGGGCTTGATTACTTTGGACTTGGCTGATCTACTATATATCGTACCTAATTATAGAGGTAGGATGATACTTTAAACTAGGGTAATCTTATTTGATAATATTAAACTCTATTAGTCTTATTAAAACTCTTCTAGACATGACCAAACTATTTATAATTCTATTTTATCTACTCTTTGCAAGATAAAAGTTCTTAGAAACTCCAAAAAGATATAACATTAATCTTTACACTCTCCTTAAAATATACTTTCCTTTGCATAGAGATTTAATAGAAGGATCTGTTGTTTTGGCTCTTGACATCTATGACGTCAATGATTCTGTCAAGCACCTTTTCCGCATGAAAGAGTATTCAGTCTCAACATCTTTGATTCTTATGTGATAATTTGGATTTGAAGTCAATTTTAAAGCATCTTGATTGCCACACTGTAAAATAGGTAGTTTGCAAATACGAAAGCAAACATCTTCGATAAAACACTTTATACACTCCTAACTAGTAAGCAAAGAAGCCTTGTATTATGCTTCTGTGATAGAGAAGTAGACTACATGTTGTTTTTACTACACCATATAGAAAAATATAGCCAAAGGTAAATATCTGATTATCTTGGTGACTGTCAACATTTTTAAAACCACACAATTTAAGGTGAATATCTTTGTTTGTAGGACGACCCACAATTAAAAATAAAATTCACATATTTGGTTCCGAGCAGATTGCATAAAATGACTTGACCAACTAAAAAAGCAATATTGGGTCTTACAATTGTTAAGTAGACAAAAGAGCAGAGCATCAAAGAGAACATTGTCATCATGACAACTTAATCATGCAAATATAAAACTAAACGGTAGTCGATTTGCACTTTGGCTTAATGTGCTTTAGGTGTCAAAGTAGTGACTTTATCTTCCTCAGGCGTCGAAGTCAAGGTCATCCATGTTGGCTGTTCATCCACTACATCCTTCTATTACATCCCTTCCCACCAGACTTATCTCCTCTTTTCTTGCCTACTTGTATTTGTATATGTTGTGGTTGTGGTTACTTATTTTATTATCTGTTAAATTAGTCCTCCATGTTTCATAGTGATCTTGTCATTAAAAAATAATGCTACGGTATAGAAAAAGCATAGTCTTATAAGCTGCTTAAGCATGGTAGTCTTTGTTTTGAGTAAATCACTACACTGAATCTTATGTTCCTATATTTTATCTTCAAGTTCCTTCAACATAAATGTTATGAATGTTGTTATGATATTGTGTGATTATGGACGTCTGAGCATCATTCCGTTAAAGCTCGAAAAAAGTAACTATTGCATGCTTAATGTGGTCTGCTGCATATGCCTGTTACAATTGTGATTTAAGCTTGTGAAGCGTTGGGTGATTTCCTTTGAAAAAACACATTTTGGGTATTTTTAATCAGTAACCCCACCTTTTTTTTTCCCCAAACAATATCTCTAATTTGAAAAATATCCAAACTGCCACTCAAAATTTCCGTGCTTGTTACAGTGTTTTGGCCTGGCATAGTGTTTTTGGCCTATTATAATGTTTTGGCTATCATAACAAAAACACTATAAGGTTTAATTGAAAACATTGTAAATGATGTAAATAGACTCCTAATCTCAATCAAACTAACTACAAGCATAAAAAAAATTATGATACTATAATGATCCATGAGCAATGCAACTAAAGAGGCATGATAGGATATCACTTGCAGTTTTTTTTTCTTTTAAAGAATGTTTACAATATTTTGAATACATTAATAAGAATATTATAAATGCTATTGAAAATCAATGTAAACGAGTCAAATGAAAACACTGTAAGAGTTGAAAACGGGTTGAAGAACCAACGGGAAATTTTGGTAGGAAAATATTTGAGGAGTATTTTGGGCAAAAAGAGGAGATACCTTTAGAAAAATATTTAAAATATGATTATTTTCTAGGGAAGTCATAGATGAAGATTGTGCTTGTCACTGTCAGGTTTATTACATGTTTGACAGACTTGAAGACTTGAGCTATTCATAACTTAATGTCGATACTTGCACACTGCATTTGGCATTAGGTACCAAAAATCAGTAAAGAGATAACTTGATATAAATTGGTTATTCTAGCCTGATATTCTGTGTTTGATGTTACTGGTGTATATACAGATGTAACACAACCTCCTGTTTTCTAGAGGCTTTTTTTTTGTGTTTCACCTTAGGATCAATTGTCATTGAGATGTTATGTTTATATATATAAATGTAGTTGGTAAATATCAAGTTCGTTTTAGAAAAAATCATCGTTGTGTTTAACATCATCGTGGATTTTAGAAAAAAATCGTCTACTTAACAAGTTGGGTGGGTCAAGATTGTGGTTGGTGTTTTGCAGGTACAAAGCTGTTGAGTCACGTACTGGATGTTTCTTGCAAGCAGAACATATCGGAGGTGTACTTGCATGTACAGACGAACAATGATGACGCTATTGCCTTGTACAAAAAGTTGGGATTTGAAATCGTAGATACAATACAGAATTACTATATGAACATTAGCCCACCTGATTGTTATGTGCTGAGTAAAAGCATTATTGCTGCTGCTCCCCAAGCTGCTGGTGCAAAAAAGTGATCGATCCATCCTCTTGTGGATTATTTTGTACCCACAAATTGATTACTCAGCTTACGAGATCTTCCAAATAATTTTGGTCACTTTTTCATATAGCTCTATCAATCATCTTTATAAATAACATTTGAAGCTTTGACCTTGATCCCTTGGGTGGGGGAGCCATTCATATACCCCAAATGTTTTGGGCGTCCGGCATTAATTTGTGTGTCTGATTCGGCCGAGCACTTAAAAAATGTTTGTAGTTGATTTGATGGCGTATGAGTAAGCTGAATAGCCAAAAAGCAGCTACAATTACTGCTGAATATGCTTTTGTTGGTGTCCTTGTGGTGATCGAGGTGTCAGTATGATTGGGTTTTTTTTTTCATGCGCAGGTTCGCCCTCGTCGCTTGGGAGCTAGTTGTTCGGATGTGGTTGGTCCGACGTCTCGGGAACTCATCCTTGGGTCGGTGTCTCTGGTCTGTCGCTCTCCGGGATCAGTCGGGATTAACCTGCAAGATGGTTAGGTCGGGATGGGGGTGTTTGACGTGATACCTTCGATGCTCAAGTCAGTGTCCCGAGGTCTTAAGTTTATGGGTGGTTAGTAAAAGTTCCAGAGAGCAGCCTGCCCCCCACCCCCTTCATCATATGGTGGGGGCTTTATACCTACGAATCAGAGGGATGGTCGTCCTCGGATGGTGCGCCCGGTAGGTCTCCGTCTGTCAAGCCAGGCTGGTCGGTTGGCTGCCTGGGTGGGATGGTCGGCGTGACTGTCCGACAATCGTCTGTTAGGCCAGGTTGGTTGGCTATCAGGTCGGGCTGGTCAACGCGCTTGTTCTGCAGCCATCTGTTAAGCCGGGATGGTTGACGCACCTATCCGGTAACCATCTGTTAGGTCAGGCTGGCTGGTTGTCAAGCAGGGTTGGTCGGCTGTCAGCGCCGACGGGGATTGCTTAGTTGGTGTTTCTAGCGAGCTGGATCAAGCCATTTCGTGCCCCACCATTCTCTCTCCCCCCCCCCCCCCCCCCCCACCCCCCTCGATAGGGGCTTCCCGGGTCGTGCTACAAACCGTAGGGAAGCTCCCTGATGGCCTTTGGGACCTGTGTGGGTGTTGGGTTGATCTTTGCAGTTATCTTCAAGGGAATCTTCGATGGAATTTTACTTGGGAATGCGGTTGAGATGCGCGACGCGAGCGGACTAACAGAAGCACGCGGTTTGAGCTGGGCGAGATAGATAGCTCGAGCAAATGACTGTTGAATTGATCGAGATACACAACTCAGGCGAAGATCTACTGGACTGGCCGAGATATACAACTCGGGTAAAGAATTGCTGGATTGGCCAAGATACACAACTTAGGCGAAGATATGCTAGATTGACTAAGATGCACAACTCAGGCGAAGGATTGCTGGATTGGCCGAGATACATTATTCGAACAAAGGACTACTGGACTGGCCGAGATACACTACTCGGGCAAAGGACTGCTGGACTGGTCGAGATATACTACTCGGGCAAAGGACTGTTGGACTGGTCGAGATATACAACTCGGGCAAAGGATTGCTGGACTGACCAAGATATACAACTCAGGCAAAAGACTGTTGGATTGACCGAGATACACTACTTGGGCAAATGACTGTTGAACTAGTCGAGATACACAACTCGGGCGAAGATCTGCTAGACTGGGCGAGATATACAACACGGGCAAATGACTATTGAACTGGACGAGATACATAACTCGGGGGAAGATCTGCTGGACTAGTCGAGATATACAACTCAGGCAAAGGACTGCTGAACTGGCTGTGATATATAACTCGGGCAAAGGACTGTTGAACTGACCGAGATATACAACTCGGGTGAAAATCTGCTGGACTGGCCGAGATACACAACTCTGACAAAGAATAACGTAGATGGTCAACTCACATGCGAGCTGTGTTGGGCACATGATGAGTGAGGAGTGCATCGTTCGCAGCTGCGCATGGCTTAGGGTTTACGTGTCATGAGGCTTAGGGTTTACATGGCGCTTTTACGCCTTCTTGGTGTGTCGTCCTTAGTGCGACTTGCGTATTACCTAGCCAGAATCATTGCACCGCCTCGAGGAGTCGAAACGTCCCTTGTGGGGCAGTAGCATTCCCTTTATAAGCGTCGCTGCTACACTAGCGAGAGGTTACTTTCATTTCCTTTGCCTTCGTGGTTTAGTGCTCGGACCTCCGGCCCCTCGATTACCTTGACTCCCAGTCTCCTTTCGCCCCTTCATAGTCAGGTCGAGATGGTTTCCTCAATTTCTTTTACCACCTCTGGGCTTTCCTCCAATTCTTCCTCGGTTTCTTCACCTTGGACAGAAGAGTGTCGTCCCAACTGTTCTTCGGGAGGTCAGTCTAGGCCCCCAAGTTCATCCTCCAGTGTGATGACTCAAGCGGATGTGAAGGCCCTTCAGGCCTTGGAGGTTATGAAGTCATGTCACGGCTTCGATTCCATCATCAGTCTAGAGTCTCTCGGTACTATTCGGGAACATTACAGTATCCCGGCCGAGTACGTGCTACATGCCCCGGCACCCGGGCAACGCCCATACCATCTCTGTCATAGTGGTTTTAGTATCTCCGTCGATTCCTTGGAAGTGGGGTTAAGGTTCCCCCTCCACCCGGTCATAAGTGAGTGTCTTGGCTAGTGGCAGGTTTCGCTGAGCCAGATAGCGACAAATTCTTGGCGCTACCTCATTACCTTTCTCGGGGAGTGTCGGGGGTCAGGGATTGTCCCGACCCGGGACTTGTTTTTGTCATGTTTTCATCTATGTAAAGGTCAGGGCGGCTATTACCTGACCGCTCGTGCGGGCTTCAAGGTCGGTGGTGCTCCTTCGAACAATAAGGGTTGGAAAACCTGATTCCTTTTCATTAGTAAGCGACAAGGCTGAGAGGTTGGTGTCGAGTGGTCGGCCCGACCTATCAGCAACATTCCCCCTAACCTTTCGGATGACGAGTCTGTCCTGTTCGGTCGGCTGAAGGGGAATCTTATCCGCCTCTCGGACGATTAGGGACGTGATCAAGCAGTGGCTGGTCGAGGCGGGCCTCAGCCCGGCTTCCCGGGGTATGTGTTGGTCCCTGTCTCTTCAAGTTTCATTGCCTGATTAGCACAACTTATGGTTGGTTTTGCAGATATGGTGAACATGAACTTGCTGCGTGGCCTTCCGAAGGCTGGAGGTGGATGCTCCGATTCTGGCGCCCCAACCATTGCCATGTCATCCCAGGTTGTTGCCCTGGTAGCAGTTGATCCTGCCCCTGCCCGTTCTCCCTCCAAGGTGCAAGAGATTCCCCCGGAGGAGGCGACTCGGAAGGTGCCCGAGTCTTTTGGGAAGTGTCGAGCCGAAACTCTATCGGGCCAGAGGAAGAAGAGCAAGGTCTCCGGTCGACACAAATCTCGTCGCGAGGGTGAGAAGTCAATGCCTTAAGCAGCCGAGGGCGAGAAGTTAGACCCTCCCAACAAAAGGACCCCAGATGCCCGGCCAAGGCCGAAATCTGTGAGGGAGTTGTGTAGCGCCCGTCCCGGGGTTGATGGTCGGGACTTCCATGCCATCCTGGTGTGCTCCTAGTCGGAACACGCACCCGACATAGCTCTCGTGATGGATTTAACCCCTCTGACTTATGGGACCCACGTCTGAGTGGACAAGGAGGCCTCGGGAAAATATGTCTGGGGCACACAACTCCCGAGCTTAGCATCCGATTTGTACACTATACCGTCTGAAGTCCTGATGGATCGAGTTGCAAAGTTCATAGTTCTAGTAAGTTTCGTCTAATTGATCGAGTTGCAAAGTCCATAGTTCTAGTAAGTTTCGTCTTGGTCTCGGTCTGTGCTCCATCCTTTCCATTCTCGACTTCACTAACGTGCTAGCCCGACTCATGCCTTGCAGAACCAACATTATCATATGGCTCTGATCGACCGGGTGCATGATGTCGGTCGGGTCATCACATCTCTAGGCGACAAGGTGGATGGGCTTCGTAAGGAAGTCCAGAGATTGAAGGACGGGGGTAATCCCAACATGATGGTTGCGACCGAGCAGCGGGCCTCCGAAGCCCAGTCTTTGGCCGACCTCCTAAAGGTCGAGCTGGAAGAAGCGACTCAGCGTCAGGAGTCACTGGAGGAGGAGCTGGGCGAGATTCGAAAAAGATTTTTCAACTCGTGGGACCAGCTATTCGAGGTGAAGAAACAAATTTCCAACTCGCAGAGTCTATTGACCAAGAGTCAAGAAGAGCTCGTCGACTCCAGGGTTCAGCTGTAGAGCATCCGAGCTCAAGTTCACCCGATGGAGAACGAGCTTCTGAAACTGACTCGCGCCATGGAAGCTCTTCGGGATGACCTACCGAAACAAGCAATCGACAACTATAAAAAATTGACAGGGTTCGAGATGAGTTTAGTCCGAATGGGCCGAGTCTCTCTGGAGTATGGCTACCAGCTGGCGTTGGTCAGGTTTCGAGCTCGGTACCCTGACCTTGAGGTGGAAGAGGATCCCTTCAAGGAGCTTTCCGAGGACGCGAACGTACCGATGGTCGTGGAGCAGCCTTTCGATGACTCGCCACCGCCTCTCAAGGAGTAGCATGGTTGTAGCCCTTCCTTCTTTTTTATGTCAGGGTTCCTTTTGTTGTAATTGACATTTCATGAATGCAACTCATTTTTTTCGCTTAATCGTATGTCATGTTATACATAGAATTTTCGTAAGTTCGAGATGTGCCACGTTCTCGGCAACTATTTTCCCTCTATTGTGACCAGGTGTAAGTCCCTGGTCGGGTTGTGCTTTCTACCCGGTAGGTGGTCTGAGCGATGGTGGCTCCGGCCTGTCTACTCTCCTCCTATAAGATCCCGAGGGCTACCCTCGGGACTGCTCTGCCCAAGGTCGCTTCTGCTCATCCCGCTTTCCGGCCACTAATGACTCGGCTGCTATGTATTCGTTTGCTCGTTATAGCATCTCGGGTACCATTATCGACAGCCGCTCGATTAGTGACCAAAAGAACCGGGAGGGTCGAAGCCCCATCATGAATGCTTGTATCACCAACGAAGGGTGAACGTCGGGCATTCCCCGGATCTCGATAGCAAAGCATCTGACGAACTAGGCGAGGGTTTCCTCGCTTCCTTGAGTTAAGCCGAGAAGTGAGGCAACTGTTGGTCATGGTCGGGAACTCGCTAGAAAATTTAGTTTGAATTCCCTTGCGAACGAGTTGAAGGAAGATATCGATGCTGGCTTGAGCTAACTGTACCATAGTCGTGTCGGGCCTCTAAGGGTGGTCGGGAAGGCCCAGCACATGAGGGCGTCCGAGGTGTCATAAAAGGCCATCTGAGCTTAGAAGGCCGCAACATGTTCCGAGGGGCCCGAGCTACCATCGTATGACTCGAGTGCAGGTAGTCAGAAATTGGTCGGGACTGGCTTCCCCTGTATCTCGAGGACGAATAGTGACCCGCCCTTAGAGCTTTTGCTGAATTCCTCCTTCAACTTGACGAACTCTCTTTGGACTTCCTCCAGCCTTTGATTGACCTGGCGAATATGTTCTTTTATAGAATCGGTCGAATCCGAGGATATGACATATGGTTCGGGAGCGGTGTGCACGACGTCCCAGGAATGACTTGTAGAGCGCTCAACGAGAATGTCAAGGCTTGTCGACGTACCCTCAGTCGTGGGGCGTCGCAATATCTGGGTGTCGGGCGGCCCCTCTTTGGGTTGGGGTGACTGAGGTCTCTCATCTTGGGGTGTCCAGAGTGGGGCCGGTTGCTGGGGCGCCACGAGCTGCATGAACTGGGGTAAGTACGGGATGAAGGTTTGCATCATCCTAGCCAGGGCCTGAACCTGATGGGTCAGCCCGAGGAAGGCCTCGGTTGTGACGATTGACAGCCTGGGATTCGCCACAGTCGAGAAGAATCCTGGGTTAGTTAACATCCTTCAATAATGATTCGGTGTGGGCACCGAGATTGTGGCCTCCTCCCTCGGGAGGAACAAGCTCGATCCTCCCATCTACGCGATCGGGTTATTTGATGGGTGCTCCTGCGACATCGAGTCCTTCTAGCGCCAGAAAAATGTTGGTATCCTTGATGTCATGGCCGAGGAGTCAGCACGGTTGGGTCCCTTCTGCGTGCGTAGGTTCGCTCTTGTGGCCCGGGAGCTAGTCGTTCGGATGTGGTCGGTCCGATGTCTCGGGAACTCCTCCTCGGGTCGGTGGCTCTGGTCTCCCGCCCTTCGGGATCGGTCGGGATCAACCTGTAAGATGGCCAGGTCGGGATGGGGGTGCCTGACGTGACCCCTCCGACGCTTAAGTCCCCCCCCCCCCCCCCCCCCCCTTGTCCTTCGCCATCTAGTAGGGGCTTTATACCTACGAATCAGAAGACTGGTCGCCCTCGGGTGGTGTGTCTGACAGGTCTCCATCTGTTAGGCCAGGCTGGTTGGATGGATGCTTGGGCAGGGTGGTCGACGCGCCTGTCCGACAATCGTCTGTTAGGCCAGACTGGTCGACTGTCAAGTCGGGCTGGTCGACACGCCTCTCCAATAGTCGTCTGTTAGGCTAGGTTAGTCGATGTGCCTGTCCGGTAGCTATCTATTAGGTCGGACTGGTCGGTTATCAGGCCGAGCTGACCAGTTGTCAGGCTGGGCTAGTCGGCTATCAAACCGGGTTGATCGACTGTCAGGCTGGGCTATTCGGCGTGCCTATCCGATAATCGTCTCTTAGGTCGGGTTGGTCGACTGTTTGACCAGGCTGGTCGACTATTAGGCAGGACTGGTCGATTGTCATGCTAAACTAATTGATTGTCAACGTGGATGAAGACAACTTAGCTGGAGACGACTTAGCTGGCGATGTTTTTGACGAACTGGATCAGGCCATTTCGTGCCCCATCAGCTTTATAGTCTACCACTTGATGGTTCTATAAACCTTCGTAAATGCTTATATAGAGATAAAACATTTTATTGCAGAATAAAAGCGGAGGAGATGGTTCTAATTTTTCACTGTACTTTCTTTTTTTCATGGTTGATCATCGGGTCCGAGTGACTCCGAGAAAGCAGTGCTCTCGTTCGCCATGGAATGGGTCTCCACCAAAAACAACACGAGAGAGAGAGAGAGAGAGAGAGAGACCTTAGATTTATATAGTTTTTGTCTCCACCTCCAACAAGTATATGGTGGAATGCCGCGCCACACGGAGTGAGTTGACAAGGCGTCAGTCTGACCTGAATCCCATTTGTTTGAAGCTTCTAACGAGCACGACTTCAACTGCGTGAATGACGTCCAGCGTTGAAGGAAACATGTGACCCTGAAAGGCCAACGTGTTCTTACCATATGAAAATTTTGACCTGAATGGTAGTCGAGGATCTCGGACTACGAACTTGACCGATTCATTCTAACATCTCGAATGCTTTGCCCCCCAAAAAAAAAGTCAATAGTCGAGATTCTAGAGGGAACCGAGATTGTCATCGATTCATTCTAACATCTCGAATGCTTTGCCCCCCCAAAAAAAAGTCAATAGTCGAGATTCTAGAGGGAACCGAGATTGTCATCGATTCATTCTAACATCTTGGAGCTTCTCGAGATTTAAAAAAAAGAAAAAAAAAAGTCTGTTATATATGTTTCTTAAATCACATCATATGAGAATGTTATAGGTCTATATCAGTACTTCCTATCATCTCCTTCATGCATGTGAGTCGATCGTTTCTTTTCTTTATTATATATATATATATATCTTAAGAAAGAAGTTTCCATATAGATGGAAAGCCTAAGTCTTATGCATCATAGGTAAGCACTACAGCGTCGTCCACCCAGGTCAAATCGGTGGAGTCCATGGAACCCATAACATGTCGAAATATGTATATACTCTTTGGTGTGATCGTTTTCATGAACTGGGAGGGTTCATCAGACCTAGAAATCCTCATAGGAGAGGTAAATGGAGCAAAGTGTTCTTGGAGGCTGTTGTTCCACTGGTTGGATGTCGTGAGATGGCCAGAATGCTGAAGTGGTGCTATTTTATCCACCGGTCGTTCCAAGTAAAAGTACTTTGTCCACTTCCAATGACTTCTGGACACCCATCTTGGAGATGTCAAGCAAGTGGCAAAGGTTCTTCCAGATAGAAGACAAAGCTTCTGCCGAGGGTGAGGAGTTTGACCCATAGGTTGTCGTCCTTGAGTTTTCTAGCACAGAGGGATGAGTTTTAATGTCTATCACTAGCCTTGGGTCTACTGATACAGTTTCAACTGATGAGATTGAGATTGAGATTGAGATTGAGATATTTTATTTTATTTTTGGGATTGATCATTGTTCTAGAAAAAAAAAAAAAAAAGTCTAGAGAGTTTAGAGAGATGTCGAAGATATTATTATGACAGAGTTGATTAACATAGATTTACCAGCTTGGAACAACATATGCTTTTATTCCAACCCCACTATATCTATCTATCTATTGAGGATTTCCTATGAAAACTGATCTTGAAAACCATTTGAAAGCCAACAGGCCTGAGCTATTATAGATTTTGTGTTTTGTGCTTGGATTACTAAGCCTTGGGGAAAAGGATAACATATTTATTCTTCTTGTTAATTTATAGTCCTACTATAAAATGAGATGAGAGATATAGAAATCCCTTAATAGTAAACACATGACTTTTCCAAATCAATGATGATTGGATATTTGATTTCAATAATTATCCCGACACACTATAAAAATCCTCTAAGATTCTTCACTAATTTGATAATCATATGTACTTTTGTTAGGCATGTCCCTAACATAATTTAGGGCTAATTATATATTATCCCCCTATAATTAGTTATTTTTAATATCTCAATCATTATATTTTCAAAAATTATATTATGATTCTTATACTTATTAAATTAAAATATTTAGCTCAATTTCTTCACGCATCATGATTATGTTGATAAAAATATCATAAAGTTTAATATTGAGCATGTGTTGACTCTACCTCACTTAGATTTACCATTAAGCAAGTATGATATTTCCATCAGGAGAGTCAACAAAATGAGGAGAAACAAGATTAAATGTTTTAGAATTTAGTAAATACACTCATTTCCTTCCTTTACATGTTAAATGAAAGAAATTTCAATTGAACTGACACTGCATCGTCAACAAGAACTTGAACTGGCCTTTTCGCCTCTGCCTAGTACTCTCAACCGTACATTAGTCATTTGCTTATGTCCTTTAAGTATAGTTTCTTAATGAAAACTCTAATAACTATTAGCGGAGTTGAATATAGGTCATGTTGTCCTACTTAGAGAAATCAAGGTTGGTCGACAGTCTTAACTATCGAAAAGTACTGAACAGAATACTCGTATCTTGATCTTAGGGGGGGGGGGGCAGTTAATCCAATGAGATCAAAAACAGTATCATAAGTTGGACAAGAATAAAATAAGGGTATTAGGCACGAGAGAATCAGAAATATATGAAGCTGTTTCAATATCTAAAAATAACATAATACGGATCTGGAGAATATTATATTCTCATTTTATTGTCTACGAGAGAATCATATGGATCTAGATCTGAACTTAAAGTGGAGTTTGGGGCTACGTGGTAAGATATTTCACTTCAGTATATGGATCCTAATATAATTTTTAAAAACATAAATTTTAAAATACCAAAAGTAATTAATTATATAAAATAATCTATAATTAACCCCTTAATTTATGTAAGTTATTTTACCAAATTCTCTCAACTTTTGGTACAGCCAACTCAGAAGTCGAACCCAAATTAGATCTGTCTACTCACTATCAAACAACCACGATATGACTTTTCAACAACACTTATCATAACCTATCTGTTTCTTTTTTTCAGAAGAAACATAGCTTTAATATTTTAGTTTTTGAGAAATTTAAACCTATCTGAACATGAGGCTAGTCTCTCGTATGACTTTTTTTTTTCCTAACGGAGTTGTGTGTTCATAATCATCATAATTAATATATTTCGAGACACCGGACACCAAAAAGCAAGATTTATTGTAGGGAAACACGTCATGAGTGTCGTCACCAGAATGCAATGAATGGTGTATGGTCAAAGGCTCGAGATGATGATGGCGGCCACTCCTTCCTTTGTGGACCAATTTTTCAAAGCTTGGAAAAAATAGCCTCGTGCAGTTTGAATGGCATTTCCAGGAATGATTCCCCATATTAGCAGCATCTGTTCTTTAAGCTCTGAATCATCCTCATTAAATCACAATTCCAACCGTTTATCCGATTCCATTCTTGGGAGATTTATCATTTAAAAAAAATCATCACCTCACCATTTTTTTTTTTTTTTTGCCTCCTATCAAATGATAGATGAGCCTCTTAATTTGCCGATATCTAATATCTCATATTTGATAAACTCAACGTAGATAGTCATTAACCGACGTCGAAAGGAATACCATAGACTATAAGAAAAGCTTATGTCGAAAGGAATACCATAGACTATAAGAAAAGCTTATGGATGTTGGTGGAAAGACACCTATATCACCAAAACATAAAACTTTTTACTATTGGACGACGGTGATGAAGTCTAAAGGATGACAAAAGGACCATTATTCTAGTTTATGTTTGGCTAACAAGTCAATCGTTTAAGAATAGAAAAAGAATGAGCAATAAAATATTTTTTTTTTCCGTATGAACATCTTTTTCTTTTTACTTATTCTTATATAAAACATATATTTTAGTTTTTAAAAGATGAAATTATTCATAACCCCGGTCCCACTCATGTACCCTCGTCGACATCTTTGCCCCTTGTCAACGATGTGTAGATGAGGGGCTTGCTACTGATGGTGCAACGAGCGATGACGAAAATCTCGTAGGGGCTCTCACGAAGCTTTGCAGACTGAGATGCCCAACTAGCTGGGGGAGGGGAGATTTGCGATAGTGATGGTCATGGTGGTGGATATCCATCTAGAAGGTTTTTTTAATCTTACTTGTAGTCATGGAGGTTAGCGATAAATGCAATGATAGTAAGAGAGATGTCAAGCAATCGATTGTGCGGTCGAACTAAGAATTGTACATGAGTGATTTATTATCGGTGACACAACAAGTGATAACGAAGATCTCATATGCGCTCTCACGAAAATATCTAAGAGCCAAATACCTAACTAATCAAAGGGGGAACGGAGATCGATAAGGACGATAACAAAGGGTGAATGGAACGTAGGTTAAGGGTAATTTCTTCTTTAAAAAATATAAAAAAATATCATATCTAAATAAATAAATAAGATGATAATCTGGAATAAAAAATAAAAAAATAAGAAAAAATATTTTTAGAGAATTTATCCAAACTGGGCGCTTGAAAACCCGAGGCAAATCCTGAAGCTTAAATTATTTTATCCTCGCAGGAGGCTGCGAAGAGGAGGGGAGGAGGAGGCACGAGACGCCAAAAATTTCTGGAAGCCTGCTTTCTTTTTTTGAGGTTGATGGGATTGGAAGCAACCTCTCCTGCAGAATTATTGGAATACTGTGCCTCGTCAAACCTATCACCCAACTCGAAAACTAAGTCTTCTTCCATCTTTCGCCTTATCCAAACACCAAAAACATGTAAAAACCCACGTCCTTAACGACACGTTCGCCTATCTTGTTAGTACTATTATTGGCCGATCCGGTAACCTCCCCGGACTTTCCCCTTCCGACGCCGGTAGGTCAGGCGAGCGCGTCGGCGGCGGCTGGAAGCATCGGTCTCTCTCACGGGATAAAACACGCCTTATTCGAAACCACACCCAGTTGTCTACCGATTATTTTATTCGTCGACTTCTTTGCGGGACAAAAGGGCGTGGGCCCGGGATGTTGGTGAGGACTGGCAGGTAAAGCCGTGGGGGAGGATTGTGTTGCTACGTCTACCCCTTTCTTTCCAGAAGCAGGAGGGTCAAACGGTCGGAACGAGGGACCAGAAGTGGTGGCGGTCAACAAGCCATCTCTCTCTGACCAGTCTCCAACGAGGAACTTTCGTCGCTCTCCCCTTCCCCTTCCCCTTCCCCTTCCCCTTCAGACAGCTGACTCCACCGCCGACTCTTCGTGTGTTACCTCAGAGCATCTATTTATACTCTCTTGCTCGGCTTTCCTACACTAAAAGGGACATCCTCTCTCTTTCTCTCGCTCCATCGCAAACAAAGAAGGGAGACAAAATTAAGAGGAGGAGGAGGAGGAAGAGGAGCAGAAGACAGCGGCTTTGGTTTTGGCTCGCGTTCTTTTCTTGTGATCATCATTCATAAGGATTTTGCGTTGGTTGGAGAAGGAGGCGGAGGCGGGCGGGGAGAGGGGGCGAGAGAGGTGGGAGATGGAACCGAGCGAGGTGCACAGGATCGCGAGCATGCGAAGGAATAGTTCGATATGGAAGAGGGACGATAACATCTTCTCGCGGTCGTCGCGGGACGAAGACGACGAGGAGGCCCTTAAGTGGGCCGCCCTCGAGAAGCTGCCCACCTACGACCGCGTGCGCCGTGGTATCCTGGCGCTGACCGAGGATGGCAGGCAGCTGCAAGAGGTCGACATCCAGCGTCTCGGCCTCCAGGAGAGGAAGACCCTCATGGAACGCCTCGTTCGGGTTGCCGAGGAGGACAACGAGCGTTTCTTGCTCAAGCTCAAGGACCGTATCGACCGGTAAGACAAATGATGCGACAACAAGTAGTCCCTTCGTCTTCTTCCTCTGCTGCTGCTGCTGCTAACTTTTTGCTTTTGTCGGTGATGGTAGAGTTGGGATCGATCTTCCCACCATCGAAGTGAGGTATGAGCACCTAAGCATCGAAGCAGAGACACACGTAGGAAACAGAGGATTGCCTACCGTCTTCAATTCCATCATTAACCAACTGGAGGTATAACCACTGTTCACACATACCGCGGAACCAAATCTTCTTCCTGTTCTTCAATTTCATACTGATCTTGTGTTTCTCCCTGTGCAAATAAACAGACCGCCGCAAATTACTTGCATATACTACCGAGTAGAAAGAAACCTTTGTCGATCCTTCATGACGTCAATGGAATCATCAAGCCTCGCAGGTACCATTCTTTTCTTTTCTTTTCATTTGACCCTTCCTATCTCTCGTTACTTCACGCTGTTACCTCTCTCTGTCCAAATCAAATACCAACGCCTGCAACTTGTTCTTCAGGATGACTTTGCTGTTAGGACCTCCAGGATCTGGAAAAACTACACTGTTGTTGGCTTTGGCTGGAAAGCTCAGCTCTGATTTGAAGGTGAAACGACGAGGCTCGATGCTCTGTTCCATTTTCATAATGTTTTCTTTGTTGGGTTGTGACTGATGCTTCCTTCATCTGGAAATTAACCACAGACCTCCGGAATAGTGACCTACAACGGTCATGAAATGAGAGAATTCGTCCCTCAAAGAACCGCTGCGTACATCAGCCAGTATGATCTCCATATAGGGGAGATGACAGTCCGTGAAACATTAGCCTTCTCTGCGAGGTGCCAAGGAGTTGGCACTCGTTATGGTAGGTTCCTCCCACCTTATCCGTCTTCGATTGCTTCAAAGCTATGAGTGAATCACGATTCAACTGGTTTTTGGGGGTGTTCCTCAGATATGTTAACCGAGTTAGCTAGGAGAGAGAAGGCAGCAAACATCAAGCCAGATCCAGACATAGATGTCTTCATGAAGGTAATTAGATCAACTTTTATCTTAGATAGATAAAAGCAGGGGGTTCTCGATTAACTGAACTAGAGAAGAATTACTTGCTCCTGGATCATGTCCCAACTCTTCTGTCAATTTTCCTGGCAGGCATCTGCAATGAAAGGACAAGAAACCAATGTGACCACGGACTACATACTGAAGGTATTTGGCTTTTGTTGTAATCATATCTGCGGAGGTGTTGTTCGATCATGTCAGCCCTATAAACTGCCGGAGCAAGATGATTGATTCGGAAACAATGGACTAATTTAGATGTTCTATGCAGATCCTGGGATTGGAGGTCTGTGCTGACACGATGGTAGGAGACGAAATGTTGAGAGGCATCTCTGGTGGACAGAGGAAGCGTGTCACCACAGGTAGATATCATCGATGGTTGAATCGCATGTTATGTTATTGCCGGTTGTGTGTCTCAGACTTCCATTTTGCTCGTCGTAGGTGAAATGCTCGTTGGACCTGCAAGAGCTCTGTTCATGGATGAGATATCGACTGGTCTGGATAGCTCGACGACTTTCCAGATAGTGAACTCGCTCAGGCAAACCATCCACATTCTTGGAGGGACTGCTGTGATCTCCCTGCTGCAGCCAGCACCAGAGACGTACGACCTTTTCGACGACATCATTCTTCTCTCCGATGGTCTGATCGTGTATCAAGGCCCTCGTGAAAGTGTCGTCGAGTTCTTCGAGTCCATGGGCTTCAAGTGCCCGGAGAGGAAGGGGGTTGCAGACTTCCTGCAAGAAGTAGGTTGACCATAGAAATATGGTTTCATTAATTCCTTCCGGTCCGGTCGTGATCTCCAATCTGACACTCGCTTTGTGTTCCAAGGTAACTTCGAGGAAGGATCAACAACAGTACTGGTCACGCGACGATGAACCTTACAGATATGTGCCGGTTAGAGAATTTGCCGAGGCGTTCCAACAATTCCACATTGGTCGGGCTTTAGCTGAAGAACTCTCCGTCCCGTTTGATAAGAGCAAGAGCCATCCTGCTGCTCTTACTACCACGAGATACGGGGTGAGCAATAAGGAGGTGTTGAAAGCAAACATGGACAGAGAACTATTGCTGATGAAGAGGAACTCATTCGTCTACATCTTCAAGTCCGTCCAAGTAAGCTACCCTCTCTCTCTACCTTAAGATCCATGGCCTTGCCTACATGCCATGAACGGTGATTCATCTTCTGCGATCCTCTGTTCACACAGCTTGTCTTCATGGCTTTCATCGCGATGACGGTGTTTCTGCGCACTAAGCTGCACAAGCGGGATAACAATGACGCTGTGATCTATTATGGCGCGCTTTTCTACGGGATAGTGACGATCATGTTCAATGGGTTCTCTGAACTCGCCATGACCATTCTGAAGCTACCTGTTTTCTTCAAGCAAAGAGATCTCCTTTTCTATCCTGCATGGTCATACACAATACCCACTTGGATCCTCAAGATCCCCATCGCGTTTGCCGAAGTTGCAGTGTGGGTTTTCACAACCTATTACGTCATTGGATTCGATTCAAATGTTGGAAGGTAAGAAGAACTCGGACGGGGATGTGCGGAGTACGTACTGGGGGGGAACAACTCCCTTCCATTCTACCCTTGTGGTGATATCTCATACGTTTCTTCTGCGACAACAGGCTGTTCAAGCAATATCTGGTGCTGCTGGTGACGAACCAGATGGCATCCGGACTCTTCCGCACCATCGGGGCCGTCGGGAGGAACATGATAGTGGCAAACACCTTCGGGTCTTTTGCGCTTCTGGTTCTTATGGTGCTGGGTGGCTTCATTCTTGCACGAGGTAAGTGAACGAATGATTCCTTTCTCCATATCGTAGATATCTCAATTCCACAAATGGCTGAACCGTCCTGCTCGTCGCAGGGCAAGTGAAGAAATGGTGGATTTGGGGCTACTGGTCGTCGCCGCTGATGTACGCCCAGAACGCAATCGCAGTGAATGAATTCTTGGGGCACAGCTGGAATCAGGTGAGAGGATATTGCTTTTAGCGATCAGAAGAATCGTAAGCGCTAGTTTTTTTGCATGAGAGGATTTTGTTGACACTTTTGATCTTTCTTTTGCGCCACAGACGATGGGAGTCGCATTTATGAAGTCCCGTGGTGTCTTTCCCGAAGCCAAATGGTATTGGATCGGCTTTGGAGCTTTGATCGGCTACGTACTTCTCTTCAATGCTCTTTTCACTTTGGCTCTCACTTACCTCAATCGTGAGTATAGTTGGTTCCACAAGTTCGTTTGACTTGACGTTCCTGAATCGAGAACCGAGATCTTGATCGACCATGTCGTACTCTGTAGCTTTTGGGAAATCTCAGCCACCTCTATCTGAAGAGACCTTGAAGGAGAAACACGCCAATCTAACCGGAGAAGTGCTGCTGTTGGAGAACTCGTCCAGAGGAAGAAGATCCGTGCGTCACTCTGCATCCAAGAGTGAGAGTCCTATCGACATGTTGTGCTTTCTTACGCTGCTGCATATATATTCCTCGACATGTTTTTACCGATCGAAAGTTTGGTGTACACAGAAAGCGCGAGTGGAATGGAGAGGAAGAGCAGCTCATTGGGTTCCATGAGGGAGGCCTTCGAACAGAACAAGAAGGGAATGGTCCTTCCGTTCACTCCACTGTCCATCACCTTCGACGACGTGAGGTACTCTGTGGACATGCCGCAGGTAATTAAATTCTTTTCCCCACAAGCAAATTCAAGAACATGTTACGGATATCTCCATGGCTTTTTGACGATCTTGATGAACAAACATTGTAGGAAATGAAAGCTCAAGGTGTGGTAGAAGACCGGTTGGAGCTGCTGAAGGGCGTCAGTGGATCTTTCAGGCCGGGAGTGCTCACAGCTCTAATGGGGGTGAGTGGAGCTGGCAAAACGACGCTGATGGATGTGTTGGCTGGGAGAAAGACAGGGGGATACATTGAAGGAGAAATCCGCATCTCTGGCTACCCCAAGAAGCAGGAGACCTTTGCTCGCATCTCGGGATACTGCGAACAGAACGACATCCACTCTCCTCACGTCACCGTTCACGAGTCTCTCGTCTACTCGGCGTGGCTCCGGTTACCCTCTGAGGTCGATTCTGAAACGAGGAAGGTTGGTCGAAGCATCCACCAGCACACCGTCGTGACATTGAGCTGATTGATCTCCATGCAAAGGCTCACCGCTTGGCTACTTGTTGTTGCAGATGTTCGTGGAGGAGGTCATGGAGCTGGTAGAGCTGACGCCGCTGAGGGATGCCCTCGTCGGGTTGCCGGGAGTAGATGGGTTGTCGACCGAGCAACGGAAGAGGTTGACCATTGCTGTGGAACTGGTCGCCAACCCATCCATCATCTTCATGGATGAACCCACCTCCGGGCTTGACGCAAGGGCCGCCGCCATTGTCATGAGAACCGTGAGGAACACAGTGGACACCGGAAGGACTGTCGTGTGTACCATTCACCAACCCAGCATCGACATATTTGAAGCTTTCGATGAGGTGAGCAGAATTCTCAGGTTTGCAGGGTCGCAGTTCATGCGCTGATCATGCTTATAATGGGATTTTTTTTTGCTGCACTTTTTGTAGCTCTTCTTATTGAAGCGAGGCGGGGAAGAGATATATGTGGGTCCGCTCGGTCGTCACTCTTCCCAACTGATTAGCTATTTTGAGGTGAGGATACTCACTCTATATATATATATATATATATATATATATATGATTTAGCAGAACAATGCGATTGACAGTATGTGTTTGATGTTTGTTCTTGCAAGGGAATCAATGGTATCAGTAAGATAAAAGATGGGTACAACCCCGCGACGTGGATGCTGGAAGTGACTTCGCAGGCACAAGAAAACATACTGGGCGTCGATTTCACTGAGACATACAAGAATTCGGAGCTGTATCGGTGAGTGTGCTTCCTCCTCCCACTGTAACGATTCTTGGAGATGCTATCTATCATGCATGTCTCACATGAGTGCGTGGGTGTTCTGGAATTGCAGGAGGAACAAGAGCTTGATAAAGGAGCTCAGCATACCTCCTGCAGGTTCGAGCGACCTGTACTTCCCCACCCAGTACTCGCAGTCACTTCCTGTACAATGCATGGCGTGCCTGTGGAAGCAGCACCTGTCGTACTGGAGGAATCCGCCGTACACCGCCGTGAGGTTCTTCTTCACCATCGTCGTAGCTCTTATGTTCGGCACCATATTCTGGGACCTGGGCCGCAAGACGTAAGTCCTTAAATCCTCCTCGACCTGTCACGCTGCTCGATGGATTGATCCGAGGAGTCACGGTGGTGGTAACTCATATTGCAGGTCCACCCAACAAGATCTGTTCAACGCGATGGGTTCGATGTATGCCGCGGTTCTGTTCATGGGGATACAGAACTGTTCATCGGTACAGCCAGTGGTGGCGGTCGAACGAACGGTATTTTACAGGGAGCGAGCGGCTGGAATGTACTCGGCTTTGCCTTACGCCTTCGGACAAGTACGTCATTGTTTCTCCGGTCAATTCGTCGATACGCCTCGCCGCCTTGTCTGCTGACAGTGTTCTTCCATTCGCAGGTGGCAATCGAGCTTCCATACATTCTGATTCAGTGCCTCATATATGGTGTGATCGTCTACGCGATGATTGGATTCGAGTGGACTGTCGCAAAGTTCTTTTGGTACCTCTTCTTCATGTACTTCACTCTCCTCTACTTCACATTCTACGGGATGATGGCGGTGGGTATCACTCCCAATCACAACATCGCCGCCATTGTTTCCGCTTTCTTCTACGCAATATGGAACCTTTTCTCTGGATTCATTATTCCGCGGCCGGTAAGTTGAAGCTTCATTCCCATGATTCTTGAAGGTGTTTTGCATTTGATCGATGGCATACACCCGCTTACTTGCTTCGTCGTTGTCCGCAGAGAATCCCGGTGTGGTGGAGATGGTATTACTGGGCGTGTCCCGTAGCTTGGACCTTGTATGGACTAGTCGCCTCACAGTTCGGTGACATAGAGACTTACATGGATGACCCGCACGAGAAGGTGTCGCAGTTTCTGAGGAGTTATTTTGGATTCAAACATAGCTTCTTGGGGGTGGTGGCTGCGGTGGTGGTGGCGTTTCCTGTGATGTTTGCTTTCCTCTTTGCAATTTCCATTAAGATGCTCAACTTCCAGAAGAGATGAAGATGGGATTTTGCCTGCCCCAAGTCTCTACCAAGAAGATATCAGAGATGTCCTTCCAACCCAACCACATCTTTTATATATGCATACATGTATAATTGACCTTTTGTAATTTTGGGATGTTTATTATTGGATTATGAATGAATTGATTGCTATCGGTGAACACCGGAGGAAACCACCAATGTAACCAAGAAATAAATGATTTCAATACTTTTCAATGCCTTGGCAATCAAGCATCACAGAAAGATGTTAATCCAAAATGCTAACACGAGAAGAAAATTTCGTGATTTATTCTCAGACAACAACAACAACAACAAACCAAAACACATCTGTCCACGGACAACAATTATCTTATCCCTCCTACTCTCCTAGATGCTACTCAAAACATACGCAAAACTGCTTCTGTACATGATCTCATCGTTTGGAGATGTTGTGGATCCCAATTCACCTCTTCGTGATGCAACCTGTTGGTGTTCTTGGAGCTGTTAGAACCATAACAACATACCCAATAAAAAAAAAAGGTAAAATAAAAGGGAGCCCATGAAAAATACAGGAAATGAGGCTATGTCTCCATGGGAATGAATATTACAATAAGCATGGGATTTCAGAGATGGACATCTATGTGCTCCACAACTATATCGACAGCTTCTGAGCTTTTCATCAACCGAAGCCGCTTGCATGAAGCGACAAACATCCTGCAAGCAAGAATCAACCATAAGAACTGCCCCTACAGCATAATGATGAAACTTCGAACTACAGGTCATACATCGTAACTGAACTGAAATTTGACTTCATCGACAAATTGTGGGCAAATTTGCCTTCAGTTTACCAAGACCATGGTGGAGAAGTGGGATGTCCTATAGAACAGTTAAATGCAAGTCCAAATTTGCATTACAAAATTTCAATTTATTGTTATCTTTACAAATTCAAAGATGCTTAACCACTAACATAAAGATGGTCTAGATACTTGAGATAATCAAGGCGAAAATAAATATAAGTTGTCAATATGTATGCAGAATTCTTGACAACACCACAGGTTCATTAATAAAGCAAGAGCTACTTGGTAAAAGAAATAGGAAAGAGAACTCTCATCAATTTCAACATTTCGAATTAAGAGCCCTGCACGACTCTTTGACAGGACATGAAAAAGAGTAAGATTTTGGATTCAAAATGATATAAATTTGATATCGTTACTACAACTCTATTTCCTCTCAATTCTGGATCAAATAATGAAGAAATAATAGATTCATTTTATCATATCTACACTTTGTACGGGAGGACAAATCACATGTAGATATCTTAATGATTAGTTCATGAAAATCCGTGTGATCAGATTTACACCCTCAATTCTGCATCTATCAAATGATAATTCATACGATCATGTCTCTCACACGATTAAAGCCAAGATGGAGGCATTGAGAATATATACATTCGAGAGGATCATATAACCACAAAAAATCCAGAAAAGCACATATGTTTTCTATAATCAATCTGGCCATAAGTTGTTAAGGCTTAGTAAATTGACATGTGCAATGAAGCATGAATTTTACAAACAGGGTTGTTACACTCAGCAGTGGAAACAAGCAAATTTGTAAGAAGAATGAAATTTAAACTACTTGGAAAATTGGGAAAAGAATGATGCGATTTTGAGCTGATCAGATTGGAACACAAAGCAGAAAAACCTCGTTCTAACAGCTTCAAGCCATTGTTTGAACATCCTAGTTCATCCGCTGGCACCAAACTCAAGGAAAAAGGTCTTCCAATTGTTTCTTACAATTTTCAGCAACATAGACCTTAAACCAGCCCCCCTTGGACAAGATTATTTTGACATATAGCTCTGACCACTCTACTAAGTTATTCTCAGTGCCGTGATGCTTGACATGGATGGTTGAGATAGCCCCTTCAAGCTCTTCATTGTTAATAGCCTCTACATGTGAACCAAACCCCTCGATGTTTCCTATGAAATTGCTACCCGACCTTACCCTACAAAGTGAAGCTCATCTCCTTCTTGCTATGATGTCATGATACTGTATATTATGCATATATAGCTTTAGCGTTATGACTACTAACAATATATTTGCAGAGATAATGTTGCATTTCCACATTAGACACTGCTCAAATTGACAAGAATGCATTTCCACCAATCCTCCATTTCCATTTAACAACTAAAATGTACAGACATCTTTTTCTCCTAATCCAAATGCCTCAATATCCTCTTCAATTGAACCGATACAACTTGTAAATTCTATAGATCCTTCAAAGTACACGTTTATAGACACTGATGAATGTTACTTTAGGAAGGAACCTATTTGAGAGGGAAAAACACAATCTAATACAGAATATAGGAATGCCTCATTTATAATTATGCATCATGGTGTAGTTGAGTGACTCTTAAAGTACCAAAAGTCAAGATTGAAGATTAAAAAGTTCTTAGTGAGCATGCATCTGACTTGAGAACCACCTGAAGCAATTTTTAACATTTTTTTGCAATTTCAGTTTTTCACTTTCACAGTCATACAGGGAAAGGGAAAACCTACTTCCAAGGGACATCACCGATAAGCATCCAGTCACCATCCTTGTCCTCGTAAGTTGGAACGTACTCTGTCCCGTTCACAGGATCAACCAGCCTCCTCACGTTGGGATAGTTACCTGCGGTAAATCAATCTAAAACCAATCATCATCAAATGCTAGTGATCCCTGCCTCAAGTTGTCTGGGTGGACCATTTCAGCAAGCAACTAAACAGAAGAGGCTGATGAAGAATGAATAAATGATATATAATACATGATGGATGGGATGGCATTGTGACCAAGAGAGAGGAAATGGACTCACGGGCAGTGAAGCAGGAGAACATCTCCTCGAGGGCGGTCAGCAGCTGCTGGTATCCTGCGTATGCCTCGAGATCAACCTTACGAAGGTAGGGAGTCCCATCGACGGCCACCTTCACGTAGGTGCAGCTCTTCAGGACGTTCCGCCGGAAGGACCTCACCGGCGGCCACCCCACCACCTGTGCCCTGTCGAAAAACAGGAAAAAAAAAGTGCTATGAATACACTTGAAGTCAACAAACAGATTAATCCTTTGCGCCCCAACCAAAAAAGGGTAAAAAAAATTGGATTTTTTTTTTTTTTTTTTTGTTCTTTCTCCTTTCCTTAGGATGAACGACCGGATTATGGAAGCAGTTGCTTTTCTTCTTTTGGAATGCCCGGTCGTACGCTTGGCATCCGTATCTCGATGTAAATGTGAAGAGAAATCTCGTCTTACTAACTAGCACTAGTACTGTTAGTATAGGAACTCTTATGGAGCAAAGGTACGGCTTGGTGAATCCAAGAACGATCAATGGGAGGGGCAGATTAGTCCTCTCATCGACGGTCCGAGGCGCTTCTAATTCGAAAAACACCCATCAACTCTGGCAGTCCACTCCCGCGGACGAGCAAGGGCCGGGCTCCGGCAGTGGGGAGAGATCAGAGGAAGGCAAATGCGTGCGTCATCTCGATCAGTTGTAAGCACAACTTACTTGGGGGGCTCATCGGAAGAACCCGACAAGAAATCCTTGGTCTCGAGGCTGAGATCGACGCCCTCCGAGAAGCCGCGCTTCCTCTCGAGCTCGGATCTTGAGCCCCCCGGCGGGGCGAGCGTCAGCTGCGTTTCCTCGTAGTCGAGCCCGGACACCGCCGACTCCGTCGTCGAGCTATTCCCTGTCTCCGTCGTCGACATCTCCGACGGTATCTCCTAGATAGGGATGAATCCGCAAATGACCGATGCGAGAGGCGAGGCGAGCAGAATAGGAGAGGCTACAATAAATAGCCGGGAGAGGGGCACAGGAATTGGAGGGAGGGAGGGAGGGAAGGAGTCGTTTGTTGGGCCGTAGTGGGCTCGTGGGTTGGGTGGGAAATGTGGGCCATCTCCCATATAAGATTGGGAGGGACGCAATTCTATATAACCCCACCCCACTCTTTTTGTGATATCATGTCAAAAAAAAAAAAATCAAGTGACCCACATCGAATTTGACACTAATTAAATTAAAATTTTAAATTTATTTAGATTTCAAACTAAACTCGAGATTATTATTATTTTTTTATTTCATCTAATTTGACCCATATCAAAGTTGCTCCCATATTTGCAGTGACATCAAGTATATAAATCATTAACAAGTTTTGAGCATTTTTTACCCCACTGCTATGTTGTTTTTTGAATCTTGAATTAATTTAATTGCCTCCAGCTTCTTCTCAGCAGCAGCTGCTCTATGGATCAAGGAATCCGGAACATCAAAGAAATGATATCAACTAATATTATAATTTGTGATCCACACTAAAACTCAGAGGAATGATTTAGAGACCTTTGTGCTTCTCAAGGAAAGATTTGTTAGCCTCAAAATTAGTGACATTCCATTCAACTGGCTGCAAGAGATGAGAACCAGAAACCTATCAACAACTTCAACAACAATGTGAATTTGAGAGTGAAACCAGACATCAACAGCCTTATCTGTGGTCGTTCTGCTTCTAATACATCCCAAATAAGCTTCTCTGAGTCTGAAACTGGTGAAGTAAAGCTGCTAATTTTGTGAGAGAACTTTATCTGTGAAATGGTACACAAAAAGGAAAAAAATAGAAACAAAGCTTTCTTGCAGATGTCAGAACCACACAATATGTCTGTGGTGCTATGATGTGATCGACAGTGGACAGAATTGTATCCTCTTTTTTTTAGGTGTTTAGATTCCAAATCAATCAACCAACAAGTTTCTGCAATATACATTCTGATATAAACTGTCTTTGAGGGCCATAATAATATACATTCAACCTCAGCATTCTTGCATCTTTCTTTGTATGTAGAACTGATTTTTACAACCAATGTTAGCTTTTTTTTTTATTATTATTCAGTGAACTGAAACAAACATATCATTTACAGGCAAAAACAACACAAAGTTATGTTGACTAGTAAGCATTATGGTATTTAAAGTTTCTACACTTTAGTCTTTTCCTCCTACACTTAAAACCCGCTTAATGTTTGAGAGGAAAATGCAAATATATCACAAAACGGCAAATCAGCCATTAAGCATCTCCATTCTATCACCACAACATACAACCTACAGTTTTCAGTGAAAACTTGCATTCTCTGAAATTAGAACTTTCTTGCTAGTTTATCCCTTTCTAAGGTCAATGTGACAGTTTAGAAGCATTAAGTTAAATCAAGAAAAAAAAATCTGCTAGTTGACAGAAACATGCCAAACATCGATGACTATATGGATCATTCTCATTCAACTTAATCAGTTGCTTAACAGCCTGAAGAATTGAAATTTTGAAGTCAGAGCAATAACAAAAGTAGATATCAAAGAACAATCTTCGCAATATGGCATAAATTTGAATTTAAGATCACATAAGATTTTACAAGTACTAACAATGTATGGGTAGCAGGCATACATATAACATATTAAATTTGTTTGGACCCGATAAAGAAAATTGCAGTTTCCTTTGCTTGTTTTTAGCTTTAAGCACAGAATTCTAGCTTTATTGCATCAACAGAATTCTGGGTTGTAGGCAAAACACTTTTATTTCAATCCATTCTTCTTGACTATATCTGAAATCTTCTTTGCGATATCAAACATGGAGGGTGACTACAAATTACTCTTTCATTAGTTGTGGAGACAATTCTTGATTCACATGCTGAACAAACCCTATTAAGAAAAGCTTGCTGCCTGGTTGGTAGTAAGTAGATAAACATATATCATATTTGGAACAGCTCATTTGTGAGAACCATGTTCTCAATACATTTTACGTAGAACAAGTTTTTTTTTTTTTTTTTTTGTTACACAGTAGAGAAAAGATAGTATAAAATATTTTGGATAATTATCAAGCGGTCATGATGCGGATGATGAATGATTGATTCTTCCTCTTATGATGATTCGTTATAATCTTCTGGGTCTTTTTAATTCTGAATTTGATTTGAAAATTATTTTTTTTTCTTTTCTTTCGATCACAGTCGTAGTTGAACACTTTCATCAATACATTCCATCAAAACTTGTAATGCTCGATTACGACCGTCTTCCGTCGATCGATCCATTTTGGCCGCCAAGCCGAGTTAGTGCTCCACGAGAAGACCAGAGTGGATAAGCATAGAGTCTTCGTCACTTGGTCTTCCGCCAACTACTCCTTATGGATTGATGACATGCGTTGACATGAAGAAGATGATACTGCACCTGTGTGGTAATTTTTTCATTAAAAAAAAAAGAATTCTCTCTCCATCTCAATCGAGCAATCGAGGTGTCCATCCATATCGCACCCATCTTTCTGCCCACTTAATTGGTGCATTCACTAATGAGGGTGCGCATCGTCTGATATCGTTTTCAAGGCAGCTTTGGACTTGGCGAAGAAGACAACACAGCTACTGTTTTGAGAGAAATGAAAGAGAGAGAAAAACTGAATAGGGAGAAAATTTAGAGAGATAAATGAAGAAGATATGTTGAGATGGTGTCTCCCGATACTTCACATTGGGATTTGATTTCTATAACCAATGATGTAGCAGATGTTGACCTGGTCGTCACGTACTCGCGCCCTTGGACAATGGGCTCGTCGACTTGGTCGACCCGACGTGGGTAGCTGGTCGGATGTAAGTATGGGGGCGTCAGTGGTCGTACAGCCGACCTAACACTGGTAAGATTGACACCTCTTACCTGCAGACGCATGCTTCACCGCAAGGAAGGGTACGACGACATGGTAAGCCATAAGGGCAGTAAAGTTATCAGGTACGAATGACCTACAACACTCACTACAAAAGCTCATGCACCTCTACGGGGCAGGGGGGATCGCAAAGCCAACCACTGAACTAACTTGACCGTCGGAGGGGTCACGTCGGGAACCTACCCGACCCGACCTTCTTGCAGGAGTCAGCGGTCGACCCAAGCTGGAATACTTCAGCCCGACCCAAGCTCCACCATTCCAGCAGCCGACTTCCTGAGCCGAACCCCGAGGTTCCACCCATCCGATCGAGCTCCAACTCCGCACCGAGACGACCGCGAGCAAGCTAGCGCACACGGGCCTGAACCAGCAGTGCTCACTCAACGGAGACGGAGGCAGGCCGAATCCACTAGGCAGGCACCAGATTTGACACTAACATTTTTGGCGCTAGAAGGAGGGCCCATGTCGCAAGAACGCCCGTTTGGGAACTCGGGCGCGGAGCACCACCCAGAACCTAACCACCCTCAGCCAACCGACGAGGCCACGGTAGCCGTGTTGACTCCCAACCATTTTTTGAGGATGATGACCGACCCGGGGTTCCCTTCACCCGCATCCAACCCCGCGTCGTTCGTGGTCACGGCCGAGGCTTTCCTCGGTCTCACCAGCCAAGTCCAAGCACTAACGGGTATGGTGCAGACCATAGTCCTGTACCTGCCCCAGCTCGTGCATTCGACGACTCACCAATCGGCTCCCCCAGTGGCACCCCCGCAAACGGAGTCACCATCAGCCCCGAACCGGGGGGTCCCGCCTGAGGTAGAGCTGCCACAACCTCAGGTCGTCGAAGTCCGCGCGGCTTCCCCGACCCCGATGCCAGCCCGATCACAAAGTCGCTCCTACAATCCGATACAGACCGAGCCCGACCTCGACACCTTATCGACCGACACCGCTGATTCTCTAAGAGAGCAAGTTCGCCGAGTACATCAGCGACTTGACGAAGTACAGAAAGAAGTCATCAAATCAAGAGGGGAGGTTGGGGAAAGCTCTAAAGGCGGTTCCCCATTCACTCCCGAGATACAGGCCAAGCCTCTCTCGGCCACCTTCAGGCTCCCGACCCTCGAGCCCTATGATGGCAACGGTGACCCGACGGAGCATATTGCTGCATTCTGCGCCCAAATGGCCCTTTACGATACCTCGGACGCACTGATGTGTCGGGCTTTCCCAACCACCCTTAGAGGGCCGCCCAGAATATGATATTCTCATCTCAAACCCGCGTCTATACCTTCGTTTGATTTATTGGCAAAAGAGTTTGAGCTAAACTTTTGTGGTGTCATTTACGGTGGTCAAGCTCCCGTTAGCATACAACGCCATCATCGGGCGCCCGACCCTCAACCGGCTCAGGGCGATCGTTTCGACCTACCACCGGATCCTGAAGTTTCTGACCCGAACAGGGGTCGGCGAGGTCAGGAGCGACTCGAGAATCCAGGCAGTGCTACTTAACAGCAACGACATTGTCCAAGAAGTCGAGGGCTCTGCCGACCGCTACGGTACCTCGAGACTCAGAGGATAACGCCCGGGACCCCCACCCGGCGAAAAAAGTTTTGGAATTGCCCCTCGACCCGAGCCGCCCGGATAAGCTGGTGAAGGTCGGGTCGGAACTCACGGATTTCTGGACCCGGTATCACCTGAACATCTCCCCTGACGCCCGACCCGTGAAGCAATGGCCACGCAAGTTCGCCCCAGACCGGTAGAAGGCTATAGAGGACAAGGTCGCTTGTTTGTTGGATGCGAAGCTTGTCGAGGAAGTAAAGTACCCGACCTGGCTATCCAACGTTGTACTTGTCAAGAAAGCTAATGGAAAATGGTGGATGTGCGTTGATTATATCGATCTCAATCGGGCTTGCCCGAAGGACTGCTATCCACTTCCCCGCATCGACCAACTGGTAGATGCCACGTCGGGACATCAGCTGTTCTCCTTCATGGATGCATTCTCAGGGTACAACCAAATCCGGATGGCCCCGAGAGACAAACAAAACATAGCCTTCATCACTCATAACGGCACCTACTGTTATAAGGTGATGCCGTTCGGGCTGAAAAATGCTGGTGCAACCTACCAGCGGTTGGTAAATCGTATGTTCAAGGACCAGGTCGGAAGGAACATGGAGATTTACGTGGACAACATGATAGTCAAAAGCTGGAGGACCGAGACCCACCTCTCCGATCTAGCGAAAACGTTCCGCATGCTAAGAAGATACAAGATGCATCTCAACCCAGCAAAATGTACCTTTGGCATTACATCCGGGAAGTTCCTCGGCTTTATAGTGCATCAACGGGGGATAGACGCCAATCCCGACAAGATAAAGACGATACAGAAAATGTTACCCCCCAAAACAATAAAAGAAGTCCAACAACTTACAGGTAAATTAGCAGCCCTGAGCCGCTTTATCTCTCGAGCTGGGGATAAGAGCTCTACCTTCTTCTGAGCGCTAAAGTCTGCAAAGGACTTCAGGTGGACCCCCGAATGCGAAGAAGCATTCCGCCAACTAAAGAGCCACATCAAACACCTACCACAGCTAGCATCGGTGAGGGACGGGGAGCCTCTCGGCTTGTACCTCACGGCAACCGACCTGGCGGTTAGCTCAGTTTTGGTGACGCTCGATAAAGCCGGGCAAAAGTCGATCTACTACACCAGCCATGTCCTGGCGGGACCTGAGCTTCGCTATCCCCCCATAGAGAGACTAGCCTTGGCTCTGATCATGACATCCAGGAAACTGAGGCCGTACTTCCAAACACATCCTATCAAGGTGATAACCGACCAACCCTTACGTCAGATCCTCTCAAAGTTTGACGTAGCTGGTCGGATGCTCAAGTGGTCGGTAGAGTTGAGGGAGTTCGACATCGAGTACGAGCCAAGAAAGGCGATCAAAGGTCAAGTGCTTGCGGACTTCCTCTCGGAACTCACGCCCCTAGAAACCCCAGCGAACCCGAACCACGAATGGACACTATACATTGACGGCTCCGCCAACTCGGAAAGAGGAGGCATCAGCTTGGTGCTCAAGGACCCTTCCGGCCACATCTACGAACATGCGCTTCGGTTAGGGTTCAAAGCCACGAACAACGAAGCAGAATATGAGGCGCTCTTATTCGGTCTAAAGGTCGCAGCCGAGCTGGGTGCGAAAGACATTGAAATATTCCTCGACTCTCAGCTCGTTGCAGGCCAAGTCAATGGGGAGTTCAAGACCCGAGAAGCAGCAATGATCAAGTACATAGCCGAGGCGCGACGGATGACGGGTCGATTTCGGAGGTGCACCATCACCGAAGTACCTCACCCCGAGAACACACAGGCGGACGTCTTAGCCAGGCTAGCCTCCTCCTACGTAACCGACATGCCATCAGGAAGAATGGTGAGAACCATCGGGGCCTCCATCAACTTGGGGGTGCTAGTTGTCGATGAGGAAGATGGAAGCTGGATCAACGAAATCCTTCGCTTCAAGCAAACAGGAACCCTCCCCAAAGATAAGGCGGTTGCCCGGAGAATCAGGAGGACGGAGTCATGGTATTGTGTCATCGATGGCCGCCACTATCAGCGAGGTTTCAGCCGACCCCTGCTGCGATGTTTGAACCCGACCGAAGCGCGCACCACCTTAGCCGAGATCCATGAGAGAATATGTGGGGACTATGTCGACGCTCGCACCTTGGCACACAAGGTCCTCATGCAAGGCTACTACTGGCCCACCCTACGTAAGGATGCCCAGACTTATGTCCGGAGCTGCGAGCCGTGCCAGAAGCACGCCCGGTTCCAACATCAACCGATGGTGCCGCTCACAACTGTCGACTGCGCTTGGCCCTTCGCCCAGTGGGGAATGGACCTCCTCGGCCCTTTCCCCCCAGCCTCGGGATAACGAAGGTTCTTAATAATCGGAGTCGACTATTTCACCAAATGGCTCGAGGTCGAGCCATTGGCTTCCATTACCGAAAGACAAGTCGAAGGATTTGTGTGGAAGAATATCATAACCAGGTTCGGCCTTCCTAGGGTCATCATCACAGACAACGGCACGTAGTTCAATAATGTAAAGTTCAAGACGTTTTGTCAAAGCTATCGCATCCAGCTGAAGTTTAGCTCAGTTGCTCACCCCTAAGCCAATGGACTTGCCGAGGTGACGAACCGAGCCATCTTGGAAGGGCTGAAGAAAAGGATTATCGGCGCCACGACCTCCTGGGTTGAGGAACTCTCGAGCATTCTCTAGGCATCTCGGACGACTCCAAAAACCCCGACGGGGGAGTCCCCCTATAGCCTGGCCTTCGGGACCGAGGCTGTGCTGCCTCCCGATGTGATTTTTCCGACCCTCCAAGTCCAAACCCACGGTGAAGAGGCGTCCCACCAACAGCTCCGCGAGAACCTCGACCTACTAGAAGAGAAGCGAGCCGACGCCCATCTCCAAGCACTAGCTTATAGAAGGGCCATCACAAAACTATACAATCGTCGAGTACATCCTCGGCATGTCAAGATGGGCGACCTGGTGCTTCGGAAAGCCAAGGTCAGTGACCCGACCCAGTCCCGCGGGAAGTTGGCTCTAAATTGGGAGGGCCCTTACCGAGTCGTCGAAGTTATCCGAGACGAGACTTATACGTTGGCAACGATGGAGGGGCGAGTGTTGCCGAGAACTTGGCACATCACAAACTTACAAAAATTTTACGCGTAATGTACCAATGAAGCATCCTCACTTGTATTGATTACAATGTGAAACATAAAATTACAAGTCAGGGCTCAGGCGGGACCGAGTCATTAAATGCCTGCTGCCTCTCCATCGGCACCAGATCGTTCTCGTGATGGATGGTGAAGGGGTCTTCTTCAACTTCGGCGTCTGGGTGTCGGGCGTGGAAGTGGGTTAACGCCACCCGATACCCGTTCTCATAAGTCACCCGACCCATCATCCTCTTCAAACCTTCTTTGAAGCCGAGCGACTCCTTGTACTGGACGATCGATTGCCTGGGCAGCTTGGCTCGAGCGCTCTCCAGGGCCTTCACAGCCTGCAGTAGCTCGTTGTCCATCTTCCGAGCCCTGACTCGCACCTCCTTCAGCAACTGTTGGGCATCGCCCAGGTGGCTCCGGATCTCATGCAATTCTTTCTCCGAGGCCTCACACCTTAATAGCTCCTCGCCTCTCTCCCTCTTGGTCTTCTCGAGCTCCTCTTGCAGCTCGGATGCGTGCTCCTCGGCCTTGGTGACCGCCTCCGGACCCCCGTTGGATTTCAGAGCGTCAAGCTCTTCTTGTAGCTGCTTGATCCGGTAGTCCATAAACGTGATCAGCCGACCCGTGTCATGGACTCGGTCGAAGAGCGCCATTTGGAAGTGTTGGCTCTGCACGAAAAAACAACTGTTAGAAGCTCGGCAAAGGGAGAACCTGAGCTACCAAGGCATGGGTCGGGAAGCTTACCAGGACCATCTCCTTGTCGGCTCGGGCCATCAGGACTTTCGAGGGGAGCGTGTAGAGCTCTCGCGCCAGTTGGGGGTGGAGAAGTCCCCCCCTTGAACTCCTCTGCTGTCGATGAGTTATTCCAAACTTTCGTCGAGTTTTTCAGCCCCTTCCATCTTGCCTTCATCTACTTCTCGGGGTCTTGATGCCCCAGGTCAGACATTAGCAAGGTATAATAACCTGCGTCGCCCTTATGCACCTTTGTTTTGAAGAGGTCCTTCATCGACCTCGGACGCTGGTGGGCCGGTGAAGCGCCCCCCCTCCTCGGACTCGGCGGGTGCCTCGGGCTCCTCCGACGGCGTCGCTGGCTCCTTGCCTTTAGATCGGGAGTGAGACTCCCCCTCGCTGAGACGGGACTTGTGCCTCCTTGTCAGTACTTTGACCTTCTTATGGTGCCTCTTCTTTATATTTCCTCGGCCTACTCGATCGGCTTGACAACCAGCCTCTTCAACGAAGCCTTCGGGCAGTGGGGCGGGTCGGAGGGACTTTGCCGCTGGTCACCTTGAGCATCCCGCGTAGCTCCCCGAGATCCATCCGATCTGCATCCCGACCGACAGGTTAGTGAGCAGGTAGAAAGGCTGAAATAGAGTAAAATAATAGTACCCCTAGAGTCCGGGCTGAGACCCACCTCGACCAGCCAAAGCTCGGTCATCTCCTTGATCGCACGTGAAGAGGAAAGAATTCCCTTCAGTCTACCGACTAGGACGGTTTCCTCCTCGGATAAGTACAGGGAGGCGTTGCCGATCGGGTGTGCCGACCAGTCGAGCCTAAACCCCCAAACTGGACCGCTAACAAAAAGGTAGCGGGACTTCCAACCTTTGTTGTTGGAAGGCGCCCCGCTAACTCAAAAATCGACCCAGGCGATGAGTTAGTAACCACCCCGACTCTTGCAAAGGCGAAAGCACGTCATGAACAAGTCCCGAGTCGGGATAATCCCAGCCCCTCGGCACTCGCCCAAAAAGACGACAAGGTAGCGCCACAAGTTGGGCGCTACCTGGCTGGGGGAGATCCTCCACCACCTCAGGCATTCTTCGATGAGTGGATGCAGAGGAAATCAGAGACTGGCCTCCAGAGCATCCACCAAGATGCACATGCCGGGATCGTCCAAACTATAGGGGCGCTGCCCGGGCTGTGGAACATGCAACCCGTATTCGACCGGGATGCTATACCACTCCCTAATCACGGCAAGTGACACCTCGGTCACTGCCGTATCTAGGTCATGATCCGACTTCATAACCTCTAGATCCCTTAGAACCCTCGCGTCGACTGGCGACGGGGGCCCTGAAGACGCTCCCGAGGAACCGACCTCGGGATCACACCGACTCGTCTCCCCCGACCCCGGGGAAGAAACGACACTGACGCTACTCGAGGAGTCCGAGGAGGTCATCCCGACCTGTTCAAAAAAGAACTACCGACTGAAGGGATGGTGGGTGGCTAGGAAGGTCCGAGGTAGAAGCAGGAAAGGGGCCAAATAAACAAGTGAGGTCTCAGTCTGGCCATATCGAACTTATAGCGCCCAGGGGTGTCATTTCAGCTTCCCGAGGCAGGACGAAGCGCCGCCACCCCAAAAGCTACCCAGCGCATTAAATGCGCCATTACTCCGACTGAAACCCTAAGCTAAGGGCAAAAACTACCCAGCATATTAAATGCGCCATTACTCCGACTGAAACCCTAAGCCGAGGGCAAAAATAATAATAATAATAAATAAATAAATAAGGGGGTTCATAGGATAAGGGCGATGGTACCCGAGTTACCCTCTTGGCCAAATCCCAGGATTGGTGCCTGAGTTCACCCTCTCGGCCAAATCCCAGGATTGGTGCCCGAGTTCACCCTCTTGGCCAAATCCCAGGATTTGTGCCCGAATTCACCCTCTTGGCTAAATCCTAGGATTTGTGCCCGAGTTCACCCTCTCGGCCAAATCCCAGGATTCGTGCCCGAGTTCACCCTCTCGGCCAAATCCCAGGATTTGTGCCCGAATTCACCCTCTCGGCCAAATCCCAGGATTTGTGCCCGAGTTTACCCTCTCGGTCGAATCCCCAGGATTTGTGCTCGAATTCACCCTCTTGGCCAAATCCCAGGATTTGTGCCCGAGTTCACCCTCTCGACTGAATCCCAAGGATTCGTGCCCGAGTTCACCCTCTCGGCCAAATCCCAGGATTTGTGCCCGAGTTCACCCTCTCGGCAAAATCCCAAATTTAAATTCCCGAGCTCCTGCGCGGTCGGATCAGCTTCTGCACCATTCAAATTCTCGAGCTCCTGCTCGGTCAGATCAGCTCCTGTACTATTCAAATTCCCGAGCTCCTGCTCGGTCGGATCAGCTCCTACACTATTCAAATTCTCGAGCTCCTGCACTATTCAAATTCTCGAGCTCCTGCTCAGTCGGATCAGCTCCTGCACCATTCAAATTCTCGAGCTCCTTCTCGGTCGGATCAGCTCCTGCACCATTCAAGTTCCCAAGCTCCTGCTCGATCAGATCAGCTCCTGCACCATTCAAATTCCCGAACTTCTGCTCGGTCGGATCAGCTCCTGCACCATTCAAATTCCCGAGCTCCTACTCGGTCGGATTAGCTCCCGCTCCGATCAAGTTCTCGAGCCCCGCTCAGTCGGAGCAATTCCCGAGCTCATACTCGGCCACATCAGCTCACGCTTCAATCAATTCCAGAGCCCCTCTCGACCCAATCAGTCCCTGAGCCCCTACTCGGGATTAGTCCAACGCCACCACAGGCCAGTAGATGAGCACAAGACCTCATCTTCAGCACCCTAATCGGGCACCTCGAGAAGGTCTTCCGGGGGGGGGGGAAGAATGATGTGGCAGATGTTGACATGGTCGCCACGTCCTCGCGCCCTTGGACTACAATGGGCCCGTCGACGTGGCCGACCCGACGCGGGTAGCCAGTCGGATACAAGTATGGGGGCGTCAGCGGTCGTACAGCCGACCTGACACAGGTAAGATCGACACCCCTTACCTGCAGACGCACGCCTCACCGCAAGGACGGCGGGTGTGATGGAAGGGTACGATGACATGGTAAGTCATAAGGGCAGTAAGGTTACCATGTACGAATGACCTACAACACTCACTATAAAAGCTCATGCACCTCTACGAGGTAGGGGGATCGCAAAGCCAACCACTGAACTAACTTGACCGTCGGAGGGGTCACGTCAGGAACCTACCCGACCCGACCTTCTTGCAGGAGTCAGCGGCCGACCCGAGTTGGAATACTTCAGCCCGACCCAAGCTCCACCATTCCAGCAGCCGACTTCCCGAGCCGAACCCCGAGGTTCCACCCATTCGACCGAGCTCCAACTCCGCACCAAGACGATCGCGGGTGAGCTAGAGCACACAGGTCTGAATCAGCAGTGCTCACTCAGCGGATACGGAGGTAGGCCGAATCCACTGGGCAGGCACCAGATTTAACACTAACAACCAGCAAGGACGGAGATGCCTAAATCAAGAATAATAGAGTTTACTAGGATGCTATCAACTAACTAATACTTAGATCAATCAAATAAGAGAACATTTAATATTGATTGCATAACTCGATGCTACATGCTGTTGTGACCTCGAATGAGATTGCTTAAGTTCCAATATTTTTTTTTTCTTTTTTTTTATAAAATTCAATAATACTTAGAATTTTATTGAATTCTATCAACTGCTATTGTGACCTCGAATCAGATTGATTACGATATGGTAGTCTAGCTCTATGCTCAAGCCGTTGTCGCCCAAACAAAGATAAGATTGCAGGCTTCAATGACGAAATGATCAGCTTGGCTTCCTGAAGTCAGCTTGCTTCTCGTGTGGATCCAAACATGGAGTTATTGTCATCGCATACGTACTTTAATCGCCACAATTACATGTACATTCTCTTTTATTTTCTGATGGAAATCGCATATGAATGCAACTTTTATATACGTTATCATAGACGAAAAAAAAGTATTTAAATTATTCATATATGTGAGATGAAAACACAGTTTAAAATAAGCTACAAATACACGTACAGATGAAAAACACATTGTATACAAGAACATATCACGTACGTCACTAGAGAAATACGCTACAAATACAAATGCAATAAGATAAAATAAATCATGTTTTCATCATCACCTACCTCTTTGCCGATTGCTCGTCGGGATGACAGAGTCTGCACCAGTCGTGATAAGATCCCTCGCCTCAACCACGAAGATTATAATAGTAAATGTTGAACGAAGATTATAATAGTTCAAATAAAATAAACAGGAAGGAATGAGTTAGAATATTGTGAGAGAATGAGATTGGGGGATCATTCGTATCAGTCGCATCATCTAATAGGAAATAATCTAAGTAGTTAGGATGATGATGAGATCAGTTTAGATAAAGATAAGATTTATTGAGATGTGATACATTTTTTATTATTTTAAAATATCTGTATTTTATCTTTTAATCATTATAAATAGGTGCTCTTGGTTCATTCCAAAGTATTACAGATTGTTGATTGAAAGTACTTCTGGTGTCATCTACTATTCTATTCTCGTCTCCCTGAAGTTCTACAGAAAAACCAACAGTGGTATCAGAGCCTGATTCAGAAAAAATCAAAAGGAGTAGACCGGTCAAAAAGAAGGGAAGACTAGTAGATCCAGAAAAAGAAAAAGAAAAAAGAGAAGATGGCAGGCCTTACAGTAAGTGTTCCTAATCAACTTCTTCCTATCCTCAAAGATGATAATTATCAGTTTTGGGCTATTAAAATGAAAACTCTCCTTGTTTCATAAGGATTGTGGAAGTTGGTAGAAAATGGTTTTGTTGAGTATGATCTGCAGGATCCTAAGACTACTAAGGATCAAATGCATCAGATGAATGAAAATATGCAAAGAGATGCAAAAGCCCTCTATATGCTACAACAAGCAATAGATGATTCATTATTTCCCTGAATCATGATGGCATCAACATCAACAGAAGCTTGGAATATACTAAAAAATATGTTTGGAGGCACAGAGAATGTAAAAATTTCAAAGCTTCAAATTCTTCGTCGTGAATTTGAAACACTTATGATGAAAAATTCGGAATCTGTTGTTGATTTCTTCTCAAAAGTTTCTTCTATTGTGAATCAAATGAGATCTTATGGTGAAAATCTAAAAGATCAATCTGTAGTAGAAAAAATTTTACGAAGTTTATCTTCAAAATTTGATATGATCTCTACTGTTATAGAAAAAGCTAAAAATACAAGTACATTATCTATTGATGAATTAATGAGATCTTTTTTAGTCCATGAACAAAAAGTGAACAGATCTTCAAATGAAACTTTGGAACATGTTCTTTAAATGAAGATAGATCAGAAGAAGGATCAAAAATAGAATTCAGAAATCAGATCTCAATGGAGAGATCAAAAGGACAGAGGACTAGACCGACCAAATGAAGATAATAAAGAAACTCAAAAATGCTTTTGTTGTAAAAAAATAGGACATATTGAAAAAGATTGTTGGTACAAAAATAAAAACCCAAATGTTTCTCTATGTTCTTATTGTGGAAAATATGGACATTTTGAAAAAGATTGTTGGAACAAAAATCAAACAAACTATCATAAGGAAAAAAATGATGACAAAAGAGAGAAGAAAATATTTGTTTGATAGCATCTGATGAAAAATATTCTAGATCTGTTTGGTTTTTGGATAGTGGATGTAGTGATCATATGACAGGGGATAAAAGTCTGTTTCAGAAACTTGATGATTCGGTCAGATCTGCTGTGCAGATGGGAAATGGTAAAAAGGCTTGAGTAAAAGGAAAAGGAACAGTTGCTATGAACACAAATTCTGGTAAAAAAATTATTGATGATGTGTTATTTATTCCTGATTTAAAACAAAATCTCATTAGTATAGGACAACTAATGAGAAAATGATATTATGTTATTTTTGATGAAGAAAAATGTCTGATTTATGATAAGAAAATTTGTAAATTGATAGCAACTGCAAGGATGATAAAAAATAAAATATTTATCTTATTATTTTCAGACGTCGTAACTCCTATCGAAGAATCAACATTATGAAAAAATAGTTATGATCATTTAAAATTATGTGGATCTATGCAAACTGTCTCAGATGATGCAGGTCGTAATATTGATGACACACATATACAGAAAAGGGGTGAAGCTTTAAATTCAGAGGACAACAATGAAAGTACAGATACAGAGTTGATAGAAGTTTCTGATGATGTGAAGAAAGCCAAGAGAAAGAAAAGAAAAATGAAGCTTCCGCATGCAAAGAGATTCAATCCTACAAATGCAGAGTCTCCATCATATCATCAAAGATGGCTACCAAAGAGAAAAATGTCAAGAGAAATGATAAAATATTTTAGGTCAGAAGTTCTAAAAAATGTGTGGACCGAGAAAAAACATAAGACAACCGCTGCAGCAACGAAGATCAGCTTACCGATATTTTCACAAAAATTTTGGAGAGAAAAAAAGATTACGTGAAAATAATTTTAAATTATAACTACTTAAATTGAGGGGGTGTGTTGGAAATAATCTAAGTAGTTAGGATGATGATGAGATCAGTTTAGATAAGGATAAGATTTATTGAGATGTGATAGATTTTTTATTATTTTAAAATATCTGTATTCTGCCTTTTAATTATTATAAATAGGTGATCTTGGTTCATTCTAGAGTATTGCAGATTGTTGATTGAAAGTACTTCTGGTGTCATCTACTCTTCTCCTTCTCCCTGAAGTTATGTATAAAAGCCAACAAACAAGAGAAAAAAATAAAACATATTCGATCTGAAGTCGTCTGTCTACAGGAGAAGCACTGTCTTCCCTATGACACCAAAGCGATAATCCCATCGGAGATCATCCCCCCCCCCCCCCCCCCCCCCCCACAATCACAATCACAACCCTCATGTCTGCTTAGAGGGGTGCAACCATCGAGTAGAGTCATACAAAAAGAAAAGCAGCAGCAGGATTGATAGTGTCTTTTTTGGGGCTTGCCAGGTGGACGTGTTTCGCCTTTAAATGTGTCGAGCAAGCCTTTGCTGGTCCAGGCCCGTGTGCGCTGGTTCGCCCGCTTCGCAATTTCCTCGGCACGGAGCGGAGCCGGTTCGGATGAGCGGTGATTCAGGGGTCGGCTCGGGAGTTCTGATGCTGGAGTGGCGGAGCCTTCGTGGAGAAGAGGTCGCCCTGCCGGGGTCGACCGCTGATTCCTGCAAGGAGGTCGGGTCGGGTAGGTGCCCGACGTGACCCCTCCGACGATCAAGTCAGTTTTGTGGTCTTTTTTGCGATCCCCCTGCCCTGTGGAGGTGCAGGAGCTTTTATAGTGGGTGTTGTGGGTTGTTCGTACCTGACGACCTTACCGCATTCATGACTCACCATGAATGCCGCGCCTCACGCCTTGCCTTCGTACTGGTGGGGAAGCGTGCGCCTGCAGGTAGGGGTTGCCGACCTTACCTGTGCCAGGCCGGTGGTACGGCACCTGGTGACCCTTCGTACATCCGGGTGACCGGCTACGTGGGTTTGGCCACGTCAGTGGCTTAGCTGTCCGAAGGTGTGATGACTTGGCAGCCAGGTCGGATTTTGCCCTATCATTCTTCCCCCCCCAGGCAGACCCTCTCGAGGCGCCTGATTGGGGTGCCGAAGATGAGGTTTTGCGTGTGATCGCTGTTTGGGGTAGCCTTAAATTAGTCCTGAGCGTGGGCCCGAATTGATTCGACCGAGCATGAGCTCGGGAATGTAGCGTTGCGTGAGTGGATCCGACCGAGCGCGAGCTCGGGAATATGGCGCGGGAGGACTCATCCGACCGCGCGCGAACTCGGGAGTGTAGTACAGCAAGGGTAGATCCGACCGAGCCTAAGCTCGGGAATGTAGTGCAGGAAGCCAAATCCGACCGAGCATGAGCTCGGGAATGTGGTACAGCATGAGTAGATCCGACCGAGCCTAAGCTCGGGAAAGTGGCGCAGCAAGAGTAGATCCGACCGGGCCTGAGCTCGGGAGCACAGCGCAGCAAGAGTAGATCCGACTAAGCCTGAGCTCGGGAGCACAGCGCAGCAAGAGTAGATCCGACCGGGCCTGAGCTCGGGAGCACAGCGCAGCAAGAGTAGATCCGACCGAGCCTAAGCTCGGGAATGTGGCGAAGGAAGCCAAATCCGACCGAGCCTGAGCTCGGGAATGTGTGGAGGTTTGGCCGAGAAAATGACCTCGGGCACAAATCCGGCGATTTGGCCGAGAGAGTGAACTCGGGCGCAAATCCGGAGATCTGGCCGAGAGAGCGAACTCGGGCGTAAATCCGGAGATCTGGCCGAGAGGGTGAACTCGGGCGCAAATCCGGAGATCTGGCCGAGAGAGTGAACTCGGGCGCAAATCCGGAGATCTGGCCGAGAGAGCGAACTCGGGCGCAAATCCGGAGATTTGGCCGAGAGGGTGAACTCGGGCGCAAATCCGGAGATCTGGCCGAGAGAGCGAACTCGGGCGCAAATCCGGAGATCTGGCCGAGAGAGCGAACTCGGGCGCAAATCCGGAGATCTGGCCGAGAGAGTGAACTCGGGCGCAAATCCGGAGATCTGGCCGAGAGAGCGAACTCGGGCGCAAATCCGGAGATCTGGCCGAGAGAGCGAACTCGGGCGCAAATCCGGAGATCTGGCCGAGAGAGCGAACTCGGGCGCAAATCCGGAGATCTGGCCGAGAGAGCGAACTCGGGCGCAAATCCGGAGATCTGGCCGAGAGAGTGAACTCGGGCGCAAATCCGGAGATCTGGCCGAGAGAGCGAACTCGGGCGCAAATCCGGAGATCTGGCCGAGAGAGCGAACTCGGGCGCAAATCCGGAGATCTGGCCGAGAGAGCGAACTCGGGCGCAAATCCGGAGATCTGGCCGAGAGAGCGAACTCGGGCGCAAATCCGGAGATCTGGCCGAGAGAGCGAACTCGGGCGCAAATCCGGAGATCTGGCCGAGAGAGCGAACTCGGGCGCAAATCCGGAGATCTGGCCGAGAGAGCGAACTCGGGCGCAAATCCGGAGATTTGGCCGAGAGGGTGAACTCGGGCGCAAATCCGGAGATCTGGCCGAGAGGGTGAACTCGGGCGCAAATCCGGAGATCTGGTCGAGAGAGTGAACTCGGGCGCAAATCCGGAGATCTGGCCGAGAGATTTTTATTTTTATTATTATTATTATTTTATTTATTTATTTTTTTTTTTTTTTTGGCGCGCACGAAAATATATATATATATATTTCCTAGGGTTTCGGTCGCAATCATGGCGCATTCAATGCGCTGAGTGTTTCCTCGGCGCGGCGGCGTTTTCTCTTACCTCGGGAATCTGAAACGGCGCGCCTGGGCGCTATAAATTGGCTGGGGGGGCTGCGCAGAGACCTCACTTGATCTTTTTGCTTTCTCGCTGCCTCTGCCTCGGACCACCCTAGTAGTCCCTGCTTTCTCAGCTCGGCAGCCCCCTTCTAAACAGGTCGCGATGACCTCGTCGGACTCCTCCACTAGTGTCAGAGTCGCTTCTCCCTCGGGGTCGGGGGAGTCGAGTCGTAGTGGTCCTGGGGCTAGTTCCTCGGGAGCGTCTTCCGGGCCCCCGTCGCCTGTCGACGCGCGGGTTCAGAGGGACTTGGAGGTCATGATGTCACATCATGACCTCGACTCGGCAGTGACCGAGGGGTCACTTGCCGCAATCAGGGCACGGTACAGCATCCCGGTTGAATACGGGTTGTATGTTCCGGAGCCGGGGCAGCGTCCTTACAGTTTGGACGTCCCCGGCATGTGCATCTCGGTAGATGCCCTGGAAGCCGGCCTTCGGTTTCCTTTGCACCCTCTGATCGAGGAGTGCCTGAAGCGGTGGAGAGTCTCTCCGAGTCAGGTAGCGCCCAACTCGTGGCGTTACCTAGTGGTTTTTTTAGGTGAGTGCCGAGGAGCGGGGATTATCCCGACCCGGGACTTGTTCATGGCGTGCTTTCGCCTGTGCAAGAGTCGGGGAGGTTACTACCTCATCGCTCGTGTGGGTTTTAGGGTTGCCGGGGCGCCTTCCAGCAACAAGGGCTGGAAGTCCCGGTACCTTTATGTCAGTGGTCTGGGTTGGGGATTCGGGTTTAGCTGGTCGGCTCATCCGATTGGCAATGCCCCCCCTTATTTGTCCGAGGAGGAGGCCGTCCTGGTCGGTCGACTGAAGGGGATTCTTTCCTCTTCTTGTGCGATTAAGGAAATGACCGAACTTTGGCTCGTTGAGGCGGGTTTGAGTCCAGCCTCTAAGGGTACTAGCTTTCATTTTGTTCAAGCCTTGCTAATCTTGTACTGACCTGTAAGTTGTGACGCAGATCGGATGGACCTCGGAGATCTCCGTGGGATGCCGAGGGTAGCTGGGGGACGGGTCCCGCCGAGCCGCCCCTCCGCTCATGAGGCCCGCGCCTCCCCGGCTCGGGAGGCTCCAAGGGTGTCGGCGAAGAGACCGGTTCCCCCTCCGACCGGACGTGCTGATGCGACGGGGGAACCCGTTAAGAGGACAAAGGTGCTGTCGAGGAAGCACAAATCCCCGGCGGGCGAAGGAGGCTCCCGACATCGCTCGAAGGGAAAAGAGCCCGCCGCGTCGCCTGCGAGACCGGAAGCGCCCGCCGCGTCTGAGGAGGGGGCCGCTTCCCCGGTCCATGAGCGCCCGAGGTCCATGAAGGACCTCTTCAGGACGAAGGTCTGCAAGGGAGACCAGGGCTACTATGCCCTGATGATGTCTGACCTGGGGCTCCAAGACCCCGAGAAGGAGCTGCAGGCTCGGTGGGCGGGACTCAGGAACTCGACGAAGGTGTGGCACACTTCGTCCGCCGCCGAGGAATATGAAAGGGGGATTCTCCATCCCCAACTAGCACGGGAGCTGTACACGCTCCCGTCGGAGGTCTTGATGGCCCGAGCTACTAAAGAGCTCGTCCTGGTAAGCCGGCCGACTTATGAATTTCCTTCCCATTCTCCCTCACCTTTTTTTTTTTTTTTTTACAAAGTCCTTCCGTGCAGAGCCAGCACCTTCAAATGGCGTTGGTCGACCGGGTCCATGATGCTGGTCGACTGATCACTTTCATGGACCACCGGGTCAAGCAGCAACAGGAGGAGCTCGACGTCCTGAAGTCGAAGGGCGGGCCCGAGGCAGTTGCTGAGGCCGAGGAGCGGGCGTCGAGGCTGCAGGAGGAGCTCGAAAAGCTCAAGGCCGAAAAGGCAGAGGAGCTCCTCAGGCATGAGGCCTCGGAAAAAGAGCTGAGGGGTCATCTGGGTGACTCCCATCACCTGCTGAAGGAGGCCCGGGCCCGAGCCAGGAGGATGGACGACGAGCTGCTCCAATCAGTGAAGGACTTGGAGCAAGCTCGAGCTGAGCTGCCCAAAATTGCCGTCGCTGAATACAAGGAGTCCCTCGGTTTTAAAGAAGGTTTAAAGCGGATGGGACGGGTCACCTACGAGTACGGATATCGGGTGGCGCGAGCTCGTTTTCGTGCCCGCCACCCCGACGCCGACGTCGAAGAGGATCCGTTCACGATTTACCCCGAGGACGACTCAGTACCAATGGAGCGTCGGCAAGATTTTGACGACTCGGTGCCTCCCGAGTCTTAGTTTTGTTTCTTCTAGGAACTTGTAACTCGGGTCAGGTAGCCCTTAGGTCGGCCCTGACCAATTTTGTTCTCCCTTTTTTTTTTTTTTTTTTTGAAGCTTGTAACCCGGGTCGGCCCCGACCTCCTTTGTACTTTTTCCAAGGGTTAATACAAGTCGGGTTATTTTGGTGCCACCATTGCATTCCAATTTGGAACGAGTTGCGACACATGGCTACACGTAGAACTTTCGCAAGTTCGTGATATGCCAGGTTCTTGGTAGTACTCGACCTTCCATGGTTGCCAGTGTATAAGTCCCGTCTCGGATAGTGTCTATAACTCGGTAGGGACCTTCCCAGTTCGGGGCCAGCTTGCCGCGGGATCTAGTCGGATCACTGACCTCGGTCTTGCGGAGCACCAAGTCGCCCGGGCCGACACGCTTTGGGCGCACTTGTTGGTTGTAGGTTTTCGCGACAGCCCTCCGGTAGGCCAGCGTACGGAGATGAGCATCGGCCCGCCTTTCCTCCAATAGGTCGAGATTTTTACGGAGTTGCTGATCAGACTCCTCCCGATTTTGACTTTGAGTGCGAAGGGTTGGGAAAACCACCTCGGGAGGCAGCACGGCCTCAGACCCGAATGCCAAGCTATAAGGCGATTCGCCCGTCGGGGTCTTAGGGGTCGTTCTCAACGCCCATAGGACACTTGGGATTTCATCCACCCAGGAAGTCGTGGCGTTGGAGACCCTCTTCTTTAATCCTTCAAGGATGGCTCGGTTTGTTACTTCGGCCAGACCGTTAGCCTGGGGATGAGCCACCGAGCTAAACTTCAGTTGGATGCGATAGCTCTGGCAGAACGCCTTGAACTTGGCGTTGTTGAATTGCGTGCCGTTGTCGGTGATGATCGCCTTAGGGAGGCCGAACCTGGTTATGATGTTCTTCCACACGAACCCTTCGACTTGCTTCTCGGTAATGGAAGCCAGCGGCTCGGCTTCGAGCCACTTGGTGAAATAATCGACGCCGACTATCAGGAACCTTCTCTGTCCCGAGGCTGGGGGGAAGGGACCGAGGAGGTCCATTCCCCATTGGGCGAAGGGCCAGGCGCAGTCGGCGGTCGAGAGTGCCACCATCGGTCTATGTTGGAATCGGGCGTGCTTTTGGCATGGCTCGCAATTTCGAACAAATGCTTGAGCATCCTTTCGTAGTGTAGGCCAATAGTATCCTTGCCTTAGGACCATGTGCGCCAGGGTGCGAGCGCCGACATGGTCTCCACATATACCTTCATGGATCTCGGCTAAGGTGGTCTGTGCCTCGGTCGGGTTTAGACAACGAAGCAGAGGTCGGCTGAAACCTCGTCGGTAGAGGCGGCCATCAATGATGCAGTACCATGATTCTGCCCTTCTGACTCTTCGGGCGGCCGCCTTATCCTCAGGTAAGACTCCCGCTTGTTTGAAGCGGAGGATTTCGTTGGTCCAACTTCCATCTTCTTGGTCGACGGTCATGAGGGTCGGGCCAATGGATGGCCCGACGGTCCTAACCGTTGGCCCGGTTGGTGTATCGGTTGCGCGGGAGGAGGCCAATTTGGCCAAGGCATCTGCCTGCGTGTTCTCGTTGCGGGGCACCTTGGTGATGACGAACTTTTGAAATCGCGCCGCTGCCAGCCGTACCTCGGCGAGGTATTTGATCATTGCCGCTTCCCGCGTTTCGAACGTGCCATTAACTTGGCCAGCGACAAGTTGGGAGTCGGTGAATACCTCTATATCTTCTGCCCCTAGGTCGGCTGCGACCTTGAGGCCGAACAGGAGCGCTTCATACTCGGCTTCGTTGTTGGTGGCTCTGAACCCCAGTCGCAAGGCATGTTCGTAAGTGTGACCGGAGGGGTCTTTGAACACCAGGCCGACCCCTCCTCTCTCCGAATTTGCTGACCCGTCGATGTGTAAGGTCCACCCGGGGGTCGGGCTTTGAGGGGCTGATGGCTGCATGAGCTCCGACAGGAAGTCCGCGAGCACTTGGCCCTTGATTGCCTTTCTTGGCTCATATTCGATATCGAACTCCCCCAACTCTACCGACCACTTCAGCATCCGACCTGCAACATCAAATTTTGAGAGGATCTGTCGCAGGGGTTGGTCGGTTATCACCTTAATGGGGTGTGTCTGGAAATATGGCCTCAGCTTTCTGGAGGCCAGAATAAGCGCCAAGGCTATCCTTTCTATAAGGGGGTATCGAAGCTCAGGTCCTGCCAAGACGTGGCTGGTGTAGTAGACCGGCCTTTCCCCGGTTTTGTCCAGTGTTACCAGGACCGAGCTAACAGCCAGGTCGGTCGCGGCGAGGTACAGGCCGAGCGACTCGTTATCCTTCACCGAGGCCAGCTGCGGCAGGTTCCCGAGATGACTTTTTAGCTGGTGGAAGGCTTCCTCGCACTCGGGAGTCCATTTGAAGTCTTTTGCCGACTTCAATGCGCGAAGAAAGACTGAGCTCTTATCTCCGGCCCGAGAAATGAAGCGGCTCAGGGCCGCTATCCTTCCCGCTAGTCGCTGTACCTCCTTTACAGTCTTGGGTGACTGCATCTCCTGTATGGCCTTTATTTTGTCAGGGTTGGCATCGATTCCTCGCTGGTGCACTATGAAGCCGAGGAACTTCCCGGCGGTGATGCCAAAAGTACACTTTATTGGGTTGAGGCGCATCCTGTATTTTCTCAGTGTGCGAAATGTTTCCTCCAGGTCGGAGAGATGGGTCTCGGCATGTCGGCTTTTGACTATCATGTCGTCGACGTATATTTCCATGTTCCTGCCGACTTGGTCTTTGAACATTCGGTTGACGAGGCGCTGATAGGTCGCACCGGCGTTCTTCAATCCGAACGGCATCACCTTGTAACAATATGTGCCATTGTGCGTGATAAATGTCGTGTTTCTTTTGTCTCTCGGGGCCATTTGGATCTGGTTGTATCCCGAGAAGGCATCCATAAAAGAGAACAGCTGATGCCCGGACGTGGCGTCCACAAGTTGGTCAATGCGAGGGAGCGGGTAGCAGTCCTTCGGGCAAGCCCGATTGAGATCAGTGTAATCAACACACATCCGCCAATTTCCATTCGCCTTTTTAACAAGTACAACATTGGACAGCCAGGTCGGGTACTTTACTTCCTCGACGAGCTGTGCGTCCAACAGGCGGGTGACCTCGTCTTCTATGGCCTTCTGGCGATCCGGGGCGAACTTTCGCGGGCGTTGCTTTACTGGTCGGGCGTCGGGGGAGATGTTTAGGTAGTGTTGGGCAACCTCCGGGTCGACCCCTGGCATGTCGTTCGGGGTCCAAGCGAAGACGTCGTCGTTCTTCCTCAGGAAATCTATCAGCTGGATTTGCTGATCCTCCGTTAACTCCGCCCCGACCTTTACTAGTTTGCCCGTGCGACTCGGGTCCAGTGGTAGCTCGAGAATCCTCTCCGCGGAATGGGTATACCGGGCGTCTTTTACTGGGTCCGGCGTCGTGGCATTGATCGGTCCGGTTCTTGGCTTTTTGCACAGCGTTGTCGCCGCCAGATAGCATTGTCTGGATTCCTTCGGGTCGCTCCTGACCTCGCCGACCCCGGCTCGAGTTGGAAACTTCAAGACCCGGTGGTATGTTGAGACGACCACCCTGAGCCGATTTAGGGTCGGGCGCCCGATGATGGCGTTGTAGGCGGATGGGAGCCTGACCACCATGAATGGTACTATCAGGGTCTTTGACCTCGGCTCTCCCCCGAGCGTGACAGGGATCGTAGTCGTCCCCATGGGGGAAATGGAGTCCCCAGTGAACCCTGTCAAGGTAGATGTCAGGGGGGTGAGGTCCAGGTCGGTCAGTCCCAACTGTTGGAAGGCATTGAAATATAAAATGTCGGCCGAACTTCCCGTGTCGATCATAACCCGCTTGACATAGGCATTTGCCATGCGGACTGAGATCACTAGCGCGTCGTCGTGAGATGCATACTCCTCGTCCTGCGATCTGAACGCGACGTCGAGCTCTTCATGGTGCATCGGCCTTTTCCCGACCTTGGAGCGCGCATAAGCTTTTCGTGCCGACGCGCTGTTGCCGCCTGAGGCTGGGCCGCCGAAGATGACGTCGATCTGCTTTTCGACCGGGCCCTGTGGTCGGGGGGACGGGTCTCGGGGTGGCCGGCCGTCCGAGAGAGGTGGCTGTTCTCGGACGTATCGCCGCAAATGACCGCGCTTGATGAGGTCCTCGATCTGGTACTAGAGGTCGCGACATTCCTCGGTGTCGTGACCGTACTCCCGATGGAACCGGCAGTACCTCCTCTTGTCACGCCGTTCAGGATGCGACTTCATTGGGCTTGGTGTTTTCAAGAGTCCCTTCTCCCGTATTTGGAGGAAGATCTCGGTTCGGGTCGAGTTGAGGGGGATTGGAGGAGGTCTGGCCGGTAACAGGCCCGACCTATCCTCTCTTTTCCTGAGAGGCGGGGTTGGATGCCCGCGAGACTGCTCGCCCCGTGGGCGTTTCGCCTCGTCCCGCTTGCCGGCTATGAGAGTCTCGGCCGCCACGTACTGATGTGCCCGCTGCAACATCTCGGGCAGAGTTGTTGGTGGCCGCTCGATCAGCGACCAGAAGAACCTAGAGGGCCTCAGTCCCGTCAGAAACACCTGGATGGCCAGCGACGGATGGAGGTCCGGAATGCCCTGTACTTGTGAGGTGAATCTTCTCACGAATTGGGAGAGGGGTTCATCGCTCCCTTGGGCCATCCCGAGGAGTGAGGCTGTGGTGGGCCTTGGGCGCGCGCTTGCCAAGAAATTGGACTCGAATTCTCTTGCCAATACATCAAATGATGGTACTGAGGCGGGTTTTAGCCGAGCATACCAGTCTCTGGCCGATCCTCGGAGGGTGGTCGGGAAGGCTCGACACATCAGTGCCTCCGAAGTGTCATACAGGGCCATCTGGGCGCAGAACGTAGCAATATGCTCCTTTGGGTCTCCGCTGCCGTCATAGGGTTCGAGGGCAGGTAGCCTGAATGTGGGCGGCAGGGGCTTTGAGTGTATCTCAGGGGTAAAGGGGGAGCCCCCTTTTGGGCCCTCCCCAGCTTCGTCTTTCGACCTGAGGACTTCTCTCTGAACCTCGTCGAGTCATCGATGGACTCGACGAACCTGTTCCCTCAAGGAGTCGGTGGAATCAGTTGATAGGACGTCGAGATCAGGTTCAGTCGGCGTCGGGTTGCAAGAGCGGCTTTGTGATCGGCTTGGTACTGACGTCGGCGAAGCCGGGATCCGAGGTGGAGGGGCCTCGGTGATACGTGGCGGTGGCGCCTCGGCGGCGGGCGGGATTCCTCGACTTGGGGCCGTCGGAGACTCCGCCCGCGGAGGCGCTGACCGGTGCGCTGCCGACTGCACCAGTTGCGGTAGATACGGGATTATGGTCTGCACCATGCCCGCGAGCGCCTGGACTTGACTGGTGAGGCCGAGGAAGGCCTCGGCGGTGACCATGGGGAGTGCAGGGTTGGATGCGGGTGACGGGAACCCGGGGTCAGTCATCATTCTCCAAAAGCGATTGGGAGTCGGCATAGGGGCCGGGACTTCCTCGGTCGACCGAGGGTGATCGGGTTCCGTTCGGCGCTCTGGTGCCGAGTCAGCGAGTGAGCGTTCCGGCGACATGGGCCCTCCTTCTAGCGCCAAAATGATAGTGTCTTTTTTGGGGCTTGCCAGGTGGACGTGTTTCGCCTTTAAATGTGTCGAGCAAGCCTTTGCTGGTCCAGGCCCGTGTGCGCTGGTTCGCGCGCTTCGCAATTTCCTCGGCACGGAGCGGAGCCGGTTCGGATGAGCGGTGATTCAGGGGTCGGCTCGGGAGTTCTGATGCTGGAGTGGCGGAGCCTTCGTGGAGAAGAGGTCGCCCTGCCGGGGTCGACCGCTGATTCCTGCAAGGAGGTCGGGTCGGGTAGGTGCCCGACGTGACCCCTCCGACGATCAAGTCAGTTTTGTGGTCTTTTTTGCGATCCCCCTGCCCTGTGGAGGTGCAGGAGCTTTTATAGTGGGTGTTGTGGGTTGTTCGTACCTGACGACCTTACCGCATTCATGACTCACCATGAATGTCGCGCCTCACGCCTTGCCTTCGTACTGGTGGGGAAGCGTGCGCCTGCAGGTAGGGGTTGCCGACCTTACCTGTGCCAGGCCGGTGGTACGACACCTGGTGACCCTTCGTACATCCGGGTGACCGGCTACGTGGGTTTGGCCACGTCAGTGGCTTAGCTGTCCGAAGGTGTGATGACTTGGCAGCCAGGTCGGATTTTGCCCTATCAAGGATGTAGAAGAGTAAGAACTCATTACGCAGGAGAAGATAGGAATACCGGAGAGAACGATAGACGGTAATATGTCAAACTATCTTTGTGGTGCACAATCAAATAAATGTGGTGGTGCGCCATCAAATAAATGTGGTGGTGCGCGAGTTGCCGTATTTATTGATGTGAGCGATGGCAACGATACGGAAAGAGATTGTGGCTTATATATCAGCACAGCATCACGGTGCTGATCTCTCCCTGTGACCACACCGACGATGAGTCTCTCCGTGACCAAGATGGCTCCCGAGCTGGTCTCTCCCTGCGATCCAACGCCAACCGACAACCTTCTTCCCCTCTCTTCTATGGACAAAACGGCCCCGGTGGGCTTCATGCTTGACTTGGCACTCGTGTATGGCCATGGCCATGAGCCCGCAAAGGTGATACGGGGAGCCTTGTCCAGGGCGCTCGTCCCCTACCACCCCGTCGCCGGGCGGATCGTGGCGTCAGACAAGGGTGAAGTGGAGGTCGCTTCCACTGCTACTGGCGTATGGTTCGTGGAGGCTTCGGCCGATTGCACCCTGGAAGATGTCAACCGTCTCGAACGCCCTCTCTCAGTACCTGCAGCAGAGCTTCTTCCCCAAGCTCCCACCAAAGCGGACTCGGAAGGATTGATTCTTTTGGTGCAGGTATGCTACTTGGTGTTACTAGAATTTACCTATTAAGTTATGGGCAGAACTTTGATTGCACGACTCCCTCGCCATCAGGTTACAGAGTTCAAGTGTGGGGGATTTGCAGTCGGCATCAGATTCAACCATGCAATTTTCGACGGGGTTGGGGCTGGGCAATTCTTTCAAGCAGTCGGCGAGATGGCCAGAGGTCTGCCACAGCCGACCACGAAGCCGGTATGGTGCAGGGAAGCCATCCCAAGCCCACCCAAGGCATCTCGGGACGACCATGATCCACCATTCTTCACCCCTCCTCGATTCGTCGAAACGGTGTATGATGTCTCCTTAGACAGCATTAATCTGATAAAAAACGAGTACGTGAAAGAGACGGGTCGAAAGTGTTCGACCTTCGACGCCGTGGCTGCCGCGCTCTGGCAATCCCGAACACGAGCGATCGGTATAGAGTTCCACGCCGATGTTTGCGTTGGGTTGGTCGCCGACGTCCGAAACTTGATGGGCGACGTGCTGCCCGCTGAAGGTGGCTACTACGGCAACTGTGTGTACCCTACGGGAGTGACGGCTTCCAGTGACATGATCGTGCATGCTTCGCTGGTTGAGGTCGTCGACCTTATCAAGGAAGCCAAGAAGCTGCTGTCTGCAAAGATGGCAGACTGGTTCAGGGGGGATCCACGGGAAGAGCCGTCGAAGCCGCGCATGGACTACGGGGCGCTGTGCTTGACGGACTGGAGTCGTGTGGGGTTCGCCGAAGTGGATTATGGTTGGGGAGATCCAATCCACGTGGTTCCTTTGATCGGAGAGGGGCACCCGATCGCGTCGGCCATCTTCCTCAAGCCGCCGGTGCCCCAGCGGGGTTTGAGGGTAATGGCCAGTTGTGTCATCGAGGAGCATCAATCAGCCTTCAACGATGAGATGATGAAGCTTGCGTAGTGCTTATTTTTACGTCTTTTGTGAAATCAATTGTTGTGTTTGTGTCGTTAAGCTTTCCTCTTTTTTTTTTTTTTTTTTTGGTGTTTCTGATATAAATCTCTTTCAGTACTGTCATCTAATAAAAAATAAAAAAACAAATCAGTGCTTGCCTTTAGTGAAATCCAAATCCATCTTTACATCCACGAATCAGCTCAGAGGGCATTGACACCACAAAAACTACGGAGTTAGAACCCTTCAACATCATGACAACAGATACCTTCAGCCTGATAAATGATATCAAGAGAGGTTAATTGCCTCCCTACTACAAACTCACTGCCATCACAACCCTCGTTCGTGTACAAGATAAATCTCTGGTCCTATTTAAATTGATGAAATATAGAACAGAAACATTAAGATGTAACCATTTATATACATCTCTGGCTATGTGTACCTAACCATCCTTCAGTATTTGTCAAGCCAGTGGAATACAAGACGATGATATTAAGTAGGCTTTCACATTTCACAAAGACAACTTAGTGGAGTCCGGAAATCCTCTCGCTCAGACCTCAAGTTTCAGATGGACTTTCTGACACAAGTCTAAAAGATCATGCAGTATCCAAATGTAAAAAATGGATAATAACATCACATAAAATGAGACCAAGCAAAGGTAGACACGAGTCAAGAAATCTGGGAGGTCAATGCAGTGCTGCTTGGGAAACAAGATCTGCATATTTCTCGGACACGAATGACTTCACCTTCAGTTCAGCATCTTTACCATCTTCACCTGTATACTTCAACCCAATAACTGTTGTCAAGCCTGTCAGGTAATAAAACTTCAGCTTATTAATGATTTTCCAAGATACTACTACAAAACTAAGTTGCACATTAACAAGTATTATCTTAAGAGGATCAGAAAAACATTAGGCACATTACGTTAATTCCAAGCTTGCAACTACAAAGGTTTGGAATTGTCAAAAAAGCCGATCTACTATTACTTTGATATGCCTAGGATAAAGTGAAATAAGAGCTGGACCATGGTTATGCTTTTGCAACATGGCAATTTCGAGAATTTTATTTAGAAGTGAAGCCTACAAATTAGTTTACCACAAAAGTGGAACGAGATTTAGGGAGGTCTGGCTCCTGAGACCTAAATGCTATATTTGCAATGCCATAGTTTACATGCAAATACAAGACTCTCTAAAGTGCATGACAGGAAAGGAAGCCTTTCTACACAGTTGCATAATCTGGAATCACATGATTCAGCTCCATACAGAGTAAAATTTGTTTTCACTGTCTAAAAGAAATGTACTTTGTTCCATGATTGCATAATATGCTGTGTTCCATAATTGAAAATTCAATGTGTTTTAGCAATCAATGTGCATAAACTTTATTCATCAACAGGCAAAATATAAATGATCTAATACTGGAGAACATCACCAGGGAATTACTCCAGAACATCCCCTGATTATAAAGTCAATACAATAAATTGAATGCAAGTCAATACTTCAAAACAACTCGCTTACTAGTATAGTAGTATTAAATAATGTTCTGTAATAAATCTGCTAATGTACATTGCAAATACTCCATATTCGGAAGTAGCCTAATTAATATGGCATGCATATGATTATTTACAAGTGAACTTCAAAAAACTGAATTAATTAGACGACAAGAAGTGCTTATGAATGATGCCTCCCGCAATGTAACTAGATCTCGAGAGATGGATAAGCAGCTAAATGAGACAGAGCAGGTCGGCCTTAAGTCATTACTGATAATGTAACAACCAACAGAGAGTTGACATAGGCATGACATAGGTTAAAAGGAATTTCTTAAATACAACACACCAGATGACACTCACCAAAACTACATTAAAATACAACATACATTTTGAATAAATAGCTTGATTCCAATTGAAATTACGTGGAATGCACTCACCAAAACTTCTGACCATAAATTAAAATCTCAATCTGGTGCCAATGGCCAAAGCATTTTGATATTAGCAAAGAGACAATAATACCAATGGTCGAGTAGCATGCTACCAATATGAGATGGTGTACCAACACTTGGTACAGGTCAGTATGCACAGACAAAGAGAAGAGGATAGGAGGCTGAGATAGAGGAGGAGGCACAGATGGAGAAAGATATAGAAAAGGAGGCGGAGCAAGAGGAAGAAGAGGCAAAGGAGGAGGAGGAATAATAGGCAAAGATGGAGGTGTAGGAGGAAACATATCCGTAAGAGGATATGATCCAGATAAGGTGACTGCAATGATGTGGCAAAGAGGAGGTAGCCACACACCAGGGAAGAGGCAGGAAGGCGAGAGAGGGGAGTAAGCAAAGGCGGAGTAGGAGGTGTAGCATGAGTAGGAGGAGGAAGATGTGGCAGCGAAAGGAAAAGGAGGCAAAGACAGAGGAGGTGTAGAAGCAGGTGTACTGGTAGGAGACTGTGACTCGGACAAGGAGGAAGCAATGGCAATGATGCAGCAGATAGAAGGAAGCAGAAGTAGCCAAACAATGGGGAAGAGGCAGAAGAGAAGGGAAGAGAGACTAAGAGAGAGAGAGAGAGAGGAACAAGAGAGGACAATTGAGAACTTTACCACACTGGGCTTGTCAACGTAAGTAGACTAACACTAAACTGTACCGGATGATCATCAGCCTACCAGTTGGTTGCTGAATCAGTAAATACCAATATGTACCCACCGTTATGGGTGATATTCCAAGTTTTTGCCTTTGTAAATGCAGTGCAAAGAACTTTTCTAAAGTGTTGTCAAAATTTTAGGAACTGAACTAGCTTAATCTGTAAGGTGAAATAGACATGAGAACCTTGGTGTCCTGGCACAAAAGTCTCAGTTAAGTTTTACTACATATATATATATATATATATATAATTCTATCTCTGAAGGTGAAAAGAAAGGCGACAAATACAAATTTTTTGCCCTTTTTATACATGCTCTTTCATTACAATAAGTCAATAATTTTGTAGGTTTCCTAAAGCAAAAACATGTCAAAAATTTCAATGTAATCAATACTTTTTAACAATATAAGATAACACAATGAATGAATAAGCATAAAATGATACTCACTATCATGTATGCGTCCATATAAAAATCTCTCACCACGCCAAAATTGTAAGGGTCTCGACTTAATTCTTGTGCTTCGCCTTACACCAGATTTCCACATCATACCAGCATCTGAAGTTGTAAATATGTGAGTTTCCAAATATTCTCATTAGAAAACATTCCTATGGTTTACACTTTTAAGACATTGGTAAATCAGACCTGCAAGACTTTGTCTTCTTGAAACAAGTTTTCGCTTGTTTTTTCTTGGCAATGCTTTTTGTTTCTTTCCATTATTTTGGGATGTTGCAGAAGTCGCACTATGTCCTTGTGTCTAAAATGATATAAGAATATTAGATGCATAACAAGACTATACCCCACCAACGGAAAGTTTCAAACATCCATAATGGTCCTGATTAAAAGATGAGAAACACAAACTACAATAAAACAAGGATTTTCAATCTTATATTAACAACGGAATTTAACATGTCAATCTGTTATCACTAGAAAATACAGCAGGTGATCATATATCTATATGACATCCTTCGTGTAACCAGCATATCATTCATCAAAATGTTAATGATAAGGTGTCTGTATAAATCGTTCTCTTTTATCAAGTTGATATGGTACATATCATAGTTACTGATGATATGAGGAAAAACTCATGCATTGGAAACTCCTGATATGCCTAAAATAGTCCACAGACTACATGTGATAGTGAGCATGGCTTCATATGTGGACTTTGCAAATAAGTGGTTATCGGAAAACATAGAGCAAGTTTGTAACTCCATGTACCTACCACCACTCATAATCTACTCCTAGCCATAGGGGTTTAGCCCCATGATAACCTTAAATCATATGATACAATGGGTGTCCACTAGTATTATGTATCATTTATGATTTTTTTGGTTGGTACCAGGTGTATGGGTTGGTATATTGTCCGATACACCAAAATCAGTACCAAACCGATATTTAAAACCTTGGTGCTGCATAAAATGATCTCCAACCATCTATGGTTTTAGGATACATTGCATGGAACATGCATTAAATTATGTTTTGATCTTCAAACCAATTCATCTGAGTCTTTGGACATGTAAATTTTTTTATCAAGTCATGTTAATAGCTTTTGTCAATAATTAATGAAAAAAAGAAGATAAATAATAGAGACATGTCATCTCATCACAATCACTTAATACTATCATATTGGTAGTCATGCAGACTAGAAGCTTAGTAGGAGTCAATGTTAAAATCAGGCCTTTATATTCACATCATAATCAGACCACTCCCGAGTGAAAATGTGTGGCAAATCACATTCGTAGCCTGAAAAGATACAAAATAAGAGGATAAGAATAATCACAATTCTTGACAATCCTAATTGAATTTCCTAGCACACACAGATGAGGAGGAAGAGGATGAGAAGAATATGAGTAAATAAAACTTCTTGGTTGACGGAGCCTTTTTGGAGACTAGGAACTAGGAAGGTTTTCAAACATCATTGATTTTGAGGCGAAAGAAGCCCTTCAATCCTTCAGGTTAGGTTCGATCTCTCTCTCTCTCTCTCTCTCTCTCTCTCTATATATATATATATATATATATATATATATCAAGAACTTCATCACTAAGACATCTTGGAGGTTAAAGCCCTCTGTGCAGTGTGCACAATTAAGAAGTGCGTATGAATCCCATTGTAAGCATGTTATGTAATATTTGGACAAAAGGAGTAGGAAAAGAAAACAAGATTTAGGGCAAGTTCCTCTCTTGCCAGAATATGCCTTACAAAGAAACTCAAATGATTGCTGACATGAAATGGTAGTTGGCTATAAAATCTTGTAATTTCCCATTACATAAGACTATATTCAAGTGTCAAAGAAAGTTAATTTTCACTTGAAAACCATAAAGCATTCTTATTTTTCGTTTCTTTTCTATTTTGAAACTTGAAATTTCTGGAAATGTTGTCACTCCAATCTAATTGTTTCATCAGTGATGAGAGTCATATAAAAAAAACATCCTAAGACTTGTGGTTTTACATAAAAGTGGCAAACGTATCGCATAGGTGCATATAGGTACTATAAAGTAAGATACCGAAATTCCCTGCATTAACCCAAAATACTATGATGTTGTTTGGCATACACCTTTATTCCAATTAGTATTTTTTATTACTTACAGCAAAAAAAGGACAATTATTGCCTTGATTAATTATGGCCTAATATAATGTAAATTGGGTTCGTTGATTGCACTAGGAATTAACAAGTTATCATTGAGAAACATAGGGATCCAACTAGTGCTAAAGATCTCAATGAACCATGTCGTGATATAAAAGAAATAAACCTCTAATGCAAAAATAAGGTAATACAAGAACTAGATACAAAAAGCAAACCTCCGTGTCCTCTCCTGTGATTATGTGTTCATCTTTGGATTGCTCACTCAGAGGAAGGACTGTTGTCCAGGGAATTGAATTTTCTGACAAATATTATATGATGCAGCTAAGACTTAAAGGTAATATAAAAACTACTACCACAGCAAATTGCATTTGTGCTTGCAACAGTAAAATCATGGAGAAATTATAGACAAGCTACACATTGTACTATTGCAAATATTGCAATCACAAAATATCCAAAGCAAGATAACTGGACATATAACGAACAGCCATCAACCACCACAACAAAAAAACGAAACCAAAGTTAAATTCCCTTTCTTTGCTACATATGTAAGAGGAAAAAAAAGAAGGAACGAACCATTAAAAGGCAATTTTACAGTGTGGGAAGGCATTGACATGATAAAAGGAAGGTAATTATTTAGAAATAAAAATAAAAAAAGACACTGAAACAGGACAAAATAATGTTTCTTCTTTAAACAAACCATAGTAGATACTAACAGAAGAACATGGTTTAACTTGCATTATCTGGATAAAATCCTTCAGAATATGTCAAATATGAAAACGATCTCAGCAAGCATACATACCTCTGGATGCCTCTAGGCCAACGACCAGAACATCTGGTGCTCTGACTTTTACCTAGAGTTTGCATCAACTAGCTATATTTCAGCATCCTTTTAAAATTCTCAGAGTAACCTTTACATCTACAAGCACTTGCCTGATTTTGCATATTGTCATCAGCACCACCTTCATTTACATTAGTAATACTTTCAGATATCACATGGACTTCAGCTGTAATCAATCCTTTACTGTTCTTGTGATTGGTGCAATTAGGAGCTGGATCCTCAGCTTCGTGATCAGGATGTTCCCATGATGGATCCAGTTGGATCTGATTGTCCTACAAGGTACATACTCCAGTCTTAGAATATGACACTGTAGTACTATGAATAAGGCCAAGAAACAGAATTGCTAATTCCTCTGCCATTTGCTTATTTAACCCACCAAAATACTCCAGTCATTCTATGGTATCTATGTTCTATGGTACTCTCAGATGAGCAACACATATGTTTTGTTACCTTTTTGTCTATTTCAATCTTATCATTGATGGTTTTATCTGCTTCAATAACTGGAATCAGCAATTTAGCAACCAAATTTGATTTTTTGTCATCTGACCTTGCTGAAACAGAAGCATGTCTAGCAACCAAACCATTCTGATCAGTATTATTGAAATCATCAGGAGGTGGAAGAGTCTTTTTATTTCGGCAGCTAGTTGGACAAGGAACTTGAAAATATGGTGAATCATCACTTGGAGGGATCGTGTATGGATCTTTTAGGGGATCATTAACTGAAATACGCTGTTGCAAGTTTGCAATCACTGCAAGCAGACCTCCTGCTAGGTTTGGTGAAGTTTGTGTAAGTTGGTGTACTTCCAATTTCTTTAGCATAACTCTATTGTCCGGAGACCTAAAGTCATTTCTTTGGACAGTATGCCATTCAGGGAGGTGCATTTTTCCCACCTCCTTTGACTTAGTCTGCAAGCTCTCCGTCAGCAGAGCAGTCCCTTCACCTTCATCCAAAGAAGACAACAACTTCTCTAGAATATTGTTTACATTGTTCTCCTCATCAACTACAGAATCTGTTAATATTATAGAAAAACCAATTCAGAGTCTCATCGAGTGAAAGGTAATTAACTAACATATGATTATTTGATAGAGTTACTAGACCTTCTTGTTCAATGCCAACAAATAGTTCATTATTTGTTTCTGTCAAACATGAACTGTAAGGTTGATCAAATGAATCAGGATACACGTTTTCATTTGACTTAGTTCTGGTTGAAGCCTTGTAAGAAATAGCATTCCTTCCATCAATGTCTTCTTTTGATGCGTTAAAAGCTTCAGTAGTATCAATAGCAGAGAAGTGAGGTTTATAGCTAACTGTCTTACTGTTGCAACAAAAGAAAACAAATATCAGCACAAAAGATCAATAACAGGATAATTTCATCTTTAAAAAGGTGAAGAACTTAACAAACATAAAGGATACAATGTTTTTCATCGTAACTAATTTATGAAATATCCAGTAACCCTTGACCAGGATGAGCAACTACATCAGATCATAAGATAGCACGGTTTGGGTCTCATCTGGCAACCATGGTACAATCACAGATACCATTGGGGGATTCATGCCTATTACCTATTACAAGTCTATTCTAAAATGTCTAGGTAGCTAATACAAAAATACATACCACGCCATCTATGCAGCTTTTCATGTGGGTTTGCAGAGTTAATAAGTAAATGGAGTCACTCAACTTTTAATGATTGTAAAAATTGTCAACAAAATGTACAATTATCTTAAAGTCCTATAAGAAACATCAAGGGTCTCACATCTAACATTCATCCAGTTATCATATGCACGATGAAGTCGGTTTATCTCACTCTAAGTTTAAGAACACAGGTTGGAATACAACTTGAAGGGGAGGAAACAAAAAGAAAAGCAACATGTATTATATTAAAATGTCCTTTGCAAATTGAAACTCCAATATGCCATCGGAAAACAGTATGAAACATTATAGTGAATTATGAACAATAATTGATCTCCAATATCAGTGCACCATTCAAACTTGGAACTTTATCCTAGTGAGTGCAATGCCAATGTCATTTTGCAAGTCTTGTTATATTTTACTCTCCTAGTCAATTAGGCAGCAGAAAACACATTAAGAAGTATGGAGATGAAGAAAAACAAGGGATCTGAAACCAAGTTGCTCACCTATAGAGAGTCTCATCAACACGTCAAGCAAGATTTAATATTGAACTCAAGTATTAACAAATATTAGCATCATTAAAGGTTCCTGTACATAACAACTAAGTTTAAAACAATGTGTTTGTAAGAAACAAACAATAGCGTACTGAACCAACTACACAACAAAGTCAGTCGTACCCCAGAATTCCAGGACGACGTCTGCGACCACTGGCCAGCTGATTCTTTCCAGCTTCAGTAGTAACCTCGCCCCTTAGTTTCTGTAGCTCTTTGTCCGCATCTAGACCCATAAAAACAAAAAAGGGTGGGGAATGAACAACCAGGAGGTAGTAGTTACAAGACAGATTAACTTTAAAAAAGTAGGCAAAAGATTACTCTCAAGCTGCTCAAAGGCAGAATAGTACTCCTCCGGATCATCCATATGATGTATTTGAGAATTCAAATCAAAATCTGGGACAGGGTTGCTGTAAAAGGACAACAATTTCATAGCTCCTTTTAGTAGTTTCATCAGAAAATGAAAAATTAAAACATTTGACATGATACACCGGGTGAGGAGGCAAGAGGTTGAACGAGACAGTTACAAGGACAAATCACATGGCTTGTAAAAGCTGCAGCTTTACCGAGAGAGAGGTTTCAAAAGAAACTTAGCCCGTTTGCGGCCCAGCGCTGGTCTTCTTCCAAGACGCTGATATGTGCCATCTGCAGGAATAGTCTTGTACCCATCCTGAAAAGAACAACTCTTGTTGATAGCCTGTGCCTGCTCCATGACCTCCTTGGATCAATTCAGAACCTGGTCGTCAACAAAAAAATTACCAATCAGAACCATAGGATGACCAAAACCTAAATCGATAGTCTACCAAACTTAAGAAGACTCCAAATAGAAAAAATTAGGGTCGATCCTCGGACTCGCATCGAAACACCAAAACCCTGACAGAAGGATACTAAAACCTCAAACCTGCGTAGAACAACCCAAACAATTGGAGAGGGAGATCGAACGTCACCATGGAGTCAAGAACAGCTTCGATCGGCTCCACCCCCTACGCGTCCGACGGAAGGGGCTCGAGCGCGACTCCCGACGTCTGAGGAGAGAACAAACGGGAGACGTCCGTGAAGAGCTCCTCGAACTCGCGCCGCCGATGGCCAACCACCACGAATTACGTCGGTTTAGTGGAGTTGAGAAGCCCTTAGGTAGCCAAACCGACGAAGAAGAGAGAGAGAGAGAGACGACGGGAGAAATGGCTTTCGGAATTCGGGAGAGCGGAAGTGAATAGCAGACGTCGTGCTGGAATTATGGATAAATAATTGATAAAATATATATTTAGAGAAAAAAATATATCAAGTGCAAATAGGTTGATAAATAACATATGCATCGATATTAGTATTATTTTATACAATTATATTTTTAAAATCTAATAAATATTTTTTATTTTTTATTCAAAATATTTTTTAAAAAAAAATAAAATAATTAATTAATTAAATGAATGAATGTATGTAATCTTATAACAAATTTAATATGGTCCAAATATATAATAAATAAAAATATAATCATATAAATAAATATAATATTTTTAAAAAAATTAATAAATTTTTAAGATATAAATCATGTTGATTTCTTACTAAATCATGTCATTACATTAATTGCTAGTTAAATTGATAACTATTAGTCATACAATTTTATCATGTTATAATATACATTGTTATTAGAGTTTGTATTATCTTCATTTACCTCATTATTGTTAGGAGCAAAGCGGCGAATTAGTGTTTATGAAAAGTTTACGTTCATTTGAGTATTCGCTCAATAAAACCCGAATTGAAAATATATTTTAACGTAATGATGTTTATATGAGTGCAAACAAACATAATAGTTAATTAAATAAGAAAGTAATAAAAATAAATCGTTAAAAAAATAAAGTAAACTAATTTTATAGTGGCTAAGAATATATCCTTTACAAGTCTTTTAAGCTATCCCTTAAATAAAAACTACACAAAAAGAAATTAGGGGAGAGGTATCAAAAAATTACAAAAATGTTTTCATAAGTTTTTTCTCCTAATTATGTGGAGCCAAAATTAAAATTTTTTAGAGATTTTTCGAGGTGTTGATATCCTCTCTCCTTGGAGATTGTGTTCACCGTCAACTTGGGCAGTACCACCGCATAACACAGTTACGAATATTGTTTCATCTTGAAAATCGTGTCTTCGAATACGATGTTTTATCTAACCTTTGGTTAAACAAATGATCTTTTTAATAAGTCTAAATCAATCCCAATTAAAACCTAATAACCTCTTAATTGAGTTAGTTATGTTACATTTAAAGGTAACTTAATTAGAACTCTAAACTGCTTCGATCTAGATAAATTATTATTAAGTGTTAATCATGTTATCTGGCATGTTATTTGTTCATCCGAACCCTCTGCACATCATGCACTCCTTTGGTGTATTGCTCGATCCATCAATATGTTGACTTCCACAACATTCGATCTTGATGCAATGTTCGATTTTCAACCCAATGTCCGTTATTTAACCCCAACCCAACGTTTGATTTCCTACTTCGATCGTTTTGTCTTTTCATGATCGAAGATTGTCCTACATCATTTTTTTAAATATAAATTAGATTATAACTTTGTCAATTGATTTTATCATCAAATTTTAAAATTCAATAATTATAATGATAAATTACAATGTTAATAAAGCAAGTGTCCCATGGATTAAGTTAAATGATAAACTTATTATAGATTGAGTCGACTATGATAAAAATAAAGAGTAGGAGAAAATAATATGAGGGTTAGAATTTCCATTATATAGAAACAATTTTATGGTTTTAAAGAATACGTAAAAAAAATTTAAATTTTATTAGCATCATGCAAATGTTGAAATATTAGTTATTTGTTTTAAGTTAAAATTTAGTACTAACTTAAGATGATATTAGTATTTGGGCATTTGTAATATAATATTCAAGTCAAATATAAATTAAAAATATATATTAAATCCTTAATGTATATTTCAAATATGTTTCTGACTATCGTCGTATAATAGTACAAATAGCACATCCACGATGGAGCATGCCACTAATTTTTTTATTAAAACAATTATTAGATTATATATATTATATACGTGAGTTGTTTTTATATAGATTTAAACATGTTGTCAATAAAATGAGATAATACTATACAAACTAAACCAAATGTCCATATCCAAAATGCGAAATATAAAATATTTTTAGCTACACCGAATCAATCTATACACACCCATATTTATACTTTGCATGATGACGCTTGCTTCCAATTAGATTAAATTAAAACCAGAATCAGAATCAATAATTTTGATTTTGGTTCTTGTTCAAGTTGGTCAAATTATAAAAAATATAGAACGATCAAAATTAACCGTTGCCATCGTTGACCATTTAACCCAAGGAGTGTTAAATAACTAAACTATCCTATCAATAAGATCAATTTTACCTTTTCCAACAACTAGATTGAGGATATTTTGAAAATAAAAACCCTCAAAATATCTACAAATACCACCTAAATTTATTAAATTTTCTGACAACAATTCGTCAACCAATCATAATACCTTAGGAAGGTTTTTTAAGCTCCCTAATTTATCTTTCTCTTCTAAACTTTCTTTCAAATTTTAATGATAAGTAGAAGTTTCATGTGGTCAATGCCTTCAGATAATTTTGAATCCTTGTTTGTTTGTTTCAAGAGGTCACAATAGCCAAAGTAATAATCTCAGATATTTTCAAACTTTATTTCAATAGTATATAAAATATTGATGAGAAGTTAAAAAAATGATCATTAACTTCTATGACAATTGTAGTACAAGTTATAATAAACAACAAATTACCTCTGAATCTTTTGAAATTTATGGATACCAAAATATCGATTAGAATAGTATAATTTATAGAGGATAAAAGTTATTATTATAACTACAAAAAAATTGACATGATAATTTATAGAGCTTGATATTTATCTAAATGATTTTGTGTGTATATGTGTTTGGTTACAACAACATAAGTATAGGATTTTTAATTTTTCGATAGCGGTGCATCATTAAACAATCTTTTTAATTTTAACCATCATTATAAGATAAATATTAATAATTTGTGTGTCAACAGTAAATGTTGAGCAAACTTTCAACGTGGGGGGAGACATTCTATATGAAATCCAAAATATGACCCTCGAATCAATTGAGATTTAAGAATGTATTAATGACTATACTGGACAATAGAATCAAGAGATAATTCATGAAAAAAATAAAAAAATATTTATTTTATCAATCAAACGAACAATCAGGACATCCGGCGCTATGAATGATTAATAATTAAAGTTTTTTATATTTATTTTTATGTCATTAGATGTATGAATATATATATATATATACAATTAAAAAAATATCAAATGGCGTATATAAAAATTATACATGGAAAGTAGTGCAATAGCATACTAACGCTATTATGAAATATATCAACTTTTCAAAATAAAACTTTAATTAGAATTATAAGATAAAATTATGAATTTCTTAATTAAAAAAAAAGGGAACCGTCAGTTTCGAAATCGAAAACAAAATCGACCGAATCTGATTTAATTTCGATCCTTAAAAATGAAAAAAAAACCCGAAAACCTCAGTACCGGAACCGAAACACCGACCCGTCCGAGCCTCAAATCAACCCGCAAGTAGAATGGCTCGATCTGTCCGCGCCACGGGGCTCCAGCAGCCGTCCGAGCCACCCCGCGTCGCAAGCCGCTCAACGGTGAGATCACGAGAACACGATCCTCAAAGCGAACGACCATTTAACGGAGGGCCCTGGTTCCTTCTTTTTGCCGTCGGTCAGCAGCTACTTGTGAAGGAAGCGAGGGGAGGGTAGGGTTGCAGCAGCCTCCCACACCACCGCACTCAGCACCATCCTCCTCTTCTTCCCCCGCTAGGGTTTCCTCAGATCTCCCCGAGAATGGGGACTTCACTCCCGCCCAAAGAAGCTAATCTTTTCAAGGTCATCGTGGTAAGTGCCCCTTCTCGCTGTGCCGCTCCATCGCCGGCAGTTCCGGTTCATGGGTGTTCGTGTTCTTTTACCTCATCCGACCCGTTTGTTTTACTTGGATTTTTCGGAGCCGGTGCTTGTCGTGATTTTGATGCTGGTCTGGTCATGTCGTTGCTAAAATCGGCGGTTCTTTGCATTTTCTTGGTCTGCACCACTCCATCAGGCATATTTTCGGAACCAGGAATTGACGGGATTGGGTTTTAGCTGATCGCATCGAGATGGATGCGATGATGTCACATCATTCCGCGAAGTCATTGATGTTACAGAATTTGATGGAATTCTCTATTGCAATTTGCGGATGATTGCCTGACAATTTGTACCTAGGTTGGATGTTTGCTTCTCCATTTTTGTGTTTAGGACTACTTTCAGCTGATTATCTCAGAATTAGGTAGGTTTTGGAGCGAAGGGCTCTTCGCTTTTGGCTCTAATTTCTTCATGACCCAAAAGCAAACGTAGTACAAGATTATCATCTTAGTACTATTGGCAACTTTATGTCACCAGGTCTTTCAACGTTTGTCTGAATGATTATTGTGCACCTTTTGTACAAATAATTTGTATGAGTTAAGTGAAATAAAAATGGCTTTTCGTTTCAATCTAGCAACTTGTCAACTATTTTTGTTTCAGACATACATTTGCTAGTTTTTGCAATCCATGGGCTGCTATCTTCTAGCTAATCCTATTTCGTCGCGTATATTAGGATAAAAAATTCATGATTTTTATAAAATTTACTTTTATAAAAATATATACGTCAAGACATGTTTGTTGTTGACATGCTTTCAAGTGTATTATGCTATATGTGTTAAACCAAGTGGGATCAAGGTCTGGAACTATTTCTTGAATGAACTTCAGAATCCCCAGCATCATTCAGTTGGGGTATCCTTGTCAGTTATTCTGCATACAAGTATGGATGAAATAGACAACTCCATACAAGTATAACCCGAATTGGAAAGAAGCGAAATAGCAGATGATGCAGGAAATCCTTGTTTAAAAGAGACATATGGAGTTAGCACTGACTACAATTTGAAATCTTTTGGTATATATGAGAGTGACTGACCAGTATGTACTTGATAAAGATTTCCAAGATTTAGCACTTATCTAGGCTACACTGGTTATAATTGTACATAGTAATACAGCATTATTACCCATTTGGATGTATCATTTCAGATATTAGTTCCCAACAACAAGTTTGTCATTCTTCAGATTTAAGAACGTAATACCAGATGTAGCAGGGCAATATAATGAAAGCTAACAGATCCAGTGTCTGGTCTTTGTTAAGATTAGGTAGCTGCCTTCTAGGCATCAGCAACACTAGTCCTTTTGGCAGACGTAACAAATTTATGTGCCAGAGCTTTTCTGTACTAGCATGAAGTTTCTTTTAGAATGTTGCACCGACTGACCCATTATTTTCTTCATTCATTTGTCACCTATGAGATCCTAATCAGCAACTTGGGTATTGCAAATTTCAAGTCTAATGTCTTTTTATAAATAGTGTAATAGGTATCTTTATCGAGAAAGTATCGGAAGAAGTTGTTTGAGTTATTGCATGTTTTCATCTATTATCTACACAAATAATTAAATAAATCGTTTGCTATTTGAACAAGTACTGGAAGAATTTGTCTTATTAAAAAAAAAAAGTTCCAGAAGGCATTCGCTTGACATTTTTCGACCTTGCCTCCTTTGTATGGTTTCTCAACATCAAGCTAAAGCAAACATTTTCTATTTTCTTAGAAATCATATGAGACCAAACAGTATAAAAAGGGACTAAAGGCTGCAGATTCTATCTTGAAGAAGTTTCCTGAACATGGAGGTAGGTTTGTGAGAGGTCTCAGTGCCTTACCTCTTTTCTGTATTCTCACTAACTTGTTTTAGTATGATTGTTGGCTGATGTCATGTTTCTGCTGCTGCTAGAAACCTTGTCCATGAAGGGATTAACATTGAATTGCATGGACCGGAAATCAGAAGCATATGACCTTGTTCGTCGTGGTCTTAAGGTTAGCCAGTAATTTGCACAACAAGAAAAAAAATTGCTTTCTACTTTATGCAAACTTTGTGTTGTGCTGATTTCTACCTTTTGCAGAATGACCTTAAAAGTCATGTTTGCTGGCATGTTTATGGTCTACTCTATCGGTCAGACAGAGAATATAGAGAAGCAATTAAGTGCTACAGAAATGCTTTGAAGATTGATCCTGATAATATTGAAATTTTGCGTGATTTATCATTGTTACAGGTTGGTATGGAAATGTCAACTCTGTTGAAATTACTTTTGGATTATTTTTGAAAATGAAATTAAAGTTGTCTTCTGCTTTTTTGCTACTGAATGTGATTAGCGGTGGTGAAATTTATGGGTGTATAGATCTTAGAACTCAGAGGCATTGGTCATGCTTTTCAGTTATTTGGTCCTTTTCTGTCGCGGGTCATTATGTTGTCTGATGATTTGAATCATCTTTAGCCTGGTACGGTTGATGAAAAAACAAGAAGCTATGATTCCAATCATTTGGGGTTGGCCCTCAAGTAGAGCTACTTTTTTTCAAAAATGCAAAGCACTTCGTATTCAAAATATAGGGTGAATATTAAAATGTATATACAAGTAATTTAGGTGTAGATTCAATCGAGCTCAGATGTCTTAATGCTAAGTCAAGGTTTCATTGAGGTTTGAGCATTACTTGCAGTTCAACCATCGAGGAAATTTGTCAAGAAAACTGGATAGTGAACATGTTGTGAGTGGCTAAATTGTATTGCCAGAACTATAAAGACCATTTTTCAACATTACATAATTAAGAATCAGCACTTTGGACCCTGTTACAAGACATATATTGTCAAATTCTATTTTCTTTACAAGTTTTAAAGTTGTAGTTTCTGCATAAATTTGGTAATTGATGCTGAAGCATGTTGGTCCCGTAAGAATGGATCAGTAAGGCCAGCAATGAAGTCTTACACAAAGCCATTCTTTCTCACTTTCAGCTATTAAATCTTGAGGACATGATTCAAGATTGATGTTGTAGATTGCAAATTTCATGGAGATTTAGGATCACCATATTTTTTGTTCTGAAATATTTTAGGTGATTCTATGCTTTCTGGCTATTTTGATTGTTAAAATGGTTTAAAACACAACTACAAGTAGGATATGGGTTATTGAGTGAGAAGGAAGTGAACCTGATCTCGATAGCTTGGCAACGGAAGGGATGGTAGATCATCCTAACTCAAGGGACTTATTTTCTGAAGTGCACGCAGAATGCTCTAGAGATGGATAATAGCAGCAACAATAGAACTCGGACCAGGTTAAGGTAGCATGCAGGTGGAGGGAGTGAGATCTAAGTCTATAGAGGGGAAGGCAAGGTAGAGAAGGTTGAAAAGGGTCTGGAGTTCCTTTTCTGTTATTAGGTGATGTTAACAGCAATAGCTTGACATTATCAAAACCTATACATAAATATTTTCTGGTCACAATTGCTACATAAGAATTTGTGATTGATACCAACTATCACATACAAAATTTTAGTTCAAGAAATGTTTGGGTGCCTCTTTAAATTTCATGGGTACTTGATGCCAGAACTGATCATCCTCTGTTGGTTTGTACTGATTGTTTGATGGTTTCAGTCTGTTAATTAAGAAGAGAGCTTTTCATGTTTTAATTTTCAGGTTAATGTGAATTAAGCATAAATTGTTGTTCTTGTGATGTTTTACTTACGTTTTGTTATTTCTTAAAAATGTTGTTTTGGCTTTTTTTTTTTATGTTACTTGGATTCTCTTGGCTAATTGATGTCATAAATGTTTTATTCAAGTTTAACTAAATTTTGTGTAGGAAACAGTAATACATGCTTTTTTGCAGGTACAAATGCGGGACCTGATAGGGTTTGTTGAAACCAGACAGCAACTTCTGGCACTGAAGCCAAACCACCGGATGAACTGGATTGGCTTTGCTGTTGCTCACCACTTGAATTCCAAGTAAGTTTTATTTCATTGGGAAAATTATTCTAATAATTCACGAATGACCATCAATTTTTTTACTATAAATATATCAATAAGATTTCACAAAAGTTGGAAGTCTTCTGTTTCATAGGATAGGAAATTACAATTAAACACATTTGTCCCATCTATTTGGAATTTGGTGAGATAACTATCTTCTTTGGTTCAGTTAGAACATAGTATGTTAACCTTTTCTAGGAATTGATGGTTAGGATAGCATTTTAATATGGATAATGCACGTATGATCTAATATCCATTGCATGGTACAGAATCATGTGGATTGATATTCATAGCAGTACTCTATGGAGCTAAAGCATTATTGTAAAATTGGTGCTGGAGAACCAACAAACATCTGCAATTAAATGAGAAACTTGACCATATTGATGGGATATTGTCTCCATGCCCCTCTTTGAATTTTGCATGATAGCTTTTCAGCTACTTATTTGATTGCATTGCTGCTGGTAAATTCAAAGTTCTAAACTTAATGAAATATTAAGGTTCCAGTTTTTGGTACTTCCCTAAAACCACACAAGGGCTTCCTTCTTGTGATGGCCTTTATGTGACCCCGATGGGGGAACCAGCATGACTATGACAGGTCATTCAAATTCCATGCTAGTGTGCAAGCTAGCTCCAAAAGGCCTTGTAAAGGAATGTTTGTTCTAAGGTAGCGAAATTATAATGGAACGGAGGTGGATAAATTGTTGGCAGTTAATATTAGTAATTTTGATACTTAATAATCTCTATAAGTTTTCTTAGTAATAAAACATAATCTTTTTGTTACTTATCCTTAATTTCTGTATCTGATAGTGCTCCAAAGGCAATTGATATTCTAGAAGCTTATGAAGGAACACTAGAAGATGATTATCCTCCAGAGAGTGAGCGTTATGAACATGGTGAAATGCTCTTGTACAAGGTATACATAATGTTTATATATGTAACTTCAAGGCATTAGTGTATTTTTGCTTTTTTTTTGTTAATTATATTTTTTGAACCAATTTTTCTTCCTCTTCAATTTTATGTAGTAACCAAGATTGTAATAACTAGGCTGGTTGTTCATGTGTCACTATGTGAAGAGTTTGGTTCGATAATTCTTTGTATGGGAAGGATTTGCAATTATGACCCCCATGCACCTAAAGTTGCCTTCAAATTTTTAGACCAAGGATTTAATGAAATTTCCGTGTTTCAATTTTCAAGCTAAAGTAACATTGTGTTGATGGTGAATATGTTACACTATGACATTCTTTGGTGATTATAAATGTTTTCCCAGTATTTTTACTCCATACTTTGGCATGTTATGGCTTGCTTTTCTTTCTTTGTATGACTAGTCGACCTGCTTGATCAGTGCCAAATGGTGTCTCCTACCATTTGTAAGAGTATTTTTTCATGGGAACATATAAAGTGTGTAAAGTATATATATCTTTAAGAGCAGACATTAATTAGTCCTGCTTTATGGAACTTGTAGTTATTTAAAAGACGTATGGTCAAAGGGAACCTTGATGCCTATGATCATGTGCTAATTGCTAAAGCATCTTTATTGCTATAATGTTTAGACAGAAGGCTTTGTGCTATCCTGTGAATTATCAGCAGATGAAGTAATACAATTTATGTTGGGTCCTTTTTTTCTTTCACCATTTATAATTCTTTTGTACTATAATGGATCAGCTTTGTTGGTGAGCATGAGGAAATTTATACAACAGGCATATTTTACAGATTTCATTGTTGGAGGAATGTGGGTTATTTGACAGAGCACTGGAGGAAATGCATAAGAAGGAGGCTAAAATTGTAAGTTTTAACTGTGGTTGATGCAGTTTAGGTTCATGATCTATAGTCCTAGTTGGACAAATCATAGATGGAAAAATTGGCATATTTTACTTGAAGGCCTTAATAGTCAATATCAGACACCATTTTGGTGCATTAAATCATCTTTTACAGTCTATCCGTTAGCTGTATGCTTAATGTCTCATCAGGTGGATAAGTTGGCTTTCAAGGAACAAATGGCTTCTATAGTCTTGAAGCTTGGTCATTTTGAGGAAGCAGAGAAAATGTATAGGTTCCTGCTTGTTATGAATCCTGATAATTACAGGCAAGTAGTTTGATAATATTCCACTTCATATAAATATGCATTTTTGTATAGTGTATATGTGAATTCAAGGTTCAAAATTTTGTGTACTAGTAATGCACCAGTCAGGACTCGAATCAGTACTTTATCATGTTGTACGAGTGTATTGAGTGTTGGTATGTCGGTATGTGCCAAATTTAAAAAAATCTGAAGAAAACAAAATAACAAACTGACTGATACCAGACCTGTACAGATGGTACAGGCTCTGTACCTTGTGTACCAGACGGTATAGGCCCCATACCAGACAGGACAGCCCTGTATGCTCCTATACCAGATGGTATAGGCTCCATACCAGACAGCACAGGCCTTGTATGCTCCTCTACCGACAGAGCAGGCTCTGTACCAGGTGTACCAGATGCTATAGACCCTAAATCGGACAATACAGCCCCTGTATGCTCCTGTACCAGACATACCACCCAGTTTATCTTGGTCTGCATATCGGTAGGTTTACTTTTTTTAATTCTCGCCTATATTCTCTTTCTCATTGTTTTTGGTTGTCTTTTCATCTCTTTCTCACTTCCTATTCGTTCTTTTAACTGGTCACATCAGTTGATCAAGAATAATTTTGATCAGTATAGTTGGTTTTTCTTAATAAATATCTATCTGGCTTTTAAACTGACTGATACCCATTGGAAATGGCTTTAAATCTTGTCTATGGATAGCTATTTGAAACCATGACTATATATCTTGTTGGACTCTACTTCTAATAAATATTTAATCGCCAAGCGACTTCCATTTGTAAATATATAAATCTTGGTCATGATTATCTATTTTTATTACCAAAGCTAACTATATTGGACTAATATCTGCATCAAGAATAAAATTACTGTTTCAAAATGGGATGAGATGGTTAACAAGACCATCCTGTTGCTTAGACAGAAGTATTGGAATTTCCATAAGCATTATGCAGTCATTTCGCTGGGGTAGCAATGAATTAACAGTTCTTTTGTTCTAAACTAACTCAATGTGGTTCTTTGCTATATTTGGACTTTTCTGTTTCTTGGCCATTTTCTTTCTTGCCTGATAAGGTGCCTTTTTCTCTCTTTCTTCCTTGAATAGAAAAGGAAAAAAGGGTGCGGGGGATGACCAGGTGGAGGGGGGATCTTTATCGATTAACTTTGTTCATCGTTGTCCATCAAGAGTCATTTCATTTGCAGTTTATTTTTAAATGTCTTTGGCTTTTTGGTTATGTTTTACCCCTTTCTTAATACAAACTGTCAACTCATTTTGGAGGTTTTGGACTTTGTTTATTATTGTTGCTTACTTTTGAACAGGTACTTTATTGGCCTGCAAAAATGTCTTGGACTATATTCTGATAAAGGTGAATATACGTCTGATGCAATTGAAAGATTAGATGCCTTGTATAAGTCACTTAGGGATCAATACAGTTGGTCTTCTGCTGTCAAGGTAAGATAAAACTTCGTTCGTTGCTTGACCAGGATGCTGCTCTATGTTCTGTTATTCTTTCCAGCTACACTGCTATAGTTATTGGTAGGAACGAGAAAGATCTATCCTTTATCTTGTTGCAAGAAATTATCAACATGCCTGTTAGAATGTATCGGTTCTTTTGAAACAAATTGAATGTTGATTACACATATATATGGTTTACAATAAAACATTTTTCTTCTTGATTGTGTTAATGCCATCATGCCTTCAGGCTATTCGCTGATCAGTTATGCAAGCTTCTTGATCTTTATGAAAAAAATTATTTTAATTGTATTATTTATTGCTGTGTCATCTTTTTGTCTCAGCGAATACCACTTGATTTTCTAGAAGGGGACAAGTTTCAGGAAGCGGTGGATAACTATGTCAGGCCTTTATTAACTAAGGTGGGAAGAACTATGTTACCATTATCATTCATTGTGGATCTTGTACTATAACATATTCTGTTCTGTTATGGGTCATGTTGTCTCTTATTTTTTGTACTTTATTGATTATTATCTTCAAATTAGGTGTTAATGGATAACCATAGCTAACATTTGTCACCTATATTCATTAGGGTATCCCCTCATTGTTCTCTGATCTTAGTCCGTTGTATGAACACATCGGAAAGGTATGCAGAATCACTTCAAAAATGATTATGCAATTTTTTTCTTCCCAAATTCCATATTTTTTAAGTCAAAAGTTGATGTGATCATTGAGTAGTTGAATCCCTTTTGCAGGCATCTATTCTTGAACAATTATTTCTTCACCTGGAAGACTCAATTAGATCAACAGGAAGCTTTCCAGGAAGGTAAATTTGAGACCAAAATTTTTCTGTCTTGATCTGTTGCATATTTGTGAATTATGTTAATTATACGGTTGGGAAAAATAGTAGAGCACACTGTACTAGTGTAATATTCGTACAATTTATCAAGCAAAGGGCGTTGACACTTTTATCTGCTTGTATTTATATATATTTTTCTCTAGGTGAAAATGTATACCTGAAAACAATTTTCTCCAGAGCACTTACTGGATGTATATATAGTATGTACATTATGTTTCAGTGACTTGAATTTTGTTGAAGTAGTGAGATTGTTTCAGTGATTTGAATCTTAGTCATCTAGGTGGATCAACTTTACCATTGTATCAAGCCTAGCCCTCAATTATTGGAGATTATATCAAAAAATGGGCTTAGCTAGCTATGGTGTTGAGGAGCTGGCTGGTACAACTCGGGACAACTTGGGAATTGGCATTAGATTCATTTTGTTATTCCAAACTTTAATTCTTGCTTATGCAGACCCTTTTGAAACTTCTTAATACATGATGTTAAAGTAACAAGATAAAGGTTTTGACCAAAAATGTAAACCACTTTGCATCAAATTGAAATGACTGGTTACATGCACATGATTATGAGGTTTTGACATCATATTATCCTCTTCATTTAACACTTATATCCCCTTTCGGAGGTTACAAAAATGTGAATCAACTAAAGGCACAAATGTTGCAATGCATTTTGTTAGACTGTCTCATTGTAGAAACTAGATGGCGAGGAGCCTTATTTGAGTGACTAGTTCATATGGAAGTAGAACACTATCATCAGTTGATGTCATCTTTTTTGAAATTGTATTGGCTTTCCGACCTTTGAAATCATCACTTTTCAGCCAACTATAAGCATATGCCATCATGTGTATCTTCCAAACAATGGTCTGTACCTTCAAAATAGCTGCTAAATTTTCTGTTTAACATGCATGCTTTTGATGTAAACTGCATCTTGGTAATGACATTTGTGAATCCTGTTTCTAATGATTTAAAAAAAAATTAGTTCAAAAAAGGAGCCTCCTTCGACACTCATGTGGACATTGTTTTTGCTATCCCAGGTTTGTATTTGGTGTATCTTTTTATGAATTTAGAATTATTTTGTGTTATATATGCCAAGATTTTTTGCTTCTGTTGTGGTGCAGCACTATGACAGACTAGGCCAGTATGATCTTGCTCTAGCTAAAATTGATGAAGCTATTGAACACACTCCAACAGTCATTGATTTGTACTCCATCAAGGTTCGTGTCATAAGTCAATGATATTAAACTTGGGGACCTAGTATTTGATTGTTACTTGTATTACTATTTTAGCAGTGTGAAGTTTGTCATATGCAATATCTTAATTGGTTATGTTTGTTCTGATTTCTGAAGATGCAAAAACTGTTTGGTTGTAGTTAAAAGTTAAAAGTTAAAACCCTTCCATATTTCATGTCCTTATTTCTTGTATAATAAAGGAGGGTGGCATTTTATTTTGTTCAGAAAATTATGCTGCACTTTTCTAAATTTTTTTATTAATCATGGAAATCAAGATTTTCTCGAGTTCCAAGCTTTGTATCTTCAGAGTTAAAGGTTATAATTATACATGATAATATATAACCCTGTTCCTTAAATTCAAATGCAGATCTATGTTTTCTAGCTGACATTTAAATACAATTTGATAATATGATTTTTCATGGTGTCAAGTTAAAAGAATTGAACATTAGATATAATACGTAGCGAGAATTACAACTAAGATCCCATGGATCTATTATTACGGTTGTTAACTAACTAGAAGGTGATGAATTCTGAACAGTAGAAATGAGAAAAGTGCAAAATGATTATTGATTGGCACCTTAACTATAGAGTCTTCTCTAGATGTCATGTAAGATATGCCTTTATGAAAACACTTGGTATCTGTAACAAATGTAAAATCTATCAAAAGCTTGTGCATATCAGACTGTTTTTGATTAAATTTTGAGAGAAAATGTCTTGAATGCTAGAACCCTGTCTCTAAGATTAGCACATCTCCATCTTAGTTTTCCAGATTGTTAACCAGGGTACCAGTGGACCTGGCTGAAAACCTTCAGAATTTTGAGTTTTGACAACGAACTTATATGCACCTTCTACTTGATTGGTTACCCATGATGATGTTGGAAACTGTGTTGGAAGAAGACTTCATAATTTAGCCCTATACCAAGAAAGATGCTCTGGAAGTGGTTTTAAGAGGAAATTTTGATGATGCTCAAGTCAGGATGTAACTATAATGGAAGACATTTCAGAAGGCAACAACAACAACAATAAAGCCGTAAAAATCCTAACATCTTGGGGTGGCAGAAGTTCGAAAATTTGCATGAAAAGTGGTCTACATGTATAGTTTGTTAAGACCTGGCCATGTGAGAACAGCATTTTTAGGATGCAGTATCATGGAGTGATTGAAGTTTCTTCTAAGCGAGATGTGATCAGACCTTATCAGGAAAGGGGTCTTGTTTTGATATCTGCAGTGTTCGCACCAGTATCTGTGCTTGTTAGGAAATGGAGATCAATGTGGCACAAGTGGACCATGTAAGACTCCTACCAAGCTACTTTGTGCCTCTTTAAGCCTCTGATTCATTTGTTCTAGTAGGATGGGGGACACAGCATCTGTGTTAGGGTGATAATTATTTTGACATCAGATATTCTTCTTGGTTGAGGCTTTATGTTATGATTAATATTTGAGCATCTTAATTTTCTTCTAGAAGTGCCCTCCAGATCGACAATTGTTCTTGCTGTTAATTCTAAGCAAACCTCTGTAATTAGTGGAATGAATTACTTTGTTAAAATTTTGAAACAATAAATTGTCATGTATTCATTTACAGCATTAACGTACTCTCCGCTGATACAGGGCAGAATATTAGAACATGCAGGTGATTTGCCTGCTGCTGCTGCCTTGGCAGATGAAGCTAGGTCAATGGATCTTGCTGATCGTTACTTAAATAGCGAGTGTGTTATGCGTATGCTTCAAGCTGATCAGGTATTACTGTCAAAACTGGATGTTCAATGTCTCGAATGATATTATTGTTTGGATCAATTTTTGCTTTTGCACATGGAAATAATATTTTTTATGCATTGATCAATGAAGGTTGGATTGGCAGAGAAGACAGCTGTTTTGTTCACCAAGGATGGTGATCAGCACAATAATCTTCATGACATGCAGTGCATGTGGTATATATGTTTGAATTTCTTATTGCATGCTTGACTATTTGCTTGAAGAATCTGGCATATGTGCTGCTGCCTTTTTTTCACTCTATGTGTGTGTATTGTGTAAGGTATGAACTTGCTTCTGGTGAAAGTTACTTTCGTCAAGGTGATCTAGGACATGCACTCAAAAATTTCTTAGCTGTTGAGAAGCATTATTCAGACATGACAGAGGATCAATTTGACTTCCATTCTTACTGTCTGCGAAAAATGACTCTTCGAGCTTATGTATCGATGCTGAAGTTTCAAAATCAGTTGCATTCACATGAGTATTTCCATAAAGCTGCAGCATGTGCTATAAGGTGAAGTTTCCATTTTGTTATGTTCAGATATTTTTTTGACAAGGTTCTTCATTGCAGTGTGTTTTTTAACAGTTTGACTTGTTCAAGTGTTCCCTTATTATTTTTAAATATTCTTCATACCTTATTAGTTAATAGTTACAACCAGAACTTAAAACTATGACAAGATAGACAAATTTTTAAAGTTTTCACCTAATTGAAGAAGTTTGAGGATGAAATGAATAATATTTTTCTTCTTGGTACTCTACATCATGATCTGAAAAATGTTTGAAGAAGGATTAATAGTGAGATTTACCATAAAAGTATTTAATTCTTATGTTCTTTATTATTCTCTTCAGCTTAATTATGGGTGCATCATCAACCACTGAAAAGTTTTTATAGTGTATAAAAAGGAAAGACAGGTGGTTGTTACTTATTTTGAAGAAAACAAAATAACATCTTTGACTCTCATGCAGAAATTGACCACTGGAACCAGAAAGTATTTGAATTCTAAACTTTTGAGACCTCAAAAAACCAATCCTCCCATCTGCACTGCTTGATCTGGATGCTGTCACCCCAGGTCTTATGGCAAATACATTTGCTGCTTTGGCATGGTATCTTGTCCTTAGTGGTTCCATCAGCATAATTGTCTTTTCTTATGCCATAAGCTTTCTGGACCATCAAAATGAAGCACTTCATCCTTGCCATAACCAGAGTTGATCCATATTAACATGTTAAGCAAATCCTTAGGTATTTGTTTTTTGTTTTTGTTTCTGTTTTCTTTTTGTGTATGTGTTGGGGAAGCGAGAGAGAGAGAGAGAGAGAGAGGTGGTTTGGGGGGGTGTCGAGGTGTGACCTATGATTCTTTGATCACAGAGAAATTAGATGGGGAAAAACAGAAGATATTATTTTGTCACTAAATAGACCGTTGAGGGATGCTCGCAGAACATATTTGCTCAGCTGACTGTTTAACTAGGAATCTGCTTGGAATTTTAATTTATTCAACTCTTGAAAAAAATGACGTTGAATGTGACCTTTTAAGTGCAGATGCTACATGAAGTTGCATGATTCTCCATCAAAATTGACGACAGAGGAAAGTGATGAGATGTCAAAGTTGCCTCCTTCACAGAGGAAGAAAATGAGACAAAAACAGAAAAAGGCGGAAGCTCGTGCCAAGAAAGTAATCTTGCTAGTAATTTGTAGTCATAGATGTTCTTCTGTTAGGATGTTTTCCTTGAAAATTCTCTTTGATATTCCACAGGAAGCTGAAGAAAGAAATGAGGAGGAAACAACTTCTTCTGGCATATCTAAATCCGGCAAGCGGCCGAATGTCAGACTTGTTGATTTAGATCCTCACGGGGAAAAGCTAATGCAGGTTCCTTAATTCAAACAATTATTGTTCATCTGAATTATCTTTTCTTTTGGCTTTGCAATGCAACTTCTTACTGGTGATCTCACTAGGTAGTTTAGAATGGATCTTCCAAGAAAATCTGCATTGGTTTGTATGATAATGCTTAAACAACTAATTGAAGTTATGCTTTCTAAGCAGGTCGAAGATCCACTATTGGAAGCTACAAAATATTTGAAATTGCTTCAGAGCAACTCCGCTAATTCATTGGAAACCCATATTCTTTCGTTTGAAGCGAACATGAGAAAACAGAAGATTTTGTTAGCATTTCAGGTAAATTTATAGTTAATGCAGGTCTCTATTATTTCTTACTTACTGCTTAAAATGTTATTATGCTTGAGTTACTGTATAGAACATGGTTCTCACAAATGAGCTGTTCCAAATATGATATATGTTTATCTACTTACTACCAACCAGGCAGCAAGCTTTTCTTAAGAGGGTTTGTTCAGCATGTGAATCAAGAATTGTCTCCACAACTAATGAAAGAATAATTTGTAGTCACCCTCCATGCTTGATGTCGCAAATAAGATTTCAGATATAGTCAAGAAGAATGGATGAAATAAAGAGTTTTGCCTACTACCCAGAATTCTGTTGATGAAAAGCTAGGATTCTGTGCTTAAAGCTAAAAACAAGCAAAGGAAACTGTAATTTTCTTAATCGGGTCCAAACAAGTTTAATATGTTATATGTATGCCCGCTACCCATACATTGTTAGTACTTCTAAAATCTTATGTGATCTTAAATTTCAAATTTATGCCATATGTTGTATATTTACGTTACAAAGATTGTTCTTTGATATCCACCTAGGTTATTGCTCTGACTTCAACATTTCAATTCTTCAGGCTGTTAAGCAGCTGACTAAGTTAAATGAGAATGATCCAGATAGTCATCGATGTTTGGTATGTTTCATCAACTAGCAGATTTTTCTTAATTTAACTTTTGTTTCTAAGCTGCCACTTGTCCTAATTAAAATGAAAAGGAACATATTTGAATTAGAAGCACTGATGACGGATTTGTCTACATCTTTGTATAGTGTTTATAGTCTTATAATCTTTATGGATTTCAATTGTATTTATTTCAGTTAGCGGAAACATTTTATTTACATTTAACTATGGTCTTGTTTATAGCCTTTGCTTGTGTTCACATTAGTCAGGTTCTCATTTTCTGTGACAATCAGCTATCAGCATACTCTAATATTTGAAGGAACTACACATTGACCTTAGAAAGGGATAAACTAGCAAGAAAGTTCTAATTTCAGAGAATGCAAGTTTTCACAGAAAAACTGTAGGTTTGATGTTGTGGTGATAGGATGGTGGTGCAATTTTCTTGTGGAGGTTGCTTAAATTTATAGGCAATTACTGCCAAATTTGAGCTGTGTTTACAACATGATTGAGTTTTTGGCTATGTTGAGTCTCTGTTGAGACATCCGAGTTGGTTAGTGCATTACTGCATAAAATATTCCTGTCCATATGTGAGCGTCATGTACATCATTTAATGTAATGGAAATATATTCTAATTTTTGTAAAAAAAAATAGTTTTTGGCTATGACTTTAGTCATTAAACATTTGATACTAGTATTAACAAGTGATTTGGTTCTTTTCAGCTTGTTTTCTCTAGTGATGATAGTAGGATCTGATTGCCCATGGGCGACACACATTTGGCCCATGGGTTGAGCATAGGTCGATATTTTTCTAAACCTGGATCCGGATCCAGATCCAGATCCAGGTCTGATCAGAACTTGGCTATTTTACTCAATACTCCGTGCGTACGTTTATTTCTAAACCTGTGCAACATATATCTTGTGATGTCGATGTTGTCTTTGCTTTTTTTCATCTGTTTGCTTGAAGATTTGGGTGGCCTATAAACTTCTATTTTTTATAAATTAATTCGTTTTTGTAACATGGAATTTTAATTATGTATATATTAATATTAATATAGTTTTTTTTGCGCAACACTTGAACTCATCTTGGACCTGTGCTAAACCTCGGCTGTTTCAGACTTGATTTCCTGTTGCCAGAACCCAGCAACATGGTTTGGATTTGACTCAATTTCCTGCAGTCTCTACCCGTTGCTTCAAGTAGATCTAGGTCTCGGATTGCTTGTTTCTAAACTCGACCTAGTTCAACATAACTAGTTTTTTTTTCATACTTTTATCAAACACCAGGCATGAAGGGTTTGAAAACATGGGAGGATAATAAAATCCAAGAGACTTCCAACTGAAAGAGTCAATGTTGGGCTTTTGATGTTTAAGTTTGATTTTGTGGAAGTTGGATCCTACAAAACCATTGGTCCATGTAAAAATATATAACGTCAATGTGGGTTAGTTGATGAACTAACTAAGCCTTGGAGATGCTTAATGGCTCATTTGCCGTTTTGTGATATATTTGCATTTTCCTTTCAAACATTAAGCTGGTTTTAAGTGTACAAGGAAAGATAAATGTGTACAGACTTTAAATACCATAATGCTTACTAGTCAACATAACTTTGTGTTGTTTTTGCCTGTAAATGATATGTTTGTTTCAGTTCACTGAATAATATAAAAAGCTAACATTGGTTGTAAATATCTAGGCATCCAACTTCTTAACTCATTAATCTCCTTGAAACTAATGAACTAGTTGCCCTGCAGTCAAATTCCATAGAAGCAAAAATCTCGCATCTAGAGATAGAAACAAGTCTGATAATCTTGAGTGACTATTCACCTAATGACTCATGAAAATTGGAAGTTGACTCATTTTCTAAGATAGGATGATTGATAATCCAATCACAAAGATAAACCCTTTTCTTGTGTCATCCTATTGCCTTGCCTGATTGTCTATTAATCTCAGCCTCCTATGGTTTGTACACCGTCTAAATGCTTGTAACATTAAGGTGTGCTACTTTTCCTCACACCTTGAGGATCCGATTCTTCATGCTTGTTTCCTGCATGCTCTGTTGCTTTTCCAAACTTGTTTCTTCTTTTTTTTTCATAGAAGTAACACTAATCAGAAATTAGTCCTAAAACATCCTATGCTAATTGCTCTATAAATCTTAAAAGTACGTGACAAGAATCCTAGTATCACTTTTACATCTGGAGTTCCTGTCATAATGTATGGAGTGGGATCAAGCGCATTGATGATACCTGAAGAAAACTCTTGATGTCTAATCCTATCTGGCATATATTCCTGATTTTTATAATGCAAGCCTTTTGGCAAAAACTGCTTAGTGCAAGAATTTTAGATGAACATGATAGACACTAATCACTTCACATCGGAATTATGGGTTTGGCATCTCAATAGTGGAACAGATGAAGCTGCTATTCTTGTTGCAAATTTCAGTAGCAGAAGCAATGCTGGAGAGATAATTTGAAGACAAAAGTGGAAGAAAAAAGGTGGGGCAAGGGAATCATGATTAATTTCATAGTTCTATATAACCTGTGGGCACGTACCCTGGCCAAGGGGCCAGAAGAGCAGCTACAAGTGATTATAAATTAGAACCAGAAACAACTATAATATGTGCCAAGATTGGATGGGGTAAGACCGAGGCGTTCCTGAATGTATATTATGGCCCTCGAAGACAGTTTATATCAGAATGTGTATTGCAGAAACTTCTTCATTGATTGATTTGGATTCTAAACACCTAAAAAAGAGGATCCAATTTTGTCCACTGTCGATCACATTATAGCACCACAGACATCTTGTGTGGTTCTGACATCAGCAAGAAAGCTTTGTTTCTATTTCTTTTTTATATAGACATATATCAGATAAACATGAACCATAAATGGCCTTCAACCTCCTTATTCACCATTTACAGTTTTCCCTATGTAATCTACAACTTTTAGCATCCCTTTTTGGCTCGGTAAGATTGCCACGATTATTATTTGTGGTAGACTGAACCTCTGTACCATTTAACAGATAAAGTTCTTTCACAAAATTAGCAGCTTTACTTCACCAGTTTCAGACTCAGAGAAGCTTATTTGGAATGTATTAGAAGCAGAACGACCACAGATAAGGTTGTTGATGTCTGTTTTACTCTCAAATTCACATTGTTCTTGAAGTTGTTGATAGGTTTCTGGTTCTCATCTTTTGCAGTCAGTTGAATGAAAAGTCGCTAATTGAGGCTAACAAATCTTTCCTTGAGAAGCACAAAGGTTTCTAAATCATTCCTCTGAGTTTTAGTGTGGATCACAAATTGTAATATAGTTGATATCATTTCTTTGATGTTCCAGATTCCTTGATCCATAGAGCAGCTGCTGCTGAAATGCTGTATGTTCTCGAGCCAGAGAAGAAGCTGGAGGCAATTAAATTAATTGAAGATTCAAAAAACAACATAGCAGTGGGGTAAAAATGCTCAAAACTTGTTAATGATTTATATACTTGATGTCACTGCAAATATGGGAGCAACTTTGATATGTTCCTGGATTTTTTAAGCAGAAATGGGACAGTTAGTCCTGTCAGCGTATGGAAACTCCCAGACTGTGTTACCGTCCATAGATTGCTTGAGACAGTGTTTGACGATCAGGGTGCTGCTTCTAGTAAGTACATGACTATTAGTCAAATAAGCTTTCAATGCATACGAAACTGATAGTCATCTTGGAGTTTGGTATTTTTAGTTCAGTATACCAAAATATCTTTCTTCCTGATAATTCTGTTCAACTGCAGGATGGAAGGCACGATGTGCAGAATACTTTCCATACTCAACACACTTTGGAGGCTGCAGAAGCTCCACTCTTACTTGCACTTCCAATAACAGTTTCAAAAATATGCCAGAAAATGGGGTTGCCGCTTGCCAAGATAACAACCCCGCTGATTCCCATTCCTTGAATGGAGCGTTACATGCAATTGAGGACCTGAAAATTTCATAATAGAGTTGGTTCTTTTGTCTAACCCCACAGGTGGAGACAAAAAGCTTAAGAGACGTCGGTAAATGAGTTTTCTGCACCCATTACAGTGGCAATCCTTGATGAAGAGAAAAACGGATATGTCCTTGCCAAAGCACTGCATTTTGTTGACTCACATCTCGAGCAAATTCTTCTCTCTGGCTTGTTCCAAGATTGTATTGTTAATTATCATCTCATGAAAATGGTGGAAGATTTTCTTGCGTCGCACAATCACCTATTTCTTGATTATGAGTTCAGTCAGTCTCAAAGATCTCAAAGCGGTCAGCTAGCCTTTCAACCAATATGTTTTTTAAGTAGTTGGCATATAGTTTCACATCTGATTATATTTTGTACTCCTTGTGGATCATAAATTTTGTGCAATGTGTTTTTGTTTCAGTGCAAATTTGTTTTGGCAATAACAGTGCATGACTCCGTCATTCCCTAACAGATGAATAATGTTGTGTATTCATATCTGACTGATGATGATTAAGTGAGCTTTCCTCAGTTCTCACAAGATCAAGTAATGCTGTAAATTTGACAGTTTGGTTTCAATCATTTTTCTTTTTTAGTCTGTCTCGTGTTTGTCTTGATTTGTATTTTCGCGTAACGAGTGTCATCAACCACTAACATTAATACCTATAAATATATTTATATTTACAGAGATAGATTACGGCTCATTCAAATGTCAAGTGGGTCGATTCGCCCTCTTTATGGATCAACCGAAGCATCTGTTCACGAACGTTCATCGGACTAAAAAAGTTATGGAGTTATGATGCCTGTGGGAGATGATGAAAGTTGACTACAATAAACGACGTGATTCTTTGAAGTAGGGGATGAACAATCCCCTCCTCTTTTATCTTTATCCCAATGAAAAGATGCTGATTTCGGATCCGTGTGCTTTCTTACATTATTGAATCTTCCATGATATAATATATATTTAATGGAAGAGACCCCCTGTTGTCACAGAATCCGTGCATGCACAATCACAACAGGGAACTCTCGGAATGATGCGTACAGAATCTAATCTGCATCAAGTCTCATACGGATGCTTCTGTCTCCTATATTTGACATGTTATGCTTATTATTTATTAATTGACAATTTTATCGCTAAGGTTACGTGCGTTGCGTCCAGCTGCACATTGTCTGTCACATGTATCCCTTCCCTTTGACTTCGTTTACTAATGCTATTACGCCGCCGGAGAGAATTCACGTATCGACTAAATACGTTGCACCATCAGGCCTCGCTAAGCCCAAAGAGGATGGCATCCCGTCCGTCGACACGCGGCTACAGTGGAGAGGAAATCTTTGACGGACTGTTCGCCATTAAAATAGCTGCTAATAGTTATTGATTAAACGCCACATTGAGTTGGGCTTTTATCCGACACCCGCGCCTACCTCCATCATTAAAAAAATCCTCTCTTTTACCGACTTGGTTCAGCTAATCAATAGAAGATGAAATAATAATAATAATAATAATAATAATAATATCGCATCGTTTAAAGATTTGATGAGTTTGGATTATATATATTTAGTTTGAAATCTAAATAAATTTAAAATTTTAATTTAATTAGTGTCAAATTCGATATGGGTCACTTGATTTTTTTTTTTTGTTGACATGTTATCAAATGGTGACCAAAAAGAGTGGGGTGGGGTTATATGGAATTGTGTCCCTCCCGATCTTATATGGAAGATGGCCCACATTTCCCACCCAACCCACGAGCCCACTACGGCCCAACAAACGACTCCTTCCCTCCCTCCAATTCCTGTGCCCCTCTCCCGGCTATTTATTGTAGCCTCTCCTATTCTGCTCGCCTCGCCTCGCCTCGCCTCTCGCATCGGTCATTTGCGGATTCATCCCTATCTAGGAGATACCGTCGGAGATGTCGACGACGGAGACAGGGAATAGCTCGACGACGGAGTCGGCGGTGTCCGGGCTCGACTACGAGGAAACGCAGCTGACGCTCGCCCCGCCGGGGGGCTCAAGATCCGAGCTCGAGAGGAAGCGCGGCTTCTCGGAGGGCGTCGATCTCAGCCTCGAGACCAAGGATTTCTTGTCGGGTTCTTCCGATGAGCCCCCCAAGTAAGTTGTGCTTACAACTGATCGAGATGACGCACGCATTTGCCTTCCTCTGATCTCTCCCCACTGCCGGAGCCCGGCCCTTGCTCGTCCGCGGGAGTGGACTGCCAGAGTTGATGGGTGTTTTTTGAATTAGAAGCGCCTCGGACCGTCGATGAGAGGACTAATCTGCCCCTCCCATTGATCGTTCTTGGATTCACCAAGCCGTACCTTTGCTCCACAAGAGTTCCTATACTAACAGTACTAGTGCTAGTTAGTAAGACGAGATTTCTCTTCACATTTACATCGAGATACGGATGCCAAGCGTACGACCGGGCATTCCAAAAGAAGAAAAGCAACTACTTCCATAATCCGGTCGTTCATCCTAAGGAAAGGAGAAAGAACAAAAAAAAAAAAAAAAAATCCAATTTTTTTACCCTTTTTTGGTTGGGGCGCAAAGGATTAATCTGTTTGTTGACTTCAAGTGTATTCATAGCACTTCTTTTTTCCTGTTTTTCGACAGGCCACAGGTGGTGGGGTGGCCGCCGGTGAGGTCCTTCCGGCGGAACGTCCTGAAGAGCTGCACCTACGTGAAGGTGGCCGTCGACGGGACTCCCTACCTTCGTAAGGTTGATCTCGAGGCATACGCAGGATACCAGCAGCTGCTGACCGCCCTCGAGGAGATGTTCTCCTGCTTCACTGCCCGTGAGTCCATTTCCTCTCTCTTGGTCACAATGCCATCCCATCCATCATGTATTACATATCATTTATTCATTCTTCATCATCCTCTTCTGTTTAGTTGCTTGCTGAAATGGTCCACCCAGACAACTTGAGGCAGGGATCACTAGCATTTGATGATGATTGGTTTTAGATTGATTTACCGCAGGTACCTATCCCAACGTGAGGAGGCTGGTTGATCCTGTGAACGGGACAGAGTACGTTCCAACTTACGAGGACAAGGATGGTGACTGGATGCTTATCGGTGATGTCCCTTGGAAGTAAGTTTTCCCTTTCCCTGTATGACTGTGAAAGTGAAAAACTGAAATTGCAAAAAAATGTTAAAAATTGCTTCAGGTGGTTCTCAAGTCAGATGCATGCTCACGAAGAACTTTTTAATCTTCAATCTTGACTTTTGATACTTTAAGAGTCACTCAACTACACCATGATGCATAATTATAAATGAGGCATTCCTATATTCTGTATTAGATTGTGTTTTTCCCTCTCAAATAGGTTCCTTCCTAAAGTAACATTCATCAGTGTCTATAAACGTGTACTTTGAAGGATCTATAGAATTTACAAGTTGTATCGGTTCAATTGAAGAGGATATTGAGGCATTTGGATTAGGAGAAAAAGATGTCTGTACATTTTAGTTGTTAAATGGAAATGGAGGATTGGTGGAAATGCATTATTGTCAATTTGAGCAGTGTCTAATGTGGAAATGCAACATTATCTCTGCAAATATATTGTAAGTAGTCATAACGCTAAAGCTATATATGCATAATATACAGTATCATGACATCATTGCAAGAAGGAGATGAGCTTCACTTTGTAGGGTAAGGTCGGGTAGCAATTTCATAGGAAACATCGAGGGGTTTGGTTCACATGTAGAGGCTATTAACAATGAAGAGCTTGAAGGGGCTATCTCAACCATCCGTGGCAAGCATCACGGCACTGAGAATAACTTAGTAGAGTGGTCAGAGCTATATGTCAAAATAATCTTGTCCAAGGGGGGCTGGTTTAAGGTCTGTGTTGCGGAAAATTGTAAGAAACAATTGGAAGACCTTTTTCCTTGAGTTTGGTGCCAGCGGATGAACTAGGATGTTCAAACAATGGCTTGAAGCTGTTAGAACGAGGTTTTTCTGCTTTGTGTTCCAATCTGATCAGCTCAAAATCGCATCATTCTTTTCCCAATTTTCCAAGTAGTTTAAATTTCATTCTTCTTACAAATTTGCTTGTTTCCACTGCTGAGTGTAACAACCCTGTTTGTAAAATTCATGCTTCATTGCACATGTCAACTTACTAAGCCTTAACAACTTATGGCCAGATTGATTATAGAAAACATATGTGCTTTTCTGGATTTTTTGTGGTTGTATGATCCTCCCGAATGTATATATTCTCAATGCCTCCATCTTGGCATTAACCGTGTGAGAGACATGATCGTATGAATTATCATTTGATAGATGCAGAATTGAGGGTGTAAATCTGATCACACGGATTTTCATGAACTAATCATTAAGATATCTACATGTGATTTCTCCTCCCGTACAAAGTGTAGATATGATAAAATGAATCTATGATTTCTTCATTATTTGATCCAGAATTGAGAGGAAATAGAGTTGTAGTAACGATATGAAATTTATATCATTTTGAATCCAAAATCTTACTCTTTTTCATGTCCTGTCAAAGAGTCGTGCAGGGCTCTTAATTCGAAATGTTGAAATTGATGAGAGTTCTCTTTCCTATTTCTTTTACCAAGTAGCTCTTGCTTTATTAATGAACCTGTGGTGTTTTCAAGAATTCTGCATACATATTGACAACTTATATTTATTTTCGCCTTGATTATCTCAAGTATCTAGACCATCTTTATGTTAGTGGTTAAGCATCTTTGAATTTGTAAAGATAACAATAAATTGAAATTTTGTAATGCAAATTTGAACTTGCATTTAACTGTTCTATAGGACATCCCACTTCTCCACCATGGTCTTGGTAAACTGAAGGCAAATTTGCCCACAATTTGTCGATGAAGTCAAATTTCAGTTCAGTTATGATGTATGACCTGTAGTTCGAAGTTTCATCATTATGCTGTAGGGGCAGTTCTTATGGTTGATTCTTGCTTGCAGGATGTTTGTCGCTTCGTGCAAGCGGCTTCGGTTGATGAAAAGCTCAGAATTTGTCGATATAGGTAATTTTGACAAACCTTACACAATATCAATGGCAATTTTCTTTTTTCTTTTGAACTCCGATCACCATCTTTCCCATGCATATGGATAGTGCAGAGCACATAGATGTCCATCTCTGAAATCCCATGCTTATTGTAATATTCATTCTCACAGAGACATTGCCTCATTTCCTGTATTTTTCACGGGCTCATTTTTTATTTTACTTTTTTTTTTGTGGTCTGTTGTTATGGTTCTAACAGCTCCAAGAACACCTACAGGTTGCATCACGGAGAGGTGAATTGGGATCCACAACATCTCCAAACGATGAGATCATGTACAGAAGCAGTTTTGCGTATGTTTTGAGTAGCATCTAGGAGAGTAGGAGGGATAAGATAATTGTCGTCCACGGGCAGATGTGTTTTGGTTTGTTGTTGTTATTGTTGTCTGAGAATAAATCACGAAATTTTCTTCTCGTGTTAGCATTTTGGATTAACATCGAAAAGTATTGATATCATTTATTTCTTGGTTACATTGGTGGTTTCCTCCGGTGTTCACCGATAGCAATCAATTCATTCATAATCCAATAATAAACATCCCAAAATTACAAAAGGTCAATTATACATGCATGCATATATAAAAGATGTGGTTGGGTTGGAAGGACATCTCTGATATCTTCTTGGTAGAGACTTGGGGCAGGCAAAATCCCATCTTCATCTCTTCTGGAAGTTGAGCATCTTGATGGAAATTGCAAAGAGGAAAGCAAACATCACAGGAAACGCCACCACCACCGCAGCCACCACCCCCAAGAAGCTATGTTTGAATCCAAAATGACTTCTCAGAAACTGCGACACCGGCACCTTGTCGTCCATGGGAGTCTCTATGTCACCGAACTGTGATGCGGCTAATCCATACAAGGTCCAAGCTACGGGACACGCCCAGTAATACCATCTCCACCACACCGGGATTCTCTGCGGACAACGACGAAGCAAGTAAGCGGGTGTATGCCATCGATCGAATGCGAAACACCTTCAAGAATCATGGGAATGAAGCTTCAACTTACCGGCCGCGGAATAATGAATCCAGAGAAAAGGTTCCATGCTCCGTAGAAGAATGCGGAAACAATGGCGGCGATGTTGTGATTGGGAGTGATACCCACCGCCATCATCCCGTAGAATGTGAAGTAGAGGAGAGTGAAGTACATGAAGAAGAGGTACCAAAAGAACTTTGCGACAGTCCACTCGAATCCAATCATCGCGTAGACGATCACACCATATATGACGCACTGAATCAGAATGTATGGAAGCTCGATCGCCACCTGCGAATGGAAGAAGAACACTGTGAGCAGACAAGGCGGCGAGGCGTATCGACGAATTGACAGGAGAAACTATGACGTACTTGTCCAAAGGCGTAAGGCAAAGCCGAGTACATTCCAGCCGCTCGCTCCCTGTAAAAGACCGTTCGTTCGACCGCCACCACTGGCTGAACCGATGAACAGTTCTGTACCCCCATCAACAGAACCGCGCCATACATCGAACCCATCGCGTTGAGCAGATCTTGTTGGGTGGACCTGCAATATGAGTTACCACCACCGTGACTCCTCGGATCAATCCATCGAGCAGCGTGACAGGTCGAGGAGGATTTAAGGACTTACGTCTTGCGGCCCAGGTCCCAGAATATGGTGCCGAACATAAGAGCTACGACGACGGTGAAGAAGAACCTTACGGCGGTGTACGGCGGATTCCTCCAGTACGACAGGTGCTGCTTCCACAGGCACGCCATGCATTGTACAGGAAGTGACTGCGAGTACTGGGTGGGGAAGTACAGGTCGCTCGAACCTGCAGGAGGTATGCTGAGCTCCTTTATCAAGTTCTTGTTCCTCCTGCAATTGCAGAACGCCCACGCACTCATGTGAGACATGCATGATAGATAGCATCTCCAAGAATCGTTACAGTGGGAGGAGGAAGCACACTCACCGATACAGCTCCGAGTTCTTGTATGTTTCAGTGAAATCGACTCCCAGTATGTTTTCTTGTGCCTGCGAAGTCACTTCCAGCATCCACGTCGCGGGGTTGTACCCATCTTTTATCTTACTGATACCATTGATTCCCTTGCAAGAACAAACATCAAGCACATACTGTCAATCGCATTGTTCTGCTAAATCATATATATATATATATATATATATATATATATATAGAGTGAGTATCCTCACCTCAAAATAGCTAATCAGTTGGGAAGAGTGACGACCGAGCGGACCCACATATATCTCTTCCCCGCCTCGCTTCAATAAGAAGAGCTACAAAAAGTGCAGCAAAAAAGATCCCATTATAAGCATGATCAGCGCATGAACTGCGACACTGCAAACCTGAGAATTCTGCTCACCTCATCGAAAGCTTCAAATATGTCGATGCTGGGTTGGTGAATGGTACACACGACAGTCCTTCCGGTGTCCACTGTGTTCCTCACGGTTCTCATGACAATGGCTGCGGCCCTTGCGTCAAGCCCGGAGGTGGGTTCATCCATGAAGATGATGGATGGGTTGGCGACCAGTTCCACAGCAATGGTCAACCTCTTCCGTTGCTCGGTCGACAACCCATCTACTCCCGGCAACCCGACGAGTGCATCCCTCAGCGGCGTCAGCTCTACCAGCTCCATGACCTCCTCCACGAACATCTGCAACAACAAGTAGCTAAGCGGTGAGCCTTTGCATGGAGATCAATCAGCTCAATGTCACGACGGTGTGCTGGTGGATGCTTCGACCAACCTTCCTCGTTTCAGAATCGACCTCAGAGGGTAACCGGAGCCACGCCGAGTAGACGAGAGACTCGTGAACGGTGACGTGAGGAGAGTGGATGTCGTTCTGTTCGCAGTATCCCGAGATGCGAGCAAAGGTCTCCTGCTTCTTGGGGTAGCCAGAGATGCGGATGTCTCCTTCAATGTATCCCCCTGTCTTTCTCCCAGCCAACACATCCATCAGCGTCGTTTTTCCAGCTCCACTCACCCCCATTAGAGCTGTGAGCACTCCCGGCCTGAAAGATCCATTGACGCCCTTCAGCAGCTCCAACCGGTCTTCTACCACACCTTGAGCTTTCATTTCCTACAATGTTTGTTCATCAAGATCGTCAAAAAGCCATGGAGATATCCGTAACATGTTCTTGAATTTGCTTGTGGGGAAAAGAATTTAATTACCTGCGGCATGTCCACAGAGTACCTCACGTCGTCGAAGGTGATGGACAGTGGAGTGAACGGAAGGACCATTCCCTTCTTGTTCTGTTCGAAGGCCGCCCTCATGGAACCCAATGAACTGCTCTTCCTCTCCATTCCACTCGCGCTTTCTGTGTACACCAAACTTTCGATCGGTAAAAACATGTCGAGGAATATATATGCAGCAGCGTAAGAAAGCACAACATGTCGATCGGTAAAAACATGTCGAGGAATATATATGCAGCAGCGTAAGAAAGCACAACATGTCGATAGGACTCTCACTCTTGGATGCAGAGTGACGCACGGATCTTCTTCCTCTGGACGAGTTCTCCAACAGCAGCACTTCTCCGGTTAGATTGGCGTGTTTCTCCTTTAAGGTCTCTTCAGATAGAGGTGGCTGAGATTTCCCAAAAGCTGCAGAGTACGACATGGTCGATCAAGATCTCGGTTCTCGATTCAGGAACGTCAAGTCAAACGAACTTGTGGAACCAACTATACTCACGATTGAGGTAAGTGAGAGCCAAAGTGAAAAGAACATTGAAGAGAAGTACGTAGCCGATCAAAGCTCCAAAGCCGATCCAATACCATTTGGCTTCGGGAAAGACACCACGGGACTTCATAAATGCGACTCCCACCGTCTGTGGCGCAATAGAAAGATCAAAAGTGTCAACAAAATCCTCTCATACAAAAAAACTAGCGCTTACGATTCTTCTGATCGCTAAAAGCAATATCCTCTCACCTGATTCCAGCTGTGCCCCAAGAATTCATTCACTGCGATTGCGTTCTGGGCGTACATCAGCGGCGACGACCAGTAGCCCCAAATCCACCATTTCTTCACTTGCCCTGCGACGAGCAGGACGGTTCAGCCATTTGTGGAATTGAGATGTCTACGATATGGAGAAAGGAATCATTCGTTCACTTACCTCGTGCAAGAATGAAGCCACCCAGCACCATAAGAACCAGAAGCGCAAAAGACCCGAAGGTGTTTGCCACTATCATGTTCCTCCCGACGGCCCCGATGGTGCGGAAGAGTCCGGATGCCATCTGGTTCGTCGCCAGCAGCACCAGATATTGCTTGAACAGCCTGTTGTCACAGGAGAAACGTATGAGATATCACCACAAGGGTAGAATGGAAGGGTGTTGTTCCCCCCCCCCCCCCAGTACGTACTCCGCACATCCCCGTCCGAGTTCTTCTTACCTTCCAACATTTGAATCGAATCCAATGACGTAGTAGGTTGTGAAAACCCACACTGCAACTTCAGCAAACGCGACGGGGATCTTAAGGATCCAAGTGGGTATTGTGTATGACCATGCAGGATAGAAAAGGAGATCTCTTTGCTTGAAGAAAACAGGTAGCTTCAGGATGGTCATGGCAAGCTCAGAGAACCCATTGAACATGATCGTCACTATCCCGTAGAAAAGCGCGCCATAATAGGTCCCCGCGTCATCGTTATCCCGCTTGTGCAACTTAGTGCGCAGAAACACCGTCATCGCGATGAAAGCCATGATGACAAGCTGTGTGAACAGAGGATCGCAGAAGATGAATCACCGTTCATGGTATGCATGCAAGGCCATGAATCAAGGTAGAGAGAGAGAGAGAGAGAGAGAGAGAGAGAGAGAGAGAGAGAGAGAAAGAGGGTAGCTTACTTGGAAGGCCCTGAAGATGTAGACGAATGAGTTCCTCTTCATCAGCAATAGTTCTCTGGCTATGTTTGCTTTCAACACCTCCTTATTGCTCACCCCATAACTCGTGGTGGTAAGAGCAGCGGGATGGTTCTTGCTCTTATCAAACGGGACGGAAAGTTCTTCAGCTAAAGCCCGACCAATGCGGAATTGTTGGAACGCCTCGGCAAATTCTCTAACCGGCAAATATCTGTAAGGTTTATCGTCGCGTGACCAGTACTGTTGTTGATCCTTCCTCGAAGTTACCTTGGAACACAAAGCGAGTGTCAGATTGGAGATCACGACCGGACCGGAAGGAATTAATGAAACCATATTTCTATGGTCAACCTACTTCTTGCAGGAAGTCTGCAACCCCCTTCCTCTCCGGGCACTTGAAGCCCATGGACTCGAAGAACTCGACGACACTTTCACGAGGGCCTTGATACACGATCAGACCATCGGAGAGAAGAATGATGTCGTCGAAAAGGTCGTACGTTTCTGGTGCTGGCTGCAGCAGGGAGATCACAGCAGTCCCTCCAAGAATGTGGATGGTTTGCCTGAGCGAGTTCACTATCTGGAAAGTCGTCGAGCTATCCAGACCAGTCGATATCTCATCCATGAACAGAGCTCTTGCAGGTCCAACGAGCATTTCACCTACGACGAGTAAAATGGAAGTCTGAGACACATAACCGGCAATAACATAACATGCGATTCAACCATCGATGATATCTACCTGTGGTGACACGCTTCCTCTGTCCACCAGAGATGCCTCTCAACATTTCGTCTCCTACCATCGTGTCAGCACAGACCTCCAAACCCAGGATCTGCATAGAACGTCTAAATTACTCCATTGTTTCCGAATCAATCATCTTGCTCCGGCAGTTTATAGGGTTGAGATGATCGAACAACACCTCCGCAGATATGATTACAACAAAAGCCAAATACCTTCAGTATGTAGTCCGTGGTCACATTGGTTTCTTGTCCTTTCATTGCAGATGCCTGCCAGGAAATTTGACAGAAGAGTTGGGACATGATCCAGGAGTAAGTAATTCTTCTCTAGTTCAGTTAATCGAGAACCCCCTGCTTTATCTAAGATAAAAGTTGATCTATATTACCTTCATGAAGACATCTATGTCTGGATCTGGCTTGATGTTTGCTGCCTTCTCTCTCCTAGCTAACTCGGTTAACATATCTGAGGAACACCCCCAAAAACCAGTTGAATCGTGATTCACTCATAGCTTTCAAGCAATCGAAGACGGATAAGGTGGGAGGAACCTACCATAACGAGTGCCAACTCCTTGGCACCTCGCAGAGAAGGCTAATGTTTCACGGACTGTCATCTCCCCTATATGGAGATCATACTGGCTGATGTACGCAGCGGTTCTTTTAGGGACGAATTCTCTCATTTCATGACCGTTGTAGGTCACTATTCCGGAGGTCTGTGGTTAATTTCCAGATGAAGGAAGCATCAGTCACAACCCAACAAAGAAAACATTATGAAAATGAAACAGAGCATCGAGCCTCGTCGTTTCACCTTCAAATCAGAGCTGAGCTTTCCAGCCAAAGCCAACAACAGTGTAGTTTTTCCAGATCCTGGAGGACCTAACAGCAAAGTCATCCTGAAGAACAAGTTGCAGGCGTTGGTATTTGACTTGGACAGAGAGAAGTAACAGCATGAAGTAACGAGAGATAGGGAGGGTCAAATGAAAAGAAAAGAAAAGAATGGTACCTGCGAGGCTTGATGATTCCATTGACGTCATGAAGGATCGACAAAGGTTTCTTTCTACTCGGTAGTATATGCAAGTAATTTGCGGCGGCCTTTTTATTTGCACAGGGAGAAAAACAAGATCAGTAAGAAATTGAAGAACAGGAAGAAGATTTGGTTCTGCGGCATGTGTGAACAGTGGTTGTACCTCCAGTACGTTAATGATGGAATTGAAGATGGTAGGCAATCCTCTGTTGCCTACGTGTGTCTCTGCTTCGATGCTTAGGTGCTCATACCGCACTTCGATGGTGGGAAGATCGATCCCAACTCTACCATCATCGACAAAAGCAAAAAGTTAGCAGCAGCAGCAACAGAGGAAGAAGACGAAGGGACTACTTGTTGTCGCATCATTTGTCTTACCGGTCGATACGGTCCTTGAGCTTGAGCAAGAAACGCTCGTTGTCCTCCTCGGCAACCCGAACGAGGCGCTCCATGAGGGTCTTCCTCTCCTGGAAGCCGAGACGCTGGATGTCGACCTCTTGCAGCTGCCTGCCATTCTCGGCCAGCGCCAGGATACCACGGCGCACGCGGTCGTAGGTGGGCAGCTTCTCGAGGGCGGCCCACTTAAGGGCCTCCTCGTCGTCTTCGTCCCGCGACGACCGCGAGAAGATGTTATCGTCCCTCTTCCATATCGAACTATTCCTTCGCATGCTCGCGATCCTGTGCACCTCGCTCGGTTCCATCTCCCACCTCTTTCGCCCCCTCTCCCCGCCCGCCTCCGCCTCCTTCTCCAACCAACGCAAAATCCTTATGAATGATGATCACAAGAAAAGAACGCGAGCCAAAACCGAAGCCGCTGTCTTCTGCTCCTCTTCCTCCTCCTCTTAATTTTGTCTCCCTTCTTTGTTTGCGATGGAGAGAGAGAGAGAGAGAGAGAGGATGTCCCGTTTAGTGTAGGAAAGCCGAGCAAGAGAGTATAAATAGATGCTCTGAGGTAACACAAGAAACGTGCGCGGTGGAGTCAGCCGCCTGAAGGGGAAGAGACGGAAAGCGACGAAAGTTCCGTATTGGAGAATGGTCAGAGAGAGATTGCTTGTTGACCGCCACCCCTTCTGGTCCCTCGTTACGACGGTTTGACCCTCCTGCTTCTGGAAAGAAAGGGGTAGACGTAGTAGCAACACATTCCTCCCCACGGCTTTACCCACCAGTCCTCACCAACATCCCTCTTGTCCCGCAAAGAAGTCGACGAATAAAATAATCGGTAGACGAATGGGTGTGGTTTCGTAGGTAAATAATAACTGGTGCGGTACCGCGGGAGAGACCGATGTTTCCAGCCGCCGCAGGTAAGCTCGTCTCACTGACCGGCGTCGGAAGGGGAAACATCGGGTTTTTTTTTTCTTTTGACAATACCAATCCTTTTGTAGTTGCAAGCTTGGAATTAAGGTAATGTGCCTAATGTTTTTCTGATACTCTTAAGATAATACCTTTTTTTTTTAATGTGCAACTTTTTTTTTTTTTTTTTTTTTTATGTGCAACTTAGTTTTGTAGTGGTGTCTGGGAAAAGCATTAATTAGCTGAAGTTTTATTACCTGGCAGGCTTGACAACAGTTACTGGGTTGAAGTATACAGGTGAAGATGGTAAAGATGCTGAGCTGAAGGTGAAGTCATTCGTCTCCGACAATAAATAGTTAAGATTAATATTAATTAGGATTAAAAAATTAAATCTAAATCTAGTTTATTAGATGATAAGATTGGTTTAGATAAAGGTGAGATTTATTAAGATGTGATCATAGCTAGAGAAAATGATAGCCCTTGGATTAAGTATTCCTAATCAGGTTATTTCTATTTTCAACTATGATAATTATTAATTTTGGGTTGTTAATATGAAAAATTTATTTATTTCATATAGATTATATAATTTGGTATAATATGGTTTTATTTAGTATGATATGTAGGATCTTAGTATTATAAAAAATAAAAAATCAAATAAAAAATATATAGAAAGATGAAAGAGCCCTTTATATGCTACAAGATGATTCACTATTTCTCATAAGTTTAAAAAATACTAAAAATTATGTTTGGAGGCACAAAAAGGGTAAAAATTTCAAGGCTTTAAATTATTCAACGTGAATTTAAGACTCTTATAATGAAAGATTCTTTAAGACTCTTATGATGAAAGATTCTGAATCTATTACTGATTTATTCTCAAAAATTTATTTTATTGTGAATTGAATGAGATCTTATGGTGAAAATATAAAAGTTTAAACTGTAGTAAAAAATTTTTACAAGGTTTATCTCCAAAATTTGATATGATCCTTACTATAAAAGAAGCTAAATATACAAGTACATTGTCTATTGATGAATTAATGAGTTATATTTTAATTGATGAACAAAAAGTGAAAAGATATTCAAATGAGGTTTCATAATATGCTTCAAATAAAGATAGATCAAAAAAGGCACAGAAGAAAAATTTAAAAACCAGTTCTCAACGGAGAGATCAAAATGATAAAGGACGAGGACGAGGACGAGACCGATTAAATGAAGATAACAAAGAAACTCGATAATATTTTTGTTGTAAAAAAAATAGGGTACATTAAAAGAGATTATTGGTACAAAAATAAAAATCCAAATATTTCTATCTGTTCTTATTATAAAAATATGACCATTTTGAAAAAAAATTATTTGAACAAAAATCAAACAAACTATAATGAGAGAAATAATGATGACAAAAGAGATAAGAGAATTTTTTTTATAGCATCTGATAAAAAATATTCTAAATCTATTTAGTTTTTGGATAATAGATGTAATAATCATATGATAGTGATAAAAGTTAATTATAAAGGCTTAATGATTCATTTAGATCTACTATATAGATACGAAATGACAATAAGCTTCAAGTGAAAGGAAAATGAACAGTTATTATGAAAACCAAATCTAAATTTGTATGAATCAATATTATGATATAAAAATTATAATCATTTAAATTTATGTGGATCTATGGAAACTATCTCGGATGGTGAATGTTATGATAATCTGGAAACTACAATTGATAAAACACATTTACAGGAAAAGAATGAGATCTTAAACTCAAAGGACAATAATAACACGCACAGAGATGGTAGAAGTTTCTGATGATGTGAAGAAAGCTAAGAGAAATAAAAGAAAGCTGAAGTCTCCGAATCCAATGAGATTTAATTCTACAAATACAAAACCTTCATTAGATCATCAGAGACAAAAGTCAAAGGTGAAAAGGTCAAGTTATAGACCTAAGCAGAAGCATAAGATAACCGCTGTGATATCGAAGATCAACTTACCGACATCTTTGTTGAATTGAAGAGATTGATGCATTCTAAAGTTACAACTGACACCTATTTATATATGTTTTGAGAGATCTGAATAGGATCCTTAGGGATCTAATTTGAGAGAGATTTTAGGGATTGAATTATTTAAACATGATCCTTAGGATTTTGAGAGAGATCTTGGAGATCATGATTTGATCTGCTAATATGCCCCTGCAAAATTGAGCTCCTGTCAAGGACGTCGATTTTGGTCCGATGCAAGGAAAAGCTTTTGCGAGCAAGAGGCTTCATAAGCGAATCTGCTAGTTGATCAGCCGTATGCACATGGGAAACCCGGAACTGTTGGCGGACAACTTGATCTCACACAAAATGAAAGTCGATAGCAACATGCTTCATGCGGGAGTGAAAGACCGGATTATCACAGAGGTAAATAGCACCAATATTGTCATAATAAATGGTAGGCGTAAGAGCAGAGGTTATGTGAAGCTCTTTTAGAAGATTCATAATCCAGTTTAGTTCGACAGCAACAACACGGTATTCAGCTTCAGTTGTAGACCGAGCAACTGTCTTTTGCTTCTTTGAACTCCAACTAATAGGATTAGCACCAAGGAAAATTAGATACCCGACGTTGAAGTTCGATCATCAACATTGCCTGCCCAATCAGCATCAGCAAAGGCATGAAGATGAATGAAAGTATTTTTGCGAAGAAAGATTCTATGATCAATGGTCCCTTTAAGATATCGTAAAATACGCTTGGCTGCAGTCCAATGTGAGGTAGACGGCTGATGCACGAACTGTGATAACTTGTTGACTGCAAAAGAGACATTTGGACGGGTAAGAGATAGATATTATAAGGAGCCAACTACCTGGCGGTACTGAGTATGATCTGTAGTAGGACTACCATCAAATAACTTTAGTGATTCGCTTGTAGATAAGGGAGTTGTAACTATTTTAGCGTCCTACATGTTTGTTTTAGATAACAGATCTTGAATATACTTTCTCTATGAGAGAAAAAGTCCAGAAGATGTAAATGTAACTTCGACACCAAGAAAATAACTTAAGTTGCCAAAATCTTTTAGAGAGAATCAATCTGCGAACTGCTTAATAAATATTTGGACCATCATGAGATTGTCACCTAAGATAATAATATCATCTACATAGACTAAAAGGTAGATGTTTCTTCCATGTTGTTGACGTAGAAAAAGTGAGACATCAGATTTAGAGTTGATGAAACCTATGGAGGACAAGAATAGGTCAAGTTCAATATACCAGGCTTGTGGGGCTTGACGAAGGCTATAAATAACTTTTTGAAGCTTGCAGACATGTCGTGGATACTGAGGGTGTATAAAGTCAAGTAGTTGTTCCAAAAAGACATCTTCACTAAGAGTCCTTATAAAAATGCATTGTTAACATCTAACTGGCGTAGACATCATCCTTTAGAGATTGCCAAACTCAGAATAAGTCGGATTGTGGTAGGCTTAACCACAGGACTGAATGTCTCGATGAAGTCAACACCGGGTCTTTGATGAAATCTCTTAGCCACTAGACGTGCTTTATACCGAGCAACTGAACCATCAGGATTCCGCTTAATTCGAAACACCCACTTACACCCAATGATGTTTTGCGTGGAATGAGGAGGAGTAAGTGTCCATGTAGAATTTTGAAGGAGAGCATCATATTCCTCACACATAGCCTTACGCCAATGTGGGGATTTTTGGATTTGACTGAATGAGGTCGGTTCAGTGGACTCAAGTAGAGATTTAGTACTAACATGCAAGTCAAGGACATGTCGTGGTTTATAAATACCACTCTTGGAGCGGGTGTGCATAGGATGCTTGGAGGCAGTGATAGGATTAGGTGATGGTTGAACATCACAGGTTGAGGGACATCAGAAGTTCCTTGTGGAAGTGAAGACTGTGGTGTTAGGGGCAATGGTTCAGGAATGGAGAAAACTTGTGAAGAAGAGGGAAGTAAAAGTTGAACAGAAGGTTGTGGATTTGCAGTAGATAGCTTAGAGGGTTCGGGAGACGAAACTGCATTACATGAATCAATGGTTACGATAGGAGGCTTGTGATTATAAAAGGGAAATGTAGACTCCAGAAAGGTGACATGTCGGGAAACAAAAACTTTATTAGTATGAGAATCATAGTAACGAAAGGTATTATGCTCAAGTGAGTATCCAATGAAAACACAAGGCCGAGATCTAGGTTGCATCTTATTCGAGGCATAGGGACGTAACCACGGGTAACACAGACAATCAAATACTTGAAGTGTTTGCAGGTTGGGACATTAAAATGGTGATTGATACTATAAGATAGGAGTTGACATACGATTAATAAGGTAAATTACAGTTTCAAAAGCTACTGACCAAAAGGTGGGTGGCATGGAGGCTTGATGGAGGAGTGTTAAACCAGTTTCAACAATGTGTCTATGTTTGCGTTCAGCAAAACCAACCAGTTGAGGGGTATATGGAGGTGACTTAAGATGTTGAATGCCACAAGCAAACAAATGGGGTGCGAGAGCTTGATATTCACCTCCGCCATCAAAGTAGACAGTTTTGATTATAGTTTGAAAGTAATTCTCAACTAATTTTTGAAAGTTAGTGAAGACTGCAGAAAATTTAGACTTATAACGAAGAAGATATAACCATGTGTACTTAGTAAAATAATCTACAAAGATGACATAAAATCAAAACTTATCGAATGAAACTATTGATGTAGGGCCCAAAACATCGGTATAAATAACTTCAAATGGTTTAGAACATGATATAGTAGATGAACCAAAAAATAGTTGGTGACTTTTATTGCTAAGACATGCATCACAGCGAAGCGAAGAGTCACGTAATTTAAAGGTAAAAAGAGAATAGTGGGAAAGTAGCTTCTGCTGGATAGAAGGTGAAGGATGACCAAGACGTTGATGCCACATATCAGCCAAAGCATCAATTGTAGAGTTGGCAGTAGGGTTAGAGAGATGCAAGACTGACGGTCATTTATAAATATTATCTTTATTCGGGCCTTGGACTAAGAATGCCCCCGTGCTCAGGTCCTTAACAAGAAAATAGTCAGAAAATAATTCAATAGAGGTATGATTTTGTGTGCAAAATTGAGAAATAGAAATAAGGTTGTGTTTGATGATATGGGGTGCACACAAAACATCATCAAGTGTAAAAGTAGTGGTATACGTGTTAAGCATAGTAGAGCCAGTGTGAGTAATAGGAATGCCTATACCATCACCGATAACAACGTCTTTATGTCCTTCATAGGTATTATGAATTGACAGGTTCTGGAGATCAGAAGTGATATGGTGAGAAACACCAGAGTCCATAATCCAATTTGATTGACTATCAGTTGGAGTAGTCATGACATTTACTTGAGGCCACCTTGATGGAGTAGGCAGTTGAGATCGAGACCAGCAGACTTTTGCAGTGTGACTAATTTTGTCACACAATTGTTAAACGACTTGTTGAGGCACATGAACAGGGCGACGGGGTTAGAAGGGGCCACCTTGATGTTTGTTGAAGTATGGAGGCGAATGCAATGATTAACTATTGCTCATTGGATCAGGAGGAAATATGATCATACCTTTTTGAGCATTTTTGCTATATTTATTGCTTTTCTTAGATTTGTGATGGAATTGAGCTGTGATGGTAAGTCCTGTCAATCTATCATCACGCTTCAGGTATGTCTCATAATCAGTCAACTTATCGTAGAGTTCTTCAAATGAGGTTGGGGAGTCATGAACTCGAAGTGCTGCTGCCAATTCCTTAAACTCATCGCTCAACCCATTAAGCATGTGATGAGGACTTCCTCATTACTGAGAAAAGAACCTATCAAAGCCAGGTCATCGATAATAATTTTTTATGTTTTGTAGATAGTCAACAACATTACTTCCATCTTGTTTTAATTTCATAAGTCTGGAGAGTAGCCCGAGCATGCAAGTGTGTGACCGATTTGCTAAGGTAGTCTGTAGTTTGTTCCAAGCTTCTGCAGTAGTGGCACAGGAGGAAATGAGCGGAGCCACAGATCTAGGAATAGAAGCTTGAATGGCTTGAAGAATAAGACAATCTTGGCGTAACCAAAGTGTGTGAGCTGAGTTTTGCACAGGAGTCGGATCACCTGGAATGTGAATCATTGCTGGTGGGCAACTAAAAGAGCCATCAACATAACCTGATAATCTATAGCCAAATAAGAGGTTAGAAAACTGTGCACACCAAGGTGCATAGTTATCGCCTTTGGATAATTTGAAGGGAATAAGGGAAACAACGTTGATGGGGATATGACCCTCATGAGAGGAGGCACTAGCATTCCCTACAGGAAGGAGAGTTGGTGAAGTAGATGTTGACAAAAAAGACATCGAGGATGTAGAAGGAAGTGGAAAGTGCACGCTGAAGGAAGAAGGTTGGCAAAGAAAGTAGCTGGGAGGATTGATGAGACTGCTTCTCTTCACCGAGAACCAGAGAGGGTAGAGTCAGGACAGCCACCCACGGAGGAGAGGCAACCGAGGAGGCAGAAGAGATTGCTTCTTTTCACCGAGAAGCAGATGACGAGAAAAATGCACATTGGCGGAAGAAGGCCGACTAGAAAACGACTGTTGCGGTTAGGGGCGTGCAACTGCTGTTGTAATGGTTGGAGCAGGGGACGCAGAGGAGGCAGAAAGAGAGGGTTACTGTTGTTGCTGGCGAGGGTTGCGACTGCGGTCGTTGCTAGTGGAGAAGAGTAGAGCAACGACAAGGGACGTGTAGTTGCTATGACAGAGAAGGAGGAAGAGAATTGTTGTCTATAGTAATCTGTTGTCTGTCGCAACAGAGGGATGCAATCAGCAGCGCGATATAGTGACGCTAGGGCAAAGGACCGGAAAGGGGAGGAGGTTGTTGTGACGCAATGGAGGAAGGTGATCAGTAGTGGTGGCTGATGTCTGTCCCAGCAAAGGAGGAAGATTGCTCTAGGGCAATATGCTCTGATACCATGTTGAATCGAAGAGATTGATGCATTCTAAAGTTATAATCGACACATATTTATACATGTTTTGAGAGATCTGAACAGGATACTTAGGGATTATCTAAACATTATCCTTAGTATTTTGAGAAAGATCTTGGGGATCATGATTTGATCTGCTAATAATCTTCACAAAATTTTGATGAAAAAAATATTTTTTAAAAAAATAATAATTTTAAATTATAACTACTTAGGATTAGATAGGATTAGGAAAAGATTTAAATCTAGACCTAATTTAGATGAGGATGAGATTAATTTATATGAAGATAAGATTTATTGAGATGTAATAAATTTTTAATAAATAAACTATAGATTAAAATTACACCTCATATCCTTTGCTTTACTGTTTTATTCGTTATGCAGAAAAGCCAGTAACTTGTGAAATATGAAAGCCTGCTTTAATATCCTCATCTTCTATTCGACGGGCTTGACAAATACTGAAGGATTGTTAGATACACATAGCAAGAGATGTATACAAATGCTTACATCTTAATGTTTCTGTTCCATATTTCATCAATTTAAATAGGACCGGTGACTTATCTTGTACACGACCGAGGGTTGTGATGGCAGTGAGTTTGTAGTAGGGAGGCAATTAACCTCTCTTGATATCATTTATCAGGCTGAAGAAGGTATTTGTTGTCATGATGTTGGAGGGTTCTAACTCCATAGTTTCTGTGGTGTCAATGCCCTCTGAGCCGATACGTGGATGTAAAGATGGATTTGGATTTTACTAAAGCCAAGCACTGAGTTTTTTATTATTATTAGATGACAGTACTGAAAGAGATTAATATCAGAAACACAGCCATCGCTCGCATCAATAAATACGACAACTCGGTGGTGCACGACAAAGATAGTTTGACTTATTACCGTCTATCGTTCTCTCCCGTATTCCTATCTTCTCCTGCGTAATGAGTTCTTACTCTTCTACATCCTGCTGCTGCTTTTCTTTTTGTATGACTCTACTCGATGGTTGCACCCCTCTAAGCTAATCTTTGAAGGCAAACATCAGCAGACATGAGGGTTGTGATTGTGATTGTGATTGTGGGGGGGGATGATCTCCGATGGGATTATCGCTTTGGTGTCATAGGGAAGACAGTGCTTCTCGTGTAGACAGACGACTTCAGATCGAATATGTTTTATTTTTTTCTCTTGTTTATGTGTACACATACATATATCATACGATCAATTTTACCTTTTTCTTTTCTTTTCCTATTGGTGTTTGAAGCTCGTAGCACCTTGCTTAGCTTGTGCTCGGCATGCTAACCAACGCTGGGTTTCACATGATGGAGCACGTCAAATCAAAAACAATGTTATTTTGGTGAGCAGAAGGGAGGATTGCATCTCTCTCTCTCTCTCTCTCTCTCTCTCATGTTCCAGCCGTGTAGAAGCTACCAATGTGAATGGCTTACAGGTTCTTCGTGATATCAACGTGATGATGCGCCAAAAGTGGCATGACTTGTGGTGGCAAGATCGCCACTCTGTTGCTGTAGCTGCGATGATGATATCATGGGACTGATACGAATGATCCCCCAATCTCATTCTCTCACAAGATTCTAACTCATTCCTTCCTGTTTATTTTATTTGAACTATTATAATCTACTATTATAATCTTCGTTCAACATTTACTATTATAATCTTCGTGGTTGAGGCGAGGGATTTATCACGACTGGTGCAGCCTCTGTCATCCCGACGAGCAATCGGCAAAGAGGTAGGTGATGATGAAAACATGCTTTATTTTATCTTATTGCATTTGTATTTGTAGCGTATTTCTCTAGTGATGTACGTGATATGTTCTTGTATAAGATGTGTTTTCATCTGTACGTGTATTTGTAGCTTATTTTAAACTGTGTTTTCATCTCACATATATGAATAATTTAATTTTTTTTTTTCGTCTATGATAACGTATATAAAAGTTGCATTCATATGCGATTTCCATCAGAAAAAAAGGGAAAATGTACATGTAATTGTGGGGATTATTAAAGTACGTATGTGATGACAATTAATCCATGTTTGGATCCACACGAAAAGAAAGCCGACTTCAAGAAGCCAAGCTGATCATTTGATCATTGAAGCCCGCAAGCTTCTCTCTCTCCACACACCTCATGATGAGCCGCACGCCTTCCTTGGGCGGCAGCGGCTTCAGCAGTATGCACCAAGCGATGAAGTTGGTGTCGACAAGAGGTGCGCCGTGCAGCGGCTCTCCCCATCCGTAGTCTACCTCGAACAGTCCCACCCGGCTCCAATCCAACACCGTCAGCGTCCCGTACCCCAGCGGCAGCTTGTTCGACTGCCTGATCTCTCCCGTCATCCACTGGGAGAACTCGGCCGGCACCCTCTTCTTAGCTTCTCGAATCAGTCTCGCGACTTGGACCAGCGACGCGCACGCGATCGTCTCGCTGGGCGCGGAGACGGTCATGTTGTAGACGCAGTTCCCGTAGTAGCCACCCTGCTGCGGCGGCAGCAGCACATGATGCAGCAAGTGACGGGTGTTCACCGCGAAGCCGATGTGGACGTGCTCCCGGGGATCGATGCCGATGGCACGCGTCCGGCACTGCCAGGTTTTTGCGGTGATGATGTCGAAGGTCGAGCACCTTTGGCCCGTCTCCTGCAAGAACAGGTTCTTTATCCTGTTGATGTCCTCCGAAGCGATGTCCAATACCGAGGTCTCGAAGCTGAACGGAGCCAACGCCGGCGGAGGCCCCTGCGGCAGTTTCGGTGGGGTAGGGATGGCGTCCCTGCACCAAATCGGCTCAACGGTAGGCCTCGCGAGGCCTCTGGCTATCTCCCCCACAGCTTTCAGGAATTGAGCTTGGCCCACGCCGTCGAACATCGTGTGACAGGATCTGAGGCCGACGACGAACCCGCCACAGTTGAATCGCGTCACCTGATCGGGATCCAGTTTCGATGTGAGAACAAGAGTCAAGAGTCCGACAGTAGAACAAGACGAAGAAAACTGTACGTGCCTGCATCAAGAAAACCAAATCCTTCTCGTCGACTTTTGGGGGAGCGAAGGGAAGCAGATCTTCCTGGGAGAGTTGCAGCAGAGGGAGCTGCAGGTAGTTGACGTCCTCGAGGCTACAGTTGGCTGTCGCCTCGACGAACCACACGCCTTCCCCGGTGCACCCGATCTCCACCTCGCCGTTCTCTGCCTCTACGATCCGGCCGGCCACGGGGTAGTAGCGGTCGAGGGCCTTGGACAGCGCATCCTTGATGACCTTGGCTGCCTCCTCCCCGTGCCGGTACACGAATATAGAGGTGATGAGGACCCTCAAGGCCGGATGGCGGTCCATGAAGGAGAGGGGAAGGTTTCCGCATGGCGTCGGCTCACTCGGAGGGACCAGCTCGGGGGCCGATTTGGATACAGAGAAGCGCACCATGGATGCCAAAGGCTCTATAGCTGATACAGTTAAGAACGCCTGCAACAGTCGTAGATCGCAGGAAGAGAGAGAGAGAAGAGACGTACGTGAGCGCGTTTGTTTTGGAGATAAGCCGATGAGTGCTGTGCTCGTTTATATGGACAGATAGAGGAGGGAGGGGGATAAGGACACGTGTACGGTTTCTTCCAATCAATAAAAAAGCCTCTCAGGAGAATTCTAAATTTAATGGAATCATATTAACGTCATCAGTGACTTTGGAATATTGAGCACCTAATTTATATTTTAAACGTAAATTAATGTTTGATATTTTTTTAAATTATATTTGACCTAAATGCTACATTGAAAAATTTAAAGATCGATACTATCTCAAAGTAGCATTATCTGAAATTATAAGATTACCAAGATGAAAACAAATATGATTTATATATTTATTATATATTTAGGCCATACAATTTTTTAAGATTATATTTATTTACATATTAATTTAAAGAAAATATATACATGTATATTTACTTCTAAATAAATATTAAAAATATTAGAAGGAATAAATTTATCATAAAATATTTAATGAACTCTTGAAATATATTTTTATCAAATAACACTTGCGTCAATATACACTTAAAATATAATTTTTTATCTATAATTCATTAAGCACTCAAAACATTTCATAACTGCATATTAAAAATATAAATATGTTACCAGATACAACCTAACTACAGCTCTAATTTTGTTCCATGGAATATTCATAAAAACCTTAAGAAAACTCAATTTCTTAAATCTTATAGTCAGTCATTTTTAAAGTTTTCTTGGCTAAATAAAAAGGAAAAAAAATGTTGGAACCTCCACTTTCCATACATCTTTTTTTTTCTTTCCGGAATACAATAACTTATATTCATAAATTATAAACACACGAAAAGAACAATGCATCCAGTTTTTATTTCCTTTTCCTACGATTCAAACAATGTTAATGGATTCTAAGTAAAGAAAAAAGAAAAGAAAAGAAAAGAACATTGCGGACAACCAAATTCTTATGATTTATAAGAATTTTGGTAACATTCCAAGTTGCTTCATTTTTTCTCTATGATCCATCGAATCACAAAGTACCGAAACCCGTCGGCTTCGATCTTATTGGGACGTGCTGTACTTCGATCTCTTCAAAATAATCTTACGTATCGCGGGTCCCATGGTTACGGGTGGTGAATGAATTAGGGTCAAGGTCATTCATCACTTAAATTTTTATAATTTTTTTATATTTTAAATAATATTTATACTTTTAAAAACTCATTCAATCCGGTCTGAGTTAAATATAGTCTACTTAATTATAATAAACTATTAATATAATAATAAATATAATTTAATTTTTAAAAAAGATTTATTTTAGTCTCTTTAGTTTTGATTTTAGTCATACACCACTTAATAGCTTATGATTTTGCTCGTGTCTAAAATAACCCTTACGTTTTTTAAAATATAACATATAACCCCTTTCTATCATGTCTGAATTAACATACGTTAGAGTCTGCATACATCACAAGCTAACTCGTACTAAATAATTAATATAATAATATATATAATTTAAATTAAAAAAAATAAAATCACCATCAATGGTGGGAAAATGTATTATCGTGGAAGGGACCACCAGTAGCAATATCGAGCCACTACTATCTAGCAGGGTGTCATACGCCCGTAGTTTCTCCCGTGCTGGCAACAAACTTAGGAGCTTCCGATCTTGTCTCAGGTGGATGTGCATCGACCAATCTGATGCTAAGCCCACAATGGTTTCCTGATCTCTATTCCTCATGGGTATTTTCATCCCCACCGTCTCTCACTTCATCCTCATACGCGCTTCGATTTTTTTTTTTCCTTTCTTATCTTATATATAATCTATAAGAAACATATTGACAGCGCGTCATGCTTATTGTTATTGTGCATGCATCAAATAACTTTGTTTTGTTTTTTTAATTTGAGCTCGTTTGAAACATTTTATTTGGTCTTTTATGGTGCGAGAGAATGGTTTTTGTTGTGTTAGTGTTTGGTGCTTATCTAGTAGATGAGTTCCGTCTCCGTATCTGTTGAGCAAGTACTACTGGTTCAGGCCCGTGTGCGCTAGCTCGCCCGCGGTCGTCTCGGTGCGGAGTTGGAGCTCGGTCGGATGGGTGGTACCTCGGGGTTCGGCTCGGGAAGTCGGCTGCTTGAATGGTGGAACTCGGGTCGGGCTGAAGTATTCCAACTCAGGTCGACTGCTGTCTCCTGCAAAAAGATCGGGTCGGGTATGTTCCCGACGTGACCCCTCCGACGGTCAAGTTAGTTCAGTGGTTGGTTTTTTTTCGATCCCCCTACCCCGTAGAGGTGCAAGAGCTTTTATAGTGAGTGTTGTAGGCTATTCGTACCTGGTAACCTTACTGCCCTTATGGCCTACCATGCCATCGTACCCTTCCATCACGCCTGTCATCCTTGCAGTGAGGCGTGCGTCTACAGGTAGGGGTGTCGACCTTACCTGTGTCAGGTCGGCTATACGTCCACTGACGCCCCCCATACTTGCATCCGACCGGCTGCCCGCGTCGGGTCGGCCACATCGGCGGGCCAGCTATCCGAGGGCATGATGACGTGGTGGCTCGATCAACATATGTCGTATCATTCTCCCACCCCCCGGGAAGACCTTCTCAAGGTGCCCGACTAGGGTGCTGGAGATGAGGTCTTGTGCTCATCTGGTGGCCTGTGGTAGCGTTAGACTAATCCCGAGTAGGGGCTCAGGGACTGATCGAAACGGGAGGCGATTAGACCGAGTGGGAGCTCGGGAATCTGAATGGTGCAGGAGCTGATCCGACCGAGCAGGAGCTCGGGAATTGATCCGACCGAGCAGGGCTCGAGGACTTGATCGGAGCGGGAGCTGATCCGACCGAGTGGGAGCTCGGGAATCTGAATGGTGTAGGAGCTGATCCGACCGAGTAGGAGCTCAGGAATTGATCCGACCGAGCAGGGCTCGGGGACTTGATCGGAGCGAGAGCTGATCCGACCGAGTGAGAGCTAAAGAATCTGAATGGTGCAGGAGCTGATCCGACCGAGCAGGAGCTCGAGAATTTGGGTTTGGGATTTTACCGAGGGTGGACTCGGGCACGAATCTTGGGATTTGGCCGAGAGGGTGAACTCAGGCACAAATCCTGAGGATTTGGCTGAGAAGGTGAACTCGGGCATAAATCCCGGGGATTTGGCCGAGAGGGTGAACTCGGGTACAAATCCTGAGGAATTGGCCAAGAGGGTGGACTTTGGGCCCTCGCCCTTATCTTATGAACCCTCTTATTTATTTATTGTTACTATTATGTTATATATATATATATTGGTCCTCAGCTTAGGGTTTCCATCAGAGTAATTGCGCATTTAATGTGCTGGGTAGCTTTTGAGGTGGTGGCGCTCTGTCTTGCCTCGGGAAGCTGAAACGAGACCCCTGGGCGCTATAAGTTCGATGTGGCCGGACTGAGACCTCACTTGTTCATTTGGCCCCTTTCTTGCTTCTACCTCGGACCTTCCTAGTCACCCATCGTCCCTTCAGTCGGTAGTTCTTTTTTGAACAGGTCGAGATGACCTCCTCAGACTCCTCGAGTAGTGTCAGGGTAGTTTCTTCCCCGGGGTCGGGGGAGACGAGTCGGTGTGATACCGAGGTCGGTTCCTCGGGAGCGTCTTCTGAGCCTCTATCGCTAGTCGGCGCGAGTGTTCTGAGGGACCTAGAGGTCATGAAGTCGGATCACGACCCAGATACGGCGGTGACCGAGGGGTCGCTTGCCGTAATTAGGGAGCGGTATAGCATCCCGGTCGAATACGGGTTGCATGTTCCGCATCCCGGGCAGCGCCCCTATAGTTTGGACGCTCTCGGCATGTGCATCTCGGTGGATGCTCTGGAGGCCAGTCTCCGGTTTCTTCTGCATCCACTCATCGAAGAATGCTTGAGGTGGTGGAGGATCTCTCCCAGCCAGGTAGCGCCCAACTCGTGGCCCTACCTTGTCGTCTTTTTGGGCGAGTGCCGAGGGGCCGGGATTATCCCGACTCGGGACTTGTTCATGGCGTGTTTTCGTCTTTGCAAGAGTCGGGGTGGTTACTACCTCACAGCCCGGGTCAGTTTTCGAGTCAGCGGGGCACCTTCCAATAACAAAGGTTAGAAGTCCCGCTACCTTTATGTTAGTGGTCCAGTTTGGGGGTTTAGGCTCGACTGGTCGGCACACCCGATCGGCAACGCCTCCCCGTACTTATCTGAGAAGGAAACCGTCCTGATCGACAGACTGAGGGGAATTCTTTCCACTTCACGCGCGATCAAGGAGATGACCGAGCTTTGGCTAGTCGAGGCGGGTCTCAGCCCGGCCTCTAGGGGTACTATTATTTTACTCTATTTTAGCCTTTCTAACTGCTCACTAACCTGTCGGTCGGGATGCAGATCGGATGGATCTCGGGGAGCTACGTGGGATGCCCAAGGTGGCCAGCGGCAAAGTCCCTCCGACCCGCCCCACTGCCCGTGAGGTCGGTGCTTCTCCTGCGAGGGAAGCCCCGAAGGCTTCGTTGAAGAGGCTGGTTGTCGCGCCGACCGAGCAGGCCGAGGATGCAGCGAGGCACCATAAGAAGGTTAAAGTGCTGACGAGGAGACACAAGTCTCATCTCGGCGCGGGGGAGTCTCACTCCCGATCCAAAGGCAAGGAGCCAGCGGCGCCGTCGGAGGAGCCCGAGGCGCCCGCCAAGTCCGAGGAGGGGGGTGCTTCACCAGCCCACCAACGTCTGAGGTCGATGAAAGACCTCTTCAAAATAAAGGTGCAGAAGGGCGACGCGGGTTATTATACCTTGCTAATGTCTGACCTGAGGCATCAAGACCCCGAGAAGGAGATGAAGGCCAGATGGAATGGGCTAAAGAACTCGACGAAAGTTTGGAATAACTCGTCGGCAGCGGAGGAGTTCGAGAGGGGACTTCTCCACCCCCAACTAGCATGGGAGCTCTACACACTCCCCTCGGAAGTCCTGATGGCCCAAGCCGCCAAGGAGATGGTCCTGGTAAGCTTCCTGACCCATACCTTGGTAGCTCAGGTTCTCCCTTTGTCGAGCTTCTAACATTTATTTTTTTTCGTGCAAAGCCAACACTTTCAAATGGCGCTCTTCGACCGAGTCCATGATGCTGGCCGACTGATCAAGTTCATGGACTATCAGATCAAGCAGCTACAAGAAGAGCTTGACGCTCTGAAATCAAACGAGGGTCCGGAGGCGGTCGCCAAGGCCGAGGAGCGCACATCCGAGCTGCAAGAGGAGCTTGAGAAGACCAAGCGGGAGAGAGGCGAGGAGCTCTTAAGGCGCACGACTGTAGAGAAGGAATTGCACGAGGTCCGGAGTCACCTGGGCGATGCCCAACGATTGCTGAAGGAGGCGCGAGTCGAGGCTCGGAAGATAGACGACGAGCTATTGTAGGCCGTGAAGGCCCTGGAGAGCGCCCGAGTCGAGCTACCCAGGCAATCGGTCGTCCAGTACAAGGAGTCACTCGCCTTCAAAGAATGTTTGAAGAGGATGGGTCAGGTGACTTATGAGTACGGATATCGGGTGGTGTTAGCCCGCTTCCACGCCCGACACCCAGACGCTGAAGTTGAAGAAGACTCCACCATCCATCCCGAGGACGATCTGGTGCCGATAGAGAGGCAGCAGGCATTTGATGACTCGGTTCCACCCTAGCCCTGACTTGTAAATTTTTGTTTCACATTGTAATCCGGGTCGGGAAAAGCCTCATTTTGTTTTCGACGTCTATTGTACTTACTTTTATCAACACAAATCGAGACGTTTTGCTGTAATTTTCTGTTCCACATTGTAATCCGGGTCGGGAAAAGCCTTATTCTGTTCCCGACGTCTATTGTACTTGCTTTTATCAATACAAATCGGGACATTTTGCTGGTACATTACGCGTAGAATTTTCACAAGTTTGTGATGTGCCAGGTTCTCATCAACACTCGCCCCTCCATCGTTGCTAATGTATAAGTCCCGTCTCGGATAACTTCGACGACTCGGTAAGGGCCCTCCCAGTTCGGGGCCAGCTTCCCGCGGGACCGAGCCGGGTCACTGACCTCGATTTTCCAAAGCACCAGGTCGCCCATCTTGACGTGTCAAGAACACACTCGACGATTGTATAGTTTGGTGACGGCCCTTCTATAGGCTAGTGCTCGGAGATGGGCGTCGGCTCGCTTCTCTTCTAGTAGGTCGAGGTTCTCGCGGAGCTGTTGGTGGGACGCCTCTTCACCATGGGTATGGACTCAGAGGGTGGGAAAAACCACCTCGGGAGGCAGCACAGCCTCGGTCCCGAAGGCCAGGCTATAGGGGACTCCCCCGTCGGGGTTTTTGGAGTCGTCTGAGACGCCCAGAGAATGCTCGGGAGTTCGTCAACCCAGGAGGTCGTTGCACCGGAGAGCCTTTTCTTCAGCCCTTCTAAGATGGCTAGGTTCGTCACCTCGTCAAGTCCATTGGCTTGGGGGTGAGCAACTGAGCTAAACTTCAGCTGGATGCGATAGCTTTGGCAAAATGTCTTGAACTTTATATTGTTGAACTACGTGTCGTTGTCTGTGATGATGACTCTAGGCAGGCCAAATATGGTTATGATGTTCTTCCATACGAATCCTTCGACTTGTCTTTCGGTAATAGAAGCCAATGGCTCGGCCTCGAGCCATTTGGTGAAATAGTCGACTCCGACTATTATGAACCTTCGTTGTCCCGAGGCTAGGGGGAAAGGACAGAGGAGGTCCATTCCCCACTGGGCGAAGGGGCAAGCGCAGTCGGCAGTTGTGAGCGGCACTATCGGTTGATGTTGGAACCGGGCGTGCTTCTGGCACGGCTCGCAGCTCCGGACATAAGTCTGGGCATCCTTACGTAGGGTGGGCCAGTAGTAGCCTTGCCTAAGGACCTTGTGTGCTAGGGTGCGAGCGTCGACATAGTCCCCACATATTCCCTCGTGGATCTCGACTAAGGTGGTGCGCGCTTCGGTCGGGCTTAAACATCGAAGTAGGGGTCGGCTGAAATCTCGCCGATAGAGACGGCCATCGATGACACAATACCATGACTCCGTCCTCCTGATTCTTCGGGCAACAGCCTTGTTTTCGGGGAGAGTTCATGTTTGCTTGAAGCGAAGGATTTCGTTGATCCAGCTTCCATCCTCCTCATCGACAACTAGCACCCCCGAGTTGACGGAGGGCCCGATGGTTCTCACCATTCTTCCTGACTGCGTGCCGGTTATGCAGGAGGAGGCTAGCCTGGCCAAGGCGTCCGCCTGTGTGTTCTCGACGCGAGATACTTTGGTGATGGTGCACCTCCGAAACCGACCCTTCATTTATCGCGCCTCAGCTAGGTACTTGATTATTGCTGCTTCTCAGGTCTCGAACTCCCAATTGACTTGGCCTGCGATGAGCTGGGAGTCGGTGAATATTTCAATGTCTTCCGCACCCAGCTCGACTATGACCTTTAGACCGAACAGGAGCGCTTCATATTCTGCTTCGTTGTTCGTGGCTTTGAACCCTAATCGAAGTGCATGTTCATAGATACGGCCGGAAGGGTCCTTCAACACCAAGCTGATGCCTCCTCTTTCCGCGTTGGCGGAGCCGTCAATGTGTAGCGTCCATCCGTGGTTCGGGTTCGCCGGAGTCTCTGGGGGCGTGAGTTCTGATAGGAAGTCCGCAAGCACTTGACCTTTGATCACCTTTTTTGGCTCGTACTCGATGTCGAACTCCCCCAACTCTACCGACCACTTGAGCATCCGACCTGCAACGTCAAACTTTGAGAGGACCTGGCGTAAGAGTTGGTCGGTTATCACCTTGATAGGATGTGTTTAGAAGTACGGCCTCAGTTTCCTGGATGTCAGGATCAAAGCCAAGGCTAGTCTCTCTATGGGGGGATAGCGGAGCTCAGGTCTCGCCAGGGCATGGTTGACGTAGTAGATCGACTTTTGCCCGATTTTATCGAGCGTCACCAAGACCGAGCTGACCGCCAGGTCGGTTGCCGCGAGATACAAGCCGAGAGGCTCCCCGTCCCTCACTGATGCTAGCTGTGGTAGGTGTTCGATGTGGCTCTTTAGTTGACGGAATGCTTCTTCGCATTCGGGGGTCCACCTGAAGTCCTTTGCCGACTTTAGCGCTCAGAAGAAGGTAGAGCTCTTGTCCCCGGCTCGGGAGATAAAGCGGCTCAGGGCCGATAATCTACCTGTAAGTTGTTGGACCTCTTTTATTGTTCTAGGGGGGTGCATTTCCTGTACTATAAAGCCGAGGAACTTCCCGGATGTAATGCCAAATGTGCATTTTGCCGGGTTGAGACGCATCTTGTATCTTCTTAGCGTTTGAAACGTTTCTGCTAGATCAGAGAGGTGGGTCTCGGTCCTCCGGCTTTTGGCTATCATGTCATCCACGTAAATCTCCATGTTCCTTCCGACCTGTTCCTTGAACATGAGATTTACCAGCCGCTGGTAGGTTGCACCAGCATTTTTCAGCCCGAACGACATCACCTTATAACAGTGTTTTGTTTGTCTCTCGGGGCCATCCGGATTTGGTTGTACCCCGAGAATGCATCCATGAAGTAGAGGAGTTGATGTTCCGACGTGGCATCTACCAGTTGGTCGATGCGGGGCAGTGGATAGCAGTCCTTCGGGCAAGCCCGATTGAGATCGGTATAATCAACGCACATCCGTCATTTTCCATTAGCTTTCTTGACAAGTACAACGTTGGATAGCCATGTCAGGTACTTTACTTCCTCGATAAGCTTTGCGTCCAACAAACGAGCGACCTCGTCCTCTATGGCCTTTTGTCGGTCTGGGGCGAATTTGTGTGGGTGTTGCTTCACGGGTCGGGCGTTGGGGGAGATGTTCAGGTGATGTTGGGCGATCTCTGGGTCGACCCCTGGCATATCATTCGGGGACCATGTGAAGACATCCTTATTTTTTCACAGGAACTCTATTAGCTAAACTTGATGGCTCTCCGTGAGTTCCGACCCGACCTTCACGAGCTTATCCGGGCGGCTCGGGTCGAGGGGCAATTCCAAAACTTTTTTTGCCGGGTGAGAGTCCCGGGCGCTGTCCTCTGGGTCTCGAGGTACCGTAGCGGTCGGCTGAGTCCTTAGCTTCTTGGACAACGTCGTTGCTGTTAAGTAGCACTGCCTGGATTCTCTTGGGTCGCTCCTGACCTCGTCGACCCCTATTTGGGTCGTGAACTTCAGGATCCGGTGGTAGGTCAAAAGAACCGCCCTGAGCCGGTTGAGGGTCGGGCGCCCGATGATGGCGTTGTATGCTGACGGGAGCTTGACCACCATAAACGACACCATGAGAGTCTTCGATTTTGGTTCTCCTCCGAACATGACAGGGATCGTGGTTGCCCCAAAGGGAGAGACGGAATCCCCGGTGAACCCTGTCAAAGTAGATGTTAGAGCGGTGAGATCTCGATCGATTAACCTCAATTTTTGAAAGACGTCGAAATACAAAACGTCGGCCGAACTTCCCGTGTCGATCATAACTCTCTTGACATAGGCGTTAGCCATGTGGACTGAGATTACTAATGCATCATCATGGCATGGATGCTCCTCGCCTCCCGACTTGAATGTAACATCGAGGTCTTCGTCATGCAGTGGCCTCTTCCTGACCTCGGATCACGCATAAGCTTTTCGTGCCGAGGAGCTATTACCACCCGAGGTTGGCCCGTCGAAGATGACGTCGATTTGCTTCTCGACCGGGCCTTTGGGTCGGCCCCTCTAAGGGTGGTCGAGAAAGCCCGACACATCAGCGCGTCCGAGGTATCGTAAAGGGCCATTTGGGCATGAAATGCAGTAATATGCTCCGTCAGGTCGTCGCTGCTATCATAGGGCTCAAGGGCCGGGAGCTTGAAGGTGGCCGAGAGCGACTTGGCCTATATCTCGGGAGTAAATGGGGAACCGCCTTTAGAGCTTTACCCAACCTCCCCTCTTGATTTGAGGACTTCCTTCTGGACTTCGTCGAGCTGCTGATGGACTCGGCGAACTTGCTCTCTTAGAGAATCAGCGGTGTCGGTCGATAAGGTGTCAAAGTCGGGCTCGGTCTGTATCAGATTGTAGGAGCGACTTTGTGATCGGGCTGACGTCGGGGTCGGGGAAGCTGCACGGGCTTCGGTGACCTGAGGTTATGTCGGCTCTACCTCGAGCGGGACCCGCGGTTCGGGGCTGCTGGCGACTTCGTTTGTGGTGGTGCCGTCGAGGGAGCCATTTGGTGAGCTGTCGAATGCACGAGCTGGGGCAGGTACGGGACTATGGTCTGCACCATACCCGCTGGTGCTTGGACTTGGCTGGTGAGGCAGAGGGAAGCCTCGGTCGTGATTACGAACGACGCGGGGTTAGATGCGGGTGAAGGGAACCCCGGGTCGGTCATCATCCTTCAAAAACGGTTGGGGGTCGGCACGGCTACCGTGGCCTCGTTGGTCGAGTGAGGGTGACTAGGTTCCGGGTGGTGCTCCGCGCCCGAGTTCCCAGATGGGTGTTCTTGCGACATGGGCCCTCCTTCTAGCGCCAAAAATGTTAGTGTCAAATCTGGTGCTTGCCTAGTAGATGAGTTCCGCCTCCGTGTCTGTTGAGTAAGCACTGCTGGTTCAGGCCCGTGTGCGCTAGCTCGCCCGCGATCGTCTCGGTGCGGAGTTGGAGCTCGGTCGGATGGGTGGTACCTCGGGGTTCGGCTCGGGAAGTCGGTTGCTTGAATGGTGGAGCTCGAGTCGGGCTGAAGTATTCCAGCTCGGGTCGGCCACTGTCTCCTGCAAAAAGGTCGGGTCGGGTAGGTTCCCGACGTGACCCCTCCGACGGTCAAGTTAGTTAAGTGGTTGGTTTTTTTTCGATCCCCCTGTCCCGTAGAGGTGCAGGAGCTTTTATAGTGAGTGTTATAGGCTATTCATACATGGTAACCTTACTACCCTTATGGCCTACCATGCCGTCATACCCTTCCATCACGCTTGTCGTCCTTGCGGTGAGGCGTGCGTCTGCAGGTAGAGGGTGTCGACCTTACCTGTGTCAGGTCGACTGTACGTCCACTGACGCCCCCCATACTTGCATCCGACCGGTTGCTCGCGTCGGCCATGTCGACGGGCCAACTGTCCGAGGGCATGATGATGTGGCGGCCCGATCAACATATGTCATATCATGTTGAAAGTTTTTTTAGAAGATGCCATCGACATTGGTGATAAAACATAAACATAAAAGAGATGATAGAGGGGAAAATATAATGATATTATTGAATTTTATAAAACAAAATCTTGAAACTTAAGCGATCTCATTGGAGGTCACAACAGCATGTACCATCGAGTCATGCAATCTATATCAAATTATTCTTATTTGATTGATCAAAGTATTTGATATGACTATCAATGAGCCGATCCAATTATTCTTCGACACTTCACTCCCTAAAATCATGTCACCCTATCACAACTATGGCGATCCTCACGTCGGATGTCGACCTGGCATAATGTCGATCGACCAGTCATACGTAAGGACAATCGGGAAGCTCGACACGTCGACAGTGATGTGAAGCAACAGGCGACGCGCATTGCTACACAAGGACCCGAGAATCCTACGAAGCCGCACCTAGAGCAACCATAAATCATAGCAGCTAGAAATGATCCGGTACGACTGCTCCCTCGACCACGGGTATAAAAACCACCCTGAGAGAACTGTGAGAGGGGTGACTCTTTTTTGCTTACTACTTAGACAAAATCTACGAAGATTTTGATTTCATCATCGGAGGGATCCGGTCGAGCTCCCACATCTCGCTAGGGTCTTGCTGCAGGTGTCTAGGGTGATCACGAAGAGGGGAGTTGACCATCTCACTACGGACGAGGATGAACCTGCACACGCGATAAAACGTAGTCGTGTTGACTCACCGACCACGTCGCGAAGCCCCCTAACAGTATTAGTTAATAGCATCGTGGTAAACACTATTCTTCTTGAGTTCGGCATCTCCTTCTTGGCTGGGTTATAGAAATCAAATCCCAATGTGAAGTATCGGGAGACACCATCTCAACATATCTTCTTCGTTTCTCTCTCTAAATTTTCTCCCTATTCAGTTTTTCTCTCTCTTTCATTTCTCTCAAAACAGTAGCGGTGTTGTCTTCTTCGCCAAGTCCAAAGCTGCCTTGAAAACGATAACTCTACAACCAGGATCAGACGATGCGCACCCTCATTGGTGAATGCACCAATTAAGTGGGCAGAAAGATGGATAAGATATGGACACCTCAATTATCCGATTGCGATGGAGAGAGATTTTTTTATTTTTTAATGAAAAATACCACACATTGGTTTGGTTCCATTTAACCCCACAGGTGCAGTATCATCTTCTTCATGTCAACGCATGTAATCCATAAGGAGTAGTTGGCGGAAGACCAAGTGACGAAGACCCTAATGTTTTATCCACTCTGGTCTTCTCGTGGAGCACTAACTCGGCTTGGCGGCCAAAATGGATGGATCGATGGAAGACGGTCGTAATCGAGCATCACAAGTGTTTTGATGGAATGTATTTTAATTAAACATCTTACATATTATCTCTGTCTGGATGAAAGTGTTCAACTACGACTGTGATCGAAAGAATATATATATATATATATATATATATATATATATTTCAAATAATTCAATTAAGAATTAAAAAAAAAAACCCAGAAGATTATAACGAATTGACCGCTTGATAATTATCCAAAATATTTTATACTATCTTTTCTCTCCTTCCATTCCTGTGTAACAAAAAAGAAAAAAAAAAAGAAACTGAGGAACGATATCAAGAATTAGCAAGATGAGGCAGCTTTCAAGACTCCATCCAAAGACGCCATACAAAAGATGCAAGAATGCTGAGGGCAGTATAATAGATCTTTTATAAATAATATTCATACATCCCATAACATTTGGAGCTGTTCCTCTGGTGACAAAACAATGACTACATAAGCCATTTCTTCAGGCATCCTGCCAAAACCAGCTCCCACTTGCTCGGCAGATTGAGACTGATGGTGCTCATCACGCAATGCCCCTTTACCACCTTCTCCCACCACCATCTGTGGTGACAGCTTCAAACGGCACCAATCCCTGCAGCCCTTGTTGGTTCTGGAACATCAACCAGGCGCTCCATGGTTTCCAATTGATCGTAAGGAGCAATCTGCTAGGAAAACACAATGGATCAACTAAAATTGATCATACCATTCCATCTTGGCTTCAATGTCCTCCTCACATGCAACATGTACACAACTTCTGTGTGTCTGTGAAATCCAACTTCTGGTGGAGAGTGCATTTACTTCCTCTAGGCCGTAAGACCATTTTACTCTAATGCAACATCTTTTTCCTTCTCAAATTTAGTCAATCTTCAGAAATAAATTGTTTTACCATCAGAAATTCTTCGACCATAGGGACCCCTTGCCGGGCATATCAAATCTAGTTGATAATTCCATCAGAAACAAATGATCCAAAAAGGATGGCTGCAGCCCACACCCTTCTGAGTAAAAAGGAGGGCACTGCCACTCCAGAATAAACTTAGAGGACATGAGGACCAATTAATACAAGTCCAAAGTTGCAGCAATCATGTCATTCGATTGACAGGCTACTTATGAAGGAAGATCTTCCCCAATATTAATTATGACATATACTAGGATAACCAAATCACCTAACATTGAATGTCAAATTAGACATTTCTGTTATTTCTAGATATAAGTTATCCTTGTCCACTGTGCAATACATAATAGTCCAAAGTTTTCAGAAAACCATGCTACATGCACATCTAATGCAAATCACCATGCTTAAGTAAAGCAAAGTCCAAAAAATATGAAGTGACACTCTCGATAGGTGGTTAATCATGCTTCTGTCATGCAAATGGTTCATCAGATACTAGAGAACCAAAATAAAATTTGAGCCCTATGTACCTGGTTGAATCCATCGGGCCACGTAATTGAAACAGCATAGTTCCCCATGGGCCGAATATCTTCAGGCTCAATATCTTCTGCAACATCACCGTATTGTAATTTTTGCTCTCCAGTCCACTCATCCTGTATTTAGCGTTTCAATATTTATGACAAATAAGCATTTTCTTTCTTTTTTCAGAAAAAGCTAAAAGAAGCCAACATTTCATTTCAACATATAATATGCATATGCATGTATCAAATAAATGACTTTGTAAATAAATAGAAACAAGGTTATAGTCAAGACCTAACATATAGGAATATGCACATCATATTGTTCAGTAAACCAGCATTTAGTGGTACACCTTTTGTTCAATTTATACTTTCTTGTGGCAGTTACTTTGGAGTCTGTTCTATCTCTACATAAATAGTAAAATAAAAAGATGCTTCGTATATAATAGCAAATCATTGAGTCATGCAGATTCACCGGGAGTTTGTTATCTAGCAAATCATAAATAAGCTCACAGCAGTGGAAAGGACCAAGCTGGTCCAAAATCTGTGTGAAAATTCAAATAGTTTCTATGGACTAAATTGAATACCAAGTAGATACTACAATAAAATGTTGCAATAACTCAAAAAAAAAAAAAATAAACAATATAGTCACAAATATGCTAGACATACGACACTTTGGGCTGAGCGGTCATTCCTCCTAACAGTAGCAGGATGAAGTAAAAATTCTTCATCGGAATCAGGCACTTTCACTCTGATAGCTCTGATAGATTTATCATACGATACTGCTGTCGAGACTGAAAAAGGGAAAAACATATGTCATAATAAAAAATAGAAGAACAACCACTATGCGAACAGTGAAAAACCAGCTTTAGCTGGCTGCTGATGGTCCTGATATTCCATTCACTTGTATCAAGACAAAATGTTCTTTATTTGTCATTTCTTTAGACGAACAAGCAGATACATAAATTAAAATGGCAGTTGTCTAGAGTGGAAATAAATTGAGAAATACATAGATTTTTTGTTGTGTAGGTCATACCTGTATGGTTGATACTTTCAGAAAGTGATCAACTTTAGTCATGCACTGTTAACCACTTGTTTATGACAAAATCTTAGGACACTCACTGAAGTACAGGATAATAAATTACGATAACTGATCAAAAAATCACTTGACAAACACTTGCAATGGTTAAATAACAATATCATGACAAATAAAGAATAATAGAGTCTTAGTCTGTCAGCGGAAAGTACAAGGGAATATAGAAAGGTTTGGCAAACTTCAGTAGTACAGTTTAAACTTGACTGCTATACATGGTTGTGCACATCCCAACTCTCAGTAATACTAAAAATTGTGACTTTTAACCATCTTTAAAAGTGGAATGTTGATTTATAATTCATAAGTAAATTTTCATTGAAAAAAAAAAGCTTTCTGAGCAATTGCATAACATAACAATTTAATTTGAAGCTGTCTGCTGAATCATGAATCACCTTGTTGGCGAATTTTGGCACACTGTTGCACCACACATACACCTAGATCTTGGAATTTCTTGGCTACTTCACCTTGAGGGTCAGCCACAACTTCGGGTGTTCCACTATCTCCAGATGCTGACAGCTAGAAGAAAAATCTAGGACTGTAATACCCTTCTTTTTCAACAGAAAGTTAAGTATTGAATCGACTGACAAGACTCGAGATTGATGTAGAAAATAAACTATACAAGCATTTTTGGTATTAACTTTCAATAATCAAGACTCAAATATATATATAGTTATCTTCTGTCAGGTGATTATTAAACACGTCATTGATGAACGTTCCCATTATTACCAACATTTTCTTGGCATTATGCACATCCAATATGCATATCCATCTTTATACAACTTTCCGATATATAACAAGTGCCATCTAAAGGTGAAAGTCTATTTCATATGAATGTGGAACAAAAAAACAAAATGATATAAGGTTCAATTATCTTAGTATGTCAGAAAGGACAAAAACATCACTATTGTATTTGTAACAATTATAAACCAAAAAGATGGTAATTCACCAAGGTACATGGTTATCCAACTTTAAGGTATTATCGGTATATTTTTATGACTTTCTGGTATAGTGATGTCTCTCAATGTCCTATGATAAACTCACACAGCAAAACGTTGCTTGTGTTGGGTTCCATATCTTAAAAGTATTTGGGTTTCAGCCATAGTTTAAGTTAATTGGACTCAAGTAGATCGGATACCATCATCTCTATAGTTCCCATACAAATCATGCAAACAAAACAGGAAAACAGAAGGGTTTTTGGGACTTGGGAGAACAAATAGCGCACTTGACTTGGGAGGATGAAGTTAGAAAACAAAGCCAATGGATCTGACATTTCATTCCTTGAGAGGAGGCCTTATATCACCAGGTCATAAAAATCAAATCCATGATACTGTGATAATGTATTCCTGTGTGCTCCTAGAATTCCACTTTTGTTTGTACCTCACCCATGGGTAACACGAACAATCCTAAGGCTTAATTCCCGACAATGCTACATTGATGTGTAAATACATAAAATGCTATATCTAAAAGAATGCATGACTGTATGAGAAAACTAGTACTAGATAAAACACCGAAGCTTCACAATGCCTTTAAGTATGAAGCTTAAACATACATTTATCACACTTATATATGATTGTACTTTCTGAAAATTCACAGAACTAAGTTAGGGTCTTAGTGAAACACATACAGTTGGCCTAATTGGAAGATCAAAGAGATACGGTATCCCAAACTGCTGAACAACCTGTAGGAAAAAGATAAAATAGACCACACCAAAACAAGAATTAGTTTTCAAGAAAGTATGGGGTGAGGGCAGAAAGAAAACACCAATCATCAGTTAGTCACATGCCTGAGAACCTGAACCTTTTCCAAATGGGTAATATCGTTTGCTCTCAGCATCAAAGTAGCACATGTTCTCAACCACAGCTATGCATGGAACCTTCAAAAACAAACATTTAGAAAAATTATCAAAATAGTATGATCTAGCCATAATTTGAATTAAGCAGAGATTTGAATTCTGAACACCAATAGTGTAGCATGGAATCAAGCATCAAAGATAATTGATCAGGCTGACTATGAGAACACTATGACTATCGAATTCCTCTGTCTCTTTCTGAGCAACCAAGATACCGATAGACATGCTTAACAAATCACCTTAAGTTTCGAAAACATTCGAACTCCTTTTGCAACATCAATAAATGCTAACTTCTGTGGGGTGGTAACAATCACAGCTGCTGTTAATGGAGCAACCTGAGAAAAATTGAACCTGAGTTGCATGGAAGAAAATAATGGGATTGATCAAACAAGTCTACTTCATGATTAGCGGTGTGAAAGGCTACCTGACATAAGGTGAGCTGAATATCACCAGTCCCAGGAGGCATATCAATAACAAGATAGTCTAACTCTCCCCTGTATGGTGCAAACATTAGAATGCCAAATTCTATGAAATTGCTCCACCCAAAGAAGCATGATGTTTTTCTCTTTTTTAAGGGTAAAGCTTTAATGGTGACTATGAAAAGAATAATACCAGAAAGTACTACAATTAATCATGAGCAGGTCACCACAAAGGAAACCTTAACATGGTTATGATTTTAATAAGTAAAATAAGTATTTCACCAAAGTATAATCTTCCTCTAGCTGCCATCAAATTTATGGGGCCCAAACGGAAAATGATTATTTTGAAGCATATGAAAATTAACCAAAAAATTTAAAAAATAATACTCTTATTTGTTTCCAAATGAAAAGGGCGAGGCTCCAGTATGATTATGTTGACAGTCCACAATCAAACTGTGATGTATTCAACAGGAAGCACAAAATAGACTCGCCATGGACTTAAAACTTTGCTGTATGCTCAAGTAGATCAAGATGAACTATACCTAATTAAGAAAATGATCACAGAAAAGGAATCCCACATATTGGAACTGTTGATTTACTGAAAAAGTTCAAATATCCTTTTCTTGCTTGACAAGCAGGATAGACTGATAACATTTGCTACTTCTGATGGTTTCTTACCTATAGACTTTTTTTACCACAAGATAAGTTACTCTGAAAGGAATAAGAAGGAAACAATATGTATAGGTTCCAAAAGTACAAATAGAATGATATACAGTTCGAGTTCTAATGGGTCATAGTACAACGTGCAGAGGTATTGGATGCACCAAATACAACAGGAAGCAGAGCTGATTCTTATACTGGCTAAAATCAATCAGCATTACCTGCATTTGATCCATTTCAAAATAGTAGACTCGGTTTAATGTTAGACTTTCCTCTCATAACCATCCATGGTATCAATTACTTTAAAAGATGGATGATGATTTCTACCTGGAGAGATCAAAATGCTTTAACAAAGAACCATAGACATGTGAAACCATCAAAGTTTACAGCAATATTTCAACCAAAATATGCATTTCAGAAGAGTCGATCTCATGAACCATTGCACTGTAAAACAATGAAATAAGCTTAATTTAGTGCCCTTGTAAACAGTAATGTTTAATCTTTAACAATTTTGGCAAAATAAACTTCAATAATCTAATTATAAATATGAAAAGTAATAGAATTAACAGATTTTTTTTTTGTTGTATAAAAAAGTAATGCATACCACTCAGCAGTAGTGAGTAGTTGATTGATGACCCCTGAAACCATTGGACCACGCATTATTGCACGCCCTTGCCCAGCAAAACCAAAAGAAACCAACTTGACGCCCATGAACTCAGTTGGAAGTATAGTTTTTGTTTCAGGGTTCTATAAAGACCAGCTGTTTCATGACCATCAGTGTATTTTCTAGAGTCAGAAGTCTTATGATGAGGCAGATGACATGTACCATTTCTAGCAGCCGATTTTCTGGTGAAACCATTGTTGGCAAACTCGGACCATAAACATCAGCATCAAATATGCCAACTCTAGCTCCCATTCCAACTAATGTGTAAGCAAGGTTTACAGCCACAGTAGACTTCCCGACGCCACCCTGTACATAGAAGTTAGCAATGTCACCTAAGAGCATATAGAATATATAACAAGTAGTACCCATCTATGTACGAATGAGGTCTCTGGTAAAATTAATGTTTGTACAAACTGATGTGATGCAAAATTTGTTCAAGATTATGTTAATGCAGAAAGTAACCAGGTGCTGAAATTTTTTGCCTTGCAACTGGAGACAGCTACAATGTTTGAGATTCTTTGTAATCCCTTGGGCAGCTCTCCTGCAAAAACTGGTTTGGCGGGTTGTGCTGACATTGTCACGTTGACCTTTTTAACCCAAGGAAGTGCTCCAACAACCTCATTTGCCCTTTGTTCAAACTGGTCAAGTATCAAAGTATCAGACACATTCTTGAAAGAAGCATTGTCAGACTAACAATATGACACAAATGCATCTGAATTGAGGTTTTATAGCAAAATTCAGAGTAAATTTCTAAGGTTTGCCAGTAAGGTTATACTAAAACAAACATGTGACAATGTGACTAACGAAACACAAGAGTTGAAAAACATATTAGTATATCAACATTACATTATCTGCCAAACAAATCAAGTAAAAGCATTTCGTGAAAGCTCAAATAGCAATATTTGACTAATAATTCACTATCTCCCGCCAGAAACAATGCTCCTTTTAGAACTAGTTAATGCAGGTTCATGGAAGGTGTATAATGGATGCTTCCAGAAACACAAAAAGAAAAAAAAAAAAAAGCGCTATATATGCCACAACTAGATCAGAGCAAGTGAAATGTTAAGGTTCAGGCGGGAATCAGTCATGAATACAAACAACAGTAAGAGTGAATGGCATTTTCCTGGAGGAATTCAAATCAAGCAGGTTTATTGCTCTAAAAATTCGGACAATAGAGAGAAAACATCAAGAGGTTCATGATTAGCTGACAGGTGCAAAGTCTCCCTTACCATGTCTTTGATTGGACATGCGGGCGTGGTTAGCTCCAACCGGAATGAAACCTGAGAGAGACAGGATAAAAACAGACTCTGTTGACTTTATCCAATCACGTTACGATGAGCAGGCAAAGTCTAATGCGCAGAATTACCTCTTTCAAAGCTTCATCAACGAACAAATCCTTCACAAAACCACACGATACAATATCCGTGCCAAAATCTGGATCGATAATTTGGGACAAGGCCACCAGTACTTCCTTCTTGGCTGCGTCCACTGATTCCACTGACGCGCTGGCTGCAAGGGGAAATCTATGGAACAAAGAAAGCATATCCACGAAACGGTACTGAAGCGAAGCGATGTAAGGAGACAGCACCTTCAACGGAAGAAGCTCTTGGGAGGCTAGGCGGCCGTACAAAGCGTCGGTGGGCACGAACTGAGGAGGAACACCTGAGCGTGGAGGAAAGCCGGTGGGCTTTCAAGGAATTGGCGCCTATCACAAGAACAGGATGCAACGTAAGCACATCATCAAGAGTCAGCCTCGGGAAGGTGGGAACTACGACAGTGAGTACCGCTTCTGGGTAGGGGAGACTGTGTTGAGATGGCAAGTCCACTGGGAGGGGTTTGAAGAAGCTGCATCCTCAGCACTCGCTCGAGCGATACGGGGAGAGAGAAGAGGCATGGACCTCAAGTTTTCCACCACCACATCCGTGAGGCTTGCGGTGGCAACGCTACATGTGTGGCTGCGGAGAGCTCGCTTCCCATGGGCTCGCGGTCGCAGTGTAACGCGGAAGTAATTGGGCCTGTCCCCGCTCAGCCTAATAGTAACGTGAGGCCCAGCCCGAGTCCACGCAACCGACAACATGTCTGCGCCCACTCCGCCGCCGAGCGAGCAACAAGTGTTCTTCTGATGGCCTCGAGCTGCTCCGTACAATTAATGAGGCTCGTGTTCCCTGCAGAGGCATGGCAACTCTAAATCTAAAGCCAAGTGTCCAACTTAAGATGTAAAAGAGTTCAGACAAACCTTCTTCAGTACGAGCCTCGCAAGTTCTTGTAAGGGAGGAGGCAACAAAGCCTTGATGATGACTTCAGTCATATTAGCTAACCAAAAGAGCACAAGTTAAACTGTGTGCAGACTCAAAACGTTCGTTCCACTCAACAAAGAAAAAAAAAAAAAAAAAAACACGAGTAGAACGCCACTGTAATATTAATCTCGGCTATTGCTTCGGAACTCTTAAAAAGAAAAGCTTCTCTCGGCCGCCGTATCATTTGGACGAGCCTCCACCACAGCCTGGAACATAGCATCACCTTTGTCCAAGCAGTGCACGTATTAACAAATGTTCAGCACAATAAATTTCTTAAAAGATTTATTTCAGGAAAATGTAAGTTTAGACGATGACGAATAAAACCACATGAATATAATGGCCGATTACAGTATACATTCGTACCAAGTGATTTCAGAGTTGCAAAACCAAGTTGTGGCTGAGCTACATGTCCCGGAACAGCTATTCTCATAGCAGAAACCCCAACACTTGCAGGATGCTGACCCTCAAATCTCAATAACTGTGAAATAAATACAAAAAAAATAAAAATAAATACAATCAGTTGGTACAACATTTAACAAAAAAGTTGTAGATAGAAAGTATCGGCATATAAAATTTTAACAACTAATGCTATTCCATGTCAAGTAACCAAGTCAGCAGAAAAATAAAGATGAAAGAAATTGCAGTCTCATAACAACAACACTGACCTGGTAAATGTGCTGGAGTGCCAGGCGGGTTACCTGAGCTCCGGTTGCTCCAATCACCTGAGCTCCACCGTACAGAAAAGAGTCTCTTCCGGTTGCTTGGTTGCTAATCCTAGCCTTTCCAACCAGTGAGATGTTTGATTTGCTTGAACCTGGAGGTGCATCAGCCTCTCCAACTTCAGATGAATTCGCAGATGAAGGCTGAGAAGGTAATGCTTGATTTCTATCACAGGGGACTGGACCAGTTGCTGAGTTGAAATTTGCATTGCAGATTGTGTTGGAACTTGAACCGGTCATGTTCAGTTAGAGTAGGCTTAATTTGAGCAGCAACTCTTCCAACTTGGCTAATTGGCGATTCTGAAAGGACCATCTGGAGGTCCTTCAGTACTTAAGCCCCTCAACTAGCAGACTGAATATTTTTTTTCTTCTATATATATAGCAATAAAGATCCGGAAGGCTGGAGACTAGAGTTAGTTGCAGTCAACCCTGCAGCCAGATCCAGGGAATCATCCATATACAACCTATCATGGCCAACCATATCGATAACCATCTTTCCTTTCATTAATGAGTTAGACTGGGATGTAATCGAATTTTCTTCCATCCCTGTCAATCAAGAAATGGCCTTATTGGTAGTTCCAGTTCACACGGCCCTTTTCTGGGTCAAGGTTGTGTCTTGATTTGGATGGCCCAAAGGGGTAAATTGAGGGTGACACAGAATTGACGCCTGAAGCAAATGTATTCTCCTATGGAAGAACATGGTTTGATCGCATGCTTGCAGCTTCAGGCGACTGTCTCCCCATATCACCATCTGATGCTGGCTCTCGATGGTTTACAGGTGAGCTGACAAGTAATGCAAGAAGAACAAAGTATCACTTATGCATGTGATTAATGATAAAGTTGAAAACTATCACTGACTCTTTGCTTTGAGTTACAGGAATGCCTCTTTTGCTCTTTGAAATAGGCTCATAGCAGTTAGGTCTCCTCCCTCTAACAGTCCTTGGAGCACGATTTTGTATGTGTTTCGATCATCAAGATACTTAATCGTGTGGTGTCAATTTCCTCTAATATAACAACCTTCAGCACCCCAGCTTTTGGCACTACCACGACCTCTTAAACAATGCCTAGACATGTGTCTTTTTTAGGAGACAAACACATCATGCATATCTAAGAATCTAAACATAACCTCACAGATTGTTCAGAAAAAATCTGCGTGGAATTAAAATACATCACTGTTATGTGTTTCATGCAGATTCATTTCTTCAAATCCATCGCGCACCCAAGCACGTTCATCTTTAGGGTCCCACAATTTGCCCCTACCAAACATATGCCTAGATAATGGTTATTAAACAAAGACCGATGATCAGAGGAAACATGATTTAACATTGCAAATGCCAGGCGAGACATAGGATACCTCCAAGATGAGACTAAGAATAGTTAAAAAGTGCCTTCAGAAGATGTCAAGAGATGCGAACATAAAACTCAAGATATATCATCCGATTCAGGATGACATTTCACCTAATTCCAGACCTTATTGTATAATAGAAGTGTACACAAGCAATGGCAGAAAAAGTAGAATTAAGCAAACAAAAAAAAATCAACCACTTAGAAACAAGTTTAAGTGGAACCACAATAACAACTAAACTTTTGCTTATGATCACGTCCTTTGTAAGATTCCATATATTTCATAAAGGACTTGAGAGCAGTATAATGGCAACTGCTGCTAATGGTCATGAACCATACCTCTGCAACCTCTCCTGGTCCATAGAATAGCAAGTAAACAAAGTAATTATAGAAAAAAGCATAAAACATGGCACACAATGTCACTGAACTAAACCACTTTTGGAAAGCAACCCAAGGATGACACTTAAAACATATCTATCTAAGCTATCAATTGCATCACCTATAGCCACATAGAGCTGTGGAACAGTACTTAGTGTTTCCCGTTATATGAAGCATTGAGGGATTCCTTCCCCGGGTCAAATCTCGACTCATATATATATATAAATTATTCAAGAAGAGAATTCCGCTAACCTGTAACCCAATGTTGTTCTTCCAAATATGTCTTGATCGCTAATGTACCACAAAAGTCAGAAGAGAATTACCCGGCGGCGCATCGTGAGCAGCCGCGTGCTCGCTCTCGTGCAACACGTCCCCCTCCTTGGTCGCCGTCGATCTCTGTACGAACCCTAAATAAACACTCCAAGCCACAAAGATTCCTCCTCAAAGTCTGATTCCGACCAGAAAGCTGAGGAATTCGAAAGGGGAAGCGAGGGTTTGGTAATAAGCGAAGATGATCAGACAAGGATATCGATCGACGAAGGGGAGAGGCGGGAATCAGGGATTTTTCGGCTTGGGGGAACGCGTACTTCCTTTCCTACCACTCAATCAAACACATCTGAGACGCCGTACTTTCACGAACGCCCATTGGCACACCCATGGAGAAACCCCGTCTTGACCGCCGGCTTCGACGACACGAGGCCGCCGGCGAGCCCCGACGGTGTCGTGGTCGGACTCGATAGGCTCGCTGGTGGGGTGTGGTCTAGTGCAACGAGGTTTGTTGCAATAACTCACTTTTGTCTTTTCTTGGATAGCCTGTTCTTTAATTATAGATTGTCCTATAACTAATTATCTTTAATATTTCGATACTTTTATTTTTTTTAAATTATATTGAGATTCTTAATTTTTATAAAAATAAAATATTTAATATTATTTTTTCTTACACTATTGATTTTGTCTACAAAAATAATACGTATATGCAGATATAAATTAAAATGAGACAAAATCAATGTGCTAAGTGATAATTTGAAGTGAGATAAAATCAATACTTTATCAACCATAAACTCTATAGTATTTTATATTAACAAAATCGATAAGATGAGAAGAAACTATATTAAATATTTTATTTTTATAAATATAAGAATCCCAATATAATTTTTGAAAATATAGCAACTAATATGTTAAATATAATTAATTACAGGAGACACGATCTATACTTAAAAGATCTCTTTTATTTTTATTGTTTAAGTAGAAAATAAAATCTAAACATTATTGGATAGCTTTCCTATAGGAATGCTTTGAGTCGGGTATAACGACGACCTTAGATTTGTTTATGACTTGTTTACGCTTAAGTCGGGGACATGCCGGTTATTATCTCACCGCTCGTGCGAGATTCAGAGTAGGGGGTGCGCCTTCCAGCAACAAAGATTGGACGTCGGGGTTTTTTTTTCATCTCATGTTGTCGGGGCTAGAGCTTCCCGATCGAGTGGAGTTCTCGGACGATGAATAACCTAGTCCCGGCTTTTTAGATCGATGAGACTGAGCTGGTCGAGATCTTCCGAGGGATCTTTTCTGCTTCCAGTTGTTGAGATGCTCGGGAGTCTCTCTTTCGACTGTGCTTCCTCAGACTCAGCCCCTCATTAACACCGGGACGCTTCTCTGCTAGGGACTCGACAGCCGTCACAGAAAGCGGACACGCCAGTTGTCGGGGAGGTCATTGACCTGCTGCCCGCCCTGCTACTAGACTTCATTTTTCTGAGATTAAACATTTCTACACCGCAAGATACGATCGGTAAAACGCTCAACACAATAAAACAGATAGAAGAAATATACCCCGGGGGATCAGGTTGAGACCCGCTTGGGCCAACCAAGCCTCAACTCCTTTCGCGATTCAAAATTGCCACCTAGGTAACCATGGAGAGTAATGAATCGTTTATGATCATTGCAATCTAAAAATTTCTAAATCACTTATGATTTCAACATTTTTTTTTATCGTTAATGGTTAGATTTATAATTCTATTGTAAAATTTTGCTAACTTAAGTATAAGAAAGATCGAGTTAAAAAAATATATATAACATTTTACTGATTTAAGTATTGGAAAAATCAAGTTAAAAAAAAAAAAAAAAACTCGATATTGATGTTCTTCTTTAGAAAACGGCATCATCTTAATAACACAAACAGTACCGGTGATGCAGATGGAAGGCAATGAATGGATTATTAGATCCACAAAACACTAATGCATCTTCTTTGGGTTGGTAAGTGGTCAACGCTGTGAGACATTAAAATTATCATCATATCGAAATCATTTATCGGATCAGATGGACAAAATGTACATGAAGAATATATATTCTTCCAGTACGAGATGCTTTGTGTAGTCAACTTCAAAGAAATTGCTGCAATTAATCAGGTACTCCTATTACCAAATGTTGTAATCACATCATTTTTATTATAACATAATAGAAAAGATACCGCTGGGTATTGGAAATCTAAGCCTACTCACCAAGATTTCGCATCATCATTTTGCCAGCGTGCTTCTCCTTGTCTTGTTCACGCGCTCTCTCCTGCACCTTCTTCTGCTGCATGAGAACCACCACGCCGCCGTGAGAGCGGAGCTCCGGTGCATGTCCGAAGGTTCATAGGCAGAGAGACACTCGGTGACACATTCTGTTCGTCTTCGAGTCCCGAATCATATTTCATGATTTGATGTGGAACAGTCGAAGAAGTTAAAGCTCCTGCCTGCTAACGCATCCTGGAGCTCTTTCTTTATCTGTTGCCAGGCGTTCGTACTCGAGCAACCTGGACTGCTGTTCTTAGCAGACGTGAACTATTTACCCCACTTGGGAAGAGACGTCGCCGAGAAAGAGAGGGAAAGAGATAGATAGGAGAAAAGCCAATTCATATATTTTATCTTGACATCCTCGATCACGTCAAGGGCATGCGTACTTGCCGCAACAGTTTCTAGCTTCTGTTGCTCATCAGCTTTCTGTCACATCCCCTCCTCTTCTTCTTCTTCAATCCTGATCTCTGGACTGTTCTGTTAAACAACTAAAACCATGTGTAGGAAACACAATATCACACAGCCATGTTCAATCAAGGTTCGTAGCTTGAACCATGTAGGATCATGAAGGCTCCTCATCACTCTCTCTCTCTCTCTCTCTCTCTCTCTCTCTCTCTCTCTCTCTCTCTCTCTCTCTCTCTCTCTCTCTCTTCTCTTGCTCCTGCTGAGGTCTTTTGCTGATACAAGATCCTGTAATAATGATCCTTTCATCATGAGCTGCCTGCCCAGTCAAACGTGCTGAATGGGTCGAAGGCCTTGTTTGCCCTCTCTTCATCCGGCCTACTTTCTTCCATGAATCCCTTGGAGGAGAAGATGAGGCTCAAAGGGTCCGTCTCCAACTCCGACAGATCTTCGAAGAAGTCGTCCGGCTGGTCCTCTTCCGGGAGCATCTGCGTGTGACTTTGGTGGAATTCGTCGTCCTCAGCAGCTGCTTCGATTGCCTTCTCCATCTCAGCAACTTCATGCTTCACTGGACGTTCCATGGGCTCTTCCTTGGGAGCTGTGGGTGGCTTTAGAACACCCTCATCGCTGGAGCACCTGGGGCCATTCTTGGATGGATGCGATCTTGCGGTGCCGGCAAGCGCATTACGTTGTGTAGGCCACGGGTGGTTGTGCTCGGATGTGTAGGTGACGACCAATATGTTAGGATCAGCCCGGCTCCGCTCCACTTGCTTCCTCGCCGAGCATCCTTTAGAACTGCTGCATCTGTAGTAGCCCCTGATATATACGCTCATGGAATTCAGCAGCTTTTTTATAAGGCAAAAAAGCTCCAAGTACTGATTGAGAAATTACACTAGTCTTATCGTAGTTGATCACGATGATGATCGACAAGATGAAGAATAAAGAAATCCTTCTTACCTCTTTCTGAGTTCAAGAGACTGCTGCTTTTGAGATCAAGCGTTTGCTCTAGACATTAATGACGAAAACAGAAAGCAAGGGAGGAGGCATAACAATTCTCATTCAGCATTAATTATAGGTGTCCAACACAAGCCGGAAAAAGGAAGAAGAGCATTAATTTGGTTGAAATCGATCTTTTAGTAAACGTGAATTCATATTAGGTTTTACGTAGCTACTGGTTTGAAGGAAGAGCAAGAATGGTCGGTGCTCCCTCGTGAAGAAGCATCATACCTTATATTACTTAGCATCGTATCAAAAGATAGAAGCAGCTTCTCCTTGTTCTTCGCTAACTACACCACCTTATTCTTTCTTTATGCTTTGGTCTTTGCAGAGTTAGCAAGTAATGTGGCTTTACCAAGTAATAAAATGGGCCTTTTGCAATGAGCAAAGGAATCAAAACATTTATGCACATATATAATGATGAAAAAAAATTTACCTTGGATAAGGAGAACCCTTGATTGGTTTCTGACCATACTTCCTCCAAGCCCATAGATCAGATGGAACAGCATCGCTGCTCGGCCGGCTGCTGGCGGCCACCGGCGCTGGAACGCACACCACCTTCTTTGCCTGGCTTTTTCTGTGACACGAACAAGTCTAGTTAACTCCGAGCACAATCGCACACACAGGAAGAAGGAAAAGGAAATCCTAGCGAATCTGTAGGAGATGAAAGAGACGGGATGATCATGTTTCGCCAGAATGAAAGGGGAAAGATTGTGCTTGCATGCTACGAACGATGAGACATGAAGACATTTCCTGTGAATCTGTAGGTGTTTGTCTAAAGCTTGAGATCTGTACCACTTGATCTGCGGGTGGTGCTACAAAAGAGGAAAGGAGACCATCTACTTCTGATGGCTCAGATTCTTAGATTTCCATCACCACTTTAATCGGTCAGTTCAAACAAGAAAGCTCCTCGCATTTCCATAAAAAATCCACTAACCTAGTTTGAATGTGCTCACCTATTACAGGAAGACTAGAAAGATTATGGGGAGTAAATCCATATGATGATCGACAGCAGTCTGAAGCATTAAACACCAAGATTTTGAATGGATCTTCCGAAGACAAAATCAAAGCTCATGTAAACTTACCTACTAAAGAAGGAAAGAAATGCTTAAGATGTTAGATCTCGCCCATGACAGGAAGGTTGTAGATCTCGAACCTGCGTTTGATCTCTTGACTACTCCGAGGAGACCAGATCTGTATATCATCGCCGTGATCCATTGTGCCGGCCGTGGAGCCGCTGCTCAACTGCAACATCGCCACGGGCGAGGGCAGGGAAGGCTTGGTTGAGCAGGATGTCTCGACCTGCTGCTTGCCTGATAGTACCTTCTGAGCTAAGATAAACCTCCCGCCTCCTCCAGGGTCGCTGATGCTGCTGCTGCTGCTCCCCATTGCCATCTTGGACGGCGCCAGCATCGCTTCTGCCCCATCCAAGAACTCCGTACCCGTGTTCTGACCGAGTAGATAGTCACGGAGATCGAGCAAAGGAAGGCCGAAGCTGTCGGTAGGGTTTTCGGTTCTGGTGGGAAAGGCGACGGGCTCGGTAGGAAGCTCCCGCTCGACAGCCGGCTCGATCTCCATGTTCCGTGGCCCGATTCGGCCGCCTGCTCGGACTATGTCGCCGAGGCCACCGTGGTCGTGCTCCATCCGTTTCCAGAGATAGTCGTACATGTGTCCGGATAGGAGCAGCAGCAGCAGCAAGCAGATTAGGATTTGATGGTGTTGCACCGAACGCCAAGTTCCATGCGCCTTCTGATAGGATAGGTTTCTTCTTCTTTTAGATCTGGAAGCATGGGACGGAGATCTGGTGGCAGGAGGGCACGGAAGAAGCCTTCACCAAGAGAAAGAAGAGAGCAGCAAGGGTCCTCTCTAAACCTAACAAGAGGAGACTGACACTGCAGAAGAGATATGACGAGAGAGAAAGAGAAACAGATGACGGGGATATATTATAGGTAGAAGAAGCTGACATTTCAGAAGGGACACTTCTCCATACGCAAACTTGAGAGGCAGAGGGAGCATATAGGAAGGAGGGGATGGATTTGTCATGCTCAAATCTACACCACCCGTGTCTTAGATTTTTCTTTCGGGGATTCTAACTTCTAGCTTTTGTTTGTTGTATTAGCTTGGAGGATTTCTCAACAGGAAAAGCTCTCTCTTTTCCTTGTTCAGTGTCCTTCGGAGAAGACCTCCCAATGTGTCTATTTAGCCAACTTAGCCACAGAGATGTGTTTTTTTTTTCTTCCTTTTCCCCAGGTAAGATTCCAACTAAAGATCTTGTGATAAACTATCAATATCTAGATGAGATTTCGAACCTTTTAACTTTTGATAAATGAGTTTAGTATATTATCCATGGGATCAATGTTTAAAGTGTATTATTAATATTATTCTAAGGGATTACCTATAGTTCTTAGCTCTCTTATTTCACAGAGATCTTGGTGTGGTGGACAGGAAAATGGAAGTCGTGTGGAGTCAACTACAAAGTCATCACTTGTGTTTCATACCATGAATGAATTGATGATGCATCAGCTTATGGATTTACTGAAAAATAAAGAAACAAAAAAACCCTAGAAATGATATTTAAAGATGGTCCTCATTCTTTTATCATGTAGCATTAAATTGTCTTCTTGGTAGAAACAAATCATATATATATATATATATATATATATATATATATTATTAATAGTAAATATATAAAATTATTTAATAATTATTGTAGGTCACATGACATTCAACAAGAGATTCCACTATGAGAGGAAGCTCTCACGGGGATTCAGTTCCATCGGTTGCCTCTTCCTCCTCCTCCTCCAAAACACTTAATATGTATTATAGGTGGAGGTCCTTATTAGAAGTGGTGCAATGCGGACGACTAAGAAACGTGGTGCTCAGACTAAAATGATGATGCCCTACAAACAATGGAAATGGTGACAACCATTGTTGATAATAATGCTCATCGTAGCATCAACCTAGACATTGCATGCGAGTCGTATCAGATGTGGTGTATCATTCAAATCAACACTCGGATTATGTATATGATCTGATAACCTTTGATGAACGGAGGTTTCAAATTGAGTCGTATCAATGTTTTAGGTATAGATTTATTATTACATTGAGGTCGTTGACTAACGAGTTAGTTCGACTTGGTTCAATGTCGAAAGTATATGTCCTTCCTTGAGAGCTAATGTGGAGAACTATTTGTGAACCGCTAGTGTGAGGCGTCAACGTAGAGAGCTTCCTGCATGTGAAATGAGCGAACTAATATGGAAGGACAAACCACCTTGCTTGTGGGAGAGTTGTCTCTCACTGTCTTCTCAACCGTGCCAAGGAACCTACACGATAGGTCAACATCGGGTGATGTCCTAACGTGATCTTTTCGATGTTTAAGTTAGAGGAATGAGGGAGGAGAGTATGGTGTCCATCTACTTGCCCTTGTTTGGCCTGGGGCTTGGTTATAATACTTGGGCACTTGGTGACAAGGACAGGTACACTGCTCATTATGGTCCATTAATGAAGGAAGTTTATTAGCGTCTTATCCCGAGTTTGATGTCGATGCTGGACCATTGGGATGACATTCCTTGTTTGACTTATTAGCTACTCTGAGTCAGATAAGGAGTAGACCATCATTCAATCGTCCGAAAGGGGGTTGTGGGAGAGGCGAACCATGCCGATAACCATTAATGCGAGGGTGTGACCCTTTCTTCAATCACGATGTCAATGAAAAGTAGTTATTGTTGCGGGCTCTCTTTGGGAAGCTGGGACAGGCAGGGATCGTGGACTGATCCCTTTGTTGACGGTTGCATGAAGTTGGCAGAAGCTTTCATACTTTTGCTTAGGTGGCATGCTCAACCCAGGTGGTGGGATGAGTTGGCGGCATTGGTAATTTTCATAGGGAGTCTAGAAATCATCATCAAATTAATATTATAGGTATTAAAATATATTTCGAACCCAAATAGATACGGACCATTAGACTAATATTTTAAATATAAAAATATATCGAATAAAATTTTGATAAGTAAGTTCGTTATATAGTAATGAGAGTATACGAGTCGCCAAATGCACGAGCAAATGCAGAGCGAATGCCCAGCGTTGCCCCTCCGGTCTCTCGATCCCCGCTTATTGCATCGGAACGAAGACGGCGAGATCCACCAGCACCAATGGCCGTCGTTACCGAAGCTCTTTGCACGTGAGTACCATCGCCTGCAGGATTATTATTATTATTATTATTATTATTATTATTATTATTATTATCAATGGTATGCTTACCAGCTATTCGACGGAATGCTCGTAATGGCCGTGTGCCTGGGCAGTCCGAGGTTGCTGAAGTCTTGCATCTAGCGGTGCCGGCGGGGATAATTGTTGTGGCCGACAAGATTCTTAAGCAGGCCTCTGGCGGCGGCGCTGATGTTAAGTTGTTCGGTTTTCTGCACGTTCTCACTGCAACAAAACGGAAGCTCACTTATACTCCACCCCCAACTCAACGTAGGAGAATAGAGATGAATTGCAACGCTGTCTTCCACTACGTGTGAAGACAAAGAACAATGCAAGGAAGGGACGCTGCTCATCGCCTCTTAGCTCACTGTCATCGCTCCACATCGTCCGGCACTGCTTGTCAATTCCCTCAAAGGAACAAGAAGTAGGAGGAGAAAGAAGAGAGACAGCGTAGCTATCTCATCCCCCTTCGTGTCACAAACGAAAATTCCGCACTAAGGCGTGCGTGAAAAGAAAATGCGAAAATTAGAACCAACGAAGATATATCCCATGCGCCAACCACGATTTCAACTATACAATCACCTTGGGCAATAAATGGCATACACCAATTTAAATAAAAATACATTTTATATTTACATGGAAGTTTTTCAATGCAGAGTCGAAGTTTCAGAACAATTCCACGCATAAGCAGCTATTATTACCATGACCACGAAAATTTAACGAGACACATCAAGATTACAGCACTCCTCCTTATGTCTTATCGCTCAAGAAGGCAAGGCTCAGAGGATTAGGGGCACAATGAAACCAATGTATCCCCCCCCTGCCTGCAACCATGACCAAATACATCAATCAAAACAACGATTGACACTGAAAACAGTAAAACATATAACACGTCATCACAGTGTAGAGTAACAGAGCGAACCATCTTATAAAGGGGTTTTATACATATCCTTCAAAGCTTTTAAGGATGATTATAAATCCTAATGTAGCATGTATATCCCCCTATATATTAAGAGAATCTCTTCATGTGTTCCTGTCCTTAGCATCCACCCATAAAGCCTAGATTTAACCATGGTTAAAACTAGTTTCTTTGATTTAAAAAATATTTTTTAAAGAAATATATAAAAGCACCTAAAACATCAATTATAAGGCATTAATGTAAATTAGAGTTTCAACAAGCAGTTCACTTACAATAGATAATGGAATTGAGTTGTTGGTTATCATAGATGACATGTATCCATTTTTAAAATTTTGAAAGGATAAATATGTTAATAAGTTTAGAAGGATAAATACAACAAATCACTTACAGTCGATACTAGATGCAACTTAGCCATATAATACTAATCTTTGCAACACAAACTAAATTTTAAAAAGAAAATGCCAGATACCCCAGCTAGATGAGTTTTATAAATGAAGGAAAGCAGTAACACAGAAAAAATAAAAAGGGAACACCTAAATAAGTTATACAAGCTTAAGCAGACACTAGTCAGTTTGAATGCAACGACCATTGGAGAATCCAGATGTTTTAATGTTTAAGTCGCATCCATGACAGGCCAGTTCGCAGATATCAATAGTGACACAAATGGGAACCAAATTCCCAAGTCCCGGCCCATCATTGATGCAATAAATTCGGCACCAATCATGTAATTAATCACGCACACACACTCTATCATCGAGTAATTATTAGTTAGTTATTACATGTTAAACAACACCTAACAAACAAATTAGTTATTGCTACCATCAGATACAATCATCCAGCAAAAAGGCAGCTCGACAATCTCAAACACTAATAAACAAAAGCAAGACAATGAACATGGAACTCCATGGCAAATGTTTTCCTCTACAAAAGGACCTCGTCTATCCAATTGGCATGCTATATATGAAATTTGACAATGTTGCAGATTTCTAGATATATTTTTTTAGTACCCTTCACCAAGTAGCATGCCCTAAAGTTAATTGGCAGATTAAGAAATGTTTATACCTGTTGAAGGAAATTGGCCAAATATCAAGCTCTCAGAAAATTTTTGGAAAAAAGTCCAAATTTTCTGCCTCAAGAAAATCTGGACTGTCGCCCATGGTCAGAGATGCACTTAACAGAAGAGGTCAAAGCTGCGCAGCAATAGATCAGCATTACATTCCAAATGCTCGATTGTATAGATCACCTGTTCTCGGTATGTGAAACTTGTCTTCATGAGTGTTTGTGTAGTAGTCATTAAGCCCGAATCTCTCATTTCTAAAGATCTCACTCAAGCCTATATCATTGCCAGTCCGTATACTGTTGTGACTATTACAGGCATCCCACTGGTTGTTAGGAAAAGGTGAATTTCTCAGTTGCTGGTATGACAACTGTGCAAATGGAGATACACTGGAATGGCTTTTTGCTAAAAGTTGAGATGCAATATATGCATCATTTAGTGGCAAGAATCTTTCTCCCATATGATCTGGTATCCTCATGTTCTGATTAGAAGAAACAGATTGCTGCATCACTAGATGAAGCCTTGGATCGCTATTGGAGGTGCAAAACTGTTCAGGAAATGAAGCTTTCAACCCAAATGCTGAATTATTTGGTCCAAGATGTACCCGGCCCTTGCCAATAGCCAATATTGCTGGATCAATAAACTCCACATCACATGAATTTCCAATCAAATCTGATTGATAACTATTTCCACCTGAAGAACAACCAAGCATATGTTTTTCTGCAAGAGGAAATAAGTCAGCAAAACAAGTATCAATCATGCATGCAGCATGCACCTGACAATATATGTACAAACCTGTGTAGGCCTCATATGCCTGGTTAAATCTGTCTGGGATAGAAAACCCTGGGGGTGGAGCTCTGCTTGGAGCTGAGAATCCAGGTGGAGCTGTTATCTTGGCCTTTGAAACACCTTCGGATAAAAAATAGGATTTTAAATATATAGAGCTAAAAGCATAGAAGACACAAAGTGCAATGCAAAGACTTGCACATTAAATGTTAGCAATTATATTAAAACAGAGAAGCAATGAACTAATAGGCTCTAAGGGGTAGAGGGGGCTAGGAACATGATGATTGTACAATAAGGTGAGATAATTAATAAGTAAACAAGATGCTCTAGCTGTTTTGATCACCATCTGCAGAATCATTCACCACCTGTTGCCATGTCAATAGTTTGTTGGAAAGGATTGAGGAAGAAGGAAAAGGAAGGTGAGAGTTTAGCTCTTAGACTTAAGAAAACATCATGGAAGCACAGAGTAGTCTGAAATCCTGTGTTTTCTTCAAATAAAATCCTTTTCTTTACCATCATTGCATTGCATAATTGTATTACTCATATGATGATTAGAAGTATCGTGGCAACAATATGGCACGTTACTATCTCCATAGTTGTAGGCAGGTAAATTTTGCTCTGTCATATATCTAATAGTTCTTTATTACAAGAACATATTTATAAAACATTGATCAACATTTATTTTAATATAAATACATAATATATATATTTTCTTAATGAAATATTATCTATAGTTTGGAATTCTTTACTTTTATATGTTTTTCAGAGCAGGCTTTGTACAACGATAAGGTCATTATTCCATTGTGATATAGGAAACCAGTTTTCCAATCTCTCTTGAGATTAGGGTGCATAGATTGGCCCTCTCTAAACCTCGCATTGATGAAGCCCCCATCCACTAGGTTACATATCATATCTATCTTTCATTAAGAATCTTTAAGCATATATAATTCTAAACTGTCACTATATCAATTTACACTTTCTGCTGTTTATTATTTGTAGTATATATTTCAATCGGTCCAATTTGGCAATTTTTCATCCCAAGTCAGATCACACTGAACCAATTCTATCCCCAATCCGGGTTGCGTGAACTTTGATCAAAGTATTAATTAAAAGAAAAAAAAGAGTTAACAGGTATCGGTGAGGATTTATCATCTTCTAGCTTAGCAGCATGTTGCTTGTTGATAATACCTTTCAGGTATGGCAATAATACCATTGGTTAGAAGCCTCTTAACCATCAAGAGAACAGTCATATCAACAGATAGAGATTCAATTGTGGCAGCCAATAAAAAACACAAATAAGGGAGCAAAATTATTATTAGACCTGTTATACACAAAGCAGAAGCAAAAAGAGCAGAAACATGAGAAAGAAATATATTGACAATGTACCAGTAAATACATCAGATTATTGCGTCAAATATTTAAAAACATAGCTTCAGAGATGTATAAAACAAGCAGGAAATACTTACTAGTAGTCCTATCAGACAAGGTCTCACCACTGGTAATAACATAAGAACCCTCAGAATCATTGAATTGAAGTCTGTTATGAAAACTATCTTTGTATGAATCCTGTGATAAAGAGTGAAGTCTCTGAGCATTATCAATTTCTCCAACATGAGGTTCTAAAAGACTTGCTTGACTTTCTTGCCTGGCAAAAGAAAACCTGGACTGGTTACTGGTTAGTGATCTCCATGAATTTGATAGCTTAAAAGACCCATCTTGTTCCTCCTTTTCACCAAGCAGCTTAGCCAAACTGTTAGAGGAGGATAATGAATCATCCCATGGATCAAAATCTAGTGACAATATGTCCGAAATTATGTTGCTCTCGCCCATTTTATCTACACTAGAATTGTTGTCACCCCCAATTCTCATATTTTCTTCTGTGCAGTTGAACCCAGGGCAACTCAAATCGCTCCTGCTAAAAGAGTTTGAGCTCATGTCATCCTCTCTATGTCCATTGTGGGCTGCAGATTCTTTGTCACCTAAGGAACACATGGTGACCTGCTCTCTTACCATGTCCAATGAACTATCGATATATTGGTGTTGTTTAATTCCAAGTCCATCACTGCAGGAGGTAGAACTTGCATGATTTGTATTATTATCTCGGTGACTTAGACAAGGTAAAGACTGATTGTTATGCACTTTCACAGAATCTTCCTTCCCATCCATAAAGGAGATCAATTGTTGTTTTGGACGCTTATAATTCCAATCAGTTAATTCATTTGTGCTCAATGCAACAGGGGCTGAATCTATATCTCGACTCCTGGGACTCTCACTTGACCAGAGATCAGAGGATAAGGTTTGATGCTGGTCAATCTCTAACTGATTCTCCATATCATGGCGGTCTATATTAACTGAAGAAAATCCTGAACCCATGTTCTGCACATCGCCATTAACAACAGTAGAATCATGGGTAACTCTATCAGGGCCAGAGTTGCTAAATTGTCTAACATGGTTTTTAGAAATAATGGTATTTCTTGGCTTCATGTCACTACAATTTAAAGCAATGTCTCTTTCCTTTTCTTCAAGTGCTACAGCTGGAGAGCTAGATAAGGAACCTGAAGAAACAGAAGTATCGCTTATCTCTGATACAACCTGTTTTGACCATTCAGATGAAGATGTTTGGTGCTGCCTGCCAGTGTCAGGTCTTAGATATTCTAACCGCCTAGACCTGTCATCCAACTCTGCCATTTTTATTTCTTCCCCTGGCTTTGATGTTACAATGACATCATCATTTGATGAAGGTCTTAAAGAAGAATCATCATTGACGATTGTCTCTGAAGTCAGTCGTAAATCTGCCAAAGTACCAAGTTGTAAAGGTTCCAATGGACCAGATATGGCACCAACAGCTTCCTTGCTTTCAGGTATCTGTGATGTCATAAGTAATCCATCATGCGGAGCTGAAGAATGCTTTGGACTTATTGACAATAAAGAATGTAAAGATGAATTGTTGATAGTCTCTACTTTCTGTTTGGCATGAGTTTGAGAGCACTGTACACTTGAAGCCAAAAGCCGGCAATTTGAACCACGAAGTCCCCTGTAAATAATTTAAATATTAGCAAAAATGACCTTTGCCAATACAGGGTATTAAAAGAAACATACCATGAAGCAGCGGCTGGTAATGCATTAAATAATTTAAATATTAGCAAAAATGACCTTCGCCAACACAGGGCATTAAAAGAAACATACCATGAAGCAGCGGCTGGTAATGCATTGGACTTCCCAGCACTCGTATTAAGAGGTATACCTTTGACTTGACTTGAGGCAGTCTGCATAAAAATATATCTTGGTCAACACAGAAAGTGAATGAGACCTAATCATAGAAAACATAATGTGAACAACTTCACTTAAAGTGCCTAATCCTATAAAAGCACATGCCCTATGCCCCAAAAGAACTTGACTTACATTACAGGCACTCTTGACGAGATGCTTGTCCAAGACTGTTCCATTGTTGTCCAAGTCATCCATTGGTGAGGGTAAAACATTTCCTGAACGCCGCTGAGCATTGCTCGAAGCAATTTGTGGAACCCTACTCCTGTGGTACCATATACGAAACAAATTCAAGAGTGCAAGTGAACTTACAAAAGACCAAGTATATGAGCAAAAAATAATGTGCCATAAGTAAAACATTTTTTACTCAAACAGGAAAAACAACAGAAAATAATTGCCTTGTCATCTGTTGCAAGTTGGTCTGAAGTACACAAGGTTTAATTCAAGTATATACCAAGCTTATAAATTAACAAGTGTTAAGGTGAATCCTTCATGGGATCCAGATTGGTCCACATCTGAATATATGACTTGCATAGTTCACTTCAACAATTTAGGACTAAACTTTACTTGAATCACACTGGCTGAAATACATTACGTACAAGCTTTGAACTATTAGGTTACTTGGATAAAGTGTTGAGAACAAATGGCATGAAAGCAAGTCTCCAGACATCACTTGGTGGTTAACACACGAAATATACTGCAGTTTAGCATTAATGTCACATCTGGCATGCACAAGCCAGATATGGCACAATGTTCTCACTTATTAAGGCATAATTTATTGGCCAATCAACAATAACTTGAGCTTGACTATATATTAGTCACTAGGTCAATAGATAATTTATTTAGTCACTGAAACTTCGTGCATGGATCTGGCTGGAACAAACTATGCCAAGGTGGAAACCCATAAGTACTCTATCTTGCATATTATGAAGTAATTATCTTGTTGCATTAGTCAGGATGATAATTTACGTTAATCCAAAATATCATTCTCATATAAACACAATAACCCTTCAGATAATTTGTAATTTAAATAAACAAATTCCAAACTTCCTATGTTAAAACAATTGGTCTATCAAGTTACTTTTGGTTCAACCAAGACATGCCAAACATTTCTTTTACAAGCTCACAACAAAGCTCATCAGATAAAATCAATGATTTTCTAGATCAGTCAATTCAGATCAGGATAGGCCACGGATGATTAAACATCATTTATTTATGTAGATCATTAAAATTCAAGCAGAACCTCTAAGAATTGGATGTTCCATACATGAATCAATGAATTCTTGCTGATTCCATGTTTTTGTGATGGTCAACAAAGAGATGAAGACGAGGATAAGAGGAAAGAAAACTGTGGTGACTGTGCTGGTCGTGGCTTCCACTATTTCTCCGGTAAAAAGACACTGCAAGAGGGAGGAAAAAGGCACTTTAATCTCTTAAAATTTGTGGCTCTCACTGAAGGTGAGATGTAGATGAGAGACTGACGGAGGGAAGGACAGGGGGGCTGGGGAAGAGAGAGAGAGAGAAAGAGGGAGGGAGTAGAGGGAAGAAGATGGACAGTTGAGAACAGTGCATGAGGGCAATCAATAAGAGGGATGATTAATTAACAGAAGGGATAATTTCAAGGAATTCAGTAGCGAAGGAGTCCAGGTTCACAACAATAATTCAAGTCATAGCAACCACTACTTGCATGGTTGTTTACCAGGACCTTCAGTTTACCTATTAGAAAAGGCTTTATGCATTGGGATGCCCTATATAAACTTTTGGAACAACATATTTTTTGTTATATCATAATTTTAAGATTATGTAGTAAAAGGATCATGTAGAAAATATACAATTAGTATTATATAGTGTGCAAGAGAAAATCTTAAAATACAATATAAAAATAATTAATGAATATGGATTATGCCATCAGAACTTTATATACTAAAACTGTAAAATCCAAAAACATGGCTTGCCATTGCATCCTCAATTGAGTTAAATGGTGCATTCTACTTCATTTTGAAGTAAATGATATCATGCAAATACAACAAATATGTTTTCTCCCATGTTTTACTTGATACTTGTATGGTTTTTGCTTCTTTCTTAGCCCTTACTTATAACCTCACTAAAAAGGTGCTCCATTTCTGCAAATGTATCATAGGAGGCACTTGGAATCATATTTTCTTCAATTATATTCCTCTCTACATTAGAGTTTTCAAAAGGTGCTTGGAGCTGAGGCACTTGGAATCATATTTTCTTCAGCTATATTCTTCTCTACAACAGAGTTTCAAAAGGTGCTCGGGTGCTCAAGCGAGGTGAGATCCAAGCGCCTCATTGTTGGTCCAAGCAAGCGATTGAAGGAGGCACCACTCAGGCGCACACTGGAGCCCAAGTGCTAAGCGACTTAGGCATATGCCCAAGCCAATCTTGGGTTGATCAATCTGGGTTCAATCCTAGGCGACTAAGTTGGCTCAACCGAACCAACTTGATTCAACTTACTTCCCTCAAATCCCACCTCCCCCCCGAACCATAGTGAAAGGAACTCAACAAAACCCTAGCGCTATGCCTGCTACCATATGCAGCTTCACCCACTACCATCTACAATCAAGGAAGTCAAGGGGCGCTCGCCTAGGCACCCAAGCGAGGCAAGGCTCGAGTGCTTGGGAAGAGGTCCAAGCGAGCGCCTTCAATTGAAGCATGGGTCGAGCCTAAATGTATTAGTTCCTTGATTCTGGTTCGATCAAACTAGATATCTTAACCCCCAACCACCGCACACGCACGAGCCCCTACCCCCTTAGGAAACCTAATTGTGGCGACGACGTCTTCCTCTCCAATGAATGGTGGCGAAGATAACTTCATCTTCGTCTCTAATGAACAACGACAACGACATTGTCTCCCCCTCTAGTAAACGACGATGACATAGTCTTCCTCTGCTAAGCTTTTCCCCTCTCTCCTCTTCCTCCTTTGCTGTCACCTCCTGAGGTGACCTCCGACGAGCAACTTCAATGCACAAGGTAGATCTCCATGGTGTCTTCTTCTCACAAGAACTCTATATGTTTCTCTTTCTCCTCCCCAACAACTCCTCTCTTCCTGCTTTCCTCACCCTCTCCTCCGTCGCCCCTCGCCTTCTCCCATCTCCCCCCTACCCCATCGTCGACCATCATTGTCCTCACCTTGGCTTCCTTCATTGCCCCCCTTGCCCCCCGACAGACCCCAATAACCATCCTCCAACTCCTTCGATCCCGACAACCCCCCTCTCCATCCTCCTACTCCGACCCCGATAGCCCCTCTCCCTCCCCCTCCTCCCCAACAACTACACCCCTCATCGCCTTCTCTCTACATCTTCCCCTCCCCTCCCAACCAATAGTAAACAACATGCCCCCCTTCTTTCTCTTCTTCCCTCCTTTTTCTTTCTCTTGTAATCATATTAATCATTATTAATAATATGTTCTATAGTCTACAAATATGATGATCATCGACTTTCTTAAGGGAAATTATTGATTTTTTAATAGTAATCTTCTCTTGTTTTGTCATTTTTATTATTAGATTTAAACAATATAGTAATTTGGTATTTTAAATGAATGTAACTTAATATTTTTGTGGTGATATCTGAAATATAAAATGATATAGAACTCATGTAATTTCTCATTTTACTGCCGTGATCATATTTCTCCTTAATCGTATATTTTTTAAAAATTTAATATTTGCAAGCGCCTAGCGCCTCAAGTGTTTTGGCACCTTGGCGCCTTTGACTACATTATCTCCAGCTTCATCCATTGCTGAAGCTTTGTTTGCCGCCATCTATAGCTTCATCCATCACCGTCTACAACTTCGTCTGCCGCTGCAATATCATCCATTGTTGCTTGCAGTTTTGTCCGTCGTCGTCTGTAGCTTCGTTTCGCTGCTGGATGCCACTTTCCTCCATATCCTTTCACTGATTACTTTTCCATCTTCTCTCTTTCTCTTTTTATAGGTAACAAGTCGGCAACAACTTTGTTAATTTCAACACCTTTAATGATCTCCTATTTCCATTTCTATTTCCTGCATTTGTTAAATTTCCTAGACCAGCTTGAGGTGGGTGCACTACTAGGAGTTAGGACATAACATAACAGTATATTATTAGGTAGGAACATTGCAACTTTTGGCATTATTGTTATTAGAATTTACACAATGTAATTTGGTACTTTATATGATTTCAATTTGATGTGTCATTTTTATTCTTATCATCATATTTATCAATCATAATATATATTTTTGATTTTAATATTCAGGAGTACCTCGCTTTGCTCGGCGAGCGCCTAAGCAAGCACATAACGCCTTGGGAGTTTTAGGACCTTCACGCCTTTTGGCACCTAGCGCTTGTGAAAACACTACTCTACAATATTCCACAAAGGACGATAGGCTGACTCTAGGATGATATAACATTACAAGCTTGCGAAGCATGTCAGATAAAAATTATGCATTAATTTATTATAGCAGCAAGTTTGCCAGTTTAAAATGGCCTAATTAATCATGACATTTAAATTTTTGTGCTGAAAACAGATTCTAGATGGACTCACAACCAATATGATTGCACTTCTAACATGTAGTCGCAATGTAAGAGTCATACTAACAAGTCAAAAAATCATCGCACATGCAAAAAGTGTGGGGTAAAAAATACCTTGTATAAGCAGAAATTATCTCATCTTTAGTGAAGCTATCCTCCTGGCTACCTATGTCATGCAAATACAGACAATCGGGATTGCTGCAAGTCTGAATAAAAAAACCACTCAGAATGGAAACGAAACAAAAAAATTATCCATGCAAGATTAATAGATGGAAAACCTTGTATTAGCAGCTTTTAACAAGTAACAACACAGAAGAGCACAATTAAGCAACTCTACTTACCATATTTCTTAACCATGCACGGCAATACTTTGTGGTACCATAGCAAGCCCTGACGGAAACCAGTGTCAGCATCTTAATACAATAATATGCACAAGTCTACAAAAAGAGAATTTCAGTTATGTGCTTACCTCAAGGATTTACCTTCTAACACAAAATTATGTACAGCTTGTATACATCGAACAGCTTCCTCATCTTTGGCATATGTAATATACCTATCCAACAAAAGTCGTGTAACAGTTAAATATCCTCTAGACAGGAGAAAGCATGAAGAGTATATGCTGGCAAGCCAAAGCTAAGACATGTCCCAGTTTGTCCAACAGAACACGCAAACTAACAGCGAAGCTTAGACCGCATGAATGACCATTCGATAACAGCTACTGCAAAAAGCTGTAATGCCACAACTATTTCGGGATGTTTATATAGATTTTTACCTGATGTTGAACACTAAGAAAAGCAACATCACTAGTCAAAGTAAGAGTTGTAAATCTTCTTTGATTGTTTGCCGTGAAATTCTTGTTAGATCTTCAAACTGCTTCTCTTGACACAACTCATCATAATGCATCTTAAACAGTTTCCCCCATTACAACTTTGAAAGGAGAAGACACATAATTATTAATAAATGTAACTTCTTTTATCATTTTTTTACTGGCTCCACACATTCAATTCATCATCCTTATCTTACCAACACTAACTTTTATGAGTTTTTTTCTCAAGTGCCCAACATTATGATCTATAAAGTATAAATGACCTTACAGTTGTCTCACAAAATTCTATTGAAGACAAATTGTAATCTCATTTCCTGTACTCCAACATAGAGATTATCCGCTTGGTTTGCACTTCAGCAAACCTTAGTGAACTCATTTAATACTTCATAAAATGCAGCACTTCTGAAAATATTTATTAGGTATATACATATCTTAGAAACAAAATGTCTAAAATAAAATACTGTGTTAACTGTTCTGCAAAAGGCAACCATCAATCAAGGGGCCATCCGAAACATAGGCTGCTAGGCATGACAGTGATGCCTAGGTCACATTGCACCAGAAGTAAACAAGTAAAAGTAACTTCAGAAGGAAAACCTTAATAAAGATAAGGTAATTTTATATGTCAAGAGTAATTTAAAGAGGGAGAATTACCGACTCATCACAATCTAATACTAAATTATGCGAAAATTTAGTCATCAAACTGTAATATTAATCAGAAGATCAGGGAAAATAACAAAGTAGACATCTAGGAGGATGACGATGTCATTCAGATCATAAAACGCCAAAATGCAAATACACCATCATAGCTATAGGACTTGAAAAGGTTTAGAGAGTCAAGTCTAAGCAAGTCACTGACATGATTGTGTGTGTGTGTGTGAGAGAGAGAGAGAGAGAGAGTTTAGCCTTTGTTCAGAAGGAAAGGTCAACTAAAGAACCAGCATCATCAAAATTTAGATTCCTGGTGATAAAAATGACATAAAGATGCACCTAACAACAGCTTAACAATGCTTATAGAATATAATTTTCTCTTCTATACACGAATTTGTGGTGAAGAAAAAAAAACCATGTCTTCACACCTTAACCAAAAGGACAACATAGTGAACCAGTTCAAAGAGACTTACACGCCAAATGCGCTGTTACTTGTTTTCTGGAAAGATGTGCCAGCTGGACGAGAAATTGAGACCTTTAGAACTTTCCCATACTGACCAAAGTATTCTTTGCGCTCAAGAATCTGATGCAGAAACAACGTTACCTATTAAAAATGTCATGTGTACAGTTATAGGATACTAATCTTGGTGCAGTAAATGTCAAAGCCCGTACATTTTCATCACATAAGTTGGTCGGTAATCCAGTTATGTATACAAGATTTTTTTGCATCACTCTGACAGTGCTAAGATGCTTCATAGCTTCTGCAGATATCTTGGTCTTTGCTCTTTGAGACTTTTGCTTTTTCTCAGAATACATCTCAGCTATTATCCTGCCCCCAAGGGAAGAGAAATGTCATGTGAACTCTTGGTATGATATATAAAACAAATAATAAATTGATAGATAGTGGCAGAATTATAACACAATGAGTAACCTCTCAGAATTGGCAGCAGCAACTTTAAGGACTCTGTCTTTATCATAAGGTGTACGGCATGCTGGACACCGAGCCTCAGTGTCTTCTTTCTCGGCCATCTCAATTATATGATGCCAACACCAAATACAAATCTACGCATAAAAGAGAATGCAAGATGAGACATCAAACCTAAAATCTTTTATATCAACAACAAGGCATATATTTAAACAAGCTAGATCATCTCTGGAAGTCCAATGTTTTTTTTTTTTTGCATGTAAGGGACTCGCACCTCGTAGCCACATTTGCAAGGCTTCAGCTGTTGGTCAGTAAGATCCATCTCCTCTGCGCACAGAGGGCAAGTCCTTTCTCCATCGTCACTCATTGTCACGCTTCAGACAAATGAAGGTTTCAGACCGATAATACTGAAGCAAACAAATCAGCAGGCACAATTTGTTGTTGATAAGGAAACAAACATAATAGCACCATCAACTTTGCTTCCTGATCAGCAAATACACAACAAAATTCGTTCCCAGGTACAAATAATCCCTCTAGCCGACCTAATCGTGGGTCCTAACAACCCCAATCTCGTCGCCTCGATCACCCAATTAGATTATTTTAGGGTAAAAAGCAAATAAAAGCCTAAAATCAAGAAGAAATGACAAATAAACAGATTCAATTTTATAATCTAACAAGATCCTGAACCGATTGAAATCTCTCCATGCGTGCACGCAAACCACAAAATACAGAAACCCTAAAGATCCATCAGGCGTATCATATAAATTCACCTGCGTATCGTCGCGATGCGGAGAAAACCGAGACAAAATTTTAAGATCAATCGCACACCGACGATCCTAAGCACAGAATAATTCGAGGAAACGAACAGATCTGAAGAAAGATGGGGAATCCGATCGAAAAGGAAACCATATCCAGAGAGATCGAAAGGGGGGGGGGATACTTACGTTGGGAGCGGGGACGTTGCGGAATCGGAGAGGGAAGGATCAAGAGGCCGAGCTCGGGCGAGAGGCGAAAATACGGAGGGAGGAGCGGAACGGGGAAAAAAAATAAGGAGAGGTCGAGAAGACACCAAACCCCTCTGTGGGTCGATTTCTAGTCTCTTTCTTGCTTTTTCGCCCTTCTTTTATTATTATTTAATTTTGGCCTGCACCCCGCCGACACCAAACTGCCCTTATATTTTGGACAATTACCATCCAAACCTTCGTCTCAGCACTATTTCTATTATTAGTCGCGCGATCGCCGAGATTGGCTACCTGCCTTACAATTGGAGGAAGTGTGGGTTGATATGTGGCACACCACATTGACGCACCAATCATAAAGAAGATAGAAGATAGAGCGATCAACGTGGCAAGCTGCCATTTGTAGATTAGTGGGGACGGCCGGCTAAATCGAGATAATATATGGGAAATTTTCATTTTGGAATTTTAAATTGAAGGATAAAATGATGCGTCATGGTCGTGTAATGAATGCATGGTGGCCATAGTTTCGTCATGGTCATGTGATGCATGGTGGCCATAGTTTCATGGTAGGTAATCGACATGTATAGATTTGACTGGTGAGGATGATGAGCCATCCGTGGGACATGGCAAGATGTAAGGTGAAGCACATCACCATGTATTAAAGATTTCGGATTAATTCTACTTGAGTCTGGTTAGGCTCGATTCACTTCAATTCTATATCGAAATCAGATGAGCCTAACTTGTTCTTAGTCGAGCTGTGTTTGACCGAGATTGGACCGTTCATGAATGACCTTACTTGGATAATCCACCATACTATAAATGATTGGAAACTCTTCTTGGTTAAATTTTGAATTGTTCATTTGTCAGAGTTAATTTTGGATCGTTTGAACTGAAGTCATTTTGTATCCAATCTAATTTCTTCTTTAAGTCGAGCTAAAATAATGTTTCATCCCTCAAAATTAAGTCGGGGACAGACCTAACAACTCTCCTTTGATACTCGATCCATGCTCAACTCAAGCAAGTCAGACTAATCAAATATATATATATATATATATATATATATATATATATATATATATAATCATGCATGGTAGTGATTCTTAAGGTTACGGAGTACGTTCTACACATAATCCACGTTAGAACTTGCGTTTACTAAAGTAGAGTGTGGAAAGGTTTCTAAAGGAATGGTCATGGTTGTTGGAGAAGATGATTGGGTAAATACTGGATCTTGAAAAAATCATTAGAAAAGGTTGGGGTCAAGAATAGATGAAGGTGTTTGTCCGGTCAACAACCCCATCGAACCCTAATTTAGGATCGTCGAAACTAGGAGATTCGGATTTAGAGCATTTAGGGCTGTTAAGGTTGGCCCATGGAGGTTTGGATCTTCGAGGTTTGTTTGAGGTAGTCCAATGAGATTTTCTTTTTATAGCACCAAAATGCTAAAGTTGACTTTATGTTGTCCGAGCTAAATGCTAACTCAGATCCAACTTGGTTCCTTATCGAGCCCGTCTTAGAAAAATTTGTCAGTTGGACGTTTGATCCCTGCAAAATTAAATTAGGGGTAGTCCTGACAATACCCCTCTAATGCTAAGTCAGTGCTCAAATCAATCAAATTAAACTAGTCAAACAAATCAAATTTTGTTTACTATTTCATATTGTGCATTGGGCATATCTATACGATCACTTTTACCTGAGAGGAGGCATTACATAGTTTGTTTAGTAAGATATGATTATAATAGTCTGATGACCTCATATTATTATATTCGTTAGTTATGTTGGTTGAAAATATCATCAATTGACATAAGACAATTCCACGATGCTAGTTTAGCCTGGTCATGTGTTGATCAATAGCTTGGACACATGATAAGGGTGTCCTTGCTACACAAATGGTGAGAATAATGACATGGAGTGTTGACGAGTCAGCCACATAAGGTGCCAATAGGATAGCCACGTCACTCTTACTCTAACACTATTAAACCCGTGGATATATAAATAGATTGAGGAGAATGACCTTGATAACAATGATAAAGGTAGCTCGTTTATAACTTAAAAATAGAATTTAAGTTGCGAAAATAGTTTATTTTTATTTAAAGATAAGACTATTTATATGAAAAATATTTATCTTAATCATGACTCGACAAGTGATGATTAAGGGAAATAGACATCAGATTACGATTGGGCCACGTAGACATCAATCCAAAGTAGTAGAATAGGATAATATTTTGCTTATATCATAAAATATTCTCCACTATAAAGGATCTAGTATACAATAATAATCGAGGCCAATGATTGCTTACTATAACCTTTTCCTCTTTTTTGTGACTAACTAAAGCATTGGAGGGACCACATCAAGGACCCATTTGATCTCGGTCTTTATATAGGTCAGATATCAATCAAGCAAGCATTCGACCCTTCTTAGCCACCGAGCAAGCGTTTGAGTCCTTTTGACTAAGAGGACTTCTTATGTACACGGGCTTGACTCAAGTCAGAATAATTTAATCATCATCCTCTCTATCATTGTGACATTTGAATGAGGCTCCACGCCTGCTCAACATGCAATCTAGCAATAGCGCTCCACCCCTGACCCACAATATAGTTAGAACATCCCAAAGCATATGAAGCGTCTCATGCATCACTTCACTGACAAAAGCATCTCAATATTCGTTGCATCCTTCACTCACATAATTATCTCTGATGTGTGATGCATTCTTAAGTGGACAAAAAGCATCCTACACATCTAATGCATTTTTTGTAGACAAAATCATTTGAACGTTTGATACATCTATCACAAATATAAGTGTCTTCGACACATGATGTATCATTTATATACAAAAACATCAAAAACATTTTATACATCCTTTCTAGACAAAAGCATCCTAATATCTGACATATCCTTCACAAACACAAACATAATTGTATCCAATATGTGATGTGCCCTTTATAGACAAAAGCATATGAAACCTTAATGTACAAAAGTATTCCATTGTCTGATATGTCCCTTGTAGACATAAATGTCTCTGATGCATGATGTGTCTGTTACGAAAAAAACATACGAAACATCTAATGAATCATTTGCGAATAAAGGTATCTTGACTTATGGTGCGTCCTTCATGGACATAAGCATCTCTAATACACAACGCATCCTTTACGAATAAAAGCATTCAAATCATATGACACACCCATCCAAAGCAAAAATGCATCCTAGTGTTCAATGCATTCTTCGTGAACACAAACTTCTTTAACGCCAAATTCGTGAACAAGTGGGCAAATCAACCTTACAAAGTAAGTTGCCTAATATGGGAATATTAGAAGCCTTTATAGCTGATCACAAAGTAATATGCCCAATGTGGATAAATCGAGAGTACCTGTAGTTGATCGGCTACGCAAAGCAAGTCGAGAGCCCCTAAAGTTGATCACAAAGTAATATGTATTATGTGGATGGATCAAAAACACCTATAGTTGATTGACCATATAAAGCAAGCTACTCGATGTGGGTAGATTAGGATCCCCTATAATCTAATTGAAGTGCAAGATTACCTACCCAATAGGGGTAGATTGAGATGTTCACTAAAGCTGATTGACTAGTTGGTGGCCACCTTGCGTACTTGAGTTAGGCCCCTTGGCTCTATTTTAGTGTTGGGTAGAGATGATAATACACCCGATGTAGGCTTCTTAACTTCACTGTAATATATTGGTGTGCTTATATGACCCAATTGGTGGGGCATTGATAGACACCTTGGCTTGTTCCACATCTCGATGTGGGCGTCTTGACATCTTATAGCAGATCGGGTAATGATATGAGTCAGATCTAATGGCAACATACTTCAATCATCCAATGTGAGCCCTGTGACATCTGAAGCATAGATTGGGCTATGAAGTAGCCTAGATTAGGGAATGACATATCTATCACTTGATGTGGGCCTCGCGACATCTTCGTCATATATTGAGCAATGACAAGCTTCCACTACCTAATGTGGGTCTCTTTGCAGTCCTGTAGTAGAAATCTTAATAGTAGAATGGATAGGGAAACTCTATGTGGGTCATCTTCTCCTTCATCGAACTCCTCAAACTTGAGATACAAGTCTCTTTAGCTATGAAGATTGGGATCCCGAGATGCATCGACATATCATGATTGAGGCGTTTACTAGTGGTGCTTTAATGTGGTCGCAAAGAATCAACTCCACACATTGAGGTCTATAGTAGATTGCTCTTCAAATATATTTATCCTCAAATAATTTCATATTAAATTTTTTTATACCAATAACCCTAATTGACACCCCATCGATAGCTAAAAAAATGAGGTAGAGAGAAGGGGTAGATAGAACTCAACATTTTCATTGTAAATTGGGCATCGCCACCACTTGATGTGGGTCCCTCGGAGACCTTATACATGTATGTAGAAACATTCATCTTTTATATGATATGAGCTCTTTACTAGCCCTACAGTTGGTCCACTATAGCCTCCCACATCGCTTAACTTGTTTTACAATAGCGCAACACATTGACGATGGACTTCCGTCACCTAATGTGGGCCTCTCAACATCTCCATTGTGGATCATGTGATGACAAGCTTCCACCACTCAGATGTGGCTTCCTCAACATCATTGTAGCATATATCGATCATTGTCTCCTTTATCGCCCAATATGGTCATTTTGACTACTCTATAACAAATTGGTTGGTGACTCTATAGTAAATCGATTGTTATTTCCTTCATCACCTAATGTGGGTGCTTTAGTATCACTTATAGAGTTAGTCATGTCCATATGAAGTTGATGAATTGACCAATTGCCTGAGATACTCTGCCCGACATATGCTCATTGACATACTCTAATAGTTCAAGTAAGATTGTTTCCTTTACTACTTGATGTAAATCATCAAAATAGTTCGGATTATATCATATCCTGTTCCATTGTTTGATGTATCCTTTTCAAGCTAAGCACCAAAATGAACCCAATACATCATTCTCGAGTTAGATATCAAAGGGTGTCTAATTGCTCACATTTGGCTAAGAGTTAAGAGGTCGCACAACACATTAGTGAACAGTATGATGAGCCAACATATGACCGTACTTCTAAATCCCCCCGAAAGAGCTCAGAAAATATACCTTCATAACAAATGATAAAAAAAAAAAACATCAATTAAGACTTGACACGTGGTAGCTTAATTAGCATAAGGAGGATAAGACCTCGATCAACTATTAAGCCTAAATGGATGTAAATCTAGTATAAAATGTTGATGAAATATTTTACCCATACTAAAGTATTTTTTTCTGATTAAACTTGTTATAAAAACCTTTTGAAACAATAATAATAAAGGATCTATTTAATTTTGATCATTTGACCATAATAGTGACTTCTTACACATGAAATCTTGAACAAAGTGATAGGAAAATATAGATGGATTAAATCAATTAGTCTAATAAATAATAAAAAAATTGAACAATTATCTATGAAATTGGAATGTCAAAGTAATATTTAGAAGATACCTCTATAAAAAAGTATAGTGAACCATGAAAATTAGAAATATATTATCCAGTTGCTATCGTAATGTTGCCCATATCATCACTCTTAACATCAATGTTTCATAATATAATATGAATATTTAGTATTTTAATAAAAAGTAATAAGTGGCAAGGTTGGGCCGGGTTGGTGAGTCAAGCCCATGAACGACATAAACTCCCTATCGGATCCTTCATTGTTCTCACTTAAGATTTAGACTTGGGATCGAAACCCAACAACCCGCTTCCAACTGCCCATTTCTTCCCGTCCGAGCCCCTCGAGCGGAGAGAGAGGCCCATGGATTCCTCCTCTTCGTCCTGGTCACGGGCGGCGACGGCGTGGCTGATGTTGGAGCTGGAGAACAGCATCGTCGCTCTGCAGCGGCGAACTCTCTCTAGTAAGGAAATCTTGTCACTTATTTGGGAGTTTTTATCGACACAAATTAGTTATTCGCTTTATGCGATGTTCGTTCCATGATATGATATTGCACCAATTCGTGTTGCTCTAGTCATCGATAGTTTTCGGTGCTTTATTTTTATACCACCAAACGCCGAGTTAGCCCTAGATCTCATCATAGTCTTGCCAGTTTCTCTGTTCCCTTCCGTTTGGTTTGATGGTAATCTTCTTCAAGTTCTGGTCTCTTCATGTTTGGATGTTATTTTGTGCAACGGATATTGGCTAGGTGTGACAAAGTTGGAACAGATTAATTTAATCTCAACCTGACTAAATCCGTTGTCCAAGCGACGAGGGAGAACCCCTAATTTATAATCTTGTCATTTCAAGGAGCTCAAATATAATGCTGCTTCCCCTGATTTTATATTGTGTAATGGTCCAGACTAGACGAGTTTTGGCAATGTTTCTAAATCCCTCATGCAATCTCAGCATGAATCATCAATGGAAGCTATCATCCCTTTTCTGAATCTACTCTTTGTGCTTGGCATCAGTTGCAAACCAACTATTACCTTATCCACATGTTCACACTCTTCTTCTTCATTGTTACAATGGACAAACAAATGTGATGACCTTTCAAATTTTCCGGCTAGGCATTTCTTCCATAAGTACAACGTGAATAATCAATAGAGTATATACATAAACCACCCGTTGATAGGTGAATATAAGTAAACATTTATCAGAAGTCACATATAGCCTGCTTTTATACTTCGTTTTTGCTCTCTCAAGAAGAAAACAAGTTGACCATAAATACTTTAGTGCATTTAGAAAGAATTCATGTGAAGACATCCATAGGGGAGAGCACAGGAAACGAGTCTAACATCCGTGAGTATACTACACCATCAAGAGTGGATAAGAAAAGGAAAAGAATTTCTTATAAGAGTAGCTGTGATGAATTGCCCAACTGGTTATGAAACTTGCTCAAGTTGAGATTTAGATACTTACGGAAGATTTTTTTTCATCAAGACAGCTTTGAGGTAACTTGAAATCATGGAATAATTTCTTGCAGGTTGGGGAAACGTGCATACTTGACTTCCATGTGGAATCTGATGTCTGGTTGATAAGGCTTAATATAAGAAGTCTACCGGCAGAGCTACATGGTAAGAAACTAGAGAAATATTTTAATAAAAAGAACTACACATAGATAAGTTTGACAAAGGAGTTGTTACTGTTATGACGTTCATGATAATTCTGGAACAGTTTCACGAGTAAAAAGAGATCAAGTTGTCGAAGTGATAATATCTTGTAGGCTGTGGAAACTGTTTTATTTGCATACTATTTTTGACCTATTTAGATAAATGTAATATTCTGACTTAGTTTCATATCGAAAGTGGACTAAATTATATTGGGATCTGGTAGGTGTACTATTGGTAACTTGGGCTTAGGTATTTTGACTGTTGATTTAGGCACAACTAAGTTAACAGGCTCAATGAAAATGAAGTTACCAGATAGTTATCCATGTTATCCAGGAGACAAATAAAAACATACATTTAAATTAAGGAACTAATGTTTGAATTTAATCTATAGTTCCAAGAATTGATCTTGGAATTCTTGTTGCAGATTAGATGAACTTTTTTTCAATCAATAGAGTTTTGCTGTAGTATATATGGGAAGAGAGACACAAAGATGCTGATGATTTACAAATAAAGGACTTGATAGTTGATGATGTGGTTGTCAGTGATGTCTTTGTCAGCCCGACTTGATCCTGGGTCGTGTGTGTAAGAGTTCAAAGATGACTAAGAAGGTGGTTCAAGCATCCACCGAGGAACCAATGTCCTCCAAGAAGTTCAGAGTCGAAAAAGTTAGGATTGAGGTGGATGGTAATTGACGTTGATATAGTAAATTAATAGACTTTATAACAGGCTAGGCCCAAAGGAATATTATGTGGCATGACAAGATATTCTCTTCTATGTTCACCTCTGTTGCTGCACTTAGGTGGCTGCCACATCATGAGGGTCCCGCCTTTTGTGTTGACCAGACAACCACGTGACGAGTTATGATTGAGGGGTGAACTTTGAAAGTGATCGGTTCATTGCTTGCCAAAATTTCTTTTGTGAATTGACAAGGAGGATCACTATGATATGCAGAAATCAACTGATGTCAATTACCTCGGTAAAGATGGATAAATCCTTCGTTTTTTTTTTTTTTGCTCAGTTTCTTCTCTATTCATCGAGTGTAAACAGGAAAACCGAGTGCTGACATATCTATAGGTGATTTCTGTGGCAGGGATCTGGATAGAAAAAATTGTTTCTGTTATATTCTTTTGGGTATGACACGATTGAGTTCGAGTATTTTGCTGGTTTATGAATTAGCAACTTGAGATGGTTTCATTAGTCTGAAAGAAGTAAAAAAGATTTCGATAATGCATCTAGCTTCCGATAATAATAAATTTTTGTTCTCATATCCCACATTAATTTCTTGTTTGTGGGGTGCTATTCACATGCTTTCTTTGAGGAACATGTTGCAGGGAGTATTGCTTCCCTCGCTCTCTTTTGTTATGTTGTAATGCCATACTATTAGCAGATGTATATTAGAATTCTATGACTAGAAAAACTAGACATTGATTTTTCTGATGGAGCATAATCGTGTCAATCTACAAGTGATATGGATCATCCTATTTATATCATAAGCGTTTAGTGGAAGGATTTATGTATATATTTTAGATGAATGATTGACATGGGTATATTTATGTATATATCTTAGATGAATGATTGGCAATCCACAGGGATGAGGACCAACATGAACTTGGTATATATTTTAGATGAATGATTGACGGGTCACTCTGTCTCATTGTTGCATCCACCACCCAAGATTGAAGTATACAGTGCAGTCCACATCAATACTTTGAGTGACAAATACAAGGATGACAGCACATAAGGCCGGAAAAGGTAGAACCAATCTTTTCACTGTTTCAAAATATTGGTGTTTTAGAATCTTTTCTGAATGGTGTTAACGTTGTATATGTTTTGACAGTTGCTACTGATTGAATTGATAAGCTACATATCCTGGCATTCTAGTGAATTTTTTGTTCCTTTAATAAATTTGAAGTTTTTGGGCTTTTTCCGTCAACAATCCAACTGCAGACAATCTACTTTGAATCCTTTGGCAAGTTCTGGCTCTGGGTGAAAATAACTAGATTAAATTTTTCCTGCTATCATCGGCAAACTTTAATATTTGCTTCTTTTCTTTTTTTTGTTATTGTCAAAGAATTAATTGTTGTTCAACACAGTGAAGAGATCAAGAAATAATACTTATTTTTGGTGCTGGAATACATATATTAACGTTAAGTTGGTCTCTTCTACCTGCAGGCACGGCGGTCTAACGAACGGTAGAATGCCAGCGTTTGCACAGAGGCCGCGAGCACGTGACGGAAAGATTCGGCATATCTCACCTGCGGCGTACTGCCCCGCTATGTGATTCGAGACGAGAGAAAAATGAGGACATGAGGCGAGTTCATCAATAGCTCTGTTGGTCGTAATAATACTATAATATACATGCGTCTTGGGTGCAATCTCCCTCCACTGCTCTCCACTCTGTCTCGTCTCCATCTCGCTCCCTCTGCTTTCCACCAATCCGTCTCTCTCCAGATGGACCGAATCTCCTCCGACGGCGATTGCCTCCTCCGAAGTTTACTCCTCGCTTCCCTCTGACGCTTCTCGGATTGCTGCAATCTGTTGGCTCTATTCGGACTTTGGCCAAGTGTTCCATCGTTTGCTTTGGAGACGAAGATGGGGTTTGATCTCAATGTGGTCTCTCTCGGAGAGTCGTTCATTACGGTCCCCAACTCCTATGAGGCGTCCAGCAACGAAGCAACCGCCGCCAACGGAGAAGAGGACAAGCCCGCCACCAACGGCGCCGCTACCTGCCGCTTCGGCATCTTTAGGCACCCCGCCGAGCCGGATTTTGATGGTGATGATCATGACGATGAGGTTGAGGAGGAGAGTGGTGTCTGGCCGGAACCGGGCATCGTTACGCAGCAGCTGTTCCCTACGGCGGAGGCGGTGACATTGCAGCCTTCGGTGTCTGCGGCCTCTTGCTCGCCCTTGGGCTGGGCCGATCTCAGTTTCAGGGAGGGGATGGTGGCCGGTGCGGTGGAGGCGGCGGCGGGGAAGGCTTTGCGGCATCTGCAGCAGCAGCAGCAGCAGGTGAAGAAGAGCAGGCGAGGACCAAGGTCTCGGAGTTCGCAGTATCGCGGCGTCACCTTCTACAGGAGAACCGGGAGATGGGAGTCCCACATCTGGTTAGCAAGTTCTTTCTCCTTCCTCTTGTTATTTATGTTATGTTCTAACTTAATGGGATGTGCCCCTTTCTCCCTTAACCTTCCCCAGGGATTGTGGAAAGCAAGTCTATTTGGGTAAGTTGTCGATCTCTCTTTGCTTGAACAGGGGAAAGATTGCTAATTCGATATGTTTGGGGTTTTTAACTGTTTTGCTCTGTTTCGATGGAAACTTCAGGAGGCTTCGATACTGCTCATGCTGCTGCAAGGTTTGATTTCTTTTGCTCCATCCCCCAAAAGTGCTTTGGTCGTGTAGTACATGTACTATTCCAGTAGTTCATCGTTTGGGAACTGTTATGCTGTCTCTTAAATGGATTGCAGAGCATATGATCGTGCTGCAATCAAATTTCGTGGCCTTGGTGCTGACATTAACTTTAGTCTCAGTGATTATGACGAGGATTTGAAGCAGGTAATCCTACAAAAACAGAAGGACATGTCTGTATGAACATCGATATGGCATCACATTGATGTGTGGGACTGACATGCCTCCATCTTTCTTTGCAAATGTGTAGGACTGACATTAAATTTAAGCAAGCTACAGTGAATATGTTATTTGATTTCAGATGGGGAGTCTATCAAAGGAAGAATTTGTGCATATACTTCGTCGTCAAAGTACTGGGTTTGCAAGAGGAAGCTCCAAGTACAGAGGCGTGACACTTCACAAGTGTGGCCGTTGGGAGGCTCGCATGGGACAGTTCCTTGGCAAAAAGTATGATGTCCTAGCTTCTCTAATTTTCTTGCTTCATTCTCGAGTTGGATCTCAAATAAGCTTATGTTTTCTATCCATGCAATCTAATCTCAATCAGGCAGTTTGTGTATTTGAACCCAACGGCAGTTTGAGGATTTACTGCAAGTTATGTATCCATATGCGTTAATAGTGAAATGTGAATGGAACAGTTGTTAATGCAGAGAAGTAATAGGAAAGGAAATGCAGTGATTAAGAAGTGAAACACAAACATGTTAGACATATAAATTCTTGTTCCCAAATCAAATTCTTAGATAGCTCATAAATACCATTAGTAAAGCACACGGAACATTAGATCGCTATTAAACACAAATGTAAAACTAAAGGTCATCATCTCCTAAACCTTTCTGGCTTCTTGAATAATAGTACTAAAGCCGATGTTTACGTTTGAGAACATGATTTTTTTTTCTTTATTTTGTACAGGTACATTTATCTTGGCTTATTCGACAGTGAAATAGAGGCTGCAAGGTCCAATTTCTGAATGCTTATAACCATATTCTGATACAAATGTTTGCATTAAAGGGTTAATAAAAACAGTCAAAAACTTTTATTTTTCGTTGATTGTTAGGGCATATGACAAGGCTGCTATTAAATGTAATGGAAGGGTAGCTATCACCAATTTTGAGCCAAGCCTCTATCAAGACGAGATACTTCTTGAGCCTGAAAATGAAGGTATCATTATGAAATATTCTTGTGTTTTCCTGTCTATCCTAAGTTATGTTCTTTGTGCATTTAGTTGTTTCTTAGTAATCTTTGCATAAACTTATGTTTGTGATAGTTGGCTTCAAGGATGTTGATTTAAGCCTGAGGATTTCTCAACCTAACCTGGACAGTGCGAAGAGGGATGGTAGCTCTACTAGTACCAATTTCAATTGTGGCTTATTTGGAGTTATGGAAACTAGAAATGCTCAGGTAAATAGTCTTTTACCTTGTAGATTTTTCGATATATATCATTTTGTTGAGATATCGGGCATATACTGGAAGTTCTTAAATGTGTCAGTTGCTGTAAATGTTTTTCTCTCCTACTAATGCCCTTCTAACTGATCCTCCCATTCCTCTATTATGACAGTAATACTTTAGCCCCAACTATGATTTTCTTATGATTAAGTCCTTTTGAAGTCGCATCTCTTAACAAGCAAAAGAAATTGGTACAATGGTCAATGAAAAAGAATTATTATGTCAGAAACTGATGGAGTTGGAGATAAAGGGAAATAGTTTATACATTCAGAAGATATCTTAGGACCATCAGCCACATATTTCTTGTCTGGTTTTAGTGTACATGAGACATCCAAGTTCATTGCCAAGAAAGTAGAAGTTTGTTTACATAATCGCCTGTTTTATAAGTTATATGCAAAGCAACAAAGTCATTTTCATTTCATTTACTTTCTTCAGCCTCTTTTGATAAAAAGAGAGAACGTCCGAGGCTCCCACTAATGCATCAGTGTTCATATATGTCCATCAAAAAATTTTTTGTGCTACAATTGTTGGATATGGTCTAATGGACAGCATCGAAATATACAGGAAAGAGGGAAAGATCAGAGGCAGGAGGTGGGTTTGCAAGTCTTTCCGAACTGGGCGTGGCAAATGCATGGTCCAACCCTCTTGCCATTAGTCTCTTCTGCAGCATCATCAGGATTCTCTAGCTCCTCCACAGCGGCTGTGATTCCAGCGCCGCCAGCTCCAATTACCCATCCCTTATTGTTCCCTCAGTCAGCAAGCACCAGCTACCATTTCTGAAACTGATTACGAGCCATTACTATGATCAAGGATTGCAGACAACCCAGTTGGTGCTTGGTACTCCATTTTCGGTATAGACCGTATGTTGCATAAGTCATAAAGTTCGATATGGTGGGTGATAGCTATGGGTCGAGCATTGGTCAGGGAAAAGCTTCCATTGTCTTGGCTAATGATGAGAGAGATGCTGGGTGGGGTTGGATGCCAGCTTCCCTTCCGCCGTTTGAAACAATACTGGCATCGTTCATTAGCTACTATGAAGAATGCCGATTCACTCCACTACAACAGTACCTGATGCCCGAGTACTGTATAGCTGATTTAAAAGCTGGGAGGACTTTTTCTTTACTGGTTTCCAGCTGTGATGTTGACTTGTAGTGGCTGGGGAGGGGAGTTCCACCTTTCAAGGATTAGACATCATCGTTTGTTAGTTTCCTTCTTGTTTGTGGGTTCCCTTCAGGGATGATAGGACTAGAAGAGAGAGAGAGAGAGAGACGTTTGTCCAGTGTACAACTGGGGGAAAAGACTCAACCGGATGGTGCCTAATGAGTGGTTTCTTTCTCGTGTCAGAGTCGAGGATGTGATGGATGGGGGAAGACCCTGCAACTGCTGACAGCTTTAGGTGTCCCGTCGTATCGGCCCCTACCTCGTTGGGGTTCACTGTTGATCCAGGGAAGGTGCCGTGGCGCAGAGATGACAGGAGGTGGGGTTCACTGTTCGGTTCTCTTCTGTTTCATGTTGTGCTCTACACGTATCGTTCCCAATGAGGTGAAGTGATTGATGGGCTGTGATATGTGAAGTGACAACCATGGTCGTCGCATCGCATCGCATCGTATTATATATAGTCTCTGCTGTGTTGATTCCCGGTCGAGCTATTCTCTCTCCAATGCCACTGTTCTTTTGCAGCCGCGTCACGGTGCTATGACAATTCATGGTCATGCACGGTGTCTGGGGCTGTAACACCAAGGTAAGAGGAAGGTAAATGTTAGGAGGACCACTGCCTGAATCAACGATTCATTTATTCATTCGTTCCTGTTCTGTAGGAAATCAGGAAATCCCACCTTATACACGATCCATATTTTGTACGAACTTTAGCTTGAACAACATCAATGATTTGATAAATAAATAAATAAATAAATAATCAATGGAAGACTAAACGACAACAACATCAAATCATTTAATAACCTAATTTATGAGGATTTCAAAGATTGCTAGATTCTTAATCGGCGTGGTATCTATCGATCACCAGCTGCAGGATCCGACCGACATCGACTCCGTCACTCATCCACGATCGCATATGGTGGCCGCAGCAGAGGTGCAGCCAAACCCTTCACTTCTTTGGATCCGGTGTAATCTCCACAGGAAGCAGCTCCATCCAATCCCTGCCCTCCACTCGAAACCTGTCCTTCCCAGACTACCGACCTCGTCACGTGCTCACCTTCGTATCCATCGGTGGTCGTAACATCTTCGAGGCTGTAGCGGATCGCCTCCTGACGTTGCTACGTGTCAGTTAACTAAGACCAGAAGCCAAACCCACGTCATAAAGTAGGGAAAAAAAAGGAGCTGACTGCAGCATCGAGAGAGCGTGAGGATTCATTGGCTCGAGAAGATAAGTACGCATGTTCTATACGAGGGACGATACACACAGCAGACCACAGGTCTTCCCCGGAGAAGACGTACACAGCTTGAGGCACGAGCGACGTTTACGGTACGGTTCCATGGCAAGTTGAAGAGACGATGCGAATGATACGGTTCGGAGGCACGCTCATGAGAGATGCGACGTCGCGCGCGTTAAGGAGATCGATGATGCCACGAGGTACACGTTTATGGGTTCCACACAGAGATCTGATGTCGCGGGAGCGCGCGTTCAAGAGACGATGCCAACAATACAAAGAGGTCTGATGCCATAATCCAGCAGAGTGGGTAATAGATAGATAGTTGTCTGTATGCAGGGAGAGACAATTGAGAGATGGCTTCTCTATGGTTTTTTTTTTTTTTTTTTTTTTTGGGGGGTGGGGGGTTTGTGGGGGGGACAAAACTTCATCGAAAGTGGTTGTATGCATGTATATTAGTCGAGATGTGATGATGGTAATAAAATATATTACCACGACATGATTCCTCTCTCTCATCCTTTTTAGTCTTAAAACCAGTAGTAGAGACTTTATTACATGACACGTGTAATGTTGGGTCTAAGTAACAACGATAGTAAAATAACAAGAATTGCTTGCTACTCTCCCAAATAGTAGAGATTTGGCGAGACAAAGAAGTGGACGTTGAGGGTCGCGTTGGGATGCTGAGTTCCAGATCGGGTTCCCAAGTGGTCTCGACCCACCTCGCACGGAACGCAACCCGACGAGCCGGCGGCGTTGTTCACACTTGGCTGTGGATCTGGAAACCTCTCTCTCTCCTGTCGTCGGTTGCGGCTCCGTCTCGAGGGCTGCGACGATCCGGTGAGATTTGTTTTCTATCGAACCCCTCTGGCTTCTAGATTTCTGGTTTCCTTTCGTTTATCCTGTGGTAATATCATTATGTGGTTTGGGGAAGAAGCAAGGAGCAGATACTGATCTCTGCAGCAGAACAGAACAGACACAACCCTAGTAATTTTGTTCTCTTTTGTCGAATCGATTAGGGTTCTACGTTCATTTACCAGCGTCTTCACCCCATTGGGGCGTAAATAAATGTAAAGGTTCCGGGACTCGTCTTCCCTTTAAATTCTTGGCACCCTGGGATCGTCAGGTGTTCTTCCGCGTAGGGTTTGGTCTTGGTGGATTCATGCTCTTTTTGGCTTCACATATCCTCAGTTATAGTTGAAATCCATTCGGTTGACTCCGATGTCTGCTGAAAATTTGAATGATTTGGCAAATCTGATATATGATTTTTGTGGTGAGTCTTCAACTATGTCATAGAGTCCCAATTGGGGATGCCAAACAAAGTTCCAAGACGAGGAAGATGGCTTGAATTTTGGTGCTTAGACTTTGCAAAAAATGATCTCAGAATAAGTAATTGTTAAATCTGACATATGATTTGTGGTGAGTCTTCAAATATGTTATGGAGTTCCAATGAGAATGTCAAATATAGTTCCAAGACAAGGTAGGGGGTGTCTCATGAACTTCTCATTGATGGCTTGAATTTTGTTGCTTAAACATGGAAATATGACCTCCAAATTAAGTCGTCGTCTCAGGTATCATTAACTTGCTCCTCCACCGATTTGGGGTTTGTTCAGGGTCATCTTTGGAGATACATGGTTTGTGTAAATAAATTATAGAACCATGATATCATCAAGGATTGATGTCTTTTTCTTTTAATGAATTATTTGTACTTCATAAAAAATGGATAATATTTTGACGCTTGTGTATTACAGATAGATGCTGTATGCTTTTTAGTCTTAGTTTGATGAATTATGAAGTGAGTTTGCAACATCTTGTATAAATATATTATTTTTAAAGGATCTAAAGATTAAAATCAAATTAAGAGTTTACAGATAATTAAGGCATGCATTTTCTTTGTCTTTCTTTCTTTTTGGATCCAACAATATTCCTTATATAGGGAATTTTACTTAACTGATGATGACATTCAAGTACTTGGTCCAAGTATTAGCAATTGAAATCCTTGCTAAGAACTGAAAAACACACAAAATAGTGGGTGGGACAACTTGTTATTTGAGTTTTCAGAAGAAAAAAAAAACAAAATTATAGCCTTCCTAAGTCTCCTTCCCATATTAAAGAGATGTTGTATCTTACTAATTCATTAATGTAAAGATGGAATGAACTGAAAATCAAAATTCACTTTTATTTGTATGTCTTTGAAAACGATTTAAAAGATAATGCGTCAGTCTTTAACGGAAAAATGTAAAAGTACAGTGAGCTCGAAAAAGATTTTTGAAAAATGCAGATATTCAATAAGATCATTGAAGCTTCAAACATAGGATTTTGTTACAAAAGCTGAAAAATTCAAAATTTACAATTTTGCACAGGATACGAAAAGTACAAACATTCATCTCATATTGCTCCGATAATATAGCAGATGGAAAAAGGATTGTTGGTTTCATAAATGAGACAGTTTGTTGAATGTTAATTGAAATTTCTAAGCTGTAGGATGACAATAGTGAAGTCTGTTAAATCAGCAAATTAAGATTTTTACTAGGATGATGACAAGTGACATCTATAAGTGAATAGGAAACCATCCAAAGGATTAAGAAACTCGTGATAGGCTTCATTTGTTTCACAAGACCTTCTACTCATGACATGGTAAGTTATGCATCAACCCAAATTTATAAAGTGGAAGCTGAGTTCTTACGAGATTATTTATAAAGAAAAGTGGAAGCTGAGTTCTTATGAGATTAAAGACATCCTTTAAGTTTCCTCAGTTGTCATCTTGGTTTCAATCTATTCAGAATTATAATTGTGCTCAACCATATCTATACTTGATGCATGTCATTGACATGTTAATATATGTCTTCTCCTCTGAGTTTAAGTCACCACTTGCAAAATGATTTTATGTTTTTTTATCATTAGGTGAGAGAATGCCATAATGAAGCCAGTTTTAACTTCCGAAGCTGGTCAAGCATTGGGGAATTCTCTCAAATTACCATTTGCTTTTGACATCTCATCGAAGTTCCTTTACTTGGTATAATTGATATCTTGATGAAAGGAATTTGTTATTTAGAAGGTCAATGTGAAAATATTGATTTTTTGAGAAAGGACTGGATTGTGTTATTGGGATTTTAGTCACTACCATTACAAGGTTTAAACTGAGACTACGTTTCTTAAAGATAATAGACTGAGATTACATTTCTTAAAGATAATAATGAAGAGGAAACTTAAGGAAAAAAGAGGATGTGGAGGAAGGATGACCTCCCTGATAAAACAATGGTGGAGCTCATGTAGCAGCCAAACTTTAAGGTTCAACGAAGTTTTAGAAAACTTTGTTTTAGTAATCTGTGGATGAATAGGTCTGTCATATTTGGGGACCAATTGACTTAGTTTGATGTTGTGTAGCAACTTTGTTTTTTGTATCATACAGAAGTTATTAGGGAGAAATTTCTGTCAGATAATCAAATCTACTCAATTGCAAAGCTGACACTATCTTTTGGCCTGCATTAGAACTTTTGAACTTGTTTCGATAAATGTCATTTTTTTAAAACAATATTTTCACAATTGTTAGGCACATTTGACTTGTTGTATGCACGTACATTGAAAGGAGTGTAAGTCGTAGCACCTGATCCAAGACCTCATTGTTGGGCATCATGGCTACCACCATACTCAGTTGTCCAGTATATGCTGCTTCTCATAGTTATACTTTCAAGTGTTAAGGCATCTCTTTCTCCTTGCTTCTCTGTTAGGGGTGTTAACTGTTAACATTCTTTTTGAATTTGAACGACTCTTTCTCCTTGCTCCTTTGTAGGGATATTAACGTCCATTTTGAATTTGGATAACAGAACAGTCTAAGATGAGGATAATAAGAAGCAGTTTCTCTTTTTTGCTAGGAACTGGCTGTGGTATTTCCAGCTCCCAGAACTACAAAGTCCCAAACATAAAGAAGCTCTCTCATGCTTAACCACAGTTACTGGTACAGTTCTTTATGCCCTTTTCCTTATCGAAGCTTTTGCAACTTTTGTCGTGTGTGGAAAACTTTGATGCAACTCTTTTTTTTAAGTTTCATTCTTGTACTGGGCCATGTAAATCTTTTATCGGGTCTCTTAAGAAACATCGATTTTGAAGACAAACATTGACAAATCATCAAAATAAAATTGATGAGATTTCAAATTCTCAACCTTTAAGTAGATTTGATACACCACTATCAAATCAATATTTTAGGTATAAAGATATATTGGATTTGGTACGCCATCATTAGATCAAAAATATATTGGATGAGGATGTTTTTAGACGTAAGGTTTGATATATCACCATTAGATCATTATTTAAAGTGTAAAGATGAAATTTTAAACCTCAATTCATAAGTGAATCTGATACATCATTGGAAGATCTTAGGCTCGGATCTCATATTTTTCAAGTAATTTTTGTTTTAGCTAATATCTGAAACAAGTGGCTGAGTGCTTATTATACAACTAACAAATACGTCCATGTTGGTCTAGCCAAATCAAAATTTAGCTCATAACTGTGCATGCATTTGCAAGGCGTAAGGAGGCAATAGAAGTATTCTCTTCAACACTATGAACGGCATCATTGGGCACGGATGCCACTGGAAAGTGCAAGAAAAATATCTATGATTAAAATGTACTAAGGTCGAGAACACAACCCGAACGCATTCATATCACAAATGAGACCGAGAACTTAGAAAAAAGAAAATAAAAACAGTATGGAGATATGGATAAGGCTGATGGAGTCGAGCAATTGTGGATCACTTCCACTTCCTGAACTTGCCACCAAAGCTACCATGTTTCCCACCGAACATCCCATGCTTGAACTTGCCATGGTGGCCAAAGCCATGGGGCATTCCATGTCCCATCTGATGATGACCGTGCGTCGACTGGTAAGCCCCGTACGCTGCAGCAGCAGCAGCCGCTCCCCCCGCCAGCAACTTTCCCATTTTAGATCCATGTCCTGTGTCCACGATTTATTATCGAGTCTAGGGAACACGCACATTTTTCCAAGTAATTGGTCTTCTCGTAATGCAGCACTAATTATTTTCGCATGGTCTGTCTAAAGCAGTTTAAGCATATCGCCTGAAACTAAAGATGTGGTACTTACCATGATGTGACGGAGCCGATGGACCAGGGTAAGCGGTAGGTAGATATCCCGAAGGTGGATAACCATGAGGTGGATATCCCTGATGAGGATAGCCATGTGGAGGATATGTGCTGGGTGTGGGAGGATATCCGTGTGGAGCATATGCCTCATGAGATGGGCATGCGTTGGGCACGGGAGGATATCCGTGTGGAGCGTATGCCCCGGGTGGTGGAGGATATCCCCCATGGTTTCCATGTCCTCCAATAAGTCCATGCGCTAAGTTTGAAAACAATCCTTTATCAGTTTCGTCATGCTTATCCTTTCCCCCTTCCATTTTCTCTTCGATGAAGATGGCTGAAAGAGAAATATGACAATGGTTAATGCTGATTCTACATTATCGCTCTATCTACCTTGAGATGGATCACAAACAATAACGATATGTAGAGCAAAAGTAATCTGTAAAAAAGTTCTTAACAAGCTGATAGAGATCATATCTTCACAACCCATATAGGAAAACACTAGCAGCCAGTGTGTAACAGATCAAGATATACTCTAGACCGAGCTTTGCCTTACCACGCGAAATCGACCGGTAACGATCGATTTCGATCATCACCGGCCGATTCCAAGCGGTTTCAGCCGAGGGAGGGAGAAAAAAGAAGAGGAGAACCTGGATTTCTTCCCGTGTTGCGCGATCCGTCGCCCGGTCTCCCACGTCACATGATCCGTCGCCCACGGGTGATTTCTTCTCCCCGCGCAAGGAGAAGAAACGTCTTCCCTCGTGGGGAGGACGAACGAGGCGACGTCGCCCTTTCCTTTTCCTTTTAATTATATTATATTTATATTTATATTATATTATATTATATTGAATGGTACACCCCGTGTATACCGTTCGGTACCAGATACCGTACCATACCGAGCAGATCTCGGTATGCCGGTACAGACCAGTTTGGCAATTCTTGCTCTAGACCCAAATTAATTGCCAGAAGAGGTGAGTATGGGTACTTCATGATGAAATGTTAATACAAACAAATAATAATAACATGTCTCCAAAATATAGAGTTCTGATGCTACCACAGGGAGGTATTATTTCACAACTACTATATTTCATTTGATAGAACAACTTTGACAAAATCTTTAACTTCAAAGACATGTATGATTAACTGTACAAGAAGGAAAAAAGAACTATCTTGATCAACATCCTTGAGTGCCAGCAGTATGAAAACATGTACATTTAGCTCCAGCAAACCTTCTATCTAGATGAGAACCTGTTATGGAACTATAATAATAGTTCGATAATGACAAAGCATTTACTCCATCCCACATGCAATCCTAAACCTTTTCAGGTTATAATATGTGGCCTCCGCTAGTCATAAAATTTCTTCTCTACATCTAAGCAAAGTCGTTTTTGTGTGTGGATCGAACAGAACGGTGTCTGTCATGTAATATAGCATGCTGTAAGATTTCAGAAATGAGCCATAATCCTCTTCCAGATCTCTTTTATCAAACAGATAATGCAGTCAAGAAAAAAAAAATCAAAGAGACACATGAGCCGATGGAAAATCCTATATTGAACTGATTGCTTATAACCTAGCCTAAGAAAACTCCTTTTGCTGATCCAAGAAGGCAAACGATAATATGATGCATAAGAACACAATTTGAATTATTGAACCCTACTGCCCCAACCAATCATTTCCAATGAAACTTCAGAAAATTTAAAGAAAAGAAGAACCTGAAATCAAGTGACGTCGAAAAGATACCCCAAGTTGAGAACGGGACTAATATCTTTCGAGATAAGAAGATCTCTGGGTGAGGAAAATCAAAAGAGAGCTTGGTGCTTTTTATAGAGAATTCTCAGGTAAGTTAAAATTTCAGGTCTTCAATGACCCAACTAGAATGGCATGTTGAAAATGAGATGAAGGAAAGGAAAAAAGAAGAAAAAACTAGAAACGAATTAGGTAGGTAAATGTTCAATCCTAAGCTTTCTTTGACAAATCAAGCCAAAATTGTTTCCAGACACAGAAGCAATTTGCTATAAGTGAAAAAAGTGAAAGGAACAAAAAAAAAAGAGGAAAAAAGATGATGAAATAAACCCTTACATGTTGAACCAAGCAGAAAAGATGGCTTTGAAAACCTCAAGAAAGATCCAATATCTTGCTCTTTGACAGGATAAATGAGTGAGAGTAACGGCAAATAGAAGGAATAGAAAAGAGAGGTGCGATATGTGAAGTGACAACCATCATCATCACATCGCATCTGCCTATGGTATTATAGCCTCAGCTGTGTTGATTCCCAGTCGAGCTATTCTCTTTCCAATGCCACTGGTCTTCTGTAGTGGCATCACAGTGCTATGACAATTCATGGTCATGCATGGTGTCTGGGCTGTAACACTAAGGTAAGAGGAAGCTAAATGTTAGGAGGACTACCGCCTATTTGGTATAATATGAGGAACCTCATACCTGAAACAATGATTCATCTATTCAATAGGAAATTAGGAACTCCCACCTTATACCACATCGTGATCCATATTTTGTAGAAACTTAAGCTTTAACAACTTCAGTAATTTATAAATAAGAAAGGGATGAAAGACTAGAATACAAGAAACATTAAATCACAGTTCACTTGTCTAGGGGGCCATCAGACATGTGAATCATTTATGACCAAATTTATTAGGGTTTCAAATACTGTTAGATTCTTAATCGCTCAAGCTTTTTAACTTGTTACTGCAAAGATGGAATGAACTTACATCAGAACTTTTATTTGTATGTCTTTGAAAATGATTCAAATGATAATGCATCAACTCTTGATGGCAAAATGTGAAAGTACGATATGTGTGCTTGAAATATACTTCCGAAAAATGAATATGTTCAATAAGATCAATGAAGACTGGAAGAGATCCAGGCTACATTTACAAAAACTGAAAGTATTCAAAATTTAAAATTTTAGTACAGGATAGGAGAAGTGCCAACATTCATATATCTGTTTTATGCATGCCATTGATGTGTTAATAAATGTCTTCTCCTCTGGGTCTAGGTGACCACTTGCAAAATGATTCATGTTTTTTATTGTTAGGTGAGAAAATTCCATGATGAAGCCAGTTTTAACTTCTGAAGCTGGTCAAGTGTTGGGGAATTTTCAGAGATGAACATTTGCTCTTGACATCTCGTTGTAGTTCTTTTACTTGGTGTAATTGATATCTTGATGAAAGAAATTTGATACTTAGAAGGTCAATGTGAAAATATTGATCTTTAGAGAAAGGACTGAATTATGATGTTATTGGGTTTTTGGTAACGACTATTACAAGGTTTAGTTAGACGGAGACTATGTTTCTTAAAGATAATAATGAAGAAGAGGAAACTTGAGGAAAAGGAGGGTGGTGGAGGAAGGATGACCTCCCTGATAAAAGGATGGTGGAGCTCAATGTAGCATCCCAACTTTAAGGTTCATCCAAGTTTTAGAAAACTTTTGTCTTGGTAATCTGTAGATGCAGAGGTCTGTCATAGTTCAGGACCAATTGACTTATTTTGATGTTGTTTAGCAACTTTGTTCTTTTTCATCATTCAGAATTTATTAGTGAGAAATTCCTGTGTCAGATAGTCAAATCTACACGTTCAGCCTGCTCTAGAACTTGTTGAACTCGGTTTCTGATAAATCTCTTTTGGTTTATAATATTCACAATTGTCTTAGCCACATTTTACTTGATGTGTGCCAGAGCAGGTGCCACTGAAAGGAGCAAAAATCACGGTCACCCGACGCGAGATCGTCAATCATTGGGCACTGCTACCACCACCCACCATGCTCGGTTGTCCGGTATTATGCTGCTTCTTAAAGTTATACTTTCATGTATCAAGGCATTTTTTTAACATTCTTTTTGAATCTGAATGACTCTTTCTTCTTTATGATTTGTAGGGATGTTAGCATCGGTTTTGAATTTGGATAACAGAGCAGTCTACGATGGGGACGATAAGAAGCAGTTTCTCTCTTTTGCAGGGAACTCTGGCTGTGGTATTTTACATAGCCCCGAACTACAACGTCCCAAACATAAATAAGCACATCAATACTTGGATGTTTGTAGCAAAGAAACCTACAGGAAGCCTAACAAGGATGAAGATTAGCCATCAGGAGGTATCTCTTCCTTAGACGCCAAGCTCCCAGGGTGTGTGTATGTGTGTGTATATATATGTATAGTAGTTAGGCCACAGTTACAAGTATGCTGCTTCTGTTTCCTGCTTTCCCTTGAAGCCTTTGAAACTTCCACGCGGGCCAATGCTTCTGGCCAAATGCTCGAACTCATGGTACAAAGTTCATCCTTCGACACGTCGACTAATCTTCCGGTTTAACATCCAGTCTCTTACATGATGCTTCTCCGGCCCAACGATTCTCTTGCTTCGACAATTAGCCCGTTGATGATTTGTATCTGTGATCAAAGTTTTTGTTATGACTCTTATCTTAAAAGTATATTAGTTCATAAATTTATTAATCTAATGTTGAACTGTTTTAATTTTATCATGTGTCTTTTTAAGCGATGTCAGATTTGGAATCTTCAACCTTAACTAAATATAGCTAATTTTTTTAATAAATATATAATATTTTAGATGTAAAAACATATTCTAAGTCTTAATCACTTGGGTATAAAGATGTCAAAACATTCAACTTTTTATAAATTTAATATATCTTTACTAAATTAATATTTTAAGTGTAAAAAAATATATCGAAACGTCAACCTTCTAAGATGCAAACTTATTTATCGTAAGACCTAAAATCGAATCTCATCTTTTGTCAGAAATAAAAAAAAAAATTAATGTAAATTTAGTGTTAGATAATATCATAACCGTGTATTCATTTGCCATTTGCCAAAGCTTAAAAGGAAGCAATAGGAAGTATAACTCTTCGAGCACCATGAACGGCTTAATTGGGCAACAAATAATAATACCAGGATGTGCAAGACAAATATCAAAGATTAAAAATGTACTAAGGACCGACAACACATCCCCAACACGGTAATATCACAAACGAGCGTGACGCATATAACACATAATTATTTAGAGCAAGAAAATAAAAATAGTAGACAGATATGGATACGGCTGATGGATTCAGGCAATCACGGATCACTTCCACTTCTTGAACTTGCCGCCAAACATGCCGTGCTTGCCAAATTTTCCATGCTTGAACTTGCCATGGTGCTTGAACTTGCCATGGTGGCCACCAAAGCCATGGTGCTTGAACTTGCCATGGTGGCCCAAGCCATGGGGCATTCCATGTCCCATGTGATGATGGCCGTGAGACAACTGGTGAGCCCCGTAAGCTGCCGCAGCGGCTGCAGCTCCCCCCGCCAGCAACACTCCCATGTTAGGTCCATGTCCTGTGTCCACAATTTATCATCGAGTTTAGGGAACACACGCACGCACTTTGGCCATTCCGAGCAATTGGGACTCCATTTGACGGAATGTGTTCTCAGTATCAGTGATTTTAACAAACATGGTCTGTCTAAAGTAAGCTTAATAAGCGTATCGCTTGCCTGAAACTAAAAGTTGGGGTACTTACCATGATGCGACGGAGCCGATGGACCAGCAGGATAAGCGGCGGGTGGATATCCAGAAGGTGGGTATCCGCCTGGTGGAGGATATCCAGGATATCCTGATGGTGGATAGCCTTGAGGGGGATATCCCTGAGAAGGATGTCCATGCGGAGGATATGCACCGGGTGCAGGAGGATATCCTTGTGGAGGGTATGCCCCCGGCGGCGGATACGCCCCGGGTTGTGGAGGATACCCCCCATACTGTCCATGTCCACCAAGCCCATGAGCTAAGCTTGAAAACAATCCTTTATCAGATTCGTCATGCTTGTCCTTGCCCCCTCCCATGTTCTCTTCGATGAGAAGATGGCTGAAAGAGAAATAATGACAATGGTCAATGCTGATTTCTTGAGATGGATCACAAACAATAGATATGTACAGCAAAACAAAGCTGATAGAGATCATTATCTTCATACAATTCCAAACATTAATCCAACTAATGCCCTGGTTGCAAAACCATCTAGGAAAACACCAACAACCATGAAGCAGAATGTAATGGATCAAGACCTACTCTAAACCCAAATTACTCAGAAGAAGAGGCGTGTATGGGTACTTAATGATGAAATGTTGATACAAACAGATAATGCCGTGTGTCCAAAATATAAAGAGTTCTGACGCTACCACAGGGAGGGCGTTATTCAAGAGAATACACTACCAGCTCCAATAAGGATCAGCTAAATAGTAAAAACATACCTAAAGTGGTCCTTTAAATAAAAAAAATAAAAAAAAGCTTAATTTACAATAGCCAACATCTTCTATTTGTTAGAATAAGTCTGAAGTTTCGCAACTACTATATTTCATTCGATAGAACAAGTTTGACAAAATCTTGTCAGGAGGAAAGAACTATCTCGATCAACATCCTTTTGAGTGCCAGCAGTATGAAAACATGTACGTTTGGCCCGAGCAAACCTTCTTCTATTCAGATGAGAACCTGTTATGAAACCAAATTAATTGTTCGATGATGGCAAAGCATTTACTCCATCCCATATGCAATTCTAAACCTGTCAAAAGGTCATATGCTGCCTCCGCTAGTCATAAATTTTCTTTCTCCTACATCTAAGCAAATTCTTTTTTTGTATGAATCAAATTGAACGATGTCTGTCATGTAAAGTAGCAAGCTGTAAGATCTGAGAAATGAACCACAATCCTCTTCCAGATCTCTTTTATCAAACAGATAATACAGTCAAGAAAAAAAAAAAAACAAACAGACACATGAGCCAATGGAAAAATCCTATATTGAACTGATTGCTTATAACCTAGCCTAAGAAAACTCCTTTTGCCAGTTTGATAACCCAAGAAGGCAAATGACAATATGATGCATAAGAATACAATTAAAGTTCTTGAGCCCTATTGCCCCAACCAATCATTTCCAATGGAACTACAGAAAATTAAAAGAAAAGAAGAACCTGGAATCAAGTGATGTCAAAAAGATATCCCAAGTTGAGACCGGGACTAAGATCTTTTGAGAAAAGAAGATCTTGGGGTTTGGAAAATCAAAATAGACCTTGGTGCTTTTTATAGAGAATTCTCAGGTAAGTTAAAATTTCAGGTCTTCAATGACCCGACTAAAATGGAATGTTGAAAATGAGATGAAGGAAAGGGCAAAAAAGGAAAAAGAAGAAAAACAAAAAAAGAATTAGGAAAGTAAATGAAAAATGTTAATATTTTTGGTTATTCAATCCTAAGCTTTCTTTGACAAATCAAGCCAAAATTGTTCCCAAACACAGAAGCGATTTGCTATAAGTGAAAATAGTGAAAGGAACCAAAAAAAAAGGAAAAAAGGGTGATGAAATAAACCCTTACATGTTGAACCAAGCAGCAAAAGATGGCTTTGAAAACCTGAAGAAAGATCCAATATCTTGCTCTTCGATAGGATGAACGGCAAATTCTAATCAACGGCAAAGAAAGAGGCAAAAAGAAGGAACAGAAAAGAGAGAGGCAAATTCTCCTAGATGATGAGACCTCTCGCTGTGATGTATGTCGCAGTGATACTTCTACTTAAATATATAGACAGATCGGAGAGAGATCGATTCCACTAGATAAACAACACAGAGATAACGCTCGCGTCCTTTGACTTGAGCACGCGAAATGGACGCGTTCTGCGGCTGGTGCTATGTGGAATCGAGTTCGGTCGCGCAAAGCGGGACACGTGTTCGTACCAAACTTGTTGGGTGGGGACTCTTACATGCGACTCATTCCATCTTTGAACGATAAAGAGGCGCAAAGATCGGATCTTTGTGGTGGGAATCGATCGGCATCGCGATCTTGGGGGATTAAACCTTTGCAATTTTGCAGTCGAAGAAGAGGACATGACCGATGGGAATCAGTAGTCGAAGGCCAATCCAGAGGAAACGATCGGAATCGAATAAAGCGATGGCTCTCGAAGGGGGAAAGGGTCGCCCCAAGAGGAATATGGTGAGGTTAGCACAATCCCTAAAATCTATAATACAAACAAACGCCTTCCACATCTCAACAAAATCAAACAAATCGAAGAGGCAGATCATCTACGAACCATAACCCCACGATCTTGAACCCTACTTTTCGATTAATTAAGCATTTCCAAGTCCGATCCAAGAATATCCATCACCCCTACGGTTCCTGCACGACCTCTCCGCTACTAAAACATGCCAAGATCAAGATCAAAGGGAAATCAACAGAACAGGGTGAACAAAGAAGCCCTAGCACACGATGCAGAAACCAAACAAACGAGGAAGGAGCATCGCCCACCGGAAAAGGTTCCATACGATCTTAACAACAACAACAACGACATCAAACAGAGGGAGAGGCATTACCAAACCAAATGGATGCGCCCTTCGCTTCGCCTCTCTAAGGAGCGTCCGCAACAAAATATCTCGATCGATCTATACATCCATCAATCTCGTATATAAGTTAGGAGAGGGGGCGAGAGAAATCGGAAGGGTGACGCGGTGGGATACAGACGTGCCAACTTCGACCTTTTGGGGACGCGCACTCCACGCGGCCTGCTCTCATCGGATGACACGCAACTAACAAAAAACACGTACTTATGTGGATTACCCGTCCGCATACTCTCTGCTGTGATTGGACGAAGCAGCCGAAGCAGAGTCCTCGAACCACAAATCAGGTGAGGTAGGAGACCGGGTAACCCATCAGCCAGTTTAGCTGAGACTCTTTCGGCTACAGGGAGGGACCCACGTCGCCGCGTTCCGCGTGGTCCGTCGTCACCTCGAAGGAATCGCCGGGACGCGAGCTGACGACGATCTTTGTAGAGTATTTATTACAAGTTGTATCTTATGAGAAGCAAACGCAAGCACAACAGAGACGAGATGAACATCCAAACACTTACCAACCACATTAGAGCTCATTCATATAGATTCAAGGAAGAAATAATTGGATGCAGGAATCAAGATAAAGCAAGCAATGCCCGTCACCTGCTTCACGTACTTCTTTCTCTTCGCGCCCACCGAGCTCGACAAAACCAGAGCTGGTGTCGCGCCGGCTGTCGAAGGCTCCGCCGCCGACGCCGGTCCCATTTCCAGGTCCCTCGCGGCCGCAACATGGAAAAGGAAACAACTTGATCAGGAGAATGAACCTCCGGGAGCGAGAAACGGAGGCGGAACCTCTCTCGATCTCCAGGCCCATTGGCGCTGCTCTTCGACCACGGCGAGCGGAGAAGGAAGAAGAACCCGGGGAAGGGTTTGAAGATAGCTAGGGGGGGGGGGGGGGGTCTTTAAGGGCGAGGCAGGCGGCATGATGGCGATGGTACTGTCGAGGAGGGAGGGGGAAGTTGGTACGGCTCGAGTGTTTCCTCGTGCTTGCTGTACTCGAGCCAAAATATGACGCCGCCGGGCCCGCCCAACCATGTAGGTTTTGGCGACGAGACGGAGAAGATTACGCCCACCATGAGTGTAGCGTATATAGCAGAGCAGTACGAGGTCTCTTCTTCTCTTTTTCCATTTTTGTGTGCGCTTGCGTTGCTTCCTTCCAAATAGAGCAGATGGGGTGGAACCGATGTTTCCTGCAGCCATGAACGCATCTCATATGGGTGAAGACTCACAGACGACAAAACTCCGAGCTTAAGCTTCCACCAAGAGCGAGGGGCAATGCAGGAAAGCGAAGAATCGCTGAGCACGCAAAGGAAGAAGAAGAAACCATCAGCTGTCCTCCCATGTTTCTCTCTGAGCGTTCGTACTCCATTGTCTGCAATGGTTGTTGACTAATTTGACTTGATGAACAGAGATCTGAAATCATCGTCGTCATCATCATCATCATCTTTTATCATGGTCTCCTCTCCACCAACCTTTCCTACTGTGAGTTGGATAAAGGTTTGCTTTAGCGACAAGAGGAACTGAGGAAGGGACACACGATGACCCTTTTGCTGTGAATGAAAGCAAAGTTAAAAAGGAAAAGAAGTTGACACATATAACAAAGTCAATATGATCTTTTTATTTCATGATGAAAAAGAATCAATCTTCTATTGCGACCGGTTCGAGTCTTTGGACGAACAGGACACTCGGTTTCTGGAAGAACCGGACCCGGTCGAGCCGCTGAACATTCCGTTCAAACGGTTTCTGACGTCCTCTGGCGAGAATCGCACCACCGCCGTGGACCCGGCGCCGGAGCCTCTTAGCATCGGCCGGCACCTCTCGTAGAACACTCGGTACGCCGGAACCACCATCTCCACCACCGCTGTCCTCACCTTTTCTCTCAACCCACCGTCCGAGACCACCACCCACCCTGCTTGCCTCCGGCCCTCCACCTCCAGCGCCGCGTTGAACGCATCCGCTTCCCTGCCTCCATGCCGGACATGTCCGCCGGAATCGCCGCCGCTACCTTAGCACACGCCAGCTGCGCGTAGCTCGCCGCATAGTGCCTCGCCTTTGCCCCTTGCCGCGCCACCCACTCGTCCCCGAGGAGTGGGAGCAGCTCGCTCTCCTTCACCTTTCGCAGTATGTACTGTATGTTGTTCGCCAGGAAGAGGTAGGAGAGGGCCACCTCTCGATAGAGCTTTGCCTTGCCGTCGAGCTTGCAGATGAGCACCGTGACGAGCCACGCGATTCGGACCGAAATCGACCCGGCGGAGGCAGAAGAGGGGGAGTTCCAAGGACTGCCCTCGGACGAGGCAGTGGTAGAGGCTGAGGAGAGGGAGGGGTGAGAGGAGGTGGGTGACGTCGCCACAACTGCCGCTTCGAAAAAGGAATCCGGCAAGGGGCTCGGGGTTTGCAAGGGGAAGTCCGCGAAGATGTCGGCGAGTGCGAGCTCGTAGTCGGCGAGGAAGACGAGGTAGTTCATCACGTAACGGGTGAGTGGGTGGACGTCGCCGCCGGGGACTGGTGACTTGGAGGCGTCCCTCTCGATGGCCGCCTCGAAGTCGGCCAGGGTCGACCGTGCTACCTCCGCTAGCCTGAGGAGGGAGACGACCGCCTGCGATCGGACGGCCGCGGTGCACTCGAAGGTGAACAGCCACTCGATATCCGGCCAGAGCTCCACGAGGGCGTCGTAGAGATCCAGCATACGGAACAGCTGCTCCGGCGATCTCTTCGACTTCGCTGCCGACTCCGGAAAGGCGAGGAGTGCGGCGGCTGCGTCGCGAGCTACGTCGGCGAAGCAGGACTCGCGGATGGCGTCTGAGCCGGCGAAGATGCGGTCGCAGAGGAGACGCTCGCGGGAAAAGAGGATTCTGAAGGCGATCGGGGCGGCGGCGAGCCAAGCACGGATCCGGGACTCGAGGCCCGACGCGTCGAGCTTCTGGACCTACGACCGCGTCAGCCGCTCGAAGCCCAACCGACGGATGGACTTGTCGATGAATGATTTGCGCACCGTCTTGTAGACCCGAAGGCACTCCTTGGTGTAGCCGGCGGAGATCATGGCCTCGGCGACCGCTCGAAGATCACGCATGACGACGTCCAAGGCGCTTTCCATCTCGGTGATGGACTCGGCGGCGTCCTCGACGGTGGAGGCGTCGGAGGAGGACGAGCAGTGGGAGTCGAGGAGGTGGCAATGGTCGGAGAGGAGGCGGTGGAGCTCACGCTCGAGGCGGCGCATGGCGGCGGAGAGGAGCGATTGGGCGCGGAAGAGCACCTCGAAGCGGGTGGCCGGGGAGGCCGCGGAGTTGGCCGAAGGGGAGGTGAAGAAGAACATGGAACGGTGGAGGTCCGAGGCGGCGCGGAGGAATCGGTCGACCTCGGCGCGTCCATTGCCATAGAAGAGGGAGGCTTCCACTTCTGGGCCCCACTTGCTGATGACCTCCTCCGCAGCCGCGATGATGTCCTCCATCGTCCCCCGTCAGAGAACGTCCTGTCGGGAAGGCGAGAGCTCCACAGGACGACGATGATCACGAAGGAGATGGTGAAGCTGAGGACCCAAGAGCTTCTGCTAGTGTTGCCGTGAGTTGTGCAGGGGCGGAGAGGAGATCACGAGGCGAAGTTGGGTCCCCCAGTGAGGAAATCAGACAGCCATTTATAGAGTAGAGGGGAAGGAGAGGAGGGAGGAAGGAGAGGAGTCGGAGTCGGAGTCAGAGGAAGGAGGTGAGAAAGCTGGCGGCGGTGCGGTGTTGGCAATGCATGATAGGAAAATAGTCGTCAGTTTGACCATATGGATTGCTTATTTATTGGTTTAACCAATATATTACATATGTAAATAAATAAAAAATAAAAAAATTCTCATAGAAGGGCCTATCTTTAAATATTTTTCTGCATGTGAAAAATTCATTTTAATCTGCCGATAAGTTTGGTGGGGGCTAACAAGGTTTAAAACACCATTTTAAAAAAAACTATATATACGAAAAACACCTGAAGAAAGAAGAAAATACAAATATATTTAAAACAATAGATATTATGACTAATATCGGTAATTTTTTCTGGTCGGATCAATCGGGTTGGTTGTCTGGTTTTAATCTTTTTTTTTCTTTTTTTTTTTTGGTCAAACTTGAAACACTTGACCATGAGGTGACAGTCTCGGACTTGGATTGGTTCGGTCACCACAGCCTCGGAAGCAGCTTTCCACACTAACGTCGAGTGGAATTGGTCGTCAACTTAAGTTAGTCGAAAGGAATGTAAAATTATAGACAAGTGATTAAATCGAGTGGGAAGGTAACTCAGATGGTATGTAAAATTATAGAGGCATATGTTGAGCTAAAAATTCTTAAAAATATTTTACTCATACCGTAGAATATTTTTAATTGATGTTTCAAATATTTATTTCAAGTTTGACCTAATATGATCATCTGTTGCTTCAGCACCCTCAGTTCAGTTCACAATCAGCAGCAGCAGCAGCCATTTCCTGGAAGGTTTGCATGCAGTCCATAGCCTCAGCTTAGAAAAGTCGACTTTGACAAGTCCATATATAGCAGAATGCAAAGAACAATGTGATGTGACAATGAGATCCTGCAATAGATCCTTGGTAGGATTTGTTCTCTTCTGTTGTTTCTTGGTAAAAGGGTGGAGGAAAAGGAAGCTTCCGTTGGGATCTATTTACTATCAACAATAGATCCTTGGTAGGATTTTTCTCATGCTGTTTCTTGGAAAAAATGGTGGGATCTATTTACTATCAATTGCTTCCAACAGGAGAGATCTCTATCATTATGGAAATAAGTTATCATATTTTACAAAAACCCTTGATTTTTTATTTTTTTTTCTAGAGAGATATTTTTTTTTCTATTTCTAAAAGCACTTTATTATAATTCTTGAAATATCTCTTGATAGTACCTAATTACATTAGATGATATGATTATAAGATGAATTGGTTCAATAATTCCATTAAAGCTTTTAGACAGACTATGTATTTAGGAAATTATCATCGACGTTTAAATCATCTCGAGGTATTATAAACCTGCAGTGAGATAGCTTCTAAAACTAATGTCGGGAGAAAAGTTTCTAACCCAATCCCCCTAGCGCTCAAGTTAATCATCAAGATCTTTTTTAAGTATATATATATATATATATTATATTATTTATATTTATTTATTTAAAGAGAGCTGTCTGACATCATATTAGGGATTACTTTTATACATAGTCTTAGACATCACTATTTTGACGTTTTGTCTACCAGAGCGATAAAGGAGAGATAATATAATAGATGGATAGGGATGATTTAAATCTTTTCATTTTCACGATAGTTTTTATGTGGTGTGTATATGTTCCCATTGATTGGGTGTTAATGTATTATTTTTATCATTACGAAACATCATAAGTATATTATAAAAGATATTATAACTGAAAAGACTCTATTTTTGGTTGTTAGTGTTTTCAAACTAAGAATGATACTTTTAACTTCTATGATTATATGAGTTGGATACTATTAGGTATTTAATCTATTTATCTTAGTTATAGTATTTTTAAATAGATTTATAATATTTTGATATAGATATCAGACATTGTAAATCTTATACATGAGGACTAGATTGGCCCATTCACTTTATTAACCGATTCATAAAGTATAACCAATATACTCCGATTATTTCCAGAAGGTCTTTGAGGAATTCTTACAAAAAATAATATACTTTTTAGGAAATATGAAAGAAACATCTCACATAAAACAACAAATTTTAAGAAAATATCAATTTTCTAATCTTTTCTCATAAATATTCTTTTTATTTAATTCGCACAGAATGAATGTTTGTTATTTTCTAAAAGATAATATTACTTTTAATTTCTGTCTTTCCATTACCCGTAGTCAAAGATAATATATCTATCTATTTAAAAAATAAAAAATATTTTGTGAGAATAAAATAAAAAAAGAAAAATATAAAAAATTAAGACTTATTTTTATAGAAATTTTGGCCCAATATGTATTTATATTTATATTTATTCTCCTTCACTTTCTTTCTTTAAATATATTTATATACGACGAACTCCGTCTTTGTGTTGCTTTAATGTATAATCCGTTGGCGTATAAAGCCCAAACGGGGCCCGATAAGCCCATTATGGCCATCTTAGGGTTTGTTGTGCAAACTCGACGCGTCTAGGGTTTTAAAAAGAAGCCATCTCCCTTCCCGGCTTCGCCGAGTGCCGCTCGCCGCCATCTGCATTCGAGGTCGGGGAGGCCCAGGAAGAAGGCGTCCGTTCCCGATGGGTAAGAAATGTTTCCCTTTAAGGGTCGGTGATTGCCGTTGGATCTCACTGCAGATCCTCCGTCGCAGTGAGGATTAAGGTCCACGAGCTCCGGGGGAAGACGAGGACGGAGCTTCATAACCAGCTCAAGGACCTCAAGAACGAGCTCAGCCTCCTCCGCGTCGCCAAGGTCACCGGCGGTGCCCCCAACAAGCTCTCCAAGATGTACCCTATCCCCATCTCCTAGTAACCCTCCTCCTCCTCCGATCCATGTCATCCCCGTGCGCTCACTCCGCCGGCTTTTGTCTTGCAGTAAGGTGGTGAGGCTGTCGATCGCGCGGGTGCTGACGGTCATCTCACAGAAGCAGAAGACGGCGCTGAGGGAGGTGTACAAGAAGAAGAAGCACATCCCTCTGGACCTCCGGCCCAAGAAAACTCGCGCCATCCGCCGCCGCCTTACCAAGCATCAGGTATTGCTTGTTTCAAAGGAAAACCCTTCCTTTTTAAGCTAGCTACATGATTTCTTTGGGAGATAGGCATTGTTTTGCTTGATAAAAAAAAGATATATCTGATATGCATATTAACGTCCGCTCTTTATTGTTTGCTTCTGTATAATTGGTAATGTGGGTTCAAATGCGGTGCTCCAGTGTGTGCAACGTTTACCTTGAGTCCGTCCCATGAGTTTAGGAGCTCGCTGCTTATGGTGTGTGTAAAGTTTTGTATTCCGATGAATAGTTGCATTTGTTCTTTTACCAATTTCCATTAGAATATATGGTGTTTGAAAATGTGGGTAATTTGTGTTGGAAAAAATGGAAGTAAGAGTGGTTAAGCTTTGGTGATTGTCCTTTTTGTTTACAAGAGGCTAATTTAATAAGAGCCATGGGTTCCATTTTGAACTCTTGAGACAACCAGATAAAAAACGGGATGCACAACTGTAGCTTATTTCTTCCATTTAAGTTTCCCCTTCCCATGCCTTCCCTTTGTTATATTTGAATTCTTTTTTCTTTTACTTGTTGGATCACATGCTGGCCGAACAGAGAAAATGGCTTATCCTTTTTTTTTTTCCTGTTATGTGGCTTCGAATTATGGCTATATCAGTACTTAGGATGATGGTATAACACAGGTTTCTTCAATAGGACAGAGAATAGACCAGTACAAAACTTGATTTAACTCAAACCTAGCTTAATTTGGGCTCAAAGGACACCAAACTTAATATGGAACTGTATCAAAATTTTTGTTTTTTCAGAATTCGGAGACTAATACCATGTCTGCTCGGTCGTCGTGTTAATTTGTATGATGTTTACTTGGATGGTGACTTTTTAAATGTATTGTTGCCATTGTTATTGACCACACCCTAGTGATGAAGGTAGAGATAAGTGAGATTCCACATGGATGTTGCATCCATATCTTGATGTTGAGGGGAGCCTTGTGTTCCAATACATGGGAAAGATATTAGGATAACATGTATATCGAAAATGTTATGTGACTACTAAAGAGAGTCATGTACCTACCATTTGGGTACAGTAGTTGCTTTTCCTAGAATGTATCTTTTCCAGAGCAATATGTAGGTTTCAAATCCAAGTGTTTGTAAAGAGGATCTTTCTTGTGGTCTTGAGAAGTAACTAGGTCTCGTTGCAAGTCACTTATGCGGCCCAACCAAGAACAGTGAGATGCTGTGTAAAATAATAGAGTGACCATAGCATCATACATATTCTGCTGCTTGTTGAGGAGATTGACTTTCTAGCAATAGAAAGTCGGATGACTAAAAAAATTCTTGCGCATGATACATTGCTTTCCTTTTTAATATATTATCTTGACATTTGTAATAAAGAGCTAATTTAAAAGCGAGACTTTATGAGGCCTAAGCTAGTACGGTCAGAGACTTTATAAAGAATGGAGGGCCATAGAAACTTATCTATTCTGCTGCTTGTTGTGGGATTGTTTTTCTATAATGGAGGGCAAGTTCGATGACCAAAAAGATTTTTTTTTGGATAACCTCTCAAAGTGCCTTACTTCTGTTGAACCATAAGCTCAGTTAAGTAGTAAATGGAGATCTGTGGGCATGTTGGTTTTATTGTTGTATTTACAGTGGATATAGTAGGTTCTAAAATGCAAAAGATCAAGTTGTATTCATGTCTTTTGTAGTTATCTGTGGGCGTCTGATGTTTGACTAGTAATTTCACGAATATTGCATTTATCTCTTGTCATATATAATTACATCGGATATATACTCCACACTTGTAAGTTTATGTAATGCTAATATCGATAGTTTCTAGATAATAGTGTGACGTTCCATGATAGAACATTTTCATAATCAATAATTTGACAACTACCATATATATCCGGTCTTCCATCTTGCCGGTATGTATTGAAGGAAATGTTGGTTCGTTCTGGATGCAGGAGTCCTTGAAGACAGAACGGCAGAAGAAGAAAGAGTTGTACTTCCCAACTAGGAAGTATGCGATCAAAGCTTAGACGAAGATAGGGTCTCTCCTAAACCAATCTCTTCCTTATCAGCTGTGCTTTTATTTGTTTATCCGCTAGAGACTACTTTTAAGAGAGTTGTGAACTTGCAAACATCGAGTTTCCATTTGGAATACGAGCTATGTTCTTGTCAATGTCAATGTCAATGTTATGCCTGTGTGTCTCACTCTGTTGAGAATGTTGGATAGCTGCTGCTGTTTGCTGTTTCCTAGTGCTTCCAAGTGAACCCCAGTCACCTCATCGTTGGCCTGCAGATGATTCACTTATCTTTGGGCTCTTCATGACTTGAAGATGAGCACGAAGAGATGCACTACGGTTATGGTTTTGAAGAGGCGGAGCGCCGAGGCTGGCTTGACATCCATCCACCACCAAGTAAAATGGCAAGTGCCTAAACTTTCAACTGTCTTTGCCTATTCAAAACAAACTTGTATCGTATATTGATTTATTTATTTACAAGGGTTTTGATAGATGCATTATTCTTAATTTTGATCTAAGCTTCTAATCCATGATCTTCCACTAAGCTTCTCTTCTGAGTAGGAGATGGTACTTACTAAGCTTCCAGTTTTTGTTTGATAGATGTTTAAAAAATAAAATAAAACTATCTTCTTTCAATTGCAGACTATGGAGGCTACGTCCAGAACAGCAAATGAAGTAGTACTGCTTTGAGAAAAACCAACTGTTTAGTGAGTGACTAAAGCTGCAATCACTGTCGTCCAACAATGTGTTACAGAGAGAGAGAGAGAGAGGTTGGCTGTGAGACAGCGTCATGCAGAATGCAATGCCTCCTCCCTTCTACAGTGCTGCTGCATCATCTATCTCATGACCCAACACTTCCTTTCATGTGGCCGAAGAGCCAACACTTTAATGGCTACGTTGCTCGAGTGGCATTTCCAAGTGTCGGCAACTGCTGTACAACCTGACTCGGCCAGAAGAGCTGGTGGATCTCAAAGACTTCAATCTCATCAACCCCCATTTCCAACCATTATTTCTTCATGTAGTACAACAACCTCTATTTTTTTTTTTTTTTTTTTGTGATTAGATTAATATATGTCAAAACAGCATCAATCTCTTCGAAATCTTAATTTAGGATTGTGGTGTCTCCAGAAGCAATAAACAAGTTGGCAGGCAACTTGGGATTCCGATGCTCCGAAGCTATTCGGAAAAAAGTATGCTGAAATTTATAATTGAATGAATGCTGCTGATGGAATCGTATCATTTGTACCACCAGCCATTATTGCTTTCTTTAAATGCATCGAGTACAATGCAAAATTGCAGACATGGCGAATCAAAGCAAGAAAGCACCTCCCACACGCTAGCTTGTCACAGTCATCGGCCATCGGAATTACTACTACGACAAATTTTGTGATCTCTTAAGAGTTCCAGGCAAGCTGGTTTTCTCTTTTTCTCCAGTGGATTAGGAACAGAACAAAGGAAGGGGGGAAAAAAGAGCAGATGGGATTCATGATGACCAAAATGATAAGGAGATAGATGAATCGAGTCTCTATCCCTTTCTTTGGCAGACGCCACCATCCTCCTCCACACCAAACTTTTTTATTTTTTTTAAATTTATTTTACAGACACCACACCACATTCTCCTTTTTACATGCAGCCTTTCTTGTCACAGGGAAGCCGGTGGTGGAGATGGCCAGAATTGTGCATGCTTCACCTTAGAGATGCTACTCAGAACTCCCAGTGGCGTCACGTCCCCGACCACCGTCACCTTCTTCGCGGCGAAGTCTATGTCGAACGATGTCACCCCTGGCCAAGAACAACCACCACCATCATCACAACAACGACAACCATGCAGTTGATCTTTTGTTTTGTTTCTTTCTTCTGATGAATACAACGACACTCGAATTTACCACAGAAAAGAGCTAGCTAACTATGTTGTTGTTGTTGTTGTTGTTGGTCACGCTAAGTAAGAGTCTCTCTCACCTTCCATCCTGGAAATATGCTTCCTGACCTTCCCTTCACAGCCCTTGCAGTGCAAAGACACCCTCAACACCACAACCTACGCAGCAGACATGCTAAATTTTACGTTTGACCTCCGGCAAGTGTTAAGCAGTAAAAAGGAAGTTGCACGAGTTCAGAACCTGGTCTTGCGTTCTGGCAGCAGGAGATGGCCTCAGTCTTGCTGGTTCTTCTCTCATCAGAGCTCGTAGAGAAGAAGGTGGCCCCAAGGATACAAGAGGAGGGACAGGTTCCAGATCAGGCAACATGGTATTGAAGTAGGCTTCATCATCCAGTAGATACCGAGTCGAGCCTGGCACACCGAACGCGTCACTTGCTCTCTCCAATCTCTTCCCGTTCTTCTGGTTGCAGGTTTTCGGCTTGGTCGGCGTCTGAGACATGGAGTTAACAGTCGTCTTAACTCGTCGCGGATCTCTCAGATGAGGCGTGTGGCGGTCGATGGCTCTGCCGGTGCTCGGCTGGACCATGGAGCGCCGATCTATGCTTGTGCACACTGCTGCTGATGCCGGGGAGACGCAGGAGAAGTTGACTCCTCTCTTTTCCTTGAACAGCAAAGAAGCCATGAAGATACGACACAGAGAGAGAGAGAGGGTTGCTTTGTTTGATGTACTTATTATAAGCATGGATATATAGGTGGTGGGAAGATTTAGTTATCTGTAATCTCTGCATTCCCCTACGGTTAATCCATATTATCGAAGCCCACAAGTTTCAGCAGTGCTTCGAAGAGATTGCAGACACCTTCAAAGAAAACTTGGGTGGGCAGCACTCGTCTGTGAAAGTTCAATTTAATGCTCTTTGGACCATTTCCCAGACTCGAACTCTGCGAAAACATCTCGAAAGCAAGCTGGCGAGATTTAACTTCTTGCTGCAATGCCTGTAATAATATGTATGAACTGTGGGGATACTTCACATGATGTGAGCCCTCGATTCCCGTGAACACAACAGTCTTCCAGCATCCCGCACAATCCAAAGGCAAAACCAGAATACACACAGCTCGTACTGCCTCCACCTATCCATCTATGTACTCAATTTTGGTGTATATACAGTCCCGGCGATCGAGTTCGTCTCCTGTGATGGAATGAAGGCATCATCATCATCATCATCCTCTTCCATGATTTCATCTCTGCCACTGCTGCTGTCATGGCGCTTTGTGATAATAGCCTCTCAGCAACCTTTTCTGTAGCTGAACCATGGTCATTATTGTGCAGAATACGAGTTACCTGAGCTCCCTCTAATCGCCAGAGTGCCACTGTTCTCCCAGAAGTCTGTTTGGATTCTTTCCTGCCACCACCTTAAGAAAAGTTTCACGACACCTCCTGATTCACTTTTTTCCTAGTGGATGGAATTCCGGTCAGGGAGAACATATTCGAAGGATCTCAGAATGATATCGCAGATCCAGCATTGGTTCTCACGTCTGCGAGGCAGCAGAGTGGTAGATGATTAGGGAAGGAGAACTCGATGGAGATGCATAAAGAAAGCGGCCGTCTTTCTTATCACCATCGTCTCAAAGCTCCGGTCCACTAACTCTAGAATCAGATGCTTCTTTCTCTTCCCCTTTTTTGTTCCCCCTTATTGGATTCTTGTCTCAAATAATTCCATGAAACCAGTTCTGCTTCCATGCATGGAGTACAAGAGCTCTCGGGTTTACTTACATCTCTGCATCAAAAAAAAGCACCAGTTATTAGATCTCTATATTGAAATCACTATCGATTCTCCGGTGGTGGCATTAGTTTTTCAGACGCAAGAAGAGTTCCTTAAAACCTGTTCTGATCAAAGAATTCCATCTCCGAAGAAAAGCTTTCGCTTTTGATAAATCTTTAGCTATTGATCTTAGGCTCTTAGCATTTCGAGTGACCTCAATTTTGTTTCTCAGACTCTTGACTTCATTACCAAATCATCCTCTCAGGACATGAAATCATTGAGCACTAAGCCACAACACTGAAGCTGGCAGAAATCTCTCTCATCAGCAGAAAGTAGCATTAATTTATTTGATTCTTGGGATAGAGATTCAACACCTCTTTTTGGCCCAAAACCAACTCGTGGCAAAGGATCAACATCACAACTCAGATAAAGAATTAAAAGATCAGCTTGAGTTCATATAACCTCAACAAATTTAGAGGAGGAAGTCAATTTCTTCTGGTACAACAATGGTTTTCACTGGGACATCAGTTGGCCCCATGGATTATTATATTAGCAACCTGTTGGATCATAGTTATCCTGATATATAGAAACTAGAAATTTGAGAATTCTATGCTGATGAAACTTCATGATAACTAAAGATTCCTGCAGGCAAATTAAAGAGCATAGTAGCTTCCACTCTTGCACTGATAATGTAATTAACAAACCACTTTATTCCTCATAAGATAAACCACAAGAAGCTTCCACTAAGTGCACTTCAAAATAAGTAGATGTGCCCAACAAAACACTTGTAAGAATCTAAGAGGCATCAGGAACATTAAAGTCAGTTAAGGCCTAACAGTTGTGTAATGAGGATCCTGCAGTAGCTACTTCTGAAACAGGGTGAAAACATGATGTAATTGTACTCTGGAGAAGACTTGGTTAAGCTTCAAGCTTGCATCCCCCTTAGGATTGTTTCAATTTTCCAATCTTTACTATATATTACAAGATGGAACAATTAGGCACCATTTTCCTCAAAAAAAGAACTTTTTCACTGTCTAGGGTCAGCTGCAGTTCATGTTGATCAACAATTAATACAAATTTTGAGATCCTTTCCATCAATTCTCCGTCAACCAAACTCAGGTATTCATCAAATGGTAAAACAACAGTAAAAGGTTGGAAATTGTCTTAACATCATCGGCTGTAGTCATCGAGTTCTATTTTCAGAATCTTAGCAGACCAGGAAAAGATGAGAAAACAGGTCTGAGGCTGTCTGAAGTCGATAACAGACTAACAAGGAAATCGATCCTCGTAATCTCGAATTATGCTTCATTGAAGAATGAATCCTGGAAATTGACTGCTAAATCCTTTATTGTATCGTGCGAAAACAATATAGTCACAGACAAAATTATCCCACAAGAATGAAAATACACTCTTCAAACGTGTTTGTTCTACATCCCCCCCCCCAAAAAAGGAAATAATTTCTGAGCTTGCAAGCCCAACAATCAAACAAAACTCAAAAAACTTTATTGCCTCAGGGTAGCTCACTTCCACCTAACAAATGACTCACCCTCATTAACCTGCTAATATATTGCAAAACTCCTAGTGTTCCTATCTGTATTTCTTTGCTCTGGTATGAGATGCACAAACTCAAAGCCAAGACCCTAAGAATATCTACTTGACCATAGGCACAACCTTTTGATGATCTGAACCAGTTTAATGTGATTTCACCGACGAGTGAATGACCAGTGAAATTACTCATTACTCACCACCGACATAATATCGAAATTTTGTGGCAATCCAATCAAAGACCATTGTCATTGGAGTTCTTACTGCCTATTGTTGAAAGCCCTCCAGTTATAAATGCCTCAGTTTTGATTGTTGATCTCTGAGGAGAAACCATCGCACTTGCCAATGGTTCAAAAATCAGCTGAAGGTTGGTGGTGATTGACATGTTAAGCTGAAGCATAGACTCACAGAAACACATGCTTCCTCCAACCAGAGGAGCTTAACCTATGATGAACTCTTCAACAAGCTCTTCCAAGAGTGCCTCCTTCAGTGTCCTCTCTATCTCCCTTCCCATCTCATCGATGTTGCCTCCTAAATTAAACCATTTTGTATCCAGAACTTTGTTTTCTGAGTTACCTGCACCAAGCTCGATACGTTTTTTCACCAACATCTGCCAAGTCTTCTCAACAAGCCCCTCAGAACCCCACATGGGTCCGATCCTTCTCGTAGAATTAACCCATGGATGCAGATCCATACATGGAGCAAGGATCTCAGCCAGGATTGAGTTTGACAGATCAAACATCAACTTCCTTTCCGACCGTGACCATGCAACCAGCTTACCGTACTTCTTTTCGAGCTTTTCAAATAAGGTTGGGTTCACTGGATATTCTGGTAAGTAACATGCATCACGAAGACTGTCTTGCTTGGCACTGTGAACACCAGAAAAGATAAGTATGTCGAGTAGGTAGGTGTACTCCCTCTCCTCTTCATCCATAAATTCCTCTTCTAGATGACCAGCCTGTTGAAAGAATTCACACTCTTCTCTGTCATCCTCATTTCTTGAAGTAAGAATTGATGCGTCAGCACATGAATCTCCTAGCTTGGAGGTCAAAGTTTTTGAATGGAGCTCTGCAATAAGAAAGTCATTTATGTACATATTAAGAAGCATATGGACTACGACAAGAGAGATGAAGAACATGCTATGACTTTTTACACTTACCAAGATCTCCAGTTAAGCTTTCAGAACATCCTGAACCATTTACTCTCAATGGAAGCTGGTGTTCAGAAACAGCACATGGTTGCAAAGCCTCTGTAATTCTTACAGAAGTGAGCCATTCACGATCTACCTGAAGATGATCGAATGATGTTTCCTGGAAGAACAGAAATGCATCATAAAGTGATCCATCTTGAGCTTCAAGTTGCAATTGAAAATGATTTAGATTCTTTTTGTATAAATAAAAATAAAAAGATGACAAGAAACTGAAGAGCTCCACAATTAACAAAACCTGAGAAGTAAGCTTCTAGGCAAACAAAAAATTATGAAAGAAGAACCTTGTGTTTCTCCTACATTTGATCTAAATTACATAATTGCATAAGGTAATGTTCACATACGTATCCGAGAATCTTATGTGTTCCTGCACTCAAACAATTGTCTGAATTTTGGGTAGAATTTAATGTGCTTTAAAAAGTTTTTTTTAAGTTTCAGCTATATGATGACACACTGTCAGGACAGTGGTCCTACATTTGATCTAAATTACATAATTGCATAAGGTAATGTTCACATACGTATCCGAGAATCTTATGTGTTCCTGCACTCAAACAATTGTCTGAATTTTGGGTAGAATTTAATGTGCTTTAAAAAGTTTTTTTTAAGTTTCAGCTATATGATGACACACTGTCAGGACAGTGGTCCCTTCCATGTTGATGGTATGGAGGCACACCCTTATACACAGTGTAGGTTTATATCAGCCCATGCCTCAGTTTGATGCCATGATTAACAGCAGTGAGAGTAATGAAAAATTTATTTGTGTTTTCTAGTTTGGATCCTAGTGATGGTGGAACCCAAGTATATAATCTAGATTCTCTATATAGGTCCTCACCCTCTGTTAAAAAAATAAAAGATCATTTACAATTGTTTCATATCACATCAAAAGATAAAAAATGCTGGATGCTTGTAGTGTATGGTCCACAAACCCTTTCAAGTATATACTCGAATATAACAAGACATTTTTCTACAAGTAATGGTTTACTACTCCCTTGAGACCTCAACAAACACAAGGGTCAATTGAGGTTGCTATTATACTCAGATAAAATATAACGAGATATTTTTCTACAAGTAATGGTTTACTACTCCCTTGAGACCTCAACAAACACAAGGGTCAATCGAGGCTGCTATTATACTCAGATAATACCATAGCAAATGCATTATAACAATGGTGTAAGAGGTTCTGGTAAACAGTATGATAGAAGAAAATTTAGTAATTTAATTATGATAAAATAAATTAAAGTAATTTACATTCAACACAAAAGAGACTATATCATGATCTGTGAGATTTACAATGACCACAGGATGCATGGAAGTTGTAAGCAAGATCATTATAAATGAATGGTAATAATAGAAAACAAAGAAACAAATAGGCGAAGAGAGGATTCACATGATATCCTCTTATTGATGTACTGCTACACATACTCCGTAAATTCTGGAAGTAAAGTTGACACTAACCTTCAACAGATTACTGTTGGACACTTTAGGATCCTTTACAGCTTTATTGGCCATTGACAACTGAGGTGGCTCCTCAGTATTTATCATCATCATATCCACATTCATAGAATTGGGAATAGAAAGACGTTTAAAATTTCCTTCACCAGCCATTTTCAGAAGCAAGCCTTTCCTTGTCCTGTCTTGGTTCAAGTGAATTTCTTGTGAAGACAGGTCATTTTCCTTCCTGATCAAATTAGAGTAAAGCTGGTTATTACTGCTTTTAAAACCTATGAGTGAAGAACTTCCTCTCTGATCAGAATTTTTAGGTCTCAATTTCAGCACATCATTAGGTGTACAAAAATGTTCATCACAAAATCGATTCATGCTACTTAGATTTTGACTTCCATAAGTTGTTGAAGAAGCTGGAACAGATGCAGGGTTTGGTAGATTTGTAAAGAATCCATCTTCCCAACTGTCACTATTGCTAATACTCAAAGGAGAACCCCCTGATGCTTGCATATCAGGTCTAGTTGATTTCTCAACTGAAACATTACGAACCTTTGATGAACTGGACACTGAATTTTGTCCTTCCACATCAGATAAAGCAAGCATTTCAGCCAAAGCACTCGAGCCTTTATCACAGTCTACTGTCTCCTTAGAGTTGCCAGTCATCTTCCAGTTCCCAGAGACGCGTTTTCTAGCCTCACTTCTTATAAATTCAGTTGAAGGAGCTAAGGCAAAACATAGGCTATTCGAGTTATTAAAATGGTTGGATGATCCCTCAGGGCTGCAAAAACTCTTCATGTCAGAGATATTGCAAGAGCTGTCTTCCCTGGAGAATCTGTCATACTCCACAACTGGTACGCTCATCTTACTGCTTCTTACAGACTCTCTCAGTTCTGTAATCTCTCTATCTAGTTCTCTGGAACCTTTATTCTTGCAATGAAAAGCTTCCGAGTTATGGGAAAAGTTCAGACGATCCCTTCTTCCACCGTGGGCCCCTCGAAACCCAGTTTGAGCGGATGGTCTTCTGTGAGAAAACTTCAAATTCTCAGGGGTTCTTAAATGAACACTTCTACGGGCTTTATCAATGTTATGCTTCAAAAGAACAATATGATTAGGATGGATGCACTGGTAATTGTTGCCTGCAAACCGTGCTATCTTATGCGAAAAAGAATCATTCTGAACCTTGAGAAAGCGACTAGCCTTACCAGCAATGGGTATCCGAAAAGAGCTAAAGATGCCATTTTGCATATGAACAAACCTGTCCGTCTTCTTCTCCAATGAACGAGATACTTCACCACTTTCTGTCTTAGCACCATTTGATGATTTGAAAATTGTTTCCTTGCTTGTTAAATGAGAGGGTGCAAGCCACTTTGAATCATGGAAATACTTTCTGAACAAGAAATCGGGTTCCCGAAACACATTTAGAAAATTATGCTCATTGCAGTCTTGGTTCCCCAACTCATTGGTAAATTTCTTAGAAATTCGAAGTGATTCATCACTTGGAAGATGCACTACATCCAATAAATTTTGGCCAAGAAAGCTTACATCAGCTTTCCATTGTTTGCTTGCATTAAGCTTGCGTTGTTTCAAACATGGCAACGGACTGCTGTCTGTTTTTGTCCTGTCCCTCTCAACTTTCGGTCTTCCAATGACTTCATAGACATCATTCAATTCTTGGTGCTCAGCCATGCTCATCCGAGGCAAACATTCCTCCCTGGTTAAGTACTTCTCTTGCAAGCCTGTAGATGGTATATCTTGAAAATAACCATTTATTGTCTTCTTTCGTTTATGGACTACTTGTACAGGTGGCTGTTCGTCAAGACCCATTAATTTTGCAATTACACTAGGCGACGACCACCTGATTTCTGCTTCTCTTGGTTGCTCTTTATCCATAGGTCTCTCTCTTGGTTTCACACTGGTATTATATGAGCCTTGGCCTGACTGAAGAGCAAACCAGAACCATCAGAATGTTTTAACAAATAACATAGGCGTCACAAGTTGAACACGTGTCCAAACACACAAATCAGACACAGAAGAAAGATCCTCTCTTTTTTGTTCTCAACTTAAGGGATTTTGTTTTGGGTGTGTGATGATTGGATCTGATTTCAAGTCTCCAGTACAAGTAACGAGAGACTTTTACAGCATGCTATCAAGAAAACTTGAGATAACATCAAATTTACTGAAAAAGAAAACATCGAGCTTTTTGACTCAACCACTATGGCATCCATCACGGCTATATGGATATTTCAAAATTAACCACAAAAAAAAAGAGTAAAATATCCTATGTGTTTCTTTAAAACTCTTTGCATGTTAAATGCATGAAGATATGCAGAGCCTCCTGCAAAATACATTCTTGTTCCAGGGCACATGCAGCTCATCGAAGCAATATTAGATTAAGAAGGAAGAGTGACACTTACAGAACTTTCTTCTTTTCGAAAGCTACTGCTGCAATCAGAACCATATTCTACACCAAAATCATTCCTTTGGTCCTTTAGATAACCGCATCCTGACAAAAATAAAAATAAAAACTGAACTGTAAGATGACTACTAGCCAAATACGGGTTCCTACAAATGAAAACATTAATCGTTGCCCTCAGACAGCTCTGAATAGCTTCAGACAGGCATTGGAGATTCAGAACATGAACCAAACTATGAATAAGATTTAGTCACAAGATGAGAACGATGCAAAATACAAACATAAATACAGAATTGGTAATTGATGCTTGAACTATAGCAACAAAGCACTATGCCTCAGCATCTGAAAAGTATGTCGAATTATTTAGCTTAGTCGCTGAAAGGGATAGTTATTGGTTCTTCGGTAGGGATAACTAACAGCAATTCATCCAATCAATAACACAACTCTCAAGTTAAGGAAAGACTACCACAAAAACACAAACGAATTTAGCTGTGCTTCTGTGCGCAGACATGTCTCGTCAACAGAAAAGGCCCATCGGTGAACTCTATGCATAGCAAACCCGAAACAATGGGGAAGAAGAAGCCATATGACGGGGAACCTGAATTAAGAGAGCAAAAAAGATCCTGGTGGAAGAAGGCATCAATTTTGGACGATGATGATGATGAATGATTCGAAGTATCAGCCGTGGTACGACCTTCATGTAGATGAAGCAACACAGAATCTTCAGGTACCCTTAAGAACGAAACACATCGAAGAAGAACTACTTGACAACCTGCACCTGCAGAGATTTCGCATGCGTACTCTCACAAACTCCTGCTATTGAAATCAATCATCGAAGACTGATCGAAGTTGCCCCTACGGTCCACTAAAAAAGCGGCCCTCCCAAAATTGCCTTTTTATTCATATTTATCATATGACAGGATCAAAGCACGACCACAAATTGAAAGAAAGGCACAAGCAATCATCATCGTCGAAGACTGATCGGTCTGTCCACAAGTTACGAAAGCCACGCAGCCACACGCATACCCAAGAAAAGAAACCGACGAAAAGAGACATAAATACTCGAAGCACGTAAATCCAAACCACCGGGAAGGGGACGGAACAAATCCAAGACGCACCGGGTGTCCGCAACATGCCACCGCCGACCCGATACGCCCTCTTCCTCCGCCGGCCTCGCCGGATTCCTGAACCCTGCTGCGTCCGAAACCAATCCGCCTCCATGTCTTCTTCCCTTCCCTTCTCCCATACATAGAGGAGGAAGAGGAGGAGGAGGAGGATAAATCTCTAGCAATGCACGCAGATCGGGTCCTCCATGGTTCCTCTTCTCCGGAACAATCGAGAGAGAATACCAGACGCTACGAATCGTTCTCGAAGCGAGACGCCAACAGAGAGATCAAATTGAGAGAAGCGCTTCGTGATTGGGAGCGCAACGTTTGGGGAGGAGAGGGATCGAGTAAACGGCGGCGTCGTGGTGGTTGGGTGTGGCGTGTGGGTACGTGCCTCGTGTGGTACGCTTATGGCGGCTACTTGGCGATGCGAGTGATACGTATTTGGACTCCCAAAATTACACGCAAAAGATCTATGTTCGGATACGGTAATCGCATGCAATAGTATGTATGCTGTGAGAATCTATGTTCAGATATGGAAGTTAAGTTTTTACTTGTTGAATTCCATCTTTTCTTCAGCGTCTAATCCGGAGTTGCCCCCATTTGAGATCTGTTGAGATACAAACAAATATATGAGTTGTAAAAAGCATGAGAATTATATGGATATAAGTTCTTCAAATATATTCAATAACAAAAAAAATGTGAATAACTATAATTTTCATCTTTCTCTAGTAATTTTACTTTTTGGCAGCAACAGTGCAAACACAATGGAGGATAGCAATACTGTTCATGTTACAATCACATAGAATATTGGTTTGTGGCATTATTTGCGAGAGCCCCAACAAAGCAAATCAAATTGTTTGTATCATTCTTCTGTTTTTTTTTTTTATTGGATTGAAACGAAAGTTCATCAGGTGTTTACTAATAAATGATGGAGGAAGCAGCAGCTCATGATGATAAAAGAAACAAGTGTTCCCACATGGAACCATAAGCCACAGAACCCCACAAGCATGGATAGGAGCTGTCAAGGATCACAATCCACATGCTTTTTGTTCTTTAACAGATGATAATACTTTTAACAGAGTTGCAGGGAGCTGCTGCAATGCTGAATTCATTAAGAAGCAATCACTAATATCACAGATAAAAAAGGGTATTAAAAGCTCCAAGAATGTTGACTATAGTATAGCTAGAATTCCAATAGCTTATATAGAAGTGCAACAGCAGGTTAACTGAAAAGATCTTGCAGCTTTTTTATCCCTTGCAATCAGCAACCACATAACAAAGTCGGTCCACCGGAACCCTTGTCGCTTGATGTAGCACACTGAATACATGAAAAGGGTAAAATGTAAGTTCAATCTTATGTAAATGATTCAGGGTGAGCCCCATCCGCATCATCGGGTCTTTGTATCTCAAACATGAGAAATCGTATAAGAGTAAGCTGTTTAAAAGAATAGTTTCACAAACTCCATGTTCTCAAGGAACCTCTTCCAGGCCAAATTTCTCAAGAATTGCTGTTGTTTCTTGTCTTGCACTGTAAACAAAGATGAACAGAATAAATCAAAACCATGTCAATTGTTTGAGGACGACAATCAAGTAATTTATAGAATTTACTTCTAAAAATACTAACACAGCCATTATTTCTATGAATAACAGTCTTTGAGTTGTACAAGACGCTAACTGGCCAGACGTGATAGGTGTTTCTCGACTCTGGTTGCCTTTCAGTTAATTCTAGTCGAGTCTGGCCAATTAGCCTAAATCATGGGTTTAGGCATCAGACTCAACCAATCCCAATCTCAACTAAGATCATTGATCCTCCAAAACCTTACTAATAACACCCATCTCTCTCTCTCTCTCTCTCTCTCTCTCTCTCTCTCTCTCTCTACATGCATACATATATAACTTTGTGAACATATATACAGAAATACACCGACAACAACCAATATGCATGAAGTACAAACTGTGTGTATCTGACCCAATATGTCATACACATGATGAAACATCCATAGCATGTGAACTCTCTGCTGGTAGAACCTAGCAACTATGTTGTGCATATAATTGTTATGTTGTACGCAAACTATGCATGTAGTGCAAAACTTAGCTGAGCTTCCTAATTAGCATAGTTGAATCGATGACAATTACACATTAAATTTGAAAGAATTACCTTCCAGGTCTTAGAATTTTGAATAGTCCTGGCTTTATCAAATCAACTACTGTTGAACCAGCACGGCCAGAAGGAATCACTCCACCATCATAAACATATGCACAATGTTGCCAAAGGTTTTCAAAATCCTTGATACTGACACTACTAGGCTGTCCGCTAAGATTAGCACTTGTTAGAGCCAGCGCACTTCCAGAACCACGAGCAACGGCTCGAATAAAGTTAAAATCAGGCACACGAACCCCAATGCTATCTAAATCTGGATTGAGAGATTTGTCCAATATGCTAGAATCACCTGAAAATTGAATCTGAATGTTACAAAGGAAAAATCATATGATGTTCTGCACTTACATGTAAAAAATTAGACAGACCTCGCCTCAGAACAACAGTCACAGGACCAGGAAGGAGGCTATCGAGCAAACCATGAGGCAAGTGATCAACGGTGGCAAAGCGAGATATATCTGATACATCAGCAACAGAAATTGCTAGAGGACTTGTCTGTTTCCGTCCTTTAATCTCATAAATTTTATTTACTGCTTCTGCAGAGCTGACAAAAATGCACATTTAAAGTCCAAAATAATGTTCCTAGGACAATATCTTAAGGCATGTGATATAACAGAAAAAATTGAAAATTTGCATACCACCAGAAATTCTCCAACCAAGTAACTTGTAAATGTAAAAGCAGCAACTGTGGCTGCAAAAGCAACATTAACAAGTTGCAAATTCTGCAAATTCACCTATTCTTTCTTATTAACTGCAATAGTCCATTCTCTGATAAGTATAAGTTTTCATCCCTCCATTTTGATTATTATGCTCAACAGACAACTCCAATACCAATCTTAAAGATTAAGTGGGTGAATTATTTCTCACATCAGTGCCAAAATCTATACTACCTGCTTTATGAAAACCTTGTACTCTTGCCATGAAACCCAATTCCTAGATATTTCTTGGCAACAGTTTGCTTTGACATTGACTAAAGGAAGTAGACACGATCAACAAAGAACAGTTATGTTCATCTTATCATCTTGTTTCTCCAATTCATAATTTTCTTTCTATAGCTTCAATTTTTCCAAAACTAATCATATTTTTCGTAAACCAGCAATATCCTTTATTTTCATTTTTTTTCCCTCTTCTCCGCTTACTCATTGCAGTAGATTATGAATACCAGTTGTTGCATTTCTTTTCTAGTTTCTCAGCATTTCTGTCTTATTCCTTCTTTCCCTACAAAGAATGAACCTATTGAACTTCATGCATACTAAATTGAAGCTGAATATACCTCATTTAAAGCTTTAATAAACTCTGAATTGTAAGTTTGAGTATCAGTTTGGCATTCAACCAGAAGAAAATTGAAAACTGGAATGTCCCATGAATATTAAGCATATGAAGAGTTAAGATGCCCAGAAAAAAGCATCTGAAGCTCAAAGAATAAGGCCAGCCCGCTTACCAGGCATCACATGCAAATCCATAAAGTGTATCAGTCGGCACCGCAATAACTTGCTCAGCTTTAATCGCCTCGATTGCTTCTTCAATGTGATCGTCTGTTGCAGGAAGGATTACCCCTGCCCTAAACTTAGAAACTATCTCAGTGTTGTCCACACTTTGCGACATATAGCTCCGGATAACCCCAGACGGTCTCCTTTTCTGAGACAAAAAGGGAAAGCTACTAACCTGAACACACCTGAAACAACAAATACGATAGATAGCAAAGAACAAACATTAAGGTGTCACTACAAAACTCCATCTTTGTCAAAAGTAAACGATGAGAGAGAGAAATTTATTACTAGGGCTTTGCATGCTAAAAAGAAGCAAAGAAATATGAAAAAATAATGCTTTATTATCAGCAAGCAAAATAGAGGAATTTGCGCTAAGCAGAGAACGAACTGCCTAAATACTTAAAAATTGGAATCTTGAAGATAAAGATAGAAGTCAAAGGCATTAATTCCAACCACGGCTGCTCCAAAACCAAATCTTTTGGGGATTATATCTTCAGAAAGTGTTCCTCCAAAGAAAAGGATATAAGAAGTAGAAGAGAAAAGTTCTCAAGAGAGCCAAGTTCAGAGGCGGACAAACCTATGCGGAAGGCGCTTTAAGACAAAGAGGGGAAAAAGAGGCAATCTTTCTATCGTCTTCGCCGACGAAATCATGAACCCTTCTCCCTATCTCCGATATCAATAGTTCAATTAGTTGCCGGCCGATGACCTTGTTCTCCAACCTCCTATAATCTTGGAAAGCGCAAGATCTAGCCACCCATTTGGCATCGAACGGCGGTGGATTGCTATCGGGCAAGGTAGGGCAGATGACCGCGCGAGCTTCTCCTCTTGTAAGGGAGGTGACCTGACCGCACGTTTTAGTGTTTGAAACCGTCCATCAAAAACCTCAAACGCATCGCGGTGACGCGACCGCGCGTTCCCTATATTTGCGAACGAACAGTTGCCAGGGGTTTTAGGGTTTCTATTCCCGCCTGGGGATTCTTCGATGGCGGAATCGATCTCAAGGTCACTGAGGGACGGATGCTTGGAAGGAGAGCACGCGCCGGCCCTGACCATCGAAGACTCCCTTGCTAGCCCTTTCGGTTCCCACGTCTTCGATCACTTCCTCGCCAATCTCGCGTCCCAAATCGCCGATGGAACATCTCAAGCACGGTCAGTGCAAGTGCCCCCAAGTAGGGGGATTTAGAAAGTTCGAATTTTTAGGCTTTTACATCATTGCTCACTGATTCTTGGATTATTTGAGGCAGTGGCTTGGTGCTCGTTGCGTTGAATCGGAGCCCGTCCTTCTATATCGATTTGCTGAGGCGAAAGGGGGTAGACGCATCGCTGGTTGATAAATGGTAAGGGTTCTTGGCGCCGAAGTGAAGTAAAAGACCTGTATTTACGTTGCTTCTTGGAGTGGTATTGGAACTTCATTTGGTATCGGCTTGGTAGCAGGGTTCGGATTCTGGACTGCTACTCGGACCCTCTTGGTTGGAAGAATCGAATTCCGCCGTTAACGAATGTTCAAAAGCCCTCTACGAGGGAACACGTCTCTTTCTTCAGAGATGTGAGGGACATCAATAAGCTGTTGTCTTCAGTTCTTGACCTTGGAAAAGGTATTGCCTGTAGTTGGTTTGATGCTTCTTAATTTATTTTTCTTGAACCAGGGGTTACATTCGTTCACTCGCGACTTCTATTGTCAGGGTTTGTTGGGCAAGGCAAGACTCGCTTTGCAGTAGCCGTGGACCTGGTATGCTCAGAATCTTAGGGTAACATATGCTTGACGATAATTAAGTATTGCAAATGAAGGATATGCAGTCTTACTATCACCTAATTACTCATTGGGATAATCCTTATTCTTCTTTTTTGTTTCCCAGTTCCATGTGCCATTACATCTGAGTTTCCAGTAAATGTGCAGATTTATGTTCTTACTGTAAGTTATTGTTTGATGTAATCTTTTTCAGGTTAGTAATTTGCTGCGACACACATCATTACCATCAGTTGCAGGCCTACTTAATAATCTTCGCAGCAATGGTATATTCATTTTTATAGTTTTTGACATGAATATATTTTTTAGAATCTGAAAGCCGATGATAGTTGTTGATGTTAATTATTGTTTGACTATATCATCAAATTGACCTGCTAATTTTTAGTTGCAGAGTTTGGACCGGTATCATGACCATAGTTGACATTTCATAAAAAGAGATTTTTCATGATGTCTGAATGATAGATCAATTTTCTATACATGCCTAATTCTGATGTATAATGCCGTCTCGTCTTCTTATACAGGGTATAAAATGGATGATATAATCTTCAGAGTATAGCTGCTATGTTTGAGTTTTTATAAGTAGGAAAAACAGACAAATTTATACATAATTTTATCTTTTCTTTGTCTGTAGATTCAATTAATTAGGAGAGGCAATAAGTGACCCAAGAGCAAAAAGAATTTTTTTTTTAAGAAGTAACATAGAATAACTTAGAGCAAAAATGGGAAGGAGCGCAGATCGTTAAAATTTGGACAATTCAAGTGAAAGACAGTCTATTAGTTCTAGCATGTGTAGTGAAGAAATAAACTAGTTGATTGGATGTTTCTGGGGATATGAGACCAGCTAGGAACATCATGTCACGACCCGGGTTGATGAGCTAACTGTCCTGATAGCTTCAGTTTGGCCCAACTATTGGCCAAAATGCTCGAGCCGAGAGTTCATAGTAGTACACTCATCAACCCTTATAAGGCATTCATATGTTCCCACTTTTCTAATGTGGGACTTAAGGGGTGTTATACTCTCCCCAACTCATATACTTGACGTCCTCGTCAAGGTCGAACATATCCCAGATCGAACCATAGCATGGTGCATGTGAGGCTTAGCCTAGTGGTGGCTCCACGCTGTGTCGAGTTCAGAGCACTCCATACATACAGGTAGCCCTTTCCTACTCGGGTCCCCTCACCATGTCCGAATATTAGGTCAGCTCTGATACCAAATGTCATGACTCGGGTTGATGAGCTAACTGTCCTGATAGCTTCAGTTTAGCTTAACCACTGGCCAAAATGCTCGAGCCGGGAGTTCACAGTAGTACACTCATCAACCCTTATGAGGCATTCATATGTTCCCACTTTTCTAATGTGGGACTTAAGGGGTGTTACACATTAAGCTTAGCTGTAAAGGATAAAACATCCGATAAAATGTTTTGGATAGACCAGGGGGCATTCCATCACTTCGTTCAAAATGTTAATGGTCTGGAGGTAATTAGTTTTGACCCAGATGTTGGAGAAGCCTTCCCTATGAGCTATCCTTAAACCCTCCAGAACAGCCCATCGTTGTTACTTTCACGAGTAACCATATCATGTCACAGAGAGATTCTGACATGATATGGTTGGTAGTGAAGCTAACAGCGATGGACGCTTGAAATTAACAAGGGCTTTACAGTTGCGGGCTACTGTGGTGACACATAAGGAAAGCACTCCAAGTGTTTTTTTGTGTGTGCACATAATAATTAATTTGAAATGCCTACGGAGATTGATTTTGTAGTATTGTCCTAAATCTTCTTTTACATATATTGTTAAATGCTTGCTGATTGAAAATTATATAAGGTTCATTTCTTCTGTGTGCACTGACATGAAGTCTGCAAATAGAGCTTCTGGGCTTCTTCATCAATCTGTGAAGTGTGAATAGAATTTTTCATCTTGTGGAAGTTTCTTTCCCCATTGTAGTAATCCTTTCTTGTTTGTAATTTTTTTGGATTTTCTAGTAGGTATTCTTTTTCCTGTATTAACAAATGAAAACGTGCATTATCTTTTAATTTCAATGAATTGGATATCTTTTTGCTATATTTTTATTTGTGATGGAAGTTTGTGAAGTGGCAATAGGTTTATCATATTCAAACTCTCTGTAATGCTCAAATTACACTTGTCAACATTGTTGCTGCTAAATATTATCTTCTTGTTATCGAACAATATTATTGCCATAAATTTCTGTAATATCATTATAATAAAGATGGATACTTGAATGTGGAAAACTTATTGGCTTTCAATTGCAGATCAAATTTCATGTATCTTTTGGTTAATACACTCGGACCTTCATGAACCCAGGGTCTCCGCAGCTCTTGCTTATGTGTCTACTGTGGTTGCTAGTGTACAGCCAATAATGCAGCTTACTGATGAACATAGAAGTCGACGAGACTTTCTATGGCTTCAGAAGAATTCTTGTAAAGCAAAATTTTGCGTACGCCTTAAACGTCGCAATGGGAGAGTGAAGCTACTTGTGAGCTCCCTCGTCTTTTGTATTTTTTTTTATGTTAAGGAACAAAGACTCATATATTCGGAATAATGTGGTATTTAATTTCCAGGCAGAAGAGCTACACATGGATCAAGTTGGTGTTAAATTTGCAGCTGTAACCTCTGAAAATTCATTTGTCAACAAAAGCCTTTTGCCGAAGGTTACACCATTTGCCTTTTCCTGTCATAGCTTTTGTATCTAGGGGCCTGCATGTCTGCTTCTTTTTCACTCTAGATTCAGAATGTTACAAGCTTTAAGTGAGGAGCTTCTCCATACATAACAGAGTATCCTTCAACAGGTACAGTTCAATCTTCAGCTATCAGATCAGGAACGTGTTGATAGGGCAAAAGTTGTTCTTCCATATGAACATCAAGGTACAGAGCTTATTGATACAAATATAGTGGATTTACATTTTGTGACCTTACCGTCATTGTTAATCTAGTTTATCTTATTTCTTTATGATGAAAATTTGTCATTTATGGTGCTGGTAAGAAATAAAGTGCATACTGCAGTTGTTGATGATAACCAGTTCTGTAATTGAAGGAGTTAATGTTTACAAGGTGACGATGATTTTGATGCATAAGTTGCAGACATGGTTAGATCATTTATGATTGAGTTCCAATTTTTATGCTTAGCTATGTCGTTGGGTGGCACTAGTGGACTATAGGATATTGACATGTCTACGAGAACGTTTCCTCGACAATTCATATCTGAAAATGCCTGTGGCTTAGGAAGATAATAAAAAGCTGCCACTCGTTTGGTTGAAGAAAAATAATATGCTTCATTTGCATGTTCTTGTTGTTTGGTGTATTAAGATATTACTAATTATTTTAATATGTTGACTAACAATTGAACATATTACTAATTATTTTAAGCTGCATATTCTCAACATTTAAATATGACGGTTTGGAGATGGTTACTCCAACATTAAGAAATGGTCAACTGGTGCATGATTGCATTCTGGTTTCTTATGAACACTATTTTCATATTAGGCAATGGTGAGGCCATAGAGATCTATGATGGGCGGCGATCTCTTTCTGACGACCAGAAGGATCCGCATTCAGTCCAGCCGTCTACTTTCTCAGCGACGACAGACGCCCAGGCGAATTCTGGGAACGGTGAAATACATTATATTCGTGATTCAGATGATGAGCAACCAGATTCAGACGAGGACCCAGATGATGATTTGGATATTTAAAATGACCCGGATCATCTGATGTTGCTGTTCCTGTCCATCCCAGAATGCACACATCAAATGCCATCATTTCACACAACATGAGTCTGTAACTTGTCTTCCTTGCTTGTGCAAAACTGTTAAAGACTGGATATATAGGTTTGATAAATATAAACAATTTTGCTAAAATATTGGTGCCAATTGCTTTCTGCTTTAACATCAGATGGTAACTTCCAAAGGAAATCCTTGTGGAAGTAATCATGCGTGTCTTTTTCCCAGTAGTGACCATCATCTATCGCCAAGGAGTCACCATAGCAACAGCATCGTTGGATTTCATCAAATGAGAACAAATTACCATAATCTGACCACAGTTTATCGTTAAATGTATGGCATTTTATTATTATTTTTCACGTTGAATTGTCAATTATGTGTATGTAGTTCCAAAGGAGACTCGTAGGTATCATCCATCATCTATAATTTAATAAATGATATTGACCTAAATAGAGTTCCAAGGCAATGGGACGACCTTTCTTTCTTTGGCTGCTCATTTGCAGTTAACTGTCGTGATGTTTTAGTCCCACACCGGCAAGAAAGCGAGACCACATCCGGTGACCTCCTTTATAAGGCACGGCCTGCCAGCTAACTATTCCTTCGCCTTTTACTAAAGAATACCGTGCGCCCGCCACTCCGAGCAGCATACGCCTATTTTTGGAGGGCTATCCTTCCCCCGTCAAAGCCTTAAAAGCTCTAAATTTTATGTGCGCTTGGTGACTTGAGGAATTTTTTTCTCGTTTGCCGAAAGGTCCTTCTAATGTTCTCTCTACTACGATTTGAAGCTGTGCTTATGATAGATGATGACGTTGTGACATTTTTCGCATGCTTGCACGACAACGACACCATCACGCATGCTCGACTCCAATGATCCCGTGTGATGTTGGGAAGGCATCATCATTCAGGAAAGAGATAATTAATTCATCGAAACTGGAAATGGCAACACTCATAATTAATTTGCCTCGGTCCATTATTTGGCCTGTGTGAGCATATCAAGAAGCTACAGCAACAGCGAAGAGACGTCCCATCTGTCTTCTCCGTTGTTTCTTTCTTGCAGAAAGCTGGTGGTAATCTTTGCCGAAAAGCATCGACTCTGACAACTTCTTCTGTGACGATAGGTGGGGTTGCTCTTATCGTTTTATGTCACATGACTGTTCCGATATCTGTAAAAACATTGAGCTCTCAGATCTCCCCCATCAACATCAACCTCCAAACTCTAAACCTGTAAAAGGTAAAAAGAGGGCAGCACGCATACATTACTGGTGAAGTCCCAATCAACTGAAACTTTTCAGCAGATGTCATCGACTGTATGTAAACCACACAAACACCACCTTCGCTACCCACAAAACCTTACTTCATTTGCAATCTCGACGTACGGGATTAATTTACAGATTTGCAATGACAAAGGAGATAGATCATGCTGCATGCAGGCTGATGACCTCTGGAGGCTTTATTTACTTTTACCATACCATCCGTGCCTCGCCTGGGGAGTTCAGCTTGCGGCCACCACCTTCGACAGTAACGCTACCTTGGACGCAGGCTATAGATTGTTTAATTTCAACGGATGGGTGCCACCTTAGTTAGTCTTCGTCTTCGTCCGGATCTCTGGAAGCCATCCGGGTGAGCACCGTCCGGATCATCTGCACTGTTCTCATCTCCATCACGCTCTCCTCTCGGTTCTTCGAGTACGCCTCGAAGAACTCCTTGTTCTCCTTCTCCAGCTCAGCCCACACTGGCAATTTAACCACACCTCGCTTATAATCTTCCTTTCTATATCTCCGACAACGGAGGTCTTCTTATACGCGAGAATTCACGTAACGCTATTACAAGATTTCTTGTCTGTCCTAGGTTAGAATGTTGATACGATCATTTACAAAACAGCATCAAGCTTTTGTTACGTGTCATGGATTATGTGTCGTCGCTCTCTCTCTCGCTCTCTCTCTCTCTCTATATATATATATATAAATACCTGTGGCAGTGATGACAGGCTTGATGTTGGCGTGTTTGGAGAGGGCTTCCACGCACTCCGCCTTGCTCATGTGGAAGAGGAGGCACTTCTCGATCAGGTGCTGCACCTGCAACCAACGCCCAGGAAGGAAGATTGAGATCAAGATGTCTCACGGGAACCGGGGAAAGAGAAGAGTAAATCTGTAAGGAAGGGAGGGGGGGGGTTTGGTTTCTTCTTCTCCTCGTGGATCACCATGCGGATGTAGGAGGCCGACGACGAAGAGGAGTCACCCATGACGAAGCTAAACCCGACGCGGTCGGCATACACTACACACGAAGCTAGACGACGGGGGTGGGATGGGAGTAGTCCTTAAAAAGAAGGCGGATGTGATCAGAGGCAGGCCGGCGACCACGTGGGCGGCGAGCTACGATTGGCGGAGACGAGTTGCACTAAAGCCACGTCCGTCCGTCCGTCCGTCCCTCATGTGGGCCCTCCCTTCACGTGGCCCGTGGGCCCCTTCATTCCCATCCGCGCCCAGACCGCACGTACCCGACGAGCCGCTGCCGTCCTCTTTGATGCAGCGGTGAGCGTGCTATGAGACGGCGTCCGCTCCTCGTGAAGCTTCCGCCGGGGTGATTGGGTCGGGCCAAACGGCGTCCTTCTCACGATCCCGACATGGCCGAGTCTAAATTAGATTCCATGCACGTCTGATTCGAGAAAAAGATGGAAGCAAGCGGTAGACTCCGTCCGTGTCTTCATTGTTCCGATCGACCGCTCTGTCCTATTTAATAATAATAATAATAATAAGCCTCTCTTTGAATTCGACTTTGGGAGGGGGTTGGGGGCCCATCAGGAAGCAGCCACGGGACCACTTCGTCGGTGCATTCAGCAGCCCCAAACAGCAGTAGCTTTTGTCTCATTGCGTCTGGGTTTGCAAATCACAACTCTTGCCACTGTCGAGTGAGAGAGCTGTGAGACTTTGACCACGCACGTACTGACGTGGCTCATCGCCATTGGGTGGCAATCACGGAAGCGACCGGTGATTGGGTTTGGCAAACGTCCCAAGATTTATTTAGTGCTTCCACGGAGCCGATGGCATGCAACAACCAACGCACGCACGCACGCACGCACGCACGCACGAAGAGGATTTGGTAGCGTGGAGACGCCAAGGCGCAGGATTCTGCTTTTGTCGGCGTGGATTCTTTTAGTCCTTTCTTCTCTCTCTGTGTGTGCCGCCTGCCGCCGGAGTGGTCCTTCGCCTCCTCTTTGTACTGAGGTCGATTGCCAGCTCTCTCTTCTTCTTCTTCTTCTTCTTCCATGCACAGAGAGAGATTGAGGTTTCCTCCTGTGCCCAATCGAGCTCGCTTATCTTTTGCTTGAGCTCATTCATGGTTGTGATTGGATCGAAATCAATCAGCACGAATCACTGTGCCGGAGCACCACTATTTTATTGACTGTACGAGACAACACTGATGGGGTGCTTATTGGGCCGAGGTAAGCCCAAAAAGCCCAGAGATTCAACCCAGGTCCGAGTTGCTGATGGATTCCTTTTTTTAATCTAAAAATATATATATCGTGGAAAAAAGAAAAGCCAATGAATGACGACTAATACAACTATGCCAATCTGACATGATGATCAACTATTTTGCCTTATGAAATGTAGAGATCAATGCCCCAACTCATTTCTCAAAAAAAGATTGCATCAAACTTGGAGTGTGTAAATTTTTCTTGGATTTCGAATATAATATTATTATATACACTGTGATTTAGAATATAATATCATAAAACTAGATTATTATGCATCAACTTCATCCAAATTTTAGATTTAGTATTTTATATACACTGTGATTACTTGTCTAATAAAATCACATCGACTACTATAAATAAATAAATAAACAAATATTTTATATACTTAAAAAATATTTTTTAATTATATATTTGATTTATTTGCATTAAAAATAAATAACTATAAAAATAAAAAAAATCACTTGGAGGGACGATTGATTGCCGCCTTTTAAACAAGAAAAGGGGCGTCGATTTCCAATCTGTCATTATAAAAGCTACTCACTGCTCCTCTCTTTCTTTACCAATTTCTTGGGGGTCTCAGCCGTCTCCTTCCACTCCTCCTCTTGGATCGTTCCTCTTTCCCCTTAATCGCCGTCTTCGACAAAGGTACGATCCCGTTCCCTCCGATCTCATAGACCTGTGCTTTCATCGATCGATCGGCAGCTGGGGGTGTTCTTTTTTGTTTCTGAAACTTAGGATCCTGCAGTCTGGTGGTTCGCATCCGGTGATATCGACCCCGATCGGTACATTCAAGGCGGTCTATCTTGTATAACCGTGAAAGATGCTGTCTTTCATTCAAAAAAAATAAAGACGAATTTTTTTTTTTTTTTGGGTTTATTTTTGAGCTGGATCGCGAGAGCTACACATTCGGAAACCGGATGCTATCTGTGCTTTATTCTTTTTGAGTTGATCTTTGGTTTCATTCTATCGGCGTCAGTTCCTTCGATTATCGATTGATATGCTTATGCGGAGATCTGCTCTTTTGATGGCTCTCTGATCCGTTTGCATTCTCCAGTGGACTATTTTTTTGTAGACTTTTTATTGATTTGTTGTTTGGATCTGACCTATTTATTGCATCCATTTATGTGGAACTTTGCTGTCTGCTTGGTGGAAATGAAGAATGGGATCTTCTCTGTGGTTGTTACTTATTTTCTTTGCCGCTTTTGTTGTCGTTGTTTATGCCTTCGTGATACTATTTCATTTCCGATGACCGGCACAGATAGTGAATGTACTGTTGGTAGTACTAGATTACATGCAGGCTTACATTGGTATTCTAGTTGTTTTGGTTTGCAGGCTCACATTGGGCTTTTGTTCATGGTTAAGGGTTTGAACACTAAATAAACATTTCTTCTATGAGGCTTTTTTTTATCCTTTATTTGGGGAGCTAATCGCAAACTGCTTGAAACATCAGTTGATCTTTCCACGGAGAGAAGATAACAGATTCCATGTTTTAGTGTCTCATTTAAGAGATAAAAAACAAATTATCTGGTCTTCCTGAAAGATGATACTTTTCGGTAGAAAGCTACCAAATTCTTCCAGATCCTTACTGGTCTTTCTAACTCACATCAGGGCTTCTTGTCTGTAACTACTACATAAGATGTTCCTGACCACTCTTCCTCATGGATGTATGGCTATATGCACAATTTTTCACTCTTTAGTTGTTGTCCATGAGTGTGTCGATTGATAATGAGGTTGGTGCAACTGTGTATTATTTATTCTCATCATTTACATAATAAGAAAGTAAATAAGCAATTTGTTTTATTGGTTCTTCAGTATTTCTTGCCTATTTTTACTTGTATCAATTGATAATACTAATGTCACAACCTAAATCATGATTGAAAATAATAGAGTTGGTGAGTTTCCGATGGTTGGTTCATTGGCTCTTCATACATGATGAGAGTTTTTCCTCATACAGATCAATTTTTCAGGTTTATAGAAGATGGCCGACGACGATATCCAACCTCTCGTCTGTGACAATGGAACTGGGATGGTCAAGGTCAGTCAGTTCACTGTCAGAGTTTCTTTCTCTTTGAAGAGTGTTATTATCCTTTGATTCTCAACATGGATGCCAAATTGTCTTGTGCTTCTCTTGTCTCCATCAAACAGGCTGGATTTGCTGGTGATGATGCACCCAGGGCTGTATTCCCCAGTATTGTTGGAAGACCTCGCCATACTGGTGTTATGGTCGGGATGGGCCAAAAGGATGCTTATGTTGGTGATGAGGCCCAGTCTAAAAGAGGGATCCTCACCTTGAAGTATCCAATCGAACATGGAATTGTTAGCAACTGGGATGACATGGAAAAGATATGGCATCATACCTTCTACAACGAGCTCCGTGTGGCTCCTGAGGAGCACCCGGTACTTCTAACTGAAGCTCCTCTTAACCCCAAGGCAAACAGAGAGAAAATGACCCAGATTATGTTTGAAACTTTTAATGTGCCTGCCATGTATGTTGCGATCCAGGCAGTTCTTTCCCTCTATGCTAGTGGCCGCACCACTGGTTTGTATCAATCTGTGTGCTTCAGTGGGAAAATTTAAAATTTTCATTTGTTTGATTGGGCTATTTTGTCGACAGGTATTGTGCTCGACTCTGGTGATGGTGTCAGCCATACTGTTCCGATTTATGAAGGATATGCACTACCTCATGCCATTCTTCGTTTGGATCTCGCTGGTCGTGATCTCACAGACTCCCTCATGAAGATCCTTACTGAGAGAGGCTATTCATTCACTACTACTGCAGAACGGGAAATTGTGAGGGACATAAAAGAGAAGCTTGCATACGTTGCCCTTGATTACGAGCAGGAGCTGGAGACCGCCAAGACTAGCTCAGGCGTGGAGAAGAGCTATGAACTCCCAGACGGGCAGGTCATCACCATTGGCGCCGAGAGATTTAGGTGTCCGGAGGTCCTCTTCCAGCCATCGCTGATCGGCATGGAAGCCGCCGGAATTCATGAGACCACATATAACTCGATTATGAAATGTGATGTCGATATCAGGAAAGATTTGTATGGCAACATTGTGCTCAGTGGTGGATCAACCATGTTTCCTGGTATTGCTGATCGTATGAGCAAGGAGATTACTGCTCTTGCCCCGAGCAGCATGAAGATTAAGGTTGTTGCCCCGCCAGAGCGTAAATACAGTGTTTGGATCGGAGGATCCATCCTTGCCTCTCTTAGCACTTTCCAGCAGGTACATCCTAGCTAGTTCCAGTCTCGTTGTCATGATATTTTCTCTTATAATATGAGATTGCATCACTTCGTCACACTTTAAACATGCAGATGTGGATTTCAAAGGAAGAGTACGACGAGTCTGGTCCAGCAATTGTCCACCGAAAATGCTTCTGAGCTTCCATGGGTGGCGGCGCTTCGCTTGCCTGTACTTTTCAGGCAGCTCTCTCGAAGCCCTTGTATCCGTGGCCTGGTCTGGATTAGTAGATTTGGTGAAGGTTGTCAGATTTGCTTGTGAGATTCCTGTCTGTTTCGAGTCTCTGGGCTAATAGAAGCCCTCTTGTTAGGTGATGATGTCTTGAGCATAGGCGCCATCAGTATTTGCAGTCAGTGCTGCCATGATCTTCTTCTTCTGGTCTGTGTGTGTTCACTTTAGTTTGGATGAGGCTTTGGGTTTGTGACCTTTTTCTTCAGGTTTATCACCTGCTATGGTTTGGTGTCATGAATTTGTAAAGATTGAAGGCTTTCAAAGGGACACTTTGTAGTTCTGTTGCTTTTTTACATCCATCATTTTTGTTATTCTTCTCATCTATTTTCTTGACATTGCTCTTCCAAGATGTGTTTGCTTTTTAACTGCTTCCAAGTTTGCTCTTGCAAATTATGATGTTCTACGTGCTTCTTCCAGCATCACCAACTTAAGCTCCGAGGTTGTGGTATTTGACATCTATCTATCTATCTATCTTAACATGATGGATTGCTGTTGTTGGGTCAATGAATCCTTCAATCCATTGTTACTTTTCTGCACCGAGATGAATGTGAAGGGTCAGTCAGCAGGATGATCTTTCACTTGGTTCAATTTTTCTTGCCCTGTTTTGCCTAGTCTAAACACAAGAACATGAGGAAGGGGTGAGATGTTCCTGTGTCTGTGTTGCAAGGCATGAATCTGGCCAAATGATTTCCTCAGCATAGCTTCAATATCAATTCAGGCCACTGCTAAATCACAATACAATCAATTTTTCTTGCCCTGTTTTGCCTAGTCTAAACACAAGAACATGAGGAAGGGGTGAGATGTTCCTGTGTCTGTGTTGCAAGGCATGAATCTGGCCAAATGATTTCCTCGGCATAGCTTCAATATCAACTTGTTATCCATGATTCTTGTACATCAATTATTCCCACAACAAATGGTTCCATAAGTCCTGCCATGACATCACATCAATGGCCAAGTGGAATGAATCTGTGGTGGACCATTTGGCTTTCCGAGTGATTGACAACAGGATCCACCGGGAAGAGAGAAGACAAAACAAATGCTGTGGTTTATGCGTTCATGATCACGACTTGGCAACTCACCTTGTCCAGATCCACGACAACCTTAGCTTTCCTTTCAAGCCAACCACATGTAACAGAAATCAAAAGGAAGAAGATAAGTTTTGATGCAACCAAGCATTTTTTTTTTTTTATGATGAGTGGCATATCGCAAAGTTTCCTCAAGTTATAATGAGTTACAACGGAAATGTCCACAAGTAACAAACTGCAAAGGATGCATGTATGTTGATGCCGACAAGCTATCTTAGCTTGTGATGTTCCAAGGTTGCAAATGAAACTAACCGCAAGCTGCGAACAATATGTTCCACTGTATTGTTCGTCCGCTTGACAATTTGAACAACGATGACAGCCATCTATAGAACTTGGAAGACGCTACTGGACTTCAACCACAATGCTAGAGTTACTATGGCTCGACACACACCTTTGTGTGGTGGCTAATCGTCATGGGATTGGGCATGCTCAGGCTTATGGGTGAATTCATAGTCGAGGTGGACGAAAGCTCATTCTATCTGAGGCAACTGCTCTAGTTTCTCTTGCAGGGCCTCCCCGATGTCGTGAGCTTCTCTTAGTGGCATCTCTGATGGCAAGACGATGTCCACCTCCACAAAGTAGTGCGATCCGAATGTGTAAGCTCGCACTGTATCAATGTGCCGTATGGCCTTGTGGTGGTTCCAGCACAGGTATGTGAGCTTCTGTAAGTATTCCGGTGCCGCTGACCGCCCTACCAACGAGTTCACGTTTTCCAGCACAGTCATCGACCATGTACGGATGGTATACAGTGCCAACTGTCACAATAGACAATAATATCAGCACAACGCCTCAAGTGTCAGTATCGATGAAAAAGAAAGAAATTTTTGACTCATACATAAATGGTTGGAGTGTTGTTTTATGTTTACTGTTTATAATCATAGATGAAAACATCATAGATAAATTTAAGTTCAAATTTCTAAAGCCATATGAGTAGGCAACTTTCTATAAGTTTCTAGAGCATAGCTTACGTACATTTGTCCAATGAGCCAGCCATCTACCGACTCATTGCAATTAATCCTCAATCCCAAAGGGAAGAATTTCAGAAAAAAAAAAAGTGAGTTTTATCAGCCAACAAAGCATCAACCTTACTCTATTTCTCCTAATATTTTATAAATAAAATTATTGCTCAAACTATATAAACAGTTTATCACAATAGTATAGCGCACAATTATTTTAAGAAAGAAAATACTAAAAACAACAAAGTCTATAAAATATACAGCCTAGAAAATCCATTTGTGGATTCAGAAGCTTAGGACATAACATGCATAGAAAAATCAAACAGAAGGATCTAAAAATTTAGCATGTGAAAGAACCTCTCCTGCTTACAATTACGGCACCGACAGGGTCGATCCAGCCTTCAACGTAGTTGGCAAGCAGTGCAGCCACAAGGCCAATGACATTTGTAATGACATCGAAAAAGTGATCCTGTGCATAGGCCTTAACTATTTCATTAGTGAACGAACGGCAGTAAACAACAAGGCCAAGCTTCACCAATGTCACTGATAGCATGATGTCAATCAACCAGGTCTCTTGCTCCTTGGTCAAGCTGAATTCATTGTCCTGCATATTGACATATCAACAAGCATGAGACTTTCATACTATAAATGCAGGATTGTTGATACTATATTTAGATTTTTCTATAATCTATAAACAGAGCAAGGCTGTGTACTGGGTTATAATCTATAAACAGAGGTATTGGATTTTATAGGGCTCCATGAAAGCAAGCATTTCTACTGTATTTAGATTATACACTCAGGATTCATGATCAAGGATGAAATTTCACATATAAATATATTGTCAAATGCACTTACATCAGAAATCAGTGAGCGCACTGACTCTAAGATTATCTGCAGACCCAATGTTGCCATAACAGATGCAAAAACAAGAATTCCCTGCGAATCATAGATATATTCTTAGTGCAACTGTGAACAAATCAAGAAAAGTAAACTTAGTGGAAGCAGAAGATATCAACTCATGAGAGGATTAAGTGTCCAAAAATACATAAACCTTAAGGGTAAAACAACTACCACAGGTGCTAGAGTTGGAGATTGGATTTTACTAAGTTGGAGCTACTTGAGCTGAGCCCTATTCCTGAGCCAGTAACAAGGATAATGCAACATGAAATCAATAAGTTCAAAGAAAACCAGTGTTTGTTACCCATTATTGTGATAAACCATAAACCCAAGATAACACCCATCTAAGAAAGAAAAGATCAATTTGCTCCCAATAACATAGTGTAGTTGCTATAATAGAATTCACATGAAATAAACTCTTTACAGAGCCATACTATTCAGATATAGAGATGATTACCTGGCTGCAATAGATACCAAGCAATTTGAATACATGAAAAATGTGTAAAAGATAACAATAAATTGCCAAAATAACCCAAGTTTTTCTAATATGACCTATAAAATATATGCAATAGTTCCAGTAGGGTAAAGCTCAGCTGAAACAACAGTAAATTTTATATGAGCCTAAATGTCCAGCCAGTTGGAAACAAAAAACGATTGAAACATAGTTCCAGTAGAGGAACCCCAAGGATGACACACCACGACTAACAAGGAGATATCAATTATTTAGCTTTGCATAACAGTAAAACGATAAGCAACTGCTAAAGTTAATGGCATTTCCAGTTAGTGTGGCTGCATATAGCCTAGTTCCATATGAATATATTTTTTGAATAATCAGTCGTTAAAGAAAGTAAACGTACTGTTCCATGCAGACAATGGTAAACCTCATACAATATCAACTTGACTGATTAAAAAAAAAAAGAAGAAGAAATACCCTTACCAATGGTTGCATGCGTCTTTTACCAATAGGATATTGGTACGGATTTCTTGACTGCATTTGGCATGCAGTAAACCATAGGATAAACCCCGATAAAAGATCAAGGAGCGAATCAAGCGTAGATGCAATAATTGCCAACGAGCCACTCCTGATCGAAGCATAAACTTTTGCAGCAAAGAGAACCATGTTAGCGATGTTCGATAGTCTAATGGCCATTGTCTCACTCTTAGCAATCTTCTCGCGTTCCTCCTGTTTTGAAACATATCGATGTCAGGCTATGGCTTATTGGCTTACTTCATATCAAGCTAACATTTTCCTTCAGAAGTATTTGCCCTCTTCCGGAGAGGATATAGCTGATTAACTCATACCTTAGACATTCCAGGAAGAAAACCACGGTCAGTTAAGGCATCCATTTCGTTAAAACCCTCAAGCATTTCTTCCTGTTGCTGATAATATTCTGCCACTACGTCTTCAGTACCTATGATCATCACGTCAACACTTTTTTCTCAGTTAAAAATCACAAACACATTTGTTCAACATACTGCTCAACCACTGCCTTCACACTTAAGAGGCAAATGAGATTTCAGTATATTATTATCACAAAACGATCAGCTGATACAAAACATGATTAGCAAACCAAATCCGATAAATAGGCGTTGGTAATTCAAGAGCAAATTTTTTTTTTCTTTTCAGATATTGTTTCTTATGATTATCTAGAGTAAGGTTTTTAATCAGTGAGGTGACTCCAGAAAAATAAATCTCCTTTTTTTATTAAAAAAAAAAGTAAAGAAAAATAAATGAGTACAGGAGGGACTACTCACCATGAACGATGACTTCCACCCTCAGGTTTTCTCGTCTCAATCTCAGTAATCCACTTTGAAAACAATAATCTAGTACCAAAGGGTTCGTCAAGAAAAGGCTGAGGATGAAACTGGATCCGATCTCAGTTTACAAATACCCACAAGTATTGGTAATGACAAGCCTTCCTATCAACTAAGTGTATTACATACTTCATCAGCATCCAGACTATTGGCTAAAAGCTAAAATATTCATCCGCGATTTCCCATAAACCCAAAAACGAAGATACCTTAAACCAAGGAGGTAGCTTTATCCGATCCCCAAAAGGTCAGCAGAAAAAGATCGCATCTGAAACAATATAGCCCAACATTTCCGCAAGTAGAATAAAGAAAGCACCAGTCGATACAATTGGATGATATGGTAGGCGGCTATTCTGATCAAAGGGGATGACGGAAGAAAGACCATAATAATATGAACGGGAAGCATGCATATGCCTAATAAAGAAAAGCACGCATCGAACTCGAGCGGTCAGATTAGGAAGGGAATAGAAAAACAAAGAAAGGGAAGACGAACCTAAGACGCCGAGGCAGTCATGGAGGCCGCGGGGAGGAGGCTTCTTGCGGGGCTCGGACGGGCGGAACCCGTCGAAGTTAAGCCGCCACGACCGCTCCCTTTCCCCGGACTCCACCAAGAGGAGCTCGGTTCCCTCCTCGTCGTGCGCCCTCTCCGGCTCTGCCATCCGCCTCCTAGTCGCGAGCTCCGCCGCCGCTGCCTCCGGGGCAACACAGAGCAAAGTTGAGCAGGTGAGTGGAGTCACGCCACCGCGGTGAGAGGAGAGCAGGTTTTCCGACTTTTGTTTCTTCCTTCGAACACGTCCTCCGAGACGGCGGCGAAAGCAATCAAAAAGGGGGGGACCACTATGGCCTTCCTGTGGCCAAAGATATATCTATAATAATAATAATAATATTAGTATTGTGTGGTATATATATATCATAGAAAATAAAAAATAAAAAATAAAAAATAAAAAATCTTTTGTATTCCTTTGTTTTGTCCTGAATGATTAATGGACGGTGATGATTTAATCGTCAGATAATGGACGACCGTGGATGATAGGAATCAGGGATTTTTTGGCAAATTAATTTGAACCGCGATAATTCTCAAAATTATTATATAAGAGTGGTGGACGCTACCGATTAGCTGTTAGATTAATAATCATGACGAGGCTCATATAATTCATGTGAACTACCACGTTAATCATGACAGGGTAAAATATCCGATGCTATTACAGTTTAAAGAAACTAAATATTTTTTTTTTATCATCAATCATGCACCTCATAATAAAATAAAAACAAATAGAAGGATCACATGAGGCACCACCCGACTGTCCACAATTAATATAGCGATACGCCAACAATATATATATATATATATATATATCGTGGCAAAGAATGATAAGATACAAACAAAAAGTTAATGTGATAAAACTATGGGGAATCTGTTTCGGATGAGAGGGGGTCAGCCGCCGGGAATTGGCCGCTTCATCCGGTCGTCCGTTTCCTCTCTCTCTCTCTATCTGTGTGTCTGTCACCAGTTAGCGGGAGAAGAATGACTCGTGGCACCAATTGGGACATCCACTCTCTTCCGTGCGTGCATATGCCCAACGGCCTGTGATTCTAAATATTCTTATATTAAAGTAAGGCGATTTTTCAGAAAATTAAAATATTTTTTTATTTTTATTTCCTAAACTAACAATGATATATATATATATATATATATATATATTTAAAACCTAACTAAAATTTTAAGGAATCAATCCATGGATGTGATCCTGTTTTATTGGATTCGTTGTTTAGAACCAATACCGAAGCAACACACGCGAACAAATTCTAATGTGAAAGGCACTTTAAACGTGATGTTTTCAAAGCGATATGCCACATGGCGTTTCCAAAGGGGTTTGATCCCATACTCACATCATCATGTGTCCATCACTCAACTTCTTCATACAAATAATCTTCAAAAAAAATAAATAAAAATCTGAGGAAGACATATTGCACAACTACTACGCCGCTTTCATGTTGAAAAGAATGGTTCGATGAACATAAATATAATGAATGAGATACATATATCATTTTCTTAAAAGCAAGATTGATGACCCACCCATCACATGAATGGCGCAATTATTATTCTTTTTACCCTGTCTCTCGTCATCTGGTCATACAAAAAATTAGCGCAATTATTATTCTTTGCCCTGTCTCTTGTCATCTAGTCATACAAAAAATTATACTTACACATACAGGGATGAGTTGCTTGTCCTCATTTCTTATTTAAAAAAAAAAAAATCAAAGAATACTGAGCTTAGAAACCCAACATTGGAATCTCTGGGCAAACACTTGGGGAAAAAAAAAAAAGTAGGAGCAGTTTTAGGAGAAGAAAAAGAAGAAACAGTCAATTTATAGTGAAAAATGATGCATCTCAATCATTCGATTGACAAGCGAACCACCAACCACTGGCGTACTTGCTATTTGTTTATTATCCAAGTTTGACACGCTACTTCGAGAGAACCACACTTCCAAGTAACTTTTTTTGCCCAATAATACTAAACTCATCCTTGTTTGTCAGCTGTTCACGCACATTTTTACTGAATTTTCCTGAGTTTACAACCTATGCGCAAGGCTGCAAACCTTCATAACCATAGGATTGATGGAAACATATGGATGAGTTAGGATCATCTGTGCTTCAACTTGTCTGGATCATGCTTCAATTACAGCATCCTAAACACAGATGCTTTGGCAGCAGTCCACCTGTTAAAAAAACATGAAGATTTTAGATGTCAAACATCTTACACCATCTAAAATAATCTAAAGCTCAAATTTGTTTCATTAAATCCTCATCAGCCTTCACATAAAACATGAATCCTGAGTAAGATGGGCAACTGATAAAAAAAATAAAAAATTTAGCTCTAAGGTGAACAGCTTTCAGATTTAGGTTCCTCTCTGGAGCACATGTGAGGCAGTCCCACAATTCTGTTCAATTGTTGAAGAGGACAAAGAAAGCTTTAAGGAAACACAGGCCACATAATGCTGTACAAATCATTTATTGAAGAAGTACATCTTCAATCAAGGAGGCTTTTTACCTGGTATATCCAGTGTGGCTTCAAGAGACTTCTCTTAAACATACAGAGAAATCCTCACACCTACAGTTACATCAATACTAACTAACATCCAAACCAAGGTTTGTTCCTGTGAAGTGTTAAAACGCCAGCCACAATGCAACAGTTCATCTTGGCAAATGTCCTTATTCCATCTTGTTCTTGCCCAAAATGTTCAGAGTAAAACATACTATTTACCCTAAAATAAATCTCAGCAGTAGAAATCAAGTTCTATGTGAAAACTTCATTTTGATGGAGGATCAGTATCACACAAATAAAAAGGTCATCAGGATGAGAAGCATTTTAATTTAACAATGCAAACTAACAATTCTGTAGTAGCAGCAAAATTATTGTTCTACCAAGAACAATTTTGTATTAAATTACATACCTTCAAGAACTAAATCATCAGCAAGCTGTGGCTCCTGCATGAGTATGAATATACAAGCACTAGAACAAAAATTCTGTATGAACTGAACAAAATAAATTATTTTAATTAGAATATTAAGATGATAAAATATATGGTAGCCATGCAACATGAAGTGAATAGTTCAACACCTGCTGCCAACACAAACAAACACAATTATGATACCAGACTCCTCGATAAGGAGCATACTAGTGATTCCAACCTCTAGGCACATTTGTTTATGTTGTGCTTGAAACCAATATATATATATATATATATTCCATCTACCTTGAGCCAACAGACTGGTTATTCAGATAAAAGGATGCTAGCAATACTGAGCTCAAGTTTACTCACATCACAAAAAGATGTGACCATGTTATTAGAACTTCCTTTCATACCTTTCATCCAGTCCCTTCTCTAAATTGCAATCACAGGAGACACATGCACAACTGAAACTCTGCAAAGAGAAGACAATTCCCATGTTGGTGTCAGTTTGGCTGGTACATATTCAGGTTGAACAAGCAACAAACATGTACATTCATGTCATGGATGCAGTGATAGTGCAAACATGGAGACAATAAATTGCATTATTCAAGCCTGACAAGTTCATTGTTACACAACTGTGTTTTCTGTACAGCAGCAACTTCCTGTCCATGAAGTCAGCAGGTTCAGCTAAGACACGTGTCTTTCTTACATACTTGATTTAAGAAATAAGGGCGAAGCCCTTAGTTCAAAGAATAACCACATCTTCTCCACTCTCTGGTAAAGAAGGGGTGTCTAAGGGCTTCTCGTGCTTTTAGGCGCTCCATCGGATCATAGCGTAGAAGCCCTTGCAGGAGATCAATTAAATCCCCAGCAGAATGATCAACATGCTGCATTACCAAGTTCTGCAAAGCACTTACGATTATTAGATAGCATGACCCTAAAACTAGAATGAAAAACATCACAGGAAAAGATGCACATTCTTACCAAACAGAAATAGGTCAATTTCCAAACTGACACCTACCTGAAGACGAGGCAATTTCCAAACTGCTCTAATACTTTCCCTTGAGGTTGCCCCTTCAGGCCAGTCTAATCGCACCCCTCTACCTTGCCTGAAATATTTCTCGGCATGCCGGCTACCATGGACATGCAAGAAATCAAGTATAAATATCATAAGATTAACCTGTCAACAAATTTGGTTTTGGGTAATAACAAAATCGTAAAAAGAGAAACAAAATGTGGGACTTACGCGGCTCTGATGACCATATGCTGAGGAAGTGGTCCTAACACCCTCTCCATCATAGCCAAATGCTCCAAGTTTTCATGGGTTTGAAAAAGTGCCTCCCCCTAATGTTGAGAAATTAAATACAATGTACTTTAGTAAAACTACTTGCTACATAACTTATATGGATAACATATTTACTGTTATATTTCTATTTTACTGATGCCTTAAAATAACAACCATGTTGAGTCAGTCTAAGAAAATTACATATACTCCAATGTCAATAACCTTCATGCAGAAGATGTGGGCAAACAAAAAAGCCAATAATCACAATATTTTTGGAGCATTAACAAGTAGTAAAACAAACTTATCCTTCAAGGCTTCACCAGATCAAGCCCTTAAGCTCTCAAGCTAAAATTATCTCACATTATCTTTCACCAGACTGTTGAGTGCAATGAATCAGCCCGAACATAACATTTGTAAGTATGACACACATCAGAACCTGGATTTAGGGTAGTTTTTCTGCAATGATGTAATTCCTCTTTCAGTTGCTGTAATGTCCAGGCAACCACCTAACTGCTAGGAAGTCCATTGTGTTTGCTTTTAAGCCATTGCATGCAACCACGCAATGTTGTACAAAATGCACACAGTCACAGACTGAGAATAACCAGTAACCTTTAATCCATCAAATGAAGGGAAAGGAAAGGACACCACTAAACTAATCGTACAGAATTATTTTTAAAAGCATATTAGAAACTACATGTTGTTAGTTCAACTCTTACCATCAAAGTCATTGCTACCAGTTAAGTACATCATAAGATGCAGAGGTACAGCGGATTATCCAAAAACCCATAAAATAGATTTTATTGGATTGCTACTAGTTTAAGTACATCATAAGATGCATCTTTCACCATCATGTTTTGTGTAAGACAACTTGTTAAATTAAGAGCATCCAGAACAAAGGCCATTATATAGAACTGACAATGAAAGACAATCTGCTAGCTAACAGGATCAGTAAGGATGAACTCACCGAGCAAAGTTCAACAAGAATGCAACCCACGCTCCACATATCACAGGGATAATTCCACCCAAGCCCTTCAAAATAATAAAGCAAAGCCAACAGGTATTTGTTGTAAATATAGAAAATATATATAGATAACTACACAACTTGTGAAATATCATTTGGGGCAAACCAAAATTTTACCAAGAATAACCTCAGGTGCACGGTAATGCCTAGTTGAGACCACGTAACTGTGGTCCTGATGTTCAAATGTTGTACTTCCAAAGTCAATAAGCTTGATCGCACTAGATTTTGGGAGATTCTTGAAAAATAAACCATTTTTGGTTGACCATGACAGAAACTGCATTAGTCATAATACAGAGACAATTTTAATATCAGTAGAACAGGTAAACAAAAAAAATATTGAAAAACATAAGCTTGTTGCTGCAGGAAAACAAAGAGTAGCAACTTCCTATCAGTCATCACAGAATGTATAGTTTCTTCGACACTAGCTAATAACAAGAATAATGAGATGCAGGTAAATTCAACTCAGGACCAACTACAGTACCTTGTAATCGGGAACCTTAACGTATTCAGAGGAGACAAGAAGAATGTTCTCTGGCTTCAAGTCAGTGTGAATTAGCCGCAACTCATGCATAACTGTGACACAGATATGTGTGTGATAATCTTTATAGAAACCACTAAAGCTACATTTCAATAGAATCCCAAGCTAGTAAAGAAGATTGTAAACCTCACGACTGTTTAGTACACAACAACATAGTGTCAAAAAATGATTGAGCGCCACACAATCTAAAAAGTTGAATCTCTCCTAGTGCTTGATTACTGAATTGCATGTAATGGAAGGGACAGAACAAGTACATGCTACAGACTCCAAAAGCTGTCTCCCAAGTTCCCGGACTAAGTCAATGGGGAAAGAGCGATAGCTGTTTTTCCGAAGGAAGTCATACAAACTTGGTCCAAGCTTCTCAAATACCTGTTGAGATCACATAAATGTATAGATGTTTAGAGAGAAACATTAGGCCACCACAGAAAACTGAGTCACAAATGCATATGTACTTACTATACATATATGATTACGATAGTCAAACCAATTCCGTATTTGCACACAACTGCATGAAGAAACCACGTATATGTATCCATCTTAAAGTCCTAAGTATTCAATGAATAAAATAATAGGCTGAAATATTGTTGACCTACCGGGTGCCACTTCTGTCAGCTTTTGCAAGCCTCTGAAGTACATCAATTTCGATCATTGCAGCATCACGATATTTCTGAAGCGAACGCACAATTTTGATAGCAACTGGTTCTTGATTTTCCAAGTCCCAACATTCCAAGACTTGCCCAAATGTTCCTGCAGGATATGCAATGCATAAAATGAAAATATAGGGAGAAAACTAAGAGTTCATAACAAACAAAGGTTCATCACTCATAAATTTTAAATAAAAGAAGATGTCAAATGTTTTTTTCTAGTATTAATGCATGTTGGCTAATGCAAGAGTGAAACAGACTCACCTTCACCCATTTTGCTCAGTATCCTATCTGCATAGGTCAATAGTGTAAATGTGTTAGTATCAGGGTGTAAACATAAAAGTTAAAATGAAAAGTGCAGTAAAATTAAAATGATAAACATGGTGCTACTATTTACACAAATATAAACAGTACAGCGACAAAACAATTACATCTCGGTGTTAGATTATCGCCGATGCTAAAAATATAATGGCCGTCTTTGTTGTCGCCCCTCCAGGGAGGAGATGCATATCGAGGGACTCCACCATCGTAGAATGATTGCAATAACTGGTTGGCACCAGCTATATGGGCAGCTTCCTTTCCGCAGTACAGCGTCACAGGAACCTACAAAAAGGACAAGTTCATTTCCATGTTAGACAAATCTGGGAATTGCACAAACAGAATTCTCAAGCATTTAATCAGGTTAATAATACCACACCCAAAGAAGTCCTTTTGAAGGAAAAAAAAATGCACTACTTTTACCAGCAAAAGCAAAATTCACAGGCATCGAAGCAATAAAAAGAGAACAAAAATTTGTCGTTCCGCTACAAAGTTCGATTCAACAAATAAAGATATACCATATTTCGATGAAGCACAACAGCAAGTGAGTCCAGAATCGCTCGAGAACCGAATAGAACTAGGCTGAGTCAGACCGGACAACGAAAGGGTCAACGAGATCCTTTACGAAATTCACATGAAAACAACTTTAAAAAGCATTTTTTTTCTTTTTCTTGGAGATCTATCATCAAAACCGAAATTTATGAAAAGAAGCACGAGTACCGACAGAAGGCTCAATTCAAGAAAGGGCCGGAGGGAGGAGAAGATCGAAAGAAGAGATCGGGGCGAAGAGCAAAGAAAGGGGAAGAAGGACCATCGCGGGCGGAATCTGAGGGGGCACATCCCAAGTGAGCCTGGGCCTCTTCCGCGGGCGCTTATCCGTGGCCGCGTGCGGGAATTCGGCCATCCACTGGGTCTGCATCCCCGAACAAATCACCAACGCAACACCCAATCCATACGAGGGTGAAATCGATGCAAATCAAGACCGAAAACCCAGGTTATCTTCTTCGTCTTCTCCCCGCAAGCCCTAACCGGCCTCCCTTTTTCTCAGGCCAACTACAGTTTAAATGAACGTTGATCGCGGGTTCGAGGTGTGTCATCTACTTAACCGCAGTTACTTGGAAACCGTTTCCGGAAGAAGCATCCCTCGGATCCCTCCGAATGGGATCACATTTATGTTTTGGTCCTCCCAAAAGGTTTTTATTTTCTTCGAGTTCTTTTCACATACACCCCCACACAAACTGGTAATCCACCAATAGCTCCTCCCGTAACAGTTTGTATTTGCATGCATGTCTTCCAAATAACACTTTCTCATATGTTTTGTGAATTGTCACAGTCTGTAAATAATAAACTCTCAAAGACATTATACGTTTTTTATTGAAGTATTCGAACTGATTAATAATAAATTATTACACAAGCAGCAATAATAGATCTCAAACGCGAGTCTTTCAGCGTTACGTACAGTTTACGTGGTTTCTTAGTTTCCCTTCCCTGAGAAGCCCACAATCCATAACGGGTTATAGTGAAGTCCACAATCCAGAACCTCACTTATATTAACCTAAAATCTAAATTAGGTGGCTAGGGTTGAGATTAAGAGAACAGCGGCGGCTGGAAACGTGGAAGAGAAAAAGAAGACTGTAGATTGACAGTAGAGGCCAGAAAATAAGAGATCCAGAAAAGGGAAGAAGTATCATGTTAGATCAGTTTATAGTGGATTCTTACTGTGATCTCGGAAGGTTTTGGATATTGTGTTTAGGATTATAGTCATTGTATCCCTGTGATTCTCTTGTGGCTATTGCTTTGGGCTTAGGCAAGAAGTCTGAGATCTGTATATTCATTATTTTGATAGTAGATTTTCTCTGGCTTGTCCCGTGATTTTTACCATTCGAGTTGAAGGGGTTTTCCACGTAAATCTTGGTGTTCATCTGATTGTGATTTCTGTTTCATTCCGCTGTGCGTGACGGTCTGCTAGTATTTGTTCGTATACAAAGTTGATTCTTGTTTTATTCCCATCAACTGGTATCAGAGCAGAAATTTGGTGGTATTTAATCTTTTGTATCTGAACATGGAGGTCGGTAATATTTCTCGCATGATTAGTTTAAACGGAAACAATTGGATGATATGGAAACCAAGAATGGAAGATCTCTTGTATTGCAAAGATTTGTATGGACCTTTGCAAGGAGATAGTGCAAAGCCCACATCTATGACAGATGATGAGTGGAAGAGGTTAGATCGAAAAACAGTTGGCTTTATTCGACAATGGCTAGATGATAGTGTCTTTCACCATGTTTCTACTGAATGTTCTGCATACTCTCTTTGGAAAAAGTTAGAAGGTCTTTATGAAAGAAAAACGGCTCGCAACAAAGCTTTTCTGATCAGAAAACTTGTGAACTTGAAATATAAAGAGGGTACTTCTATTCCTGAGCATTTAAATGAAATGCAAAGTATTACTAACCAGTTATCCTCTATGAAAATGTCTCTTGATGATGAGTTGCAGGCATTGTTACTTCTCAGTTCTTTGCCAGAAAGTTGAGAGACACTAGTGGTTTCTCTCAGTAATTCGGCACCAGATGGTATTGTCACCATGAGTCAAGTAACAAGCAATTTGTTGAATGAGGAGTTAAGGAGAAAGAATTCAGTAATTTATCAGATTGATTCACAAGCACTTGTCTCAGAGAACAGAGGAATGTTAAAGTCAAAGGATAGAAGTGGTTCACGTGTGGGTAGAAGCAAGTCAAGGTCAATGAAAGATATTGTTTGCTATAATTGTGGTGAGAAAGGACATTACAAGAATCAGTGCAAGCAACCTAAGAAGAACAAGAAAAGAGGGAAAGAAGTGGAGCATACAGAGTCAAAAGATAATATCACAGCTACAGTACAAGGTAGTGATTATTTGATTTTGTCTACTTCCGATGATATTTTTTCTTGTGTGTGCCAGGATCTCGAGTGGTAATTGACACAGGTGCTTCTTATCATGCTACACCACGGAGGGAGTTCTTTGCTACTTACAGGTCTGGAAATTTTGGTATTGTCAAGATGGGCAACTATGACACAGCAAACATCATTGGCATGAGAGATATCCATATAAAGACCAACCTTGGTTGCAAGTTGGTACTTAAGGATGTGAGACATGTGGTTGACTTAAGACTGAATTTAATTTCAGTTGGAAGGCTGGACGATGAAGACTTTGATATCAGATTTCATAAAGGGCAGTGGAAGCTCAGTAAGGGTTCTCTAATTGTAGCTAATGGAAAGAAATGTCATACATTGTATAGATTGTAGCCTAAAGCTTGTGGTGAGCAGTTGAATGCTACAGAGAAAGACTCCAGCATGGAGTTGTGGCATAGGCGACTAGGACACATGAGCAAGAAGGGGTTGCAAGAACTTTCCAAAAGAGAGGTATTGCCATCCCTTAGAGGTACACGTTTGAACCCTTGTATTGATTGTTTGGCTGGTAAACAACATAGAGTTTCCTTTGTTAATCCTACCTTATCTAGAAAAATACATGTCTTGGACCGTGTCTATACAAATGTCTGTGGTCCTTTGAGGACAAAAACTCCTAGTGGATCTGTTAATGTTCCTAGTATCAGTGGTGCACTTTATTTTGTTACTTTTATAGATGACTTTTCCAGGAAAGTTTGGGCTTATGCTTTGAAGACTAAAGATCATGTTATTAATGTCTTCAAAGAGTTTCATGCCAGAGTTGAAAGGGAGACAGAAAGACAATTGAAATGTATAAGATCAGATAATGGTGGTGAGTACACAGGATTGTTTAATGATTATTACAGATCACATGACATCCAGCATGAGTTGACAGTCCCTGGTACGCCTCAGCATAATGCAATTGCAGAGAGGATGAACCGCACCATCATGGAAAAGATCAGATGTATGCTTTCACAGGCCAAGCTACCCAAAAGGTTTTAGGATGATGCTTTGAGGACTGCAGTTGATGTAATCAACTTATCACCATGTACAGCTCTAGATGGTGATGTTGCAGAGCATGTATGGTCAGGGAAAAATGTCTCCTATAGGCATTTAAGAGTGTTTGGTTGTCGTGCATTTGCACATATTCCAAACAATGAAAGGTCCAAGCTGGATGGTAAGACAAAAGAGTGTATTTTTCTTGGTTACTCACATGATCAGTTTGGTTACAGGCTTTGGGATCCAGAAAAGCAGAAGGTGTTCAGAAGCAGAGATGTTGTTTTCTTTGAGGATCAAACCATTGAGGATTTGAAGAAGGAGGCATCAGCTAAGACTTCTGCAGAGGGATTTGTAGACTGTGACCCAATTATTCCTCCAGTATATCAGGGTGATGGGGGAGATGTGCAGGAAGAGGATACAGAGCCAGATGTTGATCTACCTGCAGGACATGTTGAGGAAGAAGAAAAAAGAGAGCAAGTTCCCACAGAACCTCAGTTAAGAAGATCTTCTAGACCACGTCAACCTTCCATAAGATACTCTACATATGAGTATGTGATGCTTACTGATGCAGGTGAACCAGAGAGTTACCAGGAAGCAGTTGAAAGTGAGCAGAAAAAGAAGTGGTTTATTGCTATGCAGGAAGAGATGAATTCTCTACAGAAGAACCACACATATGATTTGGTACAACTACCAGAGGGAAGTAAAGCCTTGAAGAACAAGTGGGTTTTCAGGTTGAAGACTCAAGAATATTGTTCTCAACTAAAGTATAAAGCTAGATTGGTTGTGAAAGGCTTTGGTCAAAAGAAAGCTTTCCTTCATGGTGATTTGGAGGAGGAAATTTATATGGAGCAACCAGAAGGCTTCAAAGTCAAAAGTAAAGAAAATCTTGTCTGCAAGTTGAAGAAGAGCTTGTATGGGCTGAAGCAAGCTCCAAGACAGTGGTATAAAAAGTTTGATTCATTTATGATTGAAAATGAATATAAAAGAACAGCTTCAGATCATTGTATGTACATCAAACGGTTTGGTGAGGATTTTATTATTCTCTTACTTTATGTTGATGATATGCTTATCCTTGGGAAAGATATGTCTATGATTGACAGGTTGAAAAAGGACCTGAGTGAGTCTTTTGCAATGAAGGACATGGGGCCAGCAAAGCAAATACTAGGCATGCAGATTTCTCGTGACAGAAGAAAGAGAAAGATTTGGTTGTCACAGGAGAAATACATTGAGAAGGTATTGGATAGGTTCAGTATGAGTAATGCAAAGCCAGTTGGTTCTCCTCTTGCAGGTCACTTCAAGTTGTGCTCATATCAGAGTCCGTCAAGTGATGAGAAGGAGAAAATGCAAAAGGTTCCTTATGCTTCAGCAGTTGGAAGTTTAATGTACGCAATGGTATGTACGAGGTCGGACATCGCATATGCAGTGGGTGTTACTAGTAGATTTCTTGCAAATCCAGGTAAAGAGCATTGGGTAGTAGTGAAGTGGATTTTTAGATATCTCAGAGGAAGTTTTAAAGTTTGTTTAAGCTTTGGAGGTGAACCACCTCTATTGACAGGTCACACAGATGCAGATAAGGCAAGAGATATTGACACAAGGAAGTCCACATCAGGTTTTGTACTTACTTTTGCAGGGGGAGCTGTGTCATGGCAGTCCAGATTGCAAAGGTGTATTGCTCTCTCCACCACAGAGGCAGAATATATTGCTGCTACAGAGGTTTGTAAAGAAATGTTATGGATGAAAGAATTCTTACAAGAATTGGGGTTGAAACAGGAAAACTATGTGGTGTATTGTGACAGCTAGAGTGTCATCCATTTATGAAAGAACCCAACATTTCATTCTAAATCAAAGCATATAGATGTCAGATATCATTGGATCAGAAATGTGCTTGAAGAGAAGCAGTTACAGCTTCAGAAAATTCACACAGATGATAATGGAGCAGACATGTTGACAAAGGCTTTACCGAAAGAGAAACAGGAGATGTGCCGACAGCTGGTCGGCATAGCTTCACATTAAGGAGTCATGAGACAACCTCCCTTATGGGCTGAAGGGGGAGGTTGTTGGGCAGATGGCCCAGATTCAGCCCATAATGGGCTTTAGTGAAGCTCACAGCCCAAAACCTCACTTATATTAACCTAAAACATAGATTATGTGGCTAGGGTTGAGATTAAGAGAGCAGCGGCGGCTGGAAACGTGGAAGAGAAAAAGAAGACTGCAGATTGACAGTAGAGGCCAGAAAATAAGAGATACAGGAAAGGGAAGAAGACAAGGGCAGGAAAAGACTATTCTCAATCATTCAAATCTCAGGTTAGATCAGTTCATAGTGGATTCTTACTGTGATCTCTTGGGAAGGTTTTGGATATTGTGTTTATGATTATAGTCCTTGTATCCCTGTGATTCTCTTGTGGCTATTGCTTTGGGCTTGGGCAAGAAGTTTGAGATCTGTATATTCATTATTTTGATAGTGGATTTTCTCTGGCTTATCCCGTGGTTTTTACCATTCGAGTTGAAGGGGTTTTCCACGTAAATCTTGGTGTTCATCTGATTGTGATTTCTGTTTCATTCCGCTGTGCGTGACAGTCTGCTAGTATTTGTTCGTATACAAAGTTGATTCTTGTTTTATTCCCATCATAGACGAGACGCCTGAGAGAGAGATCAGCCTGGAAATAATGCTAGGAAGCAGTTTCAGCAAGTTTCCTAATACAAGAGATGATGATCCATCGTATTCACACTCTCCATATTCTCACAAGGAAGTAGTAGCATATAGTCTCTCTCTCTCTCTCTTAATCAAATTTCTCTATTCTTGTGTGATAGCAGCTTAGAACGCGAATTTGTATAGAAAAGAAACGAATAATGTATATTACAATCAAATCCTGGATTTATCTATACGAATAACTGAAGCAGCTGATGGCAAGAACTACTCGTATGGGCTACAGTCGGATCATCGTCGGAGACGTCAATCTGTAGACCAGCCATGGACAATTCCTTCTTCTGATGAGTCTGTGTCGAGTACTCCTCGGCCGTGGGCTTATGGCGGCGCATGTGGCCGCCCAAAGCTTGCCCCAGCGCGAACTCCATGCCACAGATGGAGCACCGATGCACGATATGTTTGGAGACGGAACTATCGGTTCTCGGGCGCTTGTGGCTCGTCCGGTGGCCGCCGAGGGCCTGGAACGTCGGGAACTGGCGACTGCACGTCTTGCACTCGAAGACACCGACCGCCGCCCTCGGCTCACTGTGGGTCTTCGCCGTCGTCTCCCCGCAGGAGAGCGACAGCAGCAGCTCTGCATCGTCTTCCTCGGCTCTTGAACTCTTCATGTATTGGGATGGAGATGATAAAGCTTTGCACCCAAACGTGTATTGTATCCACATCCCAAGATATATATATATATATATATATATATATATATATATATATATATATATATATATATATATAGAAACACACACACAGACATTCTCCGCTGTGCATTTGGTCTAGGCTTCAGATCGCTACAGCTGGGAAGGTTCCGAAGACTTGATGCTCCATTGTTGTGGTGGAGTCAGCAGATTGCAGTGAGAACTGCGCATGGGATTGCTTCGCGTTGAAGGAAGGAAGGCAGCGGAAGTGTTGCTTTTGTTGCCAGCGTACGCGGTTGACAAGTGAGAAGGGTTGACTCGGTGCTCCTTCAAAGTGAGGCTAAGAAGGAGAGGAGATATGTCGACATCGACATTGAAATATCTACCGCAGCATTGTCGAGAAGATGGTCGAAGAGATCGCCGCACGATGACCATATTACTTTGCTTGATTTGGTGCAGCTGATTTGGCCGTCTTATCTATCTACCTATGCATCGTCGTCGTCGTCGTCGACCAATACTTTTACCGCTTGATGGCATGAGCCGGCTGTAATAGAAGAGATTTAAAAGCTACGGATAAGAAACCATCGAACAATTACTGTGACCAGAATTGGAGTTGAAAAGAAGAGGTTACTTACTACACCTTCGAACCATATACTGCTTGCTGGTTCTGTCCTCTACACTCAACCAACAACATATGTCATGAGAAAAATCCAACATCTCTCATTATTACGTGATCGATCGATATGTGTGCTCTATGTTTAATACCAAGTGATCGACAGACATCTCGGTATAAGGTTGGTGCTAAGCGATCAATACCTCAGTCCACAGATATAACATTCCAAAAGCTTTATAGGCCATTTCGGGTTTGCTTTAGGGAACCCTCTCATTCTATAATAAGTATTTTCGATTTATTATTCTTTGTCGACACCTCAATCCCAAGTTAGCGTAGGCAGGCATGAGTAGAGTAAAAAAAAAAAAAAAATAGATGTTGGATTCAACGTCTTTCGGATTCGGCTATCCACAACACTCTCAAGAGATAGATGTAGAATATGACCTTGGTTGACTCAGAGATTTACACTTAACAATATCATAATGATATCATAATCTGACTTAAAAATTTATGTGGTTTGGTGCTCATATCATATCATGAGGTGATCCATCATTTCATACGAGATGAATTATAACTTGATGGGAAAGATAGTGAGCCAGCCGGCCATGTCAGTCTCAGGAGCTAACCCATCAAACCACATCACTCGATAGCCCGGACGCAACCTTGATCGACTTGACATAGTATTGCCCGAGCTGCCATAGTGTCGTCCAACCTGGCACATTATCGACCAACCCATCACATCAACAGGCTCGAGATCCGAAAGGTGACACGCGTTTGACATCGACTTGCCAACCAAGACCCCCCGGAATTCAACAGGACCGTAACCCCAGCTCGGCTCAAGATGTCGCTATCATTAAGGGTCGGGGTACGACTATCTCACACTCGATGAGTATAAAAAGCCATCATAGGGAATAACACTGGGCTCTCTGTGTGTGTGTGTCTGTCGAAGTCATTCTTCATACTAAACTCTCGAGACCATTTTAGCTGGGGCACTGACATGATCGTTGGAGATGTCACATCGGGCGCACCCCACCTCGATTAGGCCTTTTGCGTAAGACCCTACGGGAGCCTCCATGCGAGAGCATCCCGAGGCGCACATCCGAGTGGAAAGCCTATTTACAGTGTTCTCACAATTAAGTAAATGTTGTTATGTTACACAGACGGAGTTGGCACTGCAACTAATGCAAAGCGACAGCGTTCGTTAAAGCCAAAGAACTAAGACTAAAGTTCATACGTACTGTATTCTTCGTCTTCTATTTGAGCAGTTGTAAGATGTGTTGCATGCAGCAGTTGGTATCAAACAATAAATAGATCAAGTCGTTGGACTTGAATGAAGTCAACGGAAAATTTTACTGACACTTGCTATAGCAAATGGGAACAGATCATACTTCTCCACCAAAAACTCGATCTAGAACAGTAGACAATTCCCATGTCTACCAATTCCACCATTGAAATATTGGTTTTATGAGTCCCCTCGCAACCTTATTCTCACACTGCTTCCAAGTCACAAACTCATCTCCCAGCATCATGAATCCTAGAAGAGAGCTTCGAGGAACTTGCACCATCTACAATGGACAGAATCTTCCGACTCTCGAAACCTAGTCGACTTCTTCCCCAAGTCAAACAACAACTTGAAAGATCTGAGAATGTTCATGACCCATCTCGTGCCAAAGACGGTAAGATGAATCAGATTAAATCCCTGCCGCTTGGGCTTATATCTCCCCTTTCCTCTTGTGCTGCTGACTCGCTCTCAGTTGTTCTGCTGTGATTTGTCATGCCTTGTTAAGGACATGTTATTTACTTTTGGCGTGGTTCTAGAACAGGAAGACCGGCATTTTCTATCTTACCACCAGCTAAGATTTGCGTGTCGAGCAGGTTATCCCCAAGTCCAGCTTGTATATCCACTCCTGTCATCAAACGTCATCTACCTTTAAAGACGTATCTATCTATCTATATATGTATCTTTTGTGGCGTTCATTGCATCATCACCTCCTTCACTCGGCAACAGGCTTCATACTTTCTTTTATATTTGAGCAAAAAGCTTCGTTTGTTGCACGCCATAAGACATGAAGAGATACATAATTGGAGGAGGAGAGATGGACCGCGTTAGGATGGCCCATGTCTTAATGCTTCTCTCCCGTGAAGGAGGAGGCGGAGTAGCCGAGAGTGATAGCTTGGCGCAGTCGTCGTCGTCTGGAGGTCGGATGTTCGAGTGCAAAACCTGCGACCGGCGGTTCTCTTCCTTCCAAGCGCTCGGTGGCCACCGAGCGAGCCACAAGAAACCTAGGCTGGTCGCCGGTGATCACGGCCGAGCGGAAGCCGTGGCTGATAAGCCGAAGGTCCATCAGTGTTCCATCTGCGGGCAGGAGTTCGCCCTCGGGCAGGCTTTAGGAGGCCATATGAGGCGGCACAAGACCGCGACCGAAGGACTCGTGCATAGCCTCACAGAGAAGAAGACCGGCGACGACCGGGGACGGATGTTTCTGGACTTGAACTTGCCGCCTCCGGAGAATGAACTCAAGCTTGGAGATTGTAGATAATATTCGCATGTTCCTTCTGCCTCTTCTGCATGCATGTTGGGGCTCTTTCCATTTTGGACTTTGCATCACATGTTAGAACATGCATGCATGTTCTTTGTTGAGAGCCTTACCGGCTTAGTTTTTATGTTCATCATACCTTTTTGTACAGGAATCGTGGTCTGCTCTAACAAAATATATTTTTTTTTATTTCTTTTCTCTTTTTGAGGGGAATATTTTTTTATGAGAAAAAAAAAAATTGGTGGTTTCTTTACGTTAGCCAACAACTAGTTTTCTTTGTAAGGTAAATTCTCACCCGCTATCGGGCAGTACCGCCGAAATTAACCATCAACGGTTGATTTCGGTCGTAGGCAATTGATTGAAGGAGAAAGAAGAAGGAGAAGAAGAAGAGAGAGAAGAAGAGGGAGAAAAATACCTCGCGTCCGCTGTTCTTCCCCGGTTCCCCCACGCGGTCCGTCGCCTGCGGGCGAAGAATCGCCTGCCCGATCCGTCGTCCACAAGCGATTCCTTCTCCCCATGCTAACAACTAGTTTTCTTTGTAGGGTAAATTCTCTCCCGGGTGGTGAGAGGTGGCCCGTCCTACAAAAAAAAAAAAAAAAAAAGGGTAAAATGACCTTTTCATGTTGTCTTGATGTTGTTCCAAAAATTTTGAAAGTAGAGAAATTTTGAAAGTAAAATTTTTTTTCTGAAAAATGAAGAGAGGGTGTGCCCTCGTTGTCGATCGTAGGAGAGGAAGGAGGAGGAGGTGAATGTTTTCGTTGTCATTGCCTCGTGCAAGGGTCATAGGCAAGGTGTGTAGTGGGGTTAGCGGAACCAACTCTCACGGGCGACAAGAGGTGGTTGGTCCGATAAAAGAACGAGCAAAATGATCTTTTCATATGGTTGAGGCGTTATTTTAAAATTTGTCAAAGATGCATTACAAGAAATTTTAAAAGTAAAGACTTTTTATTAAAAATTCATCCTTCTCTTTTGTTTTATATCTAATAATAATAAAATACTAATAAGAAGATGCTTTCTTTGTCCTAGCAATTATATGTGTGTCACTCGTAAGCCCCACCCACACTTATCCTATTTTTTAATTAAAAAAAGGATCGTATTTTCCCAACAAAAAAAAGTCAACCTATCGACAACCATCCACAAAGTCAACTGATTAAACTGTTTAATTGGCTTACAGACGTAATACCAGCTTTAAGCGATCATGAACAACCCGAATACACATCACGATCTAATAATCCGAGTGATCATAAAGAAAAGTTGCCCATTTGTTCTGGCTACATTTTCCAAATTGGCATGCACATAAATGTAATTACAGGTAAGCTTTATGCCACAGAATGCTCTTCTTTTGTTTGTAGTTACTTGGCTACATGTCACTTGTGACATGGCGGCAGAAACTTAGAACATTTATTTTACTCAGGCAAATGTTCTAAGTAGTGTAAGATCCTCAAGTTGGCATACTGAGAACTTGTGAGACACTTAGGCAAATGATATATCATATTTATTACACACTCTTTATATCTTGCATGGTTCTAAGGGTATCAATAGGGTGAGAGGGGAAGGGGACTCACTCCCTATCCCATCCTCCATTCCTCATTTAAACAAGATGGGAGAAAAAGATGGGTCAATGATCTTGTGGATTCCTTATATTCTTATAATGATTAATCCATTCTAGTTTAGCAAAAAAATAAAATTATATTCAGAACTAATTAATAATATCAAAATTAAAAAGAGATTGGGAAATGAAAATTCATCAAATGAGGTGAAAGAAAACAATCTATTAGGATTTTTGAACTTCTAATGAAATATAATTTTTTTATAAAACTTTTATATATATTAAAAAAATTAAACATAAGATTGGTTTAGTTATTGATGTTAGAATTATAAATATTGAGTTCAATTATTAAATATATTATTTATGTTATTATTAATATATTATCAACTCCGATAGTCGATAATATATTAATAATAACATAAATAAAAATATAAGTTCATCTTTTCCATTTGGATCAGAGTGACTGTAACTTAAAAGAACAGTAAGAGCAGCAGATTCGACAATTTCCACTATAGCAGTAGCGAACAATATGCGATTCCATGTAAAAATGCCATAAGACAGGTTGCTAATCTCAGGGACAAAAAACCAGTTCCTAAATCGATTCAATAAGCATATAAGATACATGCATAAATGAACAGCAATGGCACTAAAGATGTGATAGAAAGATGTAAAGCTACTGATTTCCAAAGACCATAAAAGAGAAAGAATGACAGAATAGTTCACCGGCGTGAGACCCAATGTAACGAAAATAAATAGAAGAATTAAAATTACAAGTAGTGTTGCCATATCTTTGTTATATTCATAGAACCGGTTACGTATGACAAACATTTTAGTTCCCAACAACATTCTATTCATCACAACCTCCCTGGTCACTAAGACCCACAACACGCTGATCTCGGTGCTGCAGTACCCTCAGCAGCTGCCTGGTCTGGTTTGTTAATCTTGATTGTTCGATCCTGCAACCAAACCAACTGATTAAACTCCATACGTAGAATACCGGGTTAGCTCCACACACACAGAGTATCCTTACCTCAGGTTTGGAATCAGTTTCTGCAAGTCTTTGCTTGATATCTCTAGCTATTGAAAAGAAGACCTGTTCCACGTTTAGGTTTGTCTTTGCACTCTGAGACATGCAAAATACCAGTTACTATATAGACCAGCATGAACGCAAGCAAGTGAAAACAAAGGTGAAGCCCAAAGAAGACCAGCTGTCCCCTCAGCCTTCTTAATTTTTGATGACATAACATATTACTACTTACAGTTTCAAAAAACTTGATTCCATATTCATCAGCAAGTGCTTGTCCCTTTGCAGTCGGCACAGCCTATGAAACACAGTTTAAGCAACCTCATTGGCAGGGTCTTGAGTGACTATATGAACTAAAATATACGTGCGTGTGTGTGTATGTGTGTGTGCGAGCGCGCGCATGTGTGTGTGTGTCATACCCGTTTGCTTTCGTCCATGTCGGCCTTGTTACCAACGAGAATCTTGTTAACATTATCAGAAGCATGCTGTTCAATGTTGCGGATCCAATTCCTTATATCTGTATGTTACGAAAATCATGCACTAAATGAAACAGAAATAAAATTATATAGAAACTAGGCTACAAAAAAATAAAATGTGCGTAAGGTGATTACTGTTAAAAGATGACTCATCAGTAACATCATAAACAAGCAAAATACCCATGGCGCCTCTATAGTAAGCTGCAACAGAAGAGAATAAGAGAGGGTTACCACAGAAGCATTTGAAAACCTAATATATGCAAAAGATATGCCCTGCAAAATTCCAACTTCAGAAAAGCAATAAACCCACCAGTTGTTATAGTTCTAAAACGCTCCTGACCAGCAGTATCCCAAATTTGAAGTTTAATCCGCTTGCCATCCAGCTCAATAGTTCTAATCTTAAAATCAATACTGTGTAAAGACCAGCAGTTTGCAATTAGAAAGTCGGGAATATTGGACTACACCAAAACAATCATAAGTTCAAAGGAAAAAAGGATATCGAATCTAGCAAGCCTTGAAACATAACCCACCCTATAGTAGTAATGAAACTTGTTGTGAAAGAGCCATCAGAGAAACGCAAAAGGAGGCAACTCTTCCCAACACCTGCAGAAAAAGGCTCATGACAAAATAATAAAAATCTCATAAAGATCTCAAGAGACAAACTACGTGATCTAAGATTGTTCTGAATTTGACATCAGTCAGTCAAATCAACTTTGTTATATGCATTTAAAAAGTTCGCTCTCCCCTTTTCAGATTTCTTATTTAGAAGAGAATCTGAGTTATGCCTTGAACTCTTTAACAATGAAACTATAAATTAGAGGTAGAAGTGACAGGACCCACCTGAGATTTTACTTATACGTCATGCAACTATCTAATATTATCCTTCATGTAGAAGCGCACAAAGTTTATAAAAGTCTGGGAAGAGTGTTCAAACAACTTCATATATGAACACTCAACTTCATATGTGTGACAATCGATGGATCACCTGAAGTGACTCAAAACTACTAAAGATATTAATCTCAATCTCTTTTTTATTAATATGTTGTGTCTAATCCAGATACACCTCTAAGTGCCCAGACATACCAAAATATTCGATTAAAAAACAGTTAGCAGAAGTTATAGGAAAAGAGAAAGAGAGAGAAAGATAGAGTCTGGCAACATTGCATGGCAAGAAGCACATTGGATAATGGAGTATAATATCTAAAGAAGTTACCACACACAAGGATATAATTCTTTTTTTTAAGAATAGAAAGATAAACATCAACATGTTCACATAATCTAATCGATACCCAAACAACTTGAAGGAATTATAGGAAAGGACAACATAAAAGGCTCATATAGCAAAGACTCCGACGATAATTACTATTATATTTAGTAAATTGAACATGTACTTACCAAATTATAATTTTGAATCCAATTCTTGCTCTCTAGTTATGGTATCTATCAAGTCTCATCAATCACATAAGAATTGTAAAATTATAATCTCCATTCTCTAGCATCTTTCTCGAATTTCGAGTATACAAACTTCCAATTTCATGGATCCTAGTTCCAGGATATTGGAGATATCCTGACCAACGAAGAAACTACAATGGCACTGCAAGCTATCAACTAAAAGATAAATTCAATCTCATGGGCTTGAAAAAATGATAAGCTCTGATTCAGAAGCACAAAAAACAAGATATAGATAAACATATCAGGCTTTTCTATCGGGTCAGTGTCCACCTAGACAACAAAACCTTGATCACAAAGCATCCTACCAGAGAAAAAGGAAGAAAATTTGGATTGTTCTATTAAAAGAATTTTTGGCAGAAATTGAACGCATTGGAACCCAGGACGGAGCATCATTAAATGGTTGACTTTGGTCGCCATGCCATAAGAAACCCGGTGCCCCAATCAAAAGTGTAATATCGACCGAGATCTAGCTCCCATATTTTAGTCAACATGGCCAAATGGAAACTCTCTCTCAAAACGACTAAGGACATGCGATGCCCCACTGACAGATCCCCTAAAGATCCAAGCTTTCAAGCTGATCCATCCCAACCATATCGAACCATCAAGCCACGTATTCCTCAAATCAGGAACGAAAAGATCCCGCCCAAACAGGAAAGGGAAGAAAGACCCAAACTGTAAAATGGAATGCAAATGAAAAAAGAAACACAGAAATAATTGTAACCCTTACCGCTGTCGCCGATCAGGAGAAGCTTGATGAGGTAATCGTAGTCGGCCCGAGCCCTAACAGGTGGAGCAGCCATCGCAACGAAACACCCAAAATATAGAGGAAAAACAGACGGATCGAGGGATCGAGAATCCCTAATCCCACGCCACGGCCACAGATCCCCCCTCCCTCCCTGAGAAAACAGATCAACAAATTCCAACCTTTCCAGACAACGATCGAGGAAACCAAATGGACAAAAGGAGAGCGAGAGAGAGAGAGAGAGAGAGAAGCGCTTACGAGATATCCCGGCGGAAAGAAGAGGAGGAAGGCTTTGAGATCTCGGGTGCGAAGGTATGGAGAAGAAGAAGACTTGTTTTGGGTCGCTATGTCCGTTGTGAGGGGTTTGAAGAGGAGGAGGAAATGATGGAGCGACCACCGCACCACCTTATGTATATATTTAATCTATTTTTTTTTTTTTGTATTTTATTCTTTATGACTGAGATTTTATTGTAATTTAGTTTTCCATACAAATATAATTATATTTATATTAAATATCTGCTTCTCTTTTGTGAACTTATTGCTGATAATAAAAATAAAAAATAACGACAAATATGGATAGATAAGAAAGAAAAAAGACTAAGTCTTAGTTTGACTAAATATTTTCCGCAAGAAATAAATAATTCATGCAAGCAACATAAATAAATAATAGAAGACTTACTGATGGGGCCCATCGAGTGGCCCAATCCAAAGGTGAGTTGGTGATAATAATGGTATGACAGACAGATGGGTACTGACATTATTGTTTAGTGTTCCACACTGGAAGAAACATATTAATCAAACTCCTTCATTTAGTGGCTGCAGGTGGACATCATCAATTGAGATTTATTATGCCTAGGAGATTTTTTTATTTTTTTTATTTTTTATGAACATCTATATAGAGATGACACTAGTAAATTTACGTCCAACAACAATAACACCTTAACGATATATGACTGATACCTTCCTTAATGGTATATGATTAACATCATAATACTATAATAAAAAAATACTTTGAATCTCCATCACAAACAATTTTCACAATCATAGATCATGTCTATGAAAGCTTTTTTTTAAAATAAAAAAAAAATCAATTTTTAACATTTAATTAAATCATCAAAACCATATTATTGACCTAATCATTCAGAGGAACTTTATTTTTTTTGAACATATGAATTTGATACTCTCACTCGTAATCGATGTGTGATATACTAGAGAAAAAAAAAGTCACGATTCCATAGCATACGAATATAACTAATAGTTTGGGTTTGGATAAATTATAGAAAAAAATTAGCAAAAAAAGAAAAAAGAAGTAAAAGAAAACATATGAGCATGTAGATGGACTTGTTAATATTTACAAATTAAAAGAAACAGTCTTCGATTGTTCTCTCTCTCTCTCGACTTGGTTGAATCACCTTCCTTACACGATGCTATGATGAAGCCCTGGCGTCACAAGATGATTCATTTCCATTAAGAAGGTGCATAGACTTGGTCCTACAGATTCATAGTTATATCTTTTTTTTTTTAGAGAGAGAAACTAAACTTGATGATGAATGCAAGACTTTTCCTCGAAAACAAAGAAAGAAATCAGTATAGAGATGATGAAGACTTTTCCATGAATGGTTCAGATTTGGTCTGCAGCAGTAGTCTCCATCTTTGAATCATGGAAACAGCTACGACAGACAGACTGATGCACTGTCTAAATCTACGAGTGGTAAGGCTGGACACACAATATATATTCTGATAGGGACGTTTCTGGTGCTTGCCTAGTAGATACATCCCGTCTCTAAGTTTGCTGAGCAAGCATTTGCTGGTTCAGGCCCGTGTGCGCTAGCTCACCCGCCTCGCGGCCTTCTCGATACGGAGTGGGAGCTCGTCTGGATGAGTGGTGATTCAGAGCTCGACTTGGGAGGTCGGCTGCTGGAATGGTGGAGTCCGGGTGAGGAGGGAGTTGTCCAACTCAGGTCGGTCGTCGGCTCCTACAAGAAGGTCGGGTCGGGTAGGTTCCTGACGTGACCCCTCCGAAGGTCAAATTAGTTCGTGGGTTATCCTTTTTTTGGCGATCCCCCTGCCCCGTAGAGGTGCAGGAGCTTTTATATTGGGTGTTGTAGACCATTCGTACCTGATAACTTTACTGCCTTTATGGCTTACCATACCGTCGTACCCACCCACCATGCTTGCTGTCCTTGCAATGAGGCGTACGTTTGCAGTTGGGGGGTGCCGACCTTACTTGTGTCAGGTCGGCTGTACGAGCACTGGCGCCCCCCGTATATCCGGCCGGTTACTTGTGTCGGGTCGGCCATGTCGACGGGCCAGCTGTCCGAGGGTGTGATGACTCGGCTGCCAGGTCAGCATTTGTTATATCATTCTTCCCCCCAGGAAGACCTTCTCGAGGCGCCTGGTGAGGGTGTCGAAGATGAGGTCTCGCATTTAACTGTTGGTTCGAGATCGCCCTGAACTAGTTCTGAGTGCGGCGATTGATCAGGCTGAGCAGGAGCTCTAGAATTATGATGTATCAAGAGTCGATCCGACCGGGCATGAGCTCGGGAATTGTAATGCAGCAAGAGTAGATCCGACCGAGCATGAGCTCGGGAATGACAATGCAGCAAGAGTAGATCCGACTGAGCATGAGCTCGGGAAGTACGATGTAGCAAGAGTTGATCCGACCGAACTGGCGCTCGGGAATTGATCAAACCGAGCATGAGCTCGGGAATTGTAATGCAGCAAGAGTAGATTCGACCGAGCATGAGCTCGGGAAGTACGATGTAGCAAGAGTTGATCCGACCAAACTGGCGCTCGGGAATTGATCAGACCGAGCATGAGCTCGGGAATTGTAATGCAGCAAGAGTAGATCCGACCGAGCATGAGCTCGGGAATTACGATGTAGAGCTCTTGCCAAGGGTGGGGTCGAGCGTAAATCCGGAGATTAGGCCGAGAGGGCGACCTCGGGCGTAAATTCAGAAATTTTGGCCGAGAGAGTGACCTCGGGCGCAAATTCGGAAATTTTGGCCGAGAGGGTGACCTCGGGCGCAAATTCGGAGATTTTGGCCGAGAGGGTGACCTCGGGCGTAAATTCGGAAATTTTGGCCGAGAGGATGACCTCGAGCGCAAATTCGGAAATTTTGGCCGAGAGGGTGACCTCGAGCGCAAATTCGGAAATTTTGGCCGAGAGGGTGACCTCGGGCGCAAATTTGGAGTTTTTGGCCGAGAGAGTGACCTCGGGCGCAAATTCGGAAATTTTGGCCGAGAGGGTGACCTCGGGCGCAAATTTGGAGTTTTTGGCCGAGAGAGTGACCTCGGGCTCAAATCCGGAGATTTGGCTGAGAGGGTAAACTCGGGCACGAATCCAGAGATTCGACCGAGAGGGTGAATTCGGGCGCGAAACTCAATATTATATATGTATATATATATATGTATTTTCCGTCCTCTGCCTAGGGTTTTGGTCATAGTTATGGCGCATTTAATGCGCTGAGTGCTTTTTTTGGGGTGGCGGCGCTTCCTCTTACCTCGGGAAGCTGAAACGACTCCCTTGGGTGCTATAAGTTAGCTGCGTAGTTGGGCAGAGACCTCACTTGCTCATTTTGCCTTCTTCCTGCCTGCGTCTCGGACCACCATAGCCACCCTTCGCCCTTTCAGCTCGGCAACCCCTTTTGAACAGGTCGCGATGACCTCGTCGGACTCCTCGACTAGTGTCAGGGTCATTTCTCCCTCGGGGTCGGGAGAGTCGAGTCATGGTGATCCCGAGGTTAGTTCCTCGGGAGCGTCTTCCGAACCCCCGTCGCCTGCCGACGCGAGGGTTCGGAGGGATTTGGAGGTCATGATGTCAGATCATGACCTCGACTCGGCGGTGACTGAGGGGTCACTTGCCGCGATTAGGGCACGGTACAACATCCCGACTGAGTACGGGTTGCATGTTCCAGAGCCGGGGCAACGTCCTTACAGCTTGGACGTCCCCGGCATGTGCATCTCGGTAGATGCCTTGGAGGCCGGCCTTCGATTTCCTCTGCACCCTCTGATTGAGGAGTGCCTGAAATGATGGAGAGTTTCTCCTAGCCAGGTAGCGCCCAACTCGTGGCGTTACCTTGTGGTTTTCTTGGGTGAATGCCGAGGAGCTGGGATTATCCCGACTCGGGACTTGTTCATGGCGTGTTTTCGCCTATGCAAGAGTCGGGGCGGTTACTACCTTACCGCCCGAGTCGGTTTTAGGGTCAGCGGGGCGCCTTCCAGTAACAAAGGTTGGAAGTCCCGCTATCTTTACATTAGTGGTCTGGGTTGGGGATTTGGGCTTAGCTGGTCGGCTCATCCGATCGACAATGCCCCCCCTTATCTGTCCGAGGATGAGACCGTCCTGGTCGGCCGACTGAAGGGGATTCTTTCCTCTTCTCGTGCGATCAAGGAAATGACCGAGCTTTGGCTCGCTGAGGCGGGTTTGAGTCCGGCCTCAAGGGGTACTAGCATTTTTCTTTGCTCTAGCTTCACTAATTTCTTACTGACCTGCAAGTCGTGATGCAGACCAGATGGATCTCGGGGAGCTTCGCGAGATGCTGAGGGTGACTGGTGGAAGGGCCCCTCCGAGCCGCCCCACTGCCCGTGAGGCCGGCGAGTCTCCTGCTAGGGAGGCTCCGAGGGCTCCGCAGAAAAGACCGGCTCCCCCCCCCCCCGACTGAACAGGCAGAAAATGCGGGGAGGCAGCAGAAGAAGACGAAGGTGCTGACGAGAAAGCACAAGTCCCAGGTCGACGAAGGGGGATCCCGCTCCCGCTCCAAGGGTAAGGAGCCTGCCGCATCGCCAGAGAGGCCGGAGGCACCCGCTGAGTCCGAGGAGGGGGCCGCTTCACCGGTCCACGAACGCCCGAGGTCCATGAAGGACCTTTTCAAGACAAAGGTTTACAAGGGCGATCAGGGCTATTATGCCTTGCTGATGTCTGACCTGGGGCATCAAGACCCCGAGAAGGAGCTACAGGCTCGGTGGGCGGGGCTGAAGAATTCGACGAAGGTGTGGCACACTTCGTCGACAGCCGAGGAGTACGAAAGGGGAATTCTCCATCCCCAACTGGCACGGGAGCTGTACACGCTCCCCTCGGAGGTTCTGATGGCCCGAGCCACCAAGGAGATTGTCCTGGTAAGCCTTCCGACTTGTGCCTTCGTAGTGTAAGTTTATCTTTTTTTTTCTTTTTTTTTTTTACATTCTAAAGGTTGTCCTTTCGTGCAGAGCCAGCACTTCCAAATGACACTGGTTGACCGGGTCCATGATGCGGGTTGACTGATCACCTTCATGGACCATCGGGTCAAGCAGCTGCAAGAGGAGCTCGACGTCCTGAAATCTAAGGGAGGGCCCGAGGCGGTTGCCGAGGCCGAGGAACGGGCGTCCAGGCTGAGTAAGGAGCTCGAGAAAATAAAGGCCGAAAGAGCCGAAGAGCTCCTCAGACGCGAAGCCTCGGAGGGAGAGCTACGGGGCCATCTGGGTGATGCCCAGCATCTACTGAAGGAGGCCCGAGCCAGGGCTCGGAGGATGGATGACGAGCTGCTCCAAGCCGTGAAGGACCTGGAGCATGCCCGAGCCGAGCTTCCGGGGAAGGCGGTCACTGAGTACAAGCGGTCCCTCGGCTTCAAAGAGGGTCTGAAACGAATGAGGCGGGTTACTTACGAATACGGGTATCGGGTGGCGCTGGCTCGCTTTCGCGCCCGGTACCCTGATGCCGATATTGAAGAAGATCCGTTCACTATTTACCCCGAGGACGACTCAGTGCCGATGGAGCGGCAACACGATTTTGATGACTCGGCGCCTCCCGAGTCCTGATTTTGTTCTCCACTTGTTGTTTTTTCTCTCTTTTTTTTGAAGCTTGTAACTCGGGTCGGGTAGCCCTCATATTGGCTCCCGACCTGTTTTGTACTTGTCCCAAGTTAATACAAGTCAAGCTGTTTTGCTGATATAGTTGCATTTCAACTTGGCATAAGTGGTAATACAATCCAGGTCACTTTGCTGACATTGTCATGCGTAAAACTTTCGCAAGTTTGTGATGTGTCAGGTTCTTGGCAGCATCCGTTCTTCCATGGTTGCCAGTGTATAAGTCCCGTCTCGGATAACATCGATAACTCGGTAGGGACCCTCCCAGTTCGGGGACAGCTTGCTGCGGGACCGGGTCGGATCGCTGACCTCGGTCTTCCGGAGCACCAAGTCGCCCGACCCGACATGCTGTGGGCGTACTCGTCGGTTGTAGATTCTTACGACGGCTCTTCTGTAGGCCAGTGCTCGAAGATGAGCATCGGCCCATTTTTCTTCCAATAGGTCGAGGCTCCTACGGAGCTGCTGGTCGGACTCCTCCTGATGTTGGGTTTGGACTCGAAGGGTCGGGAAAACCACCTCGGGAGGTAGTACGGCTTCAGTCCCGAATGCCAGGCTGTATGGTGATTCCCCCGTCAGGGTTTTTGGAGTCGTTCTCAATGCCCATAGGACACTCGGGAGTTCCTCCACCCAAGAAGTCGTAGCGTTGGTGACCCTTTTCTTCAACCCTTCGAGAATGGCTCGGTTTGTTACCTCGGTTAGCCCGTTGGCTTGGGGGTGGGCAACCGAGCTGAACTTCAGCTGGATGCGATAGCTCTGGCAAAATGTTTTGAACTTTGTATTATTGAACTGCGTGCCGTTGTTTGTGATGATTGCCCTAGGGAGGCCGAACCTGGTTATGATGTTCTTCCATATGAACCCTTCAACTTGTCTCTCGGTGATGGAGACCAACGGCTCGACTTCGAGCCATTTGGTGAAATAGTCGACTCCGACTATCAGAAACCTTCTCTGTCCTGAGGCTGGGGGGAAGAGGCCGAGGAGGTCCATTCCCCATTGGGCGAAGGGCCAGGCGCAGTCGACAGTCGTGAGTGGTACCATCGGTCTATGTTGGAGTCGGGCGTGCTTCTGGCATGGCTCACAATTCCGAACATAAGCTTGGGCATCCTTTTGTAGCGTGGGCCAGTAGTAACCTTGCCTGATGACTATATGTGCCAAGGTGCGAGCGCCGACATGGTCTCCACATATTCCCTCGTGGATCTCAGCTAAGGTAGTTTGCGCCTCGGTCGGGCTCAGACAGCGAAGTAGGGGTCGGCTGAAGCCTCGCCGGTAGAGACGGCCATCAACGATGCAGTACCATGATTCCATCCTTCTGATTCTTCGGGCAGCCGCCTTATCCTCGGGGAGGACTCCCGCTTGTTTGAAGCGGAGGATCTCGTCGGTCCAGCCGCCGTCTTCCTGATCAACAGTCATCATGGTCGGACCGATGGAGGGCCCGATGGTCCTCACCATTGCTCTGGTTGGTGTGTCGGTCGCGCGGGAGGAAGCTAACCTGGCCAAGGCGTCTGCTTGCGCGTTCTCGCTGCGAAGTACCTTGGTGATGGTACACCTTCGAAACCGAGCTGTCATCAGCCGCTCCTCGGCCAGGTATTTGACCATTGCTGCTTCCCGGGTCTCGAATGTGCCGTTAACTTGGCCGGCGACGAGTTGGGAGTCGATGAATATCTCTGTCTTCTGCTCCCAGCTCGGCTGCGACCTTAAGACCGAACAAAAGCGCTTCGTATTCAGCTTCATTGTTTGTAGCTCTGAATCCTAATCGCAGGGCATGCTCATAGGTGTGGCCGGAGGGGTCCTTGAGCACCAAGCCGACCCCTCCTCTTTCCGAGTTGGCGGAGCCGTCGATATGTAGGGTCCATCCAGGGATCGGGTTTTCCGGGGCCTGTGGAGGTGTGAGCTCCGAGAGGAAATCCGCGAGCACTTGGCCTTTGATCGCCTTTCTCGGCTCGTATTCGATATCGAATTTCCCTAACTCTACTGATCACTTGAGCATCCGACCAGCAACATCAAATTTGGAAAGGATCTGGCGCAGGGGTTGGTCGGTTATTACTTTGATGGAATGTGTCTGGAAATACGGCCTCAGTTTTCTGGAGGTTAGGATCAGCGCCAAGGCTATCCTTTCTATGGGGGCATAGCGGAGCTCAGGCCCCGCCAGAACATGGCTAGTGTAGTAGATCAGCCTTTCCCCGGCTTTATCGAGTGTTACCAAGATCGAGCTAACCGTCAGGTCGGTCGCAGCGAGGTATAAGCCGAGGGGCTCGTCGTCCTTCATCGAGGCTAGTTGCGGCAGGTTCTCGATGTGATTCTTGAGTTGGCGGAATGCTTCCTCGCATTCGGGAGTCCATTTGAAGTCTTTTGCCGACTTCAATGCACGACAAAAGGTTGAACTCTTGTCTCCGGCTCAGGAAATAAAGCGGCTTAGGGCTGCTAGCCTTCCCGTAAGTCGTTGGACCTCTTTTATAGTCATGGGGGGCTTCATCTCCTGTATAGCTTTTATCTTGTCGGGATTGGCCTCGATTCCCCGTTGATGTACTATAAAGCCGAGGAACTTCCCGGATGTGATGCCGAAAGTACATTTCGCCGGGTTGAGACGCATCTTTTATTTTCTCAGCTTGCGAAATGTCTCCTCCAGGTCGGAGAGGTGGGTCTCGGCATGCCGACTTTTGTCTATCATATCGTCTACATAAATTTCCATGTTCCTTCCGACCTGGTCCTTGAACATACGATTCACGAGGCGCTGGTAGGTCGCGCCGACATTCTTTAATCCGAACGGCATCACCTTGTAGCAATATGTTCCATTGTGCGTGATAAAGGCCGTGTTTCTTTTGTCTCTCGGGGCCATTTGGATTTGGTTGTATCCCGAGAAGGCATCCATGAAGGAAAGGAGCTGATGCCCCGACGTGGCATCTACAAGTTGATCGATGCGGGGAAGTGGGTAGTAGTCCTTCGGGCAAGCCCGATTGAGGTCAGTATAATCAACGCACATTCGCCAATTTCCATTCACTTTTTTGACAAGTACAACATTGGACAACCAGGTCGGGTATTTCACTTCTTCGATAAGTTGGGCGTCCAACAGGCGAATGACCTCATCTTCTATAGCCTTCTGTCGGTCCGGAGCGAATTTGCACGGACGCTGTTTCACAGGTCGGGCGTCGGGGAAGATGTTTAAGTAATGTTGGGCGACCTCTGGGTCGACCCCCGGCATGTCGCTTGGGGTCCACGCGAAGACATTGTCGTTCTTCCGCAGAAAATCTATCAGTTGACCTTGTTGATTCTCCGTGAGCTCCGACCCGACCTTTACCAGTTTATCCATGCGGTTCTGGTCTAGTGACAATTCGAGGACTCTTTCCGCGGAGTGGGTGTCTCGGGTGTTTTCCTCTGGATCTGGGGGCGTGGCGCCGAATGGTTCGGTTCTCGACCTCTTGCACAGCGTTATCGCCGTTAAGTAGCATTGCCTGGACTCCCTCGGGTCACTTCTGACCTCGCCGACCCCGGCTCGAGTCGGGAACTTCAAGACCCGGTGGTACGTTGACACGACCGCCCTGATCCGATTGAGGGTCGGGCGCCCGACGATGGCGTTGTACGCAGATGGGAGCTTGACCACCATGAATGACACCAGCAGAGTCTTTGATCTCGGCTCCCCCCCGAACGTGACAGGGATCGTGGTTGTTCCCATAGGAGAGATGGAATCACCAGTGAACCCTGTCAAGGTAGATGTTAGAGGGGTGAGGTCTAGGTCGGTCAATCCCAACCGTTGAAAGGCATCGAAATACAGGATGTCAGCCGAACTTTCCGTGTCGATCATGACCCTCTTGACGTAGGCATTGGCCATGCGGATTGAGATTACTAGCGCGTCGTCGTGAGATGAGTGCTTCTCGTCTTCCGACCTGAATGTGACGTCGAGGTCTTCATGATGTAGCGGCCTCTTTCCGGCCTCGGATCGTGCGTATGCTTTTCACGCCGTTGAGTTGTTGCCGCCTGATGCTGGACCGCCGAAGATGACGTCAATCTATTTTTCGACCGGGCCCTGCGGTCGGGGAGACAGATCTCGGGATGGCCGACCGTCCGAGAGAGGGGGTTGTTCGCGGACGTATCACCGCAGGTGCCCGCGCCGGATAAGGTCTTCAATTTGGTACTGAAGGTCACGGCATTCCTCGGTGTCGTGACCATATTCTCGATGGAAGCGACAGTACCTCCTCTTGTCGCGCCGCTCGGGATGCGACTTCATCGGGCTTGGTGCCTTCAAGAGCCCCTTCTCCCGTATTTGGAAAAAGATCTCCGTTCGGGTCGAGTTGAGGGGAATCGGGGGAGGTCTGGCTGGCAGCAAGCCCGACCTGTCCTCTCTTTTCTTCGGAGGTGGGGCTAGATGCCCACGAGACTGTTCCCCCCGAGAGCGTTTCGTCTCGTCCCGCTTGCCAGCTATCAGGGTCTCGGCCGCCACATATTGGTGCGCCCGTTGCAACATCTCGGGCAGAGTTGTTGGTGGTCGCTCGATCAGCGACCAAAAGAACCTTAACGGCTTCAGCCCCGTCAGAAATGCTTGGATGGCCAGGGACGAATGGAGGTCGGGGATGCCCTATACTTGTGATGTGAATCTTCCTACGAACTGGGAGAGGGGCTCGTCGCTCCCTTGGGCCATCCCGAGGAGTGAGGCTGTGGTAGGCCTCGGGCGTGCACTTGCCAGAAAGTTCAACTCGAACTCTCTTGCTAACACGTCAAATGATGGTATGGACGCGGGTTTGAGACGAGCATACCAGGTTCTGGCCGATCCCCTAAGGGTGGTCGGGAAGGCTCGACACATCAGTGCCTCCGAAGTGTCGTAAAGGGCCATTTGGGAGCGGAATGTGGCGACATGTTCCATCGGGTCGCCGCTGCCATCATAGGGCTCGAGGGCTGGGAGCCTGAAGGTGGCCGGTAGGGGCTTGGATTGTATCTCGGGAGTGAACGGGGAGCCTCCTTTAGAGCTTTCCCCCGTCTCGTCTTTCGATCTGAGGACTTCCTTCTGGACCTCGTCAAGTCGCTGATGGACTCGACGGACTTGCTCCCTCAAGGAGTCAGTGGAGTCGGTCGATAAAGTGTCGAGGTCAAGTTCAGTCGGTGCTGGATTATAAGAGCGACTTTGGGATCGGGTTGGCGTCGGGGTCGGCGAAACTGGGACCCGAGGTGGTGGCACCTCGGCGACCCGAGGTGGTGGCACCTCGGCGACCCGAGGTGATGGCGCCTCGGTGACCCGAGGTGGTGTCCCCTCGACGACTGGCGGGATTCCCCGGCTTGGGGCCGTTGGTGACTCCGTTTGTAGGGGTGCTGGTTGATGAGCCGCTGAATGCACCAGTTGGGGTAGGTATGAGATTATGGTCTCCACCATCCCCGCTAGTGCTTGGACCTGGCTGGTGAGGCCGAGGAAAGCCTCTGCCGTGATCGTGAATGGCGCGGGGTTTGATGCAGGTGAGGGGAACCCCGGGTCGGTCATCATCCTCCAAAAGCGGTTGGGAGTTGACATGGCAGCCGGGACTTCCTCCGCCAGTCGAGGGTGGTCAGGTTCCGTCTGGCGCTCTGTGCCCGAATCCGTGAGTGGGCGTTCTGGCGACATGGGCCCTCCTTCTAGCGCCAAAAATGATAGGGACGTTTCTGGTGCTTGCCTAGTAGATGCGTCCCGTCTCTAAGTTCGCTGAGCAAGCATTTGCTGGTTCAGGCCCGTGTGCGCTAGCTCGCCCGCCTCGCGGCCTTCTCGGTACGGAGTGGGAGCTCGTCTAGATGAGTGGTGATTCAGAGCTCGACTTGGGAGGTCGGCTGCTGGAATGGTGGAGTCCGGGTGAGGAGGGAGTTGTCCAACTCAAGTCGGTCGCCGGCTCCTGCAAGAAGGTCGGGTCGGGTAGGTTCCCGACGTGACCCCTCCGAAAGTCAAATTAGTTCGTGGGTTTTCCTTTTTTTGGCGACCCCCCTGCCCCGTAGAGGTGCAGGAGCTTTTATATTGGGTGTTGTAGATCATTCGTACCTGATAACCTTACTGCCTTTATGACTTATCATACCGCCGTACCCACCCATCATGCTTGCTGTCCTTGCAATGAGGCGTGCGTTTGCAGTTGGGGGGTGCCGACCTTACTTGTGTCAGGTCGGCTGTACGAGCACTGGCGCCCCCCGTATATCCGGCCGGTTACCTGCGTCGGGTCGACCACGTCGACGGGCCAGCTATCCGAGGGTGTGATGACTCGGCTGCCATGTCAGCATTTGTTATATCATATTATATCCCTTCTGATTGATGCTCGATAACATGATTCTTCTGATCATATTCTGCCATACCGTATCGACTTAATTTGATTGTAGGAAGAGGACAAAGATCTGAAGCTGAAACTTGCGCCCCCCCTTCCCCCCCCCCCCCCCCCCCCCCGATCATTATGGATGGAGCATCATCTCATCTTCCACGAGGACTGCTGTTTGATGAATGTGTGAGGGGTGGACAGTGAGGTCAGTTGGAGAGCGAGAACTGAGTTCAATGCACTTCAACAGCAGCACAGCACAGATGATATGGGCTATACAAAACTGGAGCCCGATGGACAAAAAACTACATCAGCAGCTCCACTGTTGTTCATCCAAAGCTCGATCGATGGGTAATGATGCTTCCTTCGGTTGAAGTACTACAAAACATGGGTCGGTCCGAATTCTTTTAGCAGACAAAAGGAGAGAAAAAACTTAGGTAGTTTCCACAAACGCCTTTTACGTAAACAAAGCAGACACCATTGGAAAGGGAGGATAAAGGGGAGTGCGGGGAAAGAGATGTGCTCGAGGCATATGCTTGGAAGATCCCCCCTACACATGCCTCCACGAAAGCGTCTCCCACAATCCAAAGCTTCCTTCTGCACCCCACATCTGTTCACTATATTAAAGATCGTTCGTTCCCCATCACCCATGAACACCATCTCTCTCCCAATCGGCATGGAGTCTCCCTGGGGAATCCGTCCCCGGCAGTGCTCTAATGAGCAGCAGAAGCCGGCGTCGGTGCCAACTACGTGGATGGCGGCGGTGAAGTAATCACCACGGTCGGGTCATGTAGGGCAACTTTGAACCTTTGGCAGTTCTCAAACACTTGGCTGAGATGTTTCCGATGTAAACGGATACCTTCGGAGAGTCATCTAATTTGTTCCTGCTGCATTTCGAGATCAAATATGTACGATCTCATCTCATCTCTCTCTCTCTCTCTCCCTCTCTTGTTTCGTCTTGCCCTCTGCTGTTGAGTGGTAGCCTCGACTGAGCTACAAGCCAAGGCCGGGCTCGGCAACGCCATGGCGAGGGATGGAAGCAGTCGTGACGCTCACCAAGTTTTATCTTAAGTTTGCGCAGCTTCGATATATCTTAATGTATAAGTGCTTCTATTGGGTGGGTGTCTTATTGGTGGCTTCACCATTACATATACTACCTTTATAGCCCTCTGCTTTGGTATGCTTCCAAGCAAAACGAGCGCCTGGGGTTAGATGAGGGCTAATTACATATTAGTTCTTATATCTTAATATCTACTTAGTTAGCTAACATTAGTATTTTGGTTCTTTATACTTTAAAAAATTATATTGATATCTCTATAATTACAAAAAATTAAACATCTAGATCTGTCGCCGATAAAACTTAAATTTAATGAGCAAAAAATTGATCTTGACGTTTCAGTTGGTGATGATCGATGACGACGACGTCGTCGGGGACTCACGACCGCTCACTTGCTAGCCTTTCATAGCTTCCCTTCTTCATCGACGATAACCACGATAAATAGAATTTCTTCTCTGAGGAGTCCCCCATCTCTCCTTTTTCATGCCCATGTCGGAACTAACGTGGTAGCGAGAGGAGTGATAAGAGCTTTGACAATCCTAACTTCTGATCAAGCGATTCGCCTAATGGGCCAACAATGAGGCGACCACCACTATCCAGGTCGACATCGATGTAATTGTCGAGAGATAAAAGGGCTACTAGACATTTGCATCGACGTTGATGTAAATGTCGAGCGACCCTTTAATGGCTTGGCAACTGCGTCAACGTAGACTGCATCAACATTAACATACATGCAAAGCGATGTCGTCCGCCATCACTAACTAAAACATTAGAATTATCTTTTTATTTCTATGTTTTTGTTGGTAAAACCACGGTGAATTGATATATATATATATATATATATATATATATATATATATATATATATATATATATATATATATATATATTAATTTTGTAAGTATAAGGATAGAGATGCTAAAATTAGCTAATTACATGGATAATATATAATTAATCTATTAATGACTGTTTCGTGGCAGCGCCCACAGAAGAGTCCGGCGTTTTGAGCAGCGGGCGGGGCAGGAAGCTGCAGCACATTGATCGATTCATACTATTTATTAGCTGTAGCATTCGAACATTAAAGCAGCAGAGTGAGCCAACAATGGACTCTGTGCTCCTCAAGACACTACAGCTGAACTCTGCATTACAAGTCAGAGATTTATCGGGAGAGAGTCTACATTCAAATTGGACTCACGTTCTTTGTAGAAGCTTAGGCATCGATTACTTCGACCTTATCTTAGGAGTTCAGCAAACTTGATGAGGCATTAAAGTCAACAGCAAAATATTTGGAGGTGATCTGCTGTTTGTTCATCATACAAATTCGATCATTGTGCTTGGACACAGAGATATCACATACGAAAGGCTCAAGACACTTCTCAAAAGTGGGAAAATGACGTATCTCAAATTAAAAGATATTTGACCAAATGAAAGCTCAGCAGTTTAGGCACACAAGAGTAGCTTCATGGAAGAGTAACACATGCAGAGATCACATTGTTCTACAAGTACTTGATGAGAAGCCAAGCTACAACGATCAGAATCACAATTGCCACCACGGACAGGAGCAGGCACATGCACGAACAACCCCCCTTTGTGCGCTTGTTAAGGATTGCCAGCCTCTTTTGCGCTCGCTGCATTAAGCCAACACACACAACCAACCTCTGGTTAATAAGCATAGTCGCTCAGTCATTTATTGTAATTGCCTAGGTCAAAAACTTTAACTTGCGTTTGTTCCATCAATTATAAAAGAAAAGCTCAAGTGGTAAAATAAAATCCGTCTCGAACAGTATTCAAACAACGCATAACCTCCACAAAGCATAAATGCCAAAAACTTGGGAAATATACAAACATCCGTCTGCACGATGGTCACCGGTCATCACCTGAACATTTGATTAATAACACTGTATATATGTCTGTGTGTATATATTGGTCAGCTACTATAGTTCTGTGCATATGTGAAGTTTCATTGGAACGGGAAAAACAGATACAAAAGAAGAAGTAATAATTAAAACAGATACAACAGATTCTGTTTTAGGGTGTGTCAATGGCAACATCGGAGTACTTATTAGAGGGGTGATACAAGCCAATGAAGTGAAAGAATAACATTTTACCTGTAGTCGTGAGTCGGTTACATCAACATGTTGGTCCAGATCATCCTGCATCAGGCCAAACAATTTTAGTTAACCATGACTGCTGAAATCCTAAAAAAGATCTTAACATTAGAAAAAATAAGCCTATTTCCGGGTCATGATGTTACATACAATTAATCTTGTATGAAGATCCAATTCTTCATTGACTGTTAACGCAATATGTTTTGTGCTTAAAACTGTCTGCTCCAACTTTTCGAGGCCATCATCTTGCTCTGTGGAACCATATAAATAGATAATTGTCTCAAAGAGAAAACAAATTATTGAAGACAGAAAAGAAAAATTATAAGAGCATACCTCTCATAACCTGCCTCTGTAAAGCAACGATACCTTGATTATCCAACCCAGAAGTTCGGCTCATCACATCAGCTGAATTTTTACCATCTCCAAGTAAGTCCTCCCTATATTTAGCAAAGTAGCTAACTCGATGAATGCCTATTGAGAAACAATATAACAGAGGCCAACAATATGCCTTGCATGCAAAAAGCTCTATGATTCGAAGCAGGGAGACTAGAATGTCTTTCACTTCCACAACATGCTAGAACATTATAGTGAAGCAAATGCAGTTTACTGTGTGAAGCCAGACCTGTTACCGAAGTTTGACATGTTTAACGTAGAAGCCATCTGATTTGCTTTAGATTTCATGTTTGCTAGCATTTCTTGGCGCTTATGTAAGTCCTTATCCTTTCTGCATTAAGAAAGCAGTTAATATATGAGAAAAACAGTATGCCTCTAATATTCTGAATGTAGAAAAAAGTTCTGAAGCAAATTGAGCAAAATTTACAATATCATAATCACGAGTACACTTGTCTATACATGAAAATTAACCGTAACCTTATGCTAGCTAACACAAAATGGTGGTAGAGGAAAAAAAAAAAAAGTACTTGTATTGTAAGAAATTTGCGTAAAGTCATATCAGCAGTATATGGAGAATACAAAGAAGCCAGTTGCGATGAGGAACTATGAACTTTTCAATGGTGCACTAAAATAATAATTGTAATAATTAAACCACCACCAAAATTCATAGCTTCCTATGGCTAACAATATATGGCATTGAGGTGTAAAGTTTATCAGAAGTGTTTGGTGATGTAGACACATGAATTGTGGGATCATGATCCAACTTCAGATCAGAGAGTTGTCAGCTAAGAACCCCAATGATTTTGGAAATCAAGCTTAATTGATCGGAACTGGCCTTCTTCAGCAATGACTCGATTAAAATTCTCCGAGACTTGAATGGAGTTATTTTAATTTTGTCCAAGTTTCAGCATTTCAGGCTTTGTCTACTTTGGCAGCTTCTATGGTGGATAAAGCAAGAATTAGTGGAATCCCAAGTTCATTAGAATTGATCCCACCGAAGAGCTACTAGGAGAAGAATCTTTCTTTCGGCGAATGATAATATATGGTAGTCTTTCTGCTACCAGAAATACAGTATTAACAGGACATAGACCTCTGATCTCTTTGATTTTTCTTCTGCATCTGCCTTAACCCTTTTATCATTATTAAATCCCTCTTCCCTTTTCCTTCTTTCCCTTATCACTTATCTTCTTCTCTCATAGCAGTAACACAAAAGCATTCTCTCCTCTCAGCCTAATCTTCTGAACAGCTTTAATCTGGTACCGACAATCCCACTTATGTGTCCTCGGTAGTTAGAACAAATGAAGACTCATAATGATTAAATCCTAAAACTGCTAATGTGGACCTCAACTAAAACTAAGATAGAGCTAATAAGGAACTGAACTGCATGAAAAGATGTAGCTGTCGCTTCAAAGAGCTCGCCCTTTCATGATAATAACTCTTGTGAATGAAAGATATGCTGAAGTTTTTGTAGATTGTGACAATGCCATGATTAATGCTTCCGATCTACTAAACAAGCACTTGCCTGATGCAACTAGAAAAAGGGAGCAAAGCAGCTGTAACCACAAGAAAAGAAAGAAAGCAAAAGCATTCTTTAGGAGAATAGTGAGTACTTGAAGGAATAGGAAACACATACATTGGCTGCATACTAGGAAGCTTTGAAAGGAGAGACTCCAAGCTGTCCAGTCTGGTCCGAAGAATTGTTATCTTCCTCCTCATCGCAGTTAAGTGGCGTTGTGTATCGGGGCCTGATGGAGGCAAAGAGCCCCTTTCAGACATCATGGCACCAATATCCTCGGAGAGCTTTGAAGCTTCATTGAACTCCCTCATCCATTGATCTAAAGAAGATGCCATTGGTTCTGACAGAATCTACAAACACAATCTCCACAGTGAGGATCCAAGATATCTAATCGGTTGCTTTGTTGTAATATAAAGCATGATAGTACAATGAGAAATTGTTATGATGAAGCCCCAAAAACAAACGGATGATGCCGATGAAACTAGGAACTTAATCTATCGGAAAAATGACAACATTAAGACCGACAATAAGTCATAATGTCCCAACTATCCAAAATCAACTATGTCATCTTTTTTCCATCATTCAATTATATGTTGAGCAACATCTCCATTTAAATCAAGAATATTCAAATATATTTTCATTGTTCCTAATAAACCTGCCTCTCCTCACACCACAAAATCTTAATTAAATCACCTCGTGTAATCAAAACATCTACAAGTCTCCTTGGAACATCTATAAGAGCCACAGATGGCTGCAACTTATTTGAATCATGTGAATGATTCAAAGAGACATTCCTGGACACAAGGACCGGCAAATACTAATGTTGGATATCTATCCTATTAGTTCAGGATTCTCGGTAATGACCTCATCATGATCAAAAACATCAGAAAAGATTGATCAAGCTGACTAACATTGAACATCCACAGACAAGGAAGAATGACAACTCTTACGCAGTAATGGCTAATATGCAATAGTTAGACTGAGAGGACAGAAAATGCCACGTCCAAAGAACACTCAGATTCCGTCACCTTAGAGAAGAACAGAGTCTCAATCGGAGGAGGATTGAGACCTCTGTCTGGGAACAGACTTGATGCCTTTGGGGTTGTCCGTATCTACTCCGATCCAAGCAGCTCCCAACTGAAAATATATCCATTTCCATAAAATATAACATTGTTAACCCAGACCAGCTAAAGAACATGATGCTTTTTCCATCACACATTTACGATTTTTCCCAAATGCTACTCTCCCATCGCCACGGATTTCCAGAAAACTTAGCTCAATTCTCCGAACTTAATAATCATAATTCGCAACCCTAATACCCATTTCTCCTACGAATGCCCCTTATTCGTGTCAAAAGAAGCGTCGATCTCGACCGAAGCAAATCGAATGTGCCAAAACACGAAAGAAAAAAAAAAGGTGATATTGTCATTAAAGGAATTGGGCGAAACCCCAGCCACGCCGCACCACATCAACAATCACTAATTCCAATCATAAAATCCTAAATTTGGATTTGAACATATCCGATGCCCCGAAAAAGAGGATGAAATTATTGTCGTTATTAAAGGAATACCGACAATCACAAACCCAATCATAATTCCCCAACGAAGAATTAAAAAAAAAAAAAAACCCCCGAAAACACGAACTTCGGTGAAGAAACGAAGAGGAGAAGTAATCAAAAGATGAGATTAAGGATCTTACTTGTCGAAGGAAACGATCGAGGATGCCTTCTCTTCTCCCCCTTTCCTCGACACCAAATAGAGCTTCTGCGCCGCGTTGGGAAGTCGCAATTGGAAGGGGTCTACGTTGTCGTTCCCATCTATTTCCTCTGCCAACGACGACAACAAAAACCAAAAAAAAAAAAAAAAAGGGTTCCAAATAAGCAGCAGATTCCCACTACCGAACTGACTCGGATAACACGGCTTAATTAACGTCAAGACAACGGGGAATCGGGTCGGATCTAACTTTCTCCAGACCCGACCCATTCGGTTGGTCGTTGAATCGGGTCAATTGGGTCGCATCTTTTGAGGAACACTCACTCTTATAGATGGAAAATTCTTTTTTGTCTTATGAAAATTTTCCTAAATACAAATATATTGGTCTTATGGATGGCATAACCATAGATCTCATCTTTCTTAGTTTGATAGTACCAACATGATCGAATCTTCCAATATCAATCTCCTGGTTAGGAATAAATTGAATCGATACATGCACAATAGGTGATACCTCTGTGTTCCATATCCTCTATCCTGTATGTTGTATGTGAATTCTTGTTTGTACAAGTAAAATCTATGTGGTTTGCTCATTCTTTCTTTTTTTTTTTTTTTTTTTACTTTTCTCCCATTTGCTGGTTTTCATGTAATATCATCTTCTCTCTTCACTCCTCCTCTTTTGGTCTTTCCAATTCCAACATTTAGATGTTTACATCTAAGTTGTTTTGATGCATATGCTTGAACTACCTCATGCGCTTTTGTCACGGAAGGATGCTTTGTAGGCTCGATCATCGTCGTCGGAGGGCATCATAGAGTCTTGAAGGCCCATCGGTGGAGATTGGTGGGAAGAAGATTTCAGTCTGTCGAAAGCTATAGATCCTTCGTCAACTTTGTCTTTGCAAAGATATCGTTCGGTATCTACATCGACAAAAAAAAAACAGATATAGAGCGAAGAGCGAGTCTTATCTCTCACCGTCGTTTACAACCTTCGTGGCTTCTAATATCGTTATCTTTCGACGTTTAATATCCACCACCATCGATGTCATTTGTCATTATTAAAATTATCCTTTTTACTTTTTATTTTCATATTTTTGATGGTAAATAATTTTTTTTTAAACTAAGGATACTAATATAATTTGTTAAATTATAAAGATATTAAAGTTAACTAGCCAGAGGAGTCTTAACTTAATCAAAGAAAAGAAACCACAAACAATCTCCACGCATGAAATTTTAGCATTCATCCGCACATCAATTCTACAAAGGTCAGATGAATCAGAGACTAGAGACTCTTGAGATATAAGTTTTGATCAAAAGGGTAAATAAAAAAAAAAAGAGGAAGATCGGAAGGAATAAGTAACTCTCGAAAACCAACCAAACAATGAATTTTATCTTCAATACGCATATAATTATGTAAAGGTCAAATGAGAGGTGGAGATTTAAGGGAGAAAAAAAAGATGAAAATTGTTAGGCAGATGACTCAGGTTCAGCTCATAATGGATTTTAATGAAGCCCATAATTTAAATTTTTATTTATATTAATCTAAATCCTAGATTAATTAGTTAGGATTGAGATTAAGAGGACAACAGTGATCGAAAACGTGGGAGAGAGAAAGAAGACTACATATTGACAATAGATACCAGAAAATAAGAGATCCAGGAAAGGAAAAAAAATAAGGATAGGAAAATACTCGCTGTGATTAGTATAAGATATTTTACTTAGTATTATAGTCTTTGTATATCTATGATTCTATTGTGGTTGTTGCTTTGGTTTAGACAGAAAGCTTTGATATCAGTATATTTATTATTTTGATAGTGGATTTTCTCTGACTTGTCCCATGGTTTTTACACATAAATCTTGGTGTTCATTTGATTGTGATTTCTGTTTGATTTCGTTGTGTGTGATGATCTGTTAGTATTTATTCGTATATAAAATTTATTCCTTTTATTCCCATCAATTTATCAGCATGTACAGCTCTAGATGGTGATGTTGCAAAATATGTATGTATGATCAGGAAAAAATATCTAATATAGGCATTTAAGAGTGTTTAGTTATCGTGTAATTTGTATATATTCCAGACAATGAGAGATCGAAGTTGGATGGTAAGATAAAAAATATATATATTTTTTAGCTATTCACATGATCATCAGTTTGGTTATAAGATTTAAAATTTAAAAAATAAAAAAATGTTCAGAGATATATTATGTTTTTTTGATGATTAGATCGTTGAGGATTTGAATAAATAAATATGAGCTCAAAATTTTGATTATAGAGTGTGAATTAATTATTTCTCCCGTATATGAGATCGTCGGACGAAAAAAAACGACCGACATTCGAAATAGTCCGGCGATGGGAAGAAAGAGATGAAGAGAGAGCGTTTGCGACTTCGATGAGTAAATTGTAATCGCCTAATCTGTTTTTTTTTTCTTAATCAATGGGATAGCATTTATTGGGAGGGTGGGACCCTCCCTCATCATTCTAATCAGCAGCCAGTGTCTCTCACCTCTCTTCTAAGCGTGCGTCCACCCTGGAATCGACCCAACAGTGACATAAATTAAGGTAGTCGACCAGCCAATACTTTTTTTTTTTTTTTTTTTCTCATCTAATTGGCTTCATGCATGATCTCTGCTATTACTCGTATAGATGAATAAAGGAGATAAATAAATAAAAAACACAAGATTCTCTTCTCTTGAATGCGGTGACCACATCTGAGATGGTACATGCCTCTGCCATGCAATCAATGCATCTGCCTCAACATTAATTACCTCCGTAACAGCGGTGACCATGACTTCGCCGTAAGACCGCTCGTCGAGAGCACAGCCCCTTTTGTGTCTCGGCCGAAGAATAAAAGAGGGGAAGCCGAGAGAGAGAGAGAGAGAAGGGAGGTGTGAGGCAACACGTCAGTAAATGAGAAGAATCTGATCCCTGTGTCGGCCACTCCACCCCATCCATCTCGGCTCGCGCTGTTCGCGCAAAGACCGTCCTCCTCGGCCGACCGGTAGCTGCCGCGCTCCAACGAATGCGAATGAATCCCTCCGCGGCAGGACGACACGAGTGGGCAGCGTGGGACCCAGCCTGCATCAAGGGTGGTGCATTCATTGCCCAGCGGGATCCTACGTCTCCACGTGCGAGGAGGGTCCATCGGACGGTGACGGCGGCTTGATCCAAAACACAGGTAGCAGCTATTTTACCATAGGTTTTTTTTACAAGCTCACGGGGCTTTAGGATTCGCGATTGGAGGCATCGACGGTGGCGGCGCAGCGGGGAGGCGTCGAGCGGACCAACCGAGCCCCGGCGTCACTGGAGGGGGAAGCGGGAGCCGGTGAGGACGTACGAGGCGACGCGGAAACCGGAAACGAGGGCGGAGAGGGCGAGAAACGCGAAGCCCGCGAAGCCCAGGGCCACCGATATGTACGCCTGCACGCAGAAGGAGGCGGCCGGTCTGTCCGCGGTGCACCCGCTTAGCCCCCGCGCAGCCGTCGCCCCCGCCACCCCCGCCGACAGCGCCAGGTACGCGAACAGCTGCGACGAGTGTCCCGACACCCGTCAATAATATAGATCGGAAGAGAGAGAGAGAGAGAGAGAGAGAGAGAGAGAGGAAGAAGAATTTGGAGGAGCGGAGAACGGAACCTGGTCGTGGGCGAAGTCGAACCAGAGTTGCATGGGCTCCGGGAGGAGGGTGGCGCCGTGGAGGATCTCCCGGATGGAAGCGCACATCTCGAGGAGGGAATAGACGGCCACGATGGCGTTCGCCGCGAACATGACTCTGCCGGGAGTATGAACAGAGATGTTAACTAACGAGAAAAGGGGGAGGAGGACGAACGGGATGGACAAGTTACCGGAAGGAGTCGAAGCTCAGCCAGGAATAAGGGGATGAGGCGGAGCGGGAGGAGTTTGCGGCGGTGAAGACGGCGGCGGAGAGGGAAAAGCAGAAGGCGGCGAGGCGGAGGAGGAGGATGAGTAGGTTGAGGCGGCGGATCTTCTGCTCGGAGACGGTGGAGCGGAAGGAAGGGTAGTTGTGGTTGTGGTGGTGGAGCGGCGAAGGGGCGGCGGGGGAGGGGAGGCGTGGATGGGCGGCATCCCCGTTGCGAAGTGGAGACGGCATCGTCGTGGCGAACGAAGACTCGTAGTAGTAGTAGTATTGGTGGTGGTAGAGGGAGTTAGATGGTGATAATGACGACGATATCCAACAACTCCGGTCACTGGAAAAGTGGGTCTCAGGGTTTGTAAATTTGAGCTTTTTCATATACTTTCCACCCAATGGTGCAATTAAGTAACACACCATTTCCTCGTTTACGGGTCGGTCAACGAAGGTTTAGTCAGAGGTAACCGAGAGGGGGAAGCTTCTGCGGCGCGATGGCCGCCTCAAACGCCCCCGTGTGAGTGCCTGATCCGGCAACCCCACCAGCGAAACAGAAGGTTTTTATTTCTGGAGGTGGCTCATGAGTTGTTTTGATGCATCTTTCTTTGTTCGTGTAGTAGTAGTAGTAGTAGAAAAAGGATCCTTGTCCATGGATTGCCCCTTCTGTTCTACCACCACAACAGTCGAAACGCCAAAAGAAAGATATATCATTCACTCACTCACTCCTAAGGCTACTTACTGAAGAGCAGGTTGAAGCATCCCTCGTGTCCTTGCATTGACTCGGTGTCCAGGTGATGTTTGACGTGGCGCCCAGAGCAACCCCAGCTCTGCCGTACATTTCTGACAAGTATCTAACCGCGTCGGCCCGCAGCCGCTCAGGTGGTGGTCTTTTTTTTTTTTTCTTCATAATTCCCATATAGCATCCTCAATTTTTAAGATTTATAGTATGTAAGTTACATTTTATAGACTGGTCTAATCTCACGGGTGTATATTTACAGTATTAATTATAGTGTTTTTGTTATCTCCATCAAAAATACTATGAGTTTAAAAAAATACTTACTGTAAATGAACTCAAAAGTCAATAGAAAATACCTCGTGTAACTTTTAAATAGGTATACTTATTGGTTTAGGAATAAAAACAATCGAAACAAAAATTCTATACCAATTATAATATTTTTGAACATGTTAATACTGTTTTCCAAAACACCGAGTCTATTAAAAGATATTGGCGTTCACCGTACTGATGAATCGATCCATCCATAGGATGTAATCAAGTATTATTTCAAATATCTATAAAAGATATTTAAAATAATTATGATAATAAAGATGTTCTTTAAGAAATGTAAAAGGAGATTGCTATTTAAAACTTCTTTTTACTATTTATAATCTCTTTAAAAATAATAAAATAATATTTTTATTTACAATCCCTCTAATTTTGATTTATCTTTTTTCTTTTTATTCTCTTCTCCAGAACTCTTGTGATCGTCACTTGCCCAACCTGTCATGACTTGCATTCCCCAATGCTTTCTATCATCGATCATTGCCCCCTAGTATGCCTCCTCTCATAACTCGCACTCTCTATCGCTCGAGACAATATCAACGACGAGATCTCAGATTCAAACGATAGGATTGTCAAATTGACCTCCCTACGAGAAGAGAAGTCGAAGATGCCCCCCTTATAACCGAAAAACTCTATAAGAAGAAATTGACAATGAACCACCCGTGGACGGTCTTATCATCTCATCAAAGGCAGGGAAGGGGGAGATAATTTGATAATGAAAACAATAAGAAAAAAAAGGATATTTTAATCTATTTAAAAAAGAGTTAGAAATATTAAAAAAAATAAAATTATAAAATAGTAAAAAAGAACTAGTAAATAGTAAGATCTAATATAAAAAAAAAAACCGGAATTCGGCAGTAACCAAAAGAGAACCAGTAAGGTTATTTCCACGGATTTCAAATTGATGGAGACTTCCAACGCCCACCTCGATTCCCAGTTACTAGAGAATTGTCAGTTCCCCTCGTCAAGGGGATCTTCTAAACTCCCTCGTCTCACCGCAACAACCTGGAATTTACACCGCACGGAGCGAGCTCACGGGGTGAGAACGCCTCGTGACCTCTGACACACTACTCTTCTTACACCCACCGACAGCCCATGGAAAACTCAATAAGCAATGACCATAGCCTCCTGACATGGAACATGCTTTGTTTAGTACGAAGCAAAATAAAAAGGGGAGTAACTTTTGAGATGTACCAAGTAAACCACCGACCTATGTCATCCAATGTTAATTACTACGTAAATGCTATTATCTCGGTTTGAAAACCATGTTTAAGCAGCAGTATACATGATGAGGCAAACCAACAAATAGATGGTCTGCATCAATTAGAGATGCTATCGATACTTTGCATCAAAAGCACCAATCTCCCTTCGATGTCCAATCCCAGGTTCAAATCCATGACATCCAAATTGTCAAGTTAGCAACGATGGCGGTAAACCCATCCGATCACAAAAGAATTCGTCAAAAGAATCCATCAGATCAGAAAGATCATAAAAGAGGAAAGAAGAATGACTAATCGACTCAAGGGGGGAATCACTCACTACAGCGTATCAGGCGGTCATCGAGTGGTCACGCTCCACTCGATGACGCACCGAATTCTTCAAAATATCTATCTAATCCAAGAAACACCAAACCAAACCCTCAATCGAGACCCTAGGCATGAGCAATCTACACGGGGAGGAATCCGATCCATACCTTTAAGCTGCTTCTGGAGCAGAAGGCTCGATGCCGCCATTCCACGAGGCACGCGGAAAAACGAGTCGTATCCACTGATCCTGCAATGCCGTGGAAGAGACGCGATGGAAAGGGAGGAGGGGAGGTTAAAGAACGACACCGAGGGGCTACTTATATGGCGTTGAAGGAGAGGGGAAGGTTGGGAATTCGGCGCTAATTACATAATATTACCTCTTCTTAATTCTATTAGCATCGAGGTTTGTATTTTCAAAAATTATATATTTTTTTTATAATTTTAAAAATAATATAAAAAATCTTACCGTAGATGATAATCAATATAAAAATGATCGATAAAAATATAATTTCAATATTATCAAGATGCCTTAGCACATGGTTTGTACATCGCTACGGGATGCTCAGCACATATTCCTCATCTTGCCTGGCTTTGACATAACAATAGAAATCATCATCATCTGGTATAGTGAGAGCGACCGTCACCAACGAGGATGAAGATGAGTTGTTTATCAATCTAAGACTCGATGTCGAACCAATCATAGATGACAAATGTACGGAAGAGGACGACATGAGCATTGCCATACACCAAAGGTGGCACAACGAGGATTAAGAATAGGATGTTGTATCGAGTGCTGGAATGCATAACTGAGAGGAGAGGTTGAGCTCTCATTACGCCATGAACTAGGCGAGATAACAACAACGCTTTAGGCATCTAGATGACGATTGCTCTCACTACACCAGGAGCCAGGTGGAATGAGGATCATGTGCCCTAAACATCCTAACAACATAATGAGAGGTGACCCAGGTGGTAGAACATCCCAACAATATTAAAATTATTTTCAAATCAATTCAGTACGTAATGTCATGTGTTACATCAATATAATTGATGAAGTTACAATAAATGAGATTATTTATTTTACTTTTAAAATTATAAAATTTTTAATATATATATTTTTAAGTATGAAGATCTTGATATTAATAGATAGGATCAAGTGGAAGAGATAATATATAATTAGCCCGGCAAGTGAAGATAAAAGATAGCTACGCTTTTACTTTCGTTATAAACAAACATAAATCGGTCGGGCAATCGAGCTTCAGGAGTCTCGGACCCACTTGTCCCGGAAAAAGAGCAGCGTGTCCGCTGAAACGGTGGGAACCACATGCGTAAGGCAACAAACTGACGTTACTAATAGCAACATTAGTTATTCAACTACAAGAGCATGATCATTTTGGGAAGCACGAAGGGAAAACACTTAGCAACTGCAATAGACTTTATATAAGGTGTGCCATAAGTCGTCAACCAGCAAGCAAGGCAAATTATAGTGGTGCAATTTCACAGAGTAACTACGACTCTTTACACAGAGTCTCGTGATATGGACTCACAGTTTTCTCAGGTTGTCCAACCTTGCTTGTAAGTCGTTATCAATGCCACCATCTTGGCTTCCAGCTGCTTCAGCTTGGGCAACCTTCTTGGTTGCCTCTGCTTTAGCCACTGCAGTTGACGGTGCCTTGACAAGCTGTAAGCAAACGAGGCACCAGTTACTTTGTGCACGAACAACAGGCGTGCCGATAATTTTAAAGGAAGTCGCAAGATAAAGGTAATTTGTAGGTTCACCTCAGAATTAATGTCGATTCCAATTTCATCAAGGACTTGGTTCACAAGTTCTTCAGTTTCTTCCTCTTCCTCGTCTCCTTCCAAAGCATCATCTATGGCATCTCCCATAACCTCGCTGACCATTTCCATTTTCTCATTTTGCCGCTCAAATTCTTGCATTATCTTCTGTAATGCAGGTAGGTTCATCTGCCTGTTCATCTGTCCCATAGCCTTTGTAACGCCTTTCATAGCTTCTCCCATTGCTTGTGTTGATTTCAGTGTCTGCATAATCATCAAATATTGGTTTTAGTGTCAATCAGTTAATTAACTGAATGGAATGACTTGGTTCATAACTAAGTCCATCCTCAACTCTAGTCCGAAGCTTTTGTTTAACCTATACATATAGTCGACTTCAAATGGATATGGAGCCTCATTTTCCACTCTGCAAAACTTCAGATTTCTTACCTACTATCAACATGCTTCATTTGAATTTTATGTTTATTTTGGCAAACTCTCAAGCAAATTTAACAAGGGTTTAAAAGATCAAACCATAATAGGGATTATATAATTTTCGGTCATAACTTTCTCCTCATTACGTTTTTCTAGACAGTCTTTATACATTTAACTTCAAAAGTAAAGGATAACTTATGCCCCCATCATCTTCTTTTTAACATCAATCGATATCCAGCTCTTCTATCTAAATTTTGCAGACCTAATAATACCTCCTGCTCTCAGCTACTACCATACTTATACAACCAAACCAGGATCACGTCAAACTTTGGTTCACTAATCCATTGGTCAGATGGATATATTACAAATATTGTTTTTTTTTCTTCTGTTTCTTTAATCTGCCTATTTGTTCTTCCTTCTCCTTCACTGTCCTGCTATAATCGTCTTTTCTCCCTCCTTGCATTCTCTTCTCCTTACTATGCTCCTCTTCTTTTCAATGATCCTCTTCTCCTCCACTCTCTTTTACTTTTTTTTGTTTCCTCTTTTGCTCTTCTTCCGTGTGTTCTTCTCTTCCTCTTGCTTTCTTTCTCCACTCGTTGATAAAATCAATGGTTGTGCCAAAGTGGGCATGATGGCAGGGCGTCTGTGGTGACACCGGACAAATGGGGACAAAAATGGAAACGATTGCAAGGGATTTCTTTTTCTTTAATTTCTTATGTTGCCATTACTCAATCACACACAATTATTATTTAACTAAATTTAGATACCAATGATATCACCTTCGTTTATGTAATTGGACAAAAAGGCAAGTTCCAGTGATTCATAACAGAACTGGTTGGGTACAATCCGGTGTTATGACATACAATCCAGTGTTATGACATACCTTATCTGTTAATAGAATAAAATAGGTCTCGAACCTGGTTTATAGTCTCTTTGGTCGATTGGTTGGATCAATCTTGTTCTAGTAACATGGCTATATCGAACTGAACCTCTTTTATGACACTATTTAGTCCTTTTCTCCTTGCTTCTTTCTTCTCTTCTAGCCCTTATGTGATTTACCTCTCAATCTTGTTCTATTAACATGGCTATATCGCACTGAACCACTTTTATGACACTATTTAGTCCTTTTCTCCTTGCTTCTATCTTCTCTTCTAGCCCTTATGTGATTTACCTCTCAATCTTGTTCTAGTAACATGGCTATATCGAACTGAACCTCTTTTATGACACTATTTAGTCCTTTTCTCCTTGCTTCTTTCTTCTCTTCTAGCCCTTATGTGATTTACCTCCTAATCAATTTTCCTGAAAATTGTTCGTCTCCCAATATGTCTACTTTCTTTCTCATGATCTGCAGACTAGACTGATGCTAAAACTACTTTTCTCATTTTCTGACAAATCCTATATTTTCAAACCAAAAACACCAAGAAAGAGTCCATGCCTGAAGCAACTCAGAATTTATCCCTTATTTTATTCATGTAAGCCATTTTCCTTTATACAATCTGTACGTAAAGAGGCTAACAACAAAAATAAAGGTAATAACTACAATATGACTAATAACAAGGATAAGTGTGCCTACTGCAATCTCATGGATGAGAGTAAACAACAGTAGTATCATTTCAAATGGAGATGATTCTTGCAATGTACTCATCGGTAGAAGTAATAATTGTTTAGATGAATAGTTAGTAAGCGAAAAATGTAAAAAGATGATGTTTTACCTGAATTCTCAGAGAGACACCTTGGAGTTGCGACTTGAGTGCATAAAATTTTGTAATCTGGTGTCTTGTTCGGATGAGATCCTTAGCCATGACCTTCACTGCAGCCTGTAACGAGTAATAGCCAACAAGAATAGACAACTCATACAACATAGAATCTGCAGCACAAATCACACACGACAATAACAAACAATTTCAAAATTCATGCATATACAAGCATTCTAATAAAATCCACAAAAAATACCAAATTGGACTGATATGGAGCAAAAAATAGTAAAAAAACGAATCAGAATTCTAGAAGAAAGATGTTAAAAAAGAACTAGAGACAAAATGACTAAGAATATAGAGGCACCATGGTTCTTTTTGTCCCTTCTTTCTACGAATGAGGGTATTTGATCAATATCAAGAGAAATGGTATCTAGCCTATATTCAGAATGGCAATGCCATTTTTTGACAACATCTTCTATGTATGTGAAATATTAATATCCTATACCGCTATAGCTAGATCCGTAAAGATCAAGAAGGGTTACTCAACTTCCTGGTGAAGGAAATGAATTTGAGCTAGTAATATTTCCAGAAGCAAGCTGACTAATATATATAATCTTGGTTACCAATATACCATCCTCAACATGCCTAGGCATAGACCATCAGGTACCGAAAAAGGGTTCAGCTCATACCCCTGTAACAAATCACCTAACTCTGACAAGTATGGTAAAATTCTGCTACATTCCTCTCTCTTTCTTTCAGCTTCTAATTCCTCCCATCTTTTCTCTCCTAAGCGTATTTGACACTTTCATTCTAGTACTTAGCATTCGGTTATTGAATCAATATCATTAGCACCTTGAGACAATCCCTATATGGGAAAACATGATAATAGCTCAAGCCAATTCTTATGGAACATCAACAAATAAGCTAGCACAACATGGAAGCCAGAATACTCGTCTGGAGGTGCACGTTCATGCAAGGATCTATACAAGATCAAGCAGTTGCGGTAAAGAATGGATACCATCTGTCCCTGCTTAGCAGTTTTCTTGATCTCCGCAATAAGCTTCTTCTCCTGTGTTTGCAGCCCTTGCCTCTCCCTTTCGATTTCCCTAATTGACTTATCCAGCATTCTCTTGTTCTCCCTCAGCAGCTCTGCAGCCAAAAACAACCAAAATAAAGCTTCCGACCCATCGCAACTCCCTTTTCCAGAAACCGAATAGTGATATCACCCGAATAGCGTTCTCTCATCGCATGCAAAAAAGCAAACAAAAGATTGGAACCTTAATCCTAACAAGAATCGATCAAATCGCAAAGCGCATCGACTGATAACTTTGATCTTGAAATAGGGGGGGGGGGGGGAAGAGATCGAGGGTACCTGCGGGGGTTTTCCGCTTCCCGAAGATGAAACTCATCGTGATAAATCAAGGAATCACGAACCTATTCCGCGCTTTCTCTCACAATTGTCGATCAAATTGGTGCTCGAATTAGGGCAAAGAGGAGAAAAGTTTCGATTGCCCACCCCCTATCGCGACTCGATCTCGATTCCGGTGGAGGGGTTGACGATTCGAGGGCTAAACCCTTTTGTTAATTCTTCTGCTCCAAAAAGCAACCTTTACTCCTTATCGAATGGGCTTGCTTGGCGGCAGAAAGGCCCACACCGTGACTGGGTGTGGCAGTCGGGTTTAGGCCTCGAGGGTCTCATTTCACGGAGCCAATTGAGATCACCAAATAAAATTTCACTCAAGCGTCCATCTGAACCGTCCATCTGATCTCGTCCATCGCCATAATTTGATGGCAACAAATGCTTTTATGGCTAATTTATCAAATAAAGCATCTCATAATCATTTAATACCAATTTTTTAAAAATAAATACTAATTTTATCCTCACAAAATTTATAAATAATTTAGATCCCTCCTCCTCCTCCACCGTCGTATTTTTTTTTTTTCTTCTTCTTCTTCTCTCGTCCCTTCGGCTTATCATCATGTTTCTCTTAACTCCCTCTCTAATCCTCCGTCTCCTCATCTTCACCCTCTCGATTCTCCTCCTCAGTGTCCTACTTATCCTTAATCTTCTCCTTATTTGTCTGGTTTTATTCATCATCGTACTCTTCCATCTTCACCAGATTCTTCATCTCTAAATTTTGATAATTTACTTAGAAAAGCTTTTTGTACATTTGAAACTGAACTAAAATACATTCGTTTATAAAAAATATTATATTTCTTTTATAAAAAAACTAAATATAAAATTAACAAAAGTAAATTATTCCTTGATAGTATCAGTAGTATCAAGAAAAAGTTTTTAGCCGATTTGACCAAAGTTAACCCTGTTACACTAAAAAAAAAAACTAAATGCACTCATTCACAAAATATATTGAAAAAATCTAATTATCATAAAACCTTCTAGAAATAAAAAATATATATGACTAATGATGTTAGAATTATGTCTAATATACTGGTGAAAGTTTAGGATTGTTTGATTAAAAATTGATTGTATTACACTAGATATTGAACTAAAAAAATAAAAATTTAATAAATAAATTATCCTTAAAAATATTATAATAATGGGAAAAAACTTCTAATGGTGTTGGAATCATGTTCTAATGGACTGATAAAATTTTGAGATGGTTTGATTAAAGTTAAGCCTATTACACTTCAAAATAAAATAAATTCATAAAATCTATCAAAAAATAAAAATTAAATAATTAACAGAGTTGGTGCTGCTGTGGTTGCCATGCCATCATCCTTTGTATTCTCTCTCTCTCTCTCTCTCTCTCTCTCTCTCTCTCTCTCTCTTGCACTGTACAAGAAAAAGGATTCATTTCTCTTGTTGCTCATTAATTATGTGCATGACTTGATGCATGAGTGCTGCACACAGCCTTTACTCTCGCACATCATCCATGCTGCTTCTGCAAAGGACATGTCCACGTGGAAAAGTGCAAATTTTTCTCGTCAGTAGAGGTTAGTTGGTAAAATATTATTTTATATTTATTCATCTCTAGCAAAATTCCTTTTTTTTTTCTGGTTTTAATTGATGTTTTAATATCACATAATTTTTATAATAGGTTTTCGGGGCGGACTGTCCACGTGGGAAGGAAATGACACATGGCGCAGTGTGGTTGGTGAACGGGTGCTCGTCTGACCCACTTGTTGCGCAGCACACGCACACCCAGCAATTTGCGCGCGAGGCCAAAGAAGTATCCACTAATCGGACGCTCCAGATCGAAAACAAAACGGAGTTGCACGTTAAAGTAAAATGCACCGCGGAGTAAACCGACGCCCCAGCTGTGTCGAGGTAGAAAATGCGTATCCCGCCGGATTCCCCTTCTTTTATTGGCCCGAGGGAAACGAGATCCCCCTCCCTGTTTTCGGTATCCAGCTCATGTGAGCGCTCTCGGGAACAACGCAACCTTATCGACCGCGCCGGCTCGGGAGGGAGAGGAGCCCAGCGAGGGACTTCTGCAGGGTGGTGATTTCTTTTGAGATTCCTTGTCTCGGCTGGGCTTTTCCAGGGCAAAAGCTGAGGGGTTTTGGCACTAGTGGTGGATTGCAGAGCTCGTGTAAGCTTTCAGGGAAGAGAAGCCGGCTTGTTTGTTGGACGCATGGTGGCGATGCTACCTGTGAATCGTGGCTCTCAGAATATGATCTTTGTGATGGTTTGTTCGTCGGATGATGCATCGTTTTTGTTCGGGGCTTTCGATTTACTTCTCGCTTTTTTTTGTTTGTAGTGTTTACTAGATTGGTGGTGTTGTTGCTCGGTTTGGAGTTTTGAACGGAGGCCGGAGATTGATTTGAGAGATAACTTTAGTTTTTTTTTTTTGTCTCCCTGTAATTTCTCCCTGCTTTTATCGTAATGGGTGTTGCATTTGTTTCAGGGATGACTGTCTTCTGAATCTCCACCGATAGCTAGCTTGTACCTTCTTAATAGGCTTGCCTTCCCTTTGTAGGCTCAGAATTGTGCTGTTTGTAGTTCCTTTTGGCTGGAAGGTCTTTCGACGATAGGCTTGATTGGGACGAGACTTTGTAGAGATTACTGCGGAAAAAAAGATGCGACCTTTGAGCAGTCTGGGCATCGGTTTGAGCCTGGTCTCGGGTTGCCTGTTATTGGCTCTTGTTGCAGAGCTGTACTATCTGCTTTGGTGGAAGAAGAGGAGTAGCAGAGAGGTCGACCACAATTACAGAAGCCCAGCCGGGGAGCTGCTGTATCTCTGCTGCTGCTGGAAGCCATCTTCCCTGAGTTCCACAGCGCTCAACCCCCAAGACATGACCACCTCGGTGGATACAGCGGCTTATTCCGACGAGGGACAACTGCAACTCCGCTCCGACTCCAGCAAAGACCTTCTTTTGAAGGCATTCGGAGGAGAGGACGGTATGGAGGCAGAGCTCATGAGGCTTCATGGCCTCGCAGGCCCTCCCAGGTTTCTCTTCACCATCAAAGAGGAAACGAAGGAGGAGTTGGAGTCAGAGGATGGGAGGTCGAGAGGGGGAAGGAGCAGGAGAAGTTCCAGAGGGAAGAGCTTGAGTGAGCTGTTTGTTTGTTCGGATACACCTCTCTCTTCCCCTCCTCTCTTCACCCCGCCTCTGACTCCTTTGGATTGCTACAAACAAAGTGGATTCAACCCCCTCTTTGAATCCACAAAGGAAGAAGACTTCATCAAGGTGTGGTCCTCGCCGCCTCCAAAGTTCAAGTTTCTCAAGGACGCCGAGGAAAAATTACACAGGAAGAGACTGATGGAAGAAGCAAGCAAGGTTCACAGGAATGGCGGGCTGGTTAACAGCACCGCGACACAAGAGAGTCATGTTTCTTCTCATCCGCCTGGTGTCGCCGCCTCACATCCCTCGGGCCCGGAAGAAGAGGATGGATCCTTCATCACCATAGTGATAGGAAAGAACAGAGACAGAGGGCAGCAGCACCATTCAAGTTCCTCGCAGGTGATTCCATTACCTTCTTCTCCCTCAAGCTTCAGACCAGTGCAAGGGAGACGAAGTTCCTCGATCTGACAATTAATTCCTCATCAACGACCATACTTTCACATCCAGTGAATTCGGTGACCAGATAACCTTTTTTGTTGTTGTTGTTTGATTTCTCCACTTGTACTCAGTATCATTGTATTTGCTTCAAACCCTTGATTTTGAAAAGGGCGCTGTGGGTTGGGGGTGTGGAAGTCATCAAAACACCTCTTTTTCTTGTGATCCAATTGACGTTTGATATCTGCCCAGAAAAGCTGCAGCTTTTCTTATCTGCATCTCTTCCGAGTGCGCCTGAACTTGTGATCATTCCTGTGGTTTGCAGTTGAGTTTTGCTAACTCAATGGCGATCTTTCTTTGTCTGCCATTGGTAATTCTCTTAAAAAATAAGAAGAAAAAATTGATCTTTTCTCTTTCACAACCTTTTTTTTATTTCCTCTGTCGCTCGATACCACAGTTTGCTGCTTATCGCTCGACGAAGAGGAAGACTTCGGCGGCCGTGTTTGAAAAATCTCCAATATATCTATCATGTTTGAAAAATCTCCGAAGTAGGTACAGTGTTTCTGAGTGGATGCAAGCTAAGCTCGGTTGGAGATCAAGGCGGACATTGCGGATAGATTTGTACGCTAACAACGGGAGCAGCTTGAATCTTGTGGGCGTGAAGACAACCAACCTTCGGCAGCACCATTTTTGACTGCGTTTCTGATGAGGGAGGGAGGGAGGGGGATGCAATGGCGCACAAGTCAAAAGAAACATGATGTGTGTGGTGCCATGCTTTGCCGCTCTCAGCTTCTGTGTTCTCAACTCGAGGAATGAATCAATGGTGCCCTCAAAAGATGCTGGTGGCGCTGCTTGACAGCCACTGTTTCCCCTGCAACTAAGCTTTAGATGATTGATCGCTCGATGCTACCACTCCAAGAACCAAACACCTGTTTGCTCATCTACTCAACATGCTGCGGTCCATCAATAAATCCAATCGAGTCCCACCTCCTATCCAGATGAAAAGAGAGAGAAAAAAAAAGTTAGTATATATATATTTTGGAAATGAGAATACTTCTTTGAAATATATATATATATATATATATATATATATATATATATATATATATATATATATATATAATTTTCAAAAGAAAAAGCCACCCAACACATACATCTGTTGCAGACAAATGGGGAGAGGATAGCCACCGGAGATGCTACTATGGTAGAGAGGAGAAATGAAGAGAAAACCATGATAGCAGTCTTGTTTTTGATTGCAGCTGCTGTGGTACAAGTCATCCAGCGCGCACAGCGTGCGAGCAGGTCGCCATCATACTCGTTGCCGGAGCTATCAAAGCTCTCGACGTCACTCCTCCTCCTCCTTTGGTTGAAACCCCACTCAGATCATTAAACATAGGTAGGTACGTGAGGAGTTCAGCTTTCAACCCTTCGGTTCTGCCAGAAGACGGCGGTGTTGTTATTGCCTTCTCGATCGTTTACGTCCCTAAATGGGACGATTTGAACTACTCGTCTTTTACGGTGGTGGTTGCACTGTGTTGCTCGTGCCTTTTGTTCCTTCCTTCGAGCTCACCTCGTGCTTGCCGGACTTAAGCTTGCGTTGCTGCCGTAGGAAGAAGACATGTTTCCGACAACTCCCAGAACGCCGAGCACTTCCGTCAACGCGACTTCCTCACGGACTCACAGTTTCATTCGCTGTAATAATCTCTCCTGATCTCACTCCCGTGCTGCTGCTGCTGCACAGGAGAAGCTACAAAAGGAAAACAATCAGAATCGGGCTGACAGACTTCAGATTTAGTTCTAATTCGAATAAGATGAGGTAAGCTATTGGTGGGAATGAGAATGCAAGACAGAGCCTGAAAGGAAGGAGAGTTCCCTTTATTTAACCTTCATTTATCAGGTTGTTTCGGTAGATCTGAAGTGTCTTTGTCAGACACCTGTAGCATTCAAGTGTTTTGCAGGAATGCTTTCTGCCATGAACTTAACTCGCAGGTGAAGAAGAAGAACAACAGCCTGCACAAAATGCGATGCTTGTCCTAACATCCCAGCACGAGAAAAGAAGAGAAGAGGTCCAACACCCACCCACACACAGTCCACCAGCAAGAACAGGCTCTCTTTGTCTTTGGACCATTCTCCTTCTTCCCCTAAAAGAAGAGAAGTCACATCAGGCGGCACAATCCAAGGCGGAATCCCAGACCCCAGTTTTATTCCTCCCCCTCCCCCCCCCCCCCCCCCCCCACCCACCTTTTTGCTTTAGCCAACACGCCCGGTGATCGGCCCACAGCCAAACTTAGCTTCGCCATGCCATCTCGGTTCTGTGGTCTCTCCCCCGAATGGCCAATATGCTTGATGATCTCCACAACAATGCTGCTTGTCATGGAAGCAGCGTTTGCCGAGTAAGAGAACAACTTTGAAATAGAAGAATATATATATATATATATATAATTAATTAATTAACAACTATACACTCTCTCTAAGCACCTTAGAGAGGAACTCGACAACAACAACCAAAAAAAAAAAAAGTATTTCGTTAGATTTTGTTCTTACCACAACCTAGAGATACATAAAAGAACAAATAACAAAACCTTTAATTTTTAGAATTTTCTCTCTTCACGATGAGTGTTTCCATAATAAGATTTCTTATCGTTTTAGTCAAAGTTTTAAAAATACCTAATCATTCCAAACACCAGAATAAATTAATGCCTATATATGTGTAACATATGGTATTATTATATTAAGATAATCGACTTAATATAATTTTGTATCGGAAGTATTCTTTTTATATTAGGATGTCTTAAGAGAAAAAAAAAATAAAAAGTACGTAGTAAAACCAAGTGTCATCACTTGGTGGCCACTGTTGGGCAGATGATCTAGATTTAGTTCATAATGAGTTTTAGTGAAGTCCACAACCCAAAATCTCACTTATATTAACCTAAAATCTAGATTAGGTGTCTAGGGTTGAGGTTAAGAGAGCAGCGGCGACTGAAAATGTGGGAGAGAGAAAGAAGACTGCAGATTGACAGTAGAGGCCAGAAAACAAGAGATCCAGGAAAGGAAAGAAGACAAGGGCAGGAAAAGACTATTCTCAATCATTCAAATCTCAGGTTAGATCAGTTTACAGTGGATTCTTACTGTGATCTCTTGGGAAGGTTTTGGATATTGTGCTTAGGATTATAGTCCTTGTATCCATGTGATTCTCTTGTGGTTATTACTTTGGGCTTGGGCAAGAAGCCTTGAGATCTGTATATTCATTATTTTGATAGTGGATTTTCTCTGGCTTGTCCTGTGGTTTTTACCCTTCGAGTTGAAGGGGTTTTCCATGTAAATCTTGGTGTTCATCTGATTGTAATTTCTGTTTGATTCCGCTGTGTGTGATGGTCTGTTAGTATTTGTTCGTATACAAAATTTATTCCTGTTTTATTCCCATCAGCCACTTATTCTAGCGAGCCTTTGGGTGAAGGCCAATAGTGTGCTCAAATGTCTCGATCGATCAGTAAGAAAGAATAAAGATGTAGATAGATAGATAAATTTTCTCTTGAATCCTTTTAAGATTAACGGTAATAATATTTTCCAAATTGAATCACAGATTATTTTTGTTAGTTTCTTAGTTTCCTCTGCTTGATTTAACTAAACAAAATTAAACCAATCATCAACGCATGAGAAAAAAAAAAGCCTCTCAAATGTTTAAGCATATAAAAATATTAAAATTCTAATATTTGCTTAAGATTAGTTAGTTACCATGATGCAAGTGATCTTTCAACTATGTAGTTTTTTCATCATTATATTTTGTACAACATAATATCATTACATTATTACAAGTATTAGAGCCTTGTTTTATTATTTTTGATAAAGTTCCTCACGTCGATCTTTATCTCTTATGCAATCATTAGTGCTAATCGGCTATTCACGTTTAATCATAACATCTATAAGCCTTCTTTAAACGACATAACATTTTTTTTTATACAACACAGACGTTTTTTATTCATTCTATTTTGTTATAAAAGAAACATATGATACGTCGTACTACGTCTAAGACAGCTTAAGGTGACTCGTCATAGTTATATATTTTTATGATGATGCATTCTTTTTGACACGGCTCAATAAGGGTGTTCAAATGGAATTGTGTCAAATCGAACTCAATCGAGTTGGTCCAAAATTGATTCGATTCGAATTGATTCACTAATGATTTGATTTTAAATTTTATGAGTGATTTTGATTCGATAGTAACTCTGCGATTAATTGATTCGAGTCGATCTTAATTTAAAAGATATCAGTCCGATTGAATTTATTATCCTAGGCCATTTAATCGATTCAAATTTAATACTCAAACTAATCCAAACGTCCAATTTTACAAATGATAAAATTTCAGTTTCGTAAATCTTTTCGTGTCTCTGTTCAAGATTTTAGTTTTGATATGGTAAATATTGGGCTCGTCGGCCCAACCTAACTAGGCCAGGCTGAGGGCCACGTTCGCAGCCACGTCTTTTTGACCACTCTGCCTTTACGCACTAGCCCAAGGACTAAGTGGGTGGGGGTGTCCACCTCGACAACCCGACAGTCCTGACCATGCTAGGTCGGGGGGTCACATCATCTCGACCAGTCAGTCTCGTCACATCGGCCCAAGGGCTACGTGGACGTCCACCTCGACGACTCGACAATTCGGACACACCAGACCGAAGTTCACGTCGGACACTCTGGGCGTCATACCCATGGTCATTGATCTCACCGATCAAGACCTTGAAAGTCGACAAAGGCGACGCTCGACGTAGGATCATACTAGCGGTCAGACCGAAGGTGTCGCGTGACGTAGAGTCGTACCTACATTAGGCCAAAGGCACCGCACCCATTAAACGCTATGGTATGACCCTTCTCTGCTCAATAGGTATAAATACCCCGTCCCCACTATAGTATACAAAGGGATCTTTTTCCGTAACTCCCGACCTCTTGTTCTAAAAAACTGTTCGGGACCTTCAGAGTCTCAATCGAGGTTTATACCTCCAAATATTAACTTCGTCATCGGAGGGGCCTAGCCGAGCACACACTCCCGCAGAGGCCTCTTTGCATATCCCGGACGTCTCTCGGAATCGACTTGGCTGACTCCATGACTCGAGGAGCTACTGCATCACGGAGCCCGATCGCCTCATCCAGCTTCCCCGAGCCTCGAAATCACGTCGCATCGATCCTACACATGCGGGCCGAATCGTGTCGCGTTGACTCATTGTCCATGACACAAAATCCAGCAACAAATTTGATTCAATTGAACCGAGCTGATACATTTAAAAAATATATATTTTTTAAAATTATAAATCAATTAATCGATTAATCAGACCGAATTAATGGTTGAAAAATCGATTCAAATGGATAAGTTCAAATTTTGGATTATCTTATTTTAATCAAATAGAATCGAATCGATTCAAACAGAGCGTCTCTGGCGTTATCACATAATAAAACCATCCCCAAGTTTAATTCCAGAAATAGTTTCCTAAGTAAGAACGATTTAATGCGTGTTTTAACGGAGAGAGTCAATCGAAGAAGAAGTGAAAACGGGAAGAGAACGAACTCCATACGCATAAGCGATTCACATATACCCAAGAAAGACCTCTTAATTAATTCTCTCTCGACGCACCGCCGGAGTAATCTATCATCTCCGGTGCGTTCCTCTCCATCGTTAAGCTGACCACTGCAGCAGTGCGGTGGTGATCTATAAACAGGAGGGAGAGCGAAGAAGAGCACTCGGCGATGAGAAAAAGGAGGGGTGTGATACTGACATGCAATGCTGCCATTGCTGCTACGGAACGACGATGTAAACAAGCGGTAATGCCCGTCCTTTTCCGCCGTGTTCGATGGCGGCAAGTCTGTCCTACCACTGTTGCTGCCTTTTTTTTTTTTTACATAATTAAAAGCAGCTCTCATCGATCATAATCTTGGAAGAACTGCTGCTCATCATCTGTGGTGACCACCGAATTAATTATATCCACAGACGAGAGCCGAGATCAGATGTGATTTCTATATTTCCATCTAACCACAAGAGAAGAAGAGATGGTCGCCAATGTTCTCTTTGACTAGCTCTAGTGGCTGTTAGATCCCCGAGTCGGCTCCGATCGATCTCACAACGCCTAAGAACAAGAGTCGAGTTTGTAAGATAGGCTGGGAATTCACAGGTCAAATAGTCATGATGGGAGGGAAAGAAGCGTTGGTCAAATAGCACAAGTTGGTCGAGGCCATGTTATCGGGAATCGCCGACCAAGAATCTATATCTTATGAGCCGCCGCCGCCACCGCCACCGCTACCGCACATCTTTTCGATCGCTGCTACAGCATCTCAAGCATGATGGCTATTTTTTTTTTTTCGGTGTACTAGCAAATACGACCAGATAAAAAAAAAATTAAACTAAAATCATAATCACATATAATATCAAGAATTATGTAAAAAAAAAAATTCTCCAACTCCAAAGGAAAAAAAAATCATGGGATAGACTAAAAAAAATCAAATCTATTATATAAAATAAGGAACTTACAAATCTCAGAATTTTTTTCTAAAAAAACTCGTTCAATAATCACAAGAGAATAATACATATACGTCATCGTGGATGTTACCCTTGTATTTTTATCTTGTTCCTCTGCCCTCAACTACCATTGTTATGGTTTCTCCCAATCACGTCCTCAACAATATTACTTAGAAGCAAAAAGGTGTAAATGAAAAGAGAAAGGGTTTAATTATTGATATGAGCTGTGGGTTATTAAGACCTATAATGAAGTGAATTAATAGGGTATATGCCCAACAAAACATTCACGGAGATATTAGATATCCGATTTAGATTCGGACATTATAAGTAAGAAATTCAAGTGAAGTCAATTTTTTTATGGTGTTGATCGAATATTGACTTATCCAAAGATTAAGATCACGGAACAAAAAGTAAAAATCTTGGGTAAAATAATAACTTGCATTGACATATAGTTTGATGGATCTTTATAGCTGGTTTGATAGAAAAAAAATATTTCACGATATGGATAAATTTTTTTTTATAATTTTATATTAGGTTGATGCTTATGTGGTTCTTCCGTTGATTGGATCATCGGTCATCTCAATCTGACTAGGCTGCCATAGGTTGAGCCTCAATTGAGATGTTTTCAATCAATATATATAATTATTTTCTAGGAGAAAATATCAAAATATCAAACTCATGAGAAAAATGTATTAGAGACACTATTAGCGTAAGCACAAAGGCCTAAAAAAAATATTGATCGTACAATTTTATTCCATATCAGTAATTAATTTTATAATTAAGTTATCCCTTAATATCAAATATTATATTTCTTATCCTCCGTCGATAAGATAACTCCAAAATCTACATTAAAGTATTGATAATCAATCTTCATATGCAAACTCGCTATAACTTAGATCTCAATATCATTTATTTGGACATATCCCCATCCATCCAATAGAGTTTCTAAGCTCATGTTATAAATCCTGAGGCATATTCCATTAATAAGGGTTAAGGTTTATTTTAGCCTATGTAGGTTTGACCGTGGATCACTTGAGTCATTATGATTTATTTATATCTAAAGTAATTCTATATTTTTTAAAATATAACATATAAACCCCTTCTATCAAATTTAAATTAACAGATATTAGTGGTTATATGACATGCTGACTTATAATAATCTATTAATATAATGACACATGTAATTTAAGTTTTAAAAAAAATTATTTTAGCCATGGATCACTTAATCCCTTATGATTTTGATTATATCTAAAATAACTCATACATTTAAAAAAGCGTAGCATATAAGCTCATCCCATCAAGTATGAGTTAAGAGATATTAGAGACTAATTACATAATATACTAACTCACAATAAATCATTAATATAATAACAAAGATAATTTAAATTAAAAAATCAAAACCATCATCAATAGTTGGAGGAGGCATCATCAGGGAAGCGACCACCAATACCGAGTTGTTGTTACTTAGCAGGATATTATATGCACACAGCCTCTCCCGTACTGACGACGAGCTCAAGAGCTTCCGATCCCGCCTTAGGTAGATGTGCGTCGACCAGTCCGAAGCTCATTACGCAATGGTCTAACCCTCTTCCTTCTCCTGGGTGTCTTCGTCCCCACCACTTCTCACTTCGTCCTCTATCATGCCCCCACTACTGTGTCTATAATATGGTGATCTAGCTCTCTCTCACCTCCGCCTCCGGTCTCTCCACCTTTATTCATCGTTACAGCCTCCGTCGTTCTCTCTTTTTTGACAAGATAATTTTTTTTTACTTCAATTATATGTGTTATTATATTAATGATTATTGTGAATCAACATGTCAAGTAACCAAACTTTAACGTTTATTAACTTAGAATTGATAGGACGAACTTATATGTTATATTTTTTTAAATATAATGATTATTTTAGATATGAAAAAAATTATAAGTACTTAAATAATATATGACCAATACCATAAAGACTAAAATATTTTTTTTAAAAATAAATTATATATATAATTAAAGTTAATAGTTTATTATGAGTCAATATATAATGTAAATATTATCTAACATTTGTTAGCTCAGACTTGACGTGAAATAATTATATATTATATTTTTAAAAATATATTAATTATTATAGATATAAAAAAATTATAAGAATTTAAGTGATTTATGATCAAAATCACATACACGTTAAACTTAACCCATCTAATAATATTGGAAGCATCCAACTTAGCTGCTTACGTACATACTATTCATTGCAATCCAATGCAAGTTCAATTTAACATCAGTAGCAATAATAGCTCTTACGATCCTTTGATTCGACTAAACCAAATCATCATCCTCCACCACATTCCAAGCTTTAACATTTAAATGCAACTTGCAATTTCGGTACGAGGGTTTTCTAATGAGATGGTAACCATGAACATACTACTCATTCATCATATTGTGCTTGCTGCCTTATACGTGTGTGTGTGTGTGAGAGAGAGAGGGACCCATATTCTTTCATGGACAAATGTATGAACTCTATGAAGACTTTAGGTCTCAGCATCTCACTTCCAAATTATCATGGCATTAGGGTTTCAGCTTGCTCATCCCTTTCCATCATCCCCGACATGAACCACATCAGCTCGCCTCTTTAACACTGCTCCTGTAATCGACACCGAGACACTTTGAAGGCCAAGAAGCTCTTCGTGCACATTCCCGTCTCTTCCTCCAACCCTACCGTATATAATACATATGACACCATGGAAGAATAAAAAGAAATAAATCTCCTCCTTTTCTCCTCCACTCCTCTTCCTTCCTCTCTTGCTATCTCTTGGCCCCCCCCTCCCTCCCTCCTCCTCCTCCTCCAACTTTCCTCTCTATGCTACCACTTGCGCATCCTTGATTCTCTACCTTCTCTTAAATCCTATCATCCTTTAAGAAAGAACTATTATATTTATCATTAGAAGGAGGAGGAGGAGGAGGAGGAGGAGGAGGAGGAGGAAGAAGTAGCGAAAGCATGGTTTTTTCCTCTGTTCCAGTGTATCTGGATCCACCCAACTGGAACCAGGTGAGTGCTGCCACCTTTCTCTCTTCTTCTTTTCTTCCTTCTGAGCTGCTTCCAATTCCTTTGGCTTCTTCATCAAAAAAGGCAAATTAAAGGAGAAGATACTCGCATCCTTTTCCTGATATCTTCTTGAATATACCGCAGCGTTAATCTTATACTCTCTCCATCTGTCATGCTTAGCAACGATCGATTCAGCTTCCAGCCGCTGCAGGTGGCGGCGGTGAGGCTCCTCAGTTTCCTCACATGCAGTCGGCACAGCGACCAGAAGCCGGCACCGCTGCTGCCGGCTCAGCCAGGCCTATCTCCATGACCGAACGTGCTCGCCTGGCCAAGATCGTCCCGCAGCCGGAGCAGCCGCTCAGGTGCCCGCGCTGCGACTCCACCAACACCAAGTTCTGCTACTTCAACAATTATTCCCTGTCGCAGCCTCGCCACTTCTGCAAGACCTGTCGTCGCTACTGGACCCGAGGCGGGGCTCTCCGAAACGTTCCCGTGGGCGGAGGCTGCCGCCGCAACAAGCGGAATAAATCTACAGGGAGCTCCTCGAAATCGACTGCTACTACCTTCACAGCTGACCGCCAGCCGGGACCCTCGTCCGCGTCTCCAGACGTCATCGGTGGCGGTGGCACTATCCTGCCTAGCATGCCCCAGCCGGCCCAGTTGCCCTTCTTGGCTTCCATGCACACACTGGCCGACTACGGTGCCTCAAACCTCGGACTCAACTTTGCGGGTATTCCCACCATGGATCCAGTGGACTATCATGTGGGAACCAGTTCCGGCATCGGGCTCGAACAGTGGAGACTGCCGCAGATCCAGCAATTCTCTCTCCTGGGAGGATTGGAGCCACCACAGTCGGCTGGGGTGCAACCCGTGTCGTGGCTGTACAATTTCAACGGGGAAGGCGGGAGCGGCGGCGGCGCAGGTAGAGACCTCGCTAGGGTTCCTGGCTCTTCACTGATCTCACAGCTGGCTTCGGTGAAGGTGGAAGACAAATCTCAGGGTCCTCCTAATCTTCCAAGGGAGGATTTAGGTCTTCCAGGAAGCGAGCAATATTGGCACGGCGGCGAGGGCGGCGGCAACAGCAGCGGAGGTTGGGCCACAGATCTCGCAGGATTCAACTCTTGCTCATCCGGCAACATCTTGTAATTTCAGGTTCCATCACTAGAGCTTCTTTCTGGCTGTCACCATAAGCCTCGCAAGCTGAAGTAAAGCAAATCTCAGAGAGCAGATGACGAAGAAGATGCTGATAATGGTCGGTAGGTTAGTGTATCAGCCATCTACTTTGTGCTTGTTGTTTCCCATCTTACTTTGCGCGGTATGTTTAGAGAGAGGAAGTGCATGGAACTCATGCAGAGTTGTATCTCTGACATAAGGTTGGCTGTCACCAATGAATCATAGTAATATGCTCCATTGGCCTGTGTGGAAGGAAGCTTGTTCACACATCATTGCCGTCAGAACTGCCATCCCATGTTGACTGCTCTTTTGCCACGGCAAAGTACCACCATAGTATTCCATTGCTGCTGCTGCTGCTTCATCAAACAAGACCACATTTAGCAATTACAACAATGCTGTAAATATCTCACATCTTGTTCTTTTTCTGCAACCTTAACATCACAAGCTGAAGTTTTTCTCTATATTCTGTCATTTACTGATTAAAAAAATAATAATAAAAAAATTGATCTAGTCATGATAATTTTGAATCTTTGTTCTTTAGCCGTAGGCTAAAAGATCATTTTGATAAGGCATTGGTGTCAGATATGAATAGATAGATATTGTTGTTGTCATACCTATACCAGTCGTTGTTTCTCCCTCCCTCTTTTTTCTCTATTTTGTGACTATAAAAGCTAGCATTTCTAGTATCCATACTTTTTTTGTATTAGCTCTATGAAAAATATAAGCATGTAGAAAACCATTCCTAGAAGATATGCTGACCTTGTTCCTCGTTTCCTCTAATTTATTGATTGCTTCTGTGGAGGGAGGGAGGTGTAGGTAAAAGATACCTCGTATGTATGACATACTGGGTTTCATCAACCTCGTGCTCCTACTTTGAAGGCTGGGAAGAAGCATATACACCTGCAGGAGACAAAATAGTACCAATATCTTCGGTGACAGTCAAAGAACTCGGTCACCATGCATCTCAACACTCGCCATTATTATATTTCTACAACTTTGGAGCCCATCCTTGACTGCTACAACATCTTTTTCTCTTTTTTTTTTATAATTAAAAAAAAATACTTTTTTTATCTCTCCAAAATTGCCCAATCATTTAATCTGATATCTTTTCCAACTTCATCATATTCTTGATTTTATTTGGATACGGAACGTGGGCATGTTTATTGGGAAATCAAACTTCCATCAAATAATTCTTGCTTCGGCTGCATTTTTGCACATCAGCCGGGGGATGCACGAACTTCCACAAACACAGTCAGTCATGAAGGAGGGAGGGACAAGGAGACAAGCACTTTATATGGCATATGCTGTTAGATTTGGTCATGGGTTATGCATCAGATCGAATGAACTCCATCCTTTTTCTTACACACAATTAATACCGCAGACGCATCCCAGCAATTAACTCCCATGCAACTTCTTTAAGCACTATAGAGAGAGAGAGAGAGAGAGAGAGCACCGGGGGGATGAAAGAATGGGTGGTTCGAGAAACCTAAGATCGATGGTGGTCGTGGAAGGACACACTGAGCACTGAAACAATGAAAAAGAAAAAGAGAAGATTAAATCGTATATATTAAATACAGCGGTAGAGATGAGGGAAAAGGTTAACTTTGCTGATCTGTCCCTGTCCTGGGGAATCTGGGTTTTCGTCTGCTTTCAGCAACTTCAATGCAGCCTCTCTCGGAGAGAATAAAGCAACCAACCAAGACCCTGTAAAATTTTTGAAAAAAGATAGAGAGATAACGCTCGGTTTATCCTCAGCAGATGGCAGAATATAGAACGAAATGGAAGCTGAAATGGATGGGTAGAATATGTGTTTGTGAGTGAGTGAGAGAGAGAGAGGGAGCGAGAGAGCATGAGGTTTGCAGCTTTAGCTTTTTGTTAAAGGGAAGGGGGGGTCTCCTAAGAATCTTTTACGTTGGGGCCTCCTCCTCCTTCAGTGACAGCTGAAGCAGGGAAAGACTAAATTGGAGAGAGGCACACGTTGCCTCACATGAGCTCAATCTCGTGGTAACTGTATGACAGACACCTCATGGTATCAGATTCTAAAATGCTGAAGCATGCAAGTTTACTATATGATAACACTGGGTAAGCAGAGGATATCTTTCTTTTCATTTCAGGCATTCAACCAACGCCTGCAATGTGTGTGTGTGTGTGTGTGTGTGTGTGTCGGAGAGACACAGGGTGGGGGGTTTTGGCGGTATACATTACTCGAGAGTAATGCACACATTGCTACAATTATGAAGGTCCTTCTTGTATGATATTTGACCTTCTTCTTTGTTGCTATTACAGTCTTTGGATTCTCGTCTTATCAGGCTTCAGATCTTGGCCACTAACTCATACTTGGCAATTGATATGTTGACATATTGTAGAGCAGATCATTACTATCATAAGCTCACGGAAACAAACAATTACTCACATTTTCTCTTTCAAAATCAATAACTTTGCTTTCAAATCAACATTACCTAATTGTTGAGTTAGCTAACAAATAACCTGTTTTCCCAAATTAATATATGATTTTTTTATTTATTTTTTAATATACTAATCAGTGTAAGAACGTATATTTAATGCTCTAAATTAAATTGACATAATATCATTTTTATTCAGCGCAAGAGAGATCATATTAAATACTAAAAGCTACATAATTCTAATAGCATAATTTCCTCTCCATCATTGACAAAGGAAATAATCTATGTAGGCAATAACAGTCAAAATGACTGCAGCATCCATAATTGACACTGGGGCCATGTAACATACGAGTGATTTGTTTAAGGCAGGAAACACTGTCTCACATGAATGATTAAGGGTCAAAGTATCCGTGTAGATGACAGCAACTAAAATAATATCTCAGTTCGGACATCTTTTTTTTTTTTTTTTAAAAAGGTTGATGCAACTTCTAAATTTCTTATTCCCCTCAAATTGAGAACATGCATGGATTTCACTTCAAGGTGCATGTTTCCCATATCCCGAGAGATGACGACCCATCATTGATGAATTGTCCAAGAAAAAAATATTTAGAGTCATCATGAAGGTTTGTCATCATCGTATTTCAAGCGAGTATTTTCCCATATCTTCAGTAGAAGTTTGATCAGCAACAGTTACAGTCATCTGATCAGATCCTCTACCGTACAGCTTTCTCATCGAAGCGTGTGAAATGCGTCCATCACGCTTTGTTGATGCACTCTAAGACCAACCATGTAGGGTGGGATTTCCACCCTTCATGTCATAAAAGATGAAGAATGGCATAAACATTTGGGCTCCGGCAGGTATCTTTCCATCACGGCACAACAAGTTGGTTGATGTTTCCACAAACTTCTACCAAGTTAGCTGAAAGCCAAGGTAGGTAACCTTGTGTGCATGTTGAGGAGACCACGCACCATTTCATGCGGTCAATGGTCAATAACTTGTTCTCCACCTAAGTATTAGAACGAGAAACAGTAGGAGAGAAGGAACAGCACCAAATGTTGAGGCAACTAATTTGGGCCTTTAGAGGCAGGCTATGAGAAACAAAAAGTAAGAGTAAAGGCTTTCAATCTGATCGACTGCCGAGTTCAAGGTTTTAAGACTGCACAAGATCCTTTATCTTCTTCAACAACATCTCATATTTTAAATGTTTCTCCAGGATCTCCACCCCCACTTACAAAGACCATCTCATGTAAAGCTAATGATTCTTGTTTGAGGTCAGAGATGGTAAGTAGCCATAAGTTTTCTGCCAATCATCCTATAGTATATGGGTCTACAATAGTGTAATTGTTCTTATTATATAGAGACAATAAACTAGAGCAGAGGTCACCATCGAGAAAGCCATCTCATGATCTCGCTCTTTTACAATGAGAATGTACCAACCCAAGCTATACAAATTGTTCCTAACTATGAAAGACACTAAAATAATTTATTTCGATATTCTTGAGTTTAAAACCTTGAGAGAACAAATAATTTCAAGTTTTTCACAAAGAAATAAATGCTTTCCTAATGGTCTAAATCAATTGGTAAGTTATTGCTTTCAGATATGTGTCCCTGTTCTTTATATTTGATATTTCAAGTTTATCAAAGTAAATTTAATCCACAGTTTGATTTATTTGAGAATTTACGCCCTGAATCTTTTCATCATCATCCCCCTTTCTAGGGCTTAAAAACATGAGGGAACGTCCAAGAACAAAGTGACAATCAATGCACAAAGTGAAAAAAAAAAATCATATTATGCATCTAAGAGTCCATGTAAAAACAATCAGAGCAACCTTTTCACAAATTGATAACCCAAGGTCTTGGTCATGGCAGTCTTTTGCAGGAAGTAACCTAAAATCTTGTTTCCCTAGTGAAAACTCTTTCGCTTCGAGTTTGGCGGATGACACGTCCATATCCAGTTTTTCTTTCCAGGGGTTTCATTTTCGTGAACGTATATGAAAGCAAATGCCAAAAGCAACTACTAAATAACACCTTAAAGTAACACCAAGTATAAGCTTAATAATTTTGATGTAGAGGATGACAGCCTAATCAACAATTGTCAAGTAACAACATACCCAGAAAATGAGCAAATCAAATTCATACCACTTTGACATGCAAGAAGTTATTGCTGGCAACTATATATGTCCAAATCCTACCAAGCAAGAAACTATCAAGAGTAATGTGAAGGGCCCAAACAGATGTAGTTATCGTGCACAGAAGCCAAACAAAGATGTGTTAGCTACCGAAAACAAGACAGTGAAACGTTTGATATAAGTTGTTCAGATTTATACCTTTTGGTGGCCCTTTTGTTGATCCGAAATCAGTGTTCGGCTGAGGGGGGGGGGGCATCGCTAAAAGCCAACGCCCGGATGGAGGACACCGTCCGATTCCTGTCGATAACAAATTGAAATCAACAAATCAGTTCTGTTTCCTACAGGATCAAACCACGAAGAGGTCGGCATCTGAAAGACCTCAAATCAATCAAACCAAAAACACTTGAAGGAGACCGAACCCACAGTCAAGAAAGAACGGAGGTTTCTAATTCAAGCCTACTATTCGAAGAAGGACGAGGAATAATGAATGCAGATTTCACAGATACCTGATATCCTACGTCTCAGAGACAAAGAGAAACCCACGGAGACGAAGAGAAACCCAAATGCCGACGACGCTCGGCGAAAACGACGAACCCCTTAAATAGGAGGCGCCAGGCGAGTGGAACGAAAAGACAAAAGAGGGGCTCGAATTATCCTTTAACTGCGAGGTTACCCTAAGTCGATTAGGAACGTTTGATCAGTTGTGGGCAAAAAGATGGAGGGCTTTGATTCAGCGAAAGAACTGTTTGCGTCGATCATATCATCAACCGTCGTCGTCGTTGTCTAATTTAATCTCTAAGTCATAAGATAATAAGAGCAGAATTAATATAAAAAATTTAATTATTAGGACTATATGAAACGTTAAAATTAAAATATAAAATATTATTATCAATATAAGCTAATTATATATTATCCCTGTAGTTAGCTACATTTAGTATTATGCATTTGCATCAGCATCGACACAATTGCCGAGCGATTGAAGAGCTGCCGAGATAGATGCTAAGAGATGTCGCTCGACAATTGCATCAACATCTACAAAGAAACAAATTAGACTTCACCGCCGGTCCCGGACGCTGTATGAATGGAAATAGCAACAGTAGATACAGCGACGCTGTACGAAACAGCGGAACCCCTTTGCCGCCGGTCCCGGACGTGACTTCCTCGTTGAAGCCCTGCGGCGGCGACAGCCTCGCTGTAGGCGTGTCCACACCCTCCGTACACTGCGGCGCGAGATTGGACGCATCCGCCTGCGGCGGCGGGGCGGGCCCTATTCGCGCGCCGGCGCCTGCCTCCCCCGCGAAGATCTCCCTCGGGAGGAGCACCTTGGAGACCGCGAACACGGCTACCGGGTTCTGGTCGAACACAGTGCTCGTTATGGACGCCAGGACCAGACCGGTGTCGATGGCCACCGAGCCATTGACGCGGGTGATGTTGAGGGTGAAGCAGCCGGCGGCGGTGTCTTCGGTAGCGACCGTGGGCTGGTCTGGGTTTATGATGGACTCGAGGGAGCCGAGGGGATAATAGGAGCGGAGCACGTGGAAACGGAGCACCAGCGCCTTGCGGTCCGCTGGCAGCGACTGCAGCCGCTCTGTGGCCGGGAAGTCGGCGAAGGCCTCGTCGGTGGGGACGAAGACGGTGATCCCGGCACCGTGCTCGTCGGCCTCTAACTCCGCCACGACACCCGAGGCCTCGAGCATGGAGGCGGCCACGTTGAAGCTCCCGCCGTCAACGAGGACCGTGGTGATGTTGAGGCCGACGGAGGGGCGGATGTCAGTGGCGGCGAGGTCGAAGCCGTAGGGGAGGAGCAGCGCGTCAACGGCAAGGACGGAGACGTTGTATGGGAGGGTGCCGACGAGGCCGAGGATGGTAGCCTTGGATCCGTGGAAGGGGGAGGGGGAGCGCGCTGTGATGGCACCGATTCGGTCCCGGGTGAAGTTGACGGCGCCGAGGTTGCCGTCGGCCCGGCCGGTGGTTTGGTACAGGGTAGCGACGAGCTTCCCGCCGGCGGGGATGCGGCGGAGGTCGGGCGAGGAGAGGTACTCGAGGAGAACGTGGTAGCGGAGGACGTCGGCGATATCGGCGGCGGTGCTGGCGGAGGAGGAACGGAGAAGGTAGGCGTTGGGGATGGCAAGGATGGTGAGGAATGAGCGGCCGGAGAGGTCGCAGGGGACCGAGGTGGAGCTGAGGAGGCGGTTGAAGGCGGAGAGGTCGGGGTAAGGCGAGAGCACCGCGGTGATGTTAACCGCCAGGGACAGTGCGAGGATGACGAGCAACAGGAAAAGGATAAAGAGCGGGGCAACAGCGGAGTGGAGACGGTGCGGCGGCGGCGCTGCCATTTCAAATTGCTGCGACTTCCTGCGCTCCCACGTGTGAGTGGGCGAAGGAAGGAGTGTGCGAAGTAGAAAGACGACGTCTTCGATGAGGCCATTAAATAGGTGTGTCTATATATATATATATATATATTACTCTAATAAATTAACTCGAGGAAATGCGTCAAATTTATGATCTGAGAGGAAAAGATGAGACAGAATGGGGGTACGTTCACCAACTGCTGCACCACTATGCACGTGGGAATGCTGTCGTTCGGGCGGAGGAGGCGGAGGGGGCTGTCTTCAGGCGAGCGGAGGCGAGCACGAGAGACGGAGGAGCGGCGTCTCGTTGAGTGTCCGTAGCAGGAAACGAACACGGAACTCGAGCTCTCGACCACAGGAAAACCGATGACATCGAGGAAACTAAGCTGTCGAGGTGAATAGAGGACAGTGTAAGACAGGTCACCCGTGGAATACCATACAGTAGTACTATTAGACGCAGATGAGTCGAGATGTGGGTTGTTGCAGTGCTTTCCTCCTTCGGGAGATGGGGGACAGCAGCCATCTCACATCGCCATAACTGCTCCGACGTCGACCTCCGTCATCATCTTCGTCTTCACAGAGAAGCTGGACAGAGAATTCTACAAACTTTTCCACGAAGATGAGGTAAATATAAATCAAATGATACAGTGAAAAACAATTCTCCACTAAACACCAAATTTGCCTTACGCAGTAACTTTAATTTCAATGCAGAATTTTTTATTTAATGGCAGAACCGGAACACCATTATAAATCCAGCCTTCGTAACGAGACCGAGGATAAATAATGAGAAAATTTTAAGAACCTGAAATATGACTCACCCTCGCATGGGGTGAACATCCTAAGCCTAACCATTGTGATTACAGACAGATAAAAAGTACAACACCCTTCCACCTAAAAAAGAATTGTTTAAGAATGACAGATGAGTGAAAAGACTGCAGACTAATATGCTGATGACTGCAGTCTTCTTGATGCCTTTACAAACATTTGGATATCAAGTAGAAAAGAATCGACTAATATACAAGCCTTCTGCTGGCACCGAGCACCAAAATTTGCAGGTCTATGGATGCAGAGGTTTGTGAATACAAGTTAAAAAGTGCAAGTCAGCACCTGGATAACAATGTTTGGATTCCCATCTTCGATCAACTCTCCAACTATACAAAAAGTAGGAACCCCACCAGGCGGTGAAGAATAGTCGTCATGCAGTCTAAATGAAGCCTGCAACCTTGGAAAGAACAGTGCTCTCACAAGAGGCCTAAACAAATGCAGTAATCTCATGTTGTAAAGAATAGCCACTATACAGTCTACATGGAGCCTGCAAACTTGGAAAGAATAGTGGTCTCGCAAGAGGCCAATGAAAGAATGAATGATGCACCAGCTCCAACATCAGTTGAATCAACCATAAATGTTTAAGCAAAATTCTCTGGACTATACTATCAAGCTGATGAAGATCTTGCCACTGCCGTCCTGTTAGAGGGGCACATACAGTGAGGACATGGGTAAGTGTATATAGATTCATTTGGTCTTTTCATCTCTATTCCCTTGGCATCACTATGAGCACGCATTATTAGCAATTGGCGCTTCAATGACTTCCACCTATTCAAAAAGTAGGTAAAATGGAAAGGTATCACACACCCTGTAAACAAGCAAAAGATTGTCGAAGATATCTTATGCATGACAAGTGGACGTGCAAGGAATAAAAGAAACTAATAACACATGAGAATAGTTGTTGACGATAAGTCAAAGATGTGAACAACAAAATGAGTCCTTTTTACTACTCATCTAGATCATTATTGGATGTCCAAGAAGAACAAAAATTATATGAATCTAAACAAACAAGCACCTAATGAAACTTCTCCAATAAATGACTAGAAAACTTTCATATATTCTTTACCCAAATGCTATCACTGGACAGAAAACTTTATCAAGCAAGACAACATAATACATGTTACCATTTAATTTTTAGGAAGAGTTGAAACAACTGATTATTAGTCTCTAGTTTTTTTTTTATTATTATTATTAGTCTCTAGTTAGAAACTGTTCAAGTGGCCTAAGATTTTGACATTCATAACGTAACAACCGGCATTGAATCTAAATAGAAAGATCGAGATAACAAAGATTGACCTTTCCTATTTAACAGGGTAATTATGCAGCTTCTTGACCACAAATTCTTCAACTTCGTTCATCAATAGACAAAATTATAATTGTTTGATAAAGCTTTTTTATGTTCAATATCTTATCCAATACCATCAACAGTAAATTTAGTCCAAGCCCAACAATACAAACTACAGAAACACAAAGGAATAAGGCACTATGACTCCCTGGATGTCCCTTCACATCTATGGTCAAGGGCAAAATTGTTTTCTGAAAGCCCCCACAGGGTTTCCACATTTGGTAGTTATGACTTATGATCCTTCAGATCACCACAGGGTTTCTCATTTGACAGGGACATTATGACCCCTTGGTGGTTGGCAAGGTTTAAACCTGCTGCCTCAAAGTAATCACATCTGGAAGAGGCCTGACATCTAATGAATTAGATGCAATTAGATCTAGTATGAGAATATCCAACTAAAACTTCTGATATAGTTAACTTCTACAGATTCAAGACAGAAAGTGATCAACACAAAAGTAGACTTAGTGAAAAGTTTCTTTATTGAGCTAAGATGGGAACAAGCAGAACTACGCAGCTAGCGATGTTGAATTAAGATAAAAAAAACTTGAGAAAGGTAAAACTAATCAGGTGCTTAAAATCTATAAGCCATAAAACCGCTTGAGCTGAACTAAATTCCAAATGCAAACTAGATAAAAGTTTATGGAAATATCAACAGCAGGTATATGAGCTGACATACCCTATAGTTGGATTATCAAACAATAATGCTAACTTCCTCTTGTCAGGTTTTATAGTCTTAGAGTGTCCATCATACAAGTATCTCCTGTGGCCAATCAGAAAATGAGGGAAGTTTCCACCTTGAGTAGTCACAAACACTTCACTGTGAAGACAGACACTATAGTCTATTGCAGCCATCCTAGAGGAATAGTTCTGCAGAAAACAGTCGAATTAAAGTTATTAATGTAAAGATATAGAAAAGTTACAACATGAGGCCCTCAAAAATAAAAATAAAAAAAATAAAAAAAACCTTAAATGGAGCAAGTTCCTCTGCTGATGCCAGTGTTTCTTTAGTTTGTAGAAGAGGAAAGATTTCAAGAAGGGGAGCCATATTCTTCTCAGCCATGTAAATTTTCCCAGAAGCCAAATAAATTGCAGAGTTATTATTGAAACCCATGCCACGAAGCATCAGACCAACCTGATTCCAAGAATGAATTAATAATTAGAAGAACATTCAAGTGGTTATGCTCAGGATGACCAAATAAACTACAAGTTCAAGCATCAGCAATGATAGCTAAATAAGATCACCAATCAATGGAAAAAAAAGTTAGTTGCTTAATGTTCATTGGTGCAGAATAATAAGACATTTATATCACTGTAAACTATGTAATGCTAATTTCACAATAAGCATAATTCTGGATTAAAAGCATCTTATGCTAAAGTCATCATTTCTCCTATATTAATTGTAACATAATATAAATAATCAAAATGATTGTCTTTCTCTAATCAAAGTGTGAGCAATAAGTTGAGAGGAATCCACAAAATTATTCTTATTATTCAGAATCAAAATGATATATTATAAATCTTATTATTTTACAACTACAAATTAATCAATGGGTGTACTATGAATAGAAAGGCAAATAATGAATTTGAGCAATTGCTTTTAGATATGGTTATGGTTCAGAAAATAAAATCTTCTGGAGAAATCTGTGAATACATTAATGTTGTATTAGTGAAAATGATTGCTGAAAGACTATTCAGTCAAAGTCAGTTTGATATAACCAGGAAATACCATTTGATGAAAGTTTGTCATATCAGCAAACTAAATTCGTAGGAAGCACAGGAGAAAAAGTTAATCATTAGGTCATGTCCACAGGAGCAATGTGTTTGACCATGTGAAAGATTCTGTCATATCAGCAAATTAAATTAGTAGGAAGCAGAGGAGAAATAGTTAATCATTAGGTCATGTCCACAGGAGCATTGTGTTTGATCATGTGATGTCTCAAAAACATGATACTGAGGAAGCAACTAACAAAAGTGTAGCAACGATGTTGAGTCCCAAACAATTGATATAGCAAGAGCATCTAAGAAGTTTTCCATAGAGAAGAGAACTTAAAATAATATACATGTGATTGTTGTAGTACAACAATTTATGATATACCAATGTTTTAAAAATAGACAACATAGTTCTCCGGTTTTTTACTGACCTGACCAAGCACTGGTAATGGGCCATACTGGTTGCACCATCATTTCGTTATTCTCTTTTATATTATTTTTTCAGTGATACCGGTAGTATAGTTGTGTACCACACAAGATCTCTGTACTATATCAGTTGATAGCTTGTTAAAACTAATATAAAACAGGTATTTGAAACCTTATCCTATACTCATCTGAATGATAACCAAGGATGATCAAGTGGCAATGACAGGAGAAAAGTAATTCATCAAAAACAACACAAATTTTCAGCCAAGAGCAACAAGAATGAGAATACATAAGGAGATAAGTAAACCATTAGTACTTGATATGGGTCATAATTTAGATGTATGCAATAAAAAATATTAGTAAAATTTTAGTGCATATCACTTTCATATTTCCATCTCTTTAAGTTCATGTCACTCAGTGAACCTTACAAGTAAAAAAGTAGAAATAAAATACTTAAAAACCATTGCTTATTCATACAAATATCAAAAATTACCAGCATAACGTAACCAAGGATAAAGAAGGTTATACCTCTAAAGGTGTAAGTGGACATTTTCCATTCATCCTAATTGCCCCAGGTTGAATGACACGGCCACGTCTAGTAAATTTTCCTCTCCAACCTCTCTCTCTTGCCGCATTCATATCCTGTTTCTCTTCTTCACCACCATTAAATATGCAACAGGAGAAGGCAACCATATCCTGAAAAAATTGAAAATATACAATATCCACTTGAACTGGATGACATAAGATCAAGAGATATCAGAACAAATGTGAAGGTGTAATATTGACCTCTTCGAAACGCAGATGCACTGCAATATATTTCCCATTATTATCCACACTGCGCTCTTTCATTCGAGAGACCAATTTTTCAGCCAACGTTACTATAGGATATGAAAAACGTAGTGCTTTAAAATTTGCCAAGCATCTTAGGCGCTGAACTGCAGAAGGGGCATCAAATGACAGCCGGTTTGCAAAAGGAGATATCCTGATAAGCCTGATTCAAATTAAAAATATAAGTGTGTTGAGTGACAATGGAGTTACCAACATTAATTTTTGTATGATTATATCAACATAACTACAGGTAGCTCAATGCTTTAAAAGAAATTAAACTGTGAACAATATTATATCTCATTCAAATTATGGATACAGGAATTTATAACATAAATCAAGCCACCTGTGCAATCATTACACATCTTTTAGTTTTTTTAAATATTATCAAACAAACTAGTTAACCAAACTACTTAATGATCTCACAAACTACTTCAGACTTTAAAAGGAATAATATCAAGTCCTATGCTGTAGCCTATTTTCATTGTCTTTAAAGTATCCTTTACCTAATTCACCGCATGTTTGGACAAATTATGGCTTTTAGCTATTTTCTATATCCAAACTAAAGTTATATAATTGTCACATAATTAAAAAATATAATTCCTCCATTTTTTACTATAATATCATCAACAAACCCTATACCTTGCTCCAACAAGCAAAAGGGAGAACATTAAGACACGAATACATATGTGACCATAAGATTGAATAGCTTCAAATGTCCTAACGACAAAAAAACACCCAATTTGTGATGGCATGACATTTCTAATACTGAAGATGCAGCAACACCTTGTCCACTGAGATATTAAAAGAAAAAAAAGTTCTATAGTACATGAAACTAATTGAAGAGGATAAAACATTGACAAAGAAAATAAAGCATGAAGGCAAAATCAGAATAGATTGCAAAACATAATTTCAGGGACCTTTTTTACTGCAAGCTAATGATTGAAGATGGCAAAAACAATGAGAAAGGAACTCACTTTTCCTCAGCCAATTTAGGAAGAACAGCATCCTTATAATACTGAATGGAGGACCAAGCTTTTATCTTGAAGTTAAACACGTTGCTCACATTATGACCAAAGCGTTCCATTATAAATTCAGGAATTTTGTCAACTACATGCACCTCATTTTTCAGAGTACTGATAAAGTGATCCTCATCATATATCTCGCTGAATTTGCTGTACCATTGTCAAAATATCAAACAACATCATTAATCTATTGCCTTCCTAATAATGTAATAAATAAATATGTATATTAAGCTTCACTCCTGGTCAAATAACATATAAACAAGGTTCAGAGCAAAAGATGCATATAGTCGGCCCAACCTTTTATCCATTTAACTCTTATTGTCCATCCATGCTGTTAAATCTTTTACAGTGGGTCCATTTGTCAAAAAAATAAAATGGAATTTCGATTGTGGACCAATTAGGCTGCTTACTAGATATGAAACCTTTCTTTTCAAATAATTTTGAATCATAAATGTAAGGAAAATGAAGAAGAAAGGTCAGAATTTAACTACAAAATAAATGAGATAGAGATATAGATAATAACCTAGGATCTTTCCAAATGCTGTGATAGTGAAATTTAGGAATAACAAGTGTCGCATTCAGATATCCTGCCACTGCAACCGCATTGCATATCTGCAGAAGAGAAAAACATATAAATAAAATTGGCACAATGGCATATCTAGAACGAATGACAGGAAAAAAAAAAGAATCATGAAGGAGAAAAGGAACAACCGATGTCCGTTGTTGATTCAAGCCACCATTTGCCTCAACATATATGTAACCATTAGAATCAGGCAGAACTGAAAAAAGAGAAAAGAACTTCAAATTAGTAATTGTTGGCAAGTTTGAGTTACCGGTCCGTACCGGTGTACCGAGTTCATCTTGGTACTGGTACCGGGCGGTACATACAGTGCGTACCGCCCGGTATATTCAAATATAATATAATATAATATTTTATAATATAATATAATATAATATTAAAAAATATTAATATATAAAAAAAAGGAGAAAAAGGGGTCGGCGACGTCGCCTCGATCTTTCTCCCTGCGGGTGAGAAAGAGCGCCCACGACTCGTGGGTGGTGACGACGCGCGGCCGCTAGCGACTCGCGAGCGGCGACAGCGCGCGGGCGCTGGCGACCCACGAGGGGCAACGGCACACGGGTGAGGACCGCGTGCGGTCGATAGGTCTTTTTTCTCCTCTTTTCTTTTTTTTTCTTCTTTTTCCTCTTCTTCTTCTTCCTCCCTTTTTCTCGCTCAATCGATTGCTGATGGTCGATTTCTCCCTTCAATCGATCGCCAACGGTCGATTTTTGGCGGAACCGCTCGGTAGCGGGCGGTCCACATACCGGCAACAAAGCAGACCGGTCTGTACTGCCCGTACCGGGCGGTAAATATCAAAATTGCAAACCTTGATTGTTGGTCCATATTGTTCATTATTTTACAGTAGTTAAGAAGAGATCAATTAGTTTCCTCATTCTTCAATTCACACAAACATGAAATAAGAAAAGAAGGCTTAAAACCATCCTCCAATTACAAGAACTATCCTTAAGTTTTGCTTCGAGTCTTGTCCTCTCCAATTAGGAAGAACCTTCCCTCGCTGGTTTTGAGTTAAACAACAAAATATTCTTTAAGAAAAATTATATATCTCAATCCCTACATTTAGAATGCATTGCTTTGATATTAGTATTTAGTGGCAATATATACATATCGTTTGAAATTTTCGGGATTCAATCTGTATCATTTATAGGATGAAATTATACGCAGAACATGTTTTATTAATCCAGATTCCAATTGAAGTAATATTATTTTGCTACTTGAATTTCTCTCTATTTTGTTTATATTTCAACTTATTTTCTCTTTTCAATAACTTTTTTTTCTTTCAATATTTTGTCAAAATCATTGTGACAAATGGATCTAGCTAATCCAATCCAATTCTCAAAGCTTTGAGGCAATGGTACAGTCTTGTGAAAAACAGAATTTGATCACTGTAGAATGGATTAAGAGGAACTTAATGAATAACAGAAGATATAAAGAGAATTCACTCTATGGAAGCAATCACGAAAATATATGGACTAACAAAATATGCGCTGCATGATCCAAAAGGATGACAATAGAAAATTTTCATGTAGTCAGAAAAATAGACAGATTAAGCAACATATATAGGATGTAGACAAAAGTGACAAGCAGATCTGTCAAAAATTAAATTGACATTTCTACATTTCATGATATTAGACACTGAAAAACAAGAAGATGACTAAATAGACAAAAAGGTAGCAAAACATCAACAAATGATACCAAAAAATACCAAATTGAATTTGTGACAAGGACCTCAATTTTCATAAAGCAGCACATACATAGTACATAACCAACCATATGAGTTCCAACAAACCTCTCAAAACTAAGGTTCGCCGTACCGGTCCATACTGGTGTATCGAGCTCAGCTCGGTATGGTACAGTATGCTGGTACTGAGCGGTACACACAGGCATACAACTTGATATGATATATATATATAATAAAAGTTAAAAAAAAAGGCAACATCGCCTTGTTCCTTCTCCCCACGTGGGGAGACGTGGGACTCCAAGTCTCCCTCTTCTTCTTTCTCCCTCCCTCGGCTGATACCGGTTGAGATCGACTGCCGACGATCGAAATCGACCGTTACCGCCGACAGCGGTTGCCGACGATCGAAATCGATCATTACCAATCAATTTCGGGTGGTAACGGGGCGGAAACAGCCTCAATCAGCGGTACCGCCCGTTACCGGGCGGTACGATTCAAATCACTGACCTTGCTCAAAACTTAACAGTTCAATTCTCAGCAAGTACAACATCAAAAAAATATATAAGCAGCATCTATGAGTTAAGAAATTCACACGCTATTTTTTTTTTGGAAATATATGTGAGTTTTCTGCATGGACGAGATATCTTTTCTGGTTCTTTTTTTTCTCTTTTAAGAGAGAGCAAAATAAGTCAGTTTTTAAGATTCAACAAAATCAGTACCATCAGTAGAGGTGTCTTCACAAGGCCGCCATCCGCCACCTTTGAAGGAGTGCTTCCACACGGTTGCTAACTACAAAATGATATAACACTTGAATCGTTAGGTGAAGTGATACCCAAAAAAGACACTAATTACAATTTGTGCCTAATATCCTGATAACAATAGCTTTAATTATTCTAGCTTGCAACTGCATAAGTACACTATATAGTAACATTTGTCTTGTTCACAACCCATGAATCCCACAATAAGCATAATGAAGGTAGAACAAGAAATGTAGTATAGTGCTTGGAAGATAATGTGGAGTGAAAAAAATCAATGCTTGTCGTACTTAATTTTATTATGGAACATCTAAATCAGCTGCATTGCGATTTTACAAACAACACAAAAATTTCTACTCAATGATGCTCAACAAAGATGTTACTAAGTATGCATCGAAGAAGTTACGATCTCGATACGTCAATTCACGCTCAGGCATCCCTTGAGTTCACAAACAAATGCAAATTTTGATGATATGGCATATGTAAAATGTCATGAAATAGAAATAAACGAGTAAAATCAAAAGAAAGAAAGAAAGAAAGAAAAGAAGTCTCAAATACAAATCAGTTGAGAACAAAAGAAGCATAACAGGGTCGATTAGGGTTCAGGAACTGACCCCGTCGGAGGAGTTATCGGCATCCATGTCACTGCGGAGGCGCTCGTACAGCCTGGGGCTCCGGTAGACGGAGCCAGGAGCGGAGCGGGATATAATGTGGGGCACGTTTTCGAGGGACACGGTGCCCATGTAGAAGATCATGGACGCGACGTACAGGAGCGGCGTGAAGAGGAAGATAGCCTGCCGGCGGAGGAAGAGGGAGAGCAACATCCATGACATCCGCTGCACGATAGCCCGAGGCAGCCCCATCGCGGCCCCCTTCGCCCCGCCCGCCTTCCCGCCCCTCCGTTGGATCCTCGGCGACCTCCGCGGCGACGCCGGAGGCGACGGCGTCCCCCCACCGCCGGCGCCGCCGCTCCCGAGGCGGATGTAGGCATGGTGGTGCGGCATATCTGTCGACCGCTTGGATCCGCTCGCCCACCCTCGACCGCTGGATCGACGGGAGCGGCTGATCCGATTTGTGGGGCGAAGAGTGCGGCGGGAGCCTCGCGGTTGCTTCTCCCCCGTGGCCGTATTCTTTTCTTGGGGAGCGGAGGAAGCCAGCCCGGGCTGCGACCGCATCCCCTAACTCAGTGTTCGGACTCCCACATAACGCTAGTGCGGCGCACGCGCCAGGGTGGCTCTGTGGGCCCCCCTTCACAGATTCCACGCTCCGACGCCGTCTTCGTGTCAACAAACAAAACGCGTAATATGTTATATACATACGTACATAACAACATACATATATAAATATAAATATATATATATATGAATAATTTGGAGGCGAATCCATATTTAAATGAATTAATGGCGTCTCTTTATTCGACCACGAAAATTAAAACACATCCGGTGGACCAAATCCGTCGCATACGACCCACCCGCACACCCATTCTGTCCGAGGAGCCCAATAAAAGCCCGCCATTAACGACACACGACTGTCACTTCTCCCTCTCATGAACGAGCGATGAATCAAATTTTATTTTAATCTTTCAGGAATTCATATAAATTCATATGCATTCAAATTGTTTGAGAAAATATTGTTGATGGTCCAAACTTATATGCATAAGATTATTAGATTTATTTTTGAGATAAAAATATATATATTATTTACACATATCAAGATGAGTTTCTAGACTTGATTACGCTAATGCTAGTAAACCAATATCCCAAATGTGATTTCGAGTTCTTCAAAAAAGAAAGAGCCCGTTTCCTATCTTAAAATTTAGTTTTTATGACACTTGGGATGATCGTTCTTATAGGAAAACAAAAATTTATGATTATATTTCTTATTATGATATATAAAATAATTATTTTTATACTTTGAATCTTCGTTAATATAGATATGAAACGATGACTTGGATCTCATACGATAATAAAATAGTATGTTTACTATCACAAATTATGATAATTACGTTGGATAAATTATTTCTTTCATATTGTTTGATATTTTTTTATATTCAATTAATGTAATTATTTTTTAAATATTGTTGCATATTATTTGTCTAAATAAAAGTTTATTTTTATAATACTTGATTTATATTAGCATTTTCATCTCACTATATACGATTACACCAACAAAGTAAGCGTGCCAAAAAAAAAAAAATCAAAGCCGCAGAGCATGAGGAATAATCATTATAATTTTTGTTTATTGACTAAAATTATATTATCTATATCCTAATTTGCATGCCCTTATAAGGAATTTTTTATTTAGTGATTAATGCATTTTTTTCTATCTTGAACATGATTACAAGGAATTATTTAATTATATTTTTCTAATTTAATAATAAAATGCAAAAATAAAAAACTTCTTATCTTATTAAAGCCCTCTTCGTCCTTTAAAAACAAGGTTTCAGTCCATCCTCGCAAAGTGATCGGTGGAGATGTTCGGCTCTAGGTATTTTTTTTTTAATTTAATTTTGAAATATTTGGTAGGTATTCTAAATTGAAAACTTTTGATTCAATTTGGAATGAACAAAATCATTGGATTAATTCGATTCAAGCTGAACTACGATCAAGATTAGTTTGAAATTGAATTAAAACTATGGTTATAATTTTGATTTAATTTGAAACTAATAAACGATTAATTTTGATTTTTTAATCGACTCAATTTTGATTCGAATTAAAATATGATTAAGCTGATCTAAACTCATTCATATGCCAACAAAATTAGAGGAATAATTATATAAAAAGAAGAAGAAGCGACTTCTAACTGTATTAACTATACGTGTATGTACGTGTGATAAGATATGAAGCGTCATACAAAGGGTAAAGTGGGCGGCTTCTTTCCAGTTTCCAGCGACCAAAACACAAGGCAAGAAAGAGAGCTCGAGCCCGCATTATAGCTTTTTAGTCGGCAGGCAGACAACATGGCAGAGGAGACGAAGAAGAAGAAGAAGAAGAAGCATAAGCACAATGACCAGAAGAATGATCAGCAAAAGCCTCGGGAGAACAAGCCTGCATCGGACCCTCACTTCAAGCCGAGCGCCGACGTCAAGGGCATCCGCTTCGGCGTCCAATTCGTGGTCAAGTCCTTCACCGTCCGGCAGGCGGCGCCGCTCGAGCTGCTGCGGCTTCTGGACATCCCGCCTTCCTGCCTCAGCCAACGCCAGAGCCTTCCCTTCCTTTCCACCACCACGTACCTGCCCACCAACTTCACCATCCTGGCCCATCATGCATGGCACACGCTCACCCTCGGCCTGGGCACCAACAAGTCCAAGGTGGTGATCTTCGTGTTCGAGTCGGAGAGCATGAAGCTGGCCGTGGACCAGCTGTGGCCGCGCATGATCCCCCTGGGGGACGTCAACAAGAAGCTCATCCGGGGGCTCTCCGGCTGCGAGATGTCAAGGTTCAAGTTTCGTAAAGGGTGCCTGACGTTCTACGTGTACGCCCTGCGGCGGCTGGGAGCTACCGGCTTCTCGTGCGCCGACGACCTAAGAAGAATTCTCGAGGCGGTCGTGGCCCTCAAGGATTTCTTGGACCACACCGCCATGCTCGCCCTGCCCAGCCAGCGAAGCATCACCTTCCCCGACCCACTTGCAATGGCACGCTGAGATCTGTTGCTTCTTTCTTTATTTCACGTCTTTCAATTCTTTGATGGCAACATAGTTTTTGCTCCTCCTTTATTTGTGTCGTCGACAAAGGAAGACATCATCTAATTCTTTCTAATACCATCGTTTTCTCGATCTTAACTGTAACAAAAGTGCTTGTTTCATCCATTGTGCTTCTGAGGGAAACCGGAACCGTGTGTGTCTCTCTCAAAGGCAGACTGACAGATCCATGAACTGGAGATCTTGTCAAGTTATATCTGCATGCTTTCATGTTCGACCCTCCCCCAGGTAGGAGCTTTCAGCAAGGGAAGAAGACGCTGATCATGACCACCGGAGGTGGTGGGTTGGATGGATGATGACAGGTGGTGGCCTTTTCTTTTTGCAAAGAGAGGAAGGAAAGGGCCCCCACAAGTCTCACTCTTCCTCTTCTTTAAGCTTGATCTGTTCATCGCATCTTTGTTCGATGGCAAATGGACCCAACCTTGGCCTCCTTCGAGTGCCTTCTTCATCATTACCCCACCTTGCTTGATGCAGCAGCCTCAGCTTTGGCGCTGCCACCTTATGCGTGCAAGTGACTGCATTAGTGAGGCTGTATACTAAAAATAGCTAAAATATTCTCATTTAGCAGATAACCTTACTGCATGTTGTTCCAGCCAAGACAACAGCTTCATCAGTTGCATACGGAAGTCTAATTGTTTATGGCTGCTGGAAATTAATAGATATATCATGGCAATCACATCTCTTTTGCCATTCAACTGATGCGAGTGGTGTCTCAGACCAAGAACATATCAGCCTGAGGTATCAGCTGTTGATCTTGAATAAGCCCCGCTCATGTTTATGGCAAGCATGTTTCATCATGTTGATAGCAAAAGTCAAATATATATTTCAATTTAGAACTTTGGGTGATGGAGAATATAGACAATGAAACAGACAGATATCAAGGTCGTCCCATTTTTTTTCTTTTGAAAAATGTCAATAATGGAACAAAATAATGTTTGCATATGATATGACTTAGCTGCAAGCAGTGTTAACGTATAATAGAAAAATGTCACTATTAATTATACAAATAACTATTAATTACATGAAAGATGTCATCGCTTATACTATTAAAATAAAAAATAAATAATATAATTTATCAAAATAAAAAATAACAAGTGATGCAATTTATCATATTGAAAAGAAGAGAAATATTCGATATTATTCTTAAAAGCAATGAGCAATTCAAATGTAAAAATATCAGAGAAAAATAATACAGAAATTGATCCAAAATATAATTTTTTATACAAAAATATTGTAAATAAATTATTCATATAGTTTTTAGAACCTTGTTCAAGAAAATTATTGTTCTATATATATATATATATAATCCCCGCGCCCACCGCACTCGACCTCGACGTTGACCAAAAGCGCCGCTGCGCGTCACTTCGACAAGCTTCGCCGCCTCCGGCGGCCTCTGTCACGCGGGATTGCTCGACCAAGTTTCGAGCGTGGTGGACGAGTTCGAGGCCGGCTGCGGGGCCACCCAAATGCGGTCACGCGCACCACTTTGATCGATGGGTGCTGTAAAAGAAGCAGCTTTGAGGTGGCGGGGCGACTGTTCGATCGCCAATGAGTTCACCGACACCGTCATGATTAGCAGGTGCTTCAGGAACGACTTCCCGAGTGTCCGGTTCGAGCTGAGTGATGAGATGAAGCGCGTGGGTGTCTTCACCGATCTTTCTTTACATGCATAAAGCTTTGATGTCCGGGGGGTTTGCAAGTACCAAGAATCGGGATCTGCGTTTAAAGTGTTCGACGAAATGGCGGAGAAGGAAGTTTCTCCCGACGTCGTGATGGATAACACTGGGATCGGTGGGTTTTGTAGGCAAATTAGAGAATCCGGAGAAGCTGTGGTGTGAGTCAAAGATGTTACTACGTTTAATGTTTCTAAGAACTGTATATATCTCAATTTCTAAGCATTCTGCCTTCAGTAATGCGCAGCATCTTGAGGAGATGGAAGAGAAAAAAAAAAAACGCCTGGGAAATTTAGACTGGGAGATGATGAATGAATCATCGGAAACGACTGCAGCATATTCAATTACTGGAACAGTTAGATCGAGGCAGTACAATTAGATAAACTGGGATTTCTTCTTCGGAAGAGAGGATGAAGGCAATAAAGACGAACAGAAGAGTTATTGGCTTAAGCTTCACAGATTCCACGGTGGGTAGGTAGGTTCATCCTCACCGCCCATTCATGTCGGCCGGTGGCCACTGGCGACAGCCCACCTGCTCAAGGAACTTGCTCAGCCGCACATGCTTCGCAGCCCACTGCTCCGCTAGTTTCTGTTCCTTTGCTTCCGCATCCTTCCTCAACCCCGCGATCTGCTCCTTGTACTCTGCTTCGATCCTCTCCAGCACCACCTGCTGCTCCTCCCTGAGTGCGCGCACTTTGGCCTCGATCTCCTCCATCTTCTCCCTCCTCTTGCAAGCCTTCTCCGACTCCAGCTGCAGCTCCAGCCTCTTCAGCCTCCACGCCGCTTCCTTCTTGTGCTCCATCCACGCTCGATGCCCTTCCTCTAATTCTCTGCAACAGTCGACCAGCTCCGACATCATGTTACTACTGTCAACCGAACTGGGGAACCCGGGCACCACGCTGCGCTGAGAGGTTGTCAGCCCCAAACCACCGTCTCGTCCTCGCTCAGGCTGCGGCCAGGGCTTAGGAGCAGGAGGGACGGTGGAAGGTGAGAGTGTAAGCGTGACCGATGGCGACGGCGGCCTGCGGGAGCCGGCATTGTTCGACAGCCACGGTGGAAGGAATGGCGTGGCCATGAGCAGTGGGACGGCTCGCTGCTCTTTAACCAGCTTCTCCGCGAAGCTCTCGAGAATGCGATCGTACTTGCCCGGCTCCGCGGTGGCGGCCCGGGAGTTGTTGCTCCCTCTTTGCTCCCGCTGCTGCTTCTCCCTGAACACCTCCCACCACTTGCCCAGCCGCTTGGCTGTGCGTCCGGGTATCTCGGCCGCGATCTTCTTCCACTTGTTGCCGTGCTTCGCCTGCAACCTTATCACCAGGCGCTGCTCCTCCTCGGTGAGCGATCCCTTCTTGATGCCGGGCTTGAGGTAATTCTTCCACCTCTCCAAGCAGGATTTGGCGTCCCGGTCGAGGGTAACATTCATGCGCTGGGACACGAGGTGCCACTCCCTGGGACCATACTGCTTCACGTACGCACGCAATATAGCATCCTCTTCAGCTCTCCACCGCTGCCTATCCTTCATTTGCAGTGTCCGCCGACTCCCATCTCCTCTGCCTCCTCATAGCTTTCTGCCAAACATAGAACCATGAACAATGGCAAACCATGGAAGAAGACGACAGATATATCGACAAGTCATACGAATCTCGGGGTCTCTCGATAGGGGCAAGATATCGAACACCCCGATGCTGCAGTGCCGCCGAAGAGGAATCTAGTGAAACTTAATATAGGTTCATCCAAAGATCTCGAAGCACAAAAGATTGCCCGCTGGCTAGGAAGAATCCCAATGCATGGATGGTACTTGCAGAATCTATGTGATTTTAGTCGTTAAATAATCCATTTACAATTATACGCCATATGATTAAAATAGAGAGGCAAAGGTACAAAAACCTAATGATCGTTTGACCAAATCAATGAATAACGATAGATCACAAATCCAGCCATATTTTGACGTTACCGACAAAACACTTCATAGAAGCTCGGTATCTTCAAAGACTCGACGCCACTGATGACTGACGACGGTGTTCCAACGACGACGATGGCTAGCAGCTTCGATCCAAAGGGCAGAGCATGGCATAGCATAGCATAACCATGCAGCAGCAGCAGCGGAATGGAAAGGGAATATTTGGCCAAGGGCGAACGAAGCGGGTTTCAAATATAAGGGAAGAGGAAGTCGAGACTGGGCGACGGGACAGCAACGTAAAAGAAACGCACGCGAACGGCAAAAAGGCGAAAGGTGGTAAAGAAAGAGAGAGATGGGAAGAGAGAGGGTGAGGGGAAGGCGTCGGTAAAAGACTACTCACTACAGGGACAGTGGAGTGCGGTGGTCGCCGTGTCAATGTTTGAGCAGGGAACGTGATGCCATGATCATATTTGCACACGGCAGAAACCCCTCCATCGATCCCACGGAAGATGTTCTTTACTTTACTGTTAAAAAGGAAAGATGAAAAGAAAAGAAAAGAAAAGAAAAGAAAAGATAAAGGTTTCCTGTCCCCAGAGAGAGAGAGAGAGAGAGAGAGAGAGAGAGAGAGAGAGAGAGAGAGAGAGAGAGAGAGAGAGAGAGGGAGAAAGAGAGAGAGAAAGGGGTGGGGTGGGTTAGAGGTGTGAACAGTGGCAGAGGGTAGGCTAGTGCAGAGCAGCAGCATAAACGATAAATCCATGCTTTGGGACGTGAGACTCATCTAGCATATGGGAACAGTGTCTTCATCCTTACAAAAGCCGGGAAGGTGTAAGAACAATAACGTAAATGCATGATGGAAGAGAGAAATCAATGGAACAGGACATCTGACACTCTTACAGAGGTAATCTGTCCGTCCCGCCCCCCCGGCGGAGAGTGGCGCGATCTCCTGTGCTGCGCTTGCATTTTTCTGTCATGCCAAGAACCATCGCGTCGTACGACGGGAAGAAGCCTTCCCTTTTTTGTTTCTTGCGTTGCCAACTCATGAGCGACCAGCCTTCCCTCGTGGATCCATTACGTTCCGAGACAAGACTGGACCGGCAGCTCTGCTGCAGTTAATGGCAAAAGCTACCGGCCTCCTCGCTTACCTAAAGCATGTAAAACCCCTCTCGATACGAGCTACTGAGCTACAGCTCTGCCAAAGAGATTGGACTCGCTCAAATCTATCTACTCGGGGAGATAAGAGATACTAACTTTACTCGTGGTCGTCGTCGTCATAGCAGTAATCGTAGTAACATTGAATAAAGAGACACCTTTAACTCCTCTTCCTCGTCGTCGTCGTCGTAGTAATTGTAGAATCTGTAGATAGCAGTAACAGTCGGGGGCCGGCACTGTGTGACCCGATACGAACGGGAACTTTCACTGTGAGAAGCAAGTGGCATCATTGGAGAGAGACGAGAAGGGAAGGGAAAAAGGGAAAACAGAAGGCGCGGTTGCCAAGGGGGGTGGTGGCAGACTGTGGGTGGAAATGGCCATGGCACTGGCAATGGCAATGGCGGGACCTGTACTGCAGCTACAGTCATGGGCCTGAGAAGAGATGGAGGGAGATGGGGGCGCGGTGGAAAGATTTGCGTTTTAGTGCGGGCTTCGCGGCACAAGGAGACGAATCGTTCGATGGAGACTGGACCTCTTCCTCCACCACCTCGTCGCTTCCTCTCTCTGGCGCTCCCCGTCTTTGGTGTCAGCGACTGGTTACGTCGCTCTCCTCTTCCTCGCTGATCCAATTACCCGTCTCCCTCTCTCCCTCCCTTCTTTGGCTTTGGGGTTCGTGTCTCTTCTGCCTCCACTGCCCCTGCCATCCACCCTGTTTGGCAGTGCTACTTCTCTGTGGGACCGGTTTGTCTGCTTGTGGGCATCACCAGATCGACCCTGACGTAAAGGACACTGGTCTTCAACGTCGCGTGGGAAGAAGGGTCTGCAAATTGTTAGGTTATTTCACCCCTTTTTTTTTAATTTTTAAATACATGTTTAACCATAACTATAATTGTTCTTTAAGATATATTAAAGATATACGTAGCTGAAACTTTTGACAGGGTTACTGGTCCAAAGTCCACGGCATCGCTCCTCTCCCATGTGCACAAGACATGAGATCCAATAAATCCGGACGTGGATTGGACTGCACGCATCCTCGAACCTGTCAGATCTGTGCAAATGGAGCAACTCATCTTTTTCTCTCGTTTCCGCCTCCCACCCATCATTCAACTACGTTGAATTGAGTTGTAGCTTTCAGCAACCCTTAAGAATATTCTTGATTCCATTTCGATTCCCCAGTTTACGAGTCGATAACTATCCCTATGAATCGATTCGATGACTATTAATATGTCAATCGATTGAGCGTGCGGGCCGAGCCTGATCCGATCACATTAATCGAGTCGGTTCAACGCTGAGCCGGCCCATGATCGTCTTTTCCGGCCCGGCTAATTGTAATCGTCATTTGGGCCATATACTTCTCGAGAGTCGAGATACTTCCACGGAACGGGAAATCTGTGATCGGAGAGGATCCCGCCGCCCCAGTTTCTTGGTTTCGTCGGCCACTTTCTGAGAGACCAATGGCCAGGAAGTTTATCGTCGGCGGCAACTGGAAATGTGTGAGCTCCCGTTTCTGGAGAGCTCTATTGATGATTTTGTTTGGATTTGATTTCTTCGCCGTTCACGATTGATCGAGCTTCGCGTCGCCTCTCTTTTTTCGGATTGTTTCTTTGACGTCTCTGAATCACCTCACAGGGTTTTGGTGATCTTTCTCATAATTTGGAAATGGTTGCTCCGGTTTTGCTTCGATCTTTTATGTTTCCCTTCTCTAAATGTGGTTTTGGTTGAGAAATTTATGCAGAATGGGACAGTTGAAGAAGTCAAGAAGATCGTCACCGTCCTGAACGAAGCTGAAGTCCCGCCTGAGGAGGTTGTGGGTATGCCTTCTGCTCTGATGATGTTACATTTGTTTGTTAGATGGATTTGAGTGTTTGATCTGTGTTAATCTATGTAACTTCACTTCAGTTATGAATGGCTTTAGAGATTGCCCTTTTTTTTGTGTTGTTTTGTGAGTCCTACTTGCCTGTTATGCACTTGCACTAGGAAAGATGATATGGACAATTGAATTTTACTTGATGCTGTATCCTTGAACATTGCATTAACTTTGTCCATGCAAAGAAAAATTATATGGTAGACAAGTCCGACTAGTGAGGAGGTTAAGATCTCTTCTTACCATCATGCAAGGCCAGACTAGTTAAGCTTCACAAATATATCTGATCTGTTAGAACTACAAATATGGAAGAGAAAGATGTCATCTTAAGCCAGCCAATCACCTGATACGGGCTAAAAGGAGTATCTGGATATTGGACTGCACAAACTTGTAGACTTTGAGCATTAGTCTAAGTTGGTTCAGAGAACAATGAAATTACGATCTTTATCTCTACGGATGCACTTGACTGTTAGCTGGAGCCACTTGTTCAGAGGCTTGTTTATTATAGGATCATCAGAAATGACATAATAGTATGTACGAGTTATGACATTCGAATACGTTACAATAATTTGTCTTTTGATCAACACATGACTATTGGGGTCTTGTAAATGGGTTTTTTTTTTTTTTTCAGAGGTTGTTGTGAGCCCTCCTTTTGTTTTCCTTAGTTTGGTGAAAAGCTTGCTGCGATCTGATTTTCAAGTTACTGCACAGAATTGTTGGGTAAGGAAAGGAGGTGCTTTCACAGGTGAAGTTAGGTAAGACATTCCTCTAAGTTGCTGTTGAGTATATGTAAACGTTTAAAATATGGAAATTCCATGCTTGAAGGTCGATGCTCCCAATTCTACTCATCGGATGCTTGCTCAACCTTTGTATTTATCATGTCTTTCTGATCCTTTATGCAAAATGAATTTGATTTATTAATCATCAGCAAGACATTCATCAACCTTTGTATGCTTTAACATGTGATATATTAATATCACTCTGAGCTGAAAACATTAACTTCTCATGTGCGAGAAGGCTGTTTCATTACCTGCTAGAATCAGAAACTCACTTGAAGACTATTTGTCCTTTTTTTTTTTAAGAAATAGATATATTAACTCAAGAAGTCGTCATACAGAAACATTAGGTGGTGGGTCACCTCTCCAAAAGCAGAAGTATTCAGTTTACCAAAATTGCAGATATATTGTAATCGTTGGTGATTTCTTCAGTGGTTGAAATTTCAGTGTTTCCTAAACTGCAGCAAGTTGGGTCTTGATAATTTAAAGACCTCCTGAGTCATTGTTAACTACTGGATGTAATTTTCTTATATCTCAACATATTTTATCATATGCCAAGAGAACTTGTGCTTTCACCAATAGTTGCTCTTTTGTATTACCTTATGTATGAAACCTGAATTGCTAAAATTTATTAAACAAAGAAAATGTCATTCTTGATGGATGTTGTCTAGGGGCTGGCCTTAGTCGCCATATTGGCATCTCATGTACTTTATTGAATTCTTGTCAAGCTGTTAACCTAGATGCCGTGTCTGTTCTATTTTCTTTGATTGGTTCAACTAATGCATTTTAAATCTAATATTGTGCTATGGTGATGCATACTTGATAAATGTTCCTGGCTAAATTCAATCTTCTTCTTAAACAAACTCAAACATGCAAGAGTTGAGAAGTTTATCATATTGATTCTCATGCAGTGCTGAGATGCTTGTAAATCTGGGCATTCCTTGGGTCATTTTGGGTCACTCTGAAAGGAGGCTATTGTTGGGTGAAACAAACGAGGCAAGTTTTCCTTATGTCACATGTACCATTTGCATTTATATTAGTTGACAGTTATTTCAATCCTTGTATGTGCGGACCTCCTCACCCCACATCCCAGTTTAAATTTTGGGAATATCGCAATAGGTGCTTCATTTTTATCAAAGCTAATTTGATATTGTCTGAGTTCCTCTTAATCAAAAGCGACCCAGTTATGTGCACAGATAAGTGAAATAAAAAATGAACCCAGTTAGATAAAAGTTAAGGGGATGATCTTTTATGTTGTATAAGCTGAATATCTGCAGAATGCTATGCCAGGGAGCCAACAATTGGTATACTTATGGACGAAAATGTAGCTTAATTGAGAGTTATGTTATGACTGTATGTGCCTGAAACTAATCAACTGGTACAAGATATGAATAATCATTGCACCACCTGGTTTGATGGATTACTAACCCCACTAACTTTGAGTGAACCAATCTAGCCCTGGTGATATCATAACTATCCTCTTTTTATGTGGTACTAATTGGAGTATCCATCTTCCCAACTCAAAGGATTTTTGTCTTCATCAAGGTCTGCAGCTCAATCAATGCATAGAGTAGAATCTTTTCTAATAGGAGGCATGTGAGTGTCAATATTGTACCTCAACAATAGAGTCGAGCTCTTTTGGTCTCAATTAGGTTTGGTAACATGGTTATTCAGCATGATATATATTTGCTTCATTAATGGCAGTTTGTGGGAGACAAAGTTGCATATGCACTCTCTCAAGGATTAAAGGTGATTGCTTGTGTTGGTGAGACACTTGAGCAGCGAGAATCAGGATCAACTATGGACATTGTTGCTGCACAAACAAAAGCAATTGCAGGCAATGCGAGGGTTAATTTTTTATAACTCTATTATTTAGTAGATATTTACTTTTTATCAGTTTGTATCATTGGGAAAACTATATATCTAGCAATCATTGAACTGGTGGACTAGGTAACCTTTGATGGTTTATCTTCACTGTATTATTTCCACGTTATTTCTCCATTTTCTTTTCTTTTTTCTGATAAGAATAGATCTGTTCCTTAACTTTCAGTTCTTCATTTCATTTTTTGAAGGATCATAGTCTGAATTTGACTTTGATGTCAAAAGTCACAAATGGTTACTATTAAAGGAGTTGTTTCTTGCAGGCTGGATATTAGATTGGAACAATGTTGTGTTAGCCTATGAGCCAGTTTGGGCCATTGGAACTGGCAAAGTTGCAACCCCCACTCAGGCTCAGGAGGTGTGTTATGTGATACCTGATGACTCTGTAGCTTGTATCATCAACCATAACAATAATATGTTATCCAAGTGGGTGATAGATATAGTAATTCTTTATCCTACTTGGCATGATATTTTATCATCAGTATTCAGTATCAAAATTCTTGTGGTTACTGGATTCAAGATAAACTAGAGATAACCAAATTTGCTTCAATTATTTAGGTTGTGTTATCAGTTGATGCTAGTGATAACTACCTGTTTCCTATCATTTCTTACCATTTTTGTTATGTTAAATGCAACAGTTATTAATGTTTGATATCTGCTAGTAAGATGTTGTGTACCTGCTACTGAGGAGTTATGAAGGTTTCAAGTGCATACAGGAATCAAATATGCTTTATTGATTTGTGAAATATGCTCTGTAATTTAAATTGCACATTTTCTTTTTTTCTATTTTATAGTGGGAATTCTCTACTCTATTTTGAATGGTGATGGACACTGTTTTAGTTTTATGTTTCCCTAGTGCATATACCTATAGAGATTCAAGATATAAACACTTTGTGTGTCCATTCTAGAGGTTGCTACTATTGCATCCTCATACTGATTCTGGTTCTTCTTATTTTAACTCTGAAACAATATGTTTTGGATCTTTCTGTGGTATCAAACTTTTGCACCAAATTATGTACCACTGACATAATCACACACTTATCACATTATGTATAGCTTCATTAAATCATTTTTAGCACATTTTTTTTCTCACCATCATATGGAAAATATACCAGGTACACACAGCACTAAGGAAATTGCTTCATGATAATGTGAGTCCTGAAGTCGCTGCATCAACTAGGATTATATATGGAGGTACATCTTTCAATTTGTCTAGACAAGTCATATTTCTCAAACGTAGACCAATATTGCATTAACTGGTGGACTTCAGCTTTTGTTGTAAACCAATTATTACGTTTTCAAACATGTTGAATTTAATGCAATATGTCAAGATTGTCAGAGAAGTGAATTTTCTACGGTATATATCCGTGAAATCTTGTTTCTCCATAGAGATTATTGCTGGATTTTGGCTGTTAATTGTCCATCATGATAATTGCAGGTTCTGTAAATGGAGCCAATTGCAAAGAACTGGCAGCACAACCTGATATTGATGGGTTTCTTGTTGGTGGAGCTTCCTTGAAGGTTTTTGTCTGACATCACTCATCTTTTATCCTTCTTATAAAATAGGAATTTATAAAAGAAAATCTCAGGGCCTTTCAGAGTTTGACTCCTGATCACCATTTAAGCTATACTATGCTGCAGCTGAAGAGTGTTTCTTGATACAAGTGGCATTTGGATTTGTTAGAGTCTACCAGCATGGTCCACATTGCCAATTTAATTGAATATGCACACTTGGATGGAATTGATACGACGCCTTTGTTTGCTAAAACAACCTGTTTTAATGAACGAACCAAGCATATATCGTACTGAAGGATGTCTGCTGTTAGAAAAACAATTGAAATGAACGGTGTCCTCTGACCAGGAAGGAATTGCACCACTGCCCTAAAACTTGTCCATTGTTCATGCTTGCTGTTTCTAGATTATGTTCCTATGGCTAGTTGATCACACCTGGCTGTAAAAAATGATCAGCCCTTCTATAACTCTGCTACACTCTTTGATTTCCCAACCTGGTTTCTGACTTCCTTTTCCTTTCTGTCTACAGCCAGAATTTGTGGACATTATCAAGTCTGCTACGGTTAAGTCATTATCTGCATAAGATGCTGGATTTCTTCATGTTCAACTCTATCATGTTTCAATAGCAGAATCTTTTGTAAAACTATGAACGAAGCTACAGTGGCAGGGAAATGTTATAAAGCTGGTTCTACTTTCCCGTTTTGCTCAATTATACCTGTATTGTCTCCTACAAACTTAGCTCGACTCCAAAATGAGTGGGGGACTTGGGGCTTCTTGTTAATGACGTTTCTTCTTATATTCGTTTTGGAACAAGGGATTTGGTTTGAAATGTAGATTTGGAATAATAATTTGATTTGAATCCTCTAGCAATTGCTGAACTTATTTGCGGAATCAAAGTCTGTTGTAGCGTCACAAAAAGAAAAAAGAAATACTCTTCTCTCGAAATATCAGCCAATCATCTAACTGATTGAACTATTGTTTTTGATATTTATTTTTTTATTATAAATCTGACACTCGACATGTCATTTCGTTTGTATTGGATTTTGGTTGATATACATATAAATGTTAATATTGAATGATTGAAATATAATTGTTAATATTGAAAATATAATTGCTAATATTGAATGATTGAAATATAATTGAATGTTTATTATGGAAGGTTAGATTATTTCTGAATTTGAGCATAGAATAAAATAAAAAAATAAAAAAATTACGTTTTATTTTTTAGTAAGTTAAAAAAAAAATATTTTTGAAATAAAAATAAAATGAGTATGGTAATTTATTTTACTAAGTCTAAAGAGTTAGACTTATTTAAATATTGAAATTGAGATAGGTTGAATATTTATTTTGAAGATATTTTATTATTTTGATGTGTTATAGTGATGACCTTGATGATTATTTCTAGAATGAAATTTGATTTTCGGTCTTAAATAATAATTTATTAATTTAAAAAGTATTTTTGCAATAAATAACATGAAATAACTAAAAAAAGAATAATTTTTCTTAAAAATATTTTTATCATATTAATCCTTCAACAAGAGATAAAATGATATATTGTTGAATCTTTTAAACTACAAAAATGAATTAAAGAATTTAGTTTTCTTTTAAATAATCTATTTTATCTGAAATTTTTTAAAAATTGATTTTGATGATGATTTTGGATATATTTTCAAATGATTTTTAAAGATATTGATAAATCTATTCAACTTTATTGATATTTTAATTTTGATGATTTGATAACTTAAATAATGATCTTGACATCTTACGAAATTACAACTTGAAATCATTATATAAATCAAATTAGTTCAAAATATATATATAAATGAATCATATTTTGTCTCTTTCTATTTATAACTTGAAAATATTCTTATTAACCATATTCTTGACAACTTGAAATTTACTATATACAAATCAAGATCTTCTATCTTTTCTTCTTTATAATTTATTCATGATCTTGATATTTATAGTTTGATATTTTTATAAATGAAAACTCTCCTTTGATCTCCTAAGATTTCTAATGCCTTGAATCTCATCTAAGAAGAAATTTGATAAAATAAATAATATCCTTTGACATTCATGATTTTATAATAATATCCTTCATGACATGATTCCTCATGACTTCCTTCTTAGTATAATTTATCATGAAAATTAATATTTCTTAAATTTATGATAAGTTAGAAATTATATGAGATTTGTTTTATCATGAATATTTCCTTGATTTCTTGACTTTATAGGAATCACGTTTAAATCTCTATGATTTTCTCTTTTTAACAAAAAAAAATAAGATTTATGATCTTAACAATTATAATTTAAATTTTTATCAAAATCATTCTTCTATTTTATTAAAAAGATTTATCTAAATGAATTGAGTATCTTAAGATTTATCTTGGATGAATTAAAATTATTTAATCTCCTATGACTTATTTTTATTATTTACAAAGAAAAAGAGGGGGAAGATAATTCTTAAAAGAAATCATATCTTTTAGTACTTATGATTTGATCTTTCATCTCTAATGATCCTTTTGTGCTTATGGTCATAAATAAAACATATCATCATAATCCTTTTTGACAATAAAAAAGGGGTGACAAAATTATCAATATGATTAGAAGAAAATTGGATATAATGAATCTTATGACATTGAACAAGGAACAATTTGCTTAGAAGAAAATTTAGAATTTTAAATTTTCTAAATACACGTGAAATGCATGATTTATCGATTAAGCTTGATTTACTATCATGTTTGCTTTTGGAATTCTTTATCTTTACCAATTGTGATTCTTATCAAAATTTATATGAGATGATCTTCAAAATGCATGATTTGCTATGTTTATGATTTCCTGATTTGTTACTTTTGCTTGTAATTTACATAAGATGAATTAAAATGAATGGGTAGCTCTTGATTTCTCTTGGATTTCAAAATTTATATCTATAAGATTGAGTCCTATCTTGTGATATGATGTTTTTCACTTGCCTCTCTTTCTACTTCTCTCTTATTTACAAAAAGAAAAAAATTTCACAAGAAAATTATGTTTTACAAAGGAAAGCAATGAAGTATTAAATATTCAATCAATATTTATTTTATAAAAAATATTAAAATTTTGACATATGAAGAGTTTATGTATCATCAAATTACTTCTCACAAAATGGGATAAATAGTATATTGATGACACAAATATAAAAAATAATACATATATGATAAAATGGAAGAAACAACATATTGATGAAAAAATGATACATATATGACAAAAGGGAAGAAACAACATATTGATGAAAAACGGTCAACGGTAAAATAAGGTATTTCTTCTTTTTAAAGTAAAAAAATTTCTAAATGCATTGTATGACTAGTGCATGAATTTTGAAAATTTTAGAATATTCTTGAAAATTGAATGATTCATAATTTGTTAGTCGAAATTAATGTTATATCATGCGTTGGGCCGGGGTTCAGACGATACAGTGAGAACTCGCCGAAGGTATCGAGAGCTTATTGGGAGTTCGCCGGAAGCTCACCGAAGGTATCGGGAGCTTGTTGGGAGTTCGTCGAGAGCTCACCGAAGATGATCGAGAGCTTGCCAAGAGGGCATCAGGAGTTCACCATAGAAAGACCAAGAGACTCGCCAAAAGATCATCGGGGGTTGTTGAAAAGCTTGCAGGGAGTTAGGAGGGTCTTGTTGGACTTGATGGTCACATTGATTGTAATGATTAGTCATAGTTAGCATCGATTATGTTTGAGTTCTACTTGAGTTAGATTTGGAAGGAATCCAAATTAACTCAACTGAGACAAATTGGATCCACTTTGGGTTTGGATTGAGCTCAGGATGAGCTTATTTGGTTGACTTAGGAAGGGGTCAACTAAAGGTACAAGTTGGGTATATAAAAGTAAAGAGAAAATATACTTTTACGGGATTTCCGATGGTTGTACTGTCAGTGGGCGATGGTCGTATGGCCCAAGCGACGATTGGACCGCCCAGGTGGATGGTTGTATAGTTGCTGCCCTATTTTCGGTGATTGTATCGTCGGTGTCAATAGTTGTACTATCGATACCCGATTTTTTCGGATATGTTTAAATTTTTAGCTCCATTTCTGAAGTCAATTTAGGTCTATAAATACCTTAAGATTTCTTATATTTAGCACAACACTTTGGGCTAGAAATTCAGTGAAAAATAGTATGCTAAAATTGTGCAAGAAAAAGAAAAAGAGCAAAGTGAGAAAAAGAGTTGTAATTTTTGTAAAGTCTCCATTGTGAGTTTGTAAGGTTACTCTCCTAAGCCTATGAAAAGGAGAGTGGGAAGTTTAAGGGTTTGGTTTTCACCTAAAGAAGATCGGTAATGGACACCAGCAGACCTCGAAGAAGAGGACTCAGGAGTGGACGTAGGCCAGGTTGAGGCCAAACCACTATAAATTTGTAAGTTCTCTACTCTTGCATTATTTACTGCTTTTAATTACTCTTAACTAGTTTAATGTAAGATACGAGCATCATTTCGAGACCTTCTCTTAAATCATTTTCTTAATCATTTCTAATGAAATATAAAAAGTACTTTCGATTTTCTTTCTTTTTCGTATATAAAGTTTTCAAATCAAATACTTTTACTCTTGCACTAATTAAAACTCCCCCCCCCCCCCCCCCCTCTTAGTGTCAATTGATCATAACACCAACAATAGACATAAGAGAATTGACAATAATGCTTGTGAGATCAAGTTACTTGAAGATTATGTGATGTTCTCAACATTCAATATGGTTAATTTTAGTCTTTATCATGTGGTTGAAACAAATGAGGACTCGAGGATAAGTCTTTTTCAACCAGGGAAGATTGACACGGGAGTACCTACTTTGCTATAGTCATCTCAAGTAAATCTTGTTGATCCCATGGTATGTTGAGAATTGATTCATGGTAGTTACATAGGTAATTAACATGTTTAGGAATTATGGAGGTAGTTTAGGAGTTAGTAAGGGTAGTTATTAATCATAATAAGATTGTAAGATAGTGGGATAAAGAAAGTTGTGTGAGGTAGTTACTATTATGTCATATAAATATGACCTTAGTTCATGAAACAAGGGAGTGCAGAAAGTGTGTGCATTTGGAGATTATCTTGTAAGTGTTCTATTATCTCCTGTTTAATACTATGTCGTTTTCTTGATTGAAAGCGTTTTTGTTATTCGCATCGTAGTATTCTATTTTTTATCATTTTCTTGCTCCTCCTTCCCCAACATTTGTGGTATCATAACCTTGTTTCAATCTGAACTGAGTATTATGGCTTTTAATGACAATTCTATGTCTCAACCCCTTATTCTCATCTTCTCGGACAAATCCTACGAATTTTGGAGTATCAAGATGAAAACTCTATTCAAGTCTCAGGATCTTTGAGACTTGATAAAGAATGGATATGCAAATCCAAATGAAGAAACCAGACTGAGGGAGAATAGAAAGAAGGACTCAAAGACATTATTTTTCATTCAACAAACTGTGCATAAGATAATCTTATCAAGAATTGCAGCAACAACAACCTCAAGACAAGCTTGGTTGATACTTCAAAATGAATTTCAAGGCTCATCAAGGGTGATTACCGTAAAACTTCAAATCCTTCACTGTGAGTTTCAAATTTTGTTTATGAAAAGTAATGAATCAGTGCAAAATTTTCTTTCTTGAGTGACTGAAATTGTTAGTCAAATGAAATCCTATGGTGAACATCTTCATGATCAAATAATTATTACAAAAGTTTTAAGAAGTTTAACTTTAAAATTTGATCATGTTGTTACGGTAATTGAAGAGTCAAAGGACTTATCTACCTATTCATTTGATGAATTAATGGATTCCTTGCAAGCACATGAAGCAAGGTTAAACATGTCATTTGAAAAGAGTGAAGAAAAAATATTTCAGGTTAAGGGCGAGTCTTCTACTTCAAAAGAAGATAAAAAATCAACAAGAAAAGGACGTGATAGAGGAGGATTTCATGGTAGAGAAAATGAAAGAGGAAGAGGACACTTTGATAGGCATGATGAAAGACAATCAAACTATGATCATAAAAACTACAAGAGTTAAATTCAATGTCATTATTGTAAGAAGTTTGGTCATATGAAGGCAGATTGCTGGAAAAAAGAAAAGCAACCAAGCTATGTAGAGGAAAATAAAGATAATAGTAAGTTGTTTATGACTCATTCACAAATTACTGATATCTTAAATGATATTTGGTTTTTAGATAGTGAATGTTCTAATCATATGTTAGGCGTAAGATCAATATTCAGAGATATTGATGAGACTCACAAGTTAAAAGTCAAATTTAGAGATAGTAAACAAATCTAAGTAGAAGGAAAAGGAACAATTGAGGTGAAGACAAATCAAGGGAAGGTAAAACACCTTGATAATTTTTTCTATATTCCTACTTTATCACATAACTTGTTGAGTGTTGGACAATTGATAGATGTTGGATATTCAGTTATATTTGATGATGGTTCATGCACTATTAAAGATAAAAAATCTGGTTTGATTATAGTAAATGTTTGCATGACGTAAAATAAGATATTTTCATATTTCAAATATTGAGAAACATGCTCTTGTTGTAAATCAAAAGAATGAGATAAATTTATGACATTTGAGATATGGACACCTTAACATTAAGGGTTTAAGGTTGTTAAATAAAAAAGAAATAATTTATGAATTTCCAAAAATTAATACACTTAATGTATACGAAGGATGCAATTATAGCAAACAAAGTAAGAAACCATTTCCTGTTGGAAAAGCATAAAGAGAATCTAATTGTCTTGAATTAATTCATGCTGACTTATGTGGACCTATGAATATAAAATCATTTGGGGGAAGTCCATATTTTCTGTTATTTACTGATGATTATAGCCGCATGAGTTGGGTATATTTTTTGGAATTGAAATCTGAAACATTTGATAACTTTCAAAGATTCAATGCACTTGTAGAAAAGCAAAGTGGTAGATGCATAAAGACACTTCGGACAGATAGAGGTGGTGAATTTTTATCTAATGAGTTTAATTGCTTTTGTGAAGAAAATAATATTCGCAAGGAATTGACAGCACCATATACACCAGAGCAAAATGGTGTAGCTGAACGTAAGAATCAAACTATTGTCGAAATGATAATAAGTTTGCTTAAAGGTAAGCATCTTCTAAATCAGTTTTGGGCATAAGCAGGTGCAACAACAGTTTATTTGTTAAATATTTTACCGACAAAAGCTATTATGAATCAAACTCTTTTTGAGGCTTGGTATGGTATAAAGCCAAGTGTAAGTCATTTAATAATTTTTGGTTGTATTGCTTATGTTTTGGTAAATTTATAAAATCATCATAAGCTTGATGAAAAATCTAAAAAATACATCTTAATTGGTTATTTATTATAATCCAAAGCATATCGATTATATAATCATATAAGTGACAAAGTTGTTATTAACTGAAATATTGTGTTTGATGAAAGGGCAAGTTAGAATTGGGAGATGAATGAAGGTGAAACACAAATTCGTATTCCAGCAGAACTAGTCACTCCACCGAATTAAGTGACAAATCCTGCTCCAACAAGTTCATCGTCAACCTCACCTAGTAGCAGTTCAAATTCAACAAATGATTCCTCAGATGAAACCCTTCCAGGAAGGTTTAGATCACTAACAGAGATTTATGATTCAACATTTGCTTTATTTATTTCAGATCCTATAAGTTTTGAGGAAGTAGTTGAAAAAAGGAATGACGAAAAATAATGGAGGAAATCAAGTCAATTTAGAAGAATGAAATATGAGAGCTAATGGATCTACCAAAAGAAAAGAAAGCTATTGGTTTGAAATGGGTGTACAAAATAAAGTATAATACAGATGGAAGTATCCAAAAGCATAAGGCTCGACTTATAGCAAATAAAATTATAATATGAAGTACTATGACACGGATAAACAAGTTGTAGATATTCTCACAAAGTCACTTCCAGTTCAGAAGCATGTTTATTTTATATCTCAAATTGGTGTATGTAACTATGAATCAAGGGGGAGTGTTGAGAATTGATTCATGGTAGTTACATAGGTAGTTAACATGTTTATGAGTAGTGGCTCATGTTTAGGAATTGTGGAGGTAGTTTAGAAGTTAGTGGGGGTAATTATTAATCATGAGTAAGATAGTGAGATAGTGGGATGAAGAAAGTGGTGTGAGGTAGTTACTATTATGTCCTATAAATAGGACATTAGTTCATGAAACAAGAGAGTATAGAAAGTGTGTGCATTTGAAGATTATCTTGTAAGTGTTCTATTACCTCATATTTAATACTACGTCGTTTTCTTGATTGAAATCATTTTTGTTATTCGTATCGTAGTATTCTATTTTTTATCATTTACTTGCTCCTCCTTTTCCAACATGGTATTATCCACAACTCAGAATGTTTGTCTTAGAGCATTTTCACTAGAGAAAGTTAAAGTTGCATCATTAATAGATGATTTGGAAGATAGAAAGTTAAAGCTATTTCAAGATTCTTTTCTTCGTGATCAAGGAATACATTAAATATATTAGTTAATAGATATGAATCACTTACTTTCGTAGTTCCCAATGCATGAATAGTTGTTTCATGTAATAGTATTTATTTTGATATTTTAGGATCAAAAATTAAGTTTATTATTTGATTTGTATTAACATAAACTCTTTTGGAATCTATTTAAAGTTATATATCTCTTGGATGCTTTCGTGAGCGGTGAGTCTTTCATTCGATTGTTTATCATTATTTAATTTTTTTAATGTGATAAATTTTCTATCTCTTCTTGTGATATTAAACTTGGTGACGAATTATTTTTATATATTTGATGTAAGTTATATCTTTTTTTTTCTTTAATCCAGAAAATTTTCATCAAAAAACAATTTTGTATTCTGTTTTTTTTTTTTTTTTTGAACTTTCCCCGATATCACGATCCTTGATACCTCACGTGCAAAGCACATGCTTATCCGAGCGCCTGCTGTCCTACGATCAACAACCATCACCGTTGCCCTCCTTGTCTTCAGCCTCCGGAACGACAGTTTCGATTTTTGAATGCTGATCGGGACGGAACGGAACCGGACGCGTCTCTTCCGGTTCCGAATAATCCCCAAAACGATGTTTTATATCCTGAATGCTTATTGATTCCCTTTAGAAGGATCTCTCTCCGGCTCTCCCTTCGCTCCGTCCTCCCTCGGTTAGATCCGGCAATCACGTACCTTTTCTTCTTGATTTCAACTAATTTCCGAGTTTTTTGATGCTTAGGGCTGAGCGTTCGGTTTCTCATCTCCTTCTCTAAGTAAGAGAAAATATCCTGCTATAGGGTTTAGCGGTTTAGGGTCTTATTTGTCGTTTTGCCTTTGTGTCGCTCGCGGTAGTGCCTTCTTTTCTTTGATCGTTTATTTCACTTTTTTTGCCTCTGATCGTTCTACTTTTCGGGCGTATTAGTGGTTTTTGCGGATAATATGCAACTGGCATACGCTGCTGTAGTGGATCTTTTGCTGCCTGTGTGTGTTTGGATGGGCGTGTCGGGCTTCTAGAATCCAGTTGTTACGTTTGGATGGGTTTATAATGAGCCTATTGCACCTGCTGTTGAGTGTTCTTGCTTCTCCATGCTAATTTATACTGCCATTGAGCAAATATGTTTGTTCGATTGCATTTGAGACAATGAAACATGTTCTCATGAACGCGTTTTGACATGCTTAGTTATTGTTTAGGTATCCTCTTTTGTAATGCGGTGATATTTTCTAGATGTTTATGCTTCCATAATGAGAACCAAGTTAAATCCGGTTTGTTTGATCAAGCTTTTATGAAGCGTAAGGTGCTGAACAGATGCTGTAATTTTAAACATGACGTTTTTAATTAACACATATCACCATGTTATATGACTGTTTTTTCCTGAGAGAGTGAATCTTATTCGTTAGAGATGTTATTGAATTTGTCTTGTATGATCAGTTATAGATGATATCTTGTTTAAACAGTACTTCCACATTATATTTTGGATCTCTCGTTTGTTTATTGTCCTTTGTAAAGCAATAGTCTGGTCTAGGTAGGTTGATGCTAGTAGAAATTGTCAAAGATCTTCCTCCTACCACAATGGACACCTATATGTTCTTTTTAATCTGTCCTTTTCTTTTTTTTTTAAACCCTTCTTATTGGGATTTACAATTCTCACTAACTTAGTTTGACTAAGGACTTGCATACGGAAGAATCAAAAGGTAGTACCTCTGAAGTAGCAACGCAGGCTACATGATTTTTAGATGACTGTAGAATCAACCCTAGATCTATTCATATAACACTAAAACTTATATTTGAGCAAAATGACTTTATGTTGTTCTATTATTTTCTGTAATCTTTATTTATATTGTTAGTTTGGTGAGTAATGAGCAGCAATATGATTTAATTCTCTTAAGATGCATATCTTTTGTAGAACTTTCGCATCAAATTTTTTCAGTTAGTGTAATAGATTGAATTATTTATAAGTCAATTGTAGGTTATGCTGTTTGTCCAATGAAGTTCTGATGAATGATACGCCTCAAAAGTTGTCCAATTGTCATTTGGGCCAAAGGAAAAAAAAACATAGACTGGTCAAGGTTGCTACTTGCTTGTTATGGCCAAATTGTAAAGAGTTTGATGAAAATTGCCTCTTCAATTGTTGGTATAAGGTTGTATTAATCGATTTGCAATATACCCCATATTTGCTGAACCCTTGTTCACTGGGATGTTTTGTGTCAAAAGTAGGTGGTCTATTAGTGAATATATATGATACCTCAACATGATTCCAGGTTGAATATGAGATAAGGTTTTTGATGGTATTTGGGTTATTCACATCCAAAGAGTGAGCGCTCTTTTTTCGGGCTTGACCCATGTCGTTCTAGGTCTTTAGTCATGACAAATATAATATTATCACAATGACTAGTCCTGGTGGTTGGGTTACATGGTACCTATTATTCGTCATGGTGAACCATGATCTGGTGGAGATATACATCATTGAAGGTGGCAGCAACATATTAGTCCACAATATGTTGACACTTGTGTAAATCTGATGATCTACGTTGACACTTGTGTGACTTTTGTGTTCTTGATGATTACATGATCATGTGGTGCACTGCCTCCATTGTCTCCTGTTCTTCCTTCCTCTTTCCCTTTTTCCCTCCTTTTCCTCCACCGGCTGCTTTTCTTCCTTTCTCTTCCTCCTCTTCCTCCACTGCCTTCTTTTCTTTCTTCCTCTTCCTCCTCCTCCCTTCTCCTCCTCTTCCTCTTCTCCTCTTTGGTACATACCAAGTGTACACCTGGTACGAACCGGTCCAGTGGAAATGTCTCGGGGATTCTTGCTTATTTTAGATATTGACCTATGCCATCTAGTTGTATCATTGCTGGTAGTATATATGTTACTGCCAGTTATTTTTTATGACCTTTCATAGTCTCTAACAGTCTATCTGAACATTCTCACAATTTAACATCTTAAAGTAACATTTTACTTACCGGTCCATACCGGCATACCAATATATTGTTGGTACTAGTACGGTATCCGTATCGGGCGGATATTAAAATATAATATAATATAATATTAAATGTTAAAATATATTTAAAAAGGAAAAGAAGGGGCAACTCGATCTTTCTCCCCGCGCGGGAGAAAAATCGCGAGCGAGGGCAGCGGCGGCGCGCGGGCGAGGAGGTATTCTTTCATCTTCTCTTCTTCTTTCTTCTTTCTTCTTTTCCTCTTCTTCTTCTTCTTCCCTTTTTCTCCCTCAATCAATTGCCGACGGCCGAAATCGACCGTCGACCCAAGGTCATGGTAAATGACTTCTTATCATGGGATGGATTTACAAGGAGATTCATCATATTTTGCAGCTAAGGATTGTGATTTTGCTATAGGTGAATATTGATGATGGAGAAGGGAAGGGAAGTGGAACTATCTGTGTAGTTATGTTGTGATCGGTCATTTTGTTCTTGAGTGAATTGGTGGTCCTCAAGGTTCATTTGACCGTTCTGTGAATTTGGATGATGGTATTGGGATGTAAGCTTTGAGTTGTTGCCTTTATATTGCATCACTATCAAACCAGTTTATCCTGACATCAGATATTTTGCTTCTTTAATCTATGTTGTCTCCATATCATATTCTTTAGATGAACCCACAAATAAGTTTTAGCTCTTAGGTTATGTTTCTACTTTGGATCTAGTGTTTCTCTATCTCCACTCAAAATTTTGCACTTTATCGTTTTGTTGTTTCTCGCTGGCCAATGAATCTTTGTTTAGGATTACATGTCAGTTTTTTATCCTTGATATATTATTTATTAATGCTATTGTTGGACTTTATGCCTTGGCCAAGGGATCAACACGGCTTGGTTTTGCCCGTGTGCAAGCTCGTCTGCATCGGTCGGTTGGAAGAGGAAGGGAGCTTGGGAGAGGTCGGCTAGGTCTACTCGAGTGTGCTTTTCAGATTACTCCTTCTCAGGGCCCGTCGAGGAATCCTGCATAAAGGCCTAGTCGGAGTGTGGTGCACTCGATATGGCCACTCCGACGATCAAGTTAGTGCCCTGCCTGAGACGTTTAAGGGTTCGATTGAAAGAGAGTCTGTCCCTCCCCCGACGCGATACCTAGGGGTGGCTTTTATATTCGTCGGTCGGGGGGATAGTCGTACCTCAGCCCTTTAATGCCTTCGACGTCCTTTAACTGAGTCATGCGTATGGTGCTGCTCCAAGGGGGGCTTCTGCTGAGTCTCGAGGTTCCGGTCGGTGAGGTGGTGTCAGGTGGTGCCGTCTTTCGAGACTTGCGCCTGACACTGTGTCTGGTCCGTTGACACTATGCCAGGTCGGCCAATGCTATGTCGTTTGCCTCACTCGCCTGGTGACGTGGCTCGACGGCGTCGAGGTGGTCGGGTGACCTAGCTTCAGGGACGATGTGGGTCGACCCACTTTTTGCCCTATCATTCTTCCCCCCTGGAAAGGTCTTCCCAGGTTTTCTTGGAGAGGGACGTTGGGAAGGGCTTTGTCTGATCGCCTCTGGCGTCTCCTTGGAGTCGGGTCACCACTGGTGTTCTTTAGTGTATATAGAGTCGAGATGGAGCTGGTGCAACCAAACCGTGTTGGTGTTGGCGTAGATTGGTCGAGTCACTGCTTGCTCGGGTCCTGGGCTGTCGAGTATTGTCTCTCGGGTTGTGGACTGTTGTGATACTAAACTCGGGTAAAATCGATGGATTGGTTTAGATGCTTAACTTGGGCAAGGACCGAAGGACTGGTGTAGATATTGAACTCGAGTAAGGACTGGAGGACTGGTCGAGATACCGAACTCGGGCAAAACTGATGGATTGGTCGAGATGTTCAACTCGGGCAAAACTGATGGACTGGTCGAGATGCTCAACTCGAGCAAAACTAATAGACTGGCCGAGATATCGAACTCAACAAAACTGATAGACTGGCTGAGATACCGGACTTGGGCAAGGACTAGAGGACTGGCCGAGATATCGAACTTGGGCAAAACTAATAGACTGGCCGAGATGTTCAACTCGGGCAAAACTGATGGACTGGCCAAGATACTAAACTCGGGCAACGACTGGAGGACTGGCCAAGATACTGAACTCGAGCAAAACTGATGGATTGGTCGAGATGTTCAACTATGGCAAAATTGATGGACTGGCCGAGATGCTCAACTCGGGAAAACTGATGGACTGGCCGAGGTTTCATCGCATTGTCGATTTTGTCGCGTACATTGTAGCGATCTGTCGTGTCGGCGAGCAGCGAGTGTCAGGTGTGACTTCGCACCTGACGTCAAGATTCCCTTGTCGTTATTCGAGATTTTTACGTCTGACATCGGGATCTCGTCCACGTGGCACGTCGTCCGTACGTGACGTGTCAACCCCCCCTCTCTCTTTCTCTTTTGAAGCGCATTCAATGCGGCTCTTAGGTTTCTCAGGCAAAGTCACTTCGTTGCCTCGGGGAGTCGAAACGTCACTTTGCACGAAAGTCATCCTTTATAAGGTTTACACCGTTGATTGAAGAGGTCTGACTTCATTTCTGCTCTTTGTTTTTGTTCTGCCTCTCAGCCTTCCACTCGGTTCCTAGCTTTGCCTAACCCTGCGGTCGTTTTTGATAGATCAGGTCGGAATGATCTCTTCTTCCTCTTTCCCTTCTACCTCGTCTTCGTCGACTTCCTCCTCAGTTCCCTCGCCCATGGCGAGGGGTTGCTGACCAAGCAACCTCGAGGTTGGGACATCGGGTTCATCCTCGGGTGTGATGACCCTGATAGACATAAAGGCCTTGAAGGCCTTAGGGATAATGAAGTCGTGCCATGACTTCAACTCGGTCGTGATCGTCGAGTGTCTCGTCGTGATCCGGGAGTGCTATAGCATCCCAGATAAGTATGCTCTGCATGCTCCGTTGTCGGGGCAGTGCCCATATGACCCCGTACCCAAACGGGTTTAGTGTGTCTATTGACGCCCTCGAGGCGGGGTTGCGGTTCTCGCTCCATCCCGTGATCGAGGAATGTCTCGGGTGGTGGTGAATCTCGCCGAGCCAGATAGTGCCCAACTTGGTGCTACATGATTGCATTCCTCGGGGAATGCCAAGGGGCGGGAATTGTCCCGACTCGCAACTTTTTCACAACGTGTTTCTAACTGAAGTCCTTTGCGCGCTTCAAGGCTCGGAAGAAGGGAAGGCTTTTGTCTCCGACTAGGGAGATAAACCGGCTTAGTGCGACCGATCTCCCCGCGAGTCGTTGGACCTTTTTCACCATCTGAGGTGACTCCATTATCACCTACACCTTCTCGAGGTTAGCGTCGATTCCATGCTGATGTATTATGAACCTGAGGAACTTGCCTGGGTTGAGTAGCATCTTGAATCTACTAAGCATTTAGAATGTCTCTGCTAGGTCCGAGAGGTGGGTGTGACCGAGCTTGCTTTTGACCATCATGCCGTGGACGTAGACCTCCATGTTTCTCTCGATCTGGTCCTTGAACATTTGATTGGCCATTCGCTGGTAGGTATAAAGGTTGTGCTTTCCTGATCCTTGGGAGAAATCTGAATTTGGTTATAACCTGAGAACACATCCATGAATGAGAGCAGTTTGTATCCCGAGGTGGAATCTACCAACTGTTCAATTCTCGGGAGTCGGTAGTAGTCTTTCGGGCAGGCCCGATTGAGATCGGTATAATCAACGCACATTCGTCAACTTCCATTAGCTTTTTTAACGAGTACTACATTAGACAGCTAGGTTGGATATTTGACCTCAGTAATAAAACTTGCTTCCATCAACCGGCCCACTTCATCTTCAATAGCGATCGGAAGCAAACCTCCAAGGTTTTTGTTTCATTGGCCACGCCTAGGGCGATATGTTGAGATGATGTTGTGCCACCTCTGGATTGATTCCTAGTATGTCCCTCGGGGACCAAGCGAAGACGTCGGCATTCTGTCTGAGAAACTCGATGAGCTGGATTCGTTTGCCCTTGGGGAGTGTCGAGTCGACCTTGATGACTTTGTCTGGACGCCTCATATCGAGGGGGACTTCTACCACCTGCTCTACGGGCTCAGGCCGAGGTGTAGCTTTGTCGAGCTGCCGACGGTCAATTATCGATGCCTCTGGCTTGGTTTTCTTGGGCAGGGTCGTCGTCGTCAAGTAGCATTGTCTAGACTCATGGGGGTCGCTTCTTACCTCCGCAATTCCCAACCTAGTCGAGAACTTCATTGTTCGATGGTACATCGAGACGACCGCTCTCAGCTTGTTGAGTGTTGGACGACCGATGATCGCGTTATCCGCGAAAGGTAGCCCAACCACCATGAACGAGACTATCAGAGTCTTCGACCTTGGCTCTTCCCCGACTATCACTGAGAGGGTGGTGATGCCGAGGGGGGAGACAGAGTCTCCTATAAATCCTGTCAAAGTAGATGTCATAGGGACAAGGTCCCCGTCAGAGAAGCCAAGTTTCTGAAAAACATCAAGATATAGTATGTCGGTCGAACTTCCTATGTCGACCATAATTCTCTTGACCTCGGCGTTTGTGATTTACATCGAGATCATCGCGGCATAATCGTGGTATTCTTCTTCCCTCGACCTGAAGGTGATCTCGGGGTCACGCTCGTGTCTAGGCCTCTTCTTCATTGCAGCCCGAGTGTACGCTTTTCGTGCTGACGAGCTGTCTCCTTTGGAGGTGGGCTCGCCAACGACGACATCGATTTGCTTCTCGAACGGTCCCTTCAGGTGAGGCGAGGTGTCCTTGGTATAACAGCCTTCCGAGGATTTGTGCAGTCTCCTGACATAGCGACAAAGGTGCTCTTGACGAATGAGGTCCTCAATTTGGTTCCTAAGGTTGTGACACTCCTCGGTGTCATGACCGTAGTCACGATGGAAGCGATAGTATCTTGTTTTATCCCGCACTTCCAGATGGGTCTTCATCAGGTTGGGATTCCTGAGGAGCCCTTTCTCTCGAATCTGGAGGAAGATTTTGGTTCTGGTGGAATTGAGAGGAATCAGTGGCAGCCTCGGTGGGGGCAGTTCGGGTCTGTCCCCACTCTTCCTCGGAGGCCCCGATGTTTGTCCTCGGGATTGCTCTGTGCAGGGGCGCTTCTAGTCCTCGCGTTTTCTGGCCAGCAAGGTCTCGGCGACGATGTACTGGTTAGCCCTCTGTAGTATTTCGGGCACCGTTGCAAGCGGGCGCTCGACCAACTACTAGAAGAACCTCGAAGGTCGTAAACCCATCAAAAAGGCTTGGATCGCCAGTGAGGGGTGTGCATCAGGGATCCCTCGGATTTCGGCTGCGAAGCGTGCGACAAACTAAGCCAGGGGCTCGTCATCCTTCTGGTTCAACCCCAGGAGTGACACGACAGTTGGTTTTGTCCAGGCATTGGCCAGAAAGTTCAGCTCGAATTCCTTGGCGAGTTGGTCGAAGGATGAGACTGAGGATAGCCTCAGTCGGCTATACCACATCTGAGCAGGGCCCTGCAGGGTTGTTGGGAAGGCTCGGCACATCATGGCGTCTGAGGTATCATAGAGGGCCATTTGAGCTTGGAAAGTTGCGACGTGCTCAGCTAGGTCTAGGCTGCCATCATAGGCCTTGAGCATCGGGAGCTAGAAGCTTGGCGGAATTGGTTTGTCCTGGATTTCCAGCGCGAAGGGCGAGCCGCCCATGGAGCTCTCTCCAAGCGCCTCCTTGGATTTGACGAACTCCTTTTGGACCTCGTCCAATCGTCGGTTTACTTGGCGCAGTTGCGCCATGAGGGAGTCGGCCGAGTCGGAGGAGAGGGTATCTGGCTCAGGAACGTTAGGGGTGGGGACCCTAGTGTCGGAAGCCGAGTGACTAGTGGTAGCTCTAGGGGTTCCCGACCTGACTTCGGGGGGGGGGGGGGAACCGTAAGCCTTCGATGTCAGGCCGCACGATGGGAGGCTCCTCCCGTGGGGTGGGCAGATCTGGTTGTACTGTCAAATGCGTCGGGTGTTGGGGTGTCGTGGATTGTGCCACTTGAGGGATGTGCGGGATGATAGCCTGCATCATCTCGGCCTACGCCTGTACTTAGTGGGTGAGGTCGAGGAATGCTTCGGCCATGATTGTAGGTGGCCCGGGATTCAACATGAGGGGGAGAGTCTTGGATAGTTGAATAGTCTACAGTAGTGGTTTGGAGTGAGGGCGAATGGGTTTCCCTCCCCAGGAGGGGGAAGGAAACTTGGGCCCTCGATGTCGAGGACTTGTGGAGCGGTGGGAGCTTCCTCCCTGAGACGCTCTCTGTTTGCATTGTTCTGTGGGCGCTCTTGCGACATCGGAACCTCCTTCTAGCGCCAAAATGTTGTTGGACTTTATGCTGTGGTCGAGGGCTTGCACAGCTTGGTTCTGCTCGAATGCGCAAGCTCATTCGCGTTAGTCAGTTGGAAGAGGAACGGAGCTCGGGAGAGGTTGGTTGGGTCTCTACTCGAGTGTGCTTTTTGGGTTGGTTACTCCTTCTCGGGGGCCGCTGAGGAATCCTGCACAAAGGCCTGGTTGGGGTGGGGCGTGCCCGATGTGGCCCTCTGACAATCAAATTAGTGCCCCGCCTTAGACGTTTAAGGGTTCAATTGAAAGAGAGTCAGTCCCTCCCCTGGCGCCATACCCAGGGGTGGCTTTTATATTCGTCGGTCGGGGGACAATCATACCTCAGCTATTTAATGCTGGCAGCGTCCTTCAGTTGAGTCATGCGTACGGTGCTGCTCCAGTGGGGGCTTCTACTGAGTCTCGAGGTTTCGGTCAGTGAGGTGGTGTCGGGTGTCGTCGTCTTCCAAGACTCGTGCCTGACACTGTGTCTGGTTGGCTAACACTGTGCCAGGTCAGCTGGTACTGTGCTAGGTTGGCCAATGCTATGTCGTTTGCCTCACGTCGCCTGGTGATGTGGCTCGACGGCACCAAGGTGGTCAAGTGACCTGGCTCCAATGACGATGTGGGCCATGGTGACTGGGCACCCCATTTTCTGGCCTATCAAATGCTTACCATTGTTTAAGTTTATAATTTATTCTTAACACTCCCTTTTTGAACTGCCCTTTTTCATTTTTCAGTTCCTTCAGCAGATGGCTCAGAGTTCAGAAGAATCTGATATAAGTGACTCTGAGGTTCCAGAGTATGAGGAGAAAATTTACCTTCGTCTTAAAGCAGGACAGTTTGTAGTGAGAAACACAGACAAAACATGCAGATGCCCCTTTTGTGCTGGGAAAAAGAAGCAGGACTACAACTACAAGGATTTGCTTCAGCATGCAACTGGCATTGGTGCATCCAACAGGAAGGGAAAAGTCAAGGCAACACATCGTGCCTTGGCAAAATATTTGAACAATGACATGACTGACACTACATGTTCATCAGAACAGCTGGTAGTTTTCCAGCCTATGCCTTCTAAAAGCACATCAGAAGATCAGTTTGTTTGGCCCTGGACGGGTGTTGTAGTTAATATTCCAACTGAATATAAGGATGGAAAATATGTAGGTGAGAGTGGAAACAGACTGAAGGAGCTGCTTTCTAAATTTCACCCATTAAAAGTTCATCCTTTATGGAACCATAGAGGACACACAGGAAATGCTATCGTGGATTTCACCAAAGATTGGACTGGTTTTAAAGATGCAATGGCTTTTGAAAATAATTTTGAAGCGGAGCATTATGGAAAGAGGAACTGGTTAGAAAAAAAACATCGAGGTTTTGATATTTATGGTTGGGTGGCAAGAGCAGATGATTACAATTCTGCTGGTCCTGTTGGTGATTATCTAAGAAAAAATGGAAATCTGAAAACTGTTGGTGAACTTGCAACAGAAGAATCCCGCAAAACAGATCGGCTTGTGGCAAATTTAGCAAGCCAGATTGAAGTGAAAAACAAGCATTTACAAGAGTTAGAGTGTAAATACAATGAAACTACAATATCGCTCGATAAAATGATGGAAGAGAGAGATTCTTTGCTCCAAGCGTATAATGAAGGTTCGTATGGTCCTTTGCTCTTTTGCAAATTTCGGCACCATAGTTATGCCAATTCTCAATTGTCTAGTGTATTCTACATGGCTAAAGCTTTCTGATCCTGTTCGGGATGGTTGATTTAACAGCAAACAGAAATATCAATCCTGTATAGCATGGACTCATCATCATAAAATAAATAAACACTGACACAACTTTGGCTTGATGCTATGTTATAGTACAGCTTAGTTATTTCTTTACTGCTAATGTATCTCATGATTGTACCTCTATTGTCAATTTATAATATATGGTAAAATACCAAAAGAACTTGTAGCTTGATTTATAGTCATCTAATGTCGTTGGTCAAAGATGAGTCAGTTGAACTAGGTTCTTTACCACTCGGAGAATGATGTGGCCCACATGTATCTTCCTTATGTGAATGAGGCAACTAAATGATTATTCTTTTCTGCTATCTGAGTATATTGATATATGAAGCTCGAATCTACCACTCGGAGAATGATGTGGCCCAAATTTTTTTAAATCAGCATATGCACATAATTAGCTGCTTATTTTGATCAGTCACTTAGCTTGTTCATGTCCTTTTTCTTGTCGCTGGATCATGATATATGATTTTTTGTGTAACGCACCTTGTTGCATCAGAAATTCGAAAAATGCAGCACCTTGCTCGTGATCATTCACGTAAGATACTTGCTGAGAACGAAAAGCTAAGGTCAGAGTTGGATTCCAAGCGACAAGAGCTTGAAATGAGGCGCAATCAACTTGATAAGCTGGTTGCTCAAAATGATGTTGACAAAAGGAAGCTTGATGCTGAGAGACAAAAGGTAAGGAGGCTTGATGCTGTAAGAATTTTTCACATTGAATATTTTTATAATATATAGTATTCATGTTCTTGAACTGTTTTATTGGCAAGCTCCTTTGACTTTGTTGAACTTAAAATGTAATATTGGATTGACATGCCAATCTATTATAGTACATGGAGTATTTTGCAGTAAGTTGCCATGGCTAGGTAGCATTATTGAGATTTACATAGATAGCTGGATCGCTTGTGTTGGTTTCTTCATTTTAGATCGGCAGTTTCCATCCATTTGTTGGTCAGAAAGGATTGCAGAAAAAAGAGTAGTATGGTGTTTGAGGCTTTTGGGAGGGTCGATGTAGGCAAACTCATCCTTATAAGTAGAGAGGTTGGTTATCTCTTAGCTGCTGAAGAGACCTGATTGGTGGATTGAACATGTAGGATGTGTTCATTCATCATTGGGATTATTAAGAGCATGTATCTCGATGATATGTTTACATTATATAACCTGGTATTATTTAATTTCTTTTTTCAATATATTATGGGATAATTCAGGCATCATGAATCCACCACAGATAAAACTGTCTGGGGATCTTTGGTATTTTGATTGAGCACATGCAAAACATTAGTTAGTTTGACGATCAATCCAAAAATTTTCCTCTCCATATCCTTAGACTATACATAATTTAAACCTATGCAGATCTGGAAGTTGCAGTAATGAGTCAGTCCATCATATGTCATGCAAAGCAAATTATAATAGTTGTTCATCCACTTCTAAAAAATTTCCTTGCCAGATATTTGTCTGGATAAAAAAATAGTGCACATTTAACTGAGACTGGAAGAAACATCAAGATAGCACTGTTGCGACAATTCTTACATGTACTTTTTAGTTAATTGTTATTTTGTTGCAGAATGCCATGAAGAATAATTCACTTCAGTTGGCAACTATGGAACAGAAGAAAGCTGATGAAAATGTGTTGAGGCTTCTTGAATATCACAAGGTGTTTTGCTCTCAGTTTGATTTCTTTAGCAGGAATTCTCTATCCAAACTTGTTTCACCGTAGGAATAATGTTTTTACATGTCTGGAGCTGATTTCAACAGAGGGAAAAGGAGTCTGCTCTCAAGAAAATACTTCAACTGGAAAAACAGCTGGATCAAAAGCAGAAGTTAGAACTGGAAATACAACAGATGAAAGGGCAGTTGCAGATTATGAAGCATATGGAAGGAGACGAAGATGCAACAGTGAAGAAAAAGATTGATGAGATGAGCGAGCAGCTTAAAGAAAAAATTGAAGAAATGGAAGATTTGGAGGCTTTGAATCAGACTTTGGTTGTTAAAGAACGAATGAGCAATGATGAGCTACAAGAAGCTCGTAAAGCGCTAATACATGTATGACTTCCACAGCCATGTTAGCTTTAGAATTGTTTTCCAACTTAGACCTCTGTGTAGTAGCATATATCCTTTTTTTGTCTTCATCTACATGGATTATCTAGGTTGTGGGATATAATCACAAATCTTTTGACATATACAGGGTCTGGGAGATTTGCTGGGTGGTCGATCTTTAATTGGCATCAAAAGGATGGGCGAACTTGATGATGTACCATTTCTTCCTGCATGCAAGCAGAGGTTCTCAAAAGATGAAGCAGAAGTCAAAGCCGCAGAATATTGCTCGCACTGGCAACATGAACTGAAGAAACCTGAATGGCATCCCTTCAAAATTGTTATTACAGATGGAAAGCCTCAGGTTTGGATAAATAGTTCTTTGTTCTTTGACTGCCCAAACCGTAATTTAATATTCTGCTGAAGACATGGATACCACAAGAACTGTGGTATATAATATTTTATTTTTTTAAAACTTTTCCTACTTTGTTTTCTTGTTTGTTTTTTTAATCTTTCTCGCAGCTGTGGTAACATGGGAAACTTGGTGGGTTCATAATTAGATTCTAATTAGAGGGCTTAATCTATTTTATTTTTCCGATCATGTCATCCTGCTGTATGTGTATTTGGTTTCCGTTCTTGTTTATTCTTTTATTCTTTATCTCTCGAGTGATTAATGTTCTTTATCTTTAGCTTTCACTTTCTTTGAGCGTATCAAACATTGATATTCTGTCACAGGAAGTTATAGAGGAGGACGATGAAAAATTACAAGCTTTAAAGGAGGAAATGGGTGATGCAGTCTACAAAGCTGTAACTACAGCCCTACTAGAGATGAATGAGTACAATCCAAGTGGTAGATATCCCATCCCAGAACTCTGGAACTCAAAAGCGGGAAGGAAAGCAACACTTACAGAAGTGATAAATTACATCATGAAGCAATGGAAGACCCTTAAGCGGAAACGGTGAGAAGTACATTTGTTTTAGCTTCCACTACTTGGACGGTGACAAATGTTGGCAAATTGCACTAACTAGACTACTGAGACATTTGATGTGGACTCGGGTAGTATGATTGTTTCGCTTGTAGAAAAAGTATGGACCATTTCCTCTTCAATACGTGGACTCCCGATGACCCCACTGCAAAAGATCCGTGAGACGATGACGATTAGTGTCATGACTTCATGGCTGAGTTTGTAAATTTTGCACTGGTCATGGGTGTCCCCTGTAATCTTGCTTATCATTGACCTTAGATTTATCGAATTTGGAATCAGAATCAATGGTTTGATCTTATTAAATTTAGAACTGAAATTGGATTGGTTCTAGGTGGTTTCACTTTCAGTTCATGAATCGCTGGTTCGAATTGTTATTCATCAAAGGAAGGAATAAACTTATCATGTGTAGGAGTAATTTTGTTTTTTTTTAATCCTTTTTGTTTTTTTTACATGACTCGATTTGAAATCATTGATCTGATTTCGGTTCTTGACCGATTTGATTCTGAGTTGAACCTAACCGTGGTCAATGCAGCTGACAGTGATCTGACTTCAAAGGGGAGGAGAAGCATACACTTCAGAAATCTTCCAATCAGGATCGTAGTTTGTTTGGAGTTGGCAGTCGGCGGTCATTGTGACCCCAAAAGAAGAATAATAAATTGCCAACTTAGGTGAGTATGTTCAGACATCTCTCTCCGCCTTTGAAACGCAAAGAAGCAGCACATACATATGACTACCAACCCCCCACATCACCAATATCTTCTTGATTTCGATACCACATCTACCTGCTCGCGAATAAATATTATATGTATAAACAATTTTCATGAAGGTAATCAAAGAATTATTATTATTATTATTATTATTATTATTTTACATATACAAATATGTGTATATAAAATTGTATGTTGACTTTGCCTGTACTCTGACGCTAACATGGACCAGCATCCCTTCGACGTGGTCTCGTCCACCAAACAATACAACAAACGAGGCCGATGCTGTCTCTCTTCTTCTTCACCTATATATGTTACGTATGTACATCTCTTGGCTTCCCACCGATTAAGCCTCCTACCCATCGCTCTTCCTATTCCTCTCTGTCTTCTCATCTCTCCCACTTCACCATAGAAACAACAATGGCCTCTTCGTCATCTGACCTCCTCATGAAGGCCTTCCTTCTCTCATGCATCGCGTTGCTTGCTCTCTCGGACGCCGCAGTCGCCCCACCACCAACCGCCGTAACCAGGCATTACAAGTTCGATGTGTGTTCTCAGCTCGCTTTCCTCCATTGCAGTACAAACTGTAAGGAAGATTGGATTGTTCTGATCCCAACGCCATGTACTAATGCAGATCCAAATGGCAAACGCAACACGACTGTGCCACACCAAGTCCATCGTGACCGTCAATGGTCAATTCCCAGGGCCAAAGATAGTGGCGAGAGAAGGCGATCGAGTTGTCGTTAAGGTCGTGAACCATGTCGAGCACAATGTCACCTTGCATTGGTAAACGGATTTCCCTATCCTGTGGTGGTGAATCGAAGTGCACAGACTTTTAATTTATTATTAGCCTCTAATTGACCCATCGTTGCACGATCTATCTATCATATTTGACAACAGGCATGGCGTTCGGCAATTGCGAAGCGGTTGGGCCGATGGACCGGCTTATGTGACCCAATGCCCGATTCAAACCGGCCACAGCTACGTGTACAACTTCACCATCGTGGGCCAAAGAGGCACCTTCTTCTGGCACGCCCACATCTCGTGGCTGAGAGCCACCCTCTACGGCCCCATCGTCGTCCTTCCCCGGCTGGGCGTTCCCTACCCCTTCGCCAAACCCTACAAACAAGTCCCCGTCATCCTCGGTAACCTCGAGCTCTTCCATCACCAGCCTCAGCTTCATGCTTGGACGCCATAGATTGACTCCATTAATCTTGATGCAGGGGAGTGGTGGAAGGCTGATACGGAGGCCGTCATCAACCAGGCACTTCAGACTGGTGGAGGACCGAATGTGTCAGACGCCTACACCATCAATGGCCTCCCTGGTCCTTTCTACAATTGCTCCTCTAAAGGTATCAAAGCTCTGCAATCAAGTGATTGATATGATATCGGAGAGAGTGAGAGACGCTTCCCACGTCTAAGACTTGTTGGCACGCTGCTGCATGCATTCATGCAGATACGTTCAAGCTGAAGGTGAAGCCGGGGAAGACGTACTTGCTCCGCCTCATCAACGCTGCACTCAACGACGAGCTCTTCTTCGGCATCGCCAACCACACGCTCACCGTCGTCGATGTCGACGCTGTCTACGTGAAGCCCTTCGAAACTGATGCCCTTCTCATCTCACCAGGCCAAACCACCGACGTCCTCCTCCGCACCAAGCCTGATTGCCCTAATGCCATGTTCTTCATGAGCGCCCGCCCATACGTCTCCGGATCCGGCACATTCGACAACTCGACCGTCGCCGGCGTCCTCGAGTACCGGAATCCCAATAGTTCGTCCCCGGCCAGCTTCAGTAGTAAGCTCCCACTCCATAAACCCACTCTTCCGTCCCTGAACGACACCTCCTTCTTCGCCAACTTCACCGGCAAGTTACGGAGCCTGGCGACGGCTCGGTTCCCGGCAAATGTACCTCAGGCCGTCGACCGGCGCGTCTTCTTCACCGTGGGACTCGGTTCGAGCCCCTGCCCGGAGAACCAGACTTGCCAGGGGCCCAACGGCACCAAGTTCGCGGCGACCGTCAACAACGTCTCCTTCGCGCTGCCGACCACCGCCCTCCTGCAGGCGCACTTCCTGGGGCAGTCGAGGGGCGTCTACTCGCCGGACTTCCCCGTCACCCCGCTGATGCCGTTCAACTACACAGGGACTCCGCCCAACAACACGTTGGTGGGCAACGGGACGAAGCTAATGGTGCTCCCCTTCAACACCAGCGTGGAGCTTGTGATGCAGGACACCAGCATTCTTGGAGCGGAGAGCCACCCGATGCACCTCCATGGCTTCAACTTCTTCGTCGTGGGGCAAGGATTCGGCAATTACGATCCGGCGAAGGACCCGGCCAAGTTCAACCTGGTGGACCCCGTGGAGCGGAACACCGTCGGGGTGCCGGCCGGCGGCTGGGTGGTCCTCCGTTTCTTGGCCGACAACCCAGGTGTGTGGTTCATGCACTGCCACTTAGAGGTGCACACGAGCTGGGGTTTGAAGATGTCGTGGTTGGTGTTGGATGGAAGCCTTCCTCACCAAAAGCTGCCACCTCCGCCGTCGGACCTTCCCAAATGCTAGACTTCAAAGGCTTTGGATTCGGCTCGTCCATGGGAGGCTTCTCTGCGAGTCCTTTTCGTGTCTGTTCTCGTTCTATTCTTTTGATGGGATTTGGGTTTTTTTTTTTTTTTGGCTCCTAATTGTGGAGAAGATGATTTTTTTTTTTGTAAAAGGACGTGGCAATAAAGACGTATCCATGTCATCGCTAATTTTGCTCCATCATAAAATTTTGATATTTGCTTAATTTGCGCATTTTAATTGAGTGTTGATAGGGTTCATGTCAACTCTATCACATAAATAAATAAATAAATAAATTTTAGTAAATATAACTTCTCAATCATCAATCATATTTTAAATTTTCGTGATCTCTTAATTATCATTACTTTACATAACCAATTTCATTTGTCCATCAATCATTCCCGTGAACATCGTGAAACCAATATTATTTATTTTTTATTCAAATAAATTTAATTAATTCAGAGATTGTTTTTTAGTTACCACATGACAATATACTGAATAATTTTGATCTAGTTTTCTCCTTTACTCAAGGAAAAAAAATTAAAAAAATTAAATTATGATTGTGATTGAAAATTATAAATCTCGATGAGAGATTTTGAGAAGATTAATCTTTACGAGGATGGAAGCATTTTAATCAACAATATTATATTGAGAAATCAAATCATATATTTGACTTGATTTAATTATAAAATTTTTACTTTTATATTTTATTTACTTAGCCTATAAAAATGAGTTAAGAATATTGTAATGCAAATAAATTAGAAATTGATCAATGAAATAAGTTTGTTTTTTTGTCTCACATTGAATGTGAGTGGTACGATACCACATTTGTTTTCTAATAATATGATTCCATCGTCCACATGCAAGATATGCGTGAGACGCATGGAAGTGCAAAGGCTTCATCTTGGGAGCATTCTCATTGAGCTAGATTATTTATCAATTTATTATCCTCTTATCTCAGTTACTATCTTTTATTCCTCTTCCTTTATTATAAAAAAATATTTTATCATCTTATATCAAATTTGGTTTTAGAGCTCTCGGTTTAGCCAAGATGTTTAATCATTAAGGTTGATTTATATGTCAATTATATGTTATCACATGACAATATACTAAATAATTTTGATCTAGTTTCCTAGTTTACTCTATAAAAAAGAAAATTGTTGGGTTAATTCCACAACGTGGACTGATGAGTCAGCCGTAAGAGGTTTTTCACATGCATAAGATCACCTTCGTGGAACAGTGGGGAGGACATCATAGTCTCGACCTCGGATCGGCTTTGCTTGGCTCGGGTCGGATCCGCGTGAGGCAGGTCAGCTCGGCTCTCCTGCATAAAGACCCTGACCGAGCTGTCAGTGCTCGGTCGAGTCCCTTCGACGCATAAGTCAAGGAGTAGGTTTCATATAATGGAATAGGTTTTTGGAGTTATCGAATCCCCTCATCAATGGTCGCCTAAGGGTTTTTATACCTACGAAGGAGGAGGTTGTCGTATGAAGTCGTTGTCGTTGCTATAGTATTGACGGCGCTGAGCACGGCCTTCAGCGGGGTTCTTAGGTCCTCTGACGGCGTCGTACGCCTGTAGTTGCGCCACTAGCCGCCCACCGTTAGTTGTACAATGGGCCGGTCGGTGTGTCAGGATTCTTGGTTGTCCTTGCTGAGGCCAAGTAGGCATCCAACATGTGTCTGACCTGGTATCGTCGTGATGTGGCTAGGTGATGTGGGTGGAAAGGGGGTGTCGTGTTATGATGATGATGGGCCGACCATTTGCATGATCTAACTTGGCTTGTAATTGGGTCTCGATTAGTGATCCTCGACTCGAAAGTTCTTAGAGTTGAACAACAATCTTGGGCATCCAAAAATGGTTGTGGTCGAGCTAAATGACTCGGGCGCTCTGGGCTTGTTACGATCGAGGCGAGCGCTTCAGAACTTGTTGGGGCCGAGCTAGGCAACTCGGACACAATTGGACTAAAGGTGCCGAGATAGGCAACTCGAGCACAATTGGACTGACAGTGCCGAGATAAGCAACTCGAGCACAATTGAGCTGAAGATCCGAGATAGGCAACTCAGGAACACTTGGACTGATGGTGAGAGATAAGCAACTCGAGCATAATTGAACTGATGGTGTCGAGATAAGCAACTCAGGAACAATTGGACTAATTGTACCAAGATAAGCAACTCGAGCATAATTGAACTGATGGTGCTGAGATAGGTAACTCGAGCACAATTGGATTGAAGGTGCCAAGATAGGCAACTTGGGCATAATCGGACTGAAGGTGCTGAGATAAGCAACTCGGGCACAATTGGACTTATGGTGTCGAGATAAACAACTCGGAAACAATTGGACTGATGGTGTCAAGATAAGCAACAACTCGGGCACAATTGGACTGATGATGACGAGATAAGCAACTTGAGAACAATTGGATTGATTGTGCCGAGATCAGCAACTCGGGCACAATTGGACTGAAGGTGCCGAGATATGCAACTTAGGCACAATTGAACTAAAGGTGTCGAGATAAGCAACTCGGGAACAATTGGACTGATGATGCCGAGATAAGCAACTCGGGCACAATTGGACTGATGGTGCTGAAATAAGCAACTCGGGAACAATTGGACTGATAGTGTCGAGATAAGCAACTCAAGCACAATTGTACTGATAGTGTCGAGATAGGCAACTTAGGCACAATTGGACTGAAGGTGCTGAGAAGCAACTCGGGCACAATTGGACTGAAGGTGCCGAGATAGGTAACTCGGGCACAATTGGACTAGAGGTGGCCGAGCTGGAGACTCGACCCGAGTCATGTCTTTGGGTTTCTCTTCTACGGGTCATTTGAATCCTTGCTCATGTGATTCGGTTACGTGAGCCCGGAGATTGGCTGCCAGGATCACGTGAGTGTGGTTTGCATGTGCTCTACACATAGGGATTCTTACTCACGTGACTTGCACGTTTGCTAAGTCACACCTCAGTCTGTGCGTCTTGTGCACATGATTTGCCTACGTGACGATCGTTTAAGGCTGACATGGCAGGCCTATGGTATGTATATACATTTATTGATATCATGAGTTCTCAGGGCAAAGTTATTTCTTTGCCTCGGGATGTGAAACGCTGCCAAGGGGCCTTATAACCTTCCTCCTTGGCAGCGAGATGCCTTATTGGAAATCTTGTGTACTTGCTTCTGTCGTCTTAGTTTTTCTAGCCTATATTTTTGACTCCTTGATCAGGTCGGATGTCCTCCTCAAGTTCATCCAGTGTCAGGTCTACTCTTTTTGCTAGTTCGGAAGGAACACAATCAGGAAAGTCAGGTGGCACCCAACTCGTAGCGTTATCTTATTGCATTTCTTAGCGAGTGCCAAGGTGCTGGCATTATTCCCAACCAAACTCCGTTCTTTGTATGTTTCACCTTTGCAAAAGTCGGGGTGGCTTCTACTTGATAGCTCAGGCTGGTTTTAAGGTCAGTGGAGCACCGATCGACAATAAGGGTTGGAAGGCTCGGTACTTTTTTATTAGTACCTCGAATTAGGGATTTAGAGTTGACTGGTCGATTCATTTGATCAACAACATTCCACCCTTTTTGCCCGAGGAGTCTATCATGGTTAATAAGCTGAAGGAAATCCTTCCCCTCTCCCGGGCCATCCAGGATATGATCGAGCCGTGGTTGGTCGAGGCAGGGCTCAGTCTCGCTTCCCAGGGTATAGTCAATTTTTTATGTGTGTCGTTTATGCTACAGTTATTAGAATTCTAACTTGTTGGTCGGGATGCAGGTGCAATGGATCTTGATGTTCTGCGCAAAAAGCTCAAGGCATCGGGCGGGAAGAGTTCTTCGCCTACTCGGGTCACAAGTTCCCCACCAGAAGTAGACGAGATCCGTGTGGACGCCATGCCCAAGAGGCCTGTCGGGAGTGCAGCTCCTGAACAAGCAGCTACTGCCCGACCCAGGAAGCGGGTATAGATAGCGGTGAAGAAACACAAGTCCCCTCATGGCGAAGGGAGCTCCCAGGCAGTCGCTCGAGGGAAGGAGCCGACAGCTTTGACTGAAGGGGATGCGTCCCCCACCTATTGCCGAGTGAAGACGATGAAGGACTTGTGTGGCACGAGGGTCTGCAAAGACAATGAAGGATACTATGCCCTTCAAATTACCAACTCGGCCCCCAAGGATCTGGACGCCTCGGTGTGAGCTCGGTGGCCGAACTTAACTTACTTGGCGAAGGTTTGGGATAACTCCCAGGCGACCTCGGAGTTCGGGAGAGGGGTTTTGCACCTAACCTTAGCAAAGGAGCTCTACACCTTGCCTTCCGAGGTCCTTATGACAAAGGCGGCCAGGCAAATCGCATTGATAAGTCATGTCTCGGCGTTTATTATCTTTGACCTCTAATGTTCATATTCCAACTCCCCTTTGGTTTGCAGGGGCACCACTATCAAATGGCCCTTTTAGATAGGGTCCATGATGCTCGTCACCTGGTGACTATCATGGGTAACCGAGCCTCACACTTGGAAGCAGAGATCGAGAAGCTAAAGTTTGAGGGGGACCCCGAGCAGCTGGCCGTCGCTCACCAGCGAGTGGTCGAACTTCAAGCGAACAACGCCAAAAAATATCTGAATTGGGAGAGGCGACCTAACGACGATTGGACCAGGCCGACAGGGAGTTGAACGAAGCTCGAGTCGAACTGGCGGATAGTCAGCGCTAGATTAAAGAACAAAAAGCAAGTGGTCGGAAGGTAGACGACGACCAACTAAAAATGATGAAAGAGAATGAGACCTTCAAGTTCGAGTTGTCGGGCAAAAGCATCGCAAACTATAAGCGGTCAGTCGGGTTTGCATGGCGGCTGTGCCATATGGGTCAGCTATCCTACAAATACGAGTACAGGATCGCTCTGGCCCGTTTTCAAGCTCGGTACCCCCGACTTGAGGGTGGACAGAGACTCCTTCACCGAGAAGCCGGAGGACAACTCGGTGCCCATGGAGACTTGTCAAGAGTTTGATGACTCTGTTCCTACCAAGGAGTGACTCGAGAGTTCTCTTGTCACATTTTTGTAACTCGGGGCATGTTTAGTTTTTTTTTTATTATAAGTCGGAATGAACATTTTGAATGCAATTCCAACCTCAGTCTTGGGTCTTGGCCAAACTTTGCATAGTCTTATGACTGACGTCATTTGTAAATGCGTATTTTAATTAATGGTAAGCACTTTTTACTTGTTCCCGACTTACGCGTAGAACTTTCACAGATTGGATATGTGCTAGGTTCTCGGCAAGTGACGGTGTTTGACATGGGCACTCCTTCGAGCACTAACAACTCGGTCAGGGTCCACGTTGCGGAATTACCCCAACATTTGACGTTAGAAGGAGGGCCCATGTCGCAGGAGCGTCCTTCTAACCTTTTCCCGAGCTGGGCGGTTGAGGAGGCTATCCCCTCGACACCCTCGGTTGGAGTCGCGTCCTTAACCCCCTAAGCGGGAACGATGGATGCAGGACAACCTATGCTGACTCCCGACATATACTGGCGGTCGTTCAATGACCCTGGGCTCACACCCCCAATCCTACATCCCCCGCCTCTGGCAGTCTCCGCAGAGACATTTCTCGGCCTATCTCATCAGGCCAAGCCTTAACTGGGATGATACAAGCTATCATCCCCCACAGCCCCCAATTGACGCAGACAATGGCTCCCCCTCAGTCGGAGCCCTAGTGGCCAAATCCCCTCGTCAGTGGTCGCCTGGGGGTTTTTATACCTGCGAATGAGGAGGTTGTCATACGAAGTCATTGTTGTTGCTACAGTACCTGGCAGCGCTGAGCACGGCTTCAGCGGGATTCCTGGGTCCTCTGATGGCGCCACACGCCTTTAGTCGCATCGCTAGTCGCCCGCCATCAGTTGTACTATGGGCCGATCAGCACGTCAGGATTCCTGGCTATCATTGTCGAGGCCAGGTCGGCATCCGACGTACGTCCGACCTAGTAGCGTTGTGATGTGGTTGGGTGATGTTGCTGGAAAATGGGTGTCGTGTTCTAGTACTGATGGGTCGACCATTACTGACTCTATCAAAAATAATGAATGAATTTTAAAAATCAATTATGAACGAAGATTCTACATCCCGATAGAAGATTTTGTGAAGATTGATCTTACGAGAATAGAAGTATATCAATCAATTATATTATCTCTCAAGGGAAGATCACATCATATATTGATTTGGTTTAATTATATTTTTTTAATTTTTTCCTTGTACTTCGTCTATGAAAGGAGCAAGAAAATTGTAATACACATAAATTAGAAATAGATCAATCAAATGAGTTTTTTTTTCCTAGCTTAAGTGTGGTCGGTACAAGGCCACATTTGTCTTGCGATGGCATGATTCCATCATGCACGTGCGACATAATGGAGGTACGAAGCCTCATCGTGGGTGTATTCTCCTTTAGCCAAGCGAGTCCAATACTTACTCATTTGTTTTTGTATTATCTTTTAGTTAGTATCATCTATTTCTCATTTTTATGTTCCTCTATTATAAAAAAAAATATTTTATCGATATGGTGTAATAATATTTTTAATCAATATTAAAACTCGAATGATAAATCAATATATTCATAAACCTCATTAATTAAGTTAAAGTTGTAAGGAAAAAGAATAAAATTAAGTTACTAGTAGTAAAAGACAAGTAAAGAGAGATAAACAAATTTATAGTGATTCGATCTTCCCAATCTATGTCTACTCATAGTTCTTTTTCCCTTGAGGTTGTTGGCTTTTACTATCGATCTTCTTTTTAACATATGAAGATCAACTACTTTTGTTATAACTTTCTCATTTTTAAGATTAAGTAAATAACCTTCACTTGTTTTTTACATAAGATCTTTCACCTTTTAAAACTTAGTTCTATAACTAAAGTTAAATAGGAGGAGACTAAACTATGCTCAAAATAAGAGTTCATAATAATTTTTAGCTCAAGAATAAATACTCATCAATCAAGCCTGACTATGATATCTATAAGCCCCAAAATGCTTCAAGAATGAAATAAAAAATTTAAATTCTCAAATTTTTGAGATACGAGCAATATAATCATCAACACTAGACAATATTATCGTCATAATCACATTGTAAATTTGAACTCTAACGATACTACCATCGACATAGGCCACCGGAAAGGTTGACAAAGTACAAACAATATTTATCGATTGACTCAAGCGGTAATATTGCATGGGTCTAGCGGTACCACTAGTCAAGCCTAATTTAGGCCACCGGTTTGACCTTCTAATGAGCCTAATTCATCTCGGGTTTATGCCTAATGGTTTTTCTTAACAAGTTATTATGGTTTCATCTCAATACCATCTCAAATTGACCTATAATGAGCTCGATCAAGACTTTAACAAATCTACTATACATACGACTCATTTACTAAGCTTTCAGGACGTTGTACGCTATCCCAGTATGTCGTCTGATCTTCCGACACTTCCTATGAACTTTCGACACATTGCTCTTTCCTTAAATATATCGTCTATTCCATCGGCATGTCAGCCTTCCTATAACATCCAATTTTCTGGTGCAATATTTGATAGGCACGATGCCCAAACTTTTAGCACAAAATCTGATTTTCAGTACATCGACTAATCCTCTAGCTCGACGTCCAATTTTCAAAATGATAATTTTTCGACATAACATTCAACTCTCTTGATCAATAGTTGACCCATCGATGGATCGGGTCCGTGATCGAAATATTTAATACGTCACTTATCTCAAAAGAATATTAGTTAAATAAATTCATCAATTAGTTTCATAATCAAAATCCAAAATTCAACAGAACATTAATTGATAAGCTTAAAATATTTATATCTAGGATATCTTAAAATTTTTATAAGTATTAAAATAAGATTATAAATAGTAAAAATAAATTATTGATAAAAATCTCCTTAATTAATCACTATGGATTAAGTAAATTTTTTTCTTTAGCGAAAACAAAACCCGCGTTGAATCCTAAAGAAGCCACGATTTGTTCTTTGTTGAGGATTATTATATCCATACGTGCTTCTTATTTTGCTCCGGAAACCATTTCCTATTCCCTTATGCCCCATCTCATGCTTCGCGTTTGACAAATAACAAGAAAAAAAAAAAAACGGAAAAAACAAGCCTCCTGCTGAATTAATGCACAAAGCAAAAGGCCAAAACACCTTGAATTCATGGATCAGATCCATTTCATCATCTTTCTTCAGAAGAGATCGATAAAGATCATAACTACAGAATCCAAAATGGTGGATATGTGGACAGCTGGTTATGTAATCGAAGGATGCATTAGCAAAGTGACAGGTCGTGCCTCATCCAAACCCTGTATTACTAGCAAGGCAAAGTGACATATACACCAAAAGAAAGAACCGCTGATCCAATGTCGATAGATCCACCATAAAGGGGGAGCATCTCGACCTCAAGTACATTAACTTAGAATAAAAAAATGTGGATGCAGATTTGTACATTTATTTTGGATCTGAAAAGATGAAAAAACATCTACAGAAGTAGCATTTCAATACACTACAGGAAACTAGACGTTTATGTAGGTACGGCCTCCTCGTCAAGTGTCTCGAGGCTCTTGTTTTCCTCTTCCTGCTGGAAACCTTGTTTAAATCTGTCATAATTCGTTGGCTCACTTGATTTGAATGGCCGCTCTCCCAGGACCCGCACCAAGTCATCCTGGTGCATGACTTCCTTTTCAAGCAGGAGCTCGGCAACCCGTGCCACATGATCTTTGTGCTCCTTTATCAATTCAACCGTCTTCTCATAGGCCTTGGAAATCCATTCCCTCACCTCGTTGTCGATGATGGCTCCAGTCTTGCTACTATAAGGCTTGGTCATCTCGAAACCATCCTCTCGCTGGGGGAAAGAGAGGAGCCCAACCTTGTCGCTGAAACCATATACTGCAACCTGGGCATAAGTCATTTTTGTCACTTTCTCCAGGTCGTTCTGCGCACCAGTGGAGATTTTCCCCAGCAAAACCTGAAACAACCAATAGAATCATTCTCCGCTAGCTTTAATTAAACATTTGTAAAGCAACCTTTAAAAGAGAATTTGCCACCTACTCCATCCAAAGATTATATGAATTACTTCAAGTGTAATAGAAAACAGATCTAGAACTTTACATCAAGAAAACTCATTAATAGAAAAAAAATTCCAAGAAGCATATATGTCAAGAGGGACACTTCGCACCTCTTCAGATGCACGGCCTCCAAGAGTCATACATGTCATGTCAAAGAGCTGCTCTTTGGTCATTAAGAGGTTCTCATTAGGTACATATTGAGCAAAGCCCAGAGCTGCAGTACCACGAGGAACAATTGTTACTTTGAGGAGGGGCTCCGCATGCTCCAAAAACCATCCAGCAACAGCATGACCTGCTTCATGGTAAGCAACAGTTCGGCGTTCCAACTTGCTAATTACCTAGAGTACAGACAAGCACAAATAAGTTTTCATGTGTAAAGACATTCTTAGACCACATAATATCAAAGACCATAATTTCGTATCATACCGGTATACCGAGCTTTGCTCGGTACGATATGGTACGGGCATATCGAGCGGTATGCCAGGGTGTACCACTTGGTACGCTTTTATATATATATATATATATATATATATATATATATATATATAATAAAAAAATAAAAAAAGGCGACGTCCTCAGCGACATCGCCCCCTTCTTCTCCTCGTCGCCTTCGATGAGGAGAAGATCGCCGGACGATTTCTTCTCCTCGTCTGAGGCAACGAGAAGAGGAGGCGACATCTCATCTGCGCGTCCGGCGAGGGAGGGTGGCGATGGATCGAGATCGTTGAGGGAGAGCGGTATCGGATCTCCAATTTCTCCCTTTTCTTCTCCCTCTTCTTCCTACTCCCTCGCTACAGCCAGGCTGATATCACCCTTCAACAGGCAGTAACAGGGCAGAAACAACCCCAATCGACGGTACTGCCGGTAGCAAGCAATCCACGTACTGGTCTGTTAGCGGACCGGTATGTACCGCTCGGTATGGGCGATACCATTCGGTATTGCAAACCTTGCATAATATTAACATGTTCGGTAATCAACTCACAACACTTAAACATGCTAAAAAGAATATTGAAGCTCACGTAAGGCAAACAACACCATGGCTCAAAGCCGCATGACTAGATATTTATGGCATCGTTTTCCACATAACAAAGTCATCAAATAGCTAATGAAATCTGAAATGCATAGACAGTTTTTGTAAATTTACAAATTGCTGCACGATAACCATACAAAATGTCATTGCTTATTCTATAAGTTAGATAAGTCTAACACTTGATTCTTATATTTGTAACAAGATAAAAAGGAAGACAAACTACAGTATAAGCCATAAGGCTTAACATATATGAAGAGAACAAGAGTTAATACAAACAATAAACATTTTCTTAAGAAAAACAATGAGGTAGAACAAAAAATTACCTTATTTTTCTTCTCTAATCCACCAATGATCCTATCAATAGCAGCCTCAAAATGCTGCATTGTAACTTGTGTTTCTTCACTTCTTGCAGCAACCAAAGCAGCCTCATTACAAACATTGGCAATGTCAGCTCCAGCAAATCCAGGAGTAAGAGCAGCTAATCTTTGGGAATAAAATGAGGGATCATTATCTAGCTTAATCCTTTTAAGATAAATGCGAAAAATCTGCTCACGACCTTTAATATCAGGTTTATCTATTGTAATTTGACGATCAAATCGGCCAGGTCTTAATAAAGCCTTATCCAAGATATCAGGTCTGTTGGTACCAGCAAGTACAACCACACCAGAGGTGGTTCCAAACCCATCCATCTCTACAAGCAACTGATTCAGCGTGCTTTCTCGTTCATCATTTGAACCTGAGAAACCTCCGCGACCTCTTGTTCGACCAATAGCATCAATTTCATCAATGAAAATTATACTAGGGGCACACTGTCTGGCTTCTTGAAACAAGTTTCTTACCCTGGATGGTCCAACACCAACGAACATTTCCATGAAATCTGAACCAGAAATTGACAGAAACGGTACACCAGATTCCCCTGCAGTTGCTTTTGCAAGAAGCGTCTTTCCTGTGCCAGGAGGACCTACAAGAAGGGCACCTTTTGGTATTTTAGCTCCCAGTTCCTCATACTTATTAGGATTTTTGAGGAAATGCACAAACTCCATTATTTCTTGTTTGGCTTCATCACAGCCAGCAACGTCTTTGAAATACACCTGGTTTACACATTGGGAGAAATTAGGACAGTTACACTATTTCATATATGAAAAGAATATAGGTGTTGCAAGCAGTTGTTTCTATTGAGAGATGAGCAACAAATACACACAAATGTAATTGCTGGTTACTCAATATCATTGACAAATACAACAAGAAAAAGTAACTGTGTTTTTCACTTGATCAATAGAAAGCCATAAGGACAACTAGAACTTCCAACAAATCTTCACCTGATATTCTTACCTTATTTTTTGAATTCTTATCCATCTTAGTCACATGAGCTTTTCCAATGTTAAATATACCTCGATTCCCCCTTCCTGCACCACCCCCTATGCTAAATCCACCCTGTAATCTTTTCCCCATGAAGTACAGAAGACCCAAAAGGAAGGCTGTTGGGGCAAATTTCAGAAGCTCCTGATACCAAATTACTTCAGAGACATAAGTTACAGGAACATAATCATGTGGATCTCGGCCCAATGCTTCCTGTGCTTCCTCCAACTTCTCTTCAAATGAATCGACACTTCCAATATTAAAATAGTACCTGTACCTGCCAGGATCACGTCTGCTGGGAACATCTGTTTTTGGACTATGAATTTCATTGTCCTGTTTCTGATTGGTGGCTTGAGGAGCACTCCTGACATAAACTTTGGCAACTGATCGATTGGATACAACAATATGATCAACCAAACCTGGTTCCAATAGCTTGTTTCTAAACTCTTGGAAACTAATCTGCAAGAAAGAAGAATCTGCATCAGGGGGAATATTTACCGTGAAAGAACTCAACATAGTCTTAACATATAAGTACTACATTATATATTTGTAATCTAATTTTTACCAAATAGTCATTTATCAGCATTCCAAGATGGCAAAGCAGAAACCAATAATCATATTAAATATAAAAGAGCTGATGTGATTGATAAAAAATGGTATTTACTAGAATGAGAAAAGGTAATAGCTCACATGTTTGTAGTATTTTTGATGCACTGAGACTCAGCAGGACAGCAGAAAATATCACAAAAATTATGAAGTGCTAGTGGACTTCAGACACGAGAAAGGTAACCAACAATTAAGTGTCTATCCAAGGCTATCAAATATCACTTAATTTTTGCAGCAAATATCAAGAACTTCTTGCATCAACCAGCCTAAAAGGCCCTGAACTCCCTCTTATGAATCATAACTTGACAAACAATGATGCTAACTGCAGGAAAAACTCTTGCTCAATTAAAAAGAGAAGGAATCAAAACTGCTAAAAATCATCAGTACATAGATTATATACAAGAGAAAATTTAGCAAAGTTGAGAGCAACTTGAATAGAGCAACTAAAGAGCAATCAGCTTTATCGATAAACTAAGATGAATAACAGCAGGAACTTATACAGATAAAATTCAGAACAAAAATAGGAATGTCAAAACCAAGAACATCTTTGGATCTAGTACATTTTAAGACACCTCATTATTGCATAAATAAAAGAATCCGAGAGATAAAATGTGTCAGTCATTGGCTCTTTATTAAATTTACCATGCACACACATGCCAAGTTATTTTCCACAGCTCATCCACAAATGGAATGGACAAGTGCTCTCAAGATTACCAATCCAAGATGGTGCATTCCCTCAATGGCTTGTGTTTGTACCATGTACTAGGAACCAATACTTCAGTCCTCAAAACATAATTTGAAAAAACTCATGGAGATCGCTAATTAACACTGTCCCAGAAACAAATACTGTTATGTCAACTGACATGCCAGATAAACAAGATTATATACAATAATACAGATTGCCAAGCAAGGAAAATGAAAACAAGCCTAAGTTGATCAATATTTGTAGGCTCACAAGTTAAAGCAACCTATGAGCAAAAAAAAAGCTTTTCTATTCTACAACATAATATGCATACTAATCAGAATTATTCATAGTGGAAATTGACTTGAACTGTTTGTTGACTTGTACATGTTAAAGGTAAAATGATGCAGACTTCCGCTGGGAATTAGAGTATTAACAAATTGCAAAAAAAAATCTTTTCAATTTTATGTCAAGCATGCTGCATGAAGTTGGATCCTGAGGTAAAGTATTTCTAACACCAAGACCTAAAGGTTGGGAATTAGAAAGGCCAAAACTTCTATCAGTATTGCAATAGGTTACTATGATGAGATCTACAAGAAATATAGGAATAAGATGGCATCATAATTAGATTTTCCAAGGAATCCCCTTTCTGAAAAAAGGACTCAAAGACTGAGACAGTTACTTCCTAACATTCTGCTAGAGATAATGATGTTTATGTATCAGCATATAGAGAAAGGGCCCAGACACAAAAATGCATAATTACCTCCTAATCATTTTATGGTAAGGGTTTCCAGCAAATTAGTGCAACATTTTTATGAAATATCGGTTTCAACTATTGGAACTCGTCATAACATAGGAAGGTTGTGTAGAATCAAATAACAGAAAATGACTGAAAAAAATTCCAAAGCACTTTACAGAGAGAAGAAAATTGTATTGGATGAAAGGAAAAGCATTTAGATGGTTAGTCTGACCTCTTTTTGGTCAGATGAACCAGCAGAAAAAGATGAAAGCAACAGGCCAATAAATATAAGAGGAGCTATGTAATTCTGCAATTGCTTCATAAAATTCTCCTGGAAATTTCCATGATCTTCTGTGCTTGAATCCCCTGGGAATAATTAAAAAAGTACATACTTAGAACATTTTGACTACTTAACAAATATTAAGTAAACTGCTTGAAACACACATGGATTCTGAACAGATATAAATAATATATTCCATTAATAATAGACATAAACATTAGTTTATACAAAAGTGGATATTTTGAAGACATAACCTGTCAGAGAGTTATGTCTCAATCCTACATACTCCTGGAAGCTTCTTGATTATGAATACGATGATACATGTAGGTATCACATCTTATAGAAATATTATATGTCTGATACAATTGTACAATCATTCAATAACTCCCAGAACCTTGCTGGTAATATTTCTTGATGACTATGGATCTAATAATAATGGCCCAAGAAGAATGTAAAAATAAAAATTAAGATCTAGTGCTATGGGAAATCAAGCTATGGTTAACAGGAAAAATACTTTGTTTTTTATTTACTCTTCCATATTCTATTGTTTCTTTTATTTAGTTCATCTTAAGAGCATTTATTCTGCTTGGTGTTTTTTGAACCAGAGAGTTTTTATCACTTATGGTAAGTGGCATTTAAAGCAAGGTCTTCCAAGTATACAACCGATAACACTGCCTTTAAGCAACAATACCTATTTTTCTATCCTTAGTACATAGCATCCTTTTCATCAGCATTACCATATTAGAGAATTCACTGTCTGTGCACCTTCACATTCATGGATTATACATTTCGAATTAACGGGCTCCAATACATCAACAACTTGTTCATACCATCAAAGAATTAGGTTTCTGCTAAAGATAGAAAACACATCTAACAAAGAAAACCAGTGGCTACTTCTGGAAAGATTCTTCGACACATAGAACAAAACATGAAATTGCGCATAGATTAAACATATGGCATATGTCGAAGCATACCAAAAGAAAGTCATTTTAGACAGACTATAATCTTCCCTTAGAACTAATTTTATTGAAGATGGAGTAAATTTTGCAAGAATCAAACATACAGGACATGATAAAGTACACCAATGATGATCATTTTTTTGACAGATTGTAGTCATGGATTTGAACTAATTTTCATAAAAAAAGGAATACTTGCACAGCCAATGAATTGACTCCAACTCTGACGGTCCAAAACTTACATTTCCTTCTAAAATTAGTATATAACTTTGTTATGATTAAGTTAGGGAATGCTGAGTGATAGCTGACTCTGGAATTACAAACTATAATTTGAACATTGCATACCTTTGGAATCTGATTTGTTGCTCGAGTCTTTGGGGATTTCCTTCTTATCCCTTGGATAGTAATTCTCGTAATCTAAAAATAACGAAAAATATATGTTTTTGAAAAAAATAAAGAGCTGCCAGCCAAAAAAAAGAAAAAAAAAAGCACAAAAAATTCAAATACTTTTCTTTTTGGGGGAGCCACTAGAGAAGAATCGCCTGAAATTAGGATTCGCCAGCAGGAACCTCCAATGCGAGAGATGGCTCCCCACGCCGACCGCCTTATCTGCCCCCACCGAATTCACGTAACCCCTAAGAAGCCCTATGCCGGCGGTGATATCGCGTCCAATGCAAGGTTTTTGCAGGAGCACTTCGCTAGAAATCACAGGCCACGCGCCATAACAACCCGACAGAGCACCCTAAAAGACCGAGACCCGATCGTTACATACACAAAATGATACGTCTCGCAGTAAAAAGCGGCAAGAAGGGGAGAGGAGGACCGCCGTACCTTGAGTGATCGGGAACGCGCCGATCGCAAGAGGGACCGCCCGAGGCCGGAGAAGTTCATCTTTCCGGGAGGTCGCGCATGAAATGGGAAGAAACCTTCGGGAGAGATGGGGTGGTGAGCAGGGATTGGATTGAGGAGGCAACGGGGGGATGGGAGGGTAGTTTTTGGGGTAGCATTGATGAAATGGGGGAGCGACCGCGAGGCGCACGCCAAATTTTAATGCAGCGACAATGACTACGACTCCGACTCCGACGACAAATGAGGCGAAACGTGATTTGGACTTCGGCTCGAATGGACGGATAGGATCGAGATACGAAAATCGAACGATCCAATTAAGTCACGATCGGAGACTGTGGGTGATGCTTCGACACGCGACTTAACTCACGGGAGTGCTAGATGTGGCGCTTCCTCACCACATCTGCTTGCTTGATGTGAGTGTGGCTTATGTCGGGCCACGACTTCCGTCTCTTACGTCAGATGTGGGCGGGTCGTGGGTCAGGTCGTGGCTTAAGTCTCGCACGTCGACCCGGCCCATTTATCGCGGGGGTCCTCAGACCCACTCTGTCTGTTAGGGTCTTGTCACCGCCGGGGAAGGGGGAAAGAGGGAAGACGGCGACGATGAGCGGTGCCGGGGTTCCGGACTTCTTCTACAGAGAGGCTCAGCGCCTCGGCTATGTTGCTCGATCAGCATTCAAGGTTTCTCCTCCTCGTACCCCTCCTGGTTGAGATCTTTTTGGTTCGAATCAAAACCGATGCCTTTGTATACTCTCCTTTTGTATTCTCAGCTTCTACAGATGCAGAAGCAGCATAAACTGATAACTCCCGGGGCTTCGGTTCTGGATCTTGGATGCGCTCCTGGTGCTTGGCTTCAGGTACCGCCCCCTGGGGTTCCTTCTATTCGTCTCGGAAGCTACCTACTTTGTTTTCTCCTCCTAAAGTATATCATTACACTTTGGAATATGTTTGTAATATAGTCCCCTTATGTGGTCTTTGTCACGATAAATGTTCTAAAGAAGAGATCTTTTAGTGTTGCTAGGTGGCATGCCAGAGCTTGGGTCCCCTGGAAAAGGGTGGGGCGGTCGTGGGTATTGATCTGAAGGTTGCTTACGTGAACCTGTTTCTGTTTTCTGTGGACTCTAAGAAAATGCTGATGAAAAAATTGATTAGATTGATGGCATGGTTTAATGGATCTTTGTAGACATCCTTTTTTAAAAATTGATTGCCTTTTTTTTTATTGCTGGGCAGGAAATGAAGGTTCCTTCTTCTCATTGTGATTCTCGGGTCAGAACAGTTTGTGTGGATGTAATGAGCCTGTTGAAGGAGCAAGTGAGAGCAATGTCTCCTCAGGTATCATTTGTTTCTTAGTTTTGGCTTGCATGATGATTTCCATTTTTTAGTATCTTTCAAGTGCCAAAATACTGTAGATTTTGTTATGGAATTACATTCTGTTGTTGCTCAGAATTTTTAATTTCGGCCTGCTTTTGAAAATTTTATATTTGGTTGATGCCTCAGATCAGTGGGACCATTACATCAACGTAGTCTTAGTCATAATAAGAGCAACCAGATAGATGAAGGAAAATTAGCTATGTATACAGTAGCTCATGCATTGGATGAATGAGAGGATTCTGGATATAAAACAACTCCACTTTGTAAGTTAGTCTGGTGTCAGTACTTCTCATCTGCTCAGTTTAGTGTGTTTCTTATCCAATTTGGGTGGGAACACTTGAATTAGCTACTTAGGAATGTTTAGACATATACAGCAGCACTGTTCCAAAAGAGGATGTGACAAATGCCATTTTATTTTCAGCACATATCCATTGGTTATGGACAAGAACAGCTTGACATTGGGATATGGGTGAAAGTCCTAGACCAGTATAGCAGCTGCTCTAGAGCTGGATGTGGTGTTTGTTCTCTTTTCATCTCAATCCATACGAAATGGATGTGTTACTTTTATAGATGTGAACCAGTTAAAATTGTTGAACAAATGCAGGTAATTTGTCCCACTAATTGCTGTTATTGGGTGTTGACAATGTTGGGAGCATTTGGAGAGAGGGACGATAAGGAATCCTACAAAGTGGATGAGATGGATACCTTAAAAGTACCTCCTTTGTGACTCCTGTTTAAATCACTCGAAGTTTAGAAGTCCTGTTGATATCTGATTTGACCAATGATTGTTACATTTTAATTGTATCCTATTGTTGACATTGATATTGCTATGAAACAAAGACCCCTGTGGATCATGCCATTATCATAGATTATTACATCATTGGGCATCTTACATGTTTTAGGCCTATTTTTTGCACACAAATGCTTCAATTCCCCTGACATTTTAATTTCTTGAGAGAAACCATGGACTGTTTTCTTGTCATCATTCATTTCTTGTCTTAAATGCCCTTAGTGAGGTTTCTGAAAATTACAATCAACATCAGCTTCCCAATATTCTTCTTATTGCAGTTACTGTGATCTTCTCTTGTATTCAGTCAATCTCTTCCCGTTTTGCTCTTTGTATAGCATTGAGGCCTGAGGGCCTGGAAAATAACCTGTGATTACAGTGTTGAAAATAACTTATGCAAGTCGGACCATAGGGGTAATGGTTATCTCCTGTGCCTTTCACTTTTTAGGTGTCATATCATGTTTTTGATGTCTATCGGCGCCTCTTCATGCCTTTTCAAATAACAAAAGAGAGTCCATCTGTGGCTATAGATATCATATCATAATTTAATCATGAGTCTGCTGATGCCCTTTTTTTCTCTCTCAAATAACAACAATTTCCATCTGCGTAGTAGTTCCTTCCGAACTGAAGATGAATAATTGGTCGTACATATGCCCTTTTCAGGAAAGGGGTTTTTCAGTGATATTATCAGATATGTGTCCAACAGTTTCTGGGATCACAGCAAAAGATACTGCTCTATCCTGTGAGCTTGGCATGCGAGCACTCTTATTGGCTGTTGGTAAGGTACCTTTACCTTGCTCAGCTGGTGATTCCAATGCAGAGTTACACCTCAACAGCACAGGTCTTGATGCAAAGGAAAATGGTGTTCTTCGACGAGGGGGCAACCTTGTGATTAAACTTCTCGAGAGTGAAGAAAATGCAGGTCCATACACTCCCTAGTATGCAATGCATGCAAGCCTTGTTGATTGCATATTAATTTTCGGATCACCTTCTGGTTTTGGATTGATGGTTGCAGGATTCATGAAATTTTGCAAACAGCATTTCACAAAAGTGTCATGGTTAAGGCCCAAGGCGACCAGATCTTGCTCAAGAGAGATATACTTGATATGTCAAGGTCTTCGGTAGCTCAAACTACACATTACTGAGAAAACTGTATTTTTTATCACGACAGCCTAACACAATGGTGGGATACAACTTTTTGACATCCGGATTTCCATTGTTGTAAAGTTGGAAGTGAAATGGTGTGAGTTGGAAACCTCCACATGAACATGAAGTTTTGATGGGAAATATATGTGAGATTTAGCCAGCAAAGTATTTATGACTAAATAATTCCCAATTAGAAGAGATTTTTATCGAAAACATTGATGTTTATGATTGTCAACCATTCTGTAGTGTTTTCATAGTATGCTGATGGCAAAAGTTCCTTGTGATCCAAACCTTTCTGACAATTTTGTGTTTTTATATCAGTGTGTCTTTTGATTCATAATTATCCCGGAGTTATGATTAATGAGATAACAGGTTCATTAACTTAATAGTCTTGAACTGTTAGTATAAAAATATTTAGTCAATAATTGTAGACTCATCTAATTCTATAAACCAATTTAGATTTTCTCATAGAAATGAATGAAATAAATCAAACTCAAATTTCTTACCACATTAAAATTAAACTAAGCAACCATTTTTAAACAGAACTGCCTGAACTCAGGGACTGTTGGAGCCTCTGTTGTCTCCCCGGAGTGTAACAAGATCCTACAGTCAATTCCTCGATCAGGTTGCAGATTTGCATCAGATAAAAGCAAGATTTCTGATATGAACTTATAGTTAAAACTAAGGTTTGTCTTATCGATCTATACCGATTTATCAAGTTTATCTTGGTATGGTACAGTATCGAATAGTATGCACATTATGTATCATTTGGTATATTATAGTATAATATATATTTTTTATAATATAATTTTTTATATAGTTTAATATTAATATATTATATAAAAATATTATGTAAAATATAATATTAATATTATCTCTTAGCGGTACACATAGTATGTACCGCTCGAAGAGAAGGAATCGCTCGTAAGTAATTTTTCGCTCGTGCGTGACAGACTATACGGTGAAGAGCAACGCACTATGTATTTTTCTCCTCTTATTCTTCTTCTTTTTCATTTTAATCTTCTTCTCATTTTTCTTATTTCTTCCTCGATCGATCGTGACGGCCAATTTAGGCAGTACTGTTCGATAGCAAGCGATCCACGTGTGGATCAACTAACGAACCGATACGTACTGTTCAGTACCTAACCTTATTGTTTGGTAAGATAAATCTTGGTTAAAACTATTTTGTGTCAGATGAACCGGTCAATAAAATGCCAAAGCAAGGACAGAGATGCCAATCGCGATCAAATGACCGATGGGAAATAGACTTCTAATCTCACGAACAATCATGTAGGAAATAGAGCTTGGATTTGTAGGGTTTGAGCTCATCATCACCACCCCACTAAGTTGAGATGCAAACTAAAAGCAATGTTATGCATATAGCATCGTTTGTTAGCTGAAGGAGATGTCTAGCTACGATTCCGAAGAGCAGAGAGCAAAGTGGATTGCTGGTGTTTCCGTGTTCTTCAAGTTGAAAGTGTAGGTGTAAGAAAAGCATGTCATCAATTTTAAGATACATAACAGAAGGGACAAGACGATGATTGGACACATCATCTACAGCTTTGTTCTTGCCAGCTTTCTTGCACCTATTTAGGGTTTAGGATTGACCTCTGGTCTTCAATATATTGCTACTATCTTTACCTTGTGTGGAAATGGTGAGCTGGTCGAACCTGCCTTAACCTCGACGCAACAACTTATTCATAATATCGATCCATGTTTTTAATGCTAAACCTGTTGGGAGTTACCACATGAATCGAAAACATTTGTAGCCCAATCCATGGAAGTCTTCTTTTGGTTTCATTTTTTTGATGCTAAAACTGTTGGAGATAAGAGGAGGAGGAGGAAGAGGCAGAGGACAAGGAGGCCCGGTTCGGTGAACCGTCATGCAGATGATTGAAATGAAGCATGAATGCCCTTCATAATGTCATAGATTCATCTTCAAACAATAGCAACTTCACCAACAGCACCTAATTTGAACTTTAGTGAGAAGATATGTGTGAAAGAATTAGGTTTATAGGAAAGTTTGACAACTTCAGAAGGTGGTGTTCATGATGTTTTCAACTGTCTATATATATATATATATATGCATGGCATTCTATCTCTTCTTTCTATTGCCTCAAGAAACGAAAGAAGGAAATAGTTGAGATTTCAACATGAGATTTCCAAGTTCAATGATAGGGATCTCAACTCCAGAGAATGATGCGTGCTGAGTAATCTCTTAGTCACAAAGCAAACAAGTTAATGCCCCAATCATGTATTCCATTTATCAGAGAGAGACGGAGAGGGGTTGATGAAGTTGGAGGCAAGTTGGAGTGGGGGCTGTTGATATATATGGCAACAACTCTATGCTTCTAAGTCAATGCCAAAGCCAACAAACCAATATTTTAGAGCTGTCTTTGTGATCAAGAAATGCCCCTTGTCTCTTCATCAACTGATGGAATACTGCCTCGACGTACGACTGATGGCGCAGTCCAATTACAATTGAATATTTCTTTGTGAACACTCTAAAGTTAAGCTCGAACCAGACGCCTTTTGCAGCCCCAACAGAGAACCCAAGGAATTTTATATCTTACCATTTCTTGCCAATATATAGGTCGTAACTGGCTCACGACACCCTTCAAATCCATCCACTTGAAAGCTGTAGAACGACGAAGCATGGGTGGTGTTAGAACTTTCCTTGTTGCAGTGTGCATCTTGTTCTCGTCGGCACAGCTCTCAGCTGGTGTTACCAGGCATTACAAGTTTGATGTGTGTAACGTGCTTATATTTCTCTGTCCATGGAAGCTAATGGAGTCGACGTGCTTCTTCGTCACCAGCATGTTCTTTTGTTGCAGGTAACCCTACGGAACGCGACGAGGTTGTGCGCGACAAAGAGCATTGTGACGGTCAACGGGCGATTCCCGGGGCCAAGGATCGTCGTCAGAGAAGGTGATCGTCTCGTGGTTAAGGTGGTGAACCATGTCCGCAGCGACATCACCATACACTGGTATCCAAATCCTTGGGCTTCGAGTTACGTATTCGCGTCCCTATTACTGCTGCTGTGTTTGTCGGAGTTTGAACGGGGACGTGTGCAGGCATGGCATCCGGCAGCTGCAGAGCGGGTGGGCGGACGGCCCGGAGTACATCACGCAGTGCCCCATCCGCACCGGGCAGAGCTACGTCTACAATTTCACCACCGCAGGTCAGAGAGGCACTTTCTGGTGGCATGCACACACCTCTTGGCTGAGGGCCACCGTGTATGGCTCTCTCATCGTCCTCCCCGAGCGTGGTGTTCCTTACCCGTTCGCAAGACCATACAAGGAAGTCCCCATCATCTTTGGTAATCACTAGATCTCGACTTGGACGGACTAGTCCACTTTAAACCATGATTTAACGAGGGGTTGATCTCTTGGTTTTTGGCAATGCAGGTGAGTGGTTCAATGCAGACCCAGAGGCTGTCATCGCCCAAGCTCTTCGGACTGGCGGAGGGCCAAATGTTTCCGACGCCTACACGATCAATGGCCTCCCTGGTCCCCTGTATAATTGCTCGGGGAAAGGTGATTGGATCCCAAATCATTCCCTTTTGCAACACTTTTTGGCGACAGCGAGATACTATTTAGATTAACGGTATGATATGCGTGTTCGATAGATACGTTCAAGCTGAAGGTGAAGCCCGGAAGGACGTACCTTCTTCGACTGATCAACGCTGCACTCAACGACGAGCTCTTCTTCCGCATCGCCAGCCACACCGTCACTGTCGTGGAAACCGACGCCAATTACGTCAAGCCCTTCGACGCCGAAACCATCCTTATCACCCCCGGCCAGACCGCCAACGTGCTTTTGCATGCCAAGCCCACATTCCCCAACGCTGCCTTCCTCTTCGCTGCGAGGCCTTATGTCACCGGGCAGGGCACCGTCGACAACACCACCACAGCCGGCGTCCTCGAATACCACGACCCCAACAGAGCCAGCACGAAGCTGCCGCTGCTGAGACCGGCACTTCCGTCACTTAACGACACTGCTTACGTCACGAACTTCACCAGCAAGCTTCGCAGCCTCGCGGATGATCGGTACCCCTCCGCCGTGCCACGAACCGTCGACCGGCGATTCTACTTCACGGTCGGCCTCGGCACGGACCCCTGTCCCACGAACCGAACCTGTCAAGGACCCAATGGCACCAAGTTTTCTGCTTCGGTCAACAACGTCTCCTTCGTGTTCCCCTCCACTGCTCTTCTCCAGGCTCACTACTACTCGCAGTCTAACGGGGTGTACACCGCAGACTTCCCGGACATCCCTCCGTTCCCCTTCAACTACACAGGGACTCCACCCAACAACACGTTCGTGAGCAAGGGAACCAAGGTGGTGGTGCTTCCGTTCAACACCAGCGTGGAGTTGGTGATGCAGGACACCAGCGTTCAAGGAATCGAGAACCACCCGATGCACCTCCATGGCCACAACTTTCACGTGGTGGGAGAAGGCTTCGGAAACTATGACCCGGTGACCGACCCTTGTAACTTCAATCTCGTCGACCCCGTGGAGAAGAACACCGCCGGCGTCCCGGTCGGCGGATGGCTCGCCATTCGCTTCCGAGCTGACAACCCCGGTAAGCGACGCCTACTATCTTCAGCGGTGGTTTCTCTAGTTGCTGACGTTGACTTGGGTACGTAACAGGTGCATGGCTCATGCACTGCCACATCGACGTGCATCTCAGCTGGGGGTTGAGGATGGTGTGGGTGGTCAACGACGGGCCGCTCCCCAACCAGAAGCTTCCTCCTCCGCCGTCCGATCTTCCAAGATGTTGATGCTGACCGCTGGATCGGTCGCCTGTGATCTGGGGCTCGCTGGTTGGAATTTTGTCGTTATGTATCGAAACTTATATTACGTGTCTTCTCTCTCTCCCCGCCTACTGTTGCGGTCAAAATTGGGTTTCCTTATTTTGAACTGTAAATGCTCACATCACAAGCTCCCAGATTAGACTGAATGAACAAACGACGAATTCTTGGAAAAAAAAAATTTGATTTTTTTTCGAGAAGTATCCTATATTTTAAAAAAAATTAAATAATAATTTTTTCTTGATACTTGATATATCCTTAATTTGACAATCAGTCACCTACCTTTTTTTTCTATCTTTTTTTTTTCTCTTTTACTATGAATTGATCGATCCACAGGATAAATCGGTTTGGGTACAATATTCTTATACTATATTGTAGTATTTTTAGTATTATCAAAAAAATATATAATCTAATTATATTATAATATCATAATATTTTCATACTAAGTTACAGTAATTGCAGCAATCTGAGAAAAATATTATAACATAATACAAAAGCATAATATGGTTTTTTATTGCATTATTATGTTTTATAAATTACCAAAAATACTACGACATGATGTAAAATTACTATAATTGAACCCATTCACCATGCGGATCGGTGCATGAGAAAAGGGAGAAAAAAAATAAGACAGATGACTATGATTATTTCAGGTCTTATGAAAAAAAAATATTTAAAAATAAAAGGTATTCTCTTAGGAAAAAAGAAAAAAAAATATTTTTCTGGAGAATTCGTCGTAGAAAAAATGGTGAATTTATTTTCCACTATTAAACTCTATGCAAACCTCAAAACAGAAATGCATTGTAGCACATCCAAAGCAGTCCCAAATGCAACCAATCATTAGCGTTGTTCCACTAAGATCCAATCCTCCCTCCCTCCCTCCCTCCCTCAGTAGTCTCACCTGAGACACCCCATAGATGCCTTGAATCACGCACACCAAATGAAGCTGCACGCCACACGACCTGTCTGCATCCTTTACTGTGACAACACCTTAGATGGCGTCCGTTCATACCACACGGCGGACAAGCTTTACGCCACTGAAAAGTTTGCCCTCTCCGCTGTTTCCCTGCACAACACATTACGTGCGGTAGGCATGCATGATGAGCTTCGACATTTGTATCGAAACTACAGGTTATGGGATCATAAGAACAATTAGTGACTCACGTACTTATGCTTACGGGAAGCAGAAACCTGTACGCATGCGTGGATGTCCCTCGTCTCAGGACGAGGACAAAACCCTGCTTTTTTTTTTTTTTTTTCTTTTTTTATAATCTTGTTGCTTTGACCGGACAACAGCCGCGGAGGGAGGACGCTGGGGATGTGATGCGCTGTGTCCAGGGTGGCCTCCCGGAAGATCCAAATCCCGGTCTGCAGCTACAAAGATGAAAAGCTGCAGTGGTGTCATCCGGTGCCAAATCTGTAGGGAGCTGAAAAGTATGAAGACTGAAATGGCCAGTCTTTTCCCTGTCCCAACCATGTGATTTCACCTCAGAACGAGCAAGCAATACCTTTCACAATTCCTTCTCTGCTACTAGTTAAACAATGATTAGATCAAAGATCACCCTCACTGCGTCAATCAACATACTCTCTGTTGCTCCTTCCATCTATATAACCAGGCACGTCAGCTGCTGCGAGATCTAGATCTAAAGATGGAGCTGTGCATGGATGAGAAGTGGAAGCTATCGGCTAAGGGAAGCAGGAGAGAGGCGGGGAGGAGGAGCATGGCGGAGACGTTCTCCAGGCGGTGGGCTAGTCTGGTGAAAGAACAGAGGTCAAGGTTCTACATTATGCGCCGCTGTGTCGTCATGCTCATTTGCTGGAGAGACTACTCCTGATGTCTCTGCTGGCCAACAAGGGCAGAAGAGATCGTATGAACTAGGTTGAAAGGAGAAGCAGAACCAGAGAGAGATGGTTAAATCAAAGAGATGCTCTGGTTTCTTGTACATATCTTTGTGTTTGTGTTAAGTTACAAGTTTGTAGGATGGATCACAATATCACATTACTCTTGTTTTTTGAGTTGAGATTAGTCTTAGCTCGAGTTATGTGGTGGTGTAACCCCATACTTTGTCCTCTCCTATATTTGTGATCGATCGTTTTATTGGTTGATTTTGTTCATGTGTGTCTCCCCGTTCTCTCCATTTATTTTTGTTTCCTTGTATTATTTTGATCTCTCTCTCTCTCTCTCTCTTCCATGCACGTCTATGTAAAGCTTCAAGAATAATGTTAGTAATGGAAGGTATTGGCACATAAGATTAGCAAATGTTGCATCTGCTGCAATCATACTGAATGCATCTGTGACTTCGATCTAGGTTGCATAAGGGCAGAAGGTAATGAGATACGTCGATGCCCTGCACATGTTGAGAGTGGAAGAAGAGTCGAAGGCGAAACTATAAGCTCGAGGACAGATGGACTTAAAGAGATGGGAGAAGAGGGTGGGCTTGCAGCGCTCCGGCGAGCCATACTCCCCAGTGCAACAATACTTGTCCGTCTTCAGTGCCAAGCACGCGCTCTTGCATCCCACCACCTTCCCCTTCTGCTTCACCTCGAACCTCGAAGGGCAGCAAGCGTTCAGGTCCACCTGGCAGCCCGCCACGCCACCGCACCCCTTCCCTCCGCCAACCGGAGCGATCGTGACCGGAATATTGAACCCCTCCACTAAACTCACGTCATAATAGTGGAGAGGAGACCGGTGGGTCCCCAGCGTCATCTCGACCACGGTCGTCGGCGGTGTGCCTCCAGTACCGTTGCAGCGCAGCAGGCCGCCGCAGTCCCCACTGTCGCAGCTTCCTTTCCCGTTTTCATCGAAGCAGCAACCCTGCCTACCCCAGATTCTCCCCGACCATCCACTCGGCACGGCCAGGACTGCCTCCTGGCCGACGCCCAGATGGAAGCCACCACCTTCCGGGGAGGTGTGGCCGGCACTGCCAAGCACACCAGGCCACACGCCGTACTTGCAGTGGTTCATCAGTACGAGTTGGACCTCACCTGAAACAACAAAGACAAGGGCCGTGAGTTACAAGGCAACTCCTTTTGGTGATGCTGGTGGCGAGCCTCACATGATAATGAGATAGGAATGAAGAGGCAGAGGAGCAAGGTGTGTCGTCCGGAAGTCGACATTGTTCTTCGTTCTGGTCTTCTTAGTATGCCTGTGGTTATTAGAAGGGTGTGAAGAGGAAGGAGAGAGGGGTTGAGTGGAGGGAGTGGGCTTCCTTTGATTTCGTTGCCATGAAGCAGAGTGGCAACTGCTCACCCGGGAAGACGAGAAGAGTCACCAATACCTAAAGAAGAGTTTGGGTTGGGTTCACCCGTCGTCCAACCCAAGCCGGTTGGGTCGGAATGAATTGATCCTGGTTCATTTCGGAGGGTAATTCGGGTTCAACTTGAACCGGACCAAATTAAACCTATATCGAGTCAAAAAGAAATCGGACCGACCGAACGATGACGTGGGAAATAAATCGATCACATTGCGTGGGATTTGGTTCGAGCCACTTAAATGTTGGGTTAGATTAGGGTTAACCTCCAACTGGACCCAATCTCACCACAATATTATCCACGAATAATATTATTAGGGTAAATAGGCAATAATCGGATCGATGGCCGTCCATCATCTCCATGCAGCCGCTAACGGCTCTTTCCTCCTCCACCCATTCCTCCCCTTCGTGCTCTGCGTCGTGCCGCCACCACCTCCTCCGCCTCTCTCTCTTCCTCTCCGCCCCTCCTCAAGATTTGCTCCGTGTACCTCGTCGTGACGCCTTCTCACGCGCCTCTCTTCCGGCGAGCCTCGGATGGAGCCGGAAGAAGAGGCGGGCCGGCGATTCCCCGCGAGGGCGGACTACTCTGATGAGGGCGAGCCGCAGGGAGTCCCCGTACGAGGTCCTGGGCGTCTCCCCTTCGGCGAGCGCTCAAGAGATCAAGCGAGCCTATCGAAAGCTCGCCCTCAAGTACCACCCCGATGTCAATAAGGAGGTAGGTACCTGTTGTTTCTTGGACATTTGGATTCTTCTTTCTGGTATTTCCTGTTCTTGGTTCCTGTAGATCTCCGTTCTTGATCTAATTTTGCTTGTCCTCCTTTGATTTATTGAACAAAACCCATAAAGTTGGTGTCTTGACTCAATTCTGCATGTATGCCCTATTCCACTCATATTTGGTTCTTGAATATTTCAATAAAACCGATATCTTGATAGCTTTGATATCTCTAATTTACCCAAAAAAGAATCTGATCTTGATCTATTGCTATGTATAGTTTCTTTAGTGCCATGGCTTGATCAATGAAATAATTAATCCATTAAATTGATGAACCCGAATCACTGACCCAAAATGCTTAAATCCAAACTAAAGGTAATAATTAATCTTGTTCTTTATAGGCTCATACCCATCCCTCCCTCTCGATGTGATACTAAACTGGATGTCATAATATTCCCTAAATTTAAAGCCTGACATCCTCGTCAAGATTCAAATTGTAGCATAGTCCAGAACTGCCCTAGAGGGCTTCAATGGTTTCAATGGTTTAGAGCATGCACAATGACTTCAATCAAGTAGTGATCATAATTATATAATCCATTATTGGCAACATTATTGATAAATGCTTTAACTAGATTCTTTTTAGTACTTATACAACCAACATATTCTAGAACTCTGGAGGTTCCTTAAACGAACTAGAGAATATATCAGTGTAAATTGCCACTTCTATTTGAGACTGCCTTTTCTAAAGCACAGTCACCTATGGCAAATAATGTAGTTGTCATTTTCTAATGGACTCCTACCTTTTCTTTTTCCAAAATAAGTAGCATATTTTCATACTTCTCCCAAGGCCGATGTGTGTTCGTCAACCAGGAAGCTGAATTAAAAGCCTACTTGTCTCTGCTGAGAATCCGAGTTGGTCAGGACATTGCTGCTCTTTCCGAGCCGACCCAGTATGATCTCAAACCATTGCTTCAAAAGATAACTGTAGGAACCCTTTCAAATATTTTTTTTATATATTTTCACTAATCAAATTTAGTTGTTTGAAGTTCTTAAAAGAAAGTGTCTTCATTAAATTTTATTTTTTTATATAAATTGCAATCAGTAACAGTTGGAAGTAACTTTAGTGGGCTTGAATATTCAATACCGGAATAGTTCTTGACCAGAAGACCATATCATTCTGTCACAATAAAATATTGCTTAGAGGATCTTTTCCTGAAAGAAATCTTTGACAAGCTTGCTTTAAGACATCATGTCATGGTCTTTTCATGTAATTAAGTGAATATTGAGTCTTCTAAAATTTTGATCCTACCATTCCAAAATTTTGCCTATTGGGTATATCTTTTTTTTATAAAAAAAAAATTCTATGAAGCCACTCAGCAATTTCTTTGGATGACTTGGAGCTGTAGACATGTGAGTTCTCCAATTTGATTAAAGATTTTACCTGTAGTAACAAAGAGACTATGCTTTGACCTATCATGCTAATGTCATTGTATTCATTAGTATATTATCTTATCTTTGAAGGCAAATGCTCAGGAGAAATTCATGAGAATTAAACATGCATACAATACCTTAGTGAATTCAGAATCACAATTCAAGTATGGAAATCAAAGTGCAGATTTTTCGAGAACAGCTGAAAGGAGCAGCGGTGCCCCAGATGAGGAATTCTATGGCTTTGGTACATATCACTATCATACCCTTGCTGGTTTTTGACATTAAGAATCATTGCTGTTATATGTATTTATTATTCTAGAATTAGGTGAAGGATTGTTGGGTGGCATGATTATTTTAACCTGCTGTCTCCAGATCTTATATGGCGTAACTACAAAATAATATCATTATCTAAGCTCTGATCCCTAAGTTAATTGCAAGTCTATAACCATTTATTCTGCAGGTGAATTTTTGAGAGATGTACAAATATCACTAGGTAGATTTGACTCTTGTCAGGAACCGTGCTATCATATCCTTATTCTTATAATAGAAGAGCCACTCTGATTAAAAATAACCAGAAAAATGATGTTGCAGAACAATTCTTTCAAGATCTGCAAGCAGAATTTCGGAACTGGGAAGCAGGCATAAGTTCACAAGAGAAACCCAAAAGCCTTTGGGAGGAGTTGGCTGTAAGTTTAAGTTTGATCATTGTCGCAATAACGAGACTTTTTTCAGAATATCGATTAGCCCATTAGCTTTCACTTTTTCCTGCATAAACATATGGTTTTCTGCCTTGCAAACTTGAGAGAACTCTGTGATATTATTTATTACCTATGGTTCAAGATGTGATTCGCCTCTAATTAGATTCCTGAATTTTCAGGCCATTGGTGAGGAGTTTGTTGAGTTCTTAGAGAAGGAACTCAACATTAATGATTTGGATGTTGAAAGGGAGAGCACCTGGGACAAATATCGGAATGGAAACCCCTCAGCAACTTCTAAGGATGGAAAAGAGGAAAATAATGTAAGAGATCAAAGTAAAAAGGAGGGCAGCATTGAAGATAGCATCGATGAAATTGAGGCTGCTCTTGCGCAGCTGAAAAAAGAGCTGGGGCTGTAGGTCCATCTAAGCTTCAAGGAGTGTTTACCGGCGAAGAAAAAGGAAGTTTGGGGGGGGGGGGTGGTGAAAGTGGTGGTCAATTTACTGGTTTAGATGGACATAGCAGCTGGAGTGGTTGATAACCAGTATGTTTCACCATCTAATTTTCAGGCTTTGGGTATTTCCCAAAGCCAATACACCCCATGTACTGTTTTAGTTCTTGTAAAGTCCTTCATTATGTTTATAACTGTGTACATGTAACTACTCTATTTATGTGGTGAAAATCTATTTTGTTACCTGTAAATGATCATAATTCTTGGGTCTTTTTACAAGTGATCTTCTTGCGGAAGAGAATTGTGTTATTTCTTTTTCTCCCTTTTGTCCTTTTTCAAGTAGCTTTTTATTCCTGGCTTGGGAAGGATTGAGGTCTGCTATTGATAAAACTTAGAAATTAAAGGTGCGTTGCATCATCGTTTTGTTTGTTCCAACAGGCAGATAGGAAGGATGATGCAATCATCGGTGATCAGAGAGGGAGAGAGGTTGAAGATTCTACCACCTGCGTCCATTATAATTCTACCACGCTTGCCTGCATTGCCCCTCCCCTCTTATTGCTCACTTTCCTCTACTGGATTGTGTTCGTTCCAACTGCACTCATATCCGTCAAGCATCGCATGATGCTGAGAGACCACATTACAGATCTCTCGAGAAGTAGGGCAAAAGTTGAATCCTCCACAGCTACTAGCATGTCTACCAACATCTCTCGCGACGTCGACTACGATCACCACAATAACTTACGTCAAATCCAGGAGGACGGCGACGAGGCTGAGGAGAGGAACAAACGATGATGCTGAAGGAAGATGTAAAGAGAGGCGAGGACGAAGGTAGAGCGAAGGAGGTGACGACCGATGACAAAGGTCAACTTTATTTTTAGGAAATAAAGGGGAATAGACGAGAATAAATAAATAAAAAGAAACCATTTTAAGGAATTTACCCAAATATAATACTATTTTAATATCCAAAAATTTCAAAATATTTAACAACTTTTAAAGGAAAAAATAAATAAATAGAGAACATACCTTTCAACAAGGCAATAGTTTGTTAAATAAGAAGAGAGGAGGATTCTTCCATAGGAATCTTCAATTCTCGAGTTTATTTATTTATTAAACTCTTACCTAACATGCCCGCATAAAAATGACAATAAATTTCAATTATTTCCTTAATTTAGACTGCAAACAAGGAAATATATTAATTAGAAATTTCATAATCTCTTGCCTAACATGTACGCACAAAAAAAATGAAAGCCAATTTCAACGGTTAATTAATTTTCCTAAACACAAAACAAGCAAATGCACTAATCCTATTTAGGCAAAACCCTAAAAATTAGATTTTTTATAATTTAGACAAAAAATCTGATTATTACACAAAATTCATAAAGACATAGGACTTGTATGTCAATCCACCAAGATGATGCACTAAAAATCATTTATAATTTAGAAAATAAAAAATCTGATTATTACATAAAATCCATAAAGGCATAGGACCAAGATGACGCACTAAAAATCATTTATAATTCAGAAAAAAATCTGATTATTACACAAAATCCATAAAGGCATAGGACTTGTATGTCACTCCACCAAGATGACGCACTAAAAATCATTTATAGTTCAATCATAGTCAGATCTGTTCGCAAGACATCACGCTGTCAAAGCGGTCAATCAAGTTGTATTAATGTGAGACCCGGATTCAGAAATGTTAGCTCACCATACCTTGATGCACCTTTCCTGGCTAATGGTGATTTGGGTTTGGAACTGCAAAAATCCATAAAAGAAACTGGGATGCAGCTTTCCTGGCTAATGGCAATTTGTGCACACGATTTCCACTCTTGCTTTTCTGCACATAAAACAACAAGCTGTTTCCCATTAGAACTATTAAATTGCATTTTACAATTATGAAAACAAAACCAACATGTAAGTGTGCATACATCACTTGCTCAAGCTTTCCAGCCTCATCAGCACATTTAAGGAGGCATCCGTGCGGACGTAATCTTCCTCCGAGATATAAGTTCAGCCCAGCAAATGAAAATTATGATGCAGCCTCCATCGTTTAACGGTATCAGACTATCCAGCATCTCCATCTGCTACCATGGTTTACTTATTTTTTGATGAAGATGTAATCAAGAATATAATTTCTTGATGATTTGTTCAAATAACAACTAGTCCACTCCACCTCGAGAGAGTTGTTAGTCAAACAAGAAGACAAGAAATTACCATGCAAAAGCAAAAGGAAGAATAATGAATGAATTGAGGATATTATCGTGCAACCTTGATCACTTGTTTGTTGGTTCTTATCCATCAGCTTGTCATTCTTTATGCTTCAGTTAAGAAGGCATACCATACACACCATGAATGGTTTGGAGAACACCCTCACTGGCCTCAACGGAACTGCTGGTACCTTTATGTCAGTGATGGGCTAACAGGCGAATTAAAAGTCCATGATTATATAAAAATAGTATCATCTCTTAGAATCTGTAATATCAAGATTACTGACTTCCAACCCTCTCTCTCTCTCTAATATATGTTCTATTTCAGAATAGAATAGAGCCTATTATTCAGACTATAAAAGGCAGGAAAATTGCTCTGTAAAGAAAAAGCAGGAAAATTGTTCTAAAAAGATTGGAAGCTAGTTTAATAAACAAAAAAAGGGGCAAATTGGCATAATTGCAGTATTCTGTGGCTCCTAATTGGCATATTACCCTAAATCCTTGACAATCAATTATGCTCATCTAAACGTGCCCTACGACGTCCATCTTGATTCTCATGATTCTGATAAAAATTGACAGTGGTAGAGTTCACAATAAGTCAATGAGAGCTCTGGACCAATCAGTTCAGTGATAAGACAATGCCAAACCATAAGTCCATCACAATAGAACCACTTTAAGCTTCAAAAATAAACCACTAGATGCAATGTGTTGAAGATTAGTTATCAGTGGTGTCAATTTATGTGTCTTTTCTGCATTTTAAACTTTGCATATTACCCTAAATTCTTGGCAATCAATTATGCTCATCTAAACATGCCCTATGACGTCCAACTTGATTCTCATGATTCTGATAAAAATTGACAGTGATAGAGTTCACAATAAGTCAACGAGAGCTCTGGACCAATCAGTTCAGTGATAAGACAATGCCAAACCATAAGTCCATCACAATAGAACCACTTTAAGCTTAAAAAAAAACCCACTAGATGCAATGTGTTGAAGATTAGTTACCAGTGGTATCAACTTATGTGTCTTTTCTGAATTTTAAACTTTATGGATGTAAGTGTTGGACAGTTAAGAAACAATATATACAAAAAGTTTATGTTGTCGAGATACAAATGTTCAGATGGATGCATGCAATTTTACTAGGAACGATAGGAAAAATACTTTTATTCGTAAACAACTAGGTATGATTTTGAAAGAGGATAATATGAGAGAAAATTATTTACGATGATATGAGCATGTGCTTAGGAGACCTCCGTATGTGATAGTCAGAAGAGGTAAAATAATTAATATTAGTGATACAACAAAAGGTAGAGAAAGACCTAAAAAGATTTTAGAAGAAATTATAGTTACAGGTCTCAATGACGGAATACAAATGATCCATGTAGCCGACCTCAAATAGTTGGACCTTACGGCTTTGTTGTTGTTGTTGTTCTATGTTCTAAACTGTTCATTTGAGAAAACACTTGTATAGCACTTCATGTTTGCTAGAAACACACTATATGTCTATGTTTTTGCTGACCAGTAACTTAGGCTCATAACTAGCCACATTGTGGATCCAAGCACTAGATGACAACTCAACAAATATTATTAGCCTTACCAAATCAGAAGAAACCACATATTTTGTTGGACGAAAGAAGTTTAGAAAAAGGCAATAGAAAAGAGTTGCAGATGCCTGCCAACATGTACCATTACAGAACACCACCAGTATGGTGCTTCACACTGTCCAAGGGATTTGCTTATACACATAGGAAGCATAGTGTGTTTGTGCCAGTCGGCAGAAACCTCACTCCAAAGTGTGCCAGCTACGACATTTTATGTCAACGAGTTACCAAACACCAAGTGTATCATGAAACTGAAATCCTAGATTCAAACTACTTAAAGGTGTTTGTAGCAAAAGAACATGTCCTTTCTTTCTACAACTTATCCCTGAGCTACCCACAAACTTAATACAGATTATAAGGATGAAACTGAATAAAGAGAGGAACAAAGGAAAGTTGCTCCACAAGAACAAGATAGGACATTAACCTTAAAAATCACAATCTTCAAGACCCGATGCATAAAGCAATAAAATGTAAGAAAATAAACAAGACATAAAAGAGAGACTTGATCATTTTTCTTTGAACTATCAGAGTATCATCATCACCTAAAAGCCTGAAAAACTGATCCTACACATTTTGCTACCAATTCCAGCAGAAATGACCAACAATAGTTCAAGCAATATAAAAAACTAAACTAACTATAAGCTGGATGAAGAAAACACACCTTCTCTTCAAGATGAAAGAAGAACAATGATGTCAATAATGCTCAAATATTCTGCAAGCTACAGAAGTCAAATTTCAAAATGACTAACTCAAGAAGTTATAAAGATTAACAAAGATGGGTCTACATATACATATACAAGAGAATTATTGATACCTGAACAGAATCAAACCAAAGATCCCAACTTAAGTCCTTCAATAGCAGAACACAGAATTGTAATATACAATTTAAGAATTGTATGTAAAGGAGGAAAAATAAAGAATATTCACCCCCATTGTTTCACCAATCACGATCATCAGTCTATTAAAAGCAACCAATCTAATTCGAAACGTACCAGAATATATAACAAGCTTGAACAGCAATTCTTTTCTGTGGAAGCAGGGACTGATTTCAGGATCTGGATACAAAGGTCATAATGTACCAATCTATGTCGGAAATAGGAACACTAGACAACCCAGTCATCTCAAAAAAGTCATATTTAATCGAGAACTTGGATCATCTCAAAAGTACAAAATTGCAAGCATAAATCGTCAATCATGTCTTTGTCCCCCAATTCTTAAACCCTTCCTCCATCTTCTTAAGCAAACACCGAAGATTCAGAGACCTCTTTGTTTTATTGTTCTTCCAACACTGCGACGAACATCAATAAGAGGTGAAGGATAAAAGTCAGACAGGAAGCAGCAGCGGACGAAACGATCATCTAAGCCAAGTGTACGCAACCGAGCACTTCGAAATTACAAATCTCAAGCACAACGAAGCAAAAAGGAAGGAAGCAAACGGAAAAAAATATCGCAATCATGTACCTCTTCGTACCGTAAATCCGACTCCAAAGACGGAAGAATGAGATCGACTCGAAACCCTAGTTCAATTCAATTTATTTAGACCTAACCCAAACAGATCCGGTTTTCGAATCAATCCGCCACAAGACTCGAAGGAACGAATCAAAACCTGGAGTTGCCCCGCTGATCGGTTCTTTGAACCGTTCTTAAATCATCACACTGTCCGTACCAACAGGAGCAGGGAGGAGACGACAAGGAGGAACAAAAAGGAGGAGAGAATTCGATCCCACGAGGAGAGGCTCCTCGATTCGCCACGGAGCGGGTGATAAAACCGGAGTGGGGAGGAAAAGAGAGAAAAGATCGAATCATCGGGAAGACACGCCGGCCGATCCGAGCCGGGGCGGAGGCCGCAGAGCGAACCGCTCGGGGAGGGAGCCGCGCCTTCAGGGCAACCGGGAGTCCCGGTTCTCCACGCCAGGGAACCGGTCCAGCCAGGGCTTTGACCGGTAAACAGCGATCAGGCCGCGGCTAATCCAAGGGAACCAATACGAACGCCTTACCGGTTTAGCCGGTCAGATCCCCTAATCCTCTCCCCCTCCTATAAATATCACCAAACCGGACCAAATCCCCCTCTCGCTCCTTCGGTTCTCCCGCAGCCAGGAGTGCAACGCGACGCGAAAAGCCAAGTAAGTCCCTCTCAACCCATCCTCCCCAACCCACGTTGTTTCCTTGAAATCTTAGTCTGCCGCTTTCCTTTCGCCACTTGTCGACCAAGTGTGGGCCCCGCGGCCCCTTCACCTTTCCTTGGGCTCCACCCCCTGCCCCCGCCGCTCACCGTGGCTCCTCCCTGTCCCATCTCTGGTGAAGGTGGGAAGTTAATTCGGTTGCCTTGCGGCCGGCGGAATGGCCTCGACCTCCGAGATCATCCTGCCCATCGGCACGCAGAAGCACGACCCGGCGTGGAAGCACTGCCTGATGGTGCGGGGGGCCGGCCGGACGAAGCTCAGGTGCGTGTACTGCATGAAGCAGTTCCTCGGCGGCGGCATCCACCGCATCAAGGAGCACCTCGCCCGGCACAAGGGCAACGCATCGTGCTGCCCCAAGGTGCCGCTGGAGGTGCAGGTCGCGATGCAGCAGAGCCTGGAGGGCTCCGCCGCGAGGAGGAAGAAGAAGCTGAAGCTTGCGGAGGAGGTGAGCAAGCCTGATCCTATTCAGGCAGACGGTGGCGATGTGGACTCCGGTTTGCAGTTAATCCAGCTCCCGGAGATGGTCGACACGGGTGCGGTCCAGGTGGAAGTAAAAGAGGAGGGCGTTGTGCCTAAACTTCCGGAGAGGGGGCGGAAGAAGAGAGCAAGATATACTTCTCCCCCCCTTCTTCCTCCTCCTCTTTGCCTACAAACTCTTCCTCCGATGTCATCGGATGCTGGCAAGCTTTGCATTGAAGGCACCATCAGCAAAGATCAAGTTTGTATGGCTATCGGGCGGTTTCTATACGAGGCTGGGGTGCCTTTGGAAGCGGTGAACTGCGCGTCTTTCCAACCAATGGTTGATGCAATTGCTTCGGCAGGACCGGGGCTGGGAATGTTGTCTTATCATGATTTCCGTGGTTGGATCTTGAAGAGATCAGTTGATGAAGTGAATAACACATTGGAGCAGTACAAGGCAACATGGAGCCGAACTGGGTGTTCGGTGTTGGCAGATGAATGGACTACGGCTACCGGTAAGACCCTGATAAACTTTATGGTATACTGTCCCGAAGGAACGATGTTCCTGAAATCAGTTGATGCATCACACATAGTTACGTCTGCTGATACTCTATATGAGCTGCTTAAGCATGTTGTGGAAGGAGTAGGCGAGAGAAATGTAGTTCAGGTGATTACTAGTTATTCGGAGATCCATGTTGCTGCCGGGAGCAAGTTGGCAGAGGCATTTCCTACCTTGTTTTGGACGCCGTGTGCTTCTCAATGCATAGAAGAAATTCTAGAGGACATCGGGAAGTTGGAAGCAATAAGCGAGGTCATCGAGAATGCTAAAGCCATCACAGGGTTTATCTACTCTAATGCAGTTGTTTTGAATATGACGAGGAAGTATACAAATGGGAAAGATTTAATACTTCCTTGTGACAGCCGGTCTGCCATGAACTTCATCACACTGAAGAGTCTGATTAGCTTAAAGGAGGACTTGAGAATGATGGTCACCTCAGGGGAGTGGTTGGATTCGCCATATTCAAGGAAGCCCGGAGGACTTGCAGTATCTGAACTTGTTTGTAGTTTGCCATTTTGGTCTTCTTGTGCTGCAATTGTCCGGATAACAGAGCCACTTTTGCAGGTTTATAAATTAGTAGAGAGCAATAAGAAACCTGCCATGGGATATATTCATGTCGCAATGTATCAAGTCAAACAGGCAATAAGGAAAGAACTTTTGAAGAAGGCTGACTACATGATTTACTGGGAAATTATAGACTGGAAGTGGAATAGACAGCTGCCTTGTCCTCTTTATTCAGCTGCTTTCTTTTTGAACCCTCGCTTCTTCTTCAGCATTCAAGGAGATGTGTGCAATGAGATCTCATCTGGGGTGCTTGATTGTATAGAAAGGCTAATCCCCGAGGCAAATATCCAAGATAAAATCCAAAAGGAGCTCAGTCTTTATAAAAGTTCATCGGGGGACTTTGGTAGGAAAATGGCTATCAGAGCAAGGAATACTTTGCTTCCTGGTAAGGAAAACTTGTAACTATTGTGTCTTCTCCAAAGTAATACTAACGTAATAATTGTTTGTCATTTGATGTTTTATGTTATTATTTTGTTGGTGATTTTGTTCTTCTTTTGGTTATTTTGTAGCTGAATGGTGGTCCACTTATGGAGGCGCTTGCCCAAACTTAATGCGTTTGGCCATACGCATCCTCAGTCAAACATGCAGTGCAAGGGGATGTGAGCGAGTTCAGCTTCCTTTCGAACAAATTCATAACCACAGAATGAACTATTTAGAACATCAACGGCTTTGTGACCTCATCTTCGTCCATTATAACTTGCAGCTACAGCAAAGGTAACTATGATGATGTTCTGGCATGTGCATGCTGATGGTAAATTATAGTATCGTAATCAAATACTCTTGCAACTCATGGTCAAAATACGAATTATGAATTTATACAGGAAGATTTTGAGGCATAAAACATTTGATCCTATATCTGTCGAAAACATTGATGTTGTTGGTGACTGGATTGTGGAGAAAAATGATCTGCTCTCCGCTGATGCTGACCATTCCAATTGGATGACACTGAACCAACCAGTGGCTACTCAATTGCAATCAGAGTATATAAATGATGAGGAAACCGAAACTTTCCTTGCTGGTATACTTCTTCTATATTGTATATATTTTGATGATTGAACTCACAACCAATTGCCAACTTGAACTTTGACATTCTTATTTTCACAGGAATTGATGATGATGTGATCCAGGCTGCTGGCAAGAATGTGGAGGATGATGGTGATATAAAAGAGGAAGATGAAGTTCAAGAAGATACAGCTTTTACATGAAATTGAATTGTCAAAGAATAAAGCAAAAATGACTCCAGGAGGAGTGCTCTCACCCTAGAAGAGGTAGGTTGATGTTAGACACTGAGATTTAATCCACTTAGTGCTACTTATGCAGACATCATGTTGTACATCTGTAGATGTTTTCAATTTGAAAGTGATAGTTGACATGGCAGTTGTAGGTGTAGTCTACTTTATTTATTCTTTTGTTCATTCTAGTTTTTTAAGTTTGTGAAAACTGTGTCACTCCGTTTCCCCCATGACATAGCAAGTTAAACCAGTCTTGTTGATAGAGGTGATGCAGTGGTCTTCTAAAGAAATGATTGATATTTGAGGCAAATTTTCTTTTAGTAATTTCTTATGCTAAATAATGATGAACTTGCATGCTGGCAACAACAAAAACTGTTAGTATCTTAGCTTTCTTCTAAGTTAACCACTGAAGGTTCTCGAACTTGTCCTTGCTTAATCAGCTTGTGAAAAGTGTATGGTTTCTGCTTTCTTGTTCAACCTATAATATGATCCCACAAGATTATGGATGGTTATAACTAAGGTGGAATAGCAAAGATCAATTAAACTTATGGCCTTGGATATCAGAAAAATGTGAGTGGTCAATCATAGAGATGAGACCTAATGGCAACTGTGTTATAAGGAACTTCATGGTGTGATCTATAGAGATGAGACCTAATGTCAAGCTTATATTTGTGAAACCCATTTTACTTATGAAGCAAGTGAGCAGCAGCAATGCTTCTCATGGACATCTTTCTCAATATGTTTCTTGTCTTGGTTTGAATTGTCAGTCCAATAAATGCTACATGCTTTGCTAGATTTTAGTCTTAAGGAACTGAAATGATCAAGGTGTTGGTTTCCTTGGATTTCCAGAGTGCTGTGAGACTGATCAACAAGAAAAACTCTTATTTCTGAAATTAAGAGGCTGATTAATATATTATTATTGTGATGGACAAAAGTGACTTATGCATGTTATATATGCTTTGGATTCTTGAGGGTGGTTCCAGATGATCCATGCTGACCATATCATATTGTGGTGGCATGGTATCAGCATGGGTGTTTGTGTCATGCCAAGAACAACCTACATATATGTGGCAATTAGCACATTTCAAGCTGTCACATCACCAGCATATGCTCCTAACCTGGGGACTTCTAAACCTTGGTATATGTTTAAGCTGTTACATCACCAGCATATTGTGGTGGCATGGTATCAGCATGGGTGTTTTGCTGCATTCTTCACATGCTTTGTTTTGTTGCATTTGATAGAGACTTTTCAACATGGTTGACCAAACTCCTATGCTGGTTGTGGTTTTTTATCAAAGGTATTGAGATGATTAATTATTTATTATCCGTTATAATTAGTTACCTTTAATATTCTGATCCTTATATATATATATATATATATATATATATATATATATATGTGCAACAGCCCCAATTGTCTATATCTCAGATAAGCTAAAGGATTCAGAACAGCATCTGATTATTTTAGAGCATTGAGCGGTCTGACATTAAAGCGGCCCAAAATTGTATTCTAAGATCTCATTGCATCAAAGCTGTAAAGTTGTTCTTTGTTGTAGGTGGTGCTGACTTATTCTAAGTTGTTCTTTAATGGGAGAGGTGTCTTGCTGCAAGAAAGAATGCGTGGTGGCCTTGAGGTCAAATCAATGCATTGAAATCTTTACCCCCCCCTCTCCTCCTCTGGGTAGGTAAAAAAATATAAGTAGGTAGACCAACAAAGCCCATACAGCCACAGTTATATAATTGTTGCCATTACATCAAACTGGACATTGGTGTGGCATTACTGTTACCTAATAAACAATCGGGTTAAAGACCCGATTTGAATCGAAACCAAATCGATTAAGAATCGGAGTGGAATTGCAGTTGTTCCTAAACCAAATCAAAATCGGAACTCGTTCTGATTCAATGAGTAAAGTTCGGCAAAAACACACACTAAAACAAGCATGTAAGTAGCCATTCAATAGATTGCAATTAATAAGGTATCTAAGTCAAAAAAAAAAAAAAAAAGTTCCACATGCTGATTAATAAGGCCATGGCTTCTGTTCAAAGGTACACACCAAACCACACCCTTTAAATAAGAAAGACCAAACACAGTTGGCAAGTAAAGAAGGATTTTAATGTCTTCTTCTCACTCCCAACTGTTCGGCGTCCCATTCCGAGGACCACAGATTGAGACCCAATCGATCAGCTCAAACCGACCACCATCGGACCCAAACCCAACCACACCGCCGAGCTCTTCTTTTAGGGGCTCACAGGCTCACTTGTGAGAAGCGGGAGAGGGGGGAGTAAGCGGGCCCCGCCGCCTCCTCGCCGACGGCAGCCGAGCACGTGGAGACCTTCTCGAAGGATGAAGGGTAGGAGTGCACGAAGTCGTCGAAGCCGACGCTGCTCTTGCCGGCGGCGTAGTACTCCGCCGGGCCGGGCACCGGCGGTACCTCCGCCGCGTCACCGCCGTCGAGGTACCGCGCCACATCCCTCATGCCCGGCCTGGCTGCCGCCGACGGGTGTGAGCACCAGACGCCCACCTTTAACGCCACCGCCGCCTCCTCGCGGTCGTACTCGCTGCCCAGCCGCGGGTCCACCACGTCGGCCCACTGACCCGCGATCCACCGCTCCCACACCCAGTCGACCAGCACCAGCTCCTCCGGCACCGCCTTCGGCTCGATGGGCCGCCGCCCGCACACCACCTCGAGCACCAGGGCTCCGAAGGCGAACACGTCGGAGCCGGTGGTGGCCCTGCCGGTGCGGGTGAGCTCGGGCGCGAGGTAGCCGAGGGTGCCCACCACGCGGGTGGTGCTTGGGTTGGCGCCGTGGTCGTGGAGCTTGGCCAGCCCGAAGTCGCCAAGGCGGCCGTTGAGCTCGGCGTCGAGGAGGACGTTGCTGGCCTTGACGTCCCGGTGGATCACCACGTGCTCCCACTCCTCGTGGAGGTAGAGGAGCGCGGAGGCGACTCCGCGGAGGATCTTGTAGCGTTGCGACCACGATAGCAGCGGCCCTGGCGGCTGGCCGTGGGGATCGTCGCAGAAGAGGAACTTATCCAGGCTTCCGTTGGACATGTAGTCGTACACCAGGAGGAGGTCGCCGCGGCGGCGACACCAGCCCTGCAGCTGCACCAGGTTCCGGTGGCGTAGCCGTCCGATGCTGGCGATCTCCGCCACGAACTCGCGAATCCCCTGCCTCGACTCGTGGGATACACGCTTCACCGCCACCTCCACCCGCGAGCCCGGAAGCGTCCCCTTGTAGACCTTGCCGAAGCCGCCGAAGCCCAGGAGCTCTCGGTCCCGAAACCCCTTGGTGGCGCGCTTCAGCTCCTCGTAGGAGAAGCGATGCGGGCCGCATGTCAACTCCCACGGCTCGATCACGTCGGCGTTCTTGATCTTGTAGAAGAGGTACGCTGCAGCGGCTATAGCGGCGACAAGGACGACGAAGGCCGTGACAGGGGCAGCGACGATCAAGGCGATATTTTTCTTGCTCGACTGAGGAAGCGAAGGCAGGGAGGAGAGGTCGAGCGATCGCGCGACGCCGTTCATCTTAAAACTCCAACCAAAGAGATAATGGGAACTGGCGAGCAATCCGGTGGACGCCGAGAAGCCCACAAACATTTCGTCGTGGATAATCGGGGACAAATCAACCGGAAAGCTTATCAGCGGAGTGTCCGGCTTCGAGGAGAAGGGGGACACGGTGACGTTGACGACCTTCGCTGCTCCGTCGTAATCGACCCAAGCTTGGACCGTGTGGCCGCCTTTGAGATTGAGGTCGTTCTTGGCGCCGTCGCTGCCGAAGTAGGCGACGGCAGCGGACCGATTGGAGGCCAAGTTGTTGATGTCGATTCCAACATGGTTGTCGTTGATGTCAAAGAACTCGAAGTCCTGGACGGTGTCGAACTCCACGGCGAAGACGTGGTTGGTGGCGTTACCGATGTCGGAGGAGTTCATGAGGCCGAGGTACTGGCTGGGCAGGGCTCCCGGGAGCTCCTTGGAGGGCGCGATGGTGAAGGCAAAGCCATGGCCGCCGAGCTTGGGGTACTCGGGCACGATGGCGAAGGCGAAGGCGGTGGAGAAGGAGAAGGCAGAGCCGTCGGTAACGTTCCGGAACCGGAGGGCCTCCGGGTAGAAGGCGCGGCCAATCAACCGGCTCGTCTCGTTCGTCAGGCGCAGGATCCCGCTGTCCTGGATCTCCGCCACCTTGATCAAGCTTATGTTTCGCCCGCCGCCATTTACGCCACCGTCTGCTGCGGCAGAGAAGCCGGTGTAGATGAACTCATCTTGCTGAGCGGCGGCGGAGAGGAAGAGAGAAACAATAAGAGGGAAAAAGATCCAACTTTTACGCATCGGAGAGGAGACGACAGCCCGTCGAGAGAAGGGAAAGGGGGATTCGTCGCGAAGTCTGGATCTCGAAAGGTCCATCCATGGAGGAGAGTTTTGTAGTGGCGAGGAAGGATCCTACGGCGGCGTCCTATTGGTGTTATCTCGACGACTTCTGCACCGTTGCTTTTACCATCGTTGATCCTTTTAACGGTCAGGATCATAAGCAAACCAAAATTACCAGAAAGCCCATATGCTTTTGGAAAACTGCGTCCCCTTTCTCTCAAAAAATAAACACTGACAGGGATAAATACGGAGAGCCATGATCAACGCGCGGCCAGGCATTTCGTGAATGTCCCGTGATCGAACCAGGACCGTTGGATGAGGGCCGCCGACGCTCGGCGCGGCGCGGCGTGACTCGTGTCGAATCTAGCAGCCGCCGAGGTGAGGCCATCCGAAGGTCAAAATCCGGGAGACCAATTGGCCCCATCGGTCAACCCCACTCGGAGGGCAAAGGTCGGCAGTAGTGCCCACACATCACCATCAGAGAAAGAATGAGAGGCAAAGGCAGGAAACGGAGTCATCATCTTGATGTTGATATAGTTCGACTCCATTGACCATCGCATAAGGCTACAAAAAAGTATACCGTCTCACGTCGAAGACCAGACCACCAGCTGCCCGGGTGGCCTTTGGGATGATCATTAGAATCACCATAATGGAGATGTGCGTCTGTAACATTACTATGGATCGAGTAGACGATGATGATGCTATCACAGTATGGTATTCCTGGCGATTGTTCGATGGCATGAGTGTGGCATCATGGTATGGTATTTAACGGCGTCATGGGTGACTGCAGCAGCCATCGGGTGGACAGTAACAGGGTGTTGCTTGTTTCTTTCAAAAGGTGGTGACTGAAATCTCAATTCGTTCGCCAACTCCAACCCGCAGCTGCAAGTGGATTGCGTTGACCGGAAACCTGTAAACGATGGCAGACTTCAAGATGGACATGAATGCCTTGTGGCAGCAAAGTTTGACTTTTTGGTTTCAGAGCCGTCTTCGAGACGATGGGAGTCGAAAGCGTATAGTTGAGGCAGTGGGTTGGCAATTCTACCATCTTCTGGAACAATATCATCCATCATCGATGAGATATTTGGTCCACAGGTAGTCGGATCAACTAAGAAAAAGGAAATCAACCTAACCCAACCCAGCACAACTCATGCAAACAGACATATCTTTAAGTTTTGAGGACAGTGTCCAGATATCTTATAGTATGTATCGTCTAAACCTAAGTCTAATATGTTGGCGGAGTGGATTAACCTCTTGCGGCACTGAAAAGAACAGACCGAGATGGTGACAAAGTTGTGTTCATCATGGAGATAGGGGGCTTGACCTCGTCGAAGTGTCATGAGGCATCAGGAGCTCTCCAGGAGTTGTGATACTACCAAGGCGGATAGATATCAACATCTATGATCAGCACCTGCTCATGTGTTAAACATTCTTCGATCGGTAGGTTTCTATAGCCTCTATATACGACTTTAGACGAGCCGAAAACAGTCAAGACTTCACCTCTCAGTGTCACGTTCTAAAGGGAAACCTAAGCTCTTCGTTCTGTAGCTTTAAATGATCTCTGGTGCAATCAAACAGAAAACAAATCAAGACTTCACTTCTCAGTGTCACGTTCTAAAGGGAAATCTGAGGACAACATGTACAGCTCTTCGTCCCGTAGCTTTCAGTGATCTCTGGTGTCATTTGTGGTCCGAAGCCTTCGAGAGGATGAGTCGATTCAGAGCTCGGTCTGCGTTGAGAACTGTGAGTTATGGAGTCCAAAAAACACAGGACTCGAGTCGATACGTGGTAAATCTTGCAAAATAGAGGATTTATTTTGTTTTCGTAAAATGAGTTATTATCCATTAGGATCATACAGCCGAAGTTTCACTAAACGAGTTTGATCATCCTAACAAATGTCAAATATTAGCTATAATATCTTGGTGACCAGAACACTCGAAAGGAAGCCCTTACATCATCAACAAGCATATCATGGCCTCCATACGCAGGATCGAAGTCTACAGCTACAGCGGCGGCTGAATCCCCGCAATAGTCGAGCACGCAAACATATCATGGCTGATGAGTTAGTACTGTATGTGCATAGAATCAACTCAGCGGGATCCGAAGGCTCAGGAAAATTTGACGAGGCAACTGGACCCTGTGTCGATCTAAAGGGGACATCTGGGACCTGCAATTAGGCCTACGTCGAGGATGTGTGTGCCCAAATAGGTCCCTCCAATGGTTAAATTAGCGTTTAAAGACAGAGATTTCGATCTGGTCTCGGAAGGTCCCGAACGATTTTTAGGAGTAAAAGGTCGGAAGTCCGGAAAAAGTCCCTTTAGAAATACAATAAGGGATATTTATACTTATCGTGCGGAGGAAGGTTGTACCGTAATGTTTAATGGGTTCGACGTTTTCGATCGAACCAGGGTACAGTCCTGCACCGAGCAACGCCTTCGTCGATTCCCAGGATCTCGATCGGCGGGTCGACGACTGCGGCTACGATGCCCAGAGTAACCAGCGCGATCTTCGATCTGGCATGTTCGGATTGTCGGGTTGTCGAGGTGGTTCTCCACGTTGTCTAAAAGCTGATACGTCGAGATTGATCGATCGGAACGATGTGGCCGAGCCGTTGATCGATCCTTGGGTTAATGAGATGATCGCTCACGTGAAATTCGGGTCATCGTGATTGGAGCGAGCCGATGAGCCAATATTTGCACTATCAATATGAAATGATGGAACGCATTATCCACGGGCCGAGACCGACTCCCACGCCCATCTCGGAAGCGAATGATGCTGACCGGCCTACGCCCGTAGCAGAAGCCCCAGTGGCGTTGACGCCGCATGCAGCAGCATCTCCCACGCCAGAGGAAGTCGAACGCTTGTCGGCCAACTGCAGTGGCGTCGGATTCTCTTGCTCCACCACCACCCATGTCGTCGTTCTCCTCACGCTTCCGCGACTTCCAATGATTCTGAATTGAGCCGTTAGTCTCACGTCACTAAGAAAGGATTAAAAGAAATTATACATACGTTGGATATGATTCACAATCTAGAAACCTAAATCTGTAAGTTGAATTAGTGTCAAATTCGATGTATGCGAGTTTTCTGATTCATAACCTGTTCTGTTCATGTTGATTGAGATCATTGATCACAAGGTTATAGGTATCCAAGACATCTATGATACTAATGATTAAAGGGAGAGTAAGTAATGTATCTTTGTCACCATGCAGAATAAAGTTTACAAAGCATGGTCCGAGATAAACTCCATGCATCTTTGATTGTTGGGCAAATTATCCAGATTCAATATATAATGAGTTTTAGTGAAGCCCATAGGCCAAAACCTCACTTATATTAACCTAAAACCTAGATTAGGTGGCTAGGATTGAGATTAAGAGAGCACCGCTAAAAACGTGGGTGAGAAAGAAGACTACAGATTAACAGTAGAGGTCAGAAAATAAGAGATCCAGGAAAGAGAAGAAGACAAGGACAGAAAAAGACTATTCTCGATCATTCAAATCTTAGGTTAGATCATTTTGCAGTGGATTTTTATTGTGATCTCTTGGGAATGTTTTGGATATTGTGCTTAGGATTATAGTCCTTGTATCCCTGTGATTCTCTTGTGGCTATTGCTTTGGGCTTGGGCAAGAAGCCTTGAGATCTGTATATTAATTATTTTGATAATAGATTTTCTCTGGCTTGTCCCGTGGTTTTTACCCTTCGAGTTGAAGGAGTTTTCCATGTAAATATTGGTGTTCATCTGATTGTGATTTCTGTTTGATTCCGCTGTGTGTGACGGTCTGCTAGTATTTGTTCGTATACAAAGTTTATTCCTGTTTTATTCCCATCAACTAGTATAAGAGCAGAGTTTTGGTGGTATTTAATCTTTTATATTTGAACATGGAGGTCGGTAATGTTTCTCGCATGATTAGTTTAAATGGAAACAATTGGATGATATGGAAACCAAGAATGAAAGATCTCTTGTATTGCAAAGATTTATATGGACCTTTGCAAGAAGATAGTGCAAAGCCCACATCTATGACAGATGATGAGTGGAAGATGTTAGATCGAAAAACAGTTGGCTTTATTTGACAATGGCTAGATGATAGTGTCTTTCACCATGTTTCTACTGAATGTTCTGCTTACTCTCTTTGGAAAAAGTTAGAAAGTCTTTATGAAAGAAAAACGGCTAGCAATAAAGCTTTTCTGATCAGAAAACTTGTGAACTTGAAATATAAAGAGGGTACTTCTATTCCTGAGCATTTGAATGAAATGCAGAGTATTATTAACCAGTTATCCTCTATGAAAATGTCTCTTGATGATAAGTTATAGGCATTGTTACTTCTCAGTTCTTTGCTAGAAAGTTGGGAGACACTGGTGGTTTCCCTTAGTAATTCTGCACCAGATGGTATTGTCACCATGAGTCAAGTAACAAATAGTTTATTGAATGAGGAGTTAAGGAGAAAGAATTCAGCAACTTCTCAAATTGATTCACAAGCACTTGACTCAGAGAACAGAGGAAGGTCAAAGTCAAAGGGTAGAAGTAGTTCACGCGTGGGTAAAAGCAAGTCAAGATCAAGGAAAGATATTATTTGCTACAATTATGGTGAGAAAGGACATTACAAGAATCAGTGCAAGCAACCTAAGAAGAATAAGAAAAGGGGAAAAGAAGTGGAGCATACAGAGTCAAAAGAGAATATCACAACTATAGTACAAGATATTGATTATTTGATTTTGTCTACTTCCGATGATATTTTTTCTTGTGTGTACTAGGATCTCGAGTAGATAATTGACACAGGTGCTTCTTATCATGCTACACCACAGAGGGAGTTCTTTGCTACTTATAGGTCTGAAAATTTTGGTGTTATCAAGATGGGCAACTAGGGCACAACAAACATCATTGGCATAAGAGATATCCATATAAAGACCAACCTTGGTTGCAAGTTGGTGCTTAAGGATGTGAGTCATGTGATTGACTTAAAACTGAATTTAATTTCAGTTGGAAGGCTGGATGATGAAGACTTTGATGTCAGATTTCACAAAGGGCAGTGGAATCTCAATAAGGGTTCTCTTATTATAGTTAATGGGAAGAAATGTCATACATTGTACAGATTACAGGCTAAAGCTTGTGGTGAGCAGTTGGATGTTACAGAGAAAGACTTCAGCATAGAATTGTGGCATAGGCGACTGGGACACATGAGCGAGAAAGTGCTGCAAGAACTTTCTAAGAGAGAGGTATTGCCATACCTCAAAGGTACATGTTTGAACCCTTGTATTGATTGTTTAGCTGGTAAATAACATAGAGTTTCCTTTGTTAGTCTTGCCTTATCTAGAAAAAATGCATGCCTTGGACCGTGTCTATACAGATGTATGTGGTCCTTTGAGGATAAAAACTCCTGGTGGATCTGTTAATGTTCCTAGTATCAGTGATGCACTTTATTTTGTTAATTTTATAAATAACTTTTTCATGAAAAATTGGGTCTATGCTTTGAAGACTAAAGTTCAGGTTATTAATGTCTTCAAAGAGTTTCATGCCAGAGTTGAAAGGGAGACAAAAAGATAATTGAAATGTATAAGATCAGATAATGGTGGTGAGTACACAAGATTGTTTAATAATTATTGTACTTACTTTTGTAGGGGGAGTTGTGTCATGGTAGTCCTCTCTCCACCACAGAGGCAGAATATATTACTGCTACAGAGGTTTGCAAAGAAATGTTATGGATGAAAGGATTCTTACAAGAATTGGGGCTGAAACAGGAAAACTATGTGGTGTATTGTGACAACCAGAGTGCCATCTATTTATGCAAGAACCCAATATTTTATTCCAAGTCAAAGCATATAGATGTCAGATATCACTGGATCAGAAATGTGCTTGAAGAGAAGCAGTTACAGCTTCAGAAAATTCACACAGATGATAATGGGACAGACATGTTGACAAAGGCTTTACAGAAAGAGAGACAGGAGATATGCCGACAGCTGGTCGGCATAACTTCACATTGAGTAGTCATGAGACACCCTCTCTTATGGGCTGAAGGCGGAGGTTGTTGGCAGATGGCCCAGATTCAGCCCATAATGGGCTTTAGTGAAGCCCACAGCCCAAAACCTCACTTATTTAACCTAAAACCTAGATTAGGTGGCTAGGGTTGAGATTAAGAGAGCAGCGGCGGCTGAAAACGTGGGTGAGAGAAAGAAGACTACAGATTGACAGTAGAGGCCAGAAAATAAGAGATCCAGGAAAGGGAAAAAGACAAGGACAGAAAAAGACTATTCTCAATCATTCAAATCTTAGGTTAGATCAGTTTGTAGTGAATTTTTACTGTGATCTCTTGGGAATGTTTTGGATATTGTGCTTAGGATTATAGTCCTTGTATCCCTGTGATTCTCTTGTAGCTGTTGCTTTGGGCTTGAGCAAGAAGCCTCGAGATCTGTATATTCATTATTTTGATAGTAGATTTCTCTGGCTTGTCCCATGATTTTTACCCTTTGAGTTGAAAGGGTTTTCCATGTAAATCTTGGTATTCATCTGATTGTGATTTATGTTTGATTTCGTTGTATATAAAGATCAGATAGTATTTATTCGTATATAAAATTTATTTCTATTTTATTATCATCATTGCTAATGTGACAACAAAATGAATCGTGATAGAGAATAATGGTGAAGGCAGGACACGTTGTTTAAAGGTAAGTGGAGTAGCTTATGGTGCAAAATGCATGATAGGAAGGAACTGTGCATAGTAAAGGAACGACGCTCGATGACAAAGTGCCAATTGGCCTTTATTCAATACGTGTTATGATTCGAATCACATAATGTGACTGTTCGTGTCCATGTGTTGAGTCATCCTTCCTCCCAAATTAAGATGTGATTTGAAAAAATTGACATTTGGTTGGCTGTCCTGTGGCCGAAGCCCTATCCTGGTCGGAGAATGTTTGAATTGACAATGAGTTTGAGATATTTTAATTGGATGCATGATTAAAGAGATAATTTAGATCGTTATATTGGATATTTGATCCTGTTTCTCACGGATATTCTCCGATTTTAATCATTATTTGTTATATTATATAAACTCCATCAACTTCTTTATGATCAATAACAAAAATTATCTAATATAAGAACACATCATTAATGATCAGAACCTATGTGCAAGGATTATTCAAGATATCTTTGAAGTGAAAATATCAAACTCCTAGTGTTTTGTCACATGTACGAAGATCAACATCTGAAAAGATTTTTTTAAACCCCAAATAGGTGCATAAATGATCCCCTTATAACTAAGCTAAAAATGAGCTTTTATATTTGATCATAAAGGGGTAAAATATTCTATTAAATATTTCAGAGAGACACCCCTCAACCACCTCTAACAACTTCCATTTAACCTTTTCTCCGTGTGGGCTACATAGGGAGATAGCTTGCAATTGTCTGTCTTTGACCCTCGTCCACATAGGCAATTCTTCCAGTCTAGATACCACACGGAGACCACATGTCAGATGATGATTGGTTGATGATATTTTTTTTTATCATATGTCTTCATCGAATGTGCACTTTGGGAATTCTTTCGAAGAGGTCCTGAAGTGTAACAGTTAACTTATTCGGCACATGTACCATGCAGAGGTTGGGGAGAACCATCGAGATACCAATTTCGGGTAGTAAAAGATATGGTCGGCCTACTCGATCTGTCGAGAGACCAATTTCGGGCAAAAAAAGCTTTCACTCGGTTGACTTGTAAGAGTTGAGGTATGCTCTTTTGTTGTCGTCACCAAGGTGGGCTGTGGGAAGAGCCACAGTGGGCTCCTCTTCTACTTGTCACCAAGGCAGGCTATTGGAGGAGCCAAGATGGAGGAGACATGCTTGAATCTTTATATTGCAATTGGAGGGCTTATGTTAGACAAATGACTACTTTAATTGATTGGTTATACCATCTACTTCGAACGAAGGAGGCATATTTTCTACCTGAGATGCCTACATCTCTCGAACCTTTTTTTTTAACTATATGGGCCAAACAAATTTCTCTAGACTAGTTAATCTACCACATTGGATAATTTTGCTTAGATTGACAGCTTTGCCACATCAGCCATTGGCCTACCCAACTCAGGTGGAGTGGTTGGTGCTCGACCTACTCATCTTGATTTTATATTTATTTTGTTCGCTATTTTTTGGTACGTTTCTCTCACATTTTTTAACCCGAGTAGCATGACTCGATGGTAATATGTGTCGCAATCTGTGATGAAGAAGGTATGTCTTGATCCTCTAGTATTGATAGGGAATATATAATCAGCTAGCCACTACCCACCATGCTAACGCCACATAAGATCGTTAAGAAGAAAAGCTCAGATGACCTAACACCCACATGCCCCTATGGATAGGAGTCCAAGAGATAACTCGAGTTAGTTATCGAATTGCATACCCTATGAAATATTCATAAGAATATTTCCAAAAGTTAAAAGATAACTCAGGTCATAACCGAAGTGCCTCCCCTATGAAATATTCATAAAAATATTCTTAGTAATCGAGAGGGCAGCTCAGGATGGTCATAAACTGCCTCGTAAAATCTTTATAGGGTATTTAATCTCCTCAAGATCATGTATAAAAACTCATCCACATCTCCTGATGGGAGGACTCAAGGCTAAAGAAATGGACCTTGGTACTAACTTTAGTGTTAGAGAAACCGACTCGAGAAGCTCCTCCTAACTCCAATCTTTGTGTAAATAATGACTCGGGAGAAAGCGCTCTCCACTCTGCATATATGGATTAGGGGCACGTTATGCTGACAAAGACATCAATGACATTTTCCTATAAGCACTATTCTAATTTGATTGTACCCTAAGAATGTATACATAAAGGTAAGGAGCTCATGAGATAGCATGGATCAACTGATCAATTCAAAGAAGATAGTAACTATTCTTTGTGCATGCTTTATTGAGATCGGTATAGTCAACACGTATCCTTAAATTTTTATTAGATTTTTTAACAAGTATAACATTAGCGACCATTGAGAGTACTACATCTCGGCAATGGATCTTTGCTCCTATCAACTTGTCTACCTCATCACTAATTATTTGTTGGCAGTTAGGGGTAAACTTATGAGGCCATTGCTTCATTAGTTGTACCTTAGAAGAAATATTCAAATGATGTTGAGCTACATTGGGATCGATTCATGACACGTCTCTAGGCAACCATGTGATCACCTTAATATTCTTCCAGAGAAAGTTGATAGTTGCACCCACCTCTCCTCAGGAAGGGTCATCCCGACCTTGATAATTCAATCAGGCTAGTCTTTGTCTATGGGTGCTTCAATCAATGACTCAATTAGCTCAGGATGTGAGGAAGACTTGGCTAAGTCTCAGGGTCCATAGATGATGCCTCAAGTCAAGATTTTTTTTTGTTTATAGAGAAACCATCGTCAGAAAGCACTAGCGCAACTCCCTTGGGTTGTTTTTCATCTCTCTAATGTCAGCTTTTATCAAAAATTTCAGCATCATGTAGTAACTCGACACTATCGCCCTAAGTTTGTTCAGTATAAATTAGCCTATAATTACATTATACATCGAGGGGATATCCACCATCATATTTAAACTTAGTTAATATTATTTTAGAGTAAGAATCATCTGTATATGTGACGTTTAGGTTCACAATCTCAAGAGGCAAGATGGGGTCACTAATGAACCTCTTCAGTGGAGAAATCATTAAGGTAAGGTCGTTAGTTGATAATCTAAGTTTTTAAAAAGTATCAAAGTAGAGAATATCAATATATTTACCTATGTTAATGATGACCCTCTTTACTCATGTATTGATCATCCTCATAGTAACAACTAAGGCATCATCGTGATTCAGGTCGAGGTACTCTGCATCTTCCTCTTTGAAGATTATCTCTAGGTTGCCCTCCATCCTTGAGTACTTTTTAATGATAGCTTGGGCATAAACCTTATGACCCGAGGAGTTGTCCCCCCACCCAGCTCCCTCGCCCCTCACCAAGATAGGTCCACCAACGATTACATACATCTACCCGTCCATCTTCTTATAGGCCCTTGAGGTTGGGATAAGAGTTCCTAGTGCTTTCGGATGAACCAATCGAGGCGTTCCCACCGTATAAGCTATATAATTTGTTCTTTTAAGTCGTGAAAATCTTTGGTGTTGTGGCTATAATCTTGATGGAATCGATAATATTTGGACCTATCTCTTTTCACTAATGGGGTTTTCATTAGGTGAGGGTCCCTTAAGAGCCCCTTCTCCTGTATCTTCTGTAGAATATTCTAGTCATATTTAAAAGGGTTAGTTCGGACCTTAGGTGAGGTAAACTGGGTCATTCTTTTCGCCTTTATCATAGTGGCTTTAAGGTCAATGTTTATTATGGTCATTCCTTCATTGGCCTCTTGAGTGACTCCTCATGTTTGCCTGAAACCATTATCTCAACGGTAATATATTTATTGGGCTTTGAAGTGCCTTAAGTACAATCGTTGGTAGTCTTTTTATCAATAACTAACAAGAGATTATCATGAAGATCTGTATTATAAATGATAGATCTATATCTATTATACTTTGAATCTCATTGGTAAACTATGCGATGAAATCTATGAGCATTTATTCCTCCTCCTGCCATATGTTCTCGAAAAAGTGAAGTTCAAACTCCCTTGCCAATTAGGCAAAAAAAAAAAAAATAGAAAGTAACTTAATACAAGCATACTATTCTCATCTTAGGCCTCTTAACATGGTTAAAAAGGTAGAACATATTAAGGCATATGAGGTACCATATAACAATATTTGAGCGTGAAAAACTATAATGTTCTTCAATGGTTTGACATTAATGTCGAACGCCTCCAAGCATGGGAGCTAGAAGCTCATCTAAATTGGCTCCTCTTGAAATTTTTTGATGATTGATGATCGATTTGAGGTGGGGTTGGCTAACACTTCCCCTTTTGATTATTGGAGCTCTCATCGTATCTCCTCCAAATATAAATCCATCTATCATAGTTGAATCTACAAAAAAAAAAAATTCTCAATCAAATCTACTACTTAGGTCTTGGCTTCAGATGCGACAGATAGAATGAATCTACATAAGATTCTCTGTCAAATCTACTTATTAGGTCTTGGCTTCAGATGGGGGCAGACCGGGGGTGGTTCATCTCATTTCCACTTCCTTGTGATCAATTAAAAGTAGGCTTCTGACGGGTTAACGTTGGGTTCGATTTCGACACCATTTTAGAGGCGTACAGAAGCTTCATTGCACCTGGCTACGAGTCCTTGTGCTGCTGCTGCTGCTGCTGCTGCTGCTGCGAAGAACCACTGGTGGCGTAGCGATGACAGATTATTGAAGGCAAAGTCTTCCATTTCGGCCGACGTACAAAAGATATTTTCCGGAGATTGCTGAATTATTTGTGTTGGTTGCGCCACCTGATCTTTCACTGTTCATTGCTCAGCCACAACAGCCACCCTAAGCAGATGTGCTGATGATTCGATAAGGCTACGTAGAAAGCCAAATGGAATGACCCATTTACTTTGGAACGTAGCACACCTCTTCGTTACTGCAAATAGTGCTATTCCATACGATCCAGAAAAAAAAAATGAGATCCTTTCACGTCATCAACACATTAATCAACCAGAAGGGATGAGCCGCGTGAACATGGCATGGCTTTGATCTCTTCGGACACGGTTCTCCGCCAAGGCTGAGGTTGTCGACCGAGAGGGAGAAGAAAGCCATGGAGGCCGGGAATGGTTGCAGGCCTAACATCACGGACGGCAGGTGGTCTCTTCGCGGAACAACAGCTTTGGTCACCGGAGGCAGCAAAGGAATTGGGTATCGTACAGTTCCCAGTCCATCAACTGTTGTTTGTGATTTTTCCGATGAGAACTGAGTTTGTGTCTGTTGATCTTTCAGGCATGCCATAGTCGAAGAACTGGCTAGGTTCGGGGCAGCAATCCATACCTGCTGTCGGAACGAAGAAGAGCTCAACAAGTGTTTGCAGCGATGGGCGGCCATGAACCTTACCATCACGGGGTCCGTCTGCGATGTCTCGTCGCCGGTGGAGAGAGAGAATCTAATGGACAGAGTTCGTTCCATCTTCGACGGAAAGCTCAACATTCTGGTGAGTTTTTTCATGGCCGTCTTAAGTTTCGACTCTGCTTCAGAGATACCGGAGACGCCATTAAAACAGAGTATAGCTCACAAATCTCGATCTATACAAATGTGCAAAGAGAATCTATTCGTCAGTATTACTACCAAGATGTTTTGCTCTCTTTTTTAGATCAATAACGTAGCGACAGGCTACATAAAGCCGGCGATAAAGATCACACTTGAGGAGTACAAACATGTCATGATTACCAACTTGGACTCTGCTTTCCATTTGAGTCAGCTCGCTCATCCTCTTCTTAAGGCATCAGCAAGAGGCAGCATCGTGTTCATCTCCTCCGTTGCAGGCTTGCTTGGCATAAATACGACATCCGTCTATGGAGCAACCAAAGGTTCATGCTTGTAATTGATTAGGTTCCTCGGTGAGCTCTTCACACCTGTTCATCTTCTTCTTCTTCTTCTTCAGGAGCAATGAACCAACTCACCAGGAGCCTTGCTTGTGAATGGGCGAAGGACAACATCCGGACCAATTGCGTCGCTCCTGGTGTCATCAGGACACCGCTTACTCGGCCGGTAAACGATGCCTTTAAATTGAATTCTATCAGAGATGACACGAAAACACCTTGTTGTGATTGTAGTAAATGACAATGGTTTTGCATGCTAAGTACAGTTGCTGGATAACGACAAGTTTGTAGCGAAGGAGACACATCGGGTGCCTCTGCGGCGTTTCGGAGAGCCAGAGGAGGTGGCGGCTGTGGTGGCTTTCCTCTGCCTCCCGGCTTCTTGCTATGTCAATGGTCAAGTGATTTGTATCGATGGAGGGAAGACGATCAACGGCAACCTGTGAGTTCCAGTGGATGTGCTGCTTCTATCTATCATCGATGATGATATGGGTTGTGTACGATTTGGGTTTCGTGTGACGGGTGTTATTAAATACTAAGATGTGCTTATCATGCCTGTATGATGACTACCTCGGTGACTCCATCGATGTTGATAACTTTAATATAATAAAATATCCATATTTATTCAAGTAATTGATAAGAAAATTTACTCACACTTGGATAATGATGATCTATCTAACAAATGATGATTTATCATATGATCTTCCGGTGGGGGCTGATCTCTGGCGAGCATTTGATGATGTCCAATATCACTTGGGAGGATCTCTGCAAACGCTCTCAGGATGGTCGTCGCACGAAGGGTTGACTTGGTAAGATTGGGACAACTCCGTCGGTGAGTTAAAAAATGCTTAAATTGTATGAAGAGGACATGTTCTTCCCGTCAGCGTCGTAACCTTCTGGGCGTTGACCCAAATCTCGCTGGCTGAATGCTTTCCTTTGGTTTAGATATGAATGAGAAGCGGAAGAAACCAAGAAAGTGCACACTTCAACATCTGATTCTTCTCTTCTACTTTAATGCCTTCGATCCTCAACTACTTCCTCTGGATGCATCGGCTTCACTTGGAAATAAGAGAACGAAGGTACCACTTGCCTTTTCCACCTTATATTGTACTTGGAATTGTCTGGCCTATGAATTCGCCAGCCACAAAGTCATCGTTCCAACCTATGAATTCGCCACCCTGACGTGAGACCGTTCTACAGACATTTGAGGTCCACATACCCGAGCGTCCTATCGCGGCCGGCGTTGAGCGAAACCCAGCAGTGAATCCATTATATAAGATATAGGAATGCTGTAGGCCTCTCCATTGCACAAGCGATAGAGTTCTTTACGGAGGAAAGTGTGCGAGGCGGAGAGAGAAAGAAGCCATGGCTGCCAACGCAGTGATTGATAGGTGGTCTCTTAGCGGAAGAACAGCTTTGGTCACCGGAGGCACCAAAGGAATCGGGTACGTATCTCACGCACGCACGCACGCATACTAGCGTATGTTATCTGATCCGAGTTCTAACTCGTCTCTGATATGCTGGCCGATATGAATCAAAGGTATGGCATAGTGGAAGAATTAGCGAAGCTCGGGGCAACAGTCTATACCTGTGCTCGGAATGAAGCAGAGCTTAAGAAATGCCTGCAACAATGGGAGGCAAAGAGCTTCAAGGTCTTAGGGTCCACCTGCGACGTCTCCTCCCCAGTCGAGAGGGAGAGACTGATGGAGAACGTCAAGTCTGCGTTTCATGGAAAGCTCGATATTTTGGTAAGCCTCGTGGTTGCCGAATCCAAAGCAGAAGTATAAGAAAACATATGAAGATGGATTGAAAGTGGTTTGATTCTTGTATCACAGGTTAGCAACGCAGGAACAGGAATCATGAAACCTGCGGTGGGTGTGACCCCTGAGGAGTACAAGTTCATCACGACTACCAACTTTGAGTCGGCTTTCCATCTTTGTCAACTCGCCCACCCGCTTCTCAAGGCATCAGGAAGAGGCACCATCGTGTTCAACTCCTCCATCGCAGGCATGGTGGGCATAGATATGTTCTGCCTCTATGCAGCCACTAAAGGTCTGCATCATGTAGCGGGCAATTCATCGAACGGGTTCCTTGTGATAAGCTCTTCTCAACATCCTATCTTCTTCTTCTTCTTCCTCTGCAGGAGCACTGAACCAGCTCACCAAGAGCCTTGCTTGTGAGTGGGCGAAGGACAACATCCGAACCAACTGCGTCGCGCCCGGATACATCAAGACCCCACTCATTCAGAACGTAATCTAGACGCAGAGCCTCTGTTCGATTTATAAGGATTTCCATCGGATACGTATGTATTAATTAATGTTTTGGGTCTTGATGACAGGCACTGGAAGACGAGGCGTTTGTGGCGGGGGAGACGCGTCGTATCCCCATGGGCCGTCTGGGCGAGGTAGAAGACGTGGCTCCGGTGGTGGCTTTCCTCTGCCTGCCCGCTTCTTGCTACGTCAATGGCCAAGTCGTTGTGGTGGACGGAGGTCGGGTTGTGAACGGCAACATTTAAGCCTCAGCCGCTGCCGCTGCCGCTGCCGCTGCTACCCCTTTCTTCTCCAAGACGACAAGCGCTACTCGAGAGATGCGTCCGTAGCTATTCGAATCACTCATCAACATCATATGTTGTCGATCATCATATGGTCATTTTTACTTTGTTATGGCTAATAAATTCGTCGTGTGCTTAAAACTACATCTACATCCCATAATTATTCATCATTATGATATATATATATATATATATATATATATATATATATATATATATATATATATATATATATATATATATATATATATATATATATATATATATATATATATATATATATATATCATCCATTACGTTCTGGACTAATGGCATTCATCAATACGAGTCTGTCTGTCATCATTATCAGCCTAGATAGTAACATGGATCACAAATAATTGGATTAAACAATGATTAATGTTAAAAATATACTATTTGAAGTCGATGTGTATAATATAAGATCATATAAAAAGTATGAACGAAAGCTGTACTAGCACGCCATACAATGTGCAGGCGATCGGAGACATGTCTAAATTACTTAATAATATCCAGCGATAGAAAATATAATGAAAACAAAGGAGAAGCTCGGTCAGCTTGGCAATACCAATTAGTATTTACTGCTTCGAACCGAAGCTATCGAATCAAACCGAAATCTATTCTCGTTTGGATCTATCTAAGCAAATTAGACCAAAGTATTTTTTTTTTAAAGTAAATCTGTTCAATTCAATTGAATCGAATCAGAATCGTACTCCAATCGGACCGATAAAATTTATGAAATCGTGGCATTAAAACAAGGCAGCGAAGAGACTTTAGAAGTTTTAAAAATTTCGAGGTATTTAGATCGATTTGATTGATCAGTTTGATTTGATTAATGATTTAAGGTAATGAATTCGATCGGACTAAAATATTTTTTTTCAATTAAGATTGGCCTGACTCGATTCAAAATAATTAATCAAACCAAAGAAGACTCCTCTCAAATCGAAAAATATTTATGAATTGTTGATGAATTCGGTTTGAACACTCTACAGATATTATTATCAAATTATTCAATAATATCGGACCGGAAAAAAACTTCAAATCGTTCAAAGTCATATCTTCACAATCAAGTGATACCATGTGACATGAGATGAACCACATATGAAAGGCAAAATAAAATACAACTCTTTCTACAAAGAACAAATGCTTCGCTCCAAGTTATGTGATCTACAAGGTCCCACCGGATAAGTCCACAGGCTGGCGTCCGCGAGAGTTGCCGGCTCTCCAAAGCCATAAGAGGTGAAATATTTTATGTACGGTCCCCAATAATTGATACCTACTCTTCTTGACAGGGAGGAAGTGTAAAGGTTTGTCGGCAGAAGGAGAGGAGAAAACCATGGAGGAGGGAGCCGATTGCAGGGCCAACAGCAGAGAAGATAGATGGTCTCACCGTGCGACAACAGCTTTGGTCACCGGAGGCACCAAAGGGATCGGGTATTTGTAACATCAAAGTTCATCACGTAGATCACATCGTGAAGATTCATGTAAACCTCACAGGCATGCCATAGTCGAAGAGCTAGCTAGGTTTGGAGCAGCCGTCCACACCTGCTCTCGCAACGAAGCTGAGCTCAGCAGATGCTTGCAGCGATGGGAAGCGATGAACCTCAAGGTCACAGGGTCCGTGTGCGACGTCTCCTCTCCAGTTGAGAGAGAGAAACTAATGGAGAATCTCAAGTCCATCTTCCACGGAAAGCTCAACATTCTGGCGAGTCGAGTCGAGACAAGTCTCGTAGTTGACCTTTGAATGAGCGTAACATGGACATCAATCGGTTTGCTGTTTGCGTAGGTCAACAACGCTGGGACGGGCTATGGGAGTCGGGTGACGGACGTGACTCCTGAGGGCTACAAGCTGCTGATGAGTACCAACTTGGACTCTGCCTTCCATTTGAGCCAGCTCGCTCATCCTCTTCTCAAGGCATCAGGAAGTGGCAACATCGTGTTCATCTCCTCCATAACAAGCCTCGTCGGCATCGATAATCTAGCCGTCTATGCAGCAACCAAAGGTACGTCGTACTCGATAACCTGAGTCCTCAAATGATCTCTTCAACATGTGTGTCCTCATCGTCGGCTGCTGTTGGCTGCTTCTTCGTCTTGTTCAGGAGCAATGAATCAGCTCACCAGGAGCCTTGCTTGTGAGTGGGCGAAGGATAACATCCGAGCAAACTGTGTTCCGCCTGGTTACATCAGGACGCCGCTCATCGAGCCGGTAATGGACGTCAACTTAGCCACGTTTAGTTTTCCCTGCGTAGCACTGTGTCTACTAGTTAGCACATACGTGTGAGTCACAGTTATGCGAAAACGAGGAGTTTGTGGCGAAGGAGACTAATCGTATCCCTCTCGGACGTCTGGGCGAGGTCGACGACGTGGCACCGGTGGTCGCTTTCCTCTGTCTTCCTGCTTCTTCCTACGTCACTGGCCAAGTCGTGTTTGTCGATGGAGGTCGAACTGTGAACGGCAATGCATAAGCTTCCGGCCGGTAGATATCGATCGCCATCGCCGGCTATATGATATAATACGTGTTCTGCAATGTCTTTCCCAACGGTGTGATGGGAATAAAACAGGAATCAACTTTGTATACGAACAATACTAGCAGACCGTCATGCACAGCGGAATGAAATGGAAATCACAATCAGATGAACACCAAGATTTACGTGGAAAACCCCTTCAACTCGAAGGGTAAAAACCACGGGACAAGCCAGAGAAAATCCACTATCAAAATAATGAATATACAGATCTCAGGCTTCTTGCCCAAGCCCAAAGCAATAGCCACAAGAGAATCTCAGGGATACAAGGACTATAATCCTAAACACAATATCCAAAACCTTCCCAAGAGATCACAGCAAGAATCCACTGCAAACTGATCTAACCTGAGATTTGAATGATTGAGAATAATCTTTTTCTGCCCTTGTCTTCTTCCCTTCTCTGGATCTCTTGTTTTCTGGCCTCTACTGTCAATCTGCAGTCTGCTTTCTCTCTCCCACGTTTTCAGCCGCCGCTGCTCTCTTAATCTCAACCCTAGCCACATAATCTAGGTTTTAGGTTAATATAAGTAAGGTTCTGGGCTGTGGGCTTCACTAAAGCCCATTATGGGCTGAATCTGGGCCATCTGCCCAACAACCTCCCCCTTCAGCCCATAAGGGAGGCTGTCTAATGACTCCTTAATGTGAAGTCATGTCGACCAACTGTCGGCACATCTCCTGTCTCTCTTTCGGTAAAGCCTTTGTCAACATGTCTGCCCCATTATCATCTGTGTGAATTTTCTGAAGCTGTAACTGCTTCTCTTCAAGCACATTTCTGATCCAATGATATCTGACATCTATATGCTTTGATTTGGAATGAAATGTTGGGTTCTTGCATAAATGGATGACACTCTGGCTGTCACAATACACCACATAGTTTTCCTGTTTCAGCCCCAATTCTTGTAAGAATTCTTTCATCCATAACATTTCTTTGCAAACCTCTGTAGCAGCAATATATTCTGCCTCTATGGTGGAGAGTGCAATACACCTTTGCAATCTGGACTGCCATGACACAGCTCCCCCTGCAAAAGTAAGTACAAAACCTGATGTGGACTTCCTTGTGTCAATATCTCTTGCCATATCTGCATCTGTGTAACCTGTCAATACAGGTGGTCCACCTCCAAAGCTTAAACAAACTTTAGAACTTCCTCTGAGATATCTAAAAATCCACTTCACTGCTGCCCAATGCTCTTTACCTGGATTTGCAAGAAATCTACTAGTAACACCCACTGCATATGCGATGTCCGGCCTCGTACATACCATTGCGTACATTAAACTTCCAACTGCTGAAGCATAAGGAACCTTTTGCATTTTCTCCTTCTCCTCATCACTTGACGGACTCTGATCTGAGCACAACTTGAAGTGACCTGCAAGAGGAGAACCAACTGGCTTTGCATTACTCATACTGAACCTATCCAATACCTTCTCAATGTATTTCTCCTGTGACAACCAAATCTTTCTCTTTCTTCTGTCACGAGAAATCTGCATGCCCAGTATTTGCTTTGCTGGCCCCATGTCCTTCATTGCAAAAGACTCACTTAGGTCCTTCTTCAACCTGTCAATCATAGACATATCTCTTCCGAGGATAAGCATATCATCAACATAAAGTAAGAGAATAATAAAATCCTCACCAAACCGTTTGATGTACACACAATGATCTGAAGCTGTTCTTTTATATTCATTTTCAATCATAAATGAATCAAACTTTTTATACCACTGTCTTGGAGCTTGCTTCAGCCCATACAAGCTCTTCTTCAACTTGCAAACAAGATTTTCTTTACCTTTGACTTTGAAGCCTTCTGGTTGCTCCATATAAATTTCCTCCTCCAAATCACCATGAAGGAAAGCTGTTTTCACATCTAACTGTTCAATCTCCAAGTCTAAGTTAGCAGCAATACCAAGAGCAACACGGATAGAAGACATTTTAACAACAGGAGAAAAAATTTCTTCAAAGTCAATACCTTTCTTTTGACCAAAGCCTTTCACAACCAATCTAGCTTTATACTTTGGTTGAGAACAATATTCTTGAGTCTTCAACCTGAAAACCCACTTGTTTTTCAAGGCCTTACTTCCCTCTGGTAATTGCACCAAATCATATGTGTGGTTCTTCTGCAGAGAATCCATCTCTTCCTGCATAGCAATAAACCACTTCTTTTTCTGCTCACTTTCAACTGCTTCCTGGTAACTCTCTGGTTCACCTGCATCAGTAAGCATCACATACTCATCTGTAGAGTATCTTCTGGAAGGTTGACGTTGTCTAGAAGATCTTCTTAATTGAGGTTCTGTGGGAACTTGCTCTCTTTCTTCTTCTTGCTCAACATGTCCTGCAGGTAGATCAACATCTGGCTCTGCACCATCTTCCTGCACACCTCCCCCATCACCCTGATATACTGGAGGAATAACTGGGTCACAGTCTACAAATCCCTCTGCAGAAGTCTTAGCTGGTGCCTCCTTCAAATCCTCAATGGTTTGATTCTCAAAGAAAACAACATCTCTGCTTCTGAACACCTTCTGCTTTTCTGGATCCCAAAGCCTGTAACCAAACTGATCATGTGAGTAACCAAGAAAAATACACTCTTTTGTCTTACCATCCAGCTTGGACCTTTCATTGTTTGGAACATATGCAAATGCACGACAACCAAACACTCTTAAATGCATATAGGAGACATCTTTCCCTGACCATACATGCTCTGCAACATCACCATCTAGAGCTGTACATGGTGATAAGTTGATTACATCAACTGCAGTCCTCAAAGCCTCATCCCAAAACCTTTTGGGTAGCTTGGCCTGTGAAAGCATACATCTGATCTTTTCCATGATGGTGCGGTTCATCCTCTCTGCAATTGCATTATGCTGAGGCGTACCAGGGACTGTCAACTCATGCTGGATGCCATGTGACCTGCAATAATCATTAAACAATCCTGTGTACTCACCACCATTATCTGATCTTATACATTTCAATTGTCTTTCTGTCTCCCTTTCAACTCTAGCATGAAACTCTTTGAAGATATTAATAACCTGATCTTTAGTCTTCAAAGCATAGGCCCAAACTTTCCTTGAAAAGTCATCTATAAAAGTAACAAAATAAAGTGCACCACTGATACTAGGAACATTAACAGATCCACCAGGAGTTTTTGTCCTCAAAGGACCACACACATCTGTATAGACACGGTCCAAGGCATGCATTTTTCTAGATAAGGCAGGACTAACAAAGGAAACTCTATGTTGTTTACCAGCCAAACAATCAATACAAGGGTTCAAACGTGTACCTCTGAGAGATGGCAATACCTCTCTTTTGGAAAGTTCTTGCAACCCCTTCTCGCTCATGTGTCCTAGTCGCCTATGCCACAACTCCATGCTGGAGTCTTTCTCTGTAGCATTCAACTGCCCACCACAAGCTTTAGGCTGTAATCTATACAATGTATGACATTTCTTTCCATTAGCTACAATTAAAGAACCCTTACTGAGCTTCCGCTGCCCTTTATGAAATCTGACATCAAAGTCTTCATCGTCCAGCCTTCCAACTGAAATTAAATTCAGTCTTAAGTCAACCACATGCCTCACATCCTTAAGTACCAACTTGCAACCAAGGTTGGTCTTTATATGGATATCTCCCATGCCAATGATGTTTGCTGTGCCATAGTTGCCCATCTTGACAACACCAAAATTTCCAGACCTGTAAGTAGCAAAGAACTCCCTCCGTGGTGTAGCATGATAAGAAGCACCTGTGTCAATTATCCACTCGAGATCCTGACACACACAAGAAAAAATATCATCAGAAGTAGACAAAATCAAATAATCACCACCTTGTACTGTAGCTGTGATATTCTCTTTTGACTCTGTATGCTCCACTTCTTTCCCCCTTTTCTTGTTCTTCTTAGGTTGCTTGCACTGATTCTTGTAATGTCCTTTCTCACCACAATTGTAGCAAACAATATCTTTCCTTGACCTTGACTTGCTTCTACCCACACGTGAACCACTTCTATCCTTTGACTTTGACCTTCCTCTGTTCTCTGAGACAAGTGCTTGTGAATCAATCTGAGAAGTTGCTGAATTCTTTCTCCTTAACTCCTCATTCAACAAACTGCTTGTTACTTGACTCATGGTGACAGTACCATCTGGTGCCGAATTACTGAGGGAAACCACCAGTGTCTCCCAACTTTCTGGCAAAGAACTGAGAAGTAACAATGCCTGCAACTCATCATCAAGAGACATTTTCATAGAGGATAACTGGTTAGTAATACTCTGCATTTCATTCAAATGCTCAGGAATAGAAGTACCCTCTTTATATTTCAAGTTCACAAGTTTTCTGATCAGAAAAGCTTTGTTGCCTGCCGTTTTTCTTTCATAAAGACCTTCTAACTTTTTCCAAAGAGAGTATGCAGAACATTCAGTAGAAACATGGTGAAAGACACTATCATCTAGCCATTGTCGAATAAAACCAACTGTTTTTCGATCTAACCTCTTCCACTCATCATCTGTCATAGATGTGGGCTTTGCACTATCTCCTTGCAAAGGTCCATACAAATCTTTGCAATACAATAGATCTTCCATTCTTGGTTTCCATATCATCCAATTGTTTCCATTTAAACTAACCATGCGAGAAATATTACCGGTCTCCATGTTCAGATACAAAAGATTAAATACCACCAAAACTCTGCTCTGATACCAGTTGATGGGAATAAAACAGGAATCAACTTTGTATACGAACAATACTAGCAGACCGTCATGCACAGCGGAATGAAATGGAAATCACAATCAGATGAACACCAAGATTTACGTGGAAAACCCCTTCAACTCGAAGGGTAAAAACCACGGGACAAGCCAGAGAAAATCCACTATCAAAATAATGAATATACAGATCTCAGGCTTCTTGCCCAAGCCCAAAGCAATAGCCACAAGAGAATCTCAGGGATACAAGGACTATAATCCTAAACACAATATCCAAAACCTTCCCAAGAGATCACAGCAAGAATCCACTGCAAACTGATCTAACCTGAGATTTGAATGATTGAGAATAATCTTTTTCTGCCCTTGTCTTCTTCCCTTCTCTGGATCTCTTGTTTTCTGGCCTCTACTGTCAATCTGCAGTCTGCTTTCTCTCTCCCACGTTTTCAGCCGCCGCTGCTCTCTTAATCTCAACCCTAGCCACCTAATCTAGGTTTTAGGTTAATATAAGTAAGGTTCTGGGCTGTGGGCTTCACTAAAGCCCATTATGGGCTGAATCTGGGCCATCTGCCCAACACGGTGTGTATAACATTAATTAGATATTTCATATGGTGTGTAAAATATGCTTGGACACATTTATGCGTGCTTGTATATTTAGTATGGTGTGTAAAATATGCTTGGACACATTTATGCGTCCACAAGCAGACAAGTACCGGTATAACTTTGTATCGTTGTCGAGGAGTCAACACAGTTTTGGTTCTGTTCATGTGTGTAAGATCGTCTTCATCAATCGGAAGGAGAGAGAGTGCTCGGTCGAGCTCGACAAAGATATTCTCGGATGGGTGCCTCGGGTCGGGCTCTCCTCGGTTGGCTGAGAGGGGCCTTGTGCACTCAGGGTCGCTTATGGGCAAAGTACCCGAACCTAACGGTCAAGGAGGACCCCTTTGCTGACCAACCCGAAGACGCCAGTGTGTATTATGGAGTCCAACCAACCATTCGACGACACCTGCCCCTCGAGGACTAAGCTTTCAATGTATTTTTGTTTTGTATGTCGAGCGATCACTGGATCTTCGTTATGTCGCCCGTCCATCATTTAAAAGTCTTTTGAATCAATACAAGTTGCTTTTCGCAACATGCATCTCTAATTCTTCATCTATGTTTCGTAATCGATCATCCTTCGGTTGCCTAACCGACCACAACCTCACATCAGTATAGAACTTCTTTAGGTTCGAGATGTGCCACGTCCTCAGTAATGTTTTGCCCTCCATCATGGCCATGGTATAAGTGTCGTCTCGGATGGTGCTGATGACCTGATATGGCCCTTCCCATTTTGGGGCTAGCTTGCCTCGAGTGTGCACTGGGTCATTGATCTCGACCTTCCTGAGGACCAAGTCGTTGTTGTCGACCCGCCGTGGTCGAACCCTCCAGTTTAGAGTCTGACAACGACTTGCTTGTATGTGAGGGTCCGTAGATACGCCTCGATGCTCCGTTCTTCTAGGAGGTCGAGGTTCTCTTGCAATCTTCTATTTGAGCAATCCTCTTCGAAACTCTCGATCCGAAGAGTGGGAAAAACCACCTTGGGCGGTAGTGCTGCCTTGGTGTCGAATGCAAGGCTAAAGGGGGACTCGCACGTCAGCATTTTCAGTGTAGTTCGAGATGCCCATAGTATTCTTGGGAGTTCCTCCACCCAAATACCCTATGCTCCAATGACTCTCTGTCTTTAGGCCATTGAGGATTGCTCGGTTGGTGACCTCGGCAAGACCGTTAGCTTGGCGGTGGGCCACTAAGCTGAACTGTAGCTGAATCCAATAGCTTTGACAAAAAAGACTTAAACTTCGAGTTGTTGAATTGAGTCATGTTGTTTGTGATTATGGTACTCGGGATGTCAAACCTCGTGATGATTTCTTTTAAACAAATTCCTCGATTTGCTTCTCGGTGATGGATGCTAGGAGCTCGGCTTCGACCAACTTAGTGAAGTAGTTGACCTTGACTAATAGGAATCTTCGTTACCCCCGTGGTCAGTGCGCATGGGCTGAGGAGGTCCATCCTCCATTGCGCGAAGAGCCACATGTAGTCGGTCGAGTCGAGGGGCATCACCGGCTGGTGCTGGACTCGGGCATACTTCTGACATGCTGGACTCTTATACCGGAGTATCTCGTCCATCCAATTGGGCCCGACCTCGGTTGTGGCCACCTTGGAGGTGGTGATGGTTGGCTTGAGAAGCCTTTCCACCTCCAACAAGCACCACATTGGCCTGGCCTTCTATGGCAAGGTCGTCGCTGTCAGGTAGCACTGTCTTGATACTGGTGGATCACTCCTTGCCTTCTTACCCCTGCACTGGTTGGAAACTTCATCATGCGGTGGTACGTCAAGACGACTGCTCTCAGCTTGTTGAGGGTCGGGCGATCGAGTACCGCATTGTACGCAAAGGGCAGTCTGACCAACATGAATGCAACCATTAGCGTCTTTGTACTTAGCTCCTCCCCTACCGCATTGTACTTAGTTCCTCGGCTTTATAGTACATCAACGGGGAATCGACGCCAATCCCGACAAGATAAAAGCGATACAGGAGATGCAGCCCCCTAGTACTATAAAAGAGGTCCAATGACTTATAGGAAGGTTAGCCGCCCTAAGCCGCTTCATTTCCCAAGCTGGAGACAAGAGTTCTACCTTTTTTCGCGCACTGAAGTCGGCAAAAGACTTCAAATGGACTCCCGAATGCGAGGAAGCATTCCGCCAACTCAAGAGTCACATCGAGAACCTACCGCAACTAGCCTCGGTGAAGGATGGGGAGCCCCTCGGCTTATACCTCGCTGCGACCGACCTCGCGGTTAGCTCGGTCCTGGTAACACTCGATAAAGCTAGGGAAAGACCGATCTACTACACTAGCCATGTTCTAGAGGGGCCTGAGCTCCGCTATGCCCCCATAGAAAGGATAGCTTTGGCGCTGATCCTGGCTTCCAGAAAACTGAGACCGTATTTCCAGACACATCACATCAAAGTAATAACCGACCAACCCTTGCGCCAGATCCTTTCCAAATTTGATGTTGCAGGTCGGATGCTCAAGTGGTCGGTAGAGTTAGGGGAATTCGATATCGAATACGAGCCAAGAAAGGCGATCAAAGGCCAAGTGCTCACGGACTTCCTCTCGGAGCTCGCACCTCTAGAAGTCCTGGAGAACCCGAACCCTGGATGGACTCTACATATCGACGGCTCCGCCAACTCGGAAAGAGGAGGAGTCGGCTTGGTGCTCAAGGACCCCTCCGGCCACATCTACGAACATGCCCTGCGATTAGGATTCAAAGCTACAAACAATGAAGCCGAATACGAAGCGCTCTTGTTCGGTCTTAAGGTTGCGGCCGAGCTGGGAGCAGAAGACATCGAGATATTCACCGACTCCCAACTCGTCGCTGGTCAAGTTAACGGCACGTTCGAGACCCGGGAAGCAGCAATGATCAAATACTTGGCCGAGGCGCGACTGATGACAGCTCGGTTTCGAAGGTGTACCATCACCAAGGTACCTCGCAGCGAGAACGCGTAAGCAGACGCCTTGGCCAGGTTAGCTTCCTCCCGCGTGACCGACACACCGACCAGAGCAATGGTGAGGACCATCGATGGAGTGACTGTTGATCAGGAAGACGGAGGCTGGACCGACGAGATCCTCCGCTTTAAACAAGCAGGAGTCCTCCCCGAGGACAAGGCGGTTGCCCGAAGAATCAGAAGGACGGAATCATGGTACTGCATCGTTGATGGTTGCCTCTACCGGCGAGGCTTCAGCCGACCCCTACTTCGCTGTCTGAACCCGACCGAGGCGCAAACCACCTTAGCTGAGATCCACGAGGGGATATGTGGAGACCATGTCGGTGCTCACACCTTGGCACACATAGTCCTCAGGCAAGGTTACTACTGGCCCACACTACGAAAGGATGCCCAAGCTTATGTTCGAAACTGTGAGCCATGCCAGAAGCACGCCCGATTCCAACATAAACCGATGGTACCACTCACGATTGTCGACTGCGTCTGGCCCTTCGCCCAATGGGGAATGGACCTCCTCGGCCCCTTCCCCCCAGCCTCGGGATAGAGAAGGTTTCTGATAGTCGGAGTCGACTATTTCACTAAATGGCTCGAAGCCGAGCCATTGGCCTCCATCACCGAGAGATAAGTTGAAGGGTTCGTATGGAAGAACATCATAACCAGGTTCGGCCTCCCTAGGGCCATCATCACAGACAATGGCACGCAGTTCAACAATACGAAGTTCAAAATATTTTGCCAAAGCTATCGCATCCAGCTGAAGTTCAGCTCGGTTGCCCATCCCCAAGCCAACGGGCTAGCCGAGGTAACAAACCGAGCCATTCTTGAAGGGTTGAAGAAAAGGGTCTCCAACGCTATGACTTCTTGGGTAGAGGAGCTCCCGAGTGTTCTATGGGCATTGAGAACGACTCCGAAAACCCCGACGGGGGAGTCCCCGTACAGCCTGGCATTCGGGACTGAAGCCGTGCTACCTCCCGAGGTGGTTTTCCTGACCCTCCGAGTCCAAACCCAACATCAGGAGGAGTCCGACCAATAGCTCCGTAGGAGCCTCGACCTATTGGAGGAGAAGCGTGCTGATGCCCATCTCCGAGCATTGGCTTACAGAAGAGCTGTCGCAAGAATCTACAACCGACGAGTACGCCCCCGACACGTCAGGACAGGCGACTTGGTGCTCCAAAAGACCGAGGTCAGCGACCCGACCCGGTCCCGCGGCAAGCTGGCCCCGAACTGGGAGGGTCCCTACCGAGTTATCGATGTTATCCGAGACGGGACTTATACGCTGGCAACGATGGAAGGACGGGTGCTGCCAAGAACCTGACACATCACAAACTTCAAAAATTTTACGCATGACAATGTCAGCAAAATGACCTGGCTTGTATTGCAACTTGTACCGAGTTGAAACGTAACGATATCAGCAAAACAGCTTGACTTGTATTGATTTGGAACAAGTACAAAACAGGTCGGGAGCAAAGATGAGGGCTACCAGACCCGAGTTACAAGCTTCAAAAAAAAAAAAAAAAAAAAAGTGGAGAACAAAATCAGGGCTCGGGAGGCACCGAGTCGTCAAAATCTTGTTGCCGCTCCATCGGCACTGAGTCGTCCTCGGGGTAGATGGTAAATGGATCTTCTTCGATGTCGGCATCAGGGTATCGGGCGCGAAAGCGGGCCAGCGCCACCCGATACCCATATTCATAAGTAACCCGACCCATCCGCTTCAGACCCTCTTTGAACCCTAGGGGCCCCTTGTACTGGGCGATCGCCTCCCCCGGCAGTTCGGCTCGGGCATGCTCCAGGTCCTTCACGGCCTGCAGCAGCTCGTCATCCATCCTCCGAGCCCTGGTTCGAGCCTCCTTCAGCAGCTGCTGGGCGTCGCCCAGATGGCCCCGTATCGCTTGCAGCTCTTTCTCCGAGGCTTCGCGTCTGAGGAACTCCTTGGCCTTTTCACCCTTTATTTTTTCGAGCTCCTCCCTCAGCCTGGACGCGCGTTCCTCGGCCTCGGCAACCGCCTCGGGTCCTCCCCTAGACTTCAGGGCGTCGAACTCCTCTTGCAACTGCTTGACCCGATGGTCCATGAAGGTGATCAGCCGACCCGCATCATGAACCCGGTCAACCAGCACCATTTGGAAGTGTTGGCCCTGCACGAAAGGACAACCTTTAGAATGTAGCAAAGGAGAAAAACTCACATTACTAAGGCACAAGTCGAGAGGCTTACCAGGACCATCTCCTTGGTGGCTCGGGCCATCAGAACCTCAGAGGGGAGCGTGTACAGCTCCCGCGCCAGTTGGGGATGGAGAAGCCCCCTTCCATACTCCTCGGCTGCCGACGAGTTGTTCCACACTTTCGTCAAATTTTTCAGCCCCGCCCACCGAGCCTTTAGCTCCTTCTCGGGGTCTTGATGCCCAGGTCAGACATTAGCAGGGCATAATAGCCCTGGTCGCCCTTGTGAACCTTTGTTTTGAAAAGGTCCTTCATGGAGCTTGGGCGCTCGTGGACCGGTGAAGCGGCCCCCTCCTCGGACTCAGCAGGTGCCTCCGGCCTCTCTGGCGTTGCGGCAGACTCCTTACCCTTGGAGCGGGAGCGGGACCCCCCCCTCGCCGACATGGGACTTATGTTTTCTCGTAAGCACTTTCGTCTTCTTCTGTTGCTTCCTCGCAACTTCTGCCTGATCAGTCGAGGGGGGGGAGCCGACCTTTTCGACGAAGCCCTCGGAGCCTCCCTCGCGGGAGACGCGCCGACCTCACGGGTGGTGGGGTGGGTCGGAGGAGCCTTTCCGCCAGTCACTCTCGGCATCCCGCGAAGCTCCCCGAGATCCATCCGGTCTGCACCCCGACTTACAGGTCAGTAAGAAATTAATAAAGCTAGAGCAAAGCGAAATGCTAGTACCCCTAGAGACCGGACTCAAACCCGCCTCAACGAGCCAAAGCTCAGTCATCTCCTTGATCGCACGAGAAGAGGAAAGAATCCCCTTCAGTCGGCCGACCAGGACGGTCTCCTCCTCGGACAGATAAGGGGGGGCGTTGCCGATCGGGTGAGCCGACCAGCTGAGCCTGAATCCCTAACCCAAACCACTAACGTAAAGATAGCGGGACTTCCAACCTTTGTTACTGGAAGGTGTCCCGCCCAACTCGGGCGGTAAGATAATAACCGCCCCGACTCTTGCATAGGCGAAAACACGCCATGAACAAGTCCCGAGTCGGGATAATCCCGGCTCCTCGGCATTCACCCAAGAAAACCACAAGGTAACGCCACGAGTTGGGCGCTACATGGCTAGGAGAAATTCTCCACCATTTCAGGCACTCCTCAATCAGAGGGTGCAAAGGAAATCGAAGACCGGCCTCCAAGGCATCTACCGAGATGCACATGCCGGGGACGTCCAAGCTATAAGGACGCTGCCCCGGCTCTGGAACATGCAATCCGTATTCAGTCGGGATGCTGTACCGTTCCCTAATCACGGCAAGTGACCCCTCAGTCACCGTCGCGTCGAGATCATGATCTGACATCATGACCTCCAAATCCCTCTGAATCCTCGTGTCGACAGGCGACGGGGGCTCGGAAGACGCTCCCGAGGAACCAACCTCGGGATCACTCCGACTTGTCTCCCCCGACCCCGAGGGAGAAACGACCCTGACACTAGTCGAGGAGTCCGACGAGGTCATCGCGACCTGTTCAAAAGGAGCTGTCGAGCTGAAAGGACGAAGGATGGCTATGGTGGTCCGAGATGGAGGCAGGAAGAAGGCAAAATGAACAAGTGAGGTCTCTGCCCAACCCCGCAGCTAACTTATAGCACCCAGGGGAGTCATTTCAGCTTCCCGAGGTAAGAGGAAGCGCCACCACCTCGAAAAAGCACTCAGCGCATTAAATGCGCCATAACTCTGACCGAAACCCTAGGCAGAGGACGAAAGATATATATATATATATATATATATATATATAATATTATCCCATAGGTATGATAGTACGCATATGATAATAAAGAGCAACTTCACCCTCTCGGCTAAATCTCCGGACTTGCGCCCGAGTTCACCCTCTCGGCCAAATCTCCGGATTTGCACCATTTTCGCCCTCTCGGCCAAATCTCCGGATTGGCGCCCGAGTTCACCTCTCGGCCAAATCTCCGGATTTGCGCCCGAGTTCACCCTCTCGACCAAATCTCTGGATTTGCGCCCGACTTCGCCCTCTCGGCCAAATCTCCGGATTGGCGCCCGAGTTCACCTCTCGGCCAAATCTCCGGATTTGCGCCCGAGTTCGCCCTCTCAGCCAAATCTCTGGATTTGCGCCCGACTTCGCCCTCTCGGCCAAATCTCCGGATTTGCGTCCGACTTCGCCTCTCGGCCAAATCTCCGGATCTGCGCCCGAGTTCGACCTCTCGGCCAAATCTCTAGATTTGCGCCCGACTTCACCCTCGGCGAAAGCCCTACATTGCAATTCCCGAGCTCCTACTCGGTCAGATCGACTCTTGATACATTATAATTCCCGAGCTCCTGCTCGGTCGGATCGACTCTTGCTACATCGTAATTCCTGAGCTCATGCTCGGTCGGATCGACTCTTGATACATCGTAATTCCCGAGCTCCTGCTCGGTCGGATCGACTATTGCTACATCGCAATTCCCGAGCTCATGCTCGGTCGGATCGACTCTTGATACTTCGTAATTCCTGAGCTTCTGCTCGGTCGGATCGACTCTTGCTACATCATAATTTCCGAGCTCCTGCTCGGTCGGATCAACCACCGCACCATTTGAAATCCCCAAGTCTGCACTCAGAACTAGTTCAGGGTGATCTCGAACCAGCGGTTAAGCACAAGACCTCATCTTCGACACCCTCATCAGGCGCCTCGAGAAGGTCTTCCCGGGGGGGAAGAATGATATGACAAATGCCGACCTGACCGCCAAGTCATCACACCCTCAGACAGCTGGCCCGCCGACGTGGCCGACCCGACGCAGGTAACCGGCCGGATATACGGGGGGCGCCAGTGGTCGTACAGCCGACCTGACACAGGTAAGGTCGGCACCCCCCACCTGCAAACGCACGCCTCATTACAAGGACGGCAAGCATGGTGGAGGGTACGGTGGCATGGTAAGCCATAAATGCGGTAAGGTCATCAGGTACGAATGATCTACAACACCCACTATAAAAGCTCCTGCACCTCTACGGGGTAAGGGGATGAAAAAAAGGACCAATCCACCAACTAACTTGATCTTCGGAGGGGTCACATCGAGGACCTACCCGACCCGACCCTCTTGCAGGAGTCTGCGGTCGACCCGAATTGGAGTACTCCCTCTTCACCCGGACTCCACCACTCCAACAGCCGACCTCTCAAGCCGAGCTCTGAATCACTACACATCCGGGCGGGCTCCCACTTCGTACCGAGAAGACCACGGGCGAGCTATCGCACACGGGTCTGAACCAGCGAGTGCTTGCTTAGCAGACTCGGAGGCTAAACGCATCTACTAGGTAAGCACCAGATTCTCCACTAACAAGTAGCTTATGTTTGTGTCTATTGTGAGGCTTTTTCTTGCTTCATTTATGGTGATCAGACATGCCATAGTAGAAGAACTAGCTAGATTTGGAGCAGCCGTCCATACCTGCTCTCGAAACGAAGCAGAGCTCAAAGAGTGCTTGCAGCAGTGGAGAGCTTTGAACCTCAAGGTCACCGGATCCGTCTGCGATGTGTCATCCCCGGTTGAGAGGGATAAACTGATGGAGACTGCGAGCTCCATCTTCCATGGAAAGCTCCATGTCTTGGTGAGATTGTCGGCTGTCAAGTGTTAACATTTAAGCCATCCGAAAAAGATGATAACGCATCTACGCTTCCTCATTGTCCTTGTTGCTCGATCGATCGTGGTGTAGGTAAACAACGCCGGGACGGCGATTTGGAAACCGGTGGTGGAGTACAACCCAGAGGACTACAGACGTATCATTAACACCAACTTGGACTCTGCCTTCCATTTGAGCCAGCTCGCTCATCCTCTTCTCAAGGCATCAGGAAGTGGCAACATCGTGTTCATCTCCTCCATAACAAGCCTCGTCGGCATCGATAATCTAGCCGTCTATGCAGCAACCAAAGGTACGTCGTACTCGATAACCTGAGTCCTCAAATGACCTCTTCAACATGTGTGTCCTCATCGTCGGCTGCTGTTGGCTGCTTCTTCGTCTTGTTCAGGAGCAATGAATCAGCTCACCAGGAGCCTTGCTTGTGAGTGGGCGAAGGATAACATCCGAGCAAACTGTGTTGCGCCCGGTTACATCAGGACGCCGCTCATCGAGCCGGTAATGGACGTCAACTTAGCCACGTTTAGTTTTCCCTGCGTAGCACTGTGTCTACTAGTTAGTGATAGAAGATAAGATGAAGTTAGGATTTAGATATGATTTCCTTAACTGAACGAGGAAATCACGTAGGTTAGTTGAGGAAAATCCTCCTATCTTCACCTATATAAATTAACGATGGATCAATAAATCAATTGGGCATTTTTATTACTTCTTCCTATTTCCAACATGGTATCAGAGCCCCTCTCTCTATAAGAGAGATTACTCTTTTCTTTTTTCTTCATTGTCAAATGACAGCTTTTGTTTCCATTTGTTCGTCGACAACCCCGCTGCAAAACTGCAGATACTCAGGGGTCATCTATCACCACCCTCCCGGACATTCGCTGCAAAACTGCAAAACTTCTACACTCGCTCGTCGGCATCGTCCCTCCTACAGCCTTTGTTCTCTCTGCCAAGAGCACCTGTAAGGGCCACTGCCCATCGTCTCTCAGCCCTTTGTAGAGAGGGCACAACAAGTTTCTTCTTGCTATCAAACGGTAGCAAATCCCCACCCCGTCGATTGCCCTTTTGCGAAGCCGCAATTGTCGACTCCTCTTCTGCAAAGCCGCGATCTCTGTTTCCTGACAAAAAAAAAAAAAAAATAGAGCATCGCCAGCGTCGTTTTTATTCGAGGATCTGAAGATTCGGGTCCCGCTCTATAATTGATGTCCACGTCGCAGGTCTGGTAGCCCTCTCACTCAACCTCGTCGGCACTTGCCGTTGCCATCGCTAGCATCGGCGACACTATCAGCCTCATTGTTGTCTACCATCGGCTCATCGTTCACTCGCTGCTGTTGCCGTCACAGCAACAACTCGGCTGCTTCTCATCTTCGATGCAGATCCCTCTCTGCATCGTCTCTACACCTCCAAAGAAGGGACCACAACATTGTGGTCCTGAAGTCAGAGAAGAAAGGGAAGCACACCTTCACTACAGCGGCTTCCTCATCTTCTCCTTCGGCAGTTACTATGCTCGCTGCCGACCCCCCTTACTCCAACAATTGCAGTCGCAACTACAGCCCTAGCCGGTCACAACTGCTGCCCTCTCCTTAGATCTATCGCTTCTTGCTGTCAAACGACAGTCTCTCGTCGACATCGAAGCTGGAGACTTCTAGTGCGTCGGCTCTCTCAATTCCTCTACCGAGGTGTTCTTCTGCACGAGGCCATCTTCCTTGTGCACCACCACTGTCGCATCAGCACCAACAAGCAGTGACACCTTCCCTACCCCATCAGCAATAAGTTCATTCTCGCTGTCAAACGACAGTAAATCTACGACCGCACACTTCTCCCGCTGCCCTTCAGATCTACCGATCGCCCCAGCCGTAGCAGCATCTCCTCCGCTGAAGTCAACCGTTGTCAGACCTTCACCACGGTTGACAACACAACGGTCTCCTTGACATCGAGTAAAGATCTGTGTCCTTCACAGGAGCTTGATCTTGCGGGGGCATGATAGTTCGATCTAATCGGATTGTCGAATTTGGCTCTAGCAGAATCGTCTGCTCCTTTCTTCGGATTCATTGCCATCGGTTTAAGATCAACGTTCTTAGTTCAAGATCGACGTCCTTACAGGAGCTCGATCTTGCGGGGGCATGATAGAAGATAAGATGAAGTTAGGATTTAGATATGATTTCCTTAACTGAACGAGGAAATCATGTAGGTTAGTTGAGGGAAATCCTCCTATCTTCACCTATATAAATTAACGATGGATCAATAAATCAATTGGGCATTTTTATTACTTCTTCCTATTTCCAACAGTTAGCACATACGTGTGAGTCACAGTTATGCGAAAACGAGGAGTTTGTGGCGAAGGAGACTAATCGTATCCCTCTCGGACGTCTGGGCGAGGTCGACGACGTGGCACCGGTGGTCGCTTTCCTCTGTCTTCCTGCTTCTTCCTACGTCACTGGCCAAGTCGTGTTTGTCGATGGAGGTCGAACTGTGAACGGCAATGCATAAGCTTCCGGCCGGTAGATATCGATCGCCATCGCCGGCTATATGATATAATACGTGTTCTGCAATGTCTTTCCCAACGGTGTGTATAACATTAATTAGATATTTCATATGGTGTGTAAAATATGCTTGGACACATTTATGCGTGCTTGTATATTTAGTATGGTGTGTAAAATATGCTTGGACACATTGATGCGTGCACAAGCAGACAAGTACCGGTATAACTTTGTATCGTTGTCGAGGAGTCAACACAGTTTTGGTTCTGTTCATGTGTGTAAGATCGTCTTCATCAATCGGAAGGAGAGAGAGTGCTCGGTCGAGCTCGACAAAGATATTCTCGGATGGGTGCCTCGGGTCGGGCTCTCCTCGGTTGGCTGAGAGGGGCCTTGTGCACTCAGGGTCGCTTATGGGCAAAGTACCCGAACCTAACGGTCAAGGAGGACCCCTTTGCTGACCAACCCGGAGACGCCAGTGTGTATTATGGAGTCCAACCAACCATTCGACGACACCTGCCCCTCGAGGACTAAGCTTTCAATGTATTTTTGTTTTGTATGTCGAGCGATCACTGGATCTTCGTTATGTCGCCCGTCCATCATTTAAAAGTCTTTTGAATCAATACAAGTCGCTTTTCGCAACATGCATATTTAATTCTTCATTTATGTTTCGTAATCGATCATCCTTCGGTTGCCTAACCGACCACGACCTCACATCAGTATAGAACTTCTTTAGGTTCGAGATGTGCCACGTCCTCAGTAATGTTTTGCCCTCCATCATGGCCATGGTATAAGTGTCGTCTCGGATGGTGCTGATGACCTGATATGGCCCTTCCCATTTTGGGGCTAGCTTGTCTCGAGTGTGCACTGGGTCATTGATCTCGACCTTCCTGAGGACCAAGTCGTTGTTGCCGACCCGCCGTGGTCGAACCCTCCAGTTTAGAGTCTGACAACGGCTTGCTTGTATGTGAGGGTCCGTAGATGCGCCTCGATGCTCCGTTCTTCTAGGAGGTCGAGGTTCTCTTGCAATCTTCTATTTGAGCAATCCTCTTCGAAACTCTCGATCCGAAGAGTGGGAAAAACCACCTTGGGCGGTAGTGCTGCCTTGGTGTCGAATGCGAGGCTAAAGGGGGACTCGCACGTCAGCATTTTCAGTGTAGTTCGAGATGCCCATAGTATTCTTGGGAGTTCCTCCACCCAAATACCCTATGCTCCAATGATTCTCTGTCTTTAGGCCATTGAGGATTGCTCGGTTGGTGACCTCGGCAAGACCGTTAGCTTGGGGGTGGGCCACTAAGCTGAACTGTAGCTGAATCCAATAGCTTTGACAAAAAAGACTTAAACTTCGGGTTGTTGAATTGAGTCATGTTGTTTATGATCATGGTACTCGGGATGTCAAACCTCGTGATGATTTCTTTTAAACAAATTCCTCGATCTGCTTCTCGGTGATGGATGCTAGGAGCTCGGCTTCGACCAACTTGGTGAAGTAGTTGACCTTGACTAATAGGAATCTTCGTTACCCCAAGGTCAGTGTGCATGGGCTGAGGAGGTCCATCCTCCATTGCGCGAAGAGCCACATGTAGTCGGTCGAGTCGAGGGGCATCACCGGCTGGTGCTGGACTCGGGCATACTTCTGACATGCTGGACTCTTATACCGGAGTATCTCGTCCATCCAATTGGGCCCGACCTCGGTTGTGGCCACCTTGGAGGTGGTGATGGTTGGCTTGAGAAGCCTTTCCACCTCCAGCAAGCACCACATTGGCCTGGCCTTCTATGGCAAGGTCGTCGCTGTCAGGTAGCACTGTCTTGATACCCGTGGATCACTCCTTGCCTCTCTTACCCCTGCACTGGTTGGAAACTTCATCATGCGGTGGTACGTCAAGACGGCTGCTCTCAACTTGTTGAGGGTTGGGCGATCGAGTACCGCATTGTACGCAAAGGGCAGTCTGACCAACATGAATGTAACCATTAGCGTCTTTGTACTTAGCTCCTCCCCTACGGTCACTGAGAGGGTAGTGATGCTGAGGGGGGAGATGGAGTCCCTAGTGAATCCTGTCAGAGTATAAGTCATTGGGACAAGGTCCCTATCAGTTAAGCATAGCTTTTGAAAAGAATCAAAATATAGTATATCGACTGAACTCCCTGTGTCCACCATAATTCTGTTAACTTGGGAGTTTGCAGCTCACACCAAGTTCACTAGGGCATCATCATGATCAAGATATTCTTCTTCCCCCAACCTAAAGGTGATCTCAGGGTCATGTTCACACCCAAGTCTTTTTTCCATTGTAGCCCGGGCATATACTTTCCACGATGAAGAGTTGCCCCCCAGAGGCGGGTCCGCTGACGATGATGTCGATCTACTTCTTGACCAGTCCTTTCGAGTGGTGAGACATCTCATGCATCTTCTTGACATGGCGGTCGAGGTGCCCTCGATGGATGAGATCTTCAATCTGATTCTTGAGATTGTAGCACTCCTTGGTGTTGTGGCTGTAGTCGCAGTGGAAACGATAATATGTTGACCGATCATGCTCCTCCCTTAGGTCTTCATCGGGTTTGGTGCCCGAGGAGTCCCTTTTCCTGGATCTGGAGGAAGATATTTATCCGAGTTGAGTTGAGCGAGACTGGGAGCAACCGCAGTCGGAGTGGCTCGGGCTTGTTCGGTGTCCTCTTTGGTGGTCCCGAGGGCTGACCTCAGGATTGTTCGATGCGACATCATTTTTTATCCTCGTGCTTCACCAGTGTCTCGGTGGTGACATACTGGTTCACCCATTGGAGCATCTCGGGCACTATTGGGGGCAAACGTTTGATTAGTGACCAGAAGAACCTAGAAAGCCTCATACCGATTAAAAAAGCTTATATTACTAGAGAGGGGTATGCGTTGGGTATTCCTTGGATTTCTATTGCAAAGCATGCAACGAACTAGGCCAGGGGCTCACCATCTTTCTGGCTCATCCCAAGGAGTGACGCAACAGTGGGCTTGGGCTGAGCACTGGCCAGAAATTTTAGCTTAAATTCTCTGGCGAGTTGGTCGAAATAGGAAATCAAAGATGGCCTCATCCGACTATATCACATTCGGGTAGGTCCTTATAGGGTCATCGGGAAAGCTCGACACTATGCTAGGTCGCGGTGTCGTGCCAAACGCTGACGTGGCCCGACGATCTCGAGGCACCTGGGAAGGCTGACATGGCCGAGGTGACTAGGGACCCCGAGTGCCGACGTGGCCTTCGAGAGTTGACACGTCCGAGATGACTATATGAGCCCATTATTTGCCCTATCAATACCCACCAATTTAGTCGTATCGCTATGCCAATCGAGATGACTGACTAGGAATTCCAATGGCTAGAAATTGGAGTTAAGTTTTCAACGGTTGATTGATCTGGTCTAAACTTGTAGAGGGAACCTTTGGTCCCATCCGAGGTATTTTTAGAATACTCAATGTGACATTAGATTGTACTCTAATTGATACAGGGAAGGATACTGGATGTGATCCCTGATGGGTAACTTTACGTTGTGGCCAAAAAGTTAGTACGGCTCGATCCAATCTCACATGCATAAGGTCGCCCACATGGTTTCTTGGGTGGAGGAGGTTGATGTCAGGTCGGGTCGGGGCATTGTTCGCTGACTCAACCCGAGTTAGAAGAACTAGGAGTTAGCATTTTTCTCCCTCCGCACTAGGTTCCTACACATAGGCCAAAGTTGGGCGGGTGTCTTCCCGACTCGACCCCTTAGAAGATCAAGTCAGTATGTGATAGAGTTGAGTTAATTTTGAGTGTTTGAAGTATGATCCTTGGCACTGGCCAAGAGGTCAACTGTGGCAGTCTGTTAATGCCCATCGATGCTTCTGCCGATCGAGTCATGCACTATGCACTCACGAGAGCATGATTTCATGTCATGCATCGCCATTCCACATGTTCTCGAGTGGTTGCAAGCCATGCGACATCATCCTGTATGGTTACAAGTGGTGTAGGCACTATTTTCTGTCTCATACAAATTCGAGGTGGCATGTCATTGTACACACATTATGTAGGCTTCGAGGCTCCATGTCGACGCTGACATGGTTGATGACTGTTGCTGCGGTGGTGGTGCCAGGATACGACCTATCAATCCTTATGATGATAAGTCATCATTCTTCCGAAATGAATTAGGTAATAGAGAGGGATGAATGGATAGACTCATACACGATTCACTATAAGGGCTAACTACAAAATATTTATATAATTAACTATCTTTAACATTCCAATCTTTATAATTTTTAAAAATTATATTAGGATCTTTATATTTGCAAAAGTATATAATATCTCAGCTCGTTTATCCTCAATATGTAGATTTTGTTGACAAAATTATTATACGTGTTTAATGGTAAATTAAAATGAGGCAAATTCAATAAATAATTAGTAGTAAATGCTATGAGTCTATAGGAGAAAATAAGTTAAATATTTTAATTTTATAAATATGGTGATCTTGATATAACTTTTAAAAATATAGAAATCTAGATGCTAAAGTAGCTAATTATAGAAGGTAATTTATAATTAGTCACAATTATAAACATCTTAAGATAATTTTTTATATTGTAAAAACGTTTGAAGAATATTTTTTATTTCGATATCAATTGATTTGATGGTAATTTATTTTTTATTTTTTAGGAGACTAGAATGCCACAAGTGGATTCTGCCATTGGAGGCGAATATTTTATTTATCAACACTTTGGCGTGGATACTGTGTCAAGCAACGAGCCACAGAGAGAGAGAGAGAGAGAGAGAGAGAGAGGATGTGGACGGTGGACGAAATCCACATGGGAGATGATAGAGCATTGAAGGCTAAGTCACTGATGGCACAATCCTCTGTCCATCTCGTTCCAACGAAGATTCCGTGTGAGTCATTATCTACAGAAATTACAATGTAACTTGGAAAATGCGTCTGGTACCACTACTATTATTGGTTCAATCCGCGTACTATTTCCACACCTACAAATCGAGAGGACTGAGATCTGGATTGAAGTAGGAGAAAAACGAAGCAGGAGGAGGAAAACAATGGAGGGTGCAGACCAGAAGTGCGGCGATAACCAAGCGGCGGGGAGATGGACTCTTGTAGGAACAACAGCTTTGGTCACCGGAGGCACTAAAGGAATCGGGTATCGTCATCTTTCTTCATACATTTGCTCATCTGCTTCACAGCACAAACAAGTTCATACTGAAATCTAGGGTCGACTGCCTGCCGAAATTGAGGAGCTTATGTCTTTATCTTATTACGAGGTTTTCTCTTCGGTTCTTTTATGGTGATCAGACGTGCCATAGTAGAAGAACTAGCCAGATTTGGTGCAGCCGTCCATACCTGCTCTCGAAACGAAGCAGAGCTCAACGAGTGCTTGCAACAATGGAGAGCTTTGAACCTCAAGATCACCGGCTCCGTCTGTGACGTCTCATCTGACGTTGAGAGGGAGAAACTGATGCAGACTGTGAACTCCGTCTTCCATGGAAAGCTCCATATCTTGGTGAGATTGTCGGCTGTCGTAAGTGCTAGCATTTAACACATCCGAAGAAGCTGATAACGCGTCTACGCTTCTTCCTCGTCCTCGTTGATTCTCGTGGTGAAGGTAAACAACGCCGGGACGGGAATTTGGAAACCGGTGGTGGAGTACAACCCAGAGGACTACAGACGTATCATTAACACCAACTTGGACTCTGCCTTCCATTTGAGCCAGCTCGCTCATCCTCTTCTCAAGGCATCAGGAAGTGGCAACATCGTGTTCATCTCCTCCATAACAAGCCTCGTCGGCATCGATAATCTAGCCGTCTATGCAGCAACCAAAGGTACGTCGTACTCGATAACCTGAGTCCTCAAATGACCTCTTCAACATGTGAGTCCTCATCGTCGGCTGCTTCTTCGTCTTGTTCAGGAGCAATGAATCAACTCACTGATGGGAATAAAACAGGAATCAACTTTGTATACGAACAAATACTAGCAGACCGTCATGCACAGCGGAATGAAATGGAAATCACAATCAGATGAACACCAAGATTTACGTGGAAAACCCCTTCAACTCGAAGGGTAAAAACCACGGGACAAGCCAGAGAAAATCCACTATCAAAATAATGAATATACAGATCTCAGGCTTCTTGCCCAAGCCCAAAGCAATAGCCACAAGAGAATCTCAGGGATACAAGGACTATAATCCAAATCACAATATTCAAAACCTTCCCAAGAGATCACAGTAAGAATCCACTGCAAACTGATCTAACCTGAGATTTGAATGATTGAGAATAGTCTTTTCCTGCCCTTGTCTTCTTCCCTTTCCTGGATCTCTTGTTTTCTGGCCTCTACTGTCAATCTGCAGTCTGCTTTCTCTCTCCCACGTTTTCAGCCGCCGCTGCTCTCTTAATCTCAACCCTGGCCACCTAATCTAGGTTTTAGGTTAATATAAGTGATGTTCTGGGCTTTAGGCTTCACTAAAGCCCAATATGGGCTGAATATGGGCCATCTGCCCAACAACCTCCCCCTTCAGCCCATAAGGGAGGCTGTCTCATGACTCCTCAATGTGAAGCCATGCCGACCAACTGTCGGCACATCTCCTGTCTCTCTTTCGGTAAAGCCTTTGTCAACATGTCTGCCCCATTATCATCTGTGTGAATTTTCTGAAGCTGTAACTGCTTCTCTTCAAGCACATTTCTGATCCAGTGATATCTGACATCTATATGTTTTGACTTGGAATGAAATGTTGGGTTCTTGCATAAATGGATGGCACTCTGGCTGTCACAATACACCACATAGTTTTCCTGTTTCAGCCCCAATTCTTGTAAGAATTCTTTCATCCATAACATTTCTTTGCAAACCTCTGTAGCAGCAATATATTCTGCCTCTGTGGTGGAGAGTGCAATACACCTTTGCAATCTGGACTGCCATGACACAGCTCCCCCTGCAAAAGTAAGTACAAAACCTGATGTGGACTTCCTTGTGTCAATATCTCTTGCCATATCTGCATCTGTGTAACCTGTCAATACAGGTGGTCCACCTCCAAAGCTTAAACAAACTTTAGAACTTCCTCTGAGATATCTAAAAATCCACTTCACTGCTGCCCAATGCTCTTTACCTGGATTTGCAAGAAATCTACTAGTAACACCCACTGCATATGCGATGTCCGGCCTCGTACATACCATTGCGTACATTAAACTTCCAACTGCTGAAGCATAAGGAACCTTTTGCATTTTCTCCTTCTCCTCATCACTTGACGGGCTCTGATCTGAGCACAACTTGAAGTGACCTGCAAGAGGAGAACCAACTGGCTTTGCATTACTCATACTGAACCTATCCAATACCTTCTCAATGTATTTCTCCTGTGACAACCAAATCTTTCTCTTTCTTCTGTCACGAGAAATCTGCATGCCCAGTATTTGCTTTGCTGGCCCCATGTCCTTCATTGCAAAAGACTCACTTAGGTCCTTCTTCAACCTGTCAATCATAGACATATCTCTTCCGAGGATAAGCATATCATCAACATAAAGTAAGAGAATAATAAAATCCTCACCAAACCGTTTGATGTACACACAATGATCTGAAGCTGTTCTTTTATATTCATTTTCAATCATAAATGAATCAAACTTTTTATACCACTGTCTTGGAGCTTGCTTCAGCCCATACAAGCTCTTCTTCAACTTGCAGACAAGATTTTCTTTACCTTTGACTTTGAAGCCTTCTGGTTGCTCCATATAAATTTTCTCCTCCAAATCACCATGAAGGAAAGCTGTTTTCACATCTAACTGTTCAATCTCCAAGTCTAAGTTAGCAGCAATACCAAGAGCAACACGGATAGAAGACATTTTAACAACAGGAGAAAAAATTTCTTCAAAGTCAATACCTTTCTTTTGACCAAAACCTTTCACAACCAATCTAGCTTTATACTTTGGTTGAGAACAATATTCTTGAGTCTTCAACCTGAAAACCCACTTGTTCTTCAAGGCCTTACTTCCCTCTGGTAGTTGCACTAAATCATATGTGTGGTTCTTTTGCAGAGAATCCATCTCTTCCTGCATAGCAATAAACCACTTCTTTTTCTGCTCACTTTCAACTGCTTCCTGGTAACTCTCTGGTTCACCTGCATCAGTAAGCATCACATACTCATCTGTAGAGTATCTTCTGGAAGGTTGACGTTGTCTAGAAGATCTTCTTAATTGAGGTTCTGTGGGAAATTGCTCTCTTTCTTCTTCTTGCTCAACATGTCCTGCAGGTAGATCAACATCTGGCTCTGCACCATCTTCCTGCACACCTCCCCCATCACCATGATATACTGGAGGAATAACTGGGTCACAGTCTACAAATCCCTCTGCAGAAGTCTTAGCTGGTGCCTCCTTCTTCAAATCCTCAATGGTTTGATCCTCAAAGAAAACAACATCTCTGCTTCTGAACACCTTCTGCTTTTCTGGATCCCAAAGCCTGTAACCAAACTGATCATGTGAGTAACCAAGAAAAATACACTCTTTTGTCTTACCATCCAGTTTGGACCTTTCATTGTTTGGAACATGTGCAAATGCACGACAACCAAACACTCTTAAATGCCTATAGGAGACATCTTTCCCTGACCATACATGCTCTGCAACATCACCATCTAGAGCTGTACATGGTGATAAGTTGATTACATCAACTGCAGTCCTCAAAGCCTCATCCCAAAACCTTTTGGGTAGCTTGGCCTGTGAAAGCATACATCTGATCTTTTCCATGATGGTGCGGTTCATCCTCTCTGCAATTGCATTATGCTGAGGCGTACCAGGGACTGTCAACTCATGCTGGATGCCATGTGACCTGCAATAATCATTAAACAATCCTGTGTACTCACCACCATTATCTGATCTTATACATTTCAATTGTCTTTCTGTCTCCCTTTCAACTCTGGCATGAAACTCTTTGAGGATATTAATAACCTGATCTTTAGTCTTCAAAGCATAGGCCCAAACTTTCCTGGAAAAGTCATCTATAAAAGTAACAAAATAAAGTGCACCACTGATACTAGGAACATTAACAGATCCACCAGAAGTTTTTGTCCTCAAAGGACCACACACATCTGTATAGACACGGTCCAAGGCATGCATTTTTCTAGATAAGGCAGGACTAACAAAGGAAACTCTATGTTGTTTACCAGCCAAACAATCAATACAAGGGTTCAAACGTGTACCTCTGAGAGATGGCAATACCTCTCTTTTGGAAAGTTCTTGCAACCCCTTCTCGCTCATGTGTCCTAGTCGCCTATGCCACAACTCCATGCTGGAGTCTTTCTCTGTAGCATTCAACTGCCCACCACAAGCTTTAGGCTGCAATCTATACAATGTATGACATTTCTTTCCATTAGCTACAATTAAAGAACCCTTACTGAGCTTCCACTGCCCTTTATGAAATCTGACATCAAAGTCTTCATCGTCCAGCCTTCCAACTGAAATTAAATTCAGTCTTAAGTCAACCACATGCCTCACATCCTTAAGTACCAACTTGCAATCAAGGTTGGTCTTTATATGGATATCTCCCATGCCAATGATGTTTGCTGTGCCATAGTTGCCCATCTTGACAACACCAAAATTTCCAGACCTGTAAGTAGCAAAGAACTCCCTCCGTGGTGTAGCATGATAAGAAGCACCTGTGTCAATTATCCACTCGAGATCCTGGCACACACAAGAAAAAATATCATCAGAAGTAGACAAAATCAAATAATCACCACCTTGTACTGTAGCTGTGATATTCTCTTTTGACTCTGTATGCTCCACTTCTTTCCCTCTTTTCTTGTTCTTCTTAGGTTGCTTGCACTGATTCTTGTAATGTCCTTTCTCACCACAATTGTAGCAAACAATATCTTTCCTTGACCTTGACTTGCTTCTACCCACACGTGAACCACTTCTATCCTTTGACTTTGACCTTCCTCTGTTCTCTGAGACAAGTGCTTGTGAATCAATCTGAGAAGTTGCTGAATTCTTTCTCCTTAACTCCTCATTCAACAAACTGCTTGTTACTTGACTCATGGTGACAATTCCATCTGGTGCCGAATTACTGAGAGAAACCACCAGTGTCTCCCAACTTTCTGGCAAAGAACTGAGAAGTAACAATGCCTGCAACTCATCATCAAGAGACATTTTCATAGAGGATAACTGGTTAGTAATACTCTGCATTTCATTTAAATGCTCAGGAATAGAAGTACCCTCTTTATATTTCAAGTTCACAAGTTTTCTGATCAGAAAAGCTTTGTTGCCAGCCGTTTTTCTTTCATAAAGACCTTCTAACTTTTTCCAAAGAGAGTATGCAGAACATTCAGTAGAAACATGGTGAAAGACACTGTCATCTAGCCATTGTCGAATAAAACCAACTGTTTTTCGATCTAACCTCTTCCACTCATCATCTGTCATAGATGTGGGCTTTGCACTATCTCCTTGCAAAGGTCCATACAAATCTTTGCAATACAAGAGATCTTCCATTCTTGGTTTCCATATCATCCAATTGTTTCCATTTAAACTAATCATGCGAGAAATATTACCGGTCTCCATGTTCAGATACAAAAGATTAAATACCACCAAAACCCTGCTCTGATACCAGTTGATGGGAATAAAACAGGAATCAACTTTGTATACGAACAAATACTAGCAGACCGTCATGCACAGCGGAATGAAATGGAAATCACAATCAGATGAACACCAAGATTTACGTGGAAAACCCCTTCAACTCGAAGGGTAAAAACCACGGGACAAGCCAGAGAAAATCCACTATCAAAATAATGAATATACAGATCTCAGGCTTCTTGCCCAAGCCCAAAGCAATAGCCACAAGAGAATCTCAGGGATACAAGGACTATAATCCAAATCACAATATTCAAAACCTTCCCAAGAGATCACAGTAAGAATCCACTGCAAACTGATCTAACCTGAGATTTGAATGATTGAGAATAGTCTTTTCCTGCCCTTGTCTTCTTCCCTTTCCTGGATCTATTGTTTTCTGGCCTCTACTGTCAATCTGCAGTCTGCTTTCTCTCTCCCACGTTTTCAGCCGCCGCTGCTCTCTTAATCTCAACCCTGACCACCTAATCTAGGTTTTAGGTTAATATAAGTGATGTTCTGGGCTTTAGGCTTCACTAAAGCCCAATATGGGCTGAATATGGGCCATCTGCCCAACACTCACCAGGAGCCTTGCTTGTGAGTGGGCGAAGGATAACATCCGAGCCAACTGTGTTGCGCCCGGTTACATCAGGACGCCGCTCATCGAGCAGGTAATGGACGTCAACTTAGCCACGTTTAGTTTTCCCTGCGTAGCACTGTGTCTACTAGTTAGCACATACGTGAGTCACAGTTATGCGAAAACGAGGAGTTTGTGGCGAAGGAGACTAATCGTATCCCTCTCGGACGTCTGGGCGAGGTCGACGACGTGGCACCGGTGGTCGCTTTCCTCTGTCTTCCTGCTTCTTGCTACGTCAATGGCCAAGTCGTGTTTGTCGATGGAGGTCGAACCGTGAACGGCAACCCATAAGCTTCCGGCCGGTAGATATCGATCGCCATCGCTATCTATCCTCTGCAAACAAACGAAGTATCTGGTCTGGTATGTCTGCTGCGATGACTTTCTAATTAATACGCTGGTTTGAATAAAATGGTGTGTGTAACATCAATTAGATATTTCCAATGGTGTGTGTGTAACATAAATTAATATGCTCGTATACATTGATGCGTGAACAAGCAGACAATGGCCACAAATTAGAGATGAGTTTTGAGTGGTTGAGTTCAACTCGGATAAGGAACGTTTTGTCCCATCCGAGGCATGTTTTAGAATACTCAATGTGGTTTCATACTGTACTCGGAAGGGTGTTCGATATGATCCTATGATGATTAGTCATGTAACATAGAGGAAGAATGGATAGACTTATAAGACAATTAGAGCTAAGTACATAATATATTTGTAATAAATTATTTTTAATATTTTACTTTTTATATTTTTAAAATTAATATTAAGATTTCTATAATAAAAAAGTCAACAAATGCTTAGTAGTAAACCCTATGATATTTTTATTAGTAAAGATTATGATGTAAGGAGAAATAAAGTTAAATATTTCAATTTCATAAATATAGTAATCTCAATGTAATTATTAAAAGTACAAGGATCAAGATGTTAAAATAACTAATTATGAGAGATAAACCTATAATTATTTATAACTATAAACATTAGTATTATTTTTTATGTTATAAAAATATTTGAAGAATCTTTTTTATTTAGATATCAGTTGATTTGACGGTGACTTATTTTTTATTTTTTAGGAGACTAAAATGCCACAAGAGGTGAATATTTTTTTGGGTTAAGTTTCATTTTAGTTTTTATAATTTTGATTATGAATCACTTAAGTCTTTATGGTTTAATCACGTCTAAAATAGCTCATATATTTTAAAAATCATAATATATAAATCCCTCTCGTCAAGTCTGAGTTAACAAACGTATGCTTAGTTGGCATACTGACTCATAATAAACTATTACTATAATAATACTTATAATTTAATTTTATAAAAATATTTTATTTTAGCCCTTATGGTTTTGCTCATGTCTAAAATAACCCATACATTTTTAAAAACATAGCATATAAGTCTTCCCTTCAAGTCTTAGTTAAGAGATGTCAGAGTATACTTACGTGATATACTGACTCATAATAAATTATTAATATAATAATATTTATAATTTAAATTAAAAAAATTAAGACCATCATCAATGACTGGAGTAGACGTCGTCGTGGAAGTAATCACCAGCAGCAACACCAAGTCGCTGTTTTTTAGCAAGACATCTTACGCATGTAGCCTCTCCGATGTTGATGACGAGCTCAAGATATTTCAGTCTTGCCTCGGGTGGATGTACGTCGACCAGTCCAATGCTCGACACAATGGTCTTTTGGTCCATCTTCGTCCTCTTGGGTGTCATCATCCCTACCACTTCCCACTTCATCCTCTCTTATGCCTCCACCCACTGTGTATATGATGTGGTAGTCTAGCTCTCCCTTGCCTCCGTCTCTAGCCTCTCTTACCGTTTCTCTTCACCTTTCTCAATCACTCCCTCTTCCTCGACAAGGTTTATCTTTTTTTAACTTAAATTACGTATGTCATTATATTAGTGATTTATTATGAGTCAGCATACCACGTAATAAGAATTTAACGTTTATTAACTCAGACATGATGGGAGAGACTTATATATTACGTTTTTAAAAATATACGGATTATTTTATACATGAGTAAAACCAGGGTTTAAGTGATCGATGACTAAAATCATAAGGGTTAAAATAGATCTTTTTTAAAAAACTTAAATTATATATATCATTGAAGTTAATAGTTTATTAGTTTATTATGAACCAACATGTTTTGTAAGTAATCTCTAACATTTATTAACTCAGATTTGATGGGAGTAACTTATTTACTATATTTTAAAAATATAAAAATTATTTTAAATATGAATAAATTATAAGGAGGTAAGTGAACTATAACGAAAATTATAAAGGCTAAAATAGATAATAAAAAAATTATTTTCTTTATTAACACTTTGGGGTGAATTATTGAGCATCTAGTTGAGAGAGAGAGATAGGGAGAGAGAGGAAGTGGATGGTGGAGGAAATCCACATGCGAGATGATAGAGCTCTAAGTCACGGATGGCACAATCCTTTGTCCGTCTCGAACCAACGAAGCCGAGTGAGTCACTTTATCTACAGAAATTACAATGTAATTTGGAAAATGTGTGTCGGCAGCACTACTATTATTGATCCAATCCGCGTACTATTTCCGCACCTCAGGCATAAGGAGACAAATCGAGAGGACTGAGATCTGATTGAAGTAGGGAGAAAAAACAAGAAGAAGAAGAAGAAGAAGAAGAAGGAAAACAATGGAGGGTGCAGACCAGAAGTGCGGCGATAACCAAGCGGCGGGGAGATGGACTCTCGTAGGAACAACAGCTTTGGTCACCGGAGGCACTAAAGGAATCGGGTATCGTCGTCTTTCTTCATACATCATCTGCTCATCTACTTCACAGCACAAAGAAGTTCATACAGAAATCTAAGGTCTAATGGCTGCAGAAATGAAGTAGTGATATGACAAATGCCAACCTGGCCGTCAAGTCATCACACCCTCGGACAGCTGGCCCGTCGATGTGGCCGACCCGACGCAGGTAACCGGCCGGATATACGGGGGGCGCCAGTGGTCATACAGCCGACCTGACACAGGTAAGGTCGGTACCCCCCACCTGTAAACGCACGCCTCATTGCAAGGACGACAAGCATGGTGGAGGGTACGGCGGCATGGTAAGCCATAAATGCGGTAAGGTCATTAGGTACGAATGATCTACAGCACCCACTATAAAAGCTCCTGCACCTCTACGGGGCAAGGGGATGAAAAAAAGGACCAATCCACGAACTAACTTGATCTTCGGAGGGGTCACGTCGAGGACCTACCCGACCCAACCTTCTTGCAGGAGTCGGTGACCGACCCAAATTGGAGTACTCCCTCTTCACCCGGACTCCACCACTCCAACAGCCGACCTCCCAAGCCGAGATCTGAATCACTACACATCCGGGCGGGCTCCCACTTCGTACCGAGGAGACCACGAGCGAGCTATCGCACACGGGCCTGAACCAGCGAGTGCTTGCTCAGCAGACTCGGAGGCTAAACGCATCTACTAGGCAAGCACCAGATTCTTCACTAACATTTTGGCGCTAGAAGGAGGGCCCATGTCGCCAGAACGCCCATTCACGGATTCGGGTACGGAGCGCCAGACGGAACCTGACCACCCTCGACCGGCGGAGGAGGTCGCGGCTGCCATGCCAACCCCCAACCGTTTTTGGAGGATGATGACCGACCCGGGATTCCCCTCACCCGCATCAAACCCCGCGCCACTCATGGTCGTGGCAGAGGCTTTCCTCGGCCTCACCAGCCAGGTCCAAGCACTAGCGGGGATGGTGCAGACAATAATCCCATACCTACCCCAACTTGTGCATTCAATGGCTCACCAACCAGCCCCCCCGGCGGCACCCCCGCAAACGGAGTCACCGACGGCCCCAAACCGGGGAATCCCACCCGACGTTGAGGCGCCACCACCTCGGGTCGCCGAGGTCCTCCCAGCTTCGCCGACCCCGACGCCAACCCGATCCCAAAGTCGCTCTTACAATCCAGCACCGACTGAACCTGATCTCGACACTTTATCGACCGACTCCACCGACTCCTTGAGGGAGCAAGTTCGCCGAGTCCATCAACGACTTGACGAAGTCCAGAAGGAAGTCCTCAGATCGAAAGAAGAGACTGGGGAAAGCTCTAAAGGTGGCTCCCCATTCACCCTCGAGATACAGTCCAAGCCCCTCCCGGCCACCTTCAGGCTCCCAGCCCTCGAGCCCTACGATGGCAGTGGCGACCCGATGGAACATGTCGCCACATTCCGCTCCCAAATGACCCTTTACGACACTTCAGAGACGCTGATGTGTCGAGCCTTCCCGACCACCCTTAGGGGATCGGCCAGAACCTGGTATGCTCGTCTCAAACCCGCGTCCATACCATCATTTGACGTGTTGGCAAGAGAGTTCGAGTTGAACTTTTTGGCAAGTGCACGCCCGAGGCCTACCACAGCCTCACTCCTCGGAATGGCCCAAGGGAGCGACGAGCCCCTCTCCCAGTTCGTAGGAAGATTCACATCACAAGTCCAGGGCATCCCCGACCTCCATCCGTCCCTGGCCATCCAAGCATTCCTGACGGGGCTGAAGCCATCAAGGTTCTTTTGGTCGCTGATCGAGCGACCACCAACAACTCTGCCCGAGATGTTGCAACGGGCGCACCAATATGTGGCGGCCGAGATGCTGATAGTTGGCAAGCGGGACGAGACGAAACGCTCCCGGGGGGAACAGTCTCATGGGCATCTGGCCCCACCTCCGAAGAGAAGGGAGGACAGGTCGGGCTTGCTGCCAGCCAGACCTCCCCCGATCCCTCTCAACTCAACCCGAACGGAGATCTTCTTCCAAATACGAGAAAAGGGACTCTTGAAGGCACCAAGCCCGATGAAGTCGCATCCCGAGCGGCGCGACAAGAGGAGGTACTGCAGCTTCCACCGGGAATATGGTTACGACACCGAGGAATGTCGTGACCTCCAGTACCAAATTGAAGACCTTATCCGGCGCGGGCACCTGCGGCGATATGTCCGCGAACAACCCCCTCTCCCAGACGGTCGGCCCTCCCGAGACCTGTCTCCCCGACTGCAGGGCCCGGTCGAAAAATAGATCGACGTCATCTTTGGCGGTCCAACATCAGGCGGCAACAGCTCCTCGGCGCGAAAAGCATATGCGCGATTCGAGGCCGGAAAGAGGCCACTACATCATGAAGACCTCGACATCACATTCAGGTCGGAAGACGAGGAGCACTCATCTCACGATGACGCGCTAGTAATCTCAATCTGCATGGCCAACGCCTACGTCAAGAGGGTCATGATCGACACGGGGAATTCGGCCGACATCCTATATTTCGATTCCTTTCAACGGTTGGGATTGACCGACCTAGACCTCACCCCCCTAACATCTACCTTGACAGAGTTCACTGGGGATTCCATCTCTCCCATGGGAACAACCACGATCCCTATCACGTTCGGGGGGGAGCCGAGATCAAAGACTTTGCTGGTATCATTCATGGTGGTCAAGCTCCCATCTGCGTACAACGCCATCATCGGGCGCCCGACCCTCAATCGGCTCAGGGCGATCGTGTCAACGTACCACCGGGTCTTGAAGTTCCTGACTCGAGCTGGGGTCGGCGAGGTCAGAAGTGACCCAAGGGAATCCAGGCAATGCTACTTAACGGAGACAACGTTGTGCAAGAGGCCGAGAACCGAACCGTTCGGTGCCATGCCCCCAGATCCAGAAGAAAACACCCGAGACACCCACTCTGCGGAAAGAGTCCTAGAACTGTCACTGGACCAGAACCGCCTTGATAAGCTGGTAAAGGTCGGGTCGGAGCTTGCGGAGAATCAACAAGTTCAACTGATAGATTTCCTGCGGAAGAACGACGATGTCTTCGCATGGACCCCAAACGACATGCCGGGGGTCGACCCAGAGATCGCCCAACATTACTTAAACATCTCCCCTGACGCCCGACCTGTGAAGCAACGTCCGCGAAAATTCACTCCGGACCGACATAAGGCTATAGACGATGAGGTCACTCGCCTATTGGACGCACAGCTTATCGAAGAAGTGAAATACCCGACCTGGTTGTCCAATGTTGTACTTGTCAAAAAAGCAAATGGAAATTGGCGAATGTGCGTTGATTATACTGACCTCAATCGGGCTTGCCCGAAGGACTGCTACCCACTTCCCCGCATCGACCAACTTGTGGATGCCACGTCGGGGCATCAGCTGCTTTCCTTCATGGATGCCTTCTCAGGGTACAACCAAATCCAAATGGCCCCGAGAGACAAAAGAAACACGGCTTTTATCACTCATAACGAAACATATTGCTACAAGGTGATGCCGTTCGAATTGAAAAATGCCGGAGCGACCTACCAGCGGCTCGTGAATCGTATGTTCAAGGACCAGGTCGGAAGGAACATGGAGATTTATGTAGATGATATGATAGTCAAAAGCCGGCATGCCGAGACCCACCTCTCCGACCTGGAGGAGACATTTCGCACGCTGTGGAAATACAAGATGCGTCTCAACCCGGCGAAATGTACTTTCGGCATCACATCCAAGAAGTTCCTCGGCTTTATAGTACATCAACGGGGAATCGACGCCAATCCCGACAAGATAAAAGTGATACAGGAGATGTAGCCCCCTAGTACTATAAAAGAGGTCCAATGACTTATAGGAAGGTTAGCAGCCCTAAGCCGCTTCATTTCCCAAGCTGGAGACAAGAGTTCTACCTTTTTTCGCGCACTGAAGTCGGCAAAAGACTTCAAATGGACTCCCGAATGCGAGGAAGCGTTCCGCCAACTCAAGAGTCACATCGAGAACCTACCGCAACTAGCCTCGGTGAAGGATGGGGAGCCCCTCGGCTTATACCTCGCTGCGACCGACCTCGCAGTTAGCTCGGTCCTGGTAACACTCGATAAAGCTAGGGAAAGACCGATCTACTACACTAGCCATGTTCTAGCGGGGCCTGAGCTCCGCTATGCCCCCATAGAAAGGATAGCTTTGGCGCTGATCCTGGCTTCTAGAAAACTGAGACCGTATTTCCAGACACATCCCATCAAAGTAATAACCGACCAACCCTTGCGCCAGATCCTTTTCAAATTTGATGTTGCAGGTCGGATGCTCAAGTGGTCGGTAGAGTTAGGGGAATTCGATATCGAATACGAGCCAAGAAAGGCGATCAAAGGCCAAGTGCTCACGGACTTCCTCTCGGAGCTCGCACCTCCAGAAGTCCTGGAGAACCCGAACCCTGGATGGACTCTACATATCGACGGCTCCGCCAACTCGGAAAGAGGAGGAGTCAGCTTGGTGCTCAAGGACCCCTCCGGCCACATCTACGAACATGCCCTGCGATTAGGATTCAAAGCTACAAACAATGAAGCCGAATACGAAGCGCTCTTGTTCGGTCTTAAGGTCGCGGCCGAGCTGGGAGCAGAAGACATCGAGATATTCATCGACTCCCAACTCGTCGCTGGTCAAGTTAACGGCACGTTCGAGACCCGGGAAGCAGCAATGATCAAATACTTGGCCGAGGCGCGACTGATGACAGCTCGGTTTCGAAGGTGTACCATCACCAAGGTACCTCGCAGCGAGAACGCGCAAGCAGACGCCTTGGCCAGGTTAGCTTCCTCCCGCATGACCGACACACCGACCAAAGCAATGGTGAGGACCATCGATGGAGTGACTGTTGATTAGGAAGACGGAGGCTGGACCGACGAGATCCTCCGCTTTAAACAAGCAGGAGTCCTCCCCAAGGACAAGGCGGTTGCCCGAAGAATCAAAAGGACGGAATCATGGTACTGCATCATTGATGGTTGCCTCTATCGGCGAGGCTTCAGCCGACCCCTACTTCACTGTCTGAACCCGACCGAGGCGCAAACCACCTTAGCTGAGATCCACGAGGGGATATGTGGAGACCATGTCGGTGCTCGCACCTTAGCACACATGGTCCTCAGGCAAGGTTACTACTGGCCCACACTACGAAAGGATGCCCAAGCTTATGTTCGAAACTGTGAGCCATGCCAGAAGCACGCCCGATTCCAACATAAATCGATGGTACCACTCACGACTGTCGACTGCGTCTGGCCCTTCGCCCAATGGGGAATGGACCTCCTCGGCCCCTTCCCCCCAGCCTCGGGACAAAGAAGGTTTCTGATAGTCGGAGTCGACTATTTCACTAAATGGCTCGAAGCCGAGCCATTGGCCTCCATCACCGAGAGACAAGTAGAAGGGTTCGTATGGAAGAACATCATAACCAGGTTCGGCCTCCCTAGGGCCATCATCACAGATAATGGCACGCAGTTCAACAATATGAAGTTCAAAATATTTTGCCAAAGCTATCGCATCCAGCTGAAGTTCAGCTCGGTTGCCCATCCCCAAGCCAACGGGCTAGCCGAGGTAACAAACCGAGCCATTCTTGAAGGGTTGAAGAAAAGGGTCTCCAACGCTATGACTTCTTGGGTAGAGGAGTTCCCGAGTGTTCTATGGGCATTGAGAATGACTCCGAAAACCCCGACGGGGGAGTCCCCGTACAGCCTGACATTCGGGACTGAAGTCGTGCTACCTCCCGAGGTGGTTTTCCTGACCCTCCGAGTCCAAACCCAACATCAGGAGGAGTCCGACCAATAGCTCCGTAGGAGCCTCGACCTATTGGAGGAGAAGCGTGCCGATGCCCATCTCCGAGCATTGGCTTACAGAAGAGCTGTCGCAAGAATCTACAACCGACGAGTACGCCCCCGACACATCAGGACAGGCGACTTGGTGCTCCAAAAGACCGAGGTCAGCGACCCGACCCGGTCCCGCGGCAAGCTGGCCCCGAACTGGGAGGGTCCCTACCGAGTTATCGATGTTATCCGAGACGAGACTTATACGCTGGCAACGATGGAAGGACGGGTGCTGCCAAGAACCTGACATATCACAAACTTCAAAAATTTTACGCATGACAATGTCAGCAAAATGACCTGGCTTGTATTGCAACTTGTACCGAGTTGAAACGTAACAATATCAGCAAAACAGCTTGACTTGTATTGATTTGGAACAAGTATAAAACATGTCGGGAGCAAAGATGAGGGCTACCTGACCCGAGTTACAAGCTTCAAAAAAAAAAAAAAAAGAAGTGGAGAACAAAATCAGGGCTCGGGAGGCACCGAGTCGTCAAAATCTTGTTGCCGCTCCATCGGCACTGAGTCGTCCTCGGGGTAGATGGTAAATGGATCTTCTTCGATGTCGGCATCAGGGTATCGGGCGCGAAAGCGGGCCAGCGCCACCCGATACCCATATTCATAAGTAACCCGACCCATCCGCTTCAGACCCTCTTTGAAGCCGAGGGACCCCTTGTACTGGGCGACCGCCTCCCCCGGCAGTTCGGCTCGGGCATGCTCCAGGTCCTTCACGGCCTGCAGCAGCTCGTCATCCATCCTCCGAGCCCTGGTTTGGGCCTCCTTCAGCAGCTGCTGGGCGTCGCCCATATGGCCCCGTATCGCCTGCAGCTCTTTCTCCGAGGCTTCGCGTCTAAGGAGCTCCTTGGCCTTTTCACCCTTTATTTTTTCGAGCTCCTCCCTCAGCCTGGACGCGCGTTCCTCGGCCTCGGCAACCGCCTCGGGTCCTCCCCTAGACTTCAGGGCGTCGAACTCCTCTTGCAATTGCTTGACCCGATGGTCCATGAAGGTGATCAGCCGACCCGCATCATGAACCCGGTCAACCAGCACCATTTGGAAGTGTTGGCCCTGTACGAAAGGACAACCTTTAGAATGTAGCAAAGGAGAAAAACTCACATTACTAAGGCACAAGTCGGGAGGCTTACCAAGACCATCTCCTTGGTGGCTCGGGCCATTAGAACCTCAGAGGGGAGCGTGTACAGCTCCCGCGCCAGTTGGGGATGGAGAAGCCCCCTTCCATACTCCTCGGCTGCCGACGAGTTGTTCCACACTTTCGTCAAAATTTTCAGCCCCGCCCACCGAGCCTTTAGCTCCTTCTCGGGGTCTTGATGCCCCAGGTCAGACATTAGCAGGGCATAATAGCCCTGGTCGCCCTTGTGAACCTTTGTTTTGAAAAGGTCCTTCATGGACCTCGGGCGCTCGTGGACCGGTGAAGCGGCCCCCTCCTCGGACTCAGCAGGTGCCTCCGGCCTCTCTAGCGATGCGGCAGACTCCTTACCCTTGGAGCGGGAGCGGGACCCCCCCCTCGCCGACATGAGACTTGTGTTTTCTCGTCAGCACTTTCGTCTTCTTCTGTTGCTTCCTCGCAACTTCTGCCTGATCAGTCGAGGGGGGGGGGGAGCCGGCCTTTTCGACGAAGCCCTCAGAGCCTCCCTCGCGGGAGACGCGCCGACCTCACGGGCGGTGGGGTGGGTCGGAGGAGCCTTTCCGCCAGTCACTCTCGGCATCCCGCGAAGCTCCCCGAGATCCATCCGGTCTGCACCCCGACTTACAGGTCAGTAAGAAATTAATAAAGCTAGAGCAAAGCGAAATGCTAGTACCCCTAGAGACCGGACTCAAACCCGCCTCAACGAGCCAAAGCTCAGTCATCTCCTTGATCACACGAGAAGAGGAAAGAATCCCCTTCAGTCGGTCGACCAGGACGGTCTCCTCCTCGGACAGATAAGGGGGGGCGTTGCCGATCGGGTGAGCTGACCAGCTGAGCCCGAATCCCCAACCCAGACCACTAACGTAAAGATAGCGGGACTTCCAACCTTTGTTACTGGAAGGTGCCCCGCTGACCCTAAAACCAACTCGGGCAGTAAGATAATAACCGCCCCGACTCTTGCATAGGCGAAAACACGCCATGAACAAGTCCCGAGTCGGGATAATCCCGGCTCCTCGGCATTCACCCAAGAAAACCACAAGGTAACGCCACGAGTTGGGCGCTACATGGCTAGGAGAAATTCTCCACCATTTCAGGCACTCTTCAATCAGAGGGTGCAAAGGAAATCGAAGACCGGCCTCCAAGGCATCTACCGAGATGCACATGCCGGGGACGTCCAAGCTATAAGGACGTTGCCCCGGCTCTGGAACATGCAACCCGTATTCAGTCGGGATGCTGTACCGTTCCCTAATCACGGCAAGTGACCCCTCAGTCACCGTCGCGTCGAGATCATGATCTGACATCATGACCTCCAAATCCCTCTGAACCCTCGTGTCGACAGGCGACGGGGGCTCGGAAGACGCTCCCGAGGAACCAACCTCGGGATCACTCCGACTTGTCTCCCCCGACCCCGAGGGAGAAACGACCCTAACACTAGTCGAGGAGTCCGACGAGGTCATCGCGACCTGTTCAAAAGGAGCTGTCGAGCTGAAAGGACGAAGGATGGCTATGGTGGTCCGAGATGGAGGCAGGAAGAAGGCAAAATGAACAAGTGAGGTCTCTGCCCAACCCCGCAGCTAACTTATAGCGCCCAGGGGAGTCGTTTCAGCTTCCCGAGGTAAGAGGAAGCGCTGTCACCTCGAAAAAGCACTCAGCGCATTAAATGCGCCATAACTCTAACCGAAACCCTAGGCAGAGGACGGAAGATATATATATATATATATATATATATATATATATATATATATATATATATATATATATATATATATACAATATTGTCCCATAGGTATGATAGTACGCACATGATAATAAAGAGCAACTTCACCCTCTCGGCCAAATCTCCGAACTTGCGCCCGAGTTCACCCTCTCGGCCAAATCTTCGGATTTGCGCCATTTTCGCCCTCTCGGCCAAATCTCCCGATTGGCGCCCGAGTTCACCTCTCGGCCAAATCTTCGGATTTGCGCCCGAGTTCACCCTCTCGGCCAAATCTCCGGATTTGCGCCCGACTTCGCCCTCTCGGCCAAATCTTCGGATTTGCGCCCGACTTCGCCCTCTCGGCCAAATCTCCGGATTGGCGCCCGAGTTCACCTCTCGGCCAAATCTCCGGATTTGCGCCCGAGTTCACCCTCTCAGCCAAATCTCCGGATTTGCGCCCGACTTCGCCCTCTCGGCCAAATCTCCGGATTTGCGCTCGACTTCGCCTCTCTGCCAAATCTCCGGATCTGCGCCCGAGTTCGACCTCTCGGCCAAATCTCTGGATTTGCGCCCGACTTCACCCTCGGTGAAAGCCCTACATTGCAATTCCCGAGCTCCTGCTCGGTCAGATCGACTCTTGATACATTGTAATTCCCGAGCTCCTGCTCGGTCGGATCGACTCTTGATACATCGTAATTCCCGAGCTCCTGCTCGGTCGGATCGACTATTGCTACATCGCAATTCCCGAGCTCATGCTCGGTCGGATCGACTCTTGATACTTCGAAATTTCTGAGCTCCTGCTCGGTCGGATCGACTCTTGCTACATCATAATTTTCGAGCTCCTGCTCGGTCGGATCAACCACCGCACCATTTGAAATCCCCAAGTCTGCACTCAGAACTAGTTCAGGGTGATCTCGAACCAGCGGTTAAGCACAAGACCTCATCTTCGACACCCTCATCAGGCGCCTCGAGAAGGTCTTCCGGGGGGGGGGGGAAGAATGATATGACAAATGCCGACCTGGCCGCCAAGTCATCACACCCTCAGACAGCTGGCCCGCAGACGTGGCCGACCCGACGCAGGTAACCGGCCGGATATACGGGGGGCGCCAGTGGTCGTACAGCCGACCTGACACAGGTAAGGTCGGCACCCCCACCTGTAAACGCACACCTCATTACAAGGACGACAAGCATGGTGGAGGGTACGGTGGCATGGTAAGCCATAAATGCGGTAAGGTCATCAGGTATGAATGATCTACAACACCCACTATAAAAGCTCCTGCACCTCTACGGGGCAAGGGGATGAAAAAAAGGACCAATCCACCAACTAACTTGATCTTCGGAGGGGTCACATCGAGGACCTACCCGACCCGACCTTCTTCCAGGAGTCGGCGACCAACCCGAATTGGAGTACTCCCTCTTCACCCGGACTCCACCACTCCAACAGCCGAGCTCTGAATCACTATACATCCGGGCGGGCTCCCACGTACCGAGGAGACCACGGGCGAGCTATCGCACACGGGTCTGAACCAGCGAGTGCTTGCTCAACAGACTCGGAGGCTAAACGCATCTACTAGGTAAGCACCAGATTCTCTACTAACAAGTAGCTTATGTTTGTGTCTATCGTGAGGCTTTTTCTTGCTTCATTTATGGTGATCAGACATGCCATAGTAGAAGAACTAGCTAGATTTGGAGCAGCCGTCCATACCTGCTCTCGAAACGAAGCAGAGCTCAAAGAGTGCTTGCAGCAGTGGAGAGCTTTGAACCTCAAGGTCATCGGATCCGTCTGCGATGTGTCATCCCCGGTTGAGAGGGATAAACTGATGGAGACTGCGAGCTCCATCTTCCATGGAAAGCTCCATGTCTTGGTGAGATTGTCGGCTGTCAAGTGTTAACATTTAAGCCATCCGAAAAAGATGATAACGCATCTACGCTTCCTCATTGTCCTTGTTGCTCGATCGATCGTGGTGTAGGTAAACAATGTCGGGACAGTGATTTGGAAACCGGTGGTGGAGTACAACCCAGAGGACTACATGTTGTGATTAATTCAGTTAGTTACGATTGAGTAGTTATAACAAAATAACTGATAGATCTAATAAATTAGTTAGATGAGGATGAGTCTGATGAGATATAATGGATTTTTTCTGATATTTTAAATATTTGTATCTCATTCTTTAATCAATATAAATAGGTACTCTTGGTTCATTCCAAGGTACTGTAGATTGAAAGTATTCCTAACTCTCTCTACTAGTTCTTCTACTCTTCTCTGAAGTTCTGCAGAAAAGCCAACAGTGATATCAGAGCCAAGTTCAAAGAAGATCATCAGGAGTACGTCAGTAAAAGGAAGGGAAAGCTAGTAGATCCAGAAAAAAACAAACAAGAAGATGACAAGTATTGGAGTAAGTATTCATAATCAACTTCTTCCTATTTTAAAAGGTGACAATTATCAGTTTTGGGCTATTAAGATGAAAACTCTCCTTATTTCACAAGGATTGTGGAACTTGGTAGAGAATGGTTTTATTGAATATGATCTACATGATCCTAAAATTACTAAGGATAAAAAAGATCATATGAATGAGAATAGGCAGAAAGATGCAAAAGCTCTCTATATGCTACAACAAGCAATAGACGATTCTCTATTTCCCCGAATCATGATGACATCAACATCAACAGAAGCCTGGAAGATATTAAAATATGTGTTTGGAGGCACAGAGAAGGTAAAAATTTCAAAGCTTCAAATTCTTCGTCGTGAGTTTGAAACCCTTATAATGAAAGATTCAGAATCGATCACTGATTTTTTTTTTAAAGTTTCTTTTATTGTGAATCAAATGAGATCGTACGGTGAAAATCTAAAAGATCAAATTGTAGTAGAAAAAGTAATGCGAAGTTTGTCTCCAAAATTTGATATGGTTTCTACTGCTATAGAAGAAGCTAAAGATACAAGCATATTATCTATTGATGAATTAATGGGTTCTCTTTTAGTTTATGAACAAAAAGTGAACAGATCTTCAGATGAGATTTCAGAACATATTCTCTAAATGAAGTAAGATCAAAAAAAGGAACAGAAGAAAATTTCAAAAACCAGATCTCAAGGGAGAGATCAAAATGGCAGAGGAAGAGGTCGATCAAATGAAGGTAATAAAGAAACTCGACAATGCTTTTGTTGAAAAAAATAGGACATATTGAAAGAGATTGCTGGTATAAAAATAAAAATCAAAATGTTCCTCTTTGCTCTTACTGTAAAAAATATGGACATCTTGAAAAAGATTGTTGGAACAAAAATCAGATAAATTATCATGAGGAAAATAATAGTGAAGAAATGAATGAAGAAAATATTCTCTTTATAGCATCTAATGAAGAATATTCTAGTTCTGTATGGTTTTTGGATAGTGGATATAGTAATCATATGACAGGGGATAGAAGTTTATTTCAGAGACTCGATGACTCAGTCAGATCTACAGTGCTGATGGGGAATGGCAAGTAGCAACAGTAAGGATGACAAAAAATAAAATGTTTCCCTTGGTACTTTCGGATTTCTCCTTATATGCATTCGTTACTACTACTACTGATGAATCAACACTGTGGCATAAAAGATATGGTCATCTGAATTATGATGGACTAGAACTATTAAATCAAAAAAATATGGTAGTTGGATTGCCTGAAATTAAAAATAAAGATACAGTTTGTGAATCTTGTATTTATGGAAAACAACATAGAAATACATTTCAAACAGGTCATTCTTGGAGAGCAAAAAATCGATTGAAACTTCTGCATGCAGATATTTGTGGGCCTATGAAAACTATCTCAGAAGGTGAAAGTAGATATTTTGTGCTATTTACAGATGATTTTACAAGAATGATGTGGGTATATTTTCTCAAAGAAAAGGCTGAGGTTTTTCAAGTTGTTAAAAATTTTAAAGTATTTGTTGAAAAATAAAGTGGTTGTTTTATTAAGACTCTACGTACTGATAGAGGGGTGAATTCACTTCCAAAGATTTTTTTAATTTTTGTAAGAATACAAACATTCATAGGGAACTCACTACAAGCTATACCCCCAACAAAATGGAGTGGCAGAGCAGAAAAATAGAGTGGTGGTTGAGACTGCTAGATGTATGCTTAAAGAAAAAATAGTACCAAAGGAGTTTTGGGCAAAAGCTATGAATACATCAGTGTATTTACTAAATCATTTTCCTACCAAGGCAGTACAAGGAAAAACACCTTATGAAGCATGGTTAAACAGAAAACCAGAAGTAAGTCATTTAAAAGTAGGCCAGGGGCTCACCATCTTTCTGGCTCATCCCAAGGAGTGACGCAACAGTGGGCTTGGGCTGAGCACTGGCAAAAAATTTTAGCTTAAATTCTCTGGCGAGTTGGTCGAAATAGGAAATCAAAGATGGCCTCATCCGACTATACCACATTCGGGTAGGTCCTTATAGGGTCATCGGGAAAGCTCGACACTATGCTAGGTCGACGGTGTCGTGCCAGACGCTGACGTGGCCTGACGATCTTGAGGCACCTTGGAAGGCTGACATGGCCGAGGTGACTAGGGACCCCGAGTGCCGACGTGGCCTTCGAGAGTTGACACGTCCGAGATGACTAGATGAGCCCATTATTTGCCCTATCAATACCCACCAATTTAGTCGTATCGCTATGCCAATCGAGATGACTGACTAGGAATTCCAATGGTTAGAAATTGGAGTTAAGTTTTCAACGGTTGATTGATCTGGTCTAAACTTGTAGATGGAACCTTTGGTCCCATCCGAGACATTTTTAGAATACTCCATCCGAGGCATTTTTAGAATACTCAATGTGACATTAGATTGTACTCTAATTGATATAGGGAAGGATACTGGATGTGGTCCCTGATGGGTAACTTTACGTTGTGGCCAAAAAGTTAGTACGACTCGATCCAATCTCACGTGCATAAGGTCGCCCACATGGTTTCTTGGGTGGAGGACGTTGATGTCAGGTTGGGTCGGGGCATTGTTCGCTGACTCAACCCGAGTTAGAAGAACTAGGAGTTAGCATTTTTCTCCCTCCGCACTAGGTTCCTACACATAGGCCAAAGTTGGGCGGGTGTCTTCCCGACTCGACCCCTTAGAAGATCAAGTCAGTATGTGATAGAGTTGAGTTAATTTTGAGTGTTTGAAGTATGATCCTTGGCACTGGCCAATAGGTCAACTGTGGCAGTCTGTTAATGCCCATCGATGCTTCTGCCAATCGAGTCATGCACTATGCACTCATGAGAGCATGATTTCATGTCATGCATCGCCATTCCACATGTTCTCGAGTGGTTGCAAGCTATGCGACATCATCCTGTATGGTTACAAGTGGTGTAGGCACTATTTTCTGTCTCATACAAATTCGAGGTGGCATGTCATTGTACACACATTATGTAGGCTTCGAGGCTCCATGTCGACGCTGACATGGTTGATGAGTGTTGCTGCGGTGGTGGTGCCAGGATACGACATATCAATCCTTATGATGATAAGTCATCATTCTTCCGAAATGAATTAGGTAATAGAGAGGGATGAATGGATAGACTCATACACGATTCACTATAAGGGCTAACTACAAAATATTTATATAATTAACTATCTTTAACATTCCAATCTTTATAATTTTTAAAAATTATATTAGGATCTTTATATTTGCAAAAGTATAATATCTCAGCTCGTTTATCCTCAATATGTAGATTTTGTTGACAAAATTATTATACGTGTTTAATGGTAAATTAAAATGAGGCAAATTCAATAAATAATTAGTAGTAAATGCTATGAGTCTATAGGAGAAAATAAGTTAAATATTTTAATTTTATAAATATGGTGATCTTGATATAACTTTTAAAAATATAGAAATCTAGATGCTAAAGTAGCTAATTATAGAAGGTAATTTATAATTAGTCACAATTATAAACATCTTAAGATAATTTTTTATATTGTAAAAACGTTTGAAGAATATTTTTTATTTCGATATCAATTGATTTGATGGTAATTTATTTTTTATTTTTTAGGAGACTAGAATGCCACAAGTGGATTCTGCCATTGGAGGCGAATATTTTATTTATCAACACTTTGGCGTGGATACTGTGTCAAGCAACGAGCCACAGAGAGAGAGAGAGAGAGAGAGAGAGAGAGGATGTGGACGGTGGACGAAATCCACATGGGAGATGATAGAGCATTGAAGGCTAAGTCACTGATGGCACAATCCTCTGTCCATCTCGTTCCAACGAAGATTCCGTGTGAGTCATTATCTACAGAAATTACAATGTAACTTGGAAAATGCGTCTGGTACCACTACTATTATTGGTTCAATCCGCGTACTATTTCCACACCTACAAATCGAGAGGACTGAGATCTGGATTGAAGTAGGAGAAAAACGAAGCAGGAGGAGGAAAACAATGGAGGGTGCAGACCAGAAGTGCGGCGATAACCAAGCGGCGGGGAGATGGACTCTTGTAGGAACAACAGCTTTGGTCACCGGAGGCACTAAAGGAATCGGGTATCGTCATCTTTCTTCATACATTTGCTCATCTGCTTCACAGCACAAACAAGTTCATACTGAAATCTAGGGTCGACTGCCTGCCGAAATTGAGGAGCTTATGTCTTTATCTTATTACGAGGTTTTCTCTTCGGTTCTTTTATGGTGATCAGACGTGCCATAGTAGAAGAACTAGCCAGATTTGGTGCAGCCGTCCATACCTGCTCTCGAAACGAAGCAGAGCTCAACGAGTGCTTGCAACAATGGAGAGCTTTGAACCTCAAGATCACCGGCTCCGTCTGTGACGTCTCATCTGACGTTGAGAGGGAGAAACTGATGCAGACTGTGAACTCTGTCTTCCATGGAAAGCTCCATATCTTGGTGAGATTGTCGGCTGTCGTAAGTGCTAGCATTTAACACATCCGAAGAAGCTGATAACGCGTCTACGCTTCTTCCTCGTCCTCGTTGATTCTCCTGGTGAAGGTAAACAACGCCGGGACGGGAATTTGGAAACCGGTGGTGGAGTACAACCCAGAGGACTACAGACGTATCATTAACACCAACTTGGACTCTGCCTTCCATTTGAGCCAGCTCGCTCATCCTCTTCTCAAGGCATCAGGAAGTGGCAACATCGTGTTCATCTCCTCCATAACAAGCCTCGTCGGCATCGATAATCTAGCCGTCTATGCAGCAACCAAAGGTACGTCGTACTCGATAACCTGAGTCCTCAAATGACCTCTTCAACATGTGAGTCCTCATCGTCGGCTGCTTCTTCGTCTTGTTCAGGAGCAATGAATCAACTCACCAGGAGCCTTGCTTGTGAGTGGGCGAAGGATAACATCCGAGCAAACTGTGTTGCGCCCGGTTACATCAGGACGCCGCTCATCGAGCAGGTAATGGACGTCAACTTAGCCACGTTTAGTTTTCCCTGCGTAGCACTGTGTCTACTAGTTAGCACATACGTGTGAGTCACAGTTATGCGAAAACGAGGAGTTTGTGGCGAAGGAGACTAATCGTATCCCTCTCGGGCGTCTGGGCGAGGTCGACGACGTGGCACCGGTGGTCGCTTTCCTCTGTCTTCCTGCTTCTTCCTACGTCACTGGCCAAGTCGTGTTTGTCGATGGAGGTCGAACCGTGAACGGCAACCCATAAGCTTCCGGCCGGTAGATATAGATCGCCATCGCTATCTATCCTCTGCAAACAAACGAAGTATCTGGTCTGGTATGTCTGCTGCGATGACTTTCTAATTAATACGCTGGTTTGAATAAAATGGTGTGTGTAACATCAATTAGATATTTCCAATGGTGTGTGTGTGTAACATAAATTAATATGCTCGTATACATTGATGCGTGAACAAGCAGACAATGGCCACAAATTAGAGATGAGTTTTGAGTGGTTGAGTTCAACTCGGATAAGGAACGTTTTGTCCCATCCGAGGCATGTTTTAGAATACTCAATGTGGTTTCATACTGTACTCGGAAGGGTGTTCGATGTGATCCTATGATGATTAGTCATGTAACATAGAGGAAGAATGGATAGACTTATAAGACAATTAGAGCTAAGTACATAATATATTTGTAATAAATTATTTTTAATATTTTATTTTTTTTATATTTTTAAAATTAACAGTAAGATTTTTATAATAAAAAATTCAACAAATACTTAGTAGTAAACCCTATGATATTTTTATTAGTAGAGATTACGATCTAAGGAGAAACAAAGTTAAATATTTCAATTTCATAAATATAGTAATCTCAATGTAATTATTAAAAGTACAAGGATCAAGATGTTAAAATAACTAATTATGAGAGATAAACCGATAATTATTTATAACTATAAACATTAGTATAATTTTTTATGTTATAAAAATATTTGAAGAATCTTTTTTATTTAGATATTAGTTGATTTGATGGTGACTTATTTTTTATTTTTTAGGAGACTAAAATGCCACAAGAGGTGAATATTTTTTTGGGTTAAGTTTCATTTTAGTTTTTATAATTTTGATTATGAATCACTTAAATCTTTATGGTTTAATCGCGTCTAAAATAGCTCATATATTTTAAAAATCATAATATATAAGCCCCTCTCGTCAAGTCTGAGTTAACAAACGTTAACGTATACTTAGTTGGCATACTGACTCATAATAAACTATTACTGTAATAATACTTATAATTTAATTTTATAAAAATATTTTATTTTAGCTCTTATAGTTTTGCTCATGTCTAAAATAACCCCTACATTTTTAGAAACATAGCATATAAGCATTCCCTTTAAGTCTTAGTTAAGAGATGTTAGAGTATACTTACGTGATATACTGACTCATAATAAATTATTAATATAATAATATTTATAATTTAAATTAAAAAAATTAAGACCACCATCAATGACTGGAGTAGACGTCGTCGTGGAAGTAATCACCAGCAGCAACACCAAGCCGCTATTTTTTAGCAAGACATCTTACGCATGTAGCCTCTCCGATGTTGATGACGAGCTCAAGATATTTCAGTCTTGTCTCGGGTGGATGTACGTCGACCAGTCCAATGCTCGACACGATGGTCTTTTGGTTCATCTTCGTCCTCTTGGGTGTCATCGTCCCTACCACTTCCCACTTCATCCTCTTTTATGTCCCCACCCACTGTGCCTATGACGTGGTAGTCTAGCTCTCCCTTACCTTCGCCTCTAGCCTCTCTTCTCGTTTCTCTTCACCTTTCTCAATCACTCCTTCTTCCTCGACAAGATGGATCTTTTTTTAACTTAAATTACGTATGTCATTATATTAGTGATTTATTATGAGTCAGCATACCACGTAATAAGAATTTAACGTTTATTAACTCAGACATGATGGGAGAGACTTATATATTACGTTTTTAAAAATATACAGATTATTTTATACATGAGTAAAACCATAAGGGTTTAAGTGATCGATGACTAAAATCATAAGGGTTAAAATAGATCTTTTTTTAAAAACTTAAATTAGTTAATAGTTTATTATGAGCCAACATGTCATGTAAGTATTCTCTAATATCTATTAACTCAGATTTGATAGGAGTAACTTATTTATTATATTTTAAAAATATAAAAATTATTTTAAATATGAATAAATTATAAGGAGGTAAGCGAAAATCATAAAGTCTAAAATAGATAAAAAAAAAATATTTTTTTTATTAACACTTTGGGGTGAATTATTGAGCATCTAGTTGAGATAAGGAGAGAGAGGAAGTGGATGGTGGAGGAAATCCACATGCGAGATGATAGAGCTCTAAGTCACGGCTGGCACAATCCTTTGTCCGTCTCGGACCAACGAAGCCGAGTGAGTCACTTTATCTACAGAAATTACAATGTAATTTGGAAAATGTGTGTTGGCAGCACTACTATTATTTATCCAATCCGCGCACTATTTCCGCACCTCAGGCATAAGCGAGACAAATCGAGAGGACTGAGATCTGATTGAAGTAGGGAGAAAAAACAAGAAGAAGAAGGAAAACAATGGAGGGTGCAGACCAGAAGTGCGGCGATAACCAAGCGGCGGGGAGATGGACTCTCGTAGGAACAACAGCTTTGGTCACCGGAGGCACTAAAGGAATCGGGTATCGTCGTCTTTCTTCATACATCATCTGCTCATCTACTTCACAGCACAAAGAAGTTCATACAGAAATCTAAGGTCTAATGCCTGCAGAAATGAAGTAGCTTATGTTTGTGTCTATTGTGAGGCTTTTTCTTGCTTCATTTATGGTGATCAGACATGCCATAGTAGAAGAACTAGCTAGATTTGGAGCAGCCGTCCATACCTGCTCTCGAAACGAAGCAGAGCTCAAAGAGTGCTTGCAGCAGTGGAGAGCTTTGAACCTCAAGGTCACCGGATCCGTCTGCGATGTGTCATCCCCGGTTGAGAGGGATAAACTGATGGAGACTGCGAGCTCCATCTTCCATGGAAAGCTCCATGTCTTGGTGAGATTGTCTGCTGTCAAGTGTTAACATTTAAGCCATCCGAAAAAGATGATAACGCATCTACGCTTCCTCATTGTCCTTGTTGCTCGATCGATCGTGGTGTAGGTAAACAATGCCGGGACGGTGATTTGGAAACCGGTGGTGGAGTACAACCCAGAGGACTACAGACGTATCATTAACACCAACTTGGACTCTGCCTTCCATCTGAGCCAGCTTGCCCATCCTCTTCTCAAGGCGTCAGGAAGAGGCTCCATCGTCAACATCTCCTCCGTCGCTGGCTTCGTCGGCTTCGATTCTCTATCCGTCTATGCAGCAACTAAAGGTACATGTCACAGACACAATCGTCTGGCGTCACGAATCTAACACTACTACTTCTTCTTCTTCTTCTTTAGGAGCACTGAACCAACTGACAAGGAGCCTTGCTTGCGAGTGGGCAAAGGACAACATTCGAGCTAACTGCGTCGCTCCCGCGTTCATCAGAACCCCACTCATTCAGCCCGTAATGGTTCCATCAATTCTCCCTCCTGAATAGGAATCATCGAGACCTAGTGAACTCTGCAACATCTGCTTCTTCTTCTTCCTCCTCCTTGTACTGCATGGCTGTGTGACGCACCAGTGTTTACTATCTCAACAGCTATCCGAAGACGAAGAGTTCGTAGCGAAGGAGGCTCATCGCGTTCCTCTGGGGCGGCTGGGTGAGCCAGAAGAGGTGGCGGCCGTGGTGGCCTTCCTCTGCCTCCCCGCTTCCTACTACGTCGATGGCCAAGTCATTATTGTGGATGGAGCTCGGACTGTGAACGGCAACAATTGAAGTCCCCATTACGACACTAATTGAAGTCCCCATTACGACACTATTGCTGCCATCCATATCAAGTAATACCATCAAGATAGCTTCTTGATACAATATAGTTTGTGTTTGGTGTTGTTGTAATAGGCAATAGAATCAATCCTTCACCGAATAAGATAGCCATCTAAAGAGTCATTCTCGGTACAATCTAAATAGTCTTTCTCGTTACAATAAATCTATTTGCCAACCATTTGCGTACTCAAATTAGTTCAATCATGGCAATATCAAATGCAGTTCCCAATAGTTTCCTTGAAATGTTGCCAAGCAAGCAGGGAGTCATTAGGCTACCAACAGTGCCCAAACGGGAGTAACAACACTCCTACTCCATGAAACAAGAACTCCAGGTGATGGATGCTACCGGGTAATTGAGCTGGTGGGTGGAGGATATACCCTCTTTACAGCTTCTCGCTGCTTCCTTCCTCTTCCTCCAGAGCCTTCAGCTTCCGATAACCTTTGTCGGTGCCGAACAACCTGACACATCATGATCAAGAAGTTGGATTACTCATTAACAAATGGCTTTTACAATGAGAGCATCAAAATGTATATGTGCTCGTTTAAAAAATTTTCAATTTTATTTTGACTTCTGAGTCCTGTGGAATATGCACAACGGGCTTGCAAAGAAAGAAGAATTATATCGGTTTCAATAAAACATATCCATCATCGTGTTAGAAGATAGCATGAAGTTGAACTAGTAACTTAATAATACCGAATGTAGTTTGTAAAAGATGAAATTTGCGACAAAATAAAATATGCATGCATGTGTATCACATTCTTTTAAGGCAGATTGATCTAGCAAGGGAATTTGACTATGGGGCTTACAACCATAGAGTCTTGTGAGCTATTTGTGGCGACAATATTCCATGATAACTCAAATTGATTCACTAACTAGTTAATTTATGAATTACTACTCAGAAAATTAACAAAGAAAAGATAAAGAAGAACAAGGATACACACCAGTCCATGTAGACAAAGGTCGATGAGTAGTTCCCTGACTTCGTATAAAGCACGCGATGGTGGTAGTCATGGAAATGAGCACTGCAGGAAACAACCAGATTTCAATCAATAGACACCAGCTAAACTCAAATGCATCAACAAAAGAACACACAACTAAGTATACTGTCACAACGCACCCTCCATAGAGAGGCAAAAAATTTGAGGGGCTCCATGGGAATTCATATCCACTATGAGCATCAACCGTCTCCAAGACCCTCAGTATCACCCACAACCATAAGGTGAGCAAGTGAGGGCCAGTGAGAGCTGGACCAACCACTGTAGCAAAGCCTAGGAATAATATCTCGGCAGGATGGGCATACTCAGAAGTCAATCCGAAAGGCGTAGCATATCTTCATGAATTCACTGCATTAGAGAATAATGGAACTAATAATAGTTTACAATCATGCAATCTTTGGCACTTACTCATGGTGAACACTATGGACATGCTTGTAGAGCCATTTCGTGTGCAGTAACCTGTGGCCCCAATAGAACACAAAATCTTCCAAGATGAAGTAGAAGATTATTTGAGATAGGACAACAGACCTACAGAAACAGAAGTTAATATATAGAGTCAATGAACCATCCAAATTACATTCGAAGGAACCTCTAAATACCAGTGTGGCAATGGCTGACTGCTTCTCAAGCCCATCCACCTGAAGATGGGATAGGAGACGAGCATCACTGGTAGGTTCACGCATACATGATACAGGATAAGCCGAACAATGCATTTCTCTTGAGCTTCTGCAGAATTACTCTTTTTCTGCATTGTAACATATATTGATCATTATGATATATCAAGCAATGAACATCGACACAACAAGCAACTGCTAAAGAAAGATTTAACATAATGGATCGAGCAAGCTGTTAAAGATTGTTACTATGTTGATGGCCGTATGAAAATCTCTAGCTGAACTCATGTTAAAGATTGTTACAATGTTACTATGTTGATGAAAATCTCTAGCCGAACTCACACGCTAAAGAAAATCTCTAGTTAAAGATTGCTAGTATGTTGATTGGCCTAAGAAGAAATACGAGTACAACTATGAGACAAAGCAAAAGAAGCCATGAGTAGTGTAGAAAACTATGGCATAGCAAGCAGAGCAAACCTGAATCTTGTATTCACTGAAAAGCCCTGACCTCTCGAAGTATATAGATGGAAGGCCAGACAAGAAAAACACACTCTCATGTATCAAAAAAGTGCCAATGGTAGCCAATTGAAATTCGCTGAAATGTGTGATTAGGTACTGCAGAGCACAATGAGCAACATTAGTAAATTATCTTAGTTAAATGTGAAGAAAAATTTCAAAAAAATTTGGGAATCCATGCTGAAAAGGAAAAGCCTGTACCAGTGGTTTCGATGAGCCTAACAAAAAAAATTTATTTGTCGAACATAAAATGTCGATATTAATGTCTTGCAAGCATCTCAAAGAAAATATGGAAGGAGTCCAATATTTTTGTCCTAAGCATGCTTTGTATTTAGATGTCAGGTTGGTAGCATCAATCTGTTTTAAGAAACTTGTTGTTCGCCAAGCCCGCTATCCATTTTTTTCTTTTTTACTTGCAGACATTAGTATGAGTATGTAGTTTGACATTCTTTTATATCAGATTAATTTCTATTTTGGTTCATAAAGTTACTCCTTAAGATTGCATCATTGATCAGGTACCTCTAAATCTCGATCTAATTACTTGTGGTTAATGCAGGTCCAACTTTCAAAGCAATTTTCATTTAACCTCCTTGTGAACACCAATGACAAGCTCATTAATGGTTTACAAAAAGTTAGAAATGTGCCTATAAGCCAAGCTAAGCACACACACAAAAAAAAAAAATGAACAAAGTAAATCTTCCAGAATAATTATGATGCATAATATATATCAAAGCAAATACAACAGCAGAAACATAGGAAGGCCACATTAGGCACTGGATATCTTATAATAAAATTAAACAACTGTGGTCGTCCTGCAGAATCCGAGCTTTAATGACTAGATCGGTTCTTCAGAAAGAGAAAGAAAATTAGTAACTCGGTCCCTCTGAAGCTTTGTTGAAGCTCCGATACTTGGGAAGTAAATCTAAGTTAAAAACGGCAATCTGATGGCGAAAGACACTATTGGGGGAGTAAAAACACAGGAAAGTCCGCCGCTTTCTCCAAGATTGCACTTGGTAGTCAAATGGGGACGGCGACAGCCGATAAATCCAAGAACAGGGCAAGAAATGATTTCTCGAGGGGATCATCAGAAATGAGTCATCCAAGAAATGGATTGCCGAGTCGACGTTGGTCCACAGTGGAGTATCACCGGAGAGACAAGGAAGAGAAGTTTACCTGCCATACGGATTCGAGCAGAGGCGCCATGGAATGCGGTAGCTGAGATTTCCTGGGCAAGAAGAGGGCTAATAGCACTGTGGCAGCACCAGCAGTTGGCAGTAGTAAATAGAGGGTGGTAGGTACATACACCACACGGGAATCCTCGACTGTCGTGAAGGCCTCTTTATATATATATATAGCGGATTTTTCTGATTTTTATTAAAAACAAGTTGTTAAATGATTACCTCATGTCGGCGGAAATCTTTTGGTACAAATTAAAATGGCGCAAATTAGATTGTGGATCCGCCATCACGTGCATTATTTACCCATTTTTTCTCGTAGTGTGAAGTGGTTTTTGGTCTCAATAATAAAATGAATCTAACTGATACAATTAGAGGATCTATGAACAATCTGGCAAACCTTTGCCGACGTCATCTTTTTTCTCTCTTATGGGACAATAATTGGAATCCGGTCAGATCGGCTTTCTTCCCACATCGTCGAAATAACTATTGCTCATTATTTTTAGGTGCTATTTAACATAAATATGGTGGTCGTGTGAAACGTGCCATACCTACCACTTCTGAGTTGGTGGTCGGTAGCGGTTTTCCCGATGTCTATAGTTTCTTTAATTAGGTGCTATTTAACATCAATTTATTTAGGTGCTATTTAACATAAATCAATTATGCTGCACTCAAATGAGAGCACAACTCGAAGATCTGTACTGCGTTTTAGCCGTTTCTGCTGACACAAATCTTGACAATTAAAATATTCAAGAGGTTAATGCACTGTTGCATAATTAATAATCGATGAACCTCATATGTTGGAATCCATGTGTACGTATCTTATACACCATTTAATGTAATATTTTTTCTTAATTTAAAAAAAAACAATGGTTTTTATACCCATCACTCATTTTATGACCACCACATGCACATGCACATGCATGCACTATCACAGGTCTTCATGCACATAATGGACCATTACAGGTTTTGTTGCCATCATCCAGAAAAATGAAGACAGGAGTATACCAGAAACGAGAGTTTATATATGTTGGGTGATATCTTAATGCATGGTGTAAACATGAATCAACAATGGGCAACATATTATTCTACCAGAGAAAAAATAGGCACCAGAACAGTGAAATTATTTAAGATGATCACAAATAGTTTCTACCAGTGTCAAATAAGGGAAAGTTTACCAACATAAGTTTTGAAACTTCTGATATTTATGATCTGGACAACCAAGTAAAACATAGTCATTAGAGTCTGACCATTATTCAAGTGGTAAACTTCTGAAAGTCCAGGTTTTGTAGAAACATAGAAACAACAGAAGAGCACTTCTGAAACAAACAACTAGTTTATGAGACTACAAATTCACCTATGCGACGACCATGCTTCGCAAACATCATAAAGAACTAGACCGGTCAGTCCTTCTTACCGATCCCATGAGACATGTTGTAGATCCCACGTCCCTGTTCATTAAATACAACATGGTTAGTTGCAATGACAATAAACAAGAAGAAAAAAAATATTATACAAGTTAAAAAAGAGAGCCACGGACGACGAGTGCCAAGGTAGAGACTGTCAGTGCAAGGGGGATAGCAACAGATGTTATTTTATCGAAACGTCCTTTCAAGTATGTATGTTTATGAATATTCTGAAAATACTGCTGATGCTTCAGAAGCCTCTCCCGGGGCACAAAAGGTGGTTCTGTCATCCTGAAAAACCAGAAGAAAATATAATTGAATCAAAACTAGATTTTTAACTGTTTGGTTAAATCTGATCATTTAGATTGTGTAAATCCTATGACAAGTAGATAGGAATTCATTATTATAAATGGATGAAGATAAGTAAGATTCTGCTTCACTATTGTAACTGGCAATTCTTCACAAAATTAATGTTGATGAAACAGTCAGTTCGACAAACAGTGCATAAGTGTTGAAGATATATAAGTTGCTGAGTAACTGGCATAAATACACAATAAAATTTATCACATGATGCTCGAAAAAACATATTGTTGACCTATATACAAGTCTCCAATTCAACTTGTTTTGAAATTCTTCAAACTATTGGAATGAGTTCTGTATGTGCATCCTTACCAACAGCTTCTTCGTGTATGAAATTTAGATGCATGTCTCATTAAAGTGGATATTTATCAGAAGTAATCTCATAAAGTGTAAGATAATTCTCAAGTACATAAATCATAATCCAAGGAAATGGTGGGGTGGAAGAGATGAGCATTAGAAACCCTAACTAAAAGAGTAGAGGATTCAGCAAAATTCCCTTGCAGTTAGATATAGATGATTGGATATTACAGATCATTATTTTGTTTTCTTAATATACAAATCCGAAGGTACCATTTGATTGAAGCAATCATTGTAGTTCTAGAATTCAATTGGCAAAATTTGGCATTTAACAACCAAATGAAAACTCTATTATCCAGAGACTACATAGTCATTTATGCCTTCAAATGGAAAACTAAAATGAAGGCTAGCTTAGTCAGCGTAGCAGAACAGAGGTCATAACCCTAGTGACAAAAAATAATGCACATACAAGAAATGATGCTTATGAATGTCTACATATGACAGCATATTGAATCCATCATGGTGATGGAACCGAATTTGAAGATGAATCATTTGGTTGTAAGAGGGCTGACTCTGTACGGACAGATAACGCTTTGGGCGTTTCATGACTTAGGCAATCCCAGCTAAGTCCAGAACGGTGGACAAGGTTACTTCACGACTTAGACAATTTCAGCTAAGTCTTCGGGAGGGCCGCAAGGGTGCCGCACGACTTAGGCAAATTCAGCTAAGCCCATGATAATACGTTTAAGAATAATTACTTCTAGATCTCCTATTAATTACATATTCCTTTAATCTTAAACGGTAGAAAAAAGAAAAACAATTCATTCGGCTATTTGGCTCTTTTGGTAGAACATTACTCCCAATCAAATTTTGATAATCGGTGGTCCGCTTTTGCATTAGGTTAGGTTGAAATCAGTGTGAAGCATATGCCAATTACATCTTGCATGTTTCAGCACTCTCCATTGTCTTCATCCTCCCAAAAGATGCCTAAATTTTTAAAAAAGAAGCATTTAAAACCTCCAGATCTATGTTGAAAGGCATTTGGATGGCGATAACCAGGATGGTTTTCTCACCCAACAAGGGTTAGGTATCCTCAAGACTACGGCTTCTCCTATCGGATTGTGATGTTTTGCCAACAAACGTACATCAAATCATACAGAGAAGGAAATATCAAACCTAATTTGGCGCATCTTTTTTTCATTCTTTTCATTATTATTTTCCACAGTCGAACCTTGGAAAAAGAAAAAGGATTCTCCCATATCAAACGAACAACAGATAAATACACATATAACCCAAGCAATGAAAGCAAGATATTCTCGATCACATCGGCATGATAAGAAAGATAAATCAAGCTGCCACAGGAGGGAAATACAAAACGATTGCAAGAACAATAGGGCATGATCGATCTGCCACTCATTGGAGCCGGAGGCGTTGGAGGAAGTGCAAGGTTTACCTGTAAATCCAAGGATGCGACGATAAGATCGAAAAGGGGCGGCGGCAAGCAGCAGGAGTTCGGTCAAAGGCTCTGTTCGGCTGGATCGCTCATTCCATCATCTGATATATCACAGAAACACATCATCTGGGCCATTCATACGAAGATGAACTCATCCTAGCCGTCCACAAGCTACCTTCCTTTACCCCATTATGCGGAACCCAACATTATTTTAAGACACCTAATGGCCCAAATAAGGCCTGATTTGGGCCTGAATCCGACCCATACACGTCCATTTACTTGCGGTTGGCCTTTTTCTACAGCCACGTGTCCCGAGTATAAAACCGTCCCCAAAGCTTCTTCCGTTGTAATGATTCACATTTACACGTACGTCCAATGGACACCCACAATTTTACCTCGTGCCACCAACCTTTCTAGCGGACCCAAACCAACAGATTGATTTGGTTAGTTACGGTGGGTCATCGTCCTTGTTGCAGGGGAGAAAGGCCAACTCAAGCTGGTTTCTGGCAAATACCCGCGTACCCGACTCCTTATTGGACGCCTTCGTTCCGATGCCCCATCATCCGAGAGAGGTTTCAGGTTTCCTCCTCCCTCCCGTTTTCCACCTTCCGCCTCTGTACTCCTTTCCTCTCTCTCCAGCGGAAGCAGTTGCAAGAGAGGTAACATATTTCCCCCCTTAATCAATGTCTTGTCTCTTTACGATCCTTTCGGTGTCCTCCAAGGTCGATTTTGTACCAGATTTTAGAAACGATCTTGAACTTTTGGAGCCCTAATTCGTTCCTTACTGTACCGAGTAGCAGTAATCGAGCGATTCCATCCGTTCAATTTGCATTTTGATTGATCTTCTCGTCATTGTTGATGTTTCGTCGAATTGTATGAGTTATTTTGGTATCAGTCATGTCGGAATATGAGAGAATGGATGGCGATTCTGTACCTGTAGCAGCACACTAGGTTAGCGTTGGAAGATGAAATTTAGTTTCACAGACAGTTAGAGAAGATTTTTAATGTGCTGAGCAGAAAGGAAGAAGGCATATATATATTCTCCCATCAGTTTTGGGTATGTTCTACATACGCAGGCATGTTCGTTTGTTTTTGCTCTAGGAGGTTTACCGTTCCAAGATCGGTTCCATTCTTTATCTTTCTTGTCCTTCATTCGGCACATTTTTTATGTATTCCCTGGAAGTACCAAATTGTTGTGCCACCCTTGTGATGATGATAAACCTAGGCACTTAATTATGTTCTTTCTTTCCAATAGGTGCTTTGTTGGAGTACCACAATAAGATACACTGCACTGCCTCAACTAGTCTATTAACTAATGGTCTCTACTTAAGCATCTTCCTTTTACACAAGAGGGTTCTCCTTTCTTAACAGTTATTCTTCTCTTGCCTAATGCCGCTTGATCATTGTTACTCGAGAAGTTATTTACTATTTCTTGTTTGACTATGCTGGCACCAGTGTCCGGATCAATGACATGGCGTTCAGTATGTGATATCTAGTTACTTGATTGATCGGAAGCAGCACATTGCGATTTTTACAACTGCAAGCCTCCCATGGATGACAGGGATTGCTGTCAACCCTTTATTTCGTGCTGCTTTCCTGGCAAAAAATCATGAGCTAGAGGTGACCCTAGTAATTCCTTGGCTATCTTTGAAGGATCAAACATTGGTATATCCAAATAAAATAACATTTAGCTAGCTGGAGGAGCATGAAGCCTATGTTTATTGGTGGCTAAAGGAGAAGGCTGATATTTTATTACAATTTAGGATCGCCTTTTATCCTGGAATGGAAGACACATTGGAGCAATCATAAGTTTTTACATTCTTAAGTATATTACTGGTGAGCTGTATTATTTGTCATCCACTGATATGATATAAAAAGCCCAATATATTATGCTGGCCTTAATTTTGGTAAACATCTGGTTTCTGATGTAAGCTGTTGAATTCTAATAAGTGTTGCTTGAGCTAGGTTTTGATCACACAGTACAGATGGGAATTGATCATTTTTTTTGTCATTTGAAGAACTTCGATATGACTTTTGGTTAAAATTACAGTTCTCCAAAAAAAAATAGGAGCACTCTACCTGTTGGGGACATCACTAAGATGATTCCTGATGAAGTGGCAGAGATTGCCATACTTGAGGAGCCAGAACATCTGACTTGGTACCATCATGGTCACAGGTGGAAAACTAAGTTCCAGAGAGTGATAGGTGTTGTTCATACTAATTATTTGGAATATGTGAAGAGGGAGAAAAATGGGCAGATACAAGCCTTTCTCTTGAAATATGTTAATAGTTGGGTTATTCAGCTCTACTGCCATAAGGTGAGTGTGTTGCAAGAATCATGCATATCCATGAAAGTTTTCAATGTTGCATGACAATCTTCCTCTGACATGCTGAAAACTGAAGTTTGTGTGGTAAAAATACTGTGGTATAAACCAACAGACCTAGAGGCTGAGAAGATAATTAACAATAAATTTTGGTTAAGCATATTTAACCATACAAATTTCTTAATTTAGATGAAAAACTCGTCAAATGTGATGTCAGACCTTACATTTTCATTTTGCTTTTTTCTGAACATATTGATTATTTCTTGCATACAAGGAAGCAAGAAACTTTATTGATGTAGGCCCTCAGTGTCATACAGAGGGAATTTTGCAAGCTGGAAACTTGCTTATTCAATCTACTGATTTTTCTCCCTTGTTGCAATTGTCTGGAACTGTTCTTCATGTTGGTATGGTTTGTGGATATATCAATTTAATGAGAGGAAGAGACCACATAAAGTTCACTTGAAAGGAAGATATTACATGTTAGATGCATGATGAGATTCTGACAGATGTAATTTGAATTATCAATTTCAACTGAAGCTTATAAAATTTTACAGTTGGAGGAATATGATTGAGTTGATCCTCAGGATTAAACTTAGCTAGGGATGTGTAGAAGATTACGAGCATCTAAGGTTCTTTTCTGAACATTTTTTTTTTAGATGAGTAGCTCTTGCAGAACTATTTTGGACATTGTCAGTTAATATTTTGCCTTGTGGTCCCTAAGCAAGCCTTTTTAGCTGTTTTACTTCAGTAAATAAAAGGAGTTTAAAACATGCAAATTGTTGCCATTGTCAGCATTTTGTATCTAACTCATCAGTGAATAGTTGGTTCATTCTTGAGCTGAACATAACCTAGGATGAAAAATGTCAAACTTCAAATTTCAATTTTTGTCCCATGTTAATTTATTTCCAGAATAGCAGAATCTAGGAAAGCCTGTTGCTATTTGTCCATTTTTGTTTTTTTCCTGGTGTGAGAAATTATCATACTTCAGATTACTGTATCCTTTTGGGTCAAGATAAGAATACAAGGGGCTACTATTTATGATTATCTTTCTAAATTTTTTTCTAATAATTACCTTAAGACTTATCATATTGCAATTTGTGAGATCATCCGCTGCCACGCAAGATCTCCCAAGATCCATCATCTGTAATGTCCATGGTGTCAACCCCAAATTCCTTGAGGTTGGGAAAACAAGGAGCTCAGACAGCCTTTTCTAAAGGTGTTTACTTTATTGGAAAGATGATATGGGGTAAAGGCTATACTGAACTCCTCCAACTACTCTTGGAGCACCAAAATGAATTTTCTGATTTACAAGTAGACTTGCATGGAAATGGTGAAGACCAAGGTTTGCAATTTCGACCTATACCACCCGGTATAGGCGGTACATACCGGTCCGCCAGGTTACCGATACGCGGACCGCCCACTACCGGGCGGTTCGGTCAAAATCGACCGTCGGCGGCCGATTGAAGAAGAAATCGACTGTCGGCGGTCGATTGAGAGAGAAATCGACCGTCGGCGGTCGATTGAGAGAGAAATCGACTGTTGGCGGTCGATTGAGCAAGAAATCGACCGTCGGCAGTCGATTGAGGAAGAAAAATGGAAGAAGAAGAGGAAAAAAAAAAGAGGGGAAGAAAGAATACCTCGCCCGCGCACCGTCCTTGCCCGCCTATCGTCGCCGCCCGCGGTCGCCGCTCGGGGGTCGCCTGCGCGCGGTCGCCGCTCGGGGGTCGCCTGCGCGCGGTCGTCGCCCGCGGCCGCTTTTTCTCCCGCGCGAGGAGACGGAGCGTCTCCCCGTGCAGGGAGATAGATCGAGGCGACGTTGCCTCTGCAACGTCTCCCCCTTTTCTTTTTTTTAATATTTTAATATTATATTATATTATAAAAATATTATATTATATTTTATTACTGGGCGGTATGCACTGTGCATACTGCCTGGTATGGGTCCCGTACTGGTACCGACAATATATTGGTATACTGGTACGGACCGGTAAGTCAAACCTTGGTGAAGACTTTGATTAGATTCAAGATTCTTTCATTAAACTGTCTCTGGATGTAAGAATAAACTCTGGCTGTGATCATGTTGATCCTTTACTTTCATGAGTAAGCCCTCCATACCTTATTTGCAGTACATGTTGCTTCTTCTGTTCAACTTATCTTTTTGCTGTTGAAGTAGTAGTATATTAAACTGTAGAAGTTTGTGTTCTTCACTTTTGGAGAAGTGCAACAAAAGCTAATTAGATACAGTTGCTATTCTTCTCGGTATCCTATAAAAGTCTCTTATATATGTTATATTTTCTTTGACAAGTTGAGAGATATAAACAAATTAAAAATAACTCACCTTTTATTTGTTTTTTTATCCTTTCTTGTGTTCTTGTTCTTTCAGGTACTAGGTGTTTGTTAACCCGTGCATTATGGGATGTCGTTTGCACAACTACAGCAGAAGCTTTGGCGATGGAAAAGATTGTTATCTGTGCCAACCACCCTTCAAATGAATTCTTCAAGCAGTTTCCAAATTGCCACATGTACAATACCAGCCTCGAGTTTGTGAAATTGACTCTTGAAGCTCTAGCTGAAGAGCCTGTGCCCCTTACGGATGATCTTAGGCGTGCATTATCTTGGGAGGCAGCCACTGAGATTTGTCCAGGCTGCAGAGGTAAATGAGGTGTTCTAGGAGAAAGCCCTTCCCTCTGCTAATCCTTTCATGTTTATGTCTTCCGAGGAATGGATGAAGAGCTTTGAGGAAGCATCTGCATATTTGCACAATACCGTTTCTGGAATCGAGGCTGCATACTGTGCCTTTGGTGCAATTCTGGAAACTCTGCTTCCTGATGAGCAACTACGGAAGGAGCTCGGGTTGGGTTTTCTAGAACAAAAGCAAAGCTTCAGACAGTAGATCTGCTGCCTCTCTCCCCACACTTCTGTAGAGGTTACTCTGATTTCAATTAGAATGTGGTCTTGGGTTATCGTTCTGTGAGTTCTTGCACGGTGTTGGAATTGATAACAGTGCAGAAGATTCACTTAGTTTACCTGGGTTATCATGCGTTTTACTGGGCCTGAATTCTCTACCACATCATTGGAACTCTTGCAAGATGTTGTAAATTGACAGCATTAAAATTCTGAGAAGCAAACTATTGGAAATCCTAAGCCTTAAGTTTGCTTCTTGAGCTGTAATTATATTGGATTGTTAGTGATTGAGCTGCAATTTTTGTTGCCTTTATTTCATGTGTTGAAGATATTGGTGGCGGAAGAGGTGAAGAACCTCTGTTCGCTTCGTGGCAATTAACGTGTTATATTTGCATGGATAAGCAGTTATGCTGTGCCTTCAAATAGAAAATAACTTGTACTGCCATGAACATCCTACACAAGTGGAACACTTCAAATTAAAGACAGATTACTGCAGCAATTTGCCGTATTCCAGCTACTATTTTGTCGACTAAATTGACCTCTAAATAGATAAAATGAAGATTATTTTACTGATTTAGGTGCTGCAAACGATTCAACCACGTAATTGAAGCTTAAGTTTGATAGCTGCAGGGTGAAATTTCTGTACCTTCATAACGTAATGGGCCAAAATTAACTTGAAGTGGTCGTTCTGGAGTTTATTTAAATAATATTTATAAATATTATTGGAAAGATTTTTCCTTCTACTTGGATTCCTAATTCAAATTCTAATCCTATTCAATTGAGAAGTCTTAATTTGAACCTAATTAGTATTCCTAAAATACTTACTAATTCTAACATATATTAATATATACGTAGGATCGCATACAAAAATATATACTTTTATAATATAAGAACCATATATCATAAAAACAATACAAAAGCATATGACACTCACGAAAAATTATCAAAATAGGATATTTATAATTAATTTTATAAGACTCTAATTCTAGGTTCATGCTCGGACTCTTTGATTCAATGCGAACAGAACTCGAGGGAAGTAGCAGCGTTATTAACACGTAACACAAATCGTGACGGTGTGTGTTCGTGACTGCGCAACGCTATGGTGCATGCGATCCCCGCTACCGGATCCTTCTGCCAACGCCATCCTTTTGCTCCTCGCTTGTTGTTGGTTTCGTGGGTGCGGCGGCGCATTATTACCAACACTGCTTCGGTAACCCTCCACCCTTCCCTTTGCGCCCGCGCCGTTCCCTGCCTCCCGCCCCCGATAACCCGTCGCTTCCGCCTCCGATCGAATCGAGCCATGGCCCAAGGTATTGCCCCAGCTCTTTTACAGCTCGTCGTGCCCGTGGACAGCGGACTCGTCTTCGCAGATTCTTCCTTCTTATTCCCGTTTCTGCCGCAGAGTACGAGGAGGCGTTGGATTGCTTGTCGTCCCTCATCACGCGCCGCACTCGAGCTGATGGGTCCAACAAGGGCGACCACTTCGATCTGATGTTCGACTACCTAAAGGTTCCATGCCCTCGATGTTCGCCGCTTCCTCTTTCGTCCGTTTAGCTGATTCGATATGCTTGGTTTGCATCCGTGTAGATCTTGGAGTTGGAAGACGCGATTCCTGAACTTAAAGTAATTCATGTTGCCGGCACCAAAGGAAAGGTGGAAACCTTGATTTGCGCTTCTCTTGCTTTTGCTTTTCGCATGAGATCCGATCGGTTCTGGCTGATGATGAATTAACGATGCAGGGTTCGACGTGCACGTTTACAGAATCAATTCTCCGGTGTTGTGGGTTCCGGACTGGACTGTTCACATCCCCCCACCTGATCGATGTCCGCGAGCGGTTCCGGCTCGATGGGTAAGGTTCTGTGCTTTCTCTCCAGGATTCATGCCGTGGCCCGCACTTGTTCTAAACCCAATCAAGTTAATGCTCTATCTTCCCCTCATAGTCTATCAGCGGTAATAACTAATGTACTAATTACTCTTTGAAGTATAGTAAAGCATAGCAAGTTTTGTACGCAGTTCCTTCTCGATTCTAAGCAAGGAACATTGACATTTCTTTGTTTCCTATGATCGAACTCTAGGGTAGAAGTTTCTGAAGCCAAGTTTTTGGAGTATTTCTGGTGGTGTTGGCATAGATTGCAGGTATACACATATACTTCTGATGCAAGATTAATCGAACTGTAAGCTACATTTGCATGTTTTTGTTAAGATTCTTTCATTAGATATTAATCATTGAACAACTCTTTCTTTTTTTAAAAGCAACCATAAAAATTGTTCAACTTGGTACAGGACATGGTAGTTGTAGGTAGAAAATTACCCCTATGATCGAAACGAAGGCCTTCCTTCTGTCACCTTCTTTAGTTGTTACTATTCGTCTCATGCTTTTCCTTTTGATGTATGTTTCAAGCTATGGTTCTTTCTTGAGTCATTAGAACATTGCTTGGTTTGATTTTCCTTGCAGGAGAAAACTGGTGATGATGTGCCAATGCCGACCTATTTCCGCTTCCTTGCCCTCCTCGCATTTAAGATATTCTCTGCAGAGCAGGTCAACAGTTCAAATTCCTTTTCAATTTGCTGTTACCTTATTGTCGATGACACAATTCCTTGTCAGTTTATCTTCTTATTGTTGCATCTGTTGTACGAATTGTGACATCCTCGTGTTCCATGCCTGTTGCCTACGGGTTTCGTCCAAAGAAACAGAACATTTATATGTTTAAGAGAAGAGATCTATATACTTGGAAAATGCCTCACCTGATTTATTTAGTGCATCGACTTCTTCTTTTGTTTTTCTTCTCTGTCTCTCCATAAGGTTGTTTTTCTCTATCTAAATGATACGTGGTAGTGCTAATAAGGTTAATGAGATTCTGACTACATTGATCGAGCGATTATCCAAAAATATTCAGAGAACACCTGCTGAGAGAAGCCGATGTTTGTTATCCATTATCTCATGAATGAAGAAAGTCATCCTTTAAGCCACCAGTTTCTTTGACTGATAAACTCATGACTACTCTGATACTATGGGAAAAGTTGAAATCAGGTTATATCTCAGATTTGTACTCGACTCCCTGTGTAAAATATACCATGCTTAACATTTTTGCTTTTGTTCTGCTCATTACTCATATTAGAACTAGCCAACGAGGAAATTATACCTGCTATAATTTGGAATCCATTGATCTTAGTTTAGCTTTCAAGCCAGAATCAAACAAAAGTTTGAAGCAATATCTTAATTCGGGCAAGGTCCTATTCTACCAACTGACAGTAAGTTACCAAATGCAAACTAGAAATTAGCAACAGACACAAGATGAAAAAGAGGAACTAACTTACGAGAACTTTATTGAGATTCATGTACTTGAAAATTCAAGTGAGGCTTCTCAAGATTTTAAGAAGATGCTGAAACATACTGGGGAAGGACTACTTCTTACTCAATATTGCATTATATTTATTCCGTGTGTACTAGAGTTGGATGAGATGTTCAGAAAATTACTTGGACCTCAGCCATGAACATGAATGTGGGAGTTGTAAATCACAAATCTAATTCTCGGTTTTTAACTTGCACCAAATGTTGATAACATATTACTGCAGTCTATTTTTCTTGCATCTTTATGATATAACTGGCCTTATTGCCCATTTGCAATTAATTGAACAGATCTAATTGTGATTGTACAATCATAGTTGATTAATTTTCAGACTAATATGTTGCCACATTTTTTAGTATTTCTGGTGCTAATGCTAGAATCTGTGCTAGTACATAATAACCATAATGTTATACGTTCAAATGAAGCAGGTGGATGTTGCTATAATGGAAGTTGGTTTGGGAGGAAAATTTGATGCGACCAATGTGGTGAGTACTAGTTGCTTTTAAGTTGTGTTTTTGGTTTCAAATAATTGTAGTTTGCATAAAGCATATATGTAGAGCACACATGTTGCTTTCTCAAATTTCACCATCATATTTCAGGTGCAGAAACCAATTGTTTGTGGAATATCCTCCTTGGGTTATGACCATATGGAAATTCTTGGTTAGTCCCCTCCCCACATCGAAAGAAAATATGCAAATAATCACCATGTGTTACTATGCTCCTTTAGAAAGAAAATTCATGCTGTGTTATGCTCTCTACCTTATTGTTCAACAGGGAATGTATTTATTTAGGATGTATAAAATTTGCAATATCTGCTAGTATATAATGTAAAAGATTATCATAATTATGCCAGTTAATCCTAGAACTGAAACATGGCTCATTATGGAAGTATCATATTATTTATGGTTCCTATTAGTACATGCTAGAAAAGATTATTACAATCACACTGGTTACCAAGAAAGTTCTTACAAGACATAGTAAGAAATCTTGTGAGAGTTGGTGAATCAGAATATAATTTTCCTTTTGCTGACTCTACCATGAACAGGAAATACACTGAGAGAAATTGCAGGAGAGAAAGCTGGCATATTTAAGGTATTTAAATTTCTTATTTATTGTGCTTTGAAAATTTTTTGTAACATGCCACAAGAAAAGAAATGGTGATTTATTTTTGTTCCATATCTTGCATTTCTCTTGACACAGAAAGGAGTACCTGCATATACTGTACCCCAGCCTGAAGAAGCAATGCATGCACTGGAAGCCAAGGCTTCTCAATTAGGTGTAAGTGTCAATGTTTTATGCACTTTTGATTGATCAAGACACGGGACACTACAACTTGAATGATAAACTTATATTATTTGCATGATACATGAGTAAACATTTATGTATTCTATTACAGGTTCCTCTTCAACTAGCTTCACCTTTAGATACTGGACTGCTGAAAAATCAGCATCTTGGATTAGACGGCGAACATCAATATCTAAATGCTGGCCTTGCTATTGCCTTGTGTGGTGTTTGGCTTAAAACGACTGGAAATTTGAAAAACATGAATATAGATGAACATGTAAGTGTGCTTTTATATTCTATTTTCTTTTCATCATACCTAGCAAAGGATCATCAACATGTTCTGCATGGCAAGCAGAGTTTACCTGAGCAATTTGTCAGAGGCCTATCAAGGGCTCGTTTGGAGGGACGAGCACAGATTGTCCCTGATTCACTTGGGCAAAAGCATAATTCCAACCTTGGAGGCTTGACTTTCTACCTGGATGGAGCACATAGCCCAGAAAGCATGGAAATGTGTGCGAAATGGTATTCCCATGCTATAAGAGAAGATCCTTCACGGTTAGGGGAACGGCCTCATGAGAATCACCATGTGAGACAGGTAAATTCTGTTTTACTCTTTGCGTGTCCTGACTGGGATATTAAATTATGCCTATACATATCCTTTTATATGTTCCTTTTGCAGGGAGGTCACCCTAATTCACTAGGGGGAAAGGATCACCAACAGATACTTTTGTTCAATTGCATGTCAGTGAGAGATCCTCAGCTCTTGCTTCCGCGTCTAATAAATACTTGTGATCAGCATGGTAAGTCAGATGAGAAACATTTCTTATATCGGAAAATTCATTTTCTTTACAATCTCATCTCTGTTCCAATGTAACTCATGTTAATTATTTCTTACAGAATTTCAATTAATCTTGAAGATTTTCACCAATCCTCTACTTTCTAATATAAGTAGTAACTTTGGCTTGTTTTGACTTGTTTATAGGTTGTTCCTATCTTAAGTTATTGTTGACTTCTTCTACTACCTTGTAACATTATTTAAAGTTTTAAACAACTTCCAGAATTAACTGTGGTCTTTTGATGCTTGGAGGTGGTGGTGACACATCCTCTTTGTCTTTCCTACTCAAATGTACAGGTCATGATGGGCTTTTCTTAGCTAATTTCAGTAGAAAGGATAGATACAGTTACATCAGATCTGTGAATTAAATGATTTTCCCTTGTAAGAAAGCTAGCTACAGGTAGTCTAAAATGCTTTAAGTAGAATCATTTAATTTCAGACATAACTCGTAAGCATCCTATTCATATTAGTACCAAGGAATCACTATGATCTACTTTAGTTTTCTGTGATCCTAGGCTGAAACCCCACAATGGGGACATTTGTCTGGCCAGGCAACAGGGCAAATGGTAATAATGTCACCTATCTAAGAGAATTCATAGGATACTTGTCGATAAAGTAGCTGTATATTGTTGTTTCATTCATCCAGATATTACTAGTTATTTTCATGATACATTGCTGTGAATTGATGATGGACATATTTTAACAACTTTCAGGGGTCAAGTTTCATAAGGCCATTTTTGTACCAAACCAATCAGTATATAACAAGGTTACATCTCTTGCATCACCGCCAACTGATCCTCAGCAAGTCGATCTTTCTTGGCAGCTGACACTACAGAAAGTGTGGGAGAATTTTATGCAAGAACAAGGTACTCCAAAATGTTCTTGCTTTTCTTTTCAAGTTCATGAAGAATTTAAGTTCTCTAAATGCTTCTTGGAGTTGCGGATGTTACTTAGATGTTTAAACTTCTGAAAATGCTTTTGCCAATATTCATTTATGATGGTCTTTTTTAGTTCATTAGCAAATGATGAATTAACACCATTGATTATTACAGGTTCAAGTTGTGCAACTGTCTGTGAGGACAGTATAGTGTTTCCTTCACTCCCATTAGCTATTAAGTGGCTCAGGGAAAGTGTTCAACTAAGCAGTTCAGTTCAAGTTCAGGTATCAAGGCTAACTTTGCTACAAATAGAAGACAATATGCCATGATATTTTATCTTTATATTGTTGAAAGACAATAAGAATGACTTCTGTCAGATGATTTTTTCTATGCCAAATTATCTGATACCTCATTTAGCTAATTGTTTAGGAATACTGCTTTCTTAAAGCATGATATTTTCGATGGGCCACTGTGCCCCTCAGGCCCATCATGAAGATGAGTTTCTCAACCTTTTCCATTTCAGGTTCTGGTGACAGGTTCCTTGCACCTTGTGGGTGATGTGCTAAAACTAATCAAGAATTGATGCTTCCTCCATGAGATAAACTTGTAAGGTCGGTCATGTTTTGATTCGCTGATTCATCTCTATTAAGTCTAACAATATTCTGTAGACTGTTAGAAAACAAAAACATTATTCTGAATGCTGGTAAGCTATCACTTCCTCGCATACCTTTCTCGAGAATTTTTATCAGATATTTTGCTCTTTTATTGTTGAGAACCTCAAGTTTTCAGGTCAAAGAGGACACTCGACATATATTGTTATGCCCTCATCATCGAGGGTTGCTTCAAGTAGACCGGTTAAATCTTGTTCCAGGGCTTGAAAATTTTTTAAGAGAGGATTGAAAGAAAAATGGAAATTGAGTTCACTCTTGCAAATTTATACACTTTCTTTTTAGTACAATCATCTTTCGAGTATGCTTTTCCAAGATTGACCTGCTGCTGTTTATTTGGTCTACAGTGTCTTGAGTACTGTAAAGATGATTTGTATGTATCCTCTGTCATAATTGAATCTCTACCAATCCTTGGTGGAGACAATTGATACGGAAATTGCTTCTTATGAGTTGGTAGAAAAAGTAGCCATGAGAGTTAATAATGCAAGAGATTACAAAAGCGGCATTAAATTGTCGAGGAGTTCAAGGTTCGGACCATGAAATCATGACATAATTATTAATCATGCTCTCGAACATTATGAAGTATACTGGTTGTAATGCTGCTGTACATAATTAACATCCCTTTAGTGATTTCTATTGCTGCATATACCTTTGAGGGAAATGTGCCTAATCCAAATCCGACCCGATTCGTTAGCGGGTCAAAATATCATGATCTCAAAATCAATGTTCTTCCAAAGTGGATCGAGCATAGCTCAAGTCCGGTTGATCTGACGGGTCCGATCAGGGCTAAAGCTTTTTCGACCCGGCTGACGTGGCTGCCTTCTGGCTCAAGGCAGCGGCGATACGCCATAAAGAATGATAGAATTATTTTTGTCCGTTCGATACGCATCGGAGGACCCGAACAGCAAGCGGATGCGAATCTTGACGTGGATTTTAGTTCGATGTCGGTTTGCTGCGTTTGGCGTCCGAGTCCTTTTCCATTAAAACGGCGTCGCCGAGTAGATGATGAGATCGATTGAACTTTCCAAGGCGAAGGGTTTGAGTCGCGCGGCAGCGAGAGAAAGCAAGGAAGGGAAGAGGAGAAGGGGGAGGATATGCAGGGGATGGAGAGATTGCATCGGATCTTCTCGGGCGCCGGCGGTATGGGCCACCCGCCTCCCGATTCCCCTCAGCTCGACTCCGCCGAGCAGGTCTACATCTCTTCCCTCGCCCTCCTCAAGATGCTTAAGCACGGTAATGTCATGTTTTCCGGTTCTTCCTTCTTGCCCTTCTTTGATTATGATGGCGATGGTAATCTAAGATTAGTGTTCCTTTTGGTCTTGGGGAAACAGGGAGGGCCGGAGTGCCTATGGAGGTGATGGGGCTCATGCTGGGGGAGTTCGTGGACGAGTACACCGTCCGGGTCGTCGACGTCTTCGCGATGCCTCAGAGCGGGACGGGCGTCAGCGTGGAGGCCGTCGATCACGTCTTCCAGACTAACATGCTTGACATGCTCAAGCAGACAGGAAGGTCTCCTCCTCCTACCCTCATCCATTTCGTCCTTTCCTTGTTTCTTGACACCGGATCTTCTCAAGATATGCATGTATCAGCATCAGATAACATTCTTTTCCTGGTTTTCCGTCTCTAAATTTCGGTCATGCCTACTTGTTGGCTGCTGTTTAGCTAATCGAACAATGAATTTAGTTTTTTTCTTATAAATGCCTTGAGTCTTCTACCTTGTGGGTCTCTGCGCTTTTCATTCCTTAGGTTGTTCATCTATTATTATTATTCTTTTTGTTGGATTTGATATAGTTAAACGAGTTTATTTCTATGGAGTAACTAGATCTTGCTTTTTAAGGTCAGAGAAAAAAATATATTCGTAGATTTTGTAATTGTGATTGTGTCAAAAGGAAGCCAGTTCGAGTTTTTTTTATATTTTATTTTAGACTAGATACATCATTACCTTCTAAGTTCTATTTTGTCTAGTTTCATGGCTTTGCCTTGATTTGATACATATACGATGTTGAATGCTAAGGCTAAGTCCAATTTGACTTGTCAAAATTGCTTAGAAAAGAAGGGAGTGCCTAATGCATAAAGCTCCTGTCATTATGGACCTTGGAGAGGATCAATTCTTACCCGTTTAAGTAGAAGGTTTGTAATCACCATGAAATTTATCAAAGTTGTTGGATTTCTAGTTGGATTAATTTATTGGATGAAAAGTTGGGTAGATCAAATTGTGACACCCCAGATGTCAAGCCTAAAGTTTTGGAGTTTAACACATCAATTTAGCCTCATGCCAGCTGTGGGAGGAGATTTTAGTTGGTTTTTAAAGTCTTGTAAAATACTATTGGTCAAACTAGTGTGTACCCCCTAATATTTTTACTGATCTGACCATATATCAACATATCGATTGGATCTTACCAGACAGGACTAGTCTGTACTGGGTGAATCAGTGAATATTTGCACAATATCAAACTTGTACTGGGTGGTAAGTTTATTTCATGATATAAAACTTCTCCCACCCACTCATAACAGGAGTTTGCTTCTTTCTATTTAGATAATGTCTTATTGCTCAGTTTAGCATTCTCCCACTCATTTGAAATGGGTATCTTGTCCATTCAGATTATGACTATAGTTCAACTATAGTTGAGAGAGGGAATGGGTGAGGGAAGGTAGTTGATGAGGTAAAGATGTGATCTTATCCATGAAAGATGTTGACAGGAGTTTCTCATAGTGATTGCCCTACTCCCAGCATGGATTTTGTGGACCAGAACTATAATATCGACAACAGGTCTCTATTTGTTGAATCAGAACTTCCAATTGCCACAAGAGCAGTACAGTGATAGTAGCACAAGTGCTCTGTAGCAGACATGTACATTGACTTTGTCATCAGACCTCTTCTCCCACGTTTACTAGGTGGAGCATCATATCCAGGCCTCCCTACCCAATCAGTGATCAAGCTGCCATGGATATTGCTTATCTGATCAGCATAAACCACACTGTCTACTAATATCATATACCATGGGAGCAATATCGTTCTTGAGTTTCAGACTTATAATACTAACCTCTAGCCATATTCAACTCTCAAGATACCATGATTTTTGTTCTAATATCAGGTGGATGATAAGATATGTACTTATGTATGTTCATTGACAGCTTGTGAATATTGAAGAGGTTATTCTCAGTCTCATGTATAATTGACCTTGTACATATATTAGATTTAGCCATTTTAAAATTTTAACTGATGTTTTTTTCATGATATGATTAATAGGTCATAAAATTATATACAAAACAAAAGGATCATATATGCATTGAAAAAGAAAAGGACCCATTTGGCATTGCAAGGATGCACTAAGATTTTGATTTCTACATCTAGTATATTCACATTTCTGTCAACTTCTCATTTTAAATAAAGGTTCCAGTATCTCCTTTTTAATTTTCCTGAATGTTGGATTTCTTTTCAGTATACATGTCTGACTAGTTCTAATATTACAGACCTGAAATGGTTGTTGGATGGTACCATTCTCACCCAGGCTTTGGTTGTTGGCTTTCTGGCGTCGACATAAACACGCAGCAGGTGTCGTCATTTCCTATCCCCCAAGCATTTGTTGCTTTACTCTCTCTGTGTATTGCCTAATGATGAATGTGAATCTGATGGTTTGGCATTGTTGTGTTTTGCTGAGTAAGCTATCTAGTTTATTCTTGTTGCTATTTCTTATGGTAGTTATTGTTTTTGCTTGTCTGACTAGATCTAGAAAACTGGTAATGCCAATGTGCCAGCTCTATTTTTTTTTTGTTACTTTTGCCTTCACAAATGCTGGTTCATAATTTACTGATTCCCCCAATCATAGTGTGAGTTCCTTTGATATTGATGCCTTTTTGGATGGTCTATATAATTTTGTTGACCTTCTGCAGAGTTTTGAAGCCCTGAATCCAAGGGCAATTGCTGTTGTAGTAGACCCGATCCAGAGCGTAAAGGGTAAGGTGGTCATTGATGCTTTCCGCTTGATTAACCCCCAGACGATGATGCTTGGCCAGGAGCCTCGTCAAACAACTTCCAATGTTGGACATCTCAACAAACCATCCATTCAGGTTGAATGCTGGTTGATTACTATGCTGGATCGTGCTGAGTTGGTTATCTTGTTATACTTATATCTAGATATTATTTACCAGGCATTGATCCATGGGTTGAACCGGCATTACTATTCTATAGCCATAAATTACCGGAAGAATGAGCTTGAGGAGAAGATGTTGCTGAACCTTCACAAAAAGAAATGGACGGATGGATTGATACTTCGCCCATTTGACACCCATTCGAAAACCAATGAGCTGACTGTCCAGGTATGCAATGCGGCCTTCTACCTTCACCTAACCCTATGGAATATCTATTGTTATTGCAAATGATTCTGTTAGTCACAAAAAAAAAGAAAAAAAAGTGCATCATTCTTCATCTTGAAACTGCAAGTAATTACTAATGTTGGATAATCAGGAAATGTTGGATTTGGCTATCAAATATAACAAAGCAGTCCAGGAGGAGGATGAGCTTCCACCTGAAAAGTTGGCTATTGTAAATGTGGGTAGGCAAGATGCGAAAAAGCATCTGGAAGAGCATGTCTCTAACCTGATGTCGTCAAACATAATCCAGACTCTTGGTACTATGTTGGACACCGTCGTGTTTTGATGGTGGGTTTCGAGTTGAGGACTTGTTTTGCTTCAACTCAGCAAAATCACTTATCGTTCCGGTCCCTTTTGGTTACCAAGGAAAAAAAGTTTGTGGTGTTTCAATGGAACATCAGGCAGGGGCTGTACTAGCAAGTAATCTAATTGGTAGTCCTCTATCAACTAACTAGGTTGCATTCGTTGCAGTGGTTATTAGCACAATATACTGGTTGGTTATTTTGGTACTTTTTTGCCTTTCTAAATGACCATTATCATAAACTATTTTTTGAGGCCATATCGGGCCTTTATTTTTTTTTTTAATGTCGACTGTTGCAACTGCCCATGTTATATATATATATATATATATATATATATATATATATATATATATATATACCATAGTTGATTCATGGCCAAGACGTGAAAGTATCAAAACATAGCTACGTAATGCCTTGCTAGTTTTAAAATTGAACTGGTCATCATATCTTGGATGCGGTGATGTGTTCGTGGACAAACACGCCACTAGATCAAGTCGAAGACGGTTGATGGGGGATTGACCCCATGCATCAAGGTCATCATTTATCTCAGTATGGAGTCCCCATATCCAAAATAATGGTCGTCCAAAATCGAGCTCAAATTTGTGTGGATAAAGATCGATTGTTAATTAAAAGTGGCTGAAGGCCCTATATTATATTGGTAGATGTCACATAAACAAAGGTTGTAGTATGAGATCATGCAAAGCTCATAAAGTTGTCGAGATGTCAACATGAGGGCGATATAAGCGCAACGGGTCATTGTGCAATAGCCTAAGGCAAGGTGACACGTTATCAAGTCAAGTGAAGGGGGCTTTAATTATCTAAAGAGATGGTTGGAAGCCGGTAAGAGCTTTATTTCAGTGAGAAACCTGATAGCAAGAAGTTAATGTTGTAGTATCACAAATGAGGGTCTTTTGTTCGTGATTTAAATTTGCATTGGAAGAATGACTAGAGGCTCAAGGAGTTAGTATCATGGTATCATAGAGGTGAGTCTTTTGTGCGCTCATCGGAGGAAGGTTGAGAGCATCAATGGATGGGACTCGGTGCTATAGAAATTTGGTCTTTTATGTGCATTTCAGCTAGTCTAAAAACACTTAACGACCAAATTCAAGTGTTGATCATAATGGAGGTGGATTCATAGAGTGTGGCATGAGATTACAATGGCAATATAAACAAATCCCAGGAAAGGGATGCAAATACAAAATGATAGATAGTAGGATCATAAGCATAAGAGAGTATCACACTATCATAGAGGTGAGATTTTTCGGTGGCCATCGATTCCTTATACTCCTAGAGGAAGAAAGGAATAGTTGATAAAGGGGGTTGAGGCCAAGAAGAATGGAGTAGCCTACACCAAGCACCATAACTAGATAGAAGAATAGTGGAGAGAACTTTATAAATCATGTACTAAACAACTTATAAATATATCAAAAATGGGAACTTCGAGTTATTGTAATGTAGATCAACCAACAAAGTCTATAGACTAGCACATAAAAGTGAAGGTCTTTTTTCTTCATAAGAAGGGATTCGTAATTATCATAAAAGATCATCATAAATCTACTAATCTTGCATTATAATTGATTATCATCAAGTTAAAATAATATTAGTGGATCAAAATTTAATTACCCAACAATAATTTTAGGAGTCAAGAGGTGTGTGGCAATCGAAGAAAGACAAAATATTCACTTTTATAAGTACGAGTGCACTTATTAGATTACAATTCTTTTCCAATATAACCCTCCTTGTGCCTCTTAAAGTCTAGCAATATGTTAAACTTGTTACATATTTCAACTTCTTACAAACATATTATCCCATACCGAAAATAAAGTTTCAGTGCTATATGACGTCAAGTTTTGATCGCCTTGGGATGATAACAGACCGTTCATCGTCCACATAAAACCATGTGCCACCCGGTTAGTTCTTCGGTGTTGTGCTGGCTAATACTTCGTACTACTATATGGAGCTAGAAAATTTTCAAAATGATTTTCTAGATGATTTATTTCTTAATAGTTTTACCTTTGTGCAATGATTATACATAACCTAGTTTTACTCGAAAAAATAATCTTTATATTTTTGTGATATCAATAAAATATTTTATCAAATATCTATGTTTACTATCTCAAGTTTCAGTTCCACTATATTTTTTTTTTTCTTGAAAGTTTATGGGAGACGGTAGATGTTATGAGCAGATCAATTTTTAGGAAAGAAAATATGGTATACAGTCTAGAGATAAATTCAGTTAAGTTCATAATAATAAATTTAAAATCTTTTATCATTGTTTCCTTTATTAAGTTATCGAACCTATCTATCCTATCAATTATTAAATCACATCACCCGTGATCTTCCAACTCAAGAATCTTATGGTAATCTTCACAAGCCTCAAACTCAGGCCAGGATTTGTAAATTATAAGATAAAGGCACCTTTGTTCTCGTTCGGTGGCTGTACCTCATTTCTCCTTTCTTTGATGGTAACACAATATGGATATCAACTTCCATCATAATTTCTATTAGTAGGTCTATTTAGATATTGATATGACCCGATCAAGCCAGGACCGAGCGCCACGTCCTCCTGATCAGCCAACCTTGACGTGTCAGCCTGAAGACCACGTGGGTATCCACCTCAGCAACCCAACAACTCGGACACATTAGGCCGAAGACTACATCGATTATGTCAGGCATCATATTGACGGTTGTCGACCTCATCGATCGAGACCTTGAAAACTCATGAAAACATCGTACCCGCGATCAGGACGAAGGCATCGCACCCATTAAATACTGTGATACGACCACCCCCTGCTCCATATGTATAAATAACCCTCATTATAGCTTACAGGGGGATCTTTTCTCGAACTCTTGATCACTTCTCCCAGAAACCGCTCGGGACCTTCAGAGCCTCGATTGGAATCTCCACCTCAGCATCACTGACTTACCCGTCAGAGGGGCCCAGTTGGGCGTACACCCCGAAGGAGGCCTCTTTGCAGGTCCCGGACGCCCCTTGAAAATGACTCGACCAACCCCTCGTCCTGAGGAGTTGCTACGTCGCGAAGTCCAGCTGCTTCGTCAAGCTCTCCCAAACCTTCGAATCCTACTGAATTGATTATGCACAAACGGGCTAAGTTGTGTCATATTGATTCATCGTCCACGACATAAAATCCAACATAAGATATCATTAGGAATGTTTTACATAAAATTTCTAGAACACATTTTTGTTCCAACATGTTATTGAAAATTGGAGAGGTCGTGTGTGTCTCCCAACCCACAATGGTATCTATCTATGGCTGTGGGATTAAGCCGAAGCATTGCTTTCGCATCTATTTAGTCTTATGAGTGGGGGATAACTTCCCAACTTCATCCAATTAAATCAACCTGATGCGTTGACTCCCAACTTTGCAACTTCACTCACTCTCACACACGAAGTCGTCGATGCCCATCTCCCGTCCACCGATACATCTAACGAATGTAATGAATAGATCGCGGTCGTGCCGCTGGTCAACTGCCGTGAGGTTTTTTTTCGCTTGACGTTCCGATGTCAACACCCCATACTCTGTGACTCGAAAGAATCTCCCAATAATTGGATTAGGAATCTAAGAGCGGTAGAACGAAGGACAAAAAAAGAAAGAAAAAAAAAATCGATTTAGATTTCTTCAATCTTAGTTATCTATCATTGGGGATGAGTCCAAAGCTACGTCGGTAACGATTTCCTTCGTTTATTCCATGATTCCTCGTGACGTGTTGTTCCCCATTTCAGAATGCTTAGGATAAGGGAAGCAGATACTTTACGTAAAAGTTTTAATCCACAAATCAAATCGTTACATGTCGAGGGCGAGTGTGTGTCCGTGTGTTGTCGATCCCAAATGCGACCCATCTCACCAGTGAAAGGTGGATTATAATGATGAAGACGGGAGATATGTAGCGGTGCTTTCGTGTCCGTGAAGTTTTCTCTGACCTTTCTCAGCTTGAGGTTAAAGCAAAAGGAGATGTAATAATGATTTAAATCATTACTCCCTGTCCTTCAAAAGAATTTTTACTTGGGATACAACTGATTCCAGATAGCTTGAAATCTATGAGCGAAAGCCAAAAGAATTATACCTAAATAAATAATCTCAACTGCTGGTGGTCGACGCCAAAGCAGCAAAAGGAGGAGAGCGATGGCGTTACGGGAGTGAGAAACAAGAGCGTCGGCCACCGAAATCACGGCAGAGAAAGTACCGACAGCGGCGGGTACGCCACCCCCCTCCCCTGCTTTCGCAGCTTTTTTGTGCTCTCGCTCACTCCCCCTCCCCCCCCCCGTCCCCATTTGAAGCTTTGAACACTTCCACAACTACGACTACAGCAGCAGCAGCAGCAGCAGCAGCAGCAGCTTTGTGAGTTCGTACTCGGAAATGTCGAATCGATTACGTCTCATCCATTCGCAATTTGAATCGAGTAGTGTGTGTGTGTGTGTGTGATGGAGGGAGTCCGGCGAGACGATTTATTTGGCGCCGGATTCTTTGAATCCGACCCGACAACGGAGGAGGGTTGACGCCAAAAGATAAGGATCACGGGTTCGGACAAGGGAGGGGCCCGGTAGCGGAGCGGAGCTCCGTTAGTGGGACCCGGCGTAACGCATTCCGCCCAGCTCCGGGAAATCCGCGGCGGACCCACACCCATGTGATCCGTCTTCCGGGCCCACCGCCAGCTGTGGCCTCTTCATCGACGAGACCCAACCCCACCCCACCCCACCGTCCCTCGTCGCTTCCCCCGTACCCGCTCGCCTACCTCCGTCGGTCGTTGGCGAGGAACGGGCAGCGCGTGCGGGTCCCATCCGCCTCGCGTGTTCCAACTGGCGGGAATGAAAGGCGCGGGAACGGCATAGCGCGAAGGGAGCTTCAAATTTCAAGAACACTTCAAATTTCGGCGGGAAAACTCCAAACACCGTCGCGCATCGTATGGTCACGGTTCAATTTTTCATTTAATAAATCTCATTATTTAGTTGCCATAAATGGGAGCAAGAATGTCTTCGGACGTGTCCATATGGTTCATGAATAATTGCCTTTTATGAGAAAAGGATTATTAATTAAATGTTAGGTATACTCCGTGAAAGAATTCTGACTGTATTATACTCGTATAATTTTAGCGGACGTGGCGCCGCTTTTATGATATCCAATTTTATATTTACCCCTGGAGTCCGGATAGAAGATATATATTCTTTTTGTTTCCGAACTCTCGTAGCTGTCTCCCCGTCAGTCCTCATGTCAGACCGTGCCGTCCTTTTCGGCGGGGGTAGGCACGTCCTCCCCTTTTTATTTTCTATTGTTATCATCATCATCACTTGCCACTTTATTATTATTATTATTATTTTATATAGTTTTGCTTGCATGGTATAAGACCCCACAGCAGGTAATAATTATGTAGTTTCATGGCGGGGCGGGACGGAGGTAAACGGGCAAATGAACTCGATTTAATGGAGGAGGGTGTGACGTCCGGGGAAATGGTCCCACGAGGGTGGGTCTGTTTCCCGCAGTAGTCCTTTACGCCGAAAGGGACGGGCGCCGTTAGGCGAGACGACATCCTCCGTCAGTTGGGAAACGGAGACGGATTCCCTTGTGGGGTTGGAATGGGATGGCGACGGGAGAGGCTCGCAGGAGACCCGTCTCTCTCTCTCTCTCTCCAACCCAACTAAATAACGCGACGGGTATTAAGGAATCGCCACACCCGCCACGTTATCTTGGAGATTCCAGATTCCGTTTTGAAGAAGGCGGAGAGCAACTGTTACGTGGCAACCACCACGACACCACACCAAACGGGAAGGCCCACACGAAAGAAAGAAAGGAAGGAAGGAGTTGTCTCCCACTCCATCTCGCCCAAACCAACCGGCTTTACCTTTTTCTTCTTCTTCTTTTTTATTTATTTATTTATTTATTTCCCCACCTTTTTGTTCTCTATATTTCATTTTTTATATGATGAAATCCATCGCCTCCTCACATGTAGAACAAACAGTCCGCATTTTAATGACCGCTTGGCTTTATTCGCACTTAGGTTTTTTCTGGTTATAAATGTACTACTATAATATGACATCTACAAATATAGCTGCTGCTGCGTCTTTCCTGTTGCTAAGGCGACATGCGACCCTGCTCGAGGCCAATGATAAGAACTGGCATGTAATGAAATGGTCGTATAAGCAACTGCGACGGTGACAGCGAGGATGGACTAGTTATCGACTTCCATTTTGGCTAGCTGGTGGTTGCTCCGCGGTGGGCCACCCTACGTTGACGATTAGAATAAATCGTTTGTATTATTATTATTATTATTATTTTTTGGGGTGGAATCTTCTTGATCGGGTTCTTTTACTTGAATGCAAACATAAAAATAATGGATTTCTGCCACGACATTTAAAACGGGAGTTTATGTTGGTATTAGGCGCAATAAGTAGCTAGCTAGCTACATGTTGTGGAATCGTTAATGTTTTTAATGTCGTCTTTTATTTTGACGGGCAAAAGAAGAAACTGTTTTCGAGTCGGGACTTAAGACACGACCGGGTGAAACAAATGGCGGATCGGTGGGAGAGGCGGACGCGACTCCGTGGAACGACTGTGGTAGGAGAATGGGAAATAGGGTTTGTTGGTTTGCCTTCTCCTCCTCGGTTGGCCCCCCCCACTCACTTTCTCTTTTCTGGATTTCTTAATCTCAAAGGAGGGCGAGTGTGTGCGTGCGTCGCGCTGCGGGTTGTGCTGTGACCGGGACGCCCTCAGAGCCCCACACCACTCTTTATTGCCTACCCATCCCCTCAACATTCCTACTCCCCAAGCTCCCTTTTCTAATAGGTCGGCCCCCTTCTTCTCGCTCCGTCTCTGCTCTCAAGAAAAAGAAAAGGGGGGAGAGAACCCAGGCGAGTTTGAAGGAGAGGAGTGGAGCGACAGTAATAACCACAAGCCCTCCTTCCTCTTTAATTGCGCTCTGGGGTTTTCTTTTTTCGTGAGGAACCCAGGCGAGTTTGAAGGAGAGGAGGGGAGAAGAAGGCCCACGATCTCGTGGTTGTGGTGAGTATTAAGCGGTGTCGTTTCTTCCGCAACCCGCAAACACCGCACCTCCTGTCACCCCTCTCATCATCTTTTCTCGTCCTCCCCCTCTTTCTTGCTCTTTTTAGCCGTCACTCTCGCCTTATCAACCAGGCCAAGAAGAAGCCGCAGCAGAAGAAGCGTGTCTTGCGCGATGGCCAAAGAGTTGGATGATGCAGAGTTTTGGCTGCCTTCCGAGTTCCTGTGCGATGAAATCTTCCTCGGAGGAGGAAACCGCGGTAGGGAAGGTAAAGCCGGCCTCGGGGGAGCTTACTTCTCCGGCGAGTTACCCCTAGGTACGGACGCAAATCTGGACGACTCGCCTGTGGAGTCGGTGACCGAGACGGAGGAGAGCGACGAGGAGGACTACTTGGCCGGGCTCACGCAGCAGATGGCTCGTTACTTCCTCCAAGATGACGAAAAGGACGCCTCCGCCGCTGCTGCAGCGGAAGCTGCGAACAACGCAAAGGTAAAGAATCCCTTCAGTTGTTGCCAGCGACTAATCCTTGAGAGGCAACTCGCTTTGCATCCGCTGATTGGTGGGGGTTTCTTGAAGACCATGGCCGGCTCGCCCCAGTCCACTCTGTGTGCTTGGTCCTCGGCCTCGAACAAGGGTAGCCCAAATGGACCTTCTCTGGTCTCCTCCCCGCCGTCGTCATCTCCGCTACAGCAGCAACGCATCACGGATCATTGCGACCTTCTCCGTGAGGCTGCAGGACAGGTGATGCGCCTCCGTACCACCAACGATCTTGGGCGTCACCAGGGCCTTAACGACATCGGGCTTCTTAGCGTGCCAAATAAACCAACTCCGGTGGTGACCTCGGTTTCGAAGAACGCCGCCGCCGGCTACTATGCCCCTAATCACATCACCACCCAGCAGCAACTGCAGGCAGCTCATGTGAGTAATCACACCTTTTGCCATCCATACCTGTTCGGCACACACACTCTCTCTCTTTCTCTCTTCCGCACGCGCTCTGATCTGGTTTCCCTTGTTAGTTCTACTACCTGAGGCAGCAGCAAGCGATTAAGCAACAGCTTTCGACAGCCTGGGGGAGGCAGAGCAAAGGAAGAGTCGCCTCCGGAGGGGGTTATGGGGAAGGCAGGTGCGGCCGGACCTTAGATCTGTCGCACTCCGCTTGGCCGCCCCTTAGAAAACCCCCTCCCCAACCTTCGCAGCAGCCGCAGTCGCCATCGCTTCCTGGATCCGGCATGAGAGCCGTGTTTCTCCACACCACGGGCTCGCGAAAAGAGTCCGCCGGCACCGGTGTCTTCCTTCCCCGCACTGCCGGCAGCAAGCTGGAGCCAAAGAAGAAGACTGGTAATCCCCCCGCACCGCCAGAATCTCATCATTGGATTCCCATGTCGCTGTGTTCGCGTATTCGTTTTCTGTCGTTTCTTGACAGCTTTCAATATGTTGGCCACTGAGTTGGTATTAATCTCTTGTCCCTTTGCGAGTTGATGATGCTGTTTTTGTTTTCCCTGTATGCGGAGCCAGCCACTGTTGCCCTTATTTCCTGTGTGTTTACTGTGTGCTCTAACCTTGTTTCTCGGTTTCACCCCGCCTCTAAAACTGTTGTTGCTATGTCGTGGTTATGCACAGGCTGCTCAACCGTGCTGGTTCCCGACAGGGTGGTTCAAGCTTTGAACCTGAACCTTGAGGAGCTCGCAGCTCAGCCGCGCTTCCCCGGTGGCTTCGTTCTCAGCCACGGTAGTAATTACTCTTCCGAAGCGATCACTTTATCCCGTCAAAGCTTTCCTGTTCCCTTTCCATGATGCAACATCGTTTGTTCGTATGGACAGATGCACTGATGGGGCGAAGCGGGGCGGTGCTGGGGCACCAGAAAAAGAGTCACCAGCACGTTTCACCGGCCGTCTCCGCCGCAGCAGGGGCTGCGGTTGCGGCCCATGAGATCGGACTGCCTCAGGAGTGGATCTACTGACATCATCTACGTACTCGTACCAACTTCACCGTAGGCGTAGCTTTTGGGTAGTTTTAGGGTAGGGCGTAGAGGAGGAACCTACGAAAACTGAAGGGTATAGGATTTAGTAGCAACGGGCGGTTGGGAAATTTGTTTTGTTTTTTTGTTTTTGTTTTTGGGTTTTGGGTGGTGGAAGAAGAGATGGAATGAGCGCCAGAATTTTGATAAGCTCTTAATGGGGTGGGGGATGTTATGGATGGTAGTGTGTGAAGGAATCAATAAGCCGTGGTTCCGTTTTGGCGGAGGATTAGTTTGTTACGCAATAAGAAACCAGGAGAGATCTGATGCCCTTTTGTGTTGGTTCGTCTTGGTTGGTGTGGTATCCTCCACCAAGACCGCCTCAATTCTCTCCCTCTTTTTGCAGCCTTGTGTGTTTTTGGGGCACAGAGCACTAGAGAATGGGGCTGCTGCCTAACAAAATAAACGGGGCTCCGTTTAGTTGTGTTGTTGTTGTTGTGCAACTCTTGTTTCTGCTATCTTCGCTTATAGTTTGGATGAATAGGAGAATGAATGTAGTAAAACAACTGACTTATCTTCGATTGTACTGAATGAAGTCAAATGAAAACTGGTTTGTTACCCCCTCCGTAACGAAAGATTGTTGTTGTTGTTGTTGTGATATCATTGATGGTCAACAAAATTTGTTTATTGTCATCGTAATGTGTTGTTGTGCTTTTTGCGGCTCGGTCTTCGATGGGTCGCCTTTTTTTTTTTTTCATGTCCCGTCGGAACCACTATGTATAGTTTATTTACTACGGTGAGCTTTATCGTGGATCGCGGACGGGGCCGGTAACAATTTCCGAGTGTTTGGTGGGTTGGTTCCTTGTGAGCGAAGCAAGCTGTGGGGTTCGCCGTACGTGACCCCGCGCCTAAAGCTGCCGTCTTCCATCGATCTCTGCGCCTGTCCTCGGGGGTTCCTCCGCTCCCTTCCATTGCTTCTTTTGACCTGGTCGAGCCGTTTGTTGCTGCTTTAGGCATGGAAACATCTCGTGACCGGAGAGGCGAGGGTTGGTTGTCCTTCGTGATGTCATCAAATACTCCGATAACCAAACAATGCTGCTGCTTGTATATTGATTAAGTGTCTCTGTCTCTCTCTCTCTCTCTCTCTCTCTCTCTCACCCACGCACGCACACTACTATCATTCTCCGCTATTGAGCGAAACGGCGTGTGGCAAAGCTACATTTTTCCGATCGTATTGAATATGAAGATTTTGTTAGATTTCAATTTCAAGTGGTCGCAGTTTATGTTGTAAGTAAAATTAATTGTGGGTAGATAGATGTATGCTGCTTGGTTGTGTGAGATTGAATAAACTTGTTGTGAATAATGCTGGGATACAGGACGATCACGTTACGCTCGTGTTACGTTCTCTTTTAAATGCTCTCTTCTTTTTTTACTTTGGCTCCCTTTGAAGTAACCGATCTATCTCACAAGCATATCCTCATATCCGGTGGGAAGGGGAAGTTTCTAGTGATTGCTCATGCTGTCAACATCGCAAATCACCTGCTCACCAGTGCTTCTTTCGCCTCCAACGCTGGTGGTGAAGGACAAGCAGCAGAGAGGGTGGGCAATGGTAGTGATCTCCTAGGTGGCACGATGAGTCTAGAGCATAGGGCCATTTCGAAGGATGGCCGATGTCAGTATCTTGATATATCTAACGGTTGGGGGGAGCAGGAGGGCAAGAGAAAACGATACAATTGTGTTAGTAAATCTGGTAAAAAGCGACGTAGACAAGACGATGGGAAACATTTGTGAGGTAGATGGGAAGGAGGCAATCACTACAATAGGGTGAGGGTGGGAGGTAAAAGAAGGTGAAGGCGTCGTCGAGGATTCTGGAGAGAGCAAGTGAGGGAGGATTCTTGAGAGAGCAAGTGAGGGAGCTAGTTGTAGGGTATTGAGCGACACTAATGACTTCGTGATGGAGCCACATAGCGTTCTATCGTCACTCTATATGCACCACTACTGACATCATCCATCAATACTAACTGAAACATTAAAATTATCTTTTTACTTTTTATTTTAATTGATAAAACTGATAATATTATGTTAAATGGGTCTAGATGTTTTACTTTCATAAATAGATAATAAATATAATTTTTCAAAATATAAGAATAGAAATATCAAAGGTAACATAATACATAATTAACCCACTGCCATACGTGCAAGCACCTGTTGATTTAAAGTGACCTGTTGCGATACTTTAATGGGCTAGGCTAACCCATTCCTAAGTTCCTGCCACTACTCGCATGGACATAGGCTTGATGTCTTCCTCCCAAGCTAGTTTTCCATAGCCTGCAACAAATTTTGATGGTATACTCGGAGTCAATATCATATCTAACGTGTATGCCTCGAGGTCAATGCTTTGATTACACGTCTTAAACCTCGTAGGAGGGTGGTGCCGCAAAAAGCCACGCCCTGCCTTATCCGACCGTCACCACCGTCTCAGCTGGAAGCCCTTGTAAGCGAGCGGCCACCCTTCCGAGTGAGAGATCTGATACGCGTTGACCGATGCTGTCCACAGTCACTCCCCCGATTTGTAGAGCGACTCGTTAAGGTGGCAAGGACCTCTTTCGAGATCATATTCAACACCTTTGATGCCATCCATTGAAGGCACGGGAGTTCAAGAAGCTCCAACGAGGCTCGGTGTTCGCCGTAGGTGCCCTCTGTAAGATGTCTCCCGACACCCTAACTAGCTTGCAAGACACGAACCGTGGCTGTGTGGGGGTGGCTAGACAAGCGATCCCCGAGCTCTGTGCTGTACGTGAGCACTGGAAGCTTAGCCTCCGTGGACGAGAAGGAGCTCGTCGACAACTATTTCTATGGGCCCTCTGGCCAGGTATGGTTCGCGGCTACTCCAAGAGAGTTAAGCTGCCAGAAGAGTTGATGGAGGAGATACAAGGGAGGGGTTTTCATCGTGAAGTGGGCACCGTAGCAAGAGGTGCTTCCCCATCCTACAGTCGGTGGAGTATGGACCCACAACGATTGGGATGATTCATTCATGAAAAATCGTAAAATAAAAAACTGTACGTATCATGTGAGATGTGTTATCTAAGGAGATCGTATTTTCCTAAAATTTTTAAATCCGAAGGATAAGGTAAAGGATAACACTTATGCTCCTCTCTAGAAGTGATCCATATGGAAGACGCAACGATGACGCTCGAGGAGAATAGGAAGGTTGACCACTAAGAGCTCCAGCCCATGAGACCTGATGTTTTTTTTATTTATAAAAGACTTTTGCTGCCACTTAACCTTAATGAATCCTACTTTATTGGGCACTGGATCTCTATATAATTATCCAAGCCTCTTAGATTAGTGGATTCTTATCCATTAATCTCTTATTGGCTCTATTGGATCTCATCAATAGGATCCAATAATATAAGTGCTTATTGGATATCAATAAAACATACGCTTCACAAATATCTCATATATGCACCTCGTCTCGTTGCAACATCTACCACATATGTATGAGCCTCTAGTCTAATACCGAGTTGGTAGTGAGTTACTTTCATTAAAATTATTTCTGACTCAGAACTATTTCTGATATAGTGAATTATTAACTTCATAATAATTAACTCAATTCATCGACTATGAACGTACTATGCCAATATACCATAGTTCCCAAATAGTATAGGAGATATATTCCATTGGACCTATCTATTCTTAATTACTGTGTATTTATAGTTCATCTATCTAATATTTTAAAGACCATATATAGGGCATTGTAACGTCAAGCCTATATGAAATTATGTTCGAGTCTCGCTCTAATCAGATTCTCCCAAAGAACACCTCTCTACATCCAAACGACCATGACTATGGATTTGCTTGGGCAAGAACACATGAGATATTCCTCTCGTGATAGCAAGAGTGAATGATTATCTATTGATATACTATTGCTTTCGTAAGGTTGGTTGACATTCCCAATAACCGATTATGCTATATCTGAAACTTCAAAACTCATAAATCTGGTATCAAAGAATAGAGTACTCATATAAGGTATCATTGGTATCTAAGTCTAAGGATCACAACTAGGACTACAAAATCGTTATCTAACATCAAGTATCATTAACTAGTCAACATTCTATAAGCGATTCAATCAATGAACTCATTCTTCAATGAAGACATGCATTATACCTCTAGTGACCCCACATGAGCGACCATTAGACTAGTTGCTTCTATCATATGAATGAGTATACAGTGCACCGATCTATTATGTTATCTCAATATCTCTCTTGAATAAACTATGATTAAGATTATTTATGGTCTATCTTTAAAGATGAAACAGTCTCATTATTATGATATTATCACAATCTGAATTCCATTGCACAGATTTAAAGAAATCATAATATACATATACATATAATATAAAAAAATATCAATAATAATAAGCAAAAACATTATAGCAGCGTGTCACACGTGTCATCACTCACGCGATTGGCTTGTAAGGCACCTGTAACTAGCACCAACTACAGCAAATGGATTAATGCTTAGATGAGATGCGATAAGAGTTCTGATAGTCTGAAGGGGAGGGTTTGATCAATCCCACCTTAGGTCGGTCCCTATTCACTCAAAACATCTAGGAGGAATCAATCCCGACTTTCACCTCCCAACACTAGAAGCCTTCGATGAGAGTACCGACCTGGTTGAACATACTATCACCTTACGTGCAAATATATCTTTATATGGCATCTTGGATGTTCTGATGTGCCATGCATTCTTGACAACGATGGGAGGCCAGGTACCAGATTGTTATACTCTTTTGAAGCCACTCTCGATCAAATTCTTCGCTTAGCTCGCAAAGGAGTTTGTGCTTTATTTCTTTAAGAATATATACCTGAGGCCATGGGAGGTATAGCTCCCATGATTTCGGTCATGGGAGGAAGAGACTCTCGTTGACTTTGACGCTCGATTCATTAATAAAATTCGAGGCATGCAAGAAGTCTATCTACCACTCGTGATTCAAGCTTTTATGATAAGACTTAAACCCTCTCACCTTTTTTAGTCATTGGTGTAGAGGCCACCATTAACAATACCCAAGGTCTTCAAGAGGGCCAACCAATATATAGTCATAGAGGCTATGGTCTTAATTAAGCATGAGGAAACGCACTAGAGATCGCGGTAGGAGCAACCATCGTCAACTCCAACCCTGATGTCACCACAATGAAGATAACAGTTAAGGTCGACGTGGCGATGAAATTCCCAATAAGGATTGATGTGCGAGAGCAAAGAAGCAATTTGAAGGAGTCTTGTCAGTGCTATCTTATGGTAGTCTCCTTTTCGTGGAAGGCCCAACCCAAGACACTGTCCTTGGACCCTTGAGATTTCACCAAGTCCCTCTCACATCCGAAGCTAATGGAGTAGCTAGTCAATGAACCTTTAGACAAAGCCTATCCTAATCAAGTCGTGATGATCGGGGCTACACTTTCCAAGGAGTAGCGAGTGTAGCTCACCGACTTTCTCAAAGAAAACGCTAAGATGTTTATATGGTCACCAAGTGCCTTGCTAGGAATATACTCAGATGTGGCCCTACACCACTTAAACATCTCCCATGAGACTCGACTTGTGAAAGAAAAACCTTACAAACTCGCTCCATAATGCCAACTGACGATTAGTGATAGAATGAACAAGCTGCTAGGACCAGTGTTTATTGTCGATATGCAGTACCCCAAGTGTCTTGCTAATGTTTTATTAGTTAAAAAATCTAATAAAAATTGAAGGATTTTTGTTGACTATCTAGATCACAACAATACATATCTAAAGGGCAACTACCCTCTTCCCTGGATTGATCAGCTAGTTGATGCGACGTTGAGCCATCAACTCCTCACCTTCATAGATGCATTATCGGGATATAATCAAATAAGGATGGCACATCAAGATTGGGAACTCACCTCTTTTATCACAGATAGAAGTATATATTTTTGCAGAGTATGTCGTTTAGATTGAAAAATATGGGAGCGACATACCAAAGGATGGTGAATAAGATGTTTAAGCATCAGATCAAAAGGAACATCAAGGTATATGTGGATGACATGATATTCAAAAGGAGAACATTTGAGTTACATCTAGTGGACTTGACAAGACATTTCAAGTTTTGAAGAGATTCAACATGTGCCTCAACTCATCTAAGTGTGCTTTCAAAGTTAGCTTATGAAAATTTCTCAAATTTATTGTTTACCAAAGGGGAAGAATAGATACAATCATCTAGAAGGTCCATACCATATTAGAGATACATTCCCCTTGGTCAGTGGATGAAGTACAATAATTAACAGGACAAATAACGATGCTTAATCGATTTTTAGTCGATTGCCACAACTCTCTTCCTACATTCTGGACAAAGCTCTCAGTCTTTATCTCGTTACCACCGAGTAGGCTATCAGTTTGGTGTTGGTGCGGGATGACTTAAGAGTGTAAAGACCCATTTATTATGGCAGGCATATGCTAAGCGGACCCAAAAAGTGACACACCCCCCCCCCCCGATTGAAAGGTTGTCATTTGCGTTAGTAGCTACGAAGTTTCGTTCCTATTCCAAGTGCACCCCATACAAGTTATCATTGACTAACTACTCAGGTAGGTCTTTTCATGATTCAACGGCTCGAGGCAACTTTTGAGGTGGTCGATAGAGTTGGGTGATTTCGACATCTGATATATACTGAATGTTGCTATCAAGGCTCAAGCATTGGCAGATTTTATATCAAAGCTAACCCTCACACATCAGATTTCATATCTGATACATATATTTTTTACAGAGTATGTCATTTAGATTGAAAAATATGGGGGCAACATACCAAAGGATGGTAAATAAGATGTTTAAGCATCAGATCAAAAGGAACATCATGGTATATGTGGATGACATGATATTCAAAAGGAGAATAGTTGAGTTACATCTAGTGGACTTAGCAAGACATTTCAAGTTTTGAAGAGATTTAACATGTGCCTTAACTCATCTAAGTGTGCTTTCGAAGTTAGCTTATGAAAATTTCTCAAATTTATTGTTTACCAAAGGGGAATAGATACAATCATCTAGAAGGTCCATACCATATTAGAGATACATCCCCTTTGGTCAGTGGATGAAATACAATAATTAACAGGACAAATAACGATGCTTAATCGATTTTTAGTCGATTGCCACAGCTCTCTTCCTACACTCCGGACAAAGCTCTCAGTCTTCATCTCGTTACCATCGAGTAGGCTGTCAGTTTGATGTTGGTGCGGGATGACTCGAGAGTGTAAAGACCCATTTATTATGTCAGGCATATGCTAAGCGAACACGAGAAGTGATACGCCTCCCCGCCTCGATCGAGAGGTTGTCATTTGCGTTAGTAGCAACGAAGCTTCGTTCCTATTCCAAGCGCACCCCAAACAAGTGATCATTGACTAACTACTCAGGTAGGTCCTTTCGCGATTCGATGTCTCAGGGCAACTATTGAGGTGGTCGATAGAGTTGGGCGATTTCAACATCTGATACATACTTAATGTTGCTATCGAGGCTCAAGGCTCAAGCATTGAGAGATTTTATATCAAATCTAACCCTCACGTTGTCACGGACTTAGCTGAATTTGCCTAAACCGTGTGGCACCCTTGCGGCTAACTTGTAGACTTAGTTGGAATTGTCTAAGTTGCGAAGTAACCTTTGCACAATGTTCCGGACTTAGCTGAGATTGCCTAAGTCATGAAACGCCGAAGCGTATTTGCCCGTAAAGGGTCAGCTCAATTGCAACCTCATGCGGGTCCCGAAGGACCTGTAAAAAAAGAAGTTTATTAGTTTTGAAGACGAGCGACGGATAAGTCCTGATGTCTCGCAAAGAGGGAAGCTCTTATAAGCAATTCGTCGAATACCTTGTGTGCAGTAGAAAAAGAGAGAAAGAGAGCGGAACAAGACTTTAGAGGGATATAGGAATGGTCGCAAGTCCACAAATGACGGTCCCATACCGAAAATAAAGTTTCAATACTACATGGCGCCAAGTTTTGATCACCTTGGGATGACAACAGATAGTTCATCGTCCACATAAAACCATATGCCACTCGGATAGCTCCTTAGTGCTATGCTGGCTAATACTTTGTATTACTATATGGAGCTATAAAACTCTCAAAATGATTTTCTAGATGATTTATTTATTAATAGTTTTATCTTTGTACAATGATTACACAACCTATGTTTATAAGACCAAAATCTAATTAAAATGAGAGTCTCAAACCTACTATAATCCCTCTACATATTGTATAAAGTATGAACAAAATCAAAAGAAACAAATATTCATAATTATAGATTTGTGTGTGATAACATTTTTCCGAACTCTTGATCACTTTTCCCAGAAATCACTCGGGACCTTCAGAGTCTCGATTGGGATCTCCACCTCAGCATCACTGACTTACCCGTCAGAGGGGCCCAGTTGGGCGTACACCCCGAAGGAGGCTTTGCAGGTCCCGGACGCCTCTTGAAAATGACTCGACCAACCCCTCGTCCTGAGGAGTTGCTACGTCGCGAAGTCCAGTTGCTTCGTCAAGCTCTCCCAAACCTTCGAATCCTACTGAATTGATTATGCACAAACCGGCTAAGTTGTGTCGTATTGATTCATCGTCCACGACATAAAATCCAACATAAGATATCATTAGGAATGTTTTACATAAAATTTTTAGAACACATTTTTGTTCCAACAGGATATTAAAAATTGGAGAGGTCGTGTGTGTCTCCCAACCCACAATGGTATCTATCTATAGCTGTGGGATTAAGCAGAAGCATTGATTTCGCATCTATTTAGTCTTATGATTGGGGGATAACTTCCCAACTTCATCCAATTAAATCAACCTGATGCGTTGACTCCCAACTTTGCAACTTCACTCACTCTCACACACGAAGTCGTCGATGCCCATCTCCCGTCCACCGATACATCTAACGAATGTAATGAATAGATCGCGGTCGTGCCGCTGGTCAACTGCCGTGAGGTTTTTTTCGCTTGACGTTCCGATGTCAACACCCCATACTCTGTGACTCGAAAGAATCTCCCAATAATTGGATTAGGAATCTAAGAGCGGTAGAACGAAGGACAAAAAAAGAAAGAAAAAAAAAATCGATTTAGATTTCTTCAATCTTAATTATCTATCACTGGGGATGAGTCCAAAGCTACGTCGGTAACGATTTCCTTCGTTTATTCCATGATTCCTCGTGACGTGTTGTTCCCCATTTCAGAATGCTTAGGATAAGGGAAGCACATACTTTACGTAAAAGTTTTAATCCACAAATCAAATCGTTACATGTCGAGGGCGAGTGAGTGTGTGTCCGTGTGTTGTCGATCCCAAATGCGACCCATCTCACCAGTGAAAGGTGGATTATAATGATGAAGACGGGAGATATGTAGCGGTGCTTTCGTGTCCATGAAGTTTTCTCTGAGCTTTCTCAGCTTGAGGTTAAAGCAAAAGGAGATGTAATAATGATTTAAAATCATTACTCCCTGTCCTCCAAAAGAATTTTTTACTTGGGATACAACTGATTCCAGATAGCTTGAAATCTATGAGCGAAAGCCAAAAGAATTATACCTAAATAAATAATCTCAACTGCTGGTGGTCGACGCCAAAGCAGCAAAAGGAGGAGAGCGATGGCGTTACGGGAGTGAGAAACAAGAGCGTCGGCCACCGAAATCACGGCAGAGAAAGTACCGACAGCGGCGGGTACGCCACCGAAATCATGGCAGAGAAAGCTCCAACGAGAGCTCGGTGCCCCGTTGTTCGCCGTAGGTGCCCTCTGCAAGATGTCTCCCGGCACCCAAACTAGCTTGCTGGACACGTACCGTGGCTGTGTGGGGTGGCTAGACAAGCAGTCACCGAGCTCTGTGCTGTACGTGAGCACGGGAAGCTTAGCCTCCGTGGACGAGAAGCAGCTCGTCGACAACTATTTCTATGGGGCCGGAAGGGAGGGTTTCATCGTGAATTTGGGTAATAAAAATAAAATACTAATAATCTTTGTATATAAATAAATAATTATAAAATATTATAATATAAAATATTATACTTGGAATCAGTTGTATCCCAAGTAAAATATTCTTTTGGCTTGGATGATACACTGTCTGTAAATAAAATATTGTGTTCTTGCATAAATGGATGATACTCTGATTGTCACAATACACAATATAGTTTTCTTATTTCAGCCCCAATTCTTGTAAAAATCTTTTCATCCATAACATTTCTTTACAGACCTCTGTAGCAACAATATATTCTGCCTCTGTGGTAGAGAGAGCAATACACATTTGTAATCTGGACTGTCATGATACAGCTCCCCCTACAAAAGTAAGTACAAAACCTGATTTGGACTTTCTTGTGTCAATATCTCTTGTCATATCTGTTTCTGTGTAACCTGTCAACACAAGTGATTCACCTCCAAAGCTTAGACAAACTTTAGAACTTCCTCTAAGATATCTAAAAATCCACTTCACGGCTGCCCAATGCTCTTTACCTGGATTTGCAAGAAATCTGCTAATAACACCCACTGCATATGTGATGTCCAGCATCGTATATACCATCACGTACATTAAACTTTCAACTGCTGAAGCATAAGAAACCTTTTGCATTTTCTCTTTCTCCTCATCACTTGACAGACTCTAATATGAGTATAACTTGAAGTAACCTGCAAGAGAAGAACCAACTGGCTTTGCATTACTCATACTGAACTTATTCAATACCTTCTTAATGTATTTCTCCTGTGATAACCAAATCTTCCTCTTTCTTCTGTCACAAGACATCTGCATGCCCAGTATTTGCTTTACTGGCCCCATGTCCTTCATTGCAAAAGACTCACTAAGTTCCTTCTTCAGCTTGTCAATCATAGACATATCTTTCCTAAGGATAAGCATGTCATCAAGATAAAGTAAGAAAATAATAAAATTCTCACCAAACTATTTGATGTACACACAATGATATGAAACTATTCTTTTGTATTCATTTTCAATTATAAATGAATCAAAATTTTTATACCACTGTCTTGGAGCTTGCTTCAGCCCATACAAGCTCTTCTTCAACTTGCAGACAAGATTTTCTTTACCTTTGACTTTGAAGTCTTCTGGTTGCTCCATATAAATTTTCTCATCCAAATCACCATGAAGGAAAATTGTTTTCACATCTAACTGCTCAATCTCCAAGTCTAGGTTAGTAGTAATACCAAGACCAACACAGATAGAAGACATTTTAACAACAGGAGAAAAAATCTCTTCAAAGTCAATACTTTTCTTTTGACCAAAGCATTTCACAACCAATCTAGCTTTATACTTTGGTTAAGAACAATATTCTTGAGTCTTCAACCTAAAAACTCACTTGTTCTTCAAGGCTTTACTTTCCTATGGTAGTTGCACCAAATCATATGTGTGGTTCTTATACAGAGAATTCATCTCTTCCTGCATAGCAATAAACTATTTTTTTTCTGCTCACTTTCAACTGTTTCCTGGTAACTCTCTGGTTCACCTGTATCAGTAAGCATCACATACTCATCTGTAATGTATCTTCTGGAAGGTTGACGTGGTCTAGAAGATCTTCTTAACTGAGGTTCTGTGGGAACTTACTCTCTTTCTTCTTTCTACTCAACATGTCATGCAGGTACATCAACGTATGGCTCTGCACTATCTTCTTGCATATCTCCGCCATCACCCTGATATACTGAGGGAATTACTGGGTTACAGTCTACAAATCCCTCTGCAGAAGTCTTAGCTGGTGCCTCCTTCAAATCCTCAATGGTTTGATCCTCAAAGAAGACAACATCTCTACTTCTGAATACCTTCTGCTTTTTTGGATCCCAAAGCCTGTAACCAAACTGATCATGTTAGTAACCATGAAAAATACACTCTTTTGACTTATCATCCAGCTTGGACCTCTCATTATCTTGAACATGTGCAAATGCACGAACACTCTTAAATGCTTATAGGAACATCTTTCTCTGACCATACATATTCTGCAACATCACCATCTAAAGTTGTATATGGTGATAAGTTGATTACATCAACTGCAGTCCTCAAAATCTCATCCCAAAACATTTTAGGTAGCTTGGCCTGTGAAAGCTTACATATGATCTTTTTCATGATGGTGCGGTTCATCCTCTCTTTAATTGCATTATGTTGAGGCGTACCAGGAATTGTCAACTCATGTTGGATGTCATATGACCTGTAATAATTATTAAACAATCAAATGTACTCACCATCATTATCTGATCTTATTCATTTCAATTGTCTTTCTATCTCCCTTTCAACCTTGGAATGAAACTCCTTGAAGATATTAATAACTTGATATTTGGTATTCAAAGCATAGACCCAAATTTTTCTGGAAAAGTCATCTATAAAAGTAACAAAATAAAGTGCACCACTGATACTATGAACATAACAGATCCACAAGGAGGTTTTGTCCTCAAAGGACCACACACATCTGTATAGACACGATCCAAGACATACATTTTTCTAAATAAAGCAGGACTAACAAAGGAAACTCTATGTTGTTTACTAGCCAAACAATCAATACAAGAGCACAAATGTATACATCTGAGGTCTAGCAATACCTCTCTCTTAGAAAGTTCTTGCAGCCCCTTCTCGCTCATGTGTCCTAGTCGCCTATGTCACAACTCCATGCTGAAGTATTTCCTGTAGCATTCAACTACTCACCACAAGCTTTAGCCTACAATCTATATAATGCATGATATTTCTTCCCATTAGCAACAATAAGAGAACCCTTACTGAGCTTCCACTGTCCTTTGTGAAATCTGACATCAAAGTCTTCATCATCGAGCCTTCCAACTGAAATTAAATTTAGTCTTAAGTCAACCACATGCCTCACATCCTTAAGCATCAACTTGCAGCCAAGGTTGGTCTTTATATGGATATCTCCCATGCCAATGATGTCTGCTGTGTCATAGTTGCCCATCTTGACAACACCAAAATTTTCAAACATGTAAGTAGCAAATAACTCCCTCCGTGGTGTAGCATGATAAGAAGTATCTATGTCAATTATCCACTCGAGATCCTGGCACACACAATAAAAATATCATCAGAAGTAGATAAAATCAAATAATCACTACCTTGTAACGTAACTGTGATATTCTCTTTTGACTCTGTATGCTCCACTTCTTTTCCCTTTTTCTTGTACTTCTTATGTTGTTTGCACTTATTCTTGTAATGTCCTTTCACACAGCAATTGTAGCAAATAATATCTTTCCTTGATCTTGACTTGCTTCTACCTATACATGAACCACTTCTATCCTTTGACTTTGACTTTCCTCTGTTCTCTGAGACAAGTGTCTGTGAATCAATCTGAGAAGTTGCTGAATTCTTTCTCCTTAACTCTTCATTCAACAAACTGCTTGTTACTTGACTTATTGTGACAATATCATTTGGTACAGAATTACTGAGGGAAACTACCAGTGTCTCCTAACTTTCTAGCAAAAAATTGAAAAGTAACAATGCCTGCAACTCATCATTAAAAGACATTTTCATAGAGGATAACTTGTTAGTAATACTCTGCATTTCATTCAAATGCTCAGGAATAGAAGTACCCTCTTTATATTTCAAGTTCACAAGTTTTTTTATCAAGAAAGTTTTATTGTCAGCCGTTTTTCTTTCATAAAGACTTTCTAACTTTTTCCAAAGAGAGTAAGCATAACTTTCAGTAGTAACATGGTGAAAGATACTATCATCAAGCCACTGACGAATAAAGCCAACAGTTTTTTGATCTAACCTTTTCGACTCATTATCTGTCATAGTTGTGGGCTTTGCACTATCCACTTGCAAAGATCTATACAAATCTTTGTAATAAAAGAGATCTTTCATTCTTGGTTTCCATATCATCCAATTGTTTCCGTTTAAACTAATCATGCGAGAAACATTACCGACCTCCATGTTTAAATACAAAAGATTAAATACCACAAAAAACTCTGCTCTAATACCAGTTGATGGGAATAAAACAGGAATAAACTTTGTATACGAACAAATACTAACAGGCCGTCATAACAGCAGAATCAAACAGAAATCACAATCAAATGAACACCATGATTTACGTGGAAAACCCCCTCAACTCGAAGGGTAAAAATCACGGGACAAGTCAGAGAAAATCCACTATCAAAATAATGAATATACAGATCTCAAGGCTTCTTATCCAAACCCAAGCAATAGCCACAAGAGAATCACAGGGATACAATGACTATAATAACAAACACAATATCCAAAACCTTCCCAAAAGATCACAGTAAGAATTCACTGCAAACTGATCTAACCTGAGATATGAATGATTGAAAATAGTCTTTTCTTGTCCTTGTCTTCTTCTCTTTCCTGGATCTTTTATTTTCTTGCCTCTTCTGCCAATCTATAGTCTTCTTTCTCTCTCCCATGTTTTCAGTCGTAGCTGCCCTCTTAATCTCAATCATTGCCACATAATCTAGGGTTTAGGTTAATATAAATAAAGTTCTGAGCTGTGGGTTTCACTAAATCTCATTATGAGCTGAATCTGGACCATCTGCCCAACAATGGGCACCGTAGCAGGAGGTGCTTCCCCATCCTACGGTGGGCGGATTATGGACCCACAACAATTGGGACTCCATCGTGGAGAGCCTATGTGAAGGGGTTTCGATGTTTGGAAGGTCGGCATCCCACCAGAGGACACGCTCCACAGGGGGGACATGGAGAAGATGAACAGGAGACTAATGGTGAAGGACAAAGGAAGCGAGTTGAGAGCGAGAGCGAGAGTGAGGTCACTGAAGGAAGCAACGGCTCGTTGCATCGAACCAGGAGAATTTTCTCGCGTGGCCTTAGAGAGATTATTGGGACACGCTCGCTCATTACAAAGATGTCGTCAGTAGGATCCTCTCTATCTATCTCTCAACGTAGTTTATGATGACAATTGGGGAATGGTCATTTCCTTACATCCATTTTTTTGTTCGTTTGCTAATAAAATATAAAAATATTTGATCGTCGTGCGATTATTGATTAATAAAAATTCATAAAATAAAAAACTATACGTATCATATGAGATATGTTATATAAAGAGATCGTATTTTTCTAAAATTTTTAGATCCGAACGAGAATGCTCCTCTCTAGAAGTAATCCATATAACAAACACAATGATGATGCTCGAGGAGAATAGGAAGGTCGATGAGACTTGAGGTTCCTTCTATCACTTAATCTGAATGGATCTTATGAACACTAGATATCTATATAATAATCTAAACTTATTAGATTAATAAAATTTTATATATTAATTTCTTATTGACTCTATTAGATCTCATATGATTCAATAATATAAGATTTATTAGAAAAGAGACATGGATCTCTATATTTGCGAGTTGATGGTGCTGTTTTTGTTTTCCCTGTATGCGGAGCCAGCCACTCTTGCCCTTATTTCCTGTGTGTTTACTGTGTGCTCTAACCTTGTTTCTCGGTTTCACCCCCCCTCTAAAACTGTTGTTGCTATGTCGTGGTTATGCACAGGCTGCTCAACCGTGCTGGTTCCCGACAGGGTGGTTCAAGCTTTGAACCTGAACCTTGAGGAGCTCGCAGCTCAGCCGCGCTTCCCCGGTGGCTTCGTTCTCAGCCACGGTATTAATTACTCTTCCGAAGCGATCACTTTATCCCGTCAAAGCTTTCCTGTTCCCTTTCCATGATGCAACATCGTTTGTTCGTATTGACAGATGCACTGATGGGGCGAAGCGGGGCGGTGCTGGGGCACCAGAAAAAGAGTCACCAGCACGTTTCACCGGCCGTCTCCGCCGCAGCAGGGGCTGCGGTTGCGGCCCATGAGATCGGACTGCCTCAGGAGTGGATCTACTGACATCATCTACGTACTCGTACCAACTTCACCGTAAGCGTAGCTTTTGGGTAGTTTTAGGGTAGGGCGTAGAGGAGGAACCTACGAAAACTGAAGGGTATAGGATTTAGTAGCAGCGGGCGGTTGGGAAATTTGTTTTGTTTTTTTTTTTGTTTTTTTTGTTTTTGGGTTTTGGTTGGTGGAAGAAGAGATGGAATGAGCGCCAGAATTTTGATAAGCTCTTAAGCCGTGGATGGTAGTGTGTGAAGGAATCAATAAGCCGTGGTTCCGTTTTGGCGGAGGATTAGTTTGTTACGCAATAAGAAACCAGGAGAGATCTGATGCCCTTTTGTGTTGGTTCGTCTTGGTTGGTGTGGTATCCTCCACCAAGACCGCCTCAATTCTCTCCCTCTTTTTGCAGCCTTGTGTGTTTTTGGGGCACAGAGCACTAGAGAATGGGGCTGCTGCCTAACAAAATAAACGGGGCTCCGTTTAGTTGTTTTGTTGTTGTTGTTGTTGTGCAACTCTTGTTTCTGCTATCTTCGCTTATAGTTTGGATGAATAGGAGAATGAATGTAGTAAAACAACTGACTTATCTTCGATTGTACTGAATGAAGTCAAATGAAAACTGGTTTGTTACCCCCTCCGTAACGAAAGATTGTTGTTGTTGTTGTTGTTGTGATATCATTGATGGTCAACAAAATTTGTTTATTGTCATCGTAATGTGTTGTTGTGCTTTTTGCGGCTCGGTCTTCGATGGGTCGCCTTTTTTTTTTTTTCATGTCCCGTCGGAACCACTATGTATAGTTTATTTACTACGGTGAGCTTTATCGTGGATCGCGGACAGGGCCGGTAACAATTTCCGAGTGTTTGGTGGGTTGGTTCCTTGTGAGCGAAGCAAGCTGTGGGGTTCGCCGTACGTGACCCCGAGCCTAAAGCTGCCGTCTTCCATCGATCTCTGCGCCTGTCCTCGGGGGTTCCTCCGCTCCCTTCCATTGCTTCTTTTGACCTGGTCGAGCCGTTTGTTGCTGCTTTAGGCATGGAAACATCTCGTGACCGGAGAGGAGAGGGTTGGTTGTCCTTCGTGATGTCATCAAATACTCCGATAACCAAACAATGCTGCTGCTTGTATATTGATTAAGTGTCTCTGTCTCTGTCTCTCTCTCTCTCACCCACGCACGCACACTACTATCATTCTCCGCTATTGAGCGAAACGGCGTGTGCCAAAGCTACATTTTTCCGATCGTATTGAATATGAAGATTTTGTTAGATTTCAATTTCATGTGGTCGCAGTTTATGTTGTAAGTAAAATTAATTGTGGGTAGATAGATGTATGCTGCTTGGTTGTGTGAGATTGAATAAACTTGTTGTGAATAATGCTGGGATACAGGACGATCACGTTACGCTCGTGTTACGTTCTCTTTTAAATGCTCTCTTCTTTTTTACTTTGGCTCCCTGTGAAGTAACCGATCTATCTCACAAGCATATCCTCATATCCGGTGGGAAGGGGAAGTTTCTAGTGATTGCTCATGCTGTCAACATCGCAAATCACCCGCTCACCAGTGCTTTCGCCTCCAACGTTGATGTTGTGCTATTATAAGGCTAATTACGTAATATTTTCCCATGTCGCTAGTTATTTTTAATATTTTGATCTATATTTTAAAAATTATATTGATATTTTTATAAAGATATGTAGATTCATTTATTCTGACAACGTCCAACTTCAGTTTTACTAATGAAAAGATAAAAAATAATTTAAATATTCTAATTAGTAGTGACTATTCGTAAAGTCACTAGCATCTACGCTGATGCAGTTACCAAATAATTTTTTTTTCGCTCTACATCTATGTCGGTGCTCCGTCGTTGTGGAATCAAAGTTCACTATCGAAGTCATCACGAAGATTTGTCACCTATTGAAGCAGGACCCGGAGATGCACACCACCCTTGTCGATACTGACATTTTGCCCCTCCTTGTCACCCGCCGCCTCAACCACCATCAGTCATCCATCACTAAGGTGCAGGAGGATGTAACTGCTGGTACCTCTTCGACCTCCCCATCTTTGCCCATGAGGTGCTCATGTGAACCCTGAGCATCCTCGACACCTTGACTAGGTCCATTAAGGACACACTCATGGCCCTCTACCAGCTCAATTGTACTATCCTTGTCGAGCTGAGCGTCGTGCCACCCCTCTTCCCGCTAGTGGTGAAGGACGAGTAGAGAGGGTGGTGGAGGACGTAATGGCAGTGATCTCCTAGGTGGCAGGTGAGCCGAGAGCATGGGGGCGTTCCGGAGGGTGGACGACGTCAATGTCTTAGTATATCCGGTGGCTGGGGGGGGGAAGTAAGAGAGTGAGGGTGAGGGAAAATGGTACAATTGTTAAGTGAACCTTGTATATATCGAAGTAGATAAGACGGTGGGGAACATTAGGAAGGTAGACAAGGATGCAATCGTGAGGACTCTGACCGACAACGTCAATAGGGTGAGCGCAAGGGGTAAAAGAAGGTGAAGGCGCCGTCGAGGGTTCTAGAGAGCGAGTGAGGGAGCTAGCTGCAGGATATTGATTATTCTTATACTGACATTGATGACTTTATGATGGAGCCACAAAGCATTCTATCGTCACTCTATATCCACCACTACTAACTAAGACGTTAAAATTATCTTTTTACTCTTTATTTTTATATTTTCATTGGTAAACTAATGATGTTATGATAAAATGGGTATAGATGTTTTACTTTCATAACTATAAGGATGCCAATATAATTTTTTTAAATATAAGGATCGAAATATCAAAGGTAACAAAATTAATCTATAATTAGCCCACTACTATACATGCAAGCGCCTGCTGATTTAAGGTGACCTATTGTGATACTTTAATGGGTTGCACTGACCTTGAGCCTCGACACATGTTTGAATCTAGTTGCGCTCGGCTAACCCATTTATAGGTTTGTGCCACTACACACATGGACATATGCTTCGTGCCACTACACACATGGACATATGCTTGATTTCTTCTTCCCAAGATAGTTTTCCATAGCCTTGAACTAATTTTGATGGTATACTGAGTTAGTATCATGTCAAATGTGTATGTCTTTAGGTCAATGCTTTGATTACACGTCTTAACCTCATAAGAGGGTGGTGCCGCAAAAAGCCAAGTGCTGCCTTATTCGACCGTCACACCCGATCCTCTCTTTCTTCTTTCGTTCCTCAGTAAGTGGTTGGTATAGCTTCAGTGTTTCATATAAGCAAATGGGTAGTGGTTCTGATGACGAATGTTGCCACCCAACAGTCATGCTGTTCCCGTTCCCATCCCAAGGGAACATCAACCCTGATAAGGTAAATAAATGGACGAACCCGTCACGCCACATTATTAGTTGATCCAACACGGCTAATCTGGCGTAGGTATGGCCGACCTGGCACAGGTACAACCAACTTGGCATAGGTACGATCGACCCAGCACAACATGACTAGCTTAGTACAAGTATGGCCGACCTGGCATAAGTATGGTCGACCTTGCGTAGGTATGGCTGACCTGCCACAATGGCAACGCAAATCTCGTGCACGACTTCATCAAGTACAAGTGCAAGTTCGACAAGAACCTTGGGACCACGCGAGGCCATACGTCACCTTAGCAAAGGACATTGACGAGCTGAGGTACAGCCGACCTCCAATAAGCAAGTATAAAAGCCTCCCCTGGGTAAAGCATTATTGTGTGTGTGGGGGGGGCGGGGGGGGGCTCTCTCAGATTCTTTCTCTATATGCTGAACTCTTAAGACTATCTCGGTCCGGGCACTGACTCGATCATCAGAGGGGTCACATCGTGCGTCGCCACTCCGACGAGACCTTCATATAAGATCCCTCAGCAGACCTCGAGATGGAGGAGCCCGAGACGCGCTCCCGAATAGACCCAACTGAGGCGCATTCCCGAGCAAGCTCAGCTGACCTCTCCCAAGCTTTCCAACCTCTTCCTGCCCGATGCGAAGGAGCTTAAGCACACGGGCAAAATCCAATCGTACTACCACGACACAAAGTTCCACAACAAACCCCATGTTCCAACTGGCCATGCTCCTCCATACCAACGGTTTCTCTATCACCGTCTCAGCTGTAAGCAAGCGGCCACCCTTCCGAGTGAGAGATCTGATACACGTTGACCGATGCTATCCACAATCACTCGATTGATTTGTACAGGGACTCGTCAAAGTGGCCAGGACCTCTTTCGAGATCATATTCAACACCTTTGATGTCATCCATTGAAGGCACAGGAGCTCAAGAAGCTCCAACGAGAGCTCGGTGTCCCGGTGTTCACCGTAGGTCCCTTTTGCAAGATGTCTCCCGGCACCCAAACTAGCTTGCAGGACATGGACCGTGGCTGTGTGGGGTGGCTAGACAAGCAGCCCCCGATCTCTACTGGAAGCTTAGCCTCCGTGGATGAGAAGGAGCTCGTCAAGAGCTCCTGGGGCTTGGCCAACATCGACAACCATTTCTATAGGTCGTCTGGCCAGGTACGATTCACGGCTACTCCAAGAGAGTTAACCTGCCAGAAGAGTTGATGGAGGGGTTTCATCGTTAAGTGGGCACCATAGCAGGAGGTGCTTCCCCATCCTACGGTGGGCGGATTACGGACCCACAACGATTGGAACTCCACCGTTGAATGGGTTTCGATGTTTTGAAGGTAGGCATCCCACTAGAGGATACACTTCGCAGGGGGGACATGGAGAAGGTGAACAAGAGACTCGTGGTGGAGGATCAAGGAAGCGAGTTGAGAGCAAGAGCGAGGTCACTGAAGGAAGAAGCGGCTCGTTGCATCGAACCAGGAGGATCTTCTCGCGTGGCCTTAGAGAGATTACTGAGACACGCTCGCTCATTACAAAGATGTCATCATTAGGATCCTCCCTATCTATCTCTCTGCTTAGTTTGCGATGACAATTGGGGAATGTTGTTTTAGTTATTGACCATTGATTTGTAAAATGGTCATTTTCATACCATCCAATTTCCTTTTTTTCGTTTGCCAATAAAATATAAAAATCAATGCCTACTGATGGGGAACATGTTGATGGCCAATCACAATTCGATACTTGTCGTCACATGGAGACTAGTGTGGAAGGAAAAGATCTCAGTCACTCTCCATTTGTTTGTCCCTGTAGATACTAGCGTGGAAGAACAAGATCTTAATCACCCTCCAATTATCTACCCCCATGGAGGATAGTCCAAGGAAGGTCGTTTAGGACTCTCCCGCTGTCTCTCACATGGACAAACCGTCAAAAGGGGATATTAGGACAATTATAGGTTATCCCCTCTCCCTCCCTCCCGCCCTCCCGTAGATCATGTATAAAAGCCATACTCTGATGTCGTGTCGAGGGACACTTCTTTCAAGAAAAATCCATACCCAAAATAGAACCTTAACTAACTTGAATGTTGGAGAAACCAGGACGGGAAACCTCTCTTGGGAGCCACCTCGGACGTTCCTGCACCTTCGACTCTGGACCACGTCGGGTTGACTCAGACATTGATGATGATTTTGGTACTAGAGGAGAGCCTGATATCATAAGAACGTTTATCCATCGACCCTCTCAACGATATTCCAACAATGAGACTCAACCTCCAACCCAAAGCACTTTTACTCAAGTAGAGTAGTTGTCATCCTTCTCATATGTGGATGCTTCCACTTTTGTACAAACATGAATGTGGCAGTAACATCTGTTCAGTGACCCAGGCCTCTCACCTCTAGGGATGAACTCGAGCCACCTGTTCATCCCTGTCGAGGTGTTTCTAGACCTCACCCATTAGTTGTAGATGCTTACGAGCATGATGCAAGCTATAAAAAAGTCTTTGCTCCTGCCTCAGCTAGCCCAATGAGCAGCACCACCATCTCGACCATGGTCGACATCTCAATCGCCACTAACATCGACACCCACTGGAATCCCCTTGGTCGATGCAATGCCACCATCTTAGGATTGCCCAAGACCTATGAAATTGTCAGTCAAAGGAGCATCCCACTCTCCAACTATGGAGTTTAGTACATCGTCATACCATCGCTCTACCATGCCCGAAAGAACTAGTTCGTGAATTCAATGAATGACTCCCTAAGGGTCCAACCGTTGGAAAATCTCCAATTGGCATCATATGCACAACGAAAAATAAAAACAAAAATCAGATTTTCCAAAGTCAAATACTTGGCCATCGTGCGATTATTGATTCGTGAAAAATTATAAAATAAAAAATTACGCATATCATATGAGATGTGTTACCTAAGGAGATCATATTTTCCTAAAATTTTCAGATCCAAAGAAGAAGACGAAGTATAACACTTATGCTCCTCTCTAGTAGTGATCCACATGGTAGATGCGGCGACAATACTCCTAAAATCATGAGGAGAATAGGAAGGGCGACCACTAAAAGCTCCAGCCAATGAGACATGAGGTTCCTTCTATTTATATAGGACTTCTACCACTTAACCTTAATAAATCCTATCTTATTGGGGACTATATCTCTATATAATTATCCAAGCATCTTAGATTAGTGGATTCATATCTAGTAATCTCTTATTGGCTCTTATTGGATCTCATCCATAGGATCCAACAATACATGGGCTTATTGAATATCTATTAAAACATGTGTTTCGCAGATATCTCATATTTGCACATCTACTCGTTGCAACATCTACCATATGTGTATGACCCTCTGACCCATTACCGAGTTGGTAGTGAGTTGCTCATATCAGAACTCTTTTTGACTCAAAACTCCTTCTGATATAGTGAATTATTATCTTTATAATAATTCACTCGATTTATCGACTATTGACGTACTATGCCAATAGACCATAGTCACCAAATAGTACAATAGTTCTAATTCATTAGACTTATCTATTATTAATTATTATATATTTATAATCCTTCATCTATCTAATATTCAAAGATAATATATATGGCATGGTAATGTCAAACCCATATGAAATTCTGTGTGAATCTTGTTCTAATCGGATTCTCCCAGAGAATTCCTCTCTAACTCCAAAAGACACTAGCTATAGATTTGCCTGGGTAAGAACACATGAGATATTCCTCTCATCATAACAAGAGTGAATGATCCTCTATTGACATAGTATTACTTTCATAAGATTGGTTGACATTCCTAATAACCGGTTGTGCTAGATCTGAAATTTCTAAATCGATAAATCCGGTATTAAAGAATAGAGTACTCATATAAGGCGTCATTGGTATCTCAAGTCTAAGAACTAGACACACAACTATGATTACAAAATCATTATATGACATCAGGTATCATTAACCATTCAACATTCCGTAAGTGAATCAATAAGTAAACTCATTCTCCAATGAACACATGCACTAAACCTCTAGTGACCCATAAACCCTAAACTCATTCCGTAAGCGACCATTAGACTGGTCGCTTCTGTCATATGGACTAGTATACAGCGCACTGGTCTATTAGGTTATCTCGATATCCCTCTCGAATAACCTATGATCGGGATTATTTAGGGCTTGTATTTAAAGTCGAATCCGTCTCATTATCATGATCTTACCACAATCTGATTATCATTGCATAGATCTAATGAAATCATAATATATATACATATAATATAATGCAAGAAAGTGCTAACAATAATAAGCAAAAGGATTATCGCAGCGTATCACAGTGTGGCTTGTAAAGCACCTATAACTAGCACCACCTGCAGCAAATGGATTAATGCTTAAACGAGATGTGATAAGAGTTCTAATTGTCCAAAGGGGAGAGTCTGATCAATCTCATCTCAAGTTGGTCTCTATTCACTCAAAACAATTAGGAGGAACCAATTCCAACTAACTTTCGCTTTCCATCATTAGAAGCCTTTGATAGGAGTACCGATCTGGTTGAACATACTATCGCCTTACGTGCAAATATATCTCTCTATGGCATCTTTGATGTTCTGATGTGCCATGCATTCCTGACAATGTTGGTTGGCAAAATACACAAAGGTATTTGCAAGGAGCACATAGGTGGTTGACACCGAAGAAAATCGAGAGGATGCTTGTTGAGGTACACAAAGGTATTTACGGGGAGCATATAGGTGGTTGAACCCTAGCATTCAAGGTGCTTCAGCATATGTAATATTGGTCAATGTTGCAAAAGGACACAATCGCCTGCATTCGAAGGTGCCACGAGGCCTAAAGGTTTGCTCGGATACAATATCAACTGATGGTCCCTCCAAGCCCAATCAATTGTGCATGACCCTTTGCCTAGTGGAGCATGGATCGCTTAAGACCCTTCCCACTAGCTTTTGGCCAAAGTAGGTTCCTCATCATGGGATTAGACTAATTCACAAAGTGGGTGGAGGTCAAGCCGCTAGTGTCGATCACTGAGGAGTAAGTCGAGGGATTCGTATGAGAAAATATCAACACCCACTTTAAAATCTCGAAGGCCCTCGTTATCGACAATTGGACTCAATTCAATAATAGAAATTTAAGAAGTTTTATCAGTCCTATCAAATTCAACTGAGGTTTAGCTCGGAATCTCATCCCTAAACCAATAGTCTTATCAAAGTCATCAATTGAGTCATCCTTGATGGATTAAAGAAGAGGGTCATTAAAGCAAAGACAATTGGGTGGACAAACTATCAAGCATTCTATAGGACTTTTGGATGAAAACCAAGATCGACTCAGGAGAATCATTATTCAGCTTAGCATTCGACACCAAAATTGTCCTGCGACTCGAGACAGTCTTCCCAACACATTGAATTGAGAGCCTTGATGAAGAAACATCCGAAGAAGGAACCTGATCAGTGAGGTTAGAACCAAAGCATACTTATGGGTGTTAAAATATAAAAGAGCGATGGCCAAGTTCTATGACTGAGGAGTCCACTAGTAGGGGGTTGAACCCGAGGACCTGGTGCTTCGAAAGGTCGAGGTCAACGACTCAACTGTCCCTCGAGGAAAGCTAGTGTCGAACTGGGAAGGGTCTTACTGAATCGTCAAAGTCGTCTAGGATGGAACATACCATCTTGAAATAATAGAGAGTGTGATGCTGTCGAGAACGTGGCACATCATAAATTTGAAGAAGTTTTATCGTTGAGTTTCAGAATGTTGTAGGCTGAGAAGGATTACCCCTGAGCATCGAAGGTTAGCCCACTAGGCTAGAGGTATTGATTGTAAGATGTATCTTTAAAGTTATAATTGTGACGAAGCCTCGACCCATCAAAATAAAACATCGATGAGGTGGATAAAGAGAATGAGTTGGGTAGACTAACCCGATGACCAAAAACAAAAAGAGGGAGGGATCGATAAGTGGAGGTAGCAATTCAAGTGGTAGGGTGAGGAGGCTCGTCGATACAATCATCGAAGGGCACCTCGACCATCATGAGGATATTTTAATCCTTAGGATAATCCATGAAAAGATTCTCCTTGAGCTTTAGCTTAGAATAACCTCACCTTAAAGCGGGCCAGAACCGAAATTGATATGAAACCCATCTTGTCCTCTCCAGGCCCCTTCAGGGCATGATGGATGCCTTATAGTTGATGATCGCTTCCTCTCGGTGCTCCAATATTCGATTCTACTTGTCATCCAACATTTATTTTAGCTTTCAAGCCTCCTCGAGTAGTTCTGAGCTATGCATCTTTATCGTGTCCAACTCCCGCGTGAGTTGTAGTAGTTCATCCTCCATTATATGGTTATAACCTTGAATCTTCTTAAATTACTTAACGAAACCAGCCAAAGATTGCTCAGTGTCCTACCAAAGAGACACTGAGCAAGTATAAAAGCCAACTCTCATAATCGTGCCGAAGGATAACTTCTCGAGAGTTAAACCCCTATCTTGAGACTACTTTAGAACGAATCTAAAATAACTTTAGAGACACTTTGAATATTTTTATACCTTCTGGATCTAGGTTACTAGGACACGTTGACTCGGATATCATTGATAATTTCTCCTAACACCAATCCAACTATATATAATTAAAAATATTAATCACATAACAATGGACTAAATTTATTTACCAAATATTGAGAAAACTCATTTATAAAATAGCTACTAAATGATTCAATAATTTATTTATCTCCATCCATATTACACAAAAGACCACATCAGACGATGACGAAAGGAAGACAACGCATCACAAACTTCTTCGACACTCATGAAACGATTGTTGAGAACTCGATTACGACGAACACGCAACATAAGACCTAATTCAAGCAAACAGTAAGCATGTCATCACGCATAATACTCGGGCATCGCGGGATCTAAGCTCGCCGATACTATTACCAATCAACCGGAGATCTCGATGGACTTGACATTAGGCTTTATGACCCCCTCCTTGGGCACCGTGACGGTGAGCACGCCGTTCTCCATGGCGGCCTTCACCTGCTCGACCTTGGCATTCTCCGGCAGGCGGAACCTCCGGAGGAATTTGCCACTGCTCCGCTCGACACGGTGCCAGGTATCGGTCTTCTCCTCGTGCTCGCGGCTGCGCTCGCCGCTGATCAGGAGGACGCGCCCGTCCTCCACCTCCACCTTGACCTCCTCCTTCCTCAGCCCGGGCAGGTCGGCCTTGAACACGTGGGCCTCCGGAGTCTCCTTCCAGTCGACGCGAGCTGCGGCGAAGGCCGACGCCTCGCCGGGTACGGCGGCCGGACGGAAGGAGAGGGAAGTGTGGAAGGGATCCCAGGCGTCAAGGGTGAAGGGATCGAAGATGTGGCCTCGCCGTGAACCGAATCCGAAGGGAGCGAGCGACATTTTTTGGTCCGATCGACGACTAGTTGGCGGAAGAAGACGAAGAAGAGATATTTCTGGTCTCTGCAACTTGGGTTGCGGGAAACGAACGCCGTGGCACGGTTTTAATAGGAGGGGAAACGTAGGTTCTAGAGAATTCCTCCTGCTTCAGTTGGGTTGGGTTTCATCGTGTTGCGAGGCCCGGAAGCTACCACGGGCATCCAGAACCTTCTTATCCTGGACTCGCGTGCTGTGCGCTTTCTAGTATCGTTCGGTCACGTGAGTGGAAGAAAACGAGAGCATTGCGGGTCCCGTCGACCAATTCAGAATCTGCTGACTCTGAGAGCAACTCCATTATGCTGACTCACGACGAGGCATCTCTTCAAGGAGATTAGCTTCATACTTTCCTATCATAAATTAAATCTTCCGGTGGCGACTAGATGACGAACTTATCGCATTGTTGCTGTGTCCCTCCCTGAAATAAATAAGGTGACCTTTCGTGACTGAGCCAATTAACAGTCTCTTAATTCTTCATCAGGCAATCTTACTATAATCAATCAATCAATCATGGATACGTCGGGCTCGGATCCGATCCATCCGACTGTATCTATTGCTGGATAAGCATCACACGACACACCCAGCTCATTGTCATGTATCTGACGTTTACAACGTGTAGCCCTTCATTTCTTATGGATATGCTCTTTTGACATTTTCTATCAATATGTTCCTCATTTAAGTGCTCGCATGCGGATTCACGTACCTAGTTGTGCATTAGGCTGATTTGTTCGGCTTCAAGTGGTCGCGCTCAATAACAAATATAAGAGCGTCATCGCATAGCTCTGATACGAAAGTATGGTCGACTCTCAAGTTGCCGAGCGCGAATAAGAGGGAGGAGAAAAGAAACCTTTTGAGATGTACCCTACCGTAACGTCGACGCATTCGCAACCGGTCCCACTGGTTCAAGGAGCGTTCGTCATCCAATTGAGGCACGGGTATCTTGCGGGTATTGACAAGGAGTTTGATCGCGTAAATGAAAGAATGACTAAGATGCGCATCAGCAAGTGCAGTGGCCAACTTGGTTTCGCCTTTCCGGGTCGGAGCTGCCTTCCGACGCCAAATCCACCACCCTTTATTGATTGCCCTTTTCGTCTTCTTATTCTTCTCGTTCGGTCTCCGATTTCTCTCATCCTTAGGACCTGCCGGCCCGATTCTTCATCGCTGAGCTCCATCTTTCCGCCACCCTACAGATCGCGGTGAGCCGGCTGCCGCCATGGGTGATCACGGCTCTAAGATCGAGATCTCCTTCGCCGGAAGGTTCGCTAGCAGCGCAATCGCCGCCTCCTTCGCGGAGGTAGTCTCGATGACTCGCTTCTTTCATCACTTACCCATCTCTCGTCGTTTGCTTCTGCTTCATTCTTGCAGTCGGTTGCCATAAAATGCAACCTCATTATGGTCTCTTTCTTGAATAGGGTGCTAATTTAGCGATCCAAGGACTTCTTGATATTTTTGCGCTGCAGATTTTAGTGTGATCTTTTAGTATTAAGGTATCTGCAGGCATCATTCTGAGGTCCGTTACCATGAACTCACTAATCCATTGTTACCATTATGCTGTTCTTTGCTTCTGCTTCATGCTTGGAATCGTCTTGCCCTTGGATGTAATTCCCAACATTGTTTCTTTCTTAAAACTAGTGATGATTTTTTGGGAAACAAGGGTTTCTGTTATTGTTGTATCGTTGTTGTTAGATATTAAATAGAAGGAACATACACTGTCACTGATACGCGAGTGTAAAAGCTTCACAAAAGCAAATATATGATACGAAAACAAAGATTTCCGTTACAGGAGAAGTGGGAGACTTGTGTGGCTATCATCCTTTCTCATTGTCTTTATTTGTTTTGGGTCTGTTCCAGCTCTGCACTATCCCTCTTGACACTGCAAAAGTGAGACTTCAGCTGCAGAAGAAAGCTGCTACAGATGCCATGGCCATGCCAAAGTACAGAGGAATGCTGGGCACTGTTGCGACTATCGCACGGGAGGAAGGAATGACGGCACTTTGGAAAGGTATCGTACCTGGGCTGCACCGCCAATGTGTTTTTGGAGGGCTGCGGATTGGGTTGTATGAACCTGTAAGTTTCAAAGCCTTCTGTCAGTTGATAACTTGTTCTTATGTTCTTGGTATTCTGTGATTATTTAAATTGTATTCTGCCTTCTTCTTCACAGGTTAAATCCTTCTATGTTGGTGAAAATTTTGTGGGAGATATTCCTTTGTCCAAGAAAATTCTTGCTGGGCTTACTACTGGTGGGTCATGTGTGAAAGTGTGAGAGTGCCAATAAAAGAATCGAGCGACCTCAGACCTTATTGTATTTGCTCCAGTTCATTGTTTGACAACGATACACCATAATTTGATTATTATCATTCAATTAGGTGCATTGGCAATAACAGTCGCAAATCCAACTGATCTTGTAAAAGTACGGCTTCAAGCTGAAGGGAAACTTCCACCTGGTGTGCCAAGACGTTATTCAGGAGCACTGAATGCTTACTCCACAATATTCAGACAGGTTGTCTTTTGAGAAGTTAATGCCTAATATTCAAGTAATTTGCTAGCTGAACGTTCGCTTTTGTACAATCCAGGAAGGACTTGGGGCGCTCTGGACTGGTATTGGTCCTAATGTTGCACGGAATGCTATCATAAATGCTGCCGAGTTGGCTAGTTACGATCAAGTCAAACAGGTGAAAGCCCTTGTTTAATATCTCATTACAAAGGGCTCCTTGTTCTTTTATGTTTCACTTTCTTTTTTATATCATCAAATTTCAATTCAATTGTGCATTCTTTTTTATTCAGACAATTCTGAAAATCCCTGGATTCACAGATAACGTATTTACTCATCTTTTGTCTGGCTTGGGTGCTGGTTTCTTTGCTGTTTGTATTGGTTCTCCTGTTGATGTGGTAAGTTTCTCAATCAGCTACTTTTTTATTATGGTCTCCAGTAACCGAAAATTCTGTTTGTTTAAACAGTTGGTTGAATAGTTTCAATTTTAAGAGAAAATTTTGTAGGCATCCTTTGCTCATAATTTAATAGAAGCTATAACAAAGATGTACCTCAAAACTCCTCTAATGCTTGGTAAAATTTTAATCACACTCTTCCTGTAATGCATGATTTGAATATCAATATCTAATTATTAATAACAAAAACTCAGTGCTACTTCTTACATAAAAGCACCCTTCTCGATCGTGAATCAGATAACTCATTGAGGACAGTGAGAGATTGGAAATGTTTAGACCAAACTACTTTAAAATCTAGGCCTGTTTTCTTCACTGAGGATGCAATCATAGTCTGTCCAAAATACATCCCAGAGAAATCACCATTGACCTATAACAAGGCTTACCATGGAACTAGAGCAATATTAGGGATGGGATGGTCATTCTGTATTCTAGTTTATATAAACTTTAAATCGACCTTAACTGTTATCTTGGTTAAACAGATGACTATATAGGTAAAACAATGACCAGCTTGGCTGCTTGTTGTGTATACATTGTAGCTGGCTACAAATTAAGAATTTTGTATCTTTGGTTTTGTGTTACTGTACCAAATCAATGTGTACAACTTACAAATATATATTCAGGCCTTTTACATGGCTGATGTTGTAGAAGTGTCTTTTTTCAGGTGAAGTCGAGAATGATGGGAGATTCAGCCTATAAAAGCACACTCGATTGTTTTGTCAAGACGATGAAAAATGAAGTATGCTGAGTAACTACATTTATCTTTCACATTTATCAAAGCACATCTCTGCTCAATTTGCCCTTTATGGTGTAATTTCTTGCAACTAGATGATTGTTATGAGATAATATTCTAAGAGGGATTTCCTGAACTGCATGGGGGTTCAATTGCAGACCTTTTAACTAGCAAACTTATAATCCCAGGCTCTAACAAAGAAATTATTATATCATCAGACTACTTTGGATAGCACTTCTCATGAGACAGAATTTCACTATCTTCTGTCCATAGGTGTAGTATGTTGTATGGACAGGAGTGTCCAGAGAATTGGAGATGGAGTTGTTATGATAATTGCCAACTCTAGTTAACCCATCAAGTATGTTGTTTCTAGACTTGTGGCTATTCTTTTTTTCTTCAAGTCATGATGAGTTATATTTGATGGAAAATTCACCTTAATGATGATTGGTTGAGAAGCATGGTGTACATCATGATTATTTTTTGTACTTTCTGTGATATCGATAGCTTTTGTCAGTAATTATGATTTGAAAAGAGATTATCCCATATTTCAGTGGTAGATAAGTGAATATTCTTTGATTGTTCTTTGAAGTTGGGCTCCAATTTATGACTTCCATGTAGGATTATGTTTATCTTATCTATTTAATGGCCCTAGTTGAGCTTCCAGACAGATAGATGTACTAATATTAGCCAGTCCCTGACATGTAGAAGAGGGCTTTCATCTTCTTTCCCTCTTTAGGCTAGGCATCAGCATTCAGTTGCTTTCTTATGCATATGGCTCTAGTCATGATTCCCATGGCACCACACTGATGTATTAGGGTGATGACGTGATGTCAGACAAAAGTTGGATGTTTTATGTGCCAAAAATTACCTATGATTTGCATAATAAAGGTGTAACAGGGCTCAATCAATTTATGCTATAATCCTCCTATTCTGGATTACATAAATGCTACTTAAATACAGGTTTACATTTACCATGATATTCGGCATATCTCATGTGTTCTTTTTTTTTCTAAACTTGCTTGTAAACTTATGCAATGACATCAAATATTCTGACTGCAATTAGGACATCATGTTCTTCAAACTGTGAGTTTTCTATTTATATCTTTTGGCGAGATATATTAAACAAAGCAATGTTATTTATGAACTTGTACTTAGTAAGGGTGTATAAGCACCATGAAAATTGAAGAAAAATCCAAGAAATTATCGATTCGTTTGGTTGAACTATTAAAGCAATGGCTATTGTCATGAAGAGCTTTTAGGGCATGATTAGTTATTTTGACTTTTGAGTCACCCACCTTTTGTTTTTTTTTCTTTTTCAATTGCTCCTTTTTAATAGTAATAAAGAAATTGTACTTGTAAATCTCATTTATAATATCTGATTTTTGCTTCTTTTACCAAATAGCACATTTGATTCAACTACTAGATTTTCTTTTCAGTCTCATCTTCAGCATTCGGTCTATGCTTAAAGCCTACATGAACATGGGATTCCTTTTTTTCTAATGGAGTTCAATAACTCCAAATCTTTTCATTGATGTACTCATATATTTTACTCATATTAGTGTTAATAGGAAACATATTTTGTAGATATTTCTGTTAATGTGAAAGTCTTAGGAGTTCTTTTATTATGTGTGTGGTACATGTATGTATCTGCAAAATTATACTGAAAGACTTGTGTGCAGCAAATCAACTTGAGAGAGAGATATGATGGTCTATTTCATTCTGATCTGTGGCATATATAATCATAAAATGATTACAAGGATATAACAAGGAGAACCAATGCAAAACAATGATCTTTTCTTTTCAGGGACCTTTGGCCTTCTACAAAGGATTTCTTCCAAATTTTGGTCGTCTTGGATCATGGAATGTGATTATGTTCTTGACATTGGAGCAGGTAATTACGAATGCCACATTTGTAATTTATTTCTTATGCTACTATATTTTGCAATTCTACACATCCAATCTTAAATGTTACTATCTTAAATTTATATATCAATCTTCTGCTAGAAGTGTTCTTATAGCTGATTGTTAATATCCATGCGTGATTTTACTTTTAAGTGATGGGTATCGGGCCTCAAAGAAACCTTCATTACATGATAGTCTACAGTTGTTAAACATCTTACGGGCAAATTCTTTAGAACTTCTCAAACATAATATTTTATGCTTATATACTATCTGCATCAACAAAAACTTGTTCTGACCCAAGATGTATTGACTTCCCTTTACATCATTTCTGTACAGGTCAAGAAGTTATTTGCAAGAGAAGTGCCAGCTTAACATTTTCACATAACTCTGGTTTCTGCGCAAGTAAAATAAGGCTTCTTCTTGAGGCAATTTTTGTATGTTAATGGGGTCTTGAGAAGAAAATTCATGGTCTTCCAAGAAGCTCCATCAAAATGCAAAATGATCCTCATAACTAATAATCTCTCTTCTTTTGGAGAATGATAATTTCAGCGATTGTTGTCTAGTTAATAGTTTCTAATAAAACCAGTTCCTGTGCAAACTACCAGGCAAATCGCTCGTTGCAAATTGATCCATATCATTCAATCCTAAGACTTTGTTAACCATTTGGACTCATGATGTGTATGTTCGGAACTGCTTTTTTGAGTCTGAGGTTGGATGAAAAACTTACTGTGGCATATGATCTTGAGAGAGTTTAATTATATATTACTCGATCCTAAAACATCTGTTCATCTTTTAGATTCCCTGTGCATTTAGGGAATTGTTTTATCGAGCACCATGTTGGACGGCATAAATGTGTATCTGCGAAACCTTCAGTGCATAACCTGTTATGAACTGTTTGCAAATATGGATAACCTATGTTGACCGACAGGTTGATTTTCACTTGTAGATTATTGGAATATCAAATTCCATTTGGCTATGCGTGACATGGCGTTGTCTTCTCTCTCAGGTTAGGGAATTGGGTCGTCTCCACTGCGTATTCTGTTTATTCTTATTCTTTTTAACTTCCCATTCCTCTTGCTTTAGAGGAAAGAAGACTACGGAATATGTAATGGAATCAGATGAAGATAACATGTATAATACGAAATGAAAAGGAACACTATATATATATATATATATATATATATATATATATATATATATATATATATATATATATATATATAGGACTGGTCAATGAGGTCTACTGATGGCCCATTTCGAGCGCAGTTATAAGTACTGTGGTCCAAGTCCATTGGCGATTCAGCTGAATTAAATTCCTAATTGTTGTCCGCACTTCCGGAAACTTCGCCTTGTGCCTCTCTCTCTCTCTCTCTCTGTATGTGTATGTCACTGGCGGTTACGAAGGCCCGGCCCTACTATAGCTTTTGCGTCATATGGTTGCATCTTTGCACCGCGGTGATCGAAGCAAAAAGAGGGGAGGGTTCCAGGCCATCGCACAAAAGGTGATGATCATCTTGATGTATCTTTTCCTTTACCAAGTTGTTGATCGTAGGTTCTTGAAGTAGAATATATCGTTTGCTTCGATCTTTGGCAGCTTGATTCTTGTTCCATGGTTTTCTTTGAAGAACTTCCGATCCTGTGATAATTTTCTTTGCTTCTTTTTGGTTTCCGATTCTTGAATCCAACTGCAGACCTTTCTGTCGATCTGTTGGGGGCGTCTTCCCGGTTTCATGTTTTCTTCAGAAGGGATTCTGATCCTCTTATGTAATTTCCGTTTGTTGTTGGTTGCGGGTGCTTGAATCCAGATGCCATTGTTTTCGTCGATCTTTTGCGGGCGTGATTCTTGTCCTATGGGTGTGTTTCTTGTTTCATGATTGTTCACGAGGGGACTTTGATCCTGTTATGAGTTTTCCGTTTGTTGTTGGTTGCGGATTCCTGAAGCCATTTGGCGGCGTGAAACTTGTTCTATGTGCGTGTTTCTTGTTTCGTGAATTTTCACAAGGGAGTTCTGATCCTGCTTTTAACTTTCCGTTTGTTGTTGGTTGCGGATGCTCGATGTTTCGTGAATTTTCCCAAGGGGGTTCTGATCCTGTTTTGAATTTTCCGTTTGTTGTTGGTTGTGGATTCTTGAAGTCACTAGCCATTTTCTCCATTGATCTTTTCGGCTGCGTGATTATTGTTCTGTGGTTTTTCCAAGAAGGAATTCAGGTTCTGTCATAATAGTTGAGAGTCTAAACAGACGCGATTCCGTCGACTAGCATCTTCCTTTCGGCGTTCTACTTCTCAGATGTTGAGAGTCTTTCATCGTGAATTCTTGTTTTTGTTGTGTTCTGTAGGAAATAGAAATTCATGGTAGCCTTTCTTCCCTACCTCCTTTCCAATTCTTGATTGCCCACCATCAAGCGTCGTGCAAATCGTAATGGGATGCCACAGCGAACACTAGTAAATGCAAACCCCACGCCGGTTTAATTCTCTAATGAGAGAACAGGAATTTAATGCGTTGTCTGCAAGGTTTGGGGAGCTACCGTGGTCATTTCATCCTCCTAGTGAATGCATTGGACAGGATGTCTTCCTCCCCAAGGTTGGATGGGTTTGTATTGGTGCTAAAGGGGCTTCACTATTCTGGATGAAATTTCAAGTTGTAGGTTCCACCTACCATGTTGTCCAATAAATTAGAATTATCGATTGATCTGATGGCCTTAGGAATTCTATCGACTTTAATGCCCCTAATAATTTGACTCTTGTGCATGCGACATGTCACTAGCAATAGTACAAGGAGTTTGTCTACCATGAACTCTTTTTTGATCCAGCTATGCAGATCTTTTGCTGCGACTGAGCAAACTCTTCAACCTTTTTCTTTGAAAAAAAAAAAATGTTGTTATTCGCTGATTCTGTTTGTGAAGTTGCTGAATATGTTTTGTGTTGCTATAAATAAGCTATAGGCTGCTGAAACTTATCTCGGTTGATCAACTCTACTCGCACTGTTTAGTTTATATGAATCATTTCAGATGCATCATTTAAGAAAAGATCAAAGTCATTTAGGATCATTGTCTTACTTCTTGCATTTACTGCCATTAGTTTATGTCAGTTAAACAGGCATTTACCCCATTTTCATTCTCCATGCATGCCATGTAGGTCACTGTATCAGTATGATAGACTTGGGGGCTTTCTCAAGATCTATATTTTTCAGAAATATGTCATGCCAGCAGTTGTCATCACATTTTCATTCTCCATGCGGTGCCATGTTGTCAACACAATCTGTGTGTGGATGGTAACCAGGATCAAATGATCCCGTTAAAAATCCTGGACATATATGTCACTGGCTTGACTAAAGGGATTGATTTCGTTTGGCCACTTAAGAAGCATTTTTCAAGTGGAGGAAAAAGCATGATAAGTTGCCTTTGTATACGTTTGATACCTTTGATCTCCTATTCTTTCTGGGTTTAGATTATTATTGTCTAGTGCAGTGAGCTTTTTTTTTTTTTTTTATTCTTTGTCAAGTACTTTTGCAGTTTTTCTATATATTTCTGATTCCTTACACATGGATCTGCTGCTCCTGCGATTTCCGGCACCTTTTTATTTAAATTAACTTTGTTGGCATAAATTACGGATCTAGGAGATATATGTAAGGGGTATGCCCTCCCTATCTTTCTTTCTGGCATTACTTTTGTCCAATATAAGCATCTCCACAGACGGCTGTCATGATATGCTTTTACTGTTACTAACTATGTTCTTAGCTTTTATATAATTTTCCTTGAGATGAATCGGTAGACAGTTTCAACAGTGATTCAGTGTAGGAACCAGGCGATGAATTTTATGTGTGCCCAACATTCATAAATATGAAGGTCATTTTAGAACCTATATATGTTAAATCCTACGATGGACTACCATAAGCCTCTTTATTCTGGTTTCGAGAATTGTGGTGATTTTTCACGACGGTAGGTAGTTAAGAGGAAGAGAAAGCCGAATTGGCGTTGAATCTTATGGGCCTTTCAGTCGGTGATTAGTTATTCTTACTGCTATCACTATGAATGTCACTATTGTTTTTATGTTTATGTATTGTTGTCATAGTCATTATTATCGTTATATATATATATATATATATATATATATATATATATATATATATATATATATATATATATTACACGTTTAGTATTATTTTGGCTTGCTTGAGGATATTGAAACTATATGCTTGTTTGCTTCTCGTTTCTGCAAAACATCAGGCTATCAATTCAAGAATTATGTCAATATTCCGGCGTTTCTGTAGTTTTGGACTATTTGTTGCATTTCATGTGTGGATTGATTTGTGCTTCAATTTTGTGGAAGGAACCGAAACCGTCTCTGAGGTATTTAATTTTTTGTAGGCCTCGTCGTAACGGTCCTCTTAACTGGGCTGCGCGTACAAAATGTAATTAGATGATTCTTCGCAGGGTAGACTTTTCATTTTATCATAGGACAAACATTAAAAAAAAATGAGATTATGCTATCCCAAGTGATGCCAAATGGGAGGCAACTGCAGGACGAAGATGAGAATAGAATGTTAATTTCGAAGGTATCATAGACAAACGAATCGTACATAAAATTTGCATTGATAAGTTGTCCGTTTTCCCTGCTCTTTATTTTTCTGGTTTTTGCATTGAGGCTGTAGTTTGGAAAATTACAACTATCAGTTCTTTTGTCAGCAGATGTGTAGCAGCGCTCCGTAGCTGTAAAATTTTCAATTCGAAGAAAAAAAAAAACCTACGGAAAAGCATAGGCAACAGTTAATACGCCACAGTTCACTGGACATTAAAAAACAAAGTACAATGGAGAAATCTGGTGCTTACCACCTAGTAGATGTGTTCTGACTCTGTGTTTGTTGACCAAGCACTGTTAGTTTAAGCTCGTGTGCGCTAGCTCGCTTACGGTCATCTCGGTAAAGAGTTGGAATTCGATCGGATGGGTGGAACCTCGAGGTCCGGCTCGGGAAGTCGACTGCTGGAATGATGGAGCTCGAGTCCAGCAGAAGTATTCCAGCTCGGTTTGGCCGTCGACTTCTGCAAGAAGGTCGGGTCAGGTAGGTTCCCGATGTGACCCCTCCGATGGTCAAGTTAGTTCAGTGGTTGATTTTGCGATCCCCCCGCTCCGTGGAGGCGCAGGGGCTTTTATAGTGACAGTAACAAGGTATTCGTACCTAAATTTTTTATCTTCTTTATTGCTTATCGTACCGCTACTCCTCCGCTACTCCTCACTAGTAGTCCTTGTGGCGAGGCATGCACTTGCAGGTAAAGGGTGTCGACCTTGTCCATCTTACCTGTGTTAGGTTGATCGTACGACCACTGACCCCTCCATGCCTGTGTCAGACCGGTTTCCCCGTGTCGAGTCGAGCCACGTCGACGGGTTAGTTGTCCGAGGGCACGAGGCCGTAGCGATCAGGTCAATATTTGTCATACCATTTCTAATAATCAATATACGCTAAGAAAGATGTGTGGCAGCCCTCTATAGCTGTGAATTTTTCAATTCGAAGAGAAAAAAAAACATAAGCAACAGTTGATACGCCACAGTTTACTGGATAGATATGTTAAAAAAAGTACAAAAGAAACTTCTACTCATCCATATATGCTAAGAAGCTTCCTGTGCAAGTCGAAGAATAATTCGCAGTGCAAGTCTAGGAAGCAGTTAATCTAGTTGGTCTCAGTAATTTTAGCTGGATGTTGCAACGATCATAAAAAAGAGAAACTAAAAGGCACATCAGCAGCAAGTAAAATCGCAAGTACAAGTAGATTTAGGAGTTTCTTCATCCAAGCCAAGCAAAATGACCGAGGTACATATATGCAAGTGTTATAATCATTTACTAAATACAAACGTTGTGATTCATCATCTGTTTTTAAGCCAATAAAGTACTTTGAAGATGTCATTCAAATACTGGTCCAATAGCGGATTCAGATCTAGATCCATAACTTGTGGGTCAACTTTGTACCACGTGGTATGGTTAAATACTATTAATAAAAAGTTTAAAAAAAAATTTGAACAGTATTTTACCCCTAGGAGCCGTCATTGAGATGTCAACACTTCTCCATTCACCTGCAAAGATTCTATATATACATATATACAAGGGTTAAATACATTGAGCTTGTAAACAAGTTGGATTATCAGGCAAAAAGCCACGAGTTCGTCGTCGCTTCTAAAGAAATGTGGATGATATACATAGCTATCAAACAGTAGTAGTTGACAATTTGCATGATTTACTTCAAAAGGATTTACCGCTGCATGCAAAACTGCCATGTGCTCTGCAATTTAACAATGGATTAGAGTAAAATGCAGATAGAAGCAAACAAAACCATAATGTCTGATTATCAACCTCTTCAATGATTTCTAATGTCGTGATAGAAGCTTTACACATAATAATACCTTCTGTCCATATGTCACTAACGCCTCACTGTGTGATCTATACAATAAAACAGTCCCGAGGCAAAATGTCAGGGAAAATTCTAGGTCAGGAGAGCAGCAATAATAAAAACATCATGGCACAACAAAAGAACAATCACCATTATGGCAACAACATCACTCGACCATAAAAACCAATCGCAAGCCCCACTCGAGCCAATCCCCTCATCATTAAACAGCAACAATATCAGTTCTAAGTAATGGCAACCTTTGCTACGGAACTAGTCCGAGACCGCAACCATGTGATTGCAGAAGTGGGCATGATGACACCCTGGCCACCACTAAAACTGAAAGCTTATTTATGCATACGCCCTACATTCATTCACATGTCTTCAATATCTTCAGTGCTAAACTTTGCTTCACAAAAGAGACAACCGAGTTTTTGTTTTTTTTTTTCTTGTGGGGGTGTCTTATACCCAGTATACATCATTGTGTTGCCAATTTCCATGTTATTTCTCCTCCAAACCATTTCCAACTTCAAAGTGACAACAATAAGAGCATCTGTAATAGACAACATTGTTCTTTGTTAGATATCAAAAGAATGAAAGATTTCTCCACAAAAAAAACTCTGAAATGAATTCCACGCTTCCTCTCAATTCTGCAAACTCTACCTCCAACTCTCTCTCTCTCGCCCCCCTATATGCATATAATGTTAACCATGCATGTCCACGCATGCATTATAATTGGTTCCCTATGTAGCAGATTGCCTTAAGGCCTGGAAATCATTGGAGGAAAAGAACAAACTAGCACGTAGCACTTGTAGCTATGCAAAAGAAGGAATGTCTGATACATATGCGAAAAAACAGACCAAATACTGGTACAAGTGCAACACTACACCAGTTAAATCATCTTACTAAATCTTACTAAGGTGTCCGCTCTTTATAACGTATATAATCTAACTATTTTAGACCATAAATCATTCTCCCAGATAATTTCTTTGGGACCTACATGGATGGATGTAAACCGGCTAAAGACCATTCATCTCTCTTTATCATTCTTATTTGATACAGCAAACCATTACCAACAAAGAAATGCTTGAATATCTTTTTGAAGTGTCTGAGTAGGCAGCAAAAGGTAAAATAATTGTCTGACTGGCAAACAAAACTTATAATATCACTAGGTAATAATATCATTTTAAGTGCCACAACAAATGCATTTATGGTCCTATAATTTAACAAAGCCTCAACCTCCCACGGACTGAAACTTATGTCAAATTGAACATCAACAGATGCCAGCTCTTCTTATGATATGATTATTAAAAAGAGTACAAAAAAATTTAAAGAGCATGGAATAGAAAGTACCTCTAGCCAATCATCAGCTACCTCTTCTTAGCCCTCCTTACAGATATGTTGCTTACATACGACATATCAGTATCGTAAACCATAGCCCCAAGCAGTAAGGTCTTGTGTTACCAATGAATATAGAAAGCAGGATGTAAGTCTTCCCCAAACTCCATTCCCAAAAGAGCATCTTTCTCCTGCAGTGACATGTCCCACATTAATTTTCAAGCTAAAATAATGATGATAAGACCACTGATCTGCTCTAGCTCTTGCAACTATAGCTCTTCCAACTATAAATGACAGTCACTACGTTATGAAGATATATAAAAGACAATCAGATGATAACCAGAAAAGCTTAGAAAAAAGAAATAAAGTCTACAAGTTTTCAAGTTCACCATAAATAGTTGAAATAAA